>CM064919.1:23222096-25622096 GCA_032727855.1 Quercus ilex subsp. ballota
GACTCAAACCTGGCAATTCTTGGACTTGTAGGTGTGACCAAGTCTGGTACTCCTACCAATGCACCACCCCAGAGAGCTATTTAAATATAGTTCTTTAAAACTATCTTCCCCCCCCCCCCCCCCCCCCTAATATTGCTTATCAAAACCCCATTTATTGGAAGGGACCTTCCATTTAAAAGTAAAGCTGTCCAAAAATAAACTGCAACTAGCCCTAGCCCCTAGTTCAAGAATTGAGGATTTGCATGAAATTATAAAATGACCAAGGGTTTTTTTTTTTTTTTTTTTGGTTCTTTTTGGTTAGTGGGGGATGAAAATGTTTCAGCACATTTTAGTGACCCCATTCATATAGAGCATTTAACCTTTAACTCTTTGAGCAAAATGAAGCTAAGGTTAGGACCGTTGAGGTTTGGGTGGAACACACAGAACTGGACCTGGGTCTTGTTGTTTTAGTCTTTCATTTAGATCCTATCATGATTCATGAAACCATGTGCCTCGCCTGAGATGCCAAAGTTGGGTCAGCATAAATGCATGTGGGTCACGCCGAATGTCATGTGTAAATCCAATCTACATGTTCTTATCTTTCATTTTGGGCCAAAAACTATGAGCCCAATTCTATAAACCTAGACCTTAAGTTAAGGTGTTCCACTCATTCTGTTCTCTTGACTTCTCTCTTTTTCAATCACTCACAAGTCTACAACTTTAACAACACAGCATGATTGATGTGGTGTTTTTAGCCTCACAGTGCCATTCTGTGATTCTATCATTTTGGAGCCAAACTACCGAAGCAGTAGTAAAAAATGACAAGCTTATGCTTATCTATAATTTTTTTTGTTTTGTTTTTTTGTTAATGCATGATAGGCCCAGTAGCAATACTGACTAGTGAGGTCAATGTTATTGTTCTTGAAGTTTGTTGTACTACTTGGCAAATAGTATGTAAGGTTGAATTTAATCAACTATCTAATTGGCTTTATTCCGTGACTAATTTGCTTGTAATTTAGCACTTAGTAACCCTGTATTTAGGTGGAAAAATTGTAAGGGTAATGTGTGAGAAGATGTGAAGAAAAGCTCAAGAGTGTGCAAGAAAAACAGAGATTCGCGGCTAGGACTCGCGGGTGGGTCGCGACTGGAAAGCCGCCAAACTCTGGCACGTGAGAGGCACACTGGGAAGCTGAAGGGCCGCGCCAGCTGTCACGCTACAGGACAAAAGTTCCAGGCTGGCCAGGCCGTTACGTCGCGACTGGAACTCGCGACTTGGACAAGCCGCGAGTTAACCCTGTTTGGCAAAAACTGACGTTTTGCATTCCCTTCTCACCCTACTATATATACACCCTTATACCCACTAAATTGACAGAGCTTCGAGAGAGAATTTTGTGAGAGAAACCCTAGAGAAAAACAAGATTGCCTCATCCCCAATCTTTACCTTAGAGACTCTACAAATTCCTCTACTCTCTTCCTCTTCATTGTCATACCCTTGAGAGGTTTTTTTACCAAATCCTTATCTCACCACACCCACGTCTGTGAGAAGGTTCATTTGGTGCTTAGGGAAGCAGTTTGGGAAGGAACCAATATATATTGGTTGATGCTATGGTCAAGTAGCGGAATCCGGGAAGCTAAAGAAGAAATAGGTTCGGCGTAACCTCGTTGGAGCAAGAAGCTTGGAGGGCTTAGGTACTTGGGTAGATTAGGCTTGGAGGGTCTTCTGCTGTTCATGTATCCCAACTATATTCTTTAGTGGATTTTATTATCGCTTGGAGGGTGGCGAAGAGGTTTTACACCGAGGACTTCGGTTTCCTCTTCGATAACACATCGTGTGTTGTCCGTGTGTTTGCATCTTCTTTTCCTTTATCTTTGCCTTATATTTACTGCTGTGGATGTGTTTATATTTGGTTTAGATTGTTTATTAATTCTGTTATAAGCTTGTTATCATGTTCCGCACATTAGTTGTTTGATATAAAGCTTGAATTGGTAATTTTATTATTTGGGGTCTAAACGTTCAAGGGTGTTTCATACCCATTTTGAACTTTCAATTGGTATCAGAGCAGGTACACTTATTGTGGTTTTAATACCTGAGTGTGATCCCTGACCCCTTGTTGAGATGGATAGGTCTCAATCTCTCACTGTTCCACCATTTTTTTATGGTAATAATTATGCATTTTGGAAAGTCCGAATGAGGGCGTTTTTGTGTTCTATGGATGAGACTGTGTGGAATGCAGTTAAGATAGGTTGAACTAAATCGGAGGCTCTTAAGGCCAATTGGGATAAGGCTGCTCTTTCAGCGGCAAATGCAAATAGCAAGGCATTGAATGCTATTTTCTGCGGCGTCTCTCCAGAAGAATTCCACCGGATTTCTCACATCTCCATTGCTAAGGAAGCATGGGAAATTCTGGGGACAACCTATGAGGGAACTAAGAAAGTGAAGGACACAAAACTTCAAATGTTGACCACTCGCTTTGAGGAGTTAAAAATGAGTGAGGAAGAGTCGTTTGATTCATTTTACAGCAAATTGAACGAAGTGGTTGTTGGTAAATTTAACTTGGGGGAAAAGACGGAGGACTCGAAGATTGTAAGGAAGATCCTCCGGTCACTACCAGAAAGTTTCCGGCCCAAAGTTACAGCCATTGAAGAGAGTAAAGATCTTGACGAAATCAAGGTTCAAGAGCTGGTTGGTTCTCTACAGACATATGAGTTGTCCCTTCCTTCGGCGAAGAAGAGCAAATCCCTTACTCTTAATACAATTGATGAGAGGATAGTGTCTCATGACTCCTCGGAGGAGGATACGGTAGATAAAGATGTGGCGTATCTTGTAAAGAACTTCTGTAAATTCCTAAAGCTCAAGAATAGTGGAAAATTTGGTGACAAAGGAAAATTCCAGAGTGCCGAAAAAGAGAAGAAAGAGTTCCGAAGAAAAGATGGTAAAGATTCCCAATCCTCACAAGGAATTACATGTTTTGAATGTAATGGGCATGGGCATTTTAAAAAGGATTGTCCAAATTACTTGAAGTCGAAGGGAAAGGCTTATGCCACTACTTTAAGTGATTCGGACTCATCAAATTCTGATTCCGATGAGAGCTGTGATGGAGAAGGAAATTTCTCCGCATTCATGACTATTGCTCATGTGGAATCCTCAGATGACTTGGATACACTTGTGAAAGAGCTTGGTGAGCATTCTGATTTGGAGTCTATTGGGGTTGTTGAAGAATCGGAAGCTGAAGAGGATGAAGGTACATTGGGTCTTCAAGAGAATTACGCTTTACTTCTTGAGAAATCAGGTGAGTATGCAAGGGTTGCAAAGGCGGCTGTGAAGAAGATGAAAAGGGCTGAAGAGGACTACAAAAGTCTACTGGCTAGATATAAAGAGGCTAAATGTGAGATTGAGACACTAAATGGAGAGTTATCGGATGCTTATACCAAAGTAAGATTCCTTGAGCAAGAGGTGGTGCAAGCGCAAGCCAAGATAGAAAGGGTCTCCTCTAGAAAGCTGGAAGATGTTATCTCGTCTCAGAAACATTTTTCAGACAAGTCCGGATTGGGTTATACCGGAGGAAGTAGCTCATCAGCCAAAGCTACCAAAGAAGTGAAATTTGTGAAGGCCATAGAGCCTATTGGAGAAGAAACCATCCCTGGGAATGTTAAGGCTGAGAGGAAGAATGTGAGTGAGCAACAAATGGTGAATAAGCCCTGAAATCAATCTATGGGTAGACACGAAACCAGAGCAAGATCTCTCTCAAGACCACAACGGGGTCCTAGAACAGAGTATGTGTGTCACTATTGCGGACTGCGAGGGCATACTAGACCCAACTGTCAAAAGCTAAGAGCAGACAACAATACAAGCGCACCTCCATCACGAGGAAGAAGGAATGACAAGAGGTCTTGGGGTGGTGAGAAACCGAGAAGTCAAAACAATGATTCAGGAATGACGGACGTGATGAAGATGATCGGTGCCTTCACCAACTGCCTTGAAAGCTTCACACGAAGGTTTGATAGTCCCAATTCCCGTACCCAATCCGTAAAGGATATCACCCTAAACGCACGTGACGTGTGGGTGATGAAGGGTACTCATGCATAAGCATTACAACATATCCATGCATCAATACTTCCCATGTTTGTGTATATGCTTGGTTGTTTTTGCTTCTTGCTAAGTTGTGATGAGAATTTTGTTGTGTTGGTTAAATTGCTTTTTCTCTTTGCTGATTTTGTTTTTGATCATTGTCCCTTTGTGTCAAAAATCCAAAAACACACAAAAAGTTGAAAATCCAAAAAGTTTGATCACTTTGTTGAGTTTTGTCTCCAAGCATGTTTTGCCCTGTACCTTTGTACTTATGGCTTTGTGCATTTAACGAGCTTAGCTTGTCTTTCATGCACTCATATCTTTGTGGAAGAAATTCTGAAATCTATGTGATTGTTGTAAATAGATCTTCAACCTTGTCATGAATGATTAGTGAATAGTTTTGTTGATCTTGAGACATGCATAGACTCATGCCTATATATCTTTCCACCTTTTATTTTTATGCTTTAAAGAGCTCTCTAAATGTAAATCTCCAAATGAAAAGAGATATAGAGCTGCAAAAGCCTGTCGCACATACTAGTATTTGACTAGAAAAAAGGGAAAGCGACCAAAATAAAATGTGTGATGCTCAAAAAGCCAAAGGCTAACTCATCAATTGAGATATCAAAAATTTCAGGCATCTATCTCACAATGAGATTTTCTTTGCTCAAAAGTTGCAAATGATATGTTGAATATGGAGCCAAATGAAAAGTTTCAAAGAATTGTTGTCAAATACTTGTGGGAGGTCATAAATGCATGTTTCTATAATTGAGATAGGTCACATTATCTAGTGCTAGTTGTATATGCCTTGATTGAATTGATTATTGAAGCTTCACTTTGGACTAAGGACTATCTCATTTTTGATATCCACACACAACATACAAGTCTATGTTCAATGAATGTCATATTCATTTGTGTGATTGTACTTGATTAAATGTGTTTTCACATGCTCAATCTTTGTTGATCAAACACAAAAAGATTTTTGAGTGTTTTGTTTTGTTTTTGGAAAATACTTTATTTTTGCAAAATGTCAAAAATTTCAAAAATAGTGTTGCCCTGTTTTGGCGACTAAGTCGCGGGTTGGCCCAGTCGCATGTCCCAGTTGCGAGCTCACTCAGAGATTTTTCGCGGCTTACTGGCGAGTCAGTACTCTTGTCGCGAAAAAGACTTAGAAATTTTTTTCAAAATTTGAGTTTTGCACTATTCGCGGCTCATTTTGGCGGCTTGTTCGGGGGTGGAAAGTCCAATCGCGAGGGTCACTCAGACATTTTCGCGGCTCAGCTCGCGACTCCTTCGCGGGTAGACCTTCCAATCACAAAAAACACTTAGAAGATTTTTCTAGAATCTTACCTTCACAGTGTTTCGCGGCTTGTCCTGGAGACTTACTGGTGACTTGGTTAAGTTGCGAAAAACGCGTGTTTTGCGTTGTATAGACAGCTTTTAAAATTTTTTTTTCCAATTTTTCCCTCGAATATCAGTGACTGTTCATTGTCTTCTTCACTCTCTCACTCAAACCGTTCGTGTTTCACTGCAAATATCCTTCATCACTGCATCATTTATGCATAAATCTTCGAGAAAAAGGTATGGGTTTTCTTGTTTTTCACTCCAATTTCATGATTTAAGTGAAATGTTCTTGAATCTATGTGTTTTACTGTTGGGTTGTTATTTAGGTATTCGAACATGTTTATGCTTTAAAATGCTGGGTTGGTGTTTTGGTTTGTTCCCTCTTGATTATGATTAATCTTGTGAGTTTGCTCCATTATGAGATTTCATGCTTTCACCTTCTCATTCATGATTTGAAAATTGTTTTGAGTGTTTATATCCATTAGGTATACGGTGTCTGGTATCTCTATAATGTTTCCCTAAATGAAAATTTTGGGTTTGCCATGTGTATGTTCTTATGTCTATGTGGTTCACTCTGTTCTGTGTATGTGTTACCATATCTTGTGTGTGGCTCTGTCTCTGGAGTTTTTCTTGCACATTTCACATTCATGTGGTCATGTATCAATGACATAGTTTGTCATCTGTCTGCGTGACAGTTTCATCCTTACAGACTGAACTTGTTTGATTTGTGTTTTTTTTGTGATGTCTAAATTTCTTTGTCATCAACTATTCTAGGTTTGTGTTTTGCCCAACACTCTGTTCTTCCTTATATCTACATGAATACTAATTTGAGTATACTTCCACATATTGTGTTGTGCCCTTGTTGTGGACTTTTCTGAGTGTTTACAGATGGCTTCCACATCCTCTAAGAAGAAGACTCCTGCTAAGAAGACTGATAAAAGTTTGAAAATTGACAACAACCTGTTTAGGTCAGTCAAGCATTTTGAGAGATACAGAGATTCCTTCATAAAGGGAACTATTATCCAGGAGAGATTTGTGGATTTACATGACTTGAGGGATACATTCATTCCAAAATGCTTTGAAGGCAGAGGCTGGGAAAAACTTCTGGGTGACTTACCTTTAGTGTGTGAACCACTAATCAGAGAATTCTATGCAAATGTTGTGATAAAGGAGGAGGAGTTGAATTGTTGGGTAAGGAGAAAGGAGTTTACCCTAGATGCTCATGACATTGATAAGGTTTTAGGGTTGGAGGGGTTAGATGAGTATGAATTCACAAACTACAAGGACAGAATGGTCTCCCTAGAAGCTGTCCAGAAAAAGATTGGTGGGGTTTTAGAAAAGAGGTGTCTCAACACTTCTGACTTTCCTAAAGATATGAGGTGTTTAACAACGATAATGATGTACAATCTGTACCCTATAAGGAAGATGACTACATTGACAAATGCCAGAGCTATCTTTCTTATGGAACTTAAGGAAAACACCCTTATTGACATCAGTTCCCACATTTTTGATACTATCATGGAAGAAACTAAAACCACCTCGAGGCCTAAGCTGGTGTTTCCAAGTCTTCTCATGAGAATTTTCAAAAAAAAGGGTGTTGCAATCCCATAAGATATCAGTCCCATGCCTCCTTTATCAGCCATCAACAAATTTACTCTCATACGGATACAGAGTCGTCTTCCAGGTGAAGAAGAAGAGGGTGTCCATGAAGAAGGTGATCCTATGGAGACTGAAGCAGAAGGTGCAGGACCAGTTTCCACACCTAGAGTAAGAGTCAAGACGAGCAGACCTTCCACCTCATCACCTGTACCTCCTGATGCCTTTCAAATCATATTAGAGAGACTTGATACAATCCGAGATGTTCAGAGTCAACAAACTGAGAGGATGACAGCAATGCAGGACCAGCTTGATGTACTCTCTACCAAGTTTGGCAGCATTCATACCAGTCAGGATCACTAACCCTTTGGCCATTCCGGTCAAAAAGGGGGAGAATTTTTGAGGCAGCTCTTGAGGGGGAGTGCCTGGTTTGAGGGGGAGTTTAAATATGTGTTTTTGTTTAGATATGTGTTTTTGCTTAATACACTGGTTTAAGTTTTTTTTACTCTCAACATGTGAATCTTTGGTGATTTCCTATATATAATGATGTTACTCAGTTTTTTTTTTTTTTTTTTTTTTTTTTTTTTGTTTTAGCATTGTCTTTATATGCTTGTTCTGTACCCATTGTTGCTTTTGTAAGCTTTGAGGGTTGTTTCTAGCACTTTTGCATGTTTGTAGACTTTTATGGTTTGTGCCATGTATTTGCAAATCTTTGCTTATGCAGCCTTTATGCTTTGTGTTTTGGTACTTGTTAATGTCTTGCATTATCTTAAGTACAACACTCTTGTGCCCTTGTAAGATTGTTCCTAGATGCATATATGTTTGTATGCATTGGTTGAGTGTTGGACTTGCAAATGATCCTCTTCAATTGAGTTTATCAGTTTTGCATGTCTGGATGTTCATTTCCTGTGTGAATGAACATAGTAATCACTTTTGCTTAAGTGACTACTGTTGTTGATCTTGCCATGAATTATTGCTTTTATGCTTATGTTCATTTTTTGCTTGATCATGCTTATTTTACTCCATATGCTTATTAAGTTTTCTGCATACAATGATATTGTTATGTTATTGTGTTTCAGGAGTTACTTATTCATATGTTCAAGAGCTTTACGGATTCTAGAGTTTGGTGTGAGTGAGTTTTCCAACTGTTCCCAACTCACGCATTAAGTCTAGAGTTTGTTTTAGGGTTTTGTCACGGAATAGCCAAAGGGGGAGATTGTAAGGTTGAATTTAATCAACCATCTAATTGGCTTTATTCCGTGACCAATTTGCTTGTAATTTAGCACTTAGTAACCCTGTATTTAGGTGGAAAAATTGTAAGGGTAGTGTGTGAGAAGATGTGAAGAAAAGCTCAAGAGTGTGCAAGAAAAACAAAGATTCGCGGCTAGGACTCGCGGGTGGGTCGCGACTGGAAAGCCGCCAAACTCTGGCACGTGAGAGGCACACTGGGAAGCTGAAGGGTTGCGTCAGCTGTCACGCTACAGGACAAAAGTTCTAGGCTGGCCAGGCCGTTATGTCGCGACTGGAACTCGCGACTTGGACAAGCCGCGAGGTCAAGCCGCGAGTTAACCCTGTTTGGCAAAAACTGACATTTTGCATTCCCTTCTCACCCTACTATATATACACCCTTATACCCACTAAATTGACAGAGTTTCGAGAGAGAATTTTGTGAGAGAAATCCTAGAGAAAAACAAAATTGCCTTATCCCCAATCTTTACCTTAGAGACTCTACAAATTCCTCTACTCTCTTCCTCTCCATTGTCATACCCTTGAGAGGTTTTTTTACCAAATCCTTATCTCACCACACCCACGTCTGTGAGAAGGTTCATTTGGTACTTAGGGAAGCAGTTTGGGAAAGAACCAATATACATTGGTTGATACTATGGTCAAGTAGCGGAATCCGAGAAGCTAAAGAAGAAATAGGTTTGACGTAACCTCGTTGGAGCAAGAAGCTTGGAGGGCTTAGGTACTTGGGTAGATTAGGCTTGGAGGGTGTTCTGCTGTTCATGTATCCCAACTATATTCTTTAGTAGATTTTATCACCGCTTGGAGGGCGGCGGAGAGGTTTTACGCCGAGGACTTCGGTTTCCTCTTCGATAACACATCGTGTGTTGTCCGTGTGTTTGCATCTTCTTTCCCTTTATCTTTGCCTTATATTTACTGCTGTGGATGTGTTTATATTTGACTTAGATTGTTTATCAATTCTGTTATAAGCTTGTTATCATGTTCCGCACATTAGTTGTTTGATATAAAGCTTGAATTGGTAATTTTATTATTTGGGGTCTAAACGTTCAAGAGTGTTTCATACCCATTTTGAACTTTCATAGTATATCAGTATATGAGCCAAACATGTACGGTTTTTTTTTCCCCCCTTTTTTAACCTTTTCTTCTGAATGAATATGTTTATCAATTCAGAAGGAAAGAGACAGCCTAAAGAGGGACCTCAACATTTGCACCAGCAAATAAAAACACCCAAGGAGGGAGAGAGGAGATGTGCATCTATAGTCCTTTACTCAGTACAAGAGCCAGCCCAAGATTCAATTTTGTGGGCAACAATATAGCGTCTCTTAGGTTACAAACAAAAAAACCAAAAGGGATGAGAACAAATATAGAGAAAATATCCAGAGTGCCGACAAAACGTATGATAATTTCACAACATTTTCAAATTAATCTACCATCATACGGGACATTCAAATAAACTTAAAATGCATATGATGTTGCATGTCTGATGAGATAGACTAAAATTCGGAAACGTTACAAAATATTAGTGAATTTTTATTGTGTTCCTAGCTTTACTGAATATAAACACTTGAGATCTAATTTCTCCTGATTCTTTTGAGGATTGGTTGTTTATGCCTTTATGGCATCAATCACCAAGGGTCCATCACCTTGAAAGATTACAAATTAGGACTCAAGAGCTACACAGGAGTTAAACTACAAGATGGGTAAATTATGTGATGACTTGCAATATTTTTGTTGTTGCAGTTTGAAAAGGAATTATTGATTTTTTGTAATTAATTATCCATCCAAATTAGTTTGGTATTTCTCAGCTTTGCCAAACCCGAAAGTTGTTTTCTACACATTCTGTACATAATCAAACTGTAACTAACATTTTAAAATTTTCTATATATGTAATATAGTACACGCTCTGGTACAGTCTTTTTTATTTATTTTTTATTTTTTTATAAAGCTGTTGAAGTTTCATAAAAGCTTGATGATTGATGCCAGAGGTTGAAGTTTCATTTAAAGACGTTGTTTATAATTTAAGCAACCTACGTATGATCCTTTGAGAGAGACTTTTTTTGTAAGAAGAAGGCTGTAGATTTTAGTTTACTAAGATAACTCAGCCCTCTAGCATGTCTAGCTATCACAATCATTAATGTAAATATGATTTAACAATTCTAAATACATTATAGAATGATCATATTGTTTAGAGTAGACTTTTCTCTATTGTTCCTCTTTTTTTATTCTAAAGTTCTTGTAAAAAGTCCTTTTCAGTTTTCACTTGCTTTGCATCAGTTTCTAATTCTCACAATACTTATGCTTAACAAAAGCAACAAACAAAACAAGATTATATCACAACAATAACCTATTTTATTACTCTCTCTCTCTCTCTCTCTCTCTCTCTCTCTCCCCATTATTTTTGAGACATTATGTAATGGACTTGATATCATTGGCTATGTTTTGGGCATCGGCACTAGCTCCATATAACCCTCTTCTAGATAGTCCAACACAGTATAAGCCATTCTTTCCCTTCCAATGGTTTGGATAAGTAGGTTTTGCAAGTCCATCCTCATTCAAAAGATATTCATCCCCCTGCTTAAAACAATAAAATAGTTAATTGAGAACCATTTAAAAAAAAAATATAGTTTTAGTATGGTATCTATTTGATACAATTTAAATTTTTTTATTATTATTTTTAAAAGTGGAATTCTTGTAAAGCTCATATTAATAAGTGAAATTTGAATAAGATATTAGATATGTCTAAGGGGAAAAAGAAACTTTATAAGTTGTATCTAACAAGGAAAATAAACCAAATTAAACCACATTTTTCACCCTACCAAACAAGAAATTATTCACACATCTAGAAGGACCATATCACACTTAATGGTCATCCTTACCAGTAAAATAGATCCACCAAATCTTAAATAATTGAGTCAACTCCTAATTTCCTAAACCAAATAAACCCCAATTTATGTTACTGTCATTTACGTTTATGTTTATATTTATATTTGCATTAGGGTTAAAAACATTTGATTGATAGTTTCTCTTGAGTCCTCAGTAGTCAATCCTCCTACCAAAAACACAATACAGAGTATTTTAGATTAAAGTACATTTTTTACCTTTAAGTTTTGGATTTGTTTTTACTTTGACCAATTATGTTTCAAAATTTTCATTTTAACCTTTCATGTTTGATTTTCTTTTTCATATCCATTTACATTTCAAAATTTTCATTTTGACCATTCATATTTAATTCAATTTTCAGTTTAGCCCTTCATGTTTGATTCAATTTTCTATTTGACTCTTCATAGAAATGAAAATTTTGAAAGGTAAAGGGCCAAACAAAAAACTTAATCAAACATGCATGGCCAAAATGAAAATTTTGAAACTTAAAAGGTCAAAATGAAAGCAATCTTAAACTTTAAGGGCCAAAAATGTACTTTAGTCAATTTTTTAAAAAGATTGGAGAATTTATTTCCTTCACTAAAATATTCTTTATTATTTTTTTTTTCCTAGACTAAATTGGACAACTTCATCACCTACTATTACGGTAGGATATTTTCTAGTTCCATGTTATTGTTGATGTTTAGAAAATTCAAATTTTAAGAAATATCATTTATGTATTTTCTTTCAAATAAATAGATCTAAGCTTTCAAAACTACACTTTAATTTAAATGATATATTAAAAATATTATATTTAAAAAAAAAAACTCAAAATAAAATAAAGGGCAAATACAAAGAGTACTCTATCAAATACCTTAAGCCACAAGTTTGTCGACCTCTTAAATCCAGTACAAAAAATAATGGTGTCAAATGGATGTAACTTATCATTCTTGAATAGTACGTCATTGCCTTGAACTTTAATTATTTCTGCCGGCAAAACCTGCGTAACATGTGGATCAATAAAATAAACAAGCATGTTTTTCTCATGAAAAACCAAAGGCATATGGAAAAGGACAAACAGGAGCTTAAAAGATAAGAGTAAAGTGTATTGTATAAGATTTCCATTGGTCTTCTAAACTTTACCATTTCAGAAAAGAGAAAATCTATACTCTATTGACACAAAAAAATTTAACACCTCTAATATAACAGATTGTTAGTAGTAGATAAAAAAAAGTGATGTCAATACTAGACCACTATAAGCTTCTTAACTCAACTGTTGAAAAAAAAAATTATCATATTTTTTTGTATATATAGTATTGCTCTTAAGAAAATCACTGTAGTCAATTCTTTGCTCACCATGAACAAGTTAGAAAAGTAATTGTGGAATGGTACCCATTAGACTAGAACACAATTGGCCCCCAAAAAAATTGTAGTATCCTTTTCATTCAACCACCAAACATATAAAGTTATTATTTCTTTTCTTACAATGAGAGTTTTGAGAAATTGACCTGAGATTTAATTTCATAGACAATCACAAGATGCCATTAGATTGGATCTACTGAAAATCCTCTAACAACTTGAACTCATTGCATATAGTTTTAATTAGTGTAGATCAAATTTAGTTATGATACCACAAACAATTCTAAAGAATTAATTTTACTTTTTTAAGTACATGAATCATTCCCTCACTCAAAATTCTTACCTGAATTTCTCCTGACTTGATCTTTTTATATGTACCAACATCAAAAAGTGGATACTTGCCGTACTTAACCTTCATATAAAAAGGACCCTCTGTAGGCCTTCCTATCCCATACTTGGTCAGGTCCCCATAAACCAGTTTGCTAAGCATGACCATCAAGAAATCCACCAAGCTAACAGGAAAATACTTCAACAGGGTTAAGCCCAAGTACACCATCTCCCTTGAGAGAAAATGAGCCTGTATATATAATCCAATAATTGGTAATTGTAACCGTGATGCATAGATATATTAAATTTTGTACTAATAACAATGACCCATGTAAGAAAAATTAAATCTAAGTTAGATGTGGTTAATTTCATACCGGGCTTCGAAAAATAATGGAAGTTTTGGCACCATAATTTGCAAGGTCTAGAGCAATTTCCACGCCAGAATTCCCAGACCCAACAACCAAAACATTCTTGTTTTTGAACTCCTTCCCTGACTTATACTGAGTAGAATGAAGAACCTCACCAGGGAAAGTGTTTAACCCTTCAACCTCTGGGGTATAAGGGTTTGTTGTTTCCCCAGTGGCCACCACTAAAAACTTTGCGCTATATATCTCAACCTCTCCTGAACTTGCATTCCTAGCCTTAACAATCCATCTCTTGGAAACTTCATTGTACTCAGCAGACTCCACAGTTCTTTGGAACATAGGACTAACGTTGAAATGGGAGACATAGTCATCTAAGTACTGTATGAACATCTTTTTGGGCACAAAGGTGGGATAAGAGGCAGGGAATGACATGTGAGGGAGTTCACAAAATTGCTTTGCAAGGTGGAGGTGGAGACGATCATAGGAATATTTCTTCCATATAGAAGCAATACATTCTTCTCTCTCAAGAATTATGTATGGGATTGATTGCTGGCTTAGGCAAGCAGCTGTGGCAAGCCCAGAGGGGCCTGATCCAACTATTATTGCTACTTGTTCCAGCATATTTGTTTTTGAGTCACTGTTAGCTTAGGTTTCTGTATTTTCTTTTTACAAAGAAGGAAGTAAAGAGAGCTAAGGAAAGGCTTACATAATATTAATATATGGAATGGGGTTGCCTTTATATATCCACGCACATTCTTTTGGTGAATTTCATTTCTTTGGTTAAAAAGAACTTACCCTGACTAAGTTTACCCAATTTATTCTTTTTATATGAATCTAGAGATGGTTTGGGTCAGGACAACCGTACCTGGTAAATAACCATCCTTCATTCTCAAAAAAAAAAAGAAAAAAAAAAAGTAAACAGCCAAAATCCAAGCCTACTGCATGTTTGCACTTTGCACACAAAACCAAAAGAGAGGGATGGGCAAAGATATATTTTTTAAAGTTAGATTACCCTTGAGCTTTGCCATTGATGCTTGATGATTAATAAATTTGCAGAAGACAGAGACAGAGAGATGTAAAACTGTAGAGGAAAACGAAGGCCGCTGATGTCGGGTAGGTAGTTATTAATATATTATGTTTATGCGGGTTTATTAATAAATTATTAAGGAGGTGGGAGTGCCACGTTTTAATTTTCTCCTGCCACTTTTTTTTTTTTTTTTTTAATGGATCTGATTTGGATAACACCCATGTGATCATAGGTTTTAACCCTTCTTAATTATAATTGTTTTTTATTATCAAATCAAATAAATATATATATATATATATATTTTTTTTTTCCTTTTCTTTTTCTTTCAAGATAAGAATTAATTCTAAATCTTTTATTCAAATAAGAAAAGTGCTACGTTTATAATATTTTTTGAACAAATCATAAATAAAAGATTATTATAGATAAAAAATATTTTTCTAGTCATTAAAACCTAATATTTACATACAATTTATTAAATTTTTTTCTAAATATTTTCTATTAAAACCCTATTTATTGAAAAGATTTTTTTTTTATATAGTTTTTTAAAACTTTAAAAGGGACACTCCTTTTAAAAGAAAGCTGGCCAAGAAAAGAAAGAAAGAAAAAAGAAAAAAAAAGTTTCCAAGGCAGAAATCCAATTCATACGGTAACATATATAATTCCACTAGCTCTTGGTTACGAATTTGAGGGTTTGTGTGAATTGATAAAAATGATTAAAAATATGTCAAGAAAAGTGTGCAAATCGTATCTGTGTATTATTTTATTATAAGTGAGATTCAATTAAGGCAGGCATAAAGTTTTTGTCTGTGGGCCATAATATAATATAGATATAATATTAACAGTAAATTAACATCAATAAATAATGTTATGATAGTTTTTTCTAGAAAGTAATTTAGGTATGGTCAGAGTTTTGCAATTCATACATCTCTTTTTAACATTTTCAATGGATATATTTAAGTTTCAATTTCCTTTTTTGGGTTCCATTTAGTTTAATTGGTAAAAAGTTTTTGTCAATTAGTTTCTTGATTTGATGATAAATAACAATCATCAATAGCATATTATAAGTTGAAACTATCTTTCAAAAAAAAAAAAATTCACCCTCCCATTTTTCAACTATCGAATTCAAAAATAAATAAATTAAAAAATTAAAAACAATCAAACAAATAAATCTTATTATAGAAGATAAAATTCAGTAAGTTTGGATTTATTAAGTTAATTGAATTTAATGGTAGAAAATGGAGTAATTTGAGTTGTCCTGTAATATGAACTCAAGCATTAAAATATCAATTGGATAAGTTAAGTCAAGTCAAGTCAAGGAAAACCAGTCAAGTTAGAGGGTTGCTCTTTAGTTTTTTTTTTTTTTTTTTTCTTAAGTCAAGTTAAGTCATTATTGATGTTAATAAGTTGTAATTGAAATAACATTATTTTCACATAAACCCACTATTAACATTACTTTTATTAAGACTTATGTTACCTTAGCACTTGTGTGTTTATATCTGCACTTATTGGATATAGATATAAATAAAACTAAGAATTTTTGTTTGAAATGCCAAACCATGATATTTACATATTAAGAAAAATTCAAAGCACATACATACGTAATCATGCATATAAAAATACAAGTTGAAATTTAATAATAGACACGATCATAACTCATAATTAAAATATTATATATAAAAAACTCATAAATATTTTGTATTCAAGTGTCAATTTATATATATATATATATATATATATATATATCTATAATATCATTTTTAAGCAATGCCAGCCCAACAAACATTAAGGTCTAAGACGATATATTTAAATGGGACATTTTTGTTATTACTTAAATAATATTTAACTAGTTTTTAATATCATAATTTTTTATTAAAAAAAAAATCCATTCCTTTTATCTTGTAATATGTGATTTTTTTTTTTTTTTTTTTTTGGTGGAAGAAATACTAAAGTTATAACAAATTTTACTACAAAAAACTCACAAACGATGTAGCAATGAATGTGATTAGTCATGACAAGATAATAAACAAATATTTGAATGAATAATGTTAGGGATATTATAAATTTTACAACATGAGACTTATAAAGATATATCACCAATTACAAAAAAAGTAATTTAAAAATGCATTTAATATGTTGTTAATGTCCACAAATCATATTAATTGTTACATCAATTTATAAATGTTTTGAAATAAAATTTATAGTATTTTTAGCATTTTTTTATTTGAATTATTTCTTGTGATCAGTGACACATATTTGTAAACTCTATGTATTTAAAGTTGTATTATTTTTAGCATTACTCAATTTTTTGAGGCTTCTTAAAAATAGAAGAAAAAAAATGTAAAACTATATATATATATATATTTTCTATATCTCAAAATTAAAAAAAAATATATATATATATATATATATATTTCAATTTTTTGCCCCAAAATTTGGGGCTTTCTCTAATAAGGGCGCCTGAGGCGTAGGCCTGGGCCGGCCCTGTTTTTTAGAAGAACTTGTCACCTTCTATATACTAAACGTAAAAAGACTTTATTTATTTATTTATTTATTTTAATAAGAGTAAAAAGACTTTATTGATGGAAAAAGAAGTAAGCATGTGTCCATCAAAACTCATGTCAGCATAGCATAACCATTGCATGTGCATTGTGCTGCCAGTGCCGGAGGAATTAACCCATAAAGATTCAGAACTCTCTGATCATTTGCTAGCTAGTTTCCTCTTAAGTCAATGGTTTCTCATCCTGTTGCATAGCAATTTCCGTGTATAACTAGCTCTTTGAGATTTTACTCACAACTCTTTCTAAAGGCAGAAAATTAAAAAATCTCTTATCAATATATACATATGCTATCTTTTCTATCTCCTTGGTTATTGTGCCCTGCCGACTCTTGCAATACTGCTTATTAGAATTTATGGTATGTTGGGTCTTGCGTTTTTTAATTTTGATGTTTGCTATTGTTTTTTATTACCATATCAATACACAAATTAGTTTTTTTTTTTTTTTTACGCGTAAATCAAACTTCATATCTCTTATTTAAAATAATAAATTTTACTAGTTGAGTTAATTGAAATACACGTTAATTCACTTGCTTAAAGTCCTGTAACAACTAACAATCAATATGCAATGTTCATTAATTATTTGTATCTAAAAACTAAATTTGCCAAACCAGTATAGCCCACATCTCTATTTTCTCAATTTCAGATTACTTTTATACAACTTTTTGAAAAGCTATACAAGTTTGCTTTAGATATATGTATTTTATTTTAACCAACAAAAAATTCTATAGAATGGAATCATGCTATGTGCATGGCCAGACTTCATTTTATATGAAGTTATACACGCATCCATAAGAAATAGAATTGTGGAATTCAATATCCCTAATTATTTGGATTAAAGTGATAGAAAGTGAAGAAAGTGATTCTTCACTTTCTAACATAACAAAATAAGGTGAAACTATGATAGGATAGTATCGTATCAATCTTGATAGAAACTTATCCTACTTTTACCTATAATGATTAAATTAAGCTCTTCAATAGATTAGTGCCTTTTATAAAAGATATAACAAAGTGAAAAATGATCATCTAACTGTCTTTTCTTTTTCTTTTCCTTTTTTTTAACAAGAGCTATCTATTTTTACCTTTATTGATGAAATTTGTGACAATTTAAGAGCTTCCATAGGTTAATGCAGTAAAGGGACAAAACTATGTATAGACGAGGAAGGACCATGACCTCCCTGACATTTTGAAATATTTTTACTAATATATAAAATTATTAATGATTAAGTTGAAATATATTAAACAACCGTTATGTTGTATCTTTTATTTTGTTTATATTCTGATATTATTTAAGAGATGTTAATTTTATTTTTTATGTATCAATTTAGTTTTAAATTTTAATATATTTTCTATTATTGAATGATCAAAAAAATTTGGTTCATATTTTGGTCCTCAATGTTGTATATATAGGTATTGTAGGGGTAAAAGCTCAAATTTGTGTATTGGGCTTTAGGCCTTATTTGGGGACATGGACATGTCCGAGAATGAGTAAATGATTGAAAGAGGCCCCAAGTTGAGAGTCACATAAGGAAGGAATGAAGGAATATAGTCCAAGGAGGAACTCTTTGGATACGATAAATACTGATCAAATCTGTATTTGGGCAATCTAGGTGACCTTCCAGGAAGTTTCAACAATAAGGATGAGTCTCATGCACATACAAAAGCGATAGAAACTCAGAAATATCTAAAGGAAAAGCTGCTACCACCGCATTAAATGCACTGCAGCTACCATAACTTACAGAAAGCCAAAGAGGATGTTTAATGGGACATGCACTCAAGTGAAGGCTTAGATGATTAACAAGTGTAGGATCAAGATGGTCTGAAAGAAACTATATAATGTGAAAGATCTCCCATGAGAGGAGGATTGAAAAAAAAAAAGGAAAAAGAAACACTGTAGTAAGAAAAAGTTGTATTTATAAACAGTTATATTGATTTATACTCTGAATGATCTCCTTGGACAGTGAATTTATTCAATCCAATGAGTCTTATTCTTGCTTGATTATCTTCTAAATCCATAGTAGCCGTTATTAACTTCATTAAGGCTTAGCTCTTTAACCAATTATCTACAAATTTATTGTATTGGGCTCATTGGGTCATCATCCAATTCTTCTTTGGGTTTGGGCCCTATATTGTGACCCTACAGGTATATACATGGATAGGTTGTAATAATAATATTTGAGTTTGAAGAATATTGTTTCATAAAGTTGTTAAAGTGAAAATTCAAGCTCTGGAATTTTCTAAGTGAAAATTCGAAATTCAATATTTTTAATCAATTGAAACTTTGGCTCGATCGATCAAAATAATGAAGAAAATAATCCTCTGGATGATTTGATCACTATTCGATTCCTTCTCGATCGATCGAAAAGAGCATTCGACCGATTGAAAGGAAATTTTGACGAATCAAAAGTCGTAAAACAGGATTTTCTACAGAATTTTCTAGTGACTGTTCAGAAAGGTTGAAGAGATTTCAAGCCTTGTGAACAGTTTTATGAAACATTTTAACTCTCTATATGTGCCTTTTGATAAAATATAACCCTATGGGTATAAATAAAGGCTTATGTTCACTTAAAAACTAACTAACTCCACAAAAAATAATAAGTTAGAGAAAAACACAAGAAATCTTGTGGTCATTCTCCAGAATTACTATCTATAGAACCCAACATCTTGGTTATATCTTGAGGACAAATTTGCAATAACGCTTTAGCAACAATAGCGTGGAGGGGGGGGGGGGGGAATATTGTCTAAGGAAAATGATATTGTGCCTCCAAGTTATCTATTTTTTATTTGTCTTTCGTGTTAATCTTATTCTTCCATTATTACTTTGTTTAATATCCCCAACAATCTTAGACAATATTTCCTACGATGGAAGGAACAAGTGATGTTTCAGCATTGAAGATGTTGAATCATAAGTTGGTGAAATTGGATCGCTTTGATGAAACCAATTTCTCTCGATGGAAAGACAATATGAAATTCCTACTTACTGCACCCAAACTCTTCTATGTCTTGGACCCGAATTTGATGCCTTTCCTACTATGAGTGATGAAGACACTGATGAGATAAAGGCACAAAGAAAGAAACGGGAGGAAGACAAACTGATTTGCAGATGGCATATTCTCAATACTCTTTCAGACCATCTTTATGATCTCTACACATCAATGAAGTCACCGAAGGAGATTTTGAATGCTTTGGAGACAAAGTACAAAACTGAGAAAGTAGGTACAAATTAGTTTATTATTCAAAAGTATTTTGATTATAAAATGCTTGATAATATCTCAGTTTTAGATCAAATGCATGAGTTACAAATTTTGGTCAATAAACTCCGTGATTTGTCAATCTATACTCCTGAATCATTCCAAGTGGGTGCAATCATTGCGAAACTCCCACCAAGTTGGAATAGTTTTAGGAAGAAGCTTTTGCATATGTCAGAAGATTTCACTTTAGAACAATTTAGACAACATCTTCGATTTGAAGAAGAAAGTGGGGTTAGAGATGGGACTAACACCGATTCTAAAGTGAATGTGAACTATGTGAGCAATGTTCAAAGTGGGAGTTCGAGTAAAACCGATAAGCACTTGAAAGTAAACAAAAGTGAGAGTAGTTTCAAGAAGAATAACTCCAAGAATCCAAGCAAAGACAAGAAGAATCGGGTTTGTTTCCATTGTGGAAAAAAAGGTCAATACATTCACGAATGTAAACTCTTATAGAACAAGAAATGAGATGAAGAAGGCAATGTCATTAAAACAAATGTCATTGAGGACATTGTTGCTATGGTAAGTGGCATACATATTAATATGATCACTGAAGTTCAGATGGCTATAATTGCAAATCCTTTTAATTGGTGGTTTGATTCGGGTGCAACGGTACATGTGTGCAACAACAAAGAGCAATTCAAGACTTATGATAAGTCTTCCATAGAACAACAAGTGCTGATGGGTAACCACAATAAAGTAAATGTTCTTGGAAAGGATACTGTTGAAGTGAAAATGAGTTTTGGAAAGATGCTGATCTTGACCAATGTTTTTCATGTACCTGATATCAAGAAAAATCTAATATCTACCAATTTGTTATTTAAGAGTGATGTAAAAGCTGTACTTGAATCAGACAAGTTAATCTTGTCCAAGAAGGGGATATTTGTAGGAAAGGGATATGCTACTGATGACATATACAAACTAAGTATTATTATTAAAGAAGTTTCTAGTTGTGCTTATATTATTGATTCTTCATATTTGTGGCATGCTAAATTAGGACATTTAAATTTCAAATATTTGAAGTTTATGTCATGGCATGGTATGATTTCATATAAGCATGATGATGAAAGCATGATGATGAAAAGAAATGTGAAATTTGTATTCGAGCAAAGATAACAAAGAAACCTTTTTCTAAGTCAGATAGAAATTCTATTATGCTTAAACTTGTGCATTCTGATGTATGTGAATTGAATAGTGTATTAACTAAAGGAGGTAAAAGATACTTCATTACATTCATTGATGATTTCTCTAGATTTACATATGTGTATTTAATGAGAAATAAAGATGAATCATTTGATATGTTCAAACGCTATAAAACTGAAGTTGAAAATCAAAAGGATAGGAAAATAAAGATCCTACGAAGCAATAGAGGTGATGAATATTTTCCTAATGATTTTTCTACGTTTTGTGAGGAACATGGTATAATACACCAAAGTTCAGCCCCTTATACACCTCAATAAAATGGTTTGGCTAAAAGAAAAAATAGGACTCTTGTAGATATGATAAATGCCATGATCTTGAGTGCAGAGCTTCCTTTTCATTTATAGGGAGAGGCATTGCTTACAGCATATCATGTGCACAATAGGCATTGCTTACTGTATCTCCATATGAGTCCTACTCAAACACAATAAGGTGACTCTAATCCTAATACTACTTTGGGTGGTACTAAAAGAATTAAAAGTGGTTCACCAAGTGAATAAAGAAAGAGTCAAAGGATAAGAAAAGAAAAAGACATTGGTCCAGATTTCATTTCTTATCAAGCTTAATTGTTTATTGTTGAAGGTAATAGACAAGTGGTCCTAAATAAAATACCTATAGTGTTTAACACAAAGGAAGATCCTAAAACATTTGAGGAAGTTATGGCTTCTAGAGATTCAGTTTTCTGAAAAAAAGCTGTGAATGATGAGATAGACTCAATATAATCCAATAATACTTGGGTCCTAGTGGATCTACCTACTGGTTCTAAACCAATTGGTTGTAAATGGGTATTTAGAAGAAAATATAATGCTAATGGATCAATACAAACCTTTAAAGCAAGGTTAGTGGCAAAAGCCTTTAAACAAAGGGAAGAAGTAGACTAATTTGATACCTATGCTAATGGATCAATACAAAACCCTCACATCTATTCGTGTGTTGTTAGCACTTGCATTCATATATAAGTTGATTGTACATCAAATGGATGTCAAGACAGCTTTCCTAAATGGTGATCTTGACGAGGAAGTTTACATGGAACAACTTGAGGGTTTTATACTTCCTGGAAATGAAAAGAAAGTTTGCAAATTAGTCAAGTCGTTGTATGGCTTGAAACAAGCTCCAAAACAATGGCATGAAAAGTTTGATTCAGCGATTTTGTCGGATGGTTTTATGCACAATAGTTCCAACAAATGTAGGTATTCTAAATTCATAAAGGAATATGGAGTCATTGTATTCCTTTATGTGGATGATATACTTATATTTTGTACAAATATGAAAGGTGTATGTGAAGCCAAAAAATATCTTTCTTCTATGTTTCAAATGAAAGATTAAAATGAAGTAGATACTATTTTGGGAATCAAAATTAAAAGACACGGTGAGGGCTTTGCACTATGTCAATTTCATTATGTTGAGAAAGTTCTTCAAAGATTTGAACATCTTAATATAAAGGAAGCAAATACATCTTTCGATTGGAGCATAAAGTTGGGTGAGAACACTAGAAGAGCAATTGCACAGCTTGAGTATGCTAGTGCTATTGGTAGCATGATGTATGCTATGCATTGTACAAGACAAGACATATCATTTTCAGTGGGAAAACTTTCTAGATTTATAAGTAATCCAAGCGTGGATCACTGGAAAGTAATTGGTAGAGTTCTTGGTTATTTAAAGAAAATCATAAGTTTAGGACTCTTTTATTTTGAATTTCCAGCTGTGTTGGAAGGTTATTCGAATGCTAGTTGGATTACTAGTATGTGTGATAGCAAATCCACGTCTGGTTGGATATTCACTCTTGGTGGGGGTGCCATCTCTTAGATATCAAAGGAACAAACATGTATTTCTTACTCCACCATGGAATCATAATTTATAGCCTTGGCGGCAGTAGGCAAGGAAGCGGAATGGCTAAGAAATATGTTGTTAGACATAGAGTTGTGGCCATAACCAATACCAACCATTTCGGTGTACTGCGATAGTAAAGCCACCTTAGGCAGAGCATACAGTAAAATGTATAATGGTAAGTCTAGACAAATAGGTCTAAGACATGATTACATAAGACAATTAATGGAATCTGGTACTATTTTAATTGTCTATTTAAGATCAAATAATAATTTGGCGGACCCTTTTACCAAAGCAGTGTCTCGAGATATGGTTGGGGTAACATCCATTGCAAAACCCTTCTTTTAAGAGAATCACCAATAGTGAGAACCCAACTTTGAATTGATTTTATCTAAGAGGTTTAAAGGGTAACAACAAGCTATTGATATGTGGTTAGTAAGAGCACTAATTTTGTGTCTTATTCAAGATGGATTAGTACAGATTGTTATGATGTAATAGAGGATGAGTTTTACACTCTTAATGAAGTTCATAAAGTATAAATGTCTGTGTAATAAGGACATAAGAAGGAACTTCACCTTTGTGAACATAGACGTGGTGCCACTTCTAGCAAGAGTAAAGGGTTTTCTCTTGTAAATGTTCACTAAACCGAGAGGAGCACAAGGCCATAACAATGCTAACAATAGTGGATTTCTAAATGTGTTATGGATGTTCTTATGTGTGTGTTCTTTCCGATTTCAACACATAAGAGTTTTGGTTTAAGCACCAAGCCACCATTAACTCTCTTGATTTCTTGAGCAATTACACTAAGGGGAGATTTAAGTTGAAAGACACATTTCATTATGCATGATAGAATATCAATCAAGTGAGACATATATTATTCAAATCTAGTGGGGGATTGTTGTATATATAGGTATATACATGGATAGGTTGTTGTGGGGTCAATTTTTGTGGCCCAAGCCCACAAGATATGGAGTATGAGCCCTATGAACCCAAGACAATGAATTTGTAGAACGTGGGTGAAAGAACTGGGTTGGATATGAATTAAACAAGAGTTGGTTATGATATTTTCGAATAAACTAACACGCAATCACGTTAAGACAAAGGCAGACATGAATGTCCGAAGAGGTATTTTATTGAATGAAGTTTGGTTACAAGTCTCAGAGTTACAGTAAAGTTGCTTTCTTCCTCTCCTCTTTTTTCTTCCGCCCCCTCTTATCAGAGGCCTCACTTCCTTATATAGCACCCTTTCCCTTCATCTTCATCGTCCACTTGTTCATCATCTAAACATCCACTCGAGTACATGTCCCATCAGGTATCTTCTCTACCCTTGTGTGAGTGGCGGTAGCTGATAGTGTACTGTTCAGGGGTCTTCTCCACATTAATGCGGCCAGAAAAGTAGCTGCAATGCATTTAATGTGGTAGTTGAAGTTTGTCTTCTAGATATTCCTTCGTCCCTATCATTTCCATGTGCGCCTGAGGTTCATCCTTATCATTAGAATTGCCAGGGGCCTACTTGTACTCCCCAGATATCTGTTTGTTCAAGCTTCTTTGAGTCCGAGGATAAAGGCCACTTCGGACAATTGAATATCTTCTCGGACTATGTCCCACGTTCATCTCCAGGTATGTTTCTTTCAAATGGGCTTCTTCTTAAATACTTTCCTCTCCTCGGACAGATAGTAGTCCCCAAATAGGGTCTCAGGCCCAATATATTAGGTTGGGCTTTTCTCCCCCCACAGTTGTAATAATGATGTTTGAGTTTGGAGAATATTATATCATAAAGTTGTAAAAGTAAAAATTCAAGTTCTGAAATTTTCTAAGTGAAAATTCGAAATTCAGTATTTTTGATTGATCGAAGCTTTGGCTCGATCGATCAAAATGATGAAGAAAATAATCCTGGAGTCTCTAGATGGTTCGATTGCTATTCAATTCCTGCTCGATCGATTGAAAAGAACATTCGATCGATCGAAAGGAACTTTCGACTGATCGAAAGTCGTAAAACATGATTTTCTACAGAATTTTCTAATGCCTGTTTAGAAAGGTTGAAGATGTTTCAAGCCTTGAGAACAGTTTTATGAAACATTTTAACCATCCATACGTGCCTTTTGATGAAATATAATCCTATGGGTATAAATAGAGGTTTATTTCACTTGAAAACTAACTAACTCCACAAAAAATAGTAAGTTAGAGAAAAACACAAGAAATTTTGTGGTCATTCTCCAAAATTACTATTTGTAGAACCCAACATCTTGATTGTATCCTAGGGACAAATTTATGATAACCTTTTAGCAACAATAGCGTGGGGGGGGCAAATATTGTTTAAGGAAAACGATATTGTGCTTCTAAGTTATTTATTTCTTATTTGTCTTTTATGTTAACATTGTTCTTCCATTATTACTTTATTTAATATCGACAACACTCAAGACAAATTCTTGTTTTTTTCACTGGGTTATAAACTTCTTATTCAAGACACAATAAAGTGAAAAACAATAATTTAAATGCTTCTTTAAAAAATTGTAGTCTTTTTGTTTTTGCTGTCTCCCATATATGTTCTGTTATCTACCATTCAAATTCAAGTAAAAAAATAGGTTTTCTAATCTTACACTACGTTTATATAAATTGTTTATAAATTTACTTGAACTAATAATACAATTTTAAAAAATTATGAGAAAATTACCTAAAAACTCTAGAAGGTGCTACTCCTAATATGCATTATTCACATTATAATAATGATAAATATATTTTACAAGTAAATCCTTAGTAAAATTTTAGACAAATAAGGGTAAGAATCTCATATTATAATTAGAGATGTTGAAACCATTAAGGTATCCCTCGAATCTTTTGCATAAAATTGTCATTATAACCTTATTTTTTAAATAATTCAATAGTTACAATAAGAGAAAAGGGTTTTGAAGTTTGAACTTTGGACATCTAATTAAAAGAACTAGGCAATATCAATTAAAATTTTGGACAATTATCATTGTAACTTAAAAGAACGTAATAATATTAAAATAAGATACTCTTGCTAGTTGCTACATGCATTGTCACCCCTCATTTTATTTTACTAGTTAAGGCAGCACGTGCAAGGCACGTGCTTGCCGTGGGAAAAAAGTAGTGATTAAGTTCAATTCTAGGTTTTATTTATATCACATAACAAATATATAAATCATTTGATTTTTAAAGTACATAGAGATTTACATTAATCAAAACAGACATTAATTTTAATAATTTTAATAATTATGTCGTAAAAAGTTAATCTCATTCGTATAAGACTTTTGATCAACCACGAAGTTAGGGTAGCTATTTAACGTATATATAAATATCTATTTTACTATAATAGTTTTTTTTAGTACCTACTTGCTAAAGGTAATACCACTCACTAAAAGCTTCTAAGAATGATAACGAATATCATCATCTTCCAACAATAAACAACTAAGTTTTGCTAAGAAAATTAAAAAAAAAAAAAGAAAAAAAAAGGCACGTGTCATTGAATTTTTCATTAGATAAATTATAAGTTTTGAAAATTTAAACCTAGAAAATCAACATTCTTTAGATAACAAATAAAACATCTTATATTATCATTCCAACTTTCCAATAATTTCTATCATCTAAAACTCAAGATACATGAAAAAAAAAATTGGGATGTTAAAATTTAGTGGGAGTAATTTAGATATTACATAATAAAATATTTTAAGAATCATAAGATTTCATTAGGGTTTAACTGAGAGAATAACAATATGACATATTTGCTCTTTTCCAAAAT
This sequence comes from Quercus ilex subsp. ballota, assembly GCA_032727855.1. Lineage (NCBI taxonomy): Eukaryota > Viridiplantae > Streptophyta > Magnoliopsida > Fagales > Fagaceae > Quercus > Quercus ilex. The sequence goes on from CM064919.1 coordinate 23,248,853, forward strand.
TTTAAGGGAAAAATTGCTTGATTTTAAAGTTTAAGGAGGAATAGTAAACCACCGCAAACATAAAGGATGAAAAGTGTTTTTTTCCTAAGTTTTTGTTTTTTTTGTGTAAAACTATGTGTTTTTACTTAAAATGGTGGGCAAAGAAAACAAATACAAAAAGTCAACTCAAGAAAATTATATATGAAATAATGAATTTTGGCTCAACACAACTGATTAAACCAACCAAAAATTCTAAAAATACAATAGAAGGGCACAACATTTTCATAATACCTTTATAATATTGTTATATTTTATTTTGATTTGTAAAGAATTGATAGCTCAACAGTTTTGAAAATATTGTAACAACAACAAGATGTCTTAACATTTTCACACAAAAAATGCTATATCCATGACATTTTCATGATAAATCATAAGTAGTAGGTAGCTACGAGTTGATATTGGTGGGCAAAAAAATAGTTTCATTGGTAAGTTTAAATTGGAACCAATAACAATTTACCACTTATGATTTGTTATGAAAGTGTTGTAAAAAAATATTGTGGATGTGGCACTTCTTTTTTCATAATACCTTTATTTTTAGTTGTGGTTGGTTCCAATATAATATTTTATTATTTTATTTTGACCTATAATGAATTAACACCTCAACAATTGTGAAAATATTACGTCAATTTGTTGTGTTAATATTTTATTATAACATGAAAATTATACAAACAAAAAATAATATAGCAAATCTACTACAGCTTTATGCATTCACAAAAAAAAAAAAAATAAATAAAAAAGGCAGACAGCGAAACAGTGAAAATTAAACAAACCAAAACTATTATAGCAAAGTTATTGTGGCTTTTCCCATTCACTCTTTTTATATATAGAAATATACATTGTACTTACCATGTAAATTTATATTGTAAACACATAAAAATTGGCAAATGTTGTACTTTTGCAAAATTTGTACAATATATATATATATATATAATATTTTTGCAAATGTTTATAATATTTGCCACTTTTTGTGTGTATACAATGTAAGCTTACATTACAAGTACAAAGTAAAAATATAAAGATCCATTAAAAAATAAATAAATAAATAAACTCAAACCAAATTGGGGAACTTAAAGAAAAAAGAAAAAAAGGTAGCTCACTGAACCAAAAATACTATTCACGAGCCTATTGGCTCTTTTTATATATAGTTAAGATAGATTTTTTTTTTTTTTTTTTTTTTTGAAGTAGTATAAAACCATGTATTTAAATTTAGAATAGTCACTTAACATACGACTATCTATTTAGTGTGATAATTTCTTAAGAATAAGTATTTGGTATCAAATGATACCATGTCAGCGATATCAAAATCCAATAAATGTGAGACATGTTAACAAAAAATAACAAACCTACTAACAATTGAAAGACATGTATTAGTGGGTAGTTATTTGTAAGGTTGAATTTATTCAATCATTTTGTTGGCTTTATTCCGTGTCAAATTTGCTTGTAATTCAGCATTTAGAAATCCTGTATTTATGTGGGAATTATGTAAGAGTAGTGTGTGAGAGAGTGTGAAGAAAAACTCAAGAGTGTGCACTCAAGAAGGGCCTTGCGACTGGATCTCGCGATTGACAAGTCGCCGCCAAAGGTGGCACACGTGTGAAGCATGCAGGGGAGCTGAAGAGTTACGCTAGCTGTTGCACTACAGGTCAAAATTTCAAGTCTGGCCAAGCCGTTAGCTCGCGACTCAAACTCGTGACTCGTTCCAGTCGCGAGCTCGAGTCGCTAGAACACCTTGTTTATTACAAAATCGACTCTTCGCATTCCATACACACCTCACTATAAATACCCTTATACCCACATATTGTAGAATGCTTTCAAAGAGAATTTTGAGAGAGAAACCCTAGAGAAAAACAAGATTGATTTATCAACAATCTTCATTCTTTGATTCTTCAAATTCCTCTACTCTCACCCTCTCTATTGATACATTCTTGAGAGGTACATTAGCCAAATTCTTATCTCACCATACTCATATCTGTGAGAAGGCTTTTTAGTGCTTAGGAAGCAGTTAAGAAGGGATCAATTCATTTTGGTTGATGAAATGGGCGATTGCGGGATCCGGTAAGCTAGAGAAGACAAGGTTCGGCGTAACCCTATTGGAGCAAGAAATTTGGATGGCTTAGGTGCACTGGGTAGATTAGGCTTGGAGGGTCTTCTACTGTTCATGTATCCCAACTTTATTCTCTAATGGATTATTGATCGCTTGAAGGGCGGCAGAGAGGTTTTTCATCGAGGACTTCGGTTTCCTCTTCGATAACACATCACTATGTTGTCTTTGTGTTTGCATCTCTCTTCCCTTAATCTTTGCCTTTTAATTACTGCTGTGGTTGTGATTTTTAAAGTATATAGAGATTTACATTAATCAAAAGAGACATTAATTTTAAGAATTTTGATAATTATGTTGTAAAAAGTTAATCTTATTCATATAAGAATTTTGATCAACCACAAAGTTAGGGTAGCTATTTTACATATAAATATTTATTTTATGAATGTTTAAAATGTGTATAAAACACCTATGAATGTTTAGACCCCCAAATCACAAAATACCAATACAAGCTTATTATCAAATAATGTATGTGCGGAATATGAAAATAAGCTAAAACATAATTAGTAAAACAATCTAAACTGAAGCTAAAACATAATTAGTAAAACAATCTAAACTGAAATTAATCACAATCACAGCAGTAATTAAATGACAAATATTAAGGAAAGAGAGATGCAAACACAAAGACAACACAACGATGTTTTATTAAATAGGAAACCGAAGTTCTCGACGTAAAACATATTTGCCGCCCTCCAAGTGGTTAATAATCCACTAGAGAATCTAGTTGAGATACATGAATAGTAAAAGACCCTCCAAGCCTAATCTACCCAGTGCACCTAAGCCCTCCAAGTTTCTTGTTTCAACGAGGTTACGCTGAACTTTTGTCTTCTCTAGCTTATCAGATCCCGCAATTAGCCCATTACATCAACCAATCTCAATTGGTCCCTTCCTAACCGCTTCTTAAGCACCAAATAATCTTCTCACAGATATGGGTATAGTGAGATAAAGATTTGGGTAATGAACCTCTCAAAGATGTAACAATGGAGATGATGAGTTTGGAGAATCAAAATATGAAGATTGTGGATGAGTCAATCTTGTTTTTCTTTAGGGTTTCTCTGTCAAAATCCTCTCTGAAAACTCTCTACAATACGTGGGTATAAGGGTATTTATAGTAGGGTGTGTATGGAATGCGAAGAGTTAGTTTTGTAACAAACAGAGTGTTCTGGCGACTCGAGCTCGCGACTGGAGCAAGTCGATAGTTTAAGTCACAAGCTACGGCCTGGCCAGACTGGAAGATTTGTCCTGTAGTGCAACAGTTGGTGTGACTCTTCAACTCCCTTGCATGCTTCACACGTATGCCACCTTTGGCGGCTTGTCAGTGGTGAGCTAGTCGTGAGATCTAGTCGGAAGGCCCTTCTTGAGTGCACACTCTTGAACTTTTCTTCACACTCTCTCACACACTACCCTTACATGATTCCCATCTAAATACAGGGTTTCTAAATGTTGAATTACAAGTAAATTTGGTACGGAATAAAGCCAACAAAATGATTGAATAAATTCAACTTTACAATCTCCCCCTTTGGCTATTCCATAACAAAACCCTAAAACAAACTCTATACTTAACATGTGAGTTGAGAACAGTTGAACAAAACTCACTCACACCTAACTCTAGAATCTGTGAAGCTCTTGAACCATACAAACAAGTATTTCCTGAAAACAACAATACAATACGATCATTGAAAGCAGAAAACTTGAAATGTATATGGAGCAACCATAATGCGATCAAGCGAAAAGGAAAGAAGCAATAAAGCATGGCTTGACCAAAACAAGAACAATCACTATAAATAGTGACCACAATGATCATTCATACAAGGAAAGAACATCCGGACATGCAAGCTGATAAGCTCAATGCAAAATATCATTTGCATGTCCAACACTCAACCAATACAACAACAAAAGGTAATTGTATCAAGGATATAAAATCCAACAAGGGCACAAGAGTGATGTACTTAAAGAAATGCATAACATTAATAACAAGTACTAAGCTACAAAGTATGGGTACAAAGTATAAAGTACTTTGCCTATCATATCACTCCCCCTATCATGAATCATAGGAGCTGTGATGAACTTGGAACATATATATCTGTAACTTGAAACATTTGCACAAAACACATTAGACCCTCAAAGTAAAGCAAGTAGTAAAAGGACAAGTATAATGTAGCAAGTAAATTACAATCAAGTAAACATAATGTGAAATATATGAGTAACTTGATCATACACCAAAACAGTCATAAAGAAATGATTACAACGATCACATAGTAGAGCAAAAGATCATCCGAACATGCATTCAAAGAGCACAATAACATAACGATGTATGCATGTCCAACACTAAAACACGATGCAATGAGAACAAAAAAAAGCATAGATACTAAACATAACTCAAAGCACCATAAAGCAAACAAGAAAATAAACATAAAGAAACACAAGCAAAACAAAGTTTTCTTATTAACACAACGTCTTCTCCCCCTTGGTATATGCATCTCCCCTATGAAATATCTCTCCCCTTACAAATGTGCACAAAAAATAAAATTTCTCCCCCTCAAAATGTGCATAAGATTCAAATAGAAATGACAAAACTCTCCGGTATACTTTCTAGAGTATACTCTCCCCCTTTTTATCAGGAATAGACAAAGGGTCAAGGAGAAACGAGGGCAAGAGATGAAGGTACAAACAATGATAATGATGCATGAGGGTTGCGAGATGAATGAGAAAATGAAGCTCAAACCTAAGAGAAAACAAAATGCTACAAAACATAAGGTAAACATGACATGCTAGGATGAGACAACAAGGTATAGACCAATGCATGACAAGGGTAGCAAATGTGTGTGCAAGAGGTGGCTATGTGCAATGCATGACCAAAACATAGAAAATGCACATGTGGGGCAAGGTGTGTAAAATACACAACTAATGATCCAAACATGGTTGTAATGAGGAAATATGAGAAATCCCAAAGTTTGATACTCATTGGAGTCCAAACAAGTGAGAAAATTCCTAAAAGGCATTTTATCAAACACCTAGCGTGCACACTATGAGCAACAATGTGAAACAATGCATGAATATCATGAAATCCACCCTTAATGCATGTTCTTTTTGCCATAAGGGGCCAACATCCAAAGAAAATCATCAAAAAAAATCAATCTCATACAAAAATTTGACAAAAATTAAGTTTTGCCAATTCCTATGATGGAAATCTTAACCAAGAGCACAAAACTCACTAAAACATAATCCAAGAATCTAAATCAATGAAAATAGTTTAAAATTACCTTAGAGATGTTAATGTAATGAAAAACCATTTAAATTTGTTGGGTTTTGATGTAAAAATATTGAAAGATGGGTTTTAGAGAGGATAGGAAAGGTTTAAAACAAGTTTCCCATAAAAAAAACTCTTTAAAAAGATGTTTCTGGGCATTTCGCGACTGGCGAGTCGCAAGATAGGTCGCGAAACATTCTGTGTAAACTCACAACTGGATCTAGCGACTAAGCGAGTTGCCAAAACGAGTAGCAAAAACTCGCTACTCGCAAGAGTAGCCAGAATGAGTAGCCAAAAATTTTGACACCTGTTTTTCAACACAGAACATGTTTAAACAATGAGAAATAAAGTAAGCACTAAACATAAACGCAAAGAGTGATAAAAATCACTTCCAAACACATATAAAATGATCAAAAATCTTTTTGGATTGATCCATATATAGTTGAGCACACACACATCACATTTAAATAAGTACAATCAAACAAATGAATAAAGCATTCATTGAACATTAGGCATGTGTGTTGTGTGTGTATATCAAATGTGAAATAGTCCTTAGTCTAGAGTGAAGTTTCAATGATCAATTCAATCAAGTCATATACAACTAGTACTAAGTCAAGCAGTCTATCTCAATTATAAAAATAAATATATATGACCTCCCACAAGAGAATAATTACATATCTTTGAAACTTTTCATTTGACTTCTTTACAATTCAAAACATTTGATAATTTTTTATTTTTACATCTTTTTTTGAGAACGATGCCTAAAATTTTTTATATTTCAATTTGATGAACAAGCCTTTGGCTTTTTGGGCATCATATATTTTTCATAAAAGTCGCTTTCCTTTTTTCCTAAATAAATACTAGTATGTGCGACGATTTTTACAGCTCATTATCTTTTTTTCATTTTGAGATTTACATTTATTGAGCTCTTTAAGCAAAAATAAAATAAAATTAGTAGGAATATATATAAGCACAAGTCTACGCATGTATCAAAACAAACATGATTATTGACTAATCATTCATGACAAGCTTGAAGATCGATTTACAACAATCACACATAGATGTCAAGATTTTTCTCACAAAGATAGATGTGCAAACAAAATAAGCTAAGCTCGTAAATGCACTACGCCATTAGTACGAAGGTACTAGGCCAAACTCATATGAGATATGTACTCAAACATATACGATCATACTTTTTGAATTTTTACTTTTTATGTGGTTTTGGATTTTTTTTTTTTTTACTCACACAAAACTAAAACATAAAAGTAAGATAAAAAACAAAAGCAATGCATACAAATGAATGCAATATGCACAAAATGCATAAAGATATGACATACAATGCATGAAGAGTCTAACAAAGATCGAAAAAATTAGATCAAGAACAAAAAGAGTAAAATCTCAACCATAGGTACCCTTCCTCATCCAAACAAAACGATTGTTTGGAATGAGTATTTCATGAAAAGAGAGATGAGGGTTGAAAGAATGAGAACCGGAGATGCATATAGAGAAGGAGTTAAGAGCATTAAACACTTTCTTTAACAACATACTATTTTCACTCAAAACCGGTTTACCCTTTTAACATAACTTCCAAGAAGTTTAAGTTTCTCTTTTCTTTTGATTCTTTTAAGAGCATGAAACTTAGAACAATGAGGTCTTAGATGACCAAAAGTACCACAATGGTGACAAACAATGTGTTTAGGTCCACTAGGCTTTTTGGGGAAGGATCTAGTAACATGGTTTTGTTCTCTCTTCAACTTATGACATTGAGGTCTTATATGACCAATCACATCACAATGGTGACAAGTTAGAACAAACTTAGATCCATCCAAAACCTGAGGTTGAGACCTAAACGGATGCTTTGACTTAATAGCTTTTCTCTCCACCTTTTGATTTCTTTTATGTGGAGGAATGTACACCGATTTACCCTTTAAGGTAGAACATACAATAGGCACAAAATTGGGTACCACAACATTGATTGCAATAAATATTTTCATCCTTTTTAGTAATAGGTTCAGAAATCAAACACTTTGACATGCATCTTAAGAGATTCATTTTCACATTTTAGCCCATCAACAAGTTTGTTAGACAAAACAAGTTTAGCATATTCAAACATTCAAACTCTTTTAGTTTTTCAAGAGAATTTTCAGTAAATTTCTTATATTTTTCAACCAATTTGTTGGATTTATTGAGCTTAGCAATCAAATCATCATTTCACAAAATAACTTGCTCAAATCCTTATGAAATTCTTAGCCTTTTTCTTAAAGAGTTTAATGTTAGGAATATCAACAACACCCAAAGATTCATGTAACATAGCATCATAATCCTGAGGATTATCACTCATAGAGGCATTTTCACAAACACATGGCAAGTAACATTCATCAACATCCAAAACATGCAGAGAATCACACAAAGCACTATCCATGGCAAATAACACAAGGGGTCAAGGATCACACTTAGGTATTTAAACCAAAACAAATGTACCTTCTCTGATACCAATTGAATGTTCAAAATGTGTATAAAATACCTATGAACGTTTAGACCCCCAAATCACAAAATACCAATACAAGCTTATTATCAAATAATGTATGTGTGGAATATGAAAATAAGCTAAAATATAATTGGTAAAAAAATCTAAACCAAACTTAATCACAAGCACAGCAGTAATTTAATGGCAAAGATTAAGGGAAGAGAAATGCAAACACAAAAACAACACAACGATGTGTTATCAAAGAGAAAACTAAAGTTCTCGGTATAAAATCTCTCTATCGGCCTCCAAGCAGTCAATAATTCACTAGAAAATATAGTTGGGATACATGAATAGTAAAAGACCCTCCAAGCCTAATCTACCCAGTGCACCTAAGCCCTCCAAGTTTCTTACTCCAATGAGGTTATGTCGAAACTTTGTTTTCTCTAGCTTACTGGATCTTGCAATTAGCCTATTGCATCAACCAATATCAATTGGTCCCTTCCTAACTGCTTCCCAAGCACCAAATAACTTTCTCACAGATATGGGTATAGTGAGATAAGGATTTGGGTAATGTACCTCTCAAGGATGTAATAATGGAGAGGATAAGAGTAGACGAATTTGGAGAATTAAAAGATGAAGATTGTGGATGTGTCAATCTTGTTTTTCTCTAGGGTTTCTCTCTCAAAATTCTCTCTAAAAGCTCTCTATAATACATGGGTATAAGGGTATTTATAGTAAGGTGTATATGAAATGCGAAGAGTCAGTTTTGTAACAAACAAAGTGTTTAGGCGACTCAAGCTCGCGATTGAAACGAGTTGCGAGTTTGAGTCACGAGCTAACGGCCTGGCCAGACAGGAAGATTTGTCCTGTAGTGCAATAGCTGGCGTGACTCTTCAGTTCCCCTGCATGCTTCACACGTGTGCCACCTTTGGTGACTTGCCAGTCGTGAGCCAGTCGCAGGGCCCTTCTTGAGTGCACTTGAGCTTTTCTTCAGACTCTCTCATACTCTACCTTTACATGATTCCCACCTAAATACAGGATTTCTAAATGTTAAATTACAAGCAAATTTGGCACGGAATAAAGCCAACAAAATGATTGAATAAATTCAACCTTACATTTTACTATAATAGTTTTTTAGTACCTACTTGCTAAAGTCAATATATCTACTCTCTAAAAACTTCTAAGAATGATAACGAATATCATTATCTTCCAATAATAGACAACTGAGTTTTGCTAAGAAAATTTTAAAAAATAAAATAAAAGATAACAAATGGCATGTATCATCGAATTTTTCATTAGATAAATTATAAGTTTTGAAAAATTAAACCTAGAAAATCAACGTTTTTTAGATAACAAATAAAACACCTTGTATCATCATTCCAACTTTCTAAGAATTTTTACAATTTAAAACTCAAAATATGTGAAGAAAATTTTTAAGATGTTAAAATTTAGCGGGAGTAATTTAGACATTTCACAATAAAATATTTTAAGAATCATAAGCTTTCATTAGAGTTTAATTGAGAGAATAAAAATATGACATATTTGCTCTTTTCCATAATATTAAGGGAAAAATTGCTTGATTTTAAAGTTTAAGGAAGAATTTTAAACTACCCCAAACATAAAAGATGAAAAGTGTTTTTTTCTTAAGTTTTTGTTTTTGTTTTTGTGTGTAAAACTATGTGTTTGTACTTAAAATAGTGAGTAAAGAAAAAAAAATACACAAAAAATCAATCCAAGAAAATTGTATGTGGAATAGTGAATTTTGGCTCAACAAAGTTGATTAAACCAACAAAGAATTTCTAAAAACACAACAAAATGACACATTATTTTCATAATATCTTTATAATTTTGTTATATTTTATTTTAACTTGTAAATAATTGATAGGTCAATAGTTTTGAAAATATTATGACAACATCAAGATGTCTTAACATTTTTCACACAAAAAAATGTTATGTCCATGACATTTTCACAACAAATTATAAGTCGTAAGTTACTACAAGTTGTTATTGGTGGGTAAAAAAGTAGTTTCATTAGTAAGTTTAAATTAGAGCCAATAAAAATTTACCACAGTTGATTTGTTATAAAAGTGTTGTGAAAATTATTGTGGATGTAGCACTTCTTTTTCCCAATACTTTGATTTTTAATTTTGGTTGGTTCTAGTATAATATTTTATTATTTTATTTTGACCTATAATGAATTAACATCTCAACAATATTAAAAATATTGTGCCAATTTGTGGTGTTAATATTTTATTATAATCTAAAATAGTGCGAATTGGACAAACCAAAACTACGAGCAAGTAATATAGCAAATCTACTACAGCTGTATGCATTCATGAAAAAAAAAAAAACAGTGGAAATTGAACAAACCAAAACTACTATAGCTTTTCCCATTCACTCTTTTTATATATAGAAATATACATTGCACTTACAATGTAAATATATATTGTAAACACATAAAAATTGGCAAATGTTGTACACATTTGCAAAATTTGTACAATTTCATTTTTGCAAATGTATATAATATTTGCCACTTTTTGTGTGTATACAATGTAAGCTTACATTACAAGTACAAAGTAAACATATAAAGATTAAAATAAAAATAAAAATAAAAAGCTCAAACCAAGTTGGTGAACTTGAAGGAAAAAAGAAGTCAACTCACTAAACCAAAAATACTATTCATAACACTGTTCATGAACCTATTGGCTCTTTTTTATATATACTAGGTAGGGTGGCACATGCAAGGCACGTGCTATCTCTTAAACGAGAAAATTAAAATAGATTTTATATTTGAAGAAGGTTGAAACTATATACATAAAAAAATATATGTCATACAAAGTTAATTTTATTTGTATGAGAATTTTAATAGTTAATCGCACATAAAGTTATGGTAGCTATTTAACATATAAATATATTATTTTTACTATAATAGTTTCTTATTACTTATTTACTGAAGACAATATCCACCCACTAAAAACTTTTAAGAATGATAACGAATATCACCATCTTTCAACAAAAAGCAACTGAGCTTTGTTAAGACATTATTACAATATTTAAATTTTCGTAATGAATGATATCATATGCTACAATTGAAGTTTTTCATCAAATATCTTCAATCATACACAATGAAAAATCTTTCATTCATACTTTCTTCTTTATCATTCTATATGAGTCTCGGTGTAATATTTAGCTTGCTTAGTTTTTAATGAACACTCATTTTAGGCAAAAAAAAAAAGAAGAGGAAGATAACAAAAGGCATGTGTCATCGAATTTCTCATTAGATAAATTATCAGTTTCGAACTTATATCACAATTCTTTAGGTAATAAATAAAACATCTTATATCACAATTCCAACTTTTAAGCATTACTACCATCTAAAACTCAAAATACATGAAAAAAAAATTTTTGAAATGTTAAAATTTAGTAGGAGTATGGTAGACATTACACAATGTAATATTTTAATAATCATAAACTTTCATTAGGGTTTAATTGAGAGAATAATAATATGACATGTCTGCTCTTTTTCCAAAAAATTAAGGAGAAAATTGCTTGATTTTAAAGTTTAAGAAAGAATTGTGAACTACCGCAAACATAAATGATGAAAAATGCTTTTATCCTAAGTTTTTTATTTTTATTTTTTTGTATGTTTAAAACTATGTATTTTTACTTAAAATGGTACGTAAAGATAAAAATATAATAAAAAATACAAAAAGTCAATCCAAGAAAACTGAATGTGAAATAATGAATTTTGGTTTAACAAATTGGACTAAACCAAAACAAAAAAAAAAAAAAAAAAAAAAAATCTAGAAACACAACATAATGGTATAACATTTTCGTATTACCTTTATAATTTTGTTATATATTATTTTGACTCGTAAAAAATTGACACTTTAGTAGTTGTGAAAATATAATGACGACAACAAAATGTCTTAATATTTTCACAAGAGAAATGTTATGTCTACAACATTTTCACAACAAATTTTAAAATAGTAAGTAGTAACGAGTTGTTATTGGTAGACAAAAAAACAATTTCATTGGTAAGTTTAAATTAGAACCAATAACAATTTCCCATTTATGATTTGTTATGAAAGTGTTGTGAAAAATATTGTGGATGTCGCACTTTTTTTTTTACAATACCTTTATTTTTAGTTGTAGTTAGTTCTGGTATGATTTTTTTTTTAGTTTATAAGAAATTAACACCTCAAAAATTGTAAAAATATTGTGGCAATTTGTTGTGATAATATTTTAACAGTGAATATGGAGATAAAAAAAATAAAAATAAAAAAGTAAAAAAACGAATTCCGACGATATTCCCCCCCCCCCCCCCCCCCCCCCCCCCCCCCCCCAAAAAAAAAGTGTGAAACAGTTTGGTTGAATCAACCAAAATCACTGTAGCTTTGCTACTGTTGCTTTGCACAGTGATGCTTTTTATATATGGAGATATATATAATATAGATATAGAAGAATCCGGACTCTGCTTAATATATTGCAGATTTGCAGGTGTTGCTTTCTAATCAACCTTGAAACTTCCATTAGATCTATTTGATTGTTGCTGTATGTAAGATACACATATAAACTAATCTATGAAGTTTTTTTAATGGCTTTAAGAGGCTCATTGGTGCTTCACATTAAATTTTAGTAATGGCAACTCCACTCTTTCGATTGGGCCCTGCCCCTAGCTGATCGGAAGAATGTTTGGAGGAGTCTTAATCAGGGAATGGCAGGTATACAGCTTGAGAGTAAAGCCTGTCTTGGTTGTGGGACAAGGGAACGGTTAAGGGGGTACATCTGAAATATACTAAATTGACACTGGTTTTAAAATCTCTGTTCAGACCCTTGTGTGCATGTGTGAGATTGGGCTAGTTTATTGTGCAAAATTTTATTTGATTCAGTCATGTATGAGTTTCTTGTGGAACCAGTATGGGGTCCCCCACCCCAAAAAAATAGTTTTTGGTTTTCTTTATTTTATGATGTCAGTGTCAACCTGAAGAGGTTTGTCTTGCTGGCCTCATGCGATCCATGAGGTGTGTGTGTAATGGGGGAGCTACACTTGCCCGGGGGATAAGTCAAGGCCCTCTTAAGAGTCCTGGACACCAATGTTAACCACAAAAAAAAGAAGAAATAGAGATAGAGATGTGACATTAACATTTGGTTGTTAATCTATCATGATCGTGAAACCGGGCCCAGCCTGAGCTGCCAAAGTTGGGTCAGCATAATGCATGTGGGCCACGCCCAAAATGTCACAAGTAAATCCCATCCACATATCTTTCTTTTTGGGCCCAAAAAAAATCGTCATGTTTTTAACTTGATTTTGAAAAGTAACAAACAAATTTTTAAAATTTGAAAAAAAAAAAAAACTAATCCACAGGACCACAGCTTTCGCAAAGTACAAAACAAAATCATCATCCTGCGTATTTTTTCCATAGTAGCCAATACATTAACATACACAACCAGAAAAAAAGCTAGGACCACACACTTTTGTGCCATACCTATTCACTTTCTTGAACACATGCCTGACCTTCAAACTTGAGACTTCTCTTCTTGCATTTACATTGCTTCTTGGTTTCCAACAAGTTACTTTTCTGGTAATTGCTATGAATCTCAATGGAGGTAAGGTTCTTTGAAGCTAGATTTTGAGGAACCGGGTTTTGAAAGTAAAGGGAAAAGAGGCCAATTTAGGTTAATCAGGGGTGGACAAAAACTAAGAAGGATGAAAATCATTTTGTGTAGAAGCCATGTCGCCTAGTAGGTGATGGAAATATTTTTGTGAATAAACACACTTTTGGTCAAAAGAAGCAGTAATTAAAATAGGAAAAAAAAGATAAGATTAGGAACAATCTCTCAGTATTATAGAATCACACGAAAGCATTGTGCATAAAAGGTTAATTCAGGCAACCGAAAGTAAAATTCGGTGTGGATCAGACAGTAGTGATTGCATAGAAATTCAAGAACAACCTTTCTAATAATACATTTCCTCTAGATCAAGCATATACTTTTCAAAAGAAGAAAAGAACAGTACAACAATGTTCCAATCAAGAAAGCAGTAAAGATTGCACTGAGAATGTATTTTTGATGGCGTGTTAAACAAACTATTAACTTAGCCAAATAATAATAAAATAACATGTTAGCTTACTAAAAGTTAAGAAAAATGCCTCACTTGCACGAAACAAGATAGGACACACATGTCATATCAATAAGGTTCATGCGGACACTAAGTTCAAAATCTTAAAAAATGAAAGGAGATCCACAATAATTAGTAAACACAAGAACGTGTACTCTCCTAATCAATGTATAGTCTCAGAGCAATACTCCGGACTCTCACAATCTTCATTGTGAGAGCCTAGAGCACTACACCAAGACTACATAATAATTATCTATGTAATAAGAACTCGAACATTAAAATATCAATTAGATCACTCAAGTCAAGTAAGGGAAATCTAGTCAACAGTTAAAGGAGTTTTTGAGTTCTTTTGTACTAAGGCACTTACCTAAGTGTTCCGCTCATTCTTTTCTCTTTCCTTTTTTTCAATCACCCATCACCCAACAACTTTAACAATGTCAAGTAGCCAGGATTGTCATGGTGTTTTTAGCTTGACAAACGACATAGCCATTTTCATTTTGTGATTCTATTTTTTGGAACAGAAGCATTTGCAAAATGACAAGCAAATGTCTCAATTTTTTGTTTTGTTTCTCATTTAATGCATGACGGGCCCAGTAGCAGTATGGAGATGTAGCTTGTTAATGTTTATTGTTCAATTGTTCTTGGAAATTTGCATTTGCTTGGCAGATGGCATAAAGCCAAACCTGTCATGTTTGGATGTTTCCTTGATTAACATTTTTTTTTTTTTTAAGAATCTTTTATTTTGAATGAATATGTTTATTAATTTAAAAGGAAAGAGACAACCTGGAGGGGGACCTCAACATCTGCCCCAGAAAACAAAAACGGAGGGAGGAGATGTCCATGGTTCTTAGCTTTACTGGCATTTGTGGGCAAGAATATAGCATCCCTTAGGCTAAGGGTACAAACGAAAAACCAAAGTTTACGTAGCTTTTGACTTCTCTATTGTTTCTCTTTCTTAATTCTTAAGTGCCTGTAAAAACTCCTTTACAATTTTCACTTCCTTTGTATCACTTGCTCACAGCACTCATGCTCCACGAAAGAAATAATCAAAACAAGATTATATCACAACAGTAGCCTCTCTCTCTCTCTCTCTCTCTCTCCTTTTTTGAGACATTACATAATGGACTTGATATCATTAGTTGCGCTTTGAGAATCAACGCTAATTCTATATAACTCTCTTCTAGATAGTCCAACACAATATAAGTCATTCTTTCCCTTCTAATGATTAGGATAAATAGGTTTTGGAAGTCCATCATCGCTCAAAAGATATTCATCCCCTACTCATAACAATAAAATAGTTACTAGTTTTTAAAAAAATAATAAATTATAGTTCTAATATGGTATCTATTTGGTATGACTAAAAATTTGTAGTTTTATTTTTAAAAGTGGAGTTATTGTTTGTGGGGCTCATATTAATAAGTGAATTTAAATAATATGTATTTAAGAAGAAAATAAAAAAGAAACTTTAAAAATTTGTACTTAATAAGGCAAATAAAGTAATAAGCTAAATTAAAGTTTAAACCATATTTTACACCCTACCAAACGCAAATTAAAGAATAATTTAAAAAGGATGGAGAACTTATTTCCTTCACTAAAAAAAAAAAAAAAAATTATTACATTTTTTTAAAGACAAAATTGGACAACTTCATCACCTACTATATTACAGTAGGATACTCTCCTAGTTCCATATTATAAATGATGTTTAGGAAATTCAACTTTCTAAGGAACAATAATTAGTTATTTATGTTTAGCACAAAAAAAAAAAAAAAGATTAATTATTTATTATCTTTCAAATTAATGGATATAGGTTTCCAAAACTATCCCTTAATTTAAACTAAAATAAAACTATCAAAAATAGGGTTATAACCTTTCAAATAAAAATAAATGATAAATAGAGAAGTTATTAATATCATATTAATTAATTTTTTAAATATAATCATATTTTAAAACATCTCAAAATAAAAAATAAAAAACAATAACAGTATAGGACAGAGAGTACTCTACCAATACCTTAAGCCACAAGTTTGTTGACATCTTAAAACCTGTACAAAAAATAATGTTATTGCTATCAAATGGATGTAACTTGCCATTCTTGAAAGGTATGGCATTCCCTTTTATTTGAAGTATTTATGCCGGCAAAACTGTCAACGTGTGGATCAATCAATAAACAAGCATATGAAAAAGAAAAACAAACAAAAGCTTAAAAGTGATTAGAGTATATTATATAAGATTTACACATGAAGATGAAATACATGTGACTCATTTACCATTTCAGAAAATAATTAAAGTCAGCTCATTGCTCATCATGGACCAATTTAGAAAAGCAGTTAAAGACATGTATGTTTTACCATTAGACAAGATCGCCAACCGGCCAAAAATAAATTGAAGTATCCTTTTCATTCAAACACCTAACATATACAGCTATAATTTCTTTACTTTAAAATGAGAGTTTAGAGGAATTGACCTAGGTTTTTTTTGAGGATCAATTGACCTAGGATTTAATATCACAGACAACGACAGAATGCCATTAAATTAGATCTATTAATTGAAAACTATATTAAACTTGCCCTTATTAAAACTAAAACTCATTACAGATTCATGTACTTATCAAACAAGTAAACCTAATCCAACTTATAAATTTAGTGTAGATCAAAGTTGGGTCAGCATAAATGCATGTGGGCCACGCCCAATGTCACAATGTAAATCCCATCTACATATCTTTCTCTTTGGGCCCAAAAAAAGAAATCGTCCTGTTTTTTAATTTGATTTTTGAAAAGTAACAAACAAATTTTTAAAGTTTGAAAAAAACAAAAAGGCAAATCCACAGGACCACAGGTTTCACAAAACGAAATCAACATCCTGTGTTTAAATTAACATACACAACTATGAAAAAAGCTTGGATCACACACTTTTGTGCCTTCGAACTTGAGACTTCTCCTCTTGCATTTACATTGCTTCTTGGTTTCCAACAAGTTACTTTTCTGGTATTTGCCCTGAATCTCAATCGAGGCAAGGTTCTTTGTAGCTAGATTTTGAGGAACCGGGTTTTGAAAGTAAATTGCAAAGAGGCTAATTTAGGTTCATTAGGGGTGAACAAAAACTAGGAACGATGAAAATCATTTTGTGTAGAAGCCATGTCTTGTAGTAGGTGATGGAAAAGTTTTTGTGAATAAACACACTTTTGGTCAAAACAAGCAGTAATTAAAACAGAAATAAACACACTTGTAGCTGAATTGACACCTCCCCATGCACAAAGTGCTTGAGGGTCTAGGGGAAAAATGGTTCAAGCTGCAGGGTTAGCAGCATATTATAATTATTTCTCAAAAAAACAGAAATAAAGATAAGATTAGAAACAATCTCTCAGTGTTATAGAATCACAGGAAAACATTGCTCTTAAAAGGTCAATTCGTGCAACCTAAAGTAAAATTCGGTGCAAATTGGTTCTCAATCCAAAAACCCTCTAGGAAGTAGGATCAGACAATAATGATCACATAGAGGTTCAAGAACAACATTTCTAATAATACATTTCCTCTAGATCAAGCAAATACTTTTCAAAAGAAGAATAGAATAGTACACCAATGTTCCGATCGAGAAAGCAGTAAAGATTGCACTGAGAATGTGTTTTTGATAGTGTTAAACAAATCATTACATTGGCCAAATAATAATAAAATAACCAGTTAGCTTACTAC
Source organism: Quercus ilex subsp. ballota (assembly GCA_032727855.1). Lineage (NCBI taxonomy): Eukaryota > Viridiplantae > Streptophyta > Magnoliopsida > Fagales > Fagaceae > Quercus > Quercus ilex. The sequence goes on from CM064919.1 coordinate 23,266,517, forward strand.
AAGTTAAGAAAAATGCCTAACACAAAGCACGCGTGTCATATCAATAAAATCCATGCTCACACTAAGCTCAATATCTTAAAAAATCAAATGAGATCCAGAATAATTAACAAACACAAAATGTGTACACTCCTAATCAATGTGTAGTCCCGGAGCAATGCTCCAGGCTAATATGAACTCAACCATTAAAATATCAATTATGTCACGCAAGTAAAGTCACGGAAATCTAGTCAACAGTTAAGGAGTTTTTGAGTTTTTCTTTTGTACTATGGCACTTACCCAACAACTTCAACAATATCAAGTAGCCATGATTGTCATGGTGTTTTTAGCTTGACAGACGACAGTGCCATTTTGTGATTCTATTACTTGGGACAGAAGCAATTGCAAAATGACAAGCAATCTTCCAGTTTTTTGTTTTGTTTTTCATTTAATGCATGACAGGCCCAGTAGCAGTATGGAGGTGTAGCTTGTTAATGTTTATTGTTCAATTGTTATAGGAAATTTGCATTTGCTTGGCAGACGGCATAGAGCCAAACCTGTCATGTTTGGATGCATGTTTCCTTGATTTACAATCTTTTTTTGTTAAGAATCTTTTATTCTGAATGAATATGTTTATTTATTTTTTTTTTTTTTAATAATGATAATGAATATGTTTATTAATTCAAAAGGAAAGAGACAACCTAGAGGGGGGACCTCAACATCTGCCCCAGAAAACAAAAACGCCCAAAGAGGGAGGGAGGAGATGTCCATGCATGGTTCTTTACTCAGTGCAACAGCAAGCCCAAGATGCAATTTTGTGGCCAAGAATATGGCAAACCTAAAGGGATGAGAACAAAAAACCAAAGTTTACATAGCTTTTGACTGATCACATAATTAAGTTTAGACTTCTATTTATTGTTTCTCTTTCTTAATTATTAAGTGCTTGTAAAAAGTGCTTTACAAGTTTCACTTGCTCACAACACTCATGCTCCATGAAAGAAACAAACAAAATAAAATTATATCACAACACTACTCTCTCTCTCTCTCTCCCTCTCTCTCTCTCTGATTTACATAATGAACTTGATATCATTAGTTACGTTTTGAGAATCAACACTACTTCCATATAACCCTCTTCTAGATAATCCAACACAGTATAAGTCATTTTTTCCCTTCCAATAACAGAGAGTACTCTACCAATACCAGTATAGGACAGAGAGTACTCTACCAATACCTTAAGCCACAAGTTTGTTGACCTCTTAAAACCTTTACAAAAAATAATGTCATCAAATGGATGTAACTTGCCATTCTTGAAAAGTATGTCATTGCCTTTTATTTGAAGTATTTCTGCGGGCAAAACCTGTCAACATGTGGATCAGTCAATAAACAAGCATATGAAAAATAAAAACAAACAAGAGCTTAAAAGAGATTAAAGTATATTATATAAGATTTACACATGAAGATGAAATACATGTGACTCATTTATCATTTCAGAAAATAATTAAAGTCAGCTCATTGCTCTTAATGGACCAAGTTAGAAAAGCAGTTAAAGACATGTATGTTTTAGCATTTGACAAGATAGCCAATCGGCCAAAAATAAATTGAAATGTCCTTTTCATTCAAGCACCTAATATATAGAGCTATAATTTCTTTACCTTAAAATGAGAATGTAGAGGAATTGACATAGGATTTAATATCATAGACAAGGACAAAATGCCATTAAATTAGATCTATTAATTGAAAACTCTCTAATAACTTGCCGTCGTCTATATCTATATACATCTAAAAGCTAAAGAGTAGCATTTGTTGTTGCTACGCTCCTGTTGAGCCATATTAGCAGCCACGTCACTATTTTATTTTACTTTTTTGGTTTTCCATTTTTATTGATTGTCTATTGCAAAATTAATTCTTTGTGGTCAAATGTGATGCACTACACACCATCATAAATTGTAATTGTCTATTGTATATATTGAAAGCTTCTTTCAACATTAAGTGTCATTTTATTTTCATCCTTATATATATATTGAAAGCTTCTATTTTCATCCTTAGGTACAGTACGTTAGGTGTTGTTCTTTAGGTTTCTCTCTTAAGATTCAGCCATGTGACTGCTTAACTAAAAAATACACTTTCATTCCATGAGAAAAAATTTACATGACATAATTTTAGGAAGGGAACCTAAGGAACAACACCTAAGTACTATACCTAAGTCTTGCCCTATATATATATACACACACACACGGCACAATAAATTTTGCTACTCAATCATTGAGCTACATTATCCACTTATTTTTTACCACTTATTTTCTTTTTAAAACTTTTCTTCTCACTACTCCCAGCAAAAAAAAATCTTTTCTTCTCCCTATTAGTCCACACCTACGATTACACTTAACCTTTTCTTACCTCTTTACCTCTTTACCTCCTTCACTATTCTCTACTTAATCGTTACACTTCTTTCATCCTTTTCTCTTTCTTTTAACTTGACACTTCTTCTTCCTATTTTATTTGTATAAATTTGATATCATTCCTCCTATTCAATCCATATTTTTCCCACAAAAAAATTATGAGTACTCCCTCTCTCTCTCTCGTTGAATTTTTGTTCTTTTTTTATAACTTTGATTAAGGTTGATGTTTTTTGAAAAAAAAAAGTGTTTTGGTATTGTGTTTTTTAATTTTCCATCTTAAAGTCTACTCTCTCCCTTTTATAACTTTAGTTGAATTTTGGTTTAGGTTAATACTTAGCTCTTTTTTCTTTTTCTTTTTTTTTTTTGGAAATAGGAATTTGAGTTTATATCAAAACACAAGCTCTTTTTTCTTTTTCTTTTTTTTTTTTTTGGAAATAGGAATTTGAGTTTATATCAAAACACAATCTACACGGTTATGAATTTGAATGTGCCTACCAATTGTTTGAATAATAAATTATGATAAAATCTATCTTTTATTTCTTTGGTTTCATTTTAATTTTGGTTAAGATAACATTGTAATTTTGTGATGAGTTTTGATTATCATTATATTTCCTTATTCCTTAAGAAATGAGAAATTTAAATAATAAATTTGAAACTTATAAAGTTTAGTTGTATATTAGATAAATATAACACACTACAATAGAAGTTAGAAGAATATGGTTCACCTTAAAAAAATATTAGTCAAACACAAAAAAATAATAATAATAAAATAAAATGATAATTTTGTAGAGATAAAAAGATAAAAAATACTCGCAGGAATCTTTTACAAAAATTGACAATACTTGAAGCAAGTGTTACTTTTTATATATTACACTCCATTACATAATATTTATATATATTCCCACACATCGCGTAGATCTGCGGCTAGTTAAAATTAAAACACATTACAGATACATGTACTTATCGAACAACTAGACCTAATCTAACTTTAAAATTTAGTATAGATCAAATTTGGCTCTGATACCAACAACTCTTACAATTAATATGACTTTGTAAGTATATGAACCATTTTCTCACTCAAAATTCTTACCTGAATTTCTCCTGACTTGATCTTGTTATACGTACCGACATCAACAACTGGATACTTGCCATACTTGATCTTCATAGAAAAAGGACCCTCTGTAGGCCTTGTTATCCCATACTTGGTTAGGTCCCCATAAACCAGCTTGCTAAGCATGACCATTAAAAAATCCACCAAGCAAGCCGGAAAATACTTCAACATGGTTAAGCCCAAGTACACCATCTCCCTAGAGAGAAAATGAACCTGTAAATATAATCCAATAATTGGTAATTGTAACCATGATGCATAGATATATAATAATGAGGTGTAAAATTTAGGTACCGTTCGATCTTTAAGTAAATCTAAGTTAAATGTGGTTAGTTTCATACCGGGCTTCGAAAAATAATGGAAGTTTTGGCACCATGATTTGCAAGGTCTAGAGCAATTTCCACACCAGAATTCCCAGACCCAACAACCAAAACATTCTTGTTTTTGAACTCCTTCCCTGACTTATACTGAGTAGAATGAAGAACCTCACCAGGGAAAGTGTTTAATCCTTCGACCTCTGGGGTATAAGGGTTGGTTGTTTCCCCAATGGCCACCACTAAAAACTCTGCACCATATATCTCAACCTCTCCTGAACTTGCATTCCTAGCCCTAACAATCCATCTCTTGGAAACTTCATTGTACTCAGCAGACTCCACAGTTCTATGGAACATAAGACTAATCTTGAAATGGGAGACATAGTCATCTAAGTACTGTATGAACATCTTTTTAGGCACAAAGGTGGGATAAGAGGCAGGGAATGACATGTGAGGGAGTTCACAAAATTGCTTTGCAAGGTGGAGGTGAAGACGATCATAGGAATATTTCTTCCATATAGAGGCAAACAGTCTTCTCTCTCAAGAATTATGTAAGGGATTGATTGCTAGCTTAGGCACACAGCTGTGGCAAGCCCAGAAGGGCCTGATCCAACTATTATTACTACTTGTTCCTCCATTTTTTGAGCCACTGTTTGCTTAGGCTTCTATCTTTTGTTATTACAAAGGAGGAAGTAAATGGAGTTGCAAAGGCTTAGATAACATGGAATTGAGAGACATTTTTATAGGAGTCTAAATCTTCTGTCTCACTCTTCCTACTTTACTATATACTTCATAAATAAATTATGTCACATGTCCATCTATTTTATTAAATGCTAAATTTATGTCTTCTATTATTTCAATTTCTTAAATATGATGGGTTATTTATTTATTTATTTATTATAGGAAATTGAAATAATGGAAGGCATAAATAAATAAATAACCCATCATATTTAGGAAATTGAAATAATAGAAGGCATAAATTTAACATTTAATAAAATAGATGAACATGTGGCATGTTTTTATTTGTGGAGTATATAGTGGAGTAGGAAGAGTTAAATAGAAGATTTACACACATGTGGCATGTCCATCTATTTTATTAAATGTTAAATTTATGCCTCCTATTATTTCAATTTCCTAAATATTATGGGTTATTTATTTATTTATTTTTAAAAATTGAAATAATAGAAGGCATAAATCTAGTATTTAATGAAATAGATGGACATGTGGCATGTTTTTACTTGTGGAGTATAAATTTACACATCATTTTTGTTTCTTAAATTACTCTTAATTATACCATTATATTTCATTAATTCAGATGTATTTAATGTATTTCATAAAAGGAAAAATATTTATCTATACTACTATAAGCAAGACTTAGGTACAGTACTTAGGTGTTGTTCCTTAGGTTTCTCTCTTCAAATTCTGTCATATAGATTTTTTCTCATGGGATGGAAATGTATTTTTAAGTTAAGCAGCCACATGGAAAAATCTTAAGAGGGGAACCTAAGGAACAACACATAAGTTACTGAACCTAAATTTTGTTCACACTACTATTTGTAGTATATAAGGAGCTTCCTCTATTTGGGGTCCTCATTTTTTTTATTTAAAAATGCTTATACACCCTTATATTTAAGTAGAGACAAAACTAAAGGACAATTCGATAAAAATGCAACCCTAACTCCCACTAAAACATTGCCTAAAAAATAGGGTCACTCTCCTGTTAATTTTCAAATTGCTTTATCCATTTATAAATTAGATTTTCAAAATAAAAATTATACATAAAAAATAAAGACACAAGTTTTTTTTTGTTTTTTTGGCTGTAAAATAAGACCACTAAACCCAATGTTTTCGCTTTTTTTCCACTTTATCAAGACTTAAACGTTTCTCTCTTCTTCTTCTTCTTCAGTTTCCTTTCTTCTAAATTCTAATCTCACTTTTTTTTTTTTGGTTTTTTTTTTTTTCAAATCTTTTCTTCTTTATTTTTGAATTATTAAAAAAAGTTTTTTTTAATGTACTTCCTTTTTTCTTTTTAATGATTTATTTATTTATTTATGTTGGTGTTTGAATTGTTTTCTCTTCACATCTGTTTGTACTATCTTTTCTTTTCTTTTCATTTTAATTAATGTATTTTCTATGTCCAAAATAAAAATCACTATTGACGGGACTGAAGAGTCCGTCTCACATGGACGATCCCATCAATATAGACGAAGACACCCTCAGGCCAGACGAAGTAATTATCCACGCTACTAACGAAGACAGCCAGGCCATTCAATGCAGCCAATTAAACCCAGAACGTTTACAAGGCCAACTGTATGAACCGTTGGAGTACATTGATGCCACATTACACAGCACCAAACATTACCAAAAGGAGCATTAAGACCTCCATAACTACTCAAATGGCTAGAAGCCATGAAAACATATATAAAGCCCACACATTGACAAGAACAAGGTACATACACACTAAGAGACTTCTTTTGCTCTGTTACTTTGCATTGTTCATTCTCGAATAGCATCTTATACTGACTTTGGTATCAGAGGCGTTGTGGCAGGCACCACACCGGTGACCATCTTTGAAGGCCGGAGATTGTTTCCATCTGACCAATTTTACTGACGAATCTACGTTTCATCAACTATGTGTGTGGTTTAATTGGATAGAAGAGAAAAATATCTCAAATTGAGATGAATGGAAAATTATGACACTAAACCCAAAAAAAAAAAACCTCATCACATGCGCGAAGCACATATAATGAGGCTAGTAACTATTAATGCGCTTTATTTTTCCTCTACTTATGCTTGTATCATAAAAGCACATTGAAGTAATAAAGAATATTTTGGTGACATGTTAGAAAAAAATTATAGAACGAAGAGGAGAGATGGAAAAATTACAAAACCTATTAAAGACTTTTGTTAAGACTTGGGGCTGGAAGTATGGTAAAGCCTAAAATATAACTTGGATATTGAAAGGGGTGGGCAATTGAAGGGTTAGACATATCAGGGCTGAATTAATGGTATACTTGAAAGTTTAAATGTTAGAGCATTAAGGCATCAGTATGCGTAAAATTTTCTATCTATTTTAGCATAAAAACTTACTTTTTCTATTTTACACAATTATTTTGCAAAAATACCCATATCAAACCATCTATTATACACTCTATTTCCTTTGAATAATTTTTTTTTCTACCCACACCACACACGTCAAAACACACACACACACACACACACACACACACTCTCTCTCTCTCTCTCTCTCTCTCTCTCTCTCTCTCTCATATTTCATTAATTTTGCTTTTTGTTATTAATTTAAACTTTATATGGTGAATCTTAGGTGTTCAAATTGGCTGGGAATGAAGCGAGAGACAACAAGAAGGCTTAGATAGTGATAAGAAAACTGGTGTTGGTTCCAAATGGTGGGAATTTTGCTTTTGTCTAAGGAAACTGGTGATATTTCCAAATGGGTTTTCCTTGGATTTTTCATTGGGTTTTGTTTTTGGGTGGTAGTGGTGGTTGGGTGGTGTTAGGCTGCAGTGGTCTTCCTTCTTCATCCTCATCTTTCTTTCTTTCTTTCTTCTTGATCTTTTGGACATTAAAGAGATAAAGAGAGCAAGGGGAAGAGACAGAGAGTCTGACAAGGGTGTGAGAGAGAGAAAAAATATTAAAGTAATCAAATACAAAGCTAGTTTGGATATTTACAAAGCTATACAAGGTTTGATGTGTGTGATTTTTATGTTATATTGTGTAAATTGTCGCACTTTTTGTATTTTAAACTCACTGATACAATTTCCCTTAGAGGAGTGAGGAGGAGAAAGAACGAATAAGGTGTAATAACTTTGAACCAAAAAAAAGATGGTTGGCTTAAATAAAAGAGTTATAGATGATGCCACTTGGTAGAATCTAAACAACGGGGAAAATTAAAACTAACCTTAAAGGGACGTACCAATTCTAATGTCATTGCCTTTGTCAAGGGATTATGCAAACCACTTTTTTTTATTTGTCTATAATTCCAACAGAAAACCCAACACGTCAAAATTGCAAACTCTAGTGGTAGATTGATAACAACACAATCATAGAGACAAATTTTATAATAAATAAATTTAGTTCATTTTTGTTAAAGCATTGTATTTGTATTCCCTCTTACTTACCCAAGAATGCAATCACTTTTCTAGAATAAAATTTTGAAAGGGGAAAAAGAATAAAATTTCAAACCCTTAATCATCATGTTTGAATTTCACAGAGTCTTGAGATTTGCCTTAGGAGTACCCGTTTGAACCACAATCTGTCCAATAATAAATCAAGATTTTGAGTAATAAAAAAGTGTAGCCAAAAATTTTAGAGGAAAAAAAAAAGAATTAAAAATGTGAAATGTAAAAAGAAAAGAAGAGAATTGATTGTAAAAGGTTATAACTTTGAACCTCACGATTCCTCTCTTTCTCAACCACATAACTCCAAAACTTTCACAACAAACAAATCACCACCACATCCAAATGAATTGGGCCATTAAAGCAAGACACGGCTAGGATTATAAAATGGGGCACAACATTCATAAAAAATTGAACACAAAGTGTTGTGACTTATGAATCAATATATAAGGATTGGTTAGTGTTGATACGCATTTTTGACAAGAGGCCCAACAGCAAAAATGGCCCAATAGTGAAGGAAGACAAAGGAGGAAAAGAATGAAAGAAACATGATAGAAGCAAATGGGCCATGAGAGCCCAAGAAAAGAGGTAAAAACCAAATGGGCCAACATAGCAGGAAGTGATAGCTAGCAAGCCCATAGGCACAATAAGAGGTAAAAGTAAAGTAAATGGGATGTGAGAGCCCAAGAAAAGAGATAAAAGCCCAATGGGCCAACATGGCAAGAAGTGACACCAGCAGGCCCATGGATATAACGAGAGGTAAAAGTAAAGTAAATGGGCTATGAGAGTCCAAGAAAAGAGGTAAAAGCCCAATGAATCAACATGGCAAGAAGTGATAGCCAACAGGCCCATAGGCATATAAGAGGTAAAAAAAGGAGAATAATGTTCAAGTCAATGGGTTATGAAGGCCCAGGGAAATAAGAAAGAAGAAGAGAAAAAAACCAATGAATTGATTTGACAAGAACTTATGCCAAGTAAACATACAAGCCCAGGAAGGGATGAAAAGAAATAAGGCAAGCCCAAAAGCCCATGCCCTTTTCCGTAGAGGATAAGCACGGGCAGAACAGACACGCAATAGAATGAAACAAGCCTAGTCTGTTATGGCAGAAACAGCCTGGGAATGAAAGAAAACAAAGATAAAGGATAGTGGAACAAGCACACAATGACCGAAGCTCCACAAATCTGTACTCAACCAATGCAAGAGAAATGGGCCCACGATCGAGGGGTTCAGAAGGTATGATTTGGTGGTAGGGGGAAAGAGTCTATTTTGGGTTTTCATCCATAGCTTCTTTTGGTAAAATGCCTTACTAAGATGGCATTTTGCCCAAAAGAGGAAGTAGACGGCTAGTGTGGACACAACAAAAAGTGTTGGGAGTCACTACCTAGTTTTTGCAATGGTCTAGAAACCATATATATAGCGTCCTCTCAAGGAAGGGTCTTTTGATCTTACTACTAGAGATATGGGTTCGAAGTTAAGATACGGTCTTGGGAAGGTGTTAGGCACCCAAAACCACCCAACCCTAATGTTGGCTTCCCTTCATTGTGTCTTATGTCTTAATCCTATTAAAGGCACACTCAATATTGCATTTATACTCACACACACACTAGCATTCATCTAACAATCAACATGGCATCAAATATCCCTAACCATACATCTATCATGCTTATCATTGCATCACAAACCCTAGCATACATCTATTATGGCATCTCCTAACATTCATCTAGCATACGTGTCATATCATCATTGCATCTCATCACACCACAAACCCTAATCATGCTCTTATCTCACATCATAAACCCTAACATACATCTAGCATACATGTCAAACCAACCTAGCATTCATCTAACATGGCATAACATAAACTCTAGCATACATCTAGCATCATGTCATCACATCCAAGGTAGCAGTATATGAACATTAAAATCAAGGTAGAAATAAAGCCAATAAATCATGTCATCATCCAAGACAGTAAGAACACAATTGTATCATCATACCTAAACAAGACCATGCATGTACATTGTAAATGCATGACTTACCTTTGCTTACTTTGCAACAACTCCGCACCTATGGCATCATACATGAACATGTGAATGAATGGCATAGCATCAAAGCAAGAACTTTAAGAGAAACCCCTAATCTAACATACAATGACAAACAAACATGTGAACAGAGAAATAGAAAACTCAAAAGCATACAAAAAGGTTAAAACAGAGGCATGTGACATAAAATAAAAGAAAGGACAAAAGTAGAAAACTTAAATTAGGATTTCTGAGCACGAGTATGCGTGCGCATACATATGCCTGCGTACGCAGACCCGTTATTTGCATATGCATACTTCAAGCCTGCGTACACATGCAAGAAGCACGTGCACGCAGACAAGCCCTAAATCCTAACCCATAAACAGAAAAGCAGAAAATGACTTAAAAGCTTAAATGACATCCTATCATGCTCAAAACAAAGGAAAAGCATAGCCTAACCCTAATCTAAACAAACATATTATAACATAAACAAAGCAACAAATAAGATCAAAAATAGAATTAAAAGCAGAAATAAAAGAGAAAGCTTAAAAAGAATACCTCAAAGTAAAAAGCTCCTAGACTTAATTTTTTACAGTTCCCCTCAATCAAATCTATTCACAAATCAATAAAAACGCGATTAGTAATCTTAAAATTCAAAGATCAAGGCCAAAAAAGGCCCTAATCAAATAAAATTGACTTGATGATGTTTTGTGAAAAACTCCCTCTTTGATTCACTATTTCTAGTAAATCTTAGTTTTTTCCCATGGAATTTTTGTGTGTCTTGAAAAGGTACCATGTATGGCTATTTATATTGTGAAAATGGAGGGTTTGGAACAGCTCTCATACGATGTGGGATTCGTTCTAGACCTCTGTCTTTAATGCAGAAAGCTTACCTTTCATAGGTTTCTGAAACCCTACCTATGTGCGCAGGCTCGTGCTTGCGTAAGTAGGCCGAGGGTTTCCTTTGGCCTTTATTTTTCAAAAATATATATTTTTGCTCATTAAAAAGTTATATTTTCCATTTTAACATCTCTCAAGTCAATTTGTAATCTGATTGAGCCCTAAACCAACCTTAGGTCTCATAATTTTGGCATCATTAGGGAACAGGGGCCCAAGTCATAAGGGGTACAAAATGCAGGGTCTACAACTAGGACCACATGATGCATGCCATAGAGGTAGGTAGTGAGAGACCCAAGTCCTTATCCATTCAAGCAAGGAGTAAAAGACTTATAGCAAGATCAAACAAAGAGAGATTTTGTCATGGAATGGGTAATGGAAGAAAGAGAATGCACTGGGTTTACCCAGTAGTGGTAGTGGCCGAGCAACCAAAGGGTTTGTAAGCAATCCTGAAGGGATGTCCACGACAAACCAAAAACAGTTGGTAAAACCTCAGGGGTAAAAGGGTGAAATCTTATACAATCAGCCCACTATAAAAGGGGACAGTAGCCATAGATGAAAAGGGAGGAGGAACCCACGGCAAGAGAATAGTAAAAAGACTAAAAGAGAAAGAACTAAGATAAGGAAAAAAAAAAAAAGTATATGGTAAAGGAATAGAGAACACACGGTAGAAAAGAGGCATGCATCAATAAACCTTCTTTTCCCTCCCTCTTGGCAAACCCACTCTCTAGAATCCCATAAGTGGTAACGAATAGCCATTTAGGCTCATTTTCCAAAATACACAACTTTGATGGTAGAAGCCTATGACAAGGTTGTTCAAGTTGGGGTTCAGGTTCCTTCTTGGTTCACTTTTGGCAGAAAGATTTGACACATGACTTCAATTGCAAATACATATAATCTCACTTGTTAGAAACCATATTTTCTGTATAAGTAGTTTTGCCATGACATCTTTTATTATATTTGTTGTATTAGTTGTTCTAGTGACATCTTTTAGTATATTTGTTATGTTAGTTGTTCTGCCGTGTCATCTTTTATCATATTCTTCGTATCAGTTGTTCTGTCATGGCATTCTTTATCATATTTGTTGTATTAGTTGTTCTGCCATGGCATCTTTTATTATACTTGCCGTGTTAGTTGGTCTACCGTGGCACCCCTTATTATATTTGTTGTATCGGCTATTCAGATGTGTTGGCTATTTCTTCCACTTCACTTTCTTCTATTGTAGCTGGCCCACCTAACCACAATCCAACTCGCTGCTTTTTGTGCTTTGTTGTCTACCCTTGGAACGCTTGGCTTGAGCAAAAACTAGCCTGTAGCATGGTCCTGCTAAGGTATTAGGCCAATCCCAACTTCCTGACCCACAACTCAATGGGCTTGAACATAGCAGAATGGGCCCCAACCTTTTAACACAAAAAGGCATCCATTGTTAGATATCCCTAAAATAGTATAATTCTTTTTTCTTGTTTCTTGTCTATTTAGTACATATACTACAGTCAGCAGAATGTTTGTACATGCATCTCATGTAAAGATCTTAATCTTAGGAGAAACTCACATTTGCCATATTCTTTTCTAGAATGTCCTCTAACTCTGTTAGAACTTCCTTCTAATACTTCCGGTCTTTTAATCCTACTTGCAACATGAGAATGGAAAAAACAAAACTTAGGTAAAAGGTTCTAATAACTAAGTTTTGAAAGGGAACCAAAAAAAAAAAAAAACTGAGAGAGAGAAGGGTTACTATAACTCTATAATGGGAGAGGCTCACTCCAATTTAAAAACATACAACTTCCTCCCATTTTTATATAAACTAGTCGCAAACCTACGCGATGCACGGGAAAATTTGATATGATTATTTTTTATTGGATAATTATTGAATTAATATATTAGATTGTACATTTTTAAAAAATTTATTATGTGTTATTTGAAATTATGTTTTAAATTAGAAGTTTTTTGTAGTGTAACAAAATATATTTTGTAGTCAGATATTATATATAGTGAGATATGGATGAAAATAAAATGCAATTTTTTTTTTTTAAATTGATAGTGTGAGAACTATTAGACCAAGTTGTAACTATGTATATTTTGTCTATTACTATATAGATATATGCGATTCAACTCTTATAGGTATATTTTTCTCCAAAATATAGATCCACATCTCTTTCTTCCTCACAATTGAAACTAAGGCTGTGTTTGTTTTGGGTGAAAACCACTTCCGGAAATGCTTTTCTGTAAATGCGGGTATTTGGTTGCGCATGGAAAATAAATTTTCCGGAAATTCTTTTCAGTTGACCATGAGTCAATGGTGAAATTATTTTCCGTTTTCATTTTCCCTTCAAATATCATTTTCCAGAAAACACAGAGAGAGAGCATGAAGAGAGAGAGAGAGAGAGAGCACGAGCTACGAGCTTGAACCGCCGCTCCAAGCGGGGAGCAACCGCACAAGCAACTGCCAACGACCTTCGACCCACGAACCCAGAGCCTTCGACCTTCGACCCAGACCCATCGCCTTTGACCCAGACCCAGACCCATTGCCATGAACCCACGATCTCGTCGCCCTCTCGAGCTCGGTCTCTCTTCCTCGCTCTCTCTTCCTCGATCTCGTCGATCACCTCCGCTCGATCTCGCCGCTTGATCACTCTCTCTTCCTCGCTCTCTCTTCCTCGATCTCTCAGTTTTGTTTTTTTAAGTTTGATTTTTGTTGTTGTTGTGGTGTGATGTTTTGGTGGTTGTGGCCTTTGATTGTCGGAATTTGCTGTCGGAATTTGTTGTTGAATTGGCTGTGATGTTGAAATTTTTTGTAATAAAATTTGTTTGGATGCTGAGAAAATGTGAAAAGATTGTAGGAAAATAGCATTTTCTGAATAGAACCAAACACATGAAAATATTTTCTACAACAATTTTTATAATGCAACCAAACACTTGAAAATATTTTCCTTTCCGGAAAATAGTATTTCCGGAAAATATTTTACGGGAACCAAACACAGCCTAAGTGAAAAAGTAAACAAAGATAACTATACAATAGATCATTTTCAATAAATCATATATCATAAAGTGCAAATATAAAATAAAATAAAATGCAAAAAGAAAGAATTCTTTAAGTATCTATACATAAAAACATTAATGGTATAATGATACTCTAGAGTAAATTATACTTTATCTTATTTTCTTTTGGCATTTTCAGTAAAGATGATTAACTAAGTAAAGTAAAAGCTTACCAAGAAATTTCATATTAACTAAAAATTTGATGGTGGAGATGCTAATTATTTGTAATAAAATGACTAAAATAAAAATAACAAATAGATTTGAGAAAACACATAAGATTTCTAAAAGAAATTTTACCAAAAACATGGGATGCAACAATATAAAAGAAGTATATGAAGCTAAAAACATTGTGAATACATCTTTGTTCAGTGAAAGTCTATTGGTAGGCACATTCAAATTCGTAGCCATGTATATTTTGTTTTGATATTAACTCAAATTTCTTTTCTTTTATTTTTTAAAACTACATATTAACCTGTAGGGACTGGGTTTGAGCACTTCTACTGTTGAGTGAGTGGACTCAAGCCCAACTAGCCGAATACAATGAATTTGTAGAGAGCGGGTTCAAAAACTAGGCCCTAGTGAAGGATACAACGGCTAGGCATGGTTGCATGTGGATTGAATAACATGGGCATGGATTCAAATGTGCAATGATGTTCCTTGGCACTCCTCTTAGGAGCTTGAGGTTCTTATTACCCTTTCAGTGATTTATTACAAAGGTTTCTCTGTTGTTACAGGTTGTTGCAGTGTTTTATACTTCTCCTTTTCTCCTGTTTTTCAGTCTCTCTTTCAAGAGGGATTCCTTACATTATATACCCCCTTTCAGTTGATCTTAGCCCTACATTTGTCGATCAAGCAGGTCACTACTTGAATGCTTGTCCCATCGGCCGCCTTCCCATTCTTTCTGTGGTCTACGGCAACCAAGGCTGCACTATTCAGGGGTCATTTCCTCATTAATGCGTCCAGAACATTACCCCCTTTCAGTTGATCTTAGCCCTACATTTGTCGATCAAGCAGGTCACTACTTGAGTGCTTGTCCTATCAGCCGCCTTTCCATTCTTTTTGTCGTCTGCGGCAACCAAGACTGCACTGTTCAGGGGTCATTTCCTCATTAATGCGGTCATAACGTTAGTTGTGGACATTTAATGTGGAGGTAACAGTTCATCTTAGACTTGCTCCTCCACCATGCCTCCACGGCTGACACGTTGTACTTGTTCCTTCTCTTTAGATGCTCGGGAAGGCTGCTTTTGGTGGGCCATTACTTCCTCCTCCCATGGTCTCGATTGGCCGAGGACAGGGTCGTCCTCGACAAGGTTCCTCAGCAATTTGGACTTTCATACTTCGTCCTCGAGCGTTTCTTCCTCCTCGGCATGGGCCTTGGGCTTAGTACAAAGTGGGCCGGGATTACCAGATTTTCTGTCCCCACATAACCCAAACCAAAATTCAACCAAAGCTAGAAGAGAAATTTGTGATGGGAAATTTAAAAAATACAACACAAAAAATTAAATAAAAAAACCATCAGCCTAAATTAGAGTTATAAGAAAGAACAAAAATCAAGCAAGAGAGAGAGAGTACTCACAGTTTTTGCGTGGAAAAAATATAGATTGAATTATACAAAATAAGATGGGGAGAAGAAGAGTCAAAATATAGAAAGAGAAAATGATGAAGAAAGTTTAACGGTAAAATAAAGAGTAGTGGGGAGATAAAGAGACAAAAAGAGAGGGGAAATGTTGGAGGAAGAGAAAAAAAAATTTAGTATAGGAAGATGAAAAGTTTAAATATTCAATTTTAACAATTACTTGAAATTAGAAAGAAGAAAATGAAAAGTTGAAATCAATTTGGATAGTTGAATATTGTCAAACATTTGCATCTAATGAATAGTAATGTTTGTAATGAATAGTCAATCATGTGCATATATTTACTAAAAAGATAATGAATTATTCAATTTTAACAATTACTTGAAATTAGAAAGAAGAAAATGAAAAGTTAAAATCTGAACAGTTTTAGATCCCTTAAAACAACCAGATTGGTTAGCCTAGTTAATTAGCCAAGTTGTTACTTAGTCAAATTAAGCAATTCTAGGTTAAAGCAATCAAATAATCATATCAAACATATAAAGTAGCGGAAATATAAATAATACAGTGATATGATCACCCAGGAAACCACACAGTAAAAACCTGGAGAGGATTTGACCCACCTATCCTCAAGGCAAACCTGAATCTACTATACGAAAGAATCGAAATTCATACAAAAGGACTTACAAGCCCCCCGCTCGACTTCCTAATGCTACCCACCAGTAGAACTTACTGACACGACCACGTGCAAGTTCCGAATCCACGGACTCCTTCTTTCTTGGATTCTCCAATCAGCTACAAGCACCCACGCTTGATATTCTTTAAACTTCAATGGTAGCAACCGAGTTGATCATCAAGATGTTGAAGTAATCTCTATCTTGAAAACCCTAAGTTTTGTGTAAAGGAAAGCTCATCTAGATCTCACAAGAGATTTACACAAAACCGCAATGTATGAGTAACAATACAACTGGAGCAACTCTAAAAACGTGGCTAGGGTTTTTCTTTATATACCTAGAGTAAAAACAAAAAACCCAAAACGTTTAATGAGTTAGGGTTGAGCTGGAATATTCTGCAGAAAAACATTCTACCCGAGATTCGATCGATCGAGCCTTTCCTTCGATTGATCGAGCCAGGCCGAAATGCACCAATGCATCTGCAGCCACTCGATTCCAACTTTACATGAAAGACCCAACTTTGAGCAAATCTAAACAAGACTAAATAACCTATTTTGATCATGGTTTGCCAACAATACAAATTAGAGTTCTAAATACATAAAATCCTAAATCTTTAAAACCTAACAAAATCAATTTGGATAGCTGAATAGTTAAATATTTACATTTAAAACAAATGAATAGTAACATGTTAGATAGTAATACCTGGTTTTTCCATAAACTATTTTTAATTATTTTATATAAAATAAAATAGAAAAATAATAAAGGAATTTTTTTTTTTTAAAGTATGAGATGGCTCAATAAGAGTACAGCAACATTAAATTCTACATCTCAACTTTTAGATATGTACAAATAAATAACATGTGGCAACAGGCAACTATTTCATCTAAAAGCCTTAAAAAAAATTAGAATAATAACATGCGGTAACTTTGTTCGCACCAACGGTAAGAACATACCACATAAGTATACTAAGTCAAATAATAGTAAACAAAACGCAAATAAGCAAAAATCTATCAAAAATTTTATCTTGTTTGGTAAAGAGGATGAAAAGGAGTGTTAGAGAGGGGAAAAAGAGCAAGGAATCCATCTCTCCCTGCAGTAGTTTGGTTGTTTAGTAGAAAAATGGAATGAGAATCACCCTCTTGTTGTCAAACTAATATTACTAATTTTAGACTATGTTTCATGCATAAATCAAAAATCACACAAGAAGATTCCAAGAGTCTTTAATGGTCCAGTGTTTGAGTTGTCAACATAAAAATTTCACAGCAGCATCATCTTAACATTTGTCTTTATACAACAAACAGATAAACCCCACCAGGATTAGTTATGTGCCTCTTAAGGGTCAGAAAGCACATGCTTACATGGTGTCCTATGGTTGTAAAAAATGTGGACAGCAAAAGAGAGAGGGCATCACATTCCAATCTGAACTCTTTTTTTATTTTTTTTGAGAAGGAACCTACTCTAAACTCTAAAGAAAGAATATATCAATTGGTGCACACCAGTTCCCTGGATGATGGGGATTAAGGGACTTTAATTGAGCCAAGATTGGATCTTGCTTAATTTGAATTTTGATTTTTATTTCCGAATTTAATGTAATGATTATGTTGTTCTTCTCTTATTTGTTACTTTAAAAGCCTTAGTTAGGGATGGTAAAAATATCCCACTCGACGCCGGAAGGTTTATATATACTATTATCATTCTCTAAAACACTCGTCTCTTAACTCAATACTCTTATGACTACACATCCCTTGGTTTATATATACTATTATTATTCTCTAAAACACTAGTCTCTTAACTCAATAATCTTACAACTACACCTCCATTTCTCTCTTATCTTCTCGTCATCATCCCTATCCCTACTACACATTTCCAATGAAAATTTTCCATAAAGCTTGGTGATGATTCCAAACCAACTATAGGTTGTGAAATTTTGGGACTCTGCTCTTTTTATTTTTCCTTGCAATTCTGTGCTGCATCATCAACCCAATCACAATATTGGGGGAAGGGAAAAGCCATAAGCTCTGATAATAGCACTAGTCCCAATTGAACAAAAAAAAAATTTTTTTTTTTTTCACGTCTTTATTTTTTTAATCCCACACTAATTTTTTATTTTTCTCAAGAAACGAAGTTGTTTAAAGAGTTAACAATGAGTTTATCAAGATAGCCATGGCAGTAAAGCTGACCTTATTCCATATGTAATCCAATGAAGAGTTAAAAACATGAAGTTAAATCCAATTCCCGGGTCCATAGGGTTGGAATGCTCAATATTCTTTACGTCTCTGCCTGTTTGTAAGATTGAATTGTAACTTTCATATGTTTTATAGGGATTGTAATTATTAAATTATCATGCAATTGATAAATTTTTTTATGCCAATTGCTAAGCTTACCTGTCTTAAATTAAATATTAATGACACGATTTCATAAGACGATCTAAAAAAACAAATATTTTTCATAAATTTGCTGAGGTGATAGCTGTGAATGAAGCAATATTACTTTCACATGAACTCATCACTCTCACTACTTTTATTATACACTAATCATAAGTTCACACCAAATCATATAAGCATTTAAGTAAAAGTTTAGGAAAAAAAATTTATCCCTTTGACTTATTGTTTAATGGGTGCCTACTGCAGCAACATTTAACAATACTCAAAAGGAAAAAAGATAAAAAAAAAAGACAACTCATCCTCATGTTCTTCTAACAAAAATCACATATGGACCTTGTCCCTTAGCAGAAAATGCAAGCTGTACTGTCACAACAGGTCCAAGTGATCATCTGCCACATAGCATTTAGTCCCCACCAGCACTTCCACAAGACCTTTTAAGCCTTAATCATGAACCTACTCACATTCTTCCCATATTCTTCCTCACTCTCCAACTCTCACTCTCTCCCTTTCTCTTAAACACATTTATTATACTTCATAATAAGGGAATTGATTCTATCATCATTGATGGCTTCCTTTTCCTCAATCTTGGCAATGTTCATGATATTTATGTCCTACTATTCTTCATTAGCCTTAGCATCTGAATTAAATATCAAAGTTTCAACTATTTCAGCTGCACCTGCAGTCTTGCCAGGTGCTCCTGTGTACTCTCCAGCTCTATCCCCAGACATTTCTCCACTATTTCCTTCTCCTGGTGGCGAGGCAGTTCCTCCATCTGAGTCATCAGTGCCTACAATTCCTTCAAGCCAGAGCCCTCCAAACCCGGATGTTACAGTTGCTCCCGGACCAGACTCGGCCTTTCCACCATCTGGGACTTTGCCAGAATCTTCCACAGTTTCTATAGCTCCATCAGGACCTCTAAACTTAGTTGTATTGTTGGGATTGCTGGCTGCTTGCATAATGCAGCTCCCTGGTATGTGAGAGCTTGTTTGACAGCTCCAATTATTGTTACTAGTGTTTCCACTTTATGTTTGTATAATTTTTTTTCTTGCTTTGGTGTTACTTGGTTTGGTGTAGTGTGATGTTAGGTATGAAGTGTAAGGCATTGTCGTAAGTTGTGATAATATAATGTCTGCCAAAAAATAAAAAATAATTAGTAGTTGTTCTTCCAATCCCATATTTTATTGTCACTAATGGGAAAGTTGGTAAATTGAGGATCTTGATTTTTTATTTGTTTTCCTTTCTTTTAGGTTTGGAAGATTTACTATAAAGAAATATCCTAGTATTCTACCACTGAAACAGTGATTGCTTCTCCTTTCTTCTCTTCCTTTTCCCCCTCTTTTTCTTCTTCCTTTTTGTGTTATCATCCCCATTCCACATTAGACCCAGGTAAACATCCTGCAAAAAGGTTCACCTATCATTCATTGAATTGGATAATTGAGTTAAAAGAGCCATAAATCACTTTGAATCTTTGATACAGCATCAGTGAATAGTAGGTCTCCTAGAGACTAAGAGGCGAGTGGCTATGCTTTGTTCTGAAGGCGAGTGGCTATTGCTTAATTAATAATTACCAAAAGTACATTAGACAAAATAAAAGTTCAAACAATTTGCACTACACATAATGGCTCTTTTTGGGTAAAGTACTACCGATAATGACTTGTATGGGATTATTTACCAAAACACAGACCTCTAGGTAGAAAGAATATCGAGAATAATGGAAAATACTTTAAAAGGATGCGTTAGATTAAACTTTCTAATTTGAGTTGGAAGGGGAAGGTTCATCAAAAAGAGTTGGAAGGGGAATCTCCCCAATATACATCTCTATAGATTGCATTACATACTACACTACTATTTTCTTTTTTTGGTAGAACAGACTACACTACTTACTACAACATTTCTCTCCCAAAAAGAAAAATAAAAAAAAACTTACTACAACACATAACCACATCTACAAAGCCACAACTGTATTCTTGGAAAACCCATTAAATAACTTCCCTAGAAATGCTCCCTTCAATTTGTTGAACTCTAAAGGGGTACGTTTCTTGTTGTTGGAGTCTCTAGCCACACGCTTCCTCAGCTTCACATTTTCATCCTTAAGCATATCCACTGCCAAACTCAACTGCCTTATCACCTCTCTCTTCTCTTCATCTTTCTGCACTAGTTGATCCTTTTGAATTCTATTCTCTTCTTTAAGCCTCTCTATTTCTTCTTTCAACTTCCTCACTTCATCATTGCAGACCCCACTTGGAATTTCCTCCTCTTTCATTTCTTGATCATCAACTAGAGGTTCATCTTCCTCTTCGGGATCATCAACTTCAGACTCAGCTAACTCTTCAGTGTCACAAGTCTCCGAGTAGCTGTCATATGTGTGATCCACCACACTCATTAACTTTTGTGCTTGAGATTTAGACGAAGAAAATGGGGACGCCAAGGTTGTCAGGAGGCGTGTTCCGGAGTCGGACTTAAGTTGATCATATCGCTCAGCTAATGAGCGGTGAGTACGATAAAACTCTTCAACCATGCTAATTAGCTCCGGTCGTTTCTTGTAATACATCTCTGCACGCTTAGCAAAGGAATCTGCATCTTCTTCAACCAATTTTAGCATGGCCTTTGTCTTCTCCTCTAGCTCTATCATATAAGAATAGAGATGTTCATCAATTAAAAAAAAGGCAATTACCATGTTTAACCAACAATATAAGAAAGGAGAAAAGGAGAACATAAAGAATAAAAAAAGGGAAGATCAAAGAATAATTATAGGGTCCCATGGACCTTCCAACTTTCTTTAGTACTCAGAATCTGCTTTGTATGTTCAGAAAGTTTCTTTACATTAAACAAGACGTTAAAGGGTCCAAGACAATCTGAAGGCCTTAACCAATGCATTTAAAAGCTATTGAGAGTAAAATTTTAAAAGTAAATATAAAAAGCATTTGATAGCTCTTGGTGGAGTTCAGGGTAATCATCAGAGAGGACCACAATGAAAAGAGTGAGTGCTCTTACTATTGCATTCCCTACAATCATCATATCACTGACTAACATATCCCCTATTAGAACCAGTGCCATGAACTTTCGAGACCCGGAGGTCCTTTGTCTCCAAAATTCATTTCCCCCAATACTATTCTCAATAATCCAATCCTATTCCTTTACCCATTTAACTCAAGGTCATGCACAATCTTTTTAATCACTACAAATTGTTATTTTGTTAGTCAGCTAGCTTGCTACTATAGTCTTTAACTCTTTATGGCTTTGTACTAGCTAGAGACTTGGAACTTATTCATATCCATGAATCATTATATTTAATGTAATGGCATATACCAAACAATGGTGGAAACTTTTCCTATTGTTAACATCTTTGTTTGATCCAAGAGATATGAACAACCTACGACACAATAATTGTCTCATTATGCATCCTCCCTCTCAAGTATGTGAACCCTCCACATTCGTGAGATACCTTCTACTTACGGCAAGCCACCTTTTGAGTATCAACCCCCCACCCCCTTTGTCCTTTTACCTTTATGAGTAGTATTTTATAATTTACTTAACTCAAGACTTCAACGTCTAAGGGCGTGTTTGAATACCACTTATTTTACTGAAATTGAAAAATTATTACTGAAAGTATTGTAAATAAAAATAAAAGTTAGTTGAAATAGTACAGTGAGGCCCATGAATAGTACCAAAAAGTGCAGTGAGATCAATAAATAATAGCAAAAATAAGCTGAATAGTGAAATAATTTTAATTTTTAATCTCTACCCAAACTCACACTAAGGCTTCATTTGGTTTGTGCGTCCACGTCCCCCGCATTTGCGTTTTCAACTCTTTTTTTTTTTTTTTTTAACCAACGCCTATAGCACTGTTCATGAGACATGAACAATGCAATCAGGTATATGAACAGTAACCAAGGCTTAAACAATAATTTTTTTATTATTTTCAGTTTTCAACAAAATAAACGATATCCAAACGCATATTAAATATACCATTCACACAAAACCCACGGCCGTCCACTATTACATATAGTATACAGATTTTTTGTTGTTCTTAACCTTCATAACTTTTGATTTAAGCGAACAATCCTAGATCAAGAAATTTTGTATGTATTCATTTGAGGAGATCCACCCACTAGTCTCAGTCACCTTTTGTTCACTTGTCTGTCAAAATTCAAATCCCCACTAAAAATAGTAAAATACACTAGGCCACACAAGTACAAAGATTTCAAACTCAAACTTTCAAAAAACAAATAGTTAATAGTTAATACGCATTCTCCAACGGTCAGGAATCAAAAAACCAGTAATCCGGGCCCACTTGATATCAACACACACCTAAAAAAAGAGACTGAAAAAGGTCTCTGTCTCTGAAAATTTTTAAAAAGCACCAATTTTTTTCCTCCATCAACCATGAAAAAATAGTAAATGTGACACACAATATTGACATGGCACCTTAAAAAAGCTGACATGATCTAGAACAAATTTAGTGACAGATTGACAGTAGTATGAAATTTTAAAATTTTCGAGAATTAAATTACAACATATTTTTTTTTTGGTCAACACTCAACAATTACAACATATTGAAATTTAAGGAACATATATATACATATATATATATATATATATATATATGATATATGATATATTTAACCTTAAACGAAATTTTCCAAGGGGGAAAAAAATTCAACAAGGAAATAACCAAATTGAGACTTGAGAGAGATAAGATAAGGTACCAGCAAGAGTGGATTGAAGCCATGGAGAGCGCTTTGACTTGTTGTGGCTGTCAAGCCACCACCAATGTGACGTTTGGTTCCTCATCATCATTCCCACTATCTTATTACTCCTTACCTGCACAAAATCAATACCATCATCTCAAATTTCAAACTTTTACTTCCCAGAAATAAATTAAAACATATCAAGCACCCAAAATATAAAAATCCAAACTTTCTTTTAAAAATTCAGAACTCACAAAATTAGCCTGATTTTATATAAAAGATATGTGTTGGTAAAGGACATGTCAAAGAGGGCGGACCAGGAATAGAAGATTGTAATTTATATAGGCTAACGTTAATCATTTTACATCCTAAAAAGCTTATAGAGGAAATCTAATTTTTCAAAAACCCAGATTTTTTTCCCAAAAAGAATAATTTTTTATAAAGAACCTACCCAACAACCAGTGATACCACATAGTACCATTAGATAACCGTCATTAACAGCACTATTAATAGGCGACTAGAAAAGAATTGTAAATTAAAAAAAAAAACCAATATAATAAACATTTTATTTACTAAAAGGCCAAAATGAAAAAAAAAAAATTTTTTTTTTTGATACCTTATAATTTTCTTCCCATATATAAAAACTGACCAGATAAACCTCAGAAAAGCAATTAAATTTTCTATTACTACAAAATTCACACTAGGAAAAAAAAAACTGACCAGATAAACCCCAGAAAAGCAATTAAATTTTCCATTACTAGAAAATTCACACTAGGAAAAAGAGAGGAAAAAAAAAAAAGTATCTTCAAGTTTCAAATAAAACAGAACTAAGTGACAAGAACAAGAAAGATGCAACAGTGTTCTACGTCCACCTAGACCAATCACTTGAAACTTCACCACAAAAACAAGAACTAGAACAATAACAAGAACAAGAAAGATGCAAGCTTTTGGTGTTTTCATAAGTATAACCCACCAAACCAAACCAAACCAAACAACCAAAAAAAAAAACACCATTGTCAAACGTTAAGGAAACACAAAAAATCTAGTAAGTAGAACACAGACACATATAGAAAGAAAGAGTAAAAGGGTACCTGGTACTGTTTGATCTTCTCCACGGAGAAGCCAAAGTTGGATCTCTCTGTCTCTCTGTCTCTCTGTCTCTGTGACTGTGTGCGTGTGTGGTAGTAGTGAGTGTAATACGAGTTTTAAATGAGAGTTCCTCGAGTTCCAAATTAGTTTGTCTCGTACTAGAATTGAAATTTGGGTCTTGGCCACTGGGTTTTTGACACGTGTATTTCTATGACAAAAAAAGTCGTAGCCCACGAGGCATGAATGACGCTCTGCTGAAAATTACGTTTTTTCCCATAAAAATCAAATGCATTCAAAAAAAAAAAAAAAAATTATCTTACCTTCGGCTGAATTTATTCTCTTTTTGACTTTTATCCTCAAATTACTTGTAGATTTAAATTTAACACGTGATTTTGGAGATTTTGTTGTTCAAATAAAAATTTGAAATGATAATTTTTTTTTTTTTTGAGAAACATTTGAAATGATAATTTACACCTAATGGATAGAAATAAAAACTATATATTAATAAATTTCAAGTCCATTTATAACTTTTATAAATTAAAAAAAAAAAAAAAACTCACTTCATACCATGTTTAAGCTATTTAAAATTAGTCTATGTGTCTCTATCCCAATGTATTTTACAAATTATTTAAAAGTTCAAATTAAAATTAAAATCTTTCATTTTTTAAATTTTTTTTATGACCTTGATTTTTGCCAAATATGATAGTGGCAATCTTGTCTTAATTGAACATTTGAACTCCAAGGGGGTGTTTGATAGAGTAGTTTGAAAATTGTTGTTTGTAGTTTTTTAAAATACGTGTGGGTGAAAAAGTGTGTTGAAATGCGTGAAATGCTGTTTAAAAACTAAAAAATGTTGTTTAAAAACACAAACCAAACATGCCCCAAGCTTTTCTTTCTTAGAGGCTTAGAAAAAAACAACCCCTCAAATCTTTTGAATATTTTCCTAAAAATTAAAAATAAAAATATTTTGAATAGAAATATTTTATCCCACTTTTTGAGAGTTTAATATATATAATTGGCCAATTTTCTAGTGGTTTCAATTTTAATATAATTTTTATTTTAATAAATACTTAAATTTATATTTTTCATTTTATAATAATGGTTATTTATCATTAAGCTAATACACTTATTGATATTTATATTATCTACTAGCCTCTGAGCACTCGCGTGAGGCTCTTTTATTTTTTTTTTGGTAAAAGTTAATAATTTGCATCTATTATAATTTAGAAATATTTTTTTTTCAAACAAATAAAAATGATAAACTTTAGAAATAAAGCAGTAATTTCTTTTTTGAATGTGAAGAAAAAAAAATCCTAAAATTTAGGAATTCTCTTTTTGAATTCAAAATGAAATTTGTTATTTAACATTTATGACAATATTTCTAAATAAAGTTACCCTTCATTAATGAGGGTATTTTTGAACCATATAAAAATTCTTTTTTTTTTTTAAAGCAGTTTAGCTTTTTTTTTTAGAGCAACAAAACTAATAGATTTCATTAAACAGAAAATCATCTTATATATAGTATAGAATATAGTATAGATAAAAGGATTCCCCTCTTTGGACTGGACTTTTATGTAATTTAAAAGAGTGGGCACTCGTTAATAATCCATTTTAGAAAAGTTTTGATACCACTTTTATGAGAAATGAAAAAAGTTGTCAAAATATTAATTTTTTTTTTTCATTTTTCATAAAAACTTTTTTTAAATGGATTATTAACTAATGCCCTTAGGGCACTCGTTAGCCTTTTTTAATTTAAAAATACCCTTAAACATTAGGTTTAACAGAAAAAAACTTGAGGACAACCAGATAAAAATATATCTCCAACTTCATTTAAAATTCCTATAAAATAAGACACTATCCTACTAATCTATGTCTTCAAAACAAACTTATCCAAAAAATTTTAAAAAAAAAAATTATAACATTAGACAAAAAAAAAACCCTCGTCTCACACGCAAAGTGTGTATGATAAAGCTAGTTTTATATAAACGGAATTCAATCTAAGAGCCCTTATTGGGGGCGTTACTGTTCAATACCTATTAAAAAAAAAAAAAATACTATTCAAACTAATTGAAATCCATTTATTTATAATATTGTTGCATAAAAGTCGTAAAGGTGTTTTAGAGATATTTGGTATTTATGGATTCACTCGTGCTCGAAGGTTGAAAGCTTAATTTATCGGTGGGATATATGATGAATCATGTGGGGGAGCGTAGTGGCCCTAGTGGGGTCAAAAGAAAATGTGTGCAACGGTCGAAAAAAATATCATAAAGAGCCTTCTATATTCCTTGGGGCTAATAATGTTTAACTTTCTTCTATCTTTTTAATCAACAAAATAATGTTGAACTTCCTAAGTTATTATCCTATTAGGATTTATGGGAGATGGGACAAACAGGATTCTTGTTTTATGGTCTTACTTTAAAGTAACCCACCAAGACAAATAGCCTCTACAATGGGTATCTGTTCAAGAAAATTTGGTGTTTATTTGCAAATATATTCAATTTATCCTCAGTTTTTCTTTTAACTTTCAACTTGTTTTGTTTATATACAATTTTCTAAAACCTTATTTTTTTTCTCATTTTTTTAAATATACATATACTTTAGTCTACTTTTAGATAAAAGCAACCAAAAAAAAAAAATAATAATAATAATAAACAAATAAACTTATGCCAAACGGGCAGCACCACAGCAGTGGAGCTAAAAATTTAGCTTTTTAGCTCCACCAAAAATTATTTTATCTATTTTACCTACATACATGCTACAGCAGTGGATCTATTTTAGCATTCAATACAATAAAACAATATAAACATCATAATAAAATAATATAATCACTACAATAAAATAATATATTCCACTACCAAAAAAACATCCACAGCCACAACCACCTCTCCCATCAGCGACACCCACAACCACAACCACACCCACAACCACCACCACCACCGGCAGTAGTCCACAGCAAGCAAAAAAAAAAAAAAAACCCAAATCTCCAAGTCAGGTACCCAATATCCACGAGCAAGCACTCCGATCGACGGCGTGGATCTAAGGTTGATCGGCGGCAACACCCACACCCACCACCACGAAACCCACCCGAGCCACCCACTGATGCCGACGAAACCAGCCACAGCCCACTGATGCCGACGAACCCGGCCACCCACCGACGACGATCTACCCACACAACCACAACCACCACCACACCACAGCCCACAGCAGGGAAAAAAAAAAAAAACAACTATGTAAGGACGAGGTCTGCGGCGTGGATCGGAGGGCGGGGTCTACGGCGTGGATCGGAAGGCGGGGTCTGCGGCGTGGATCGGAGGGCGGGGTCTACGGCGTGGATCAAAGGTCGGGGTTTGCGGCGTGGATCAGAGGGCGGGGTCTGCGGCGTGGATCAACGGCGAGGTCTGCAGTGTAAGCCGGCGGCGGGTCTGCGGTGTGAGCCAGTGGCGTGGGGGTGGGCCGGCAGCTGTGAGAGGAAGTTGAGAGAGAGCTGAGAGAGTTGAGAGAGAGAAAGGTGAGAGTTGAGAGATGATCAAAGTTGAGAGAGAGGTAATATTTTAATGGGGGCAGGGAATAAAAAATTATTATTATTTTTAGCTCTCATGAACAGTGCACATCTATCTATAGATGTGCACTGTAGCAATGGAGCTAAAAAAAATAGATTTAGCTCCACTGCTGCAGCTTGGTTTTAGTATTTGAGGAGCTAAAATATTGCTATATAGCAATATAGCACCACAGCTGTGAGTGCTCTTACACTTTCTTGAGTGTAAAAGTCATCAATCTCCATTAGAGTATTCCATTTTACCTACTAACCCTTTGAAATGTCTTAAATTTTGGAGTTAAGTTGTGAAGATTCGACTCCATCCATAAAAATTGATAGCCCATGGATGGATCATATTTTAGACACCGCCAAGTTTGAACTAGTTTATTTTGAAGGAAATTTGTAAAAATAGTTTATCAATACCTTAGGTACAAACCTACAATACTTTAGATTTTCTAATTGAATTCCTAAGTGAACAAATTATGTAATTTTTTTTTTAAATGAATAAATTCAAAACAACTAAGCATTTTTTTTATAAGCGTTTTAATTCAACTAATATATATATATATATATATATATATATATATATAAAACTTAAGGACAAGACCACAAATACTAACCACACGCACTTTAGCCACTAGAATAATAGAAAACCATCAAGAACTTTGTATTTCAATTGGCACTTTCTAATATTTCTAACAAATAACCACCGCACACCCTTGGTGCGATGGTCACTCCATAAGTATAAGTGTTTGTGCAGTGTGGAAGGCAAGGGTCGGGGTTCAAGTCTCCAAGAGGAAGCTTCACACACATATACACTTAGATTAGGCTAGAGTAGAATTCTATCTTGTATCAAAAAATATATATATATATATATAAATTTCTAACAAATAAATTTAGGATTCAAATTCTCTCTCTCTATTGTAATTTGTAACTATAATAATAATAACCATTGATGATGCACATAAAATCAGTAGACTGAATGCTCCGGGCTTCAATGAGCTTGTGATTGCTTGGAATGCCTGAAAAGAAAGAAATACAAGATCAAAGGTGACTGGGGTGAACCGGCCAAGAACCCTCTGATACTTAAGTTGTTTTTCTCTCTAGAACTCAAGAATTCCAACTTTAGGAGTGATGGAAACTTACCTTCGTTTGATATAGATGAGTCCTTTTATAGTGAGTTTTGGAGTGGTTACTTGTTTAGTAACTTTCTCAACATGGATGAAAGTTAGAAAGTTCAGACTTAACTCCCACAACTACTATGGAAGTTAGAAAGGTCAGACTCATCTTCCACAACTGCTATGGAAGTTAAGAACTTAGTGGGAAGTTATAGTGATGAACAAGGATTTTGCTCATACTTCAGAATAGTAGAACATGGTCCGAATTATAAGTTTTTGAACATAAATTTATTCTAATAATTTCTAAGTGTTGGGAGGTCGTCCAGGTGCTTCCATGCTGGACAACTTTCTTACACTTGGACGACCTTCTTATACTTGAACAATCTTTCTGGACTTGGACGACACTATGGACGAACTGGAGATGGTTCAATTTTTGGTTCACCATCAGTTGCCCCCTTTGTCCAAGGGTCGTCCTAGACACTATGGTAGAACTATTTGCTTTTGACACATGTCGATGTTTTAATGGTCAATTAATATATTACATGTCGTCTTTGCTTTGGTTGGAGTTTGTCATTTCAGATTACGCTATGTGTCATAATCTTATTGATTGACTTGTCACGTCGATTTATTTTTCAAGGAATATGCCACATGTTAGCTTCTGATTGGTCCGCATTGCTTCATTGACCCACCCCTGGGGCCTATAAATATGTACATTCTCTCTCTCACCCTTTCACTTTTCTAATATTTTCCTTTCAGCCATCTCATCCAAAAGCTCCATCTAGTAATCCTCGTCTCTAGTCTCTCGTCAGGTACTTCCTTTCCTTCATCCTTAGGTTTTCGTCTTTTAGGAAATTCTATTCATTCTTATAAATATGTCTGCATCTAGTGGTAGTACAGAGAGAGAAATAGATGAGTACCAAGACAAGTCCCCTGATAGTAGTGGTAGCTATGAGAGTAGCAATGAGAGTAGTGATATTAGTTCCCAAGACGAGCATTATTCCTCTAGGGTTCCTGAAAGGAATTCTAAGAGATGCAACGTATGACAACTTCTGGGGTTAAGGCTAGCTCGTCCAGAAGGAGTAAGTCACCCAGTCCCTCTCAAGACAAAGAGGATGATGAAAATGTTATTTATAGTTGTGCCCCTAAGGTGGCATCCACCCTAGACTCAAGTAAGTTGACAACTCTTGTAGGTAGATACCAGATTCCCAATGAGTTTAGACCTCGTCTACCTGAAAGGGGTGGATGGTGTTGTTCCTCTTTTTCAGGTTTTGGTGTATATACTTCTTACCTGTTAGCAGACCTTAGGTTTCCTCTCAATACTTTCTATAGAGGTCTCTTCCATAGGTTGGGTATTGGACCAAACCAGCTCAACCCTAATGGATGGAGGACAATAATTGTCATGCAAGTGTTATGGCGTAAGGTGTTTAATGGATGGAGGACAATAGTTGTCATGCAAGTGTTATGGCGTAAGGTGTTTGAGGGGAACTGTCCAATCATAGTGGACGAGTTCCTTTATTGTTATAAACCTTCAGAGATTAAACAGTTTGCTGGTTTTTATCAGTTTTCGTATAGGGGCCCCCAATTTAGTTTAATTAGGGGTCGTAGTTCTTCTGATAGGTTATGGAAGAAAGAATTTTTCTTTATTTCTAGAAATTAGGCCGAGGACCCAAATGAGGTAAATAATGCCCCCTTCCCTCCTTTTACCAGTGCCCTAGGTCGTCTTCATCTAGAGGGGACATCTTTCTTCCTTTCCCTTTGTTTATTTTATTTAATTCTTTCCTCGTCTAATCCTCTCTTATATTGGCACAGCTATTACTCGTCCACATTTGGACAAGTTTCATTTGGAGCGTATTGATAGATCCCGTGCTTATCCTAAGAGGTCCTTCCAAAACTTGGTAACCCTTCGTCATCTTGCTATCTAGGGCCTTGGTCCTGAGCCCACTGAAGAAAATATTGCACACGAGGAGACCACTCGTCGAAGTAAGTGTCATCCATTGCATTTCATCATTTCATTTTTTTTTATACATTATTAACTCTATATCTTCTCCATCATAAGGTTAACCACTATGAAAGAAAACAAAGGGAAAAACGTGGCCAGCGGTATTGAAGGTGAAGAGGATGTCCTGGTTCAAGACAAGGCAGCTCCATTGACTATCCAAAAACCTGTCGTCCCAGGCTAGGAAGAGGAAAAGCATTTCAAGCAATATTGACCTTGGTGATCTTACAAGACGTCGAGGTCTTAAGAAGCAAAAGCCTGATAAGACTCCTCTTCCCAAGGTTCCAAAACTTCCAACAACGACAATAGACCTGGACGACCCGGTAGTGAACCTAGTGCCCGTTCAAGCTTATCCCTTTGAAGAGTGTTACATTTTGGAGTTAAGTTGTGAAGATTCAGCTCCATCCATAAAAATTGATAGCTCATGGATGGATCATATTTTAGACACCGCTGAGTTTAAACTAGTTTATTTTGAAGGAAATTTGTAAAGATAGTTTATCAATACCTTAGGTACAAACCTACAATACTTTAGATTTTCTAATTGAATTCCAATTGAATTCAAATACTTAGTGGACAAATAATGTAATATTTATATAAAAAAAATGAATAAATTCAAAACAACTAGGCATTTTTTTATAAGCGTTTTAATTCAACTAATATATATATATATATATATATATAACTTAAGGACAAAACCACAAATACTAACCACACACACTTTAGCAGGCCAAAATGGCAAAATACCCCTTTTGCCAAAAGTTCCAGCAAAATACCACTGTTCTAAAACTATCTAACAAAATACCCCTGTTTTGAAACTCGATTTTTTTTTAAATTGAATTTCAGTAAGGAACTCGAGTTCATGGAACTCAAGTTCCTTGAAAAATTTCAAATGGAACTCGAGTTCCATAATTTTTTTTTTTTTTTTTTTTTAAGTTTGATTGCCTATAACTTGATTTTCTACAAATCAAGTTTTACATTGAAACTCGATTTTTTAGAAAATTTAGTTTCAAAACAGGGGCATTTCACTAGATAGGTTCAGAACATAAACATTTTGCTGGAACTTTTGGGCGAAAGTGGTATTTTGCCATTTTTACCTACTTTAGCCACTAGAATAATAGAAAACCATCAAGAGCTTTGTACTTCAATTAATACTTTTTAATATTTCTAACAAATAAATTTAGGATTCAAATCCTCTCTCCCTATTGTAATTTGTAACTATAATAATAATAACCATAATTCCACTAAATTTAAGAAGGGAAAAAACACCTTTGATCTCAAAATATCATTTCAATATTTTATTATCATATAAGAAGGGGTAAACTATGATCAGACGTGATTCTTAAAAATTAATAGGATATGGAGTAATTAAAAGAATTTATTGATTAGTTGATTACATTAATAAATCATTCATTTAAATTTTAAACTCTAAAGTTCCTAACCTTTTTACAAAAAAAAAGACTCATTTGCCAAAGGCCTTGTAGCTGAATTGGCATCTCTCCATGCACAAAGTGCTTGGGGGTCTAGGGGGGAAAGGGTTCGAGCTGCGAGGTTAGCAGCATGTTGTAATTATTTCTCAAAAAAAAAAAAAAAAAGACTCATTTCATTTTATTTCTTAGAGCATTCTCATCAAAAGTAGCAAAAAAAATGCTATTTTGACACACCAAAAAGACTACTTTATTATTTTAACACACCATTTTACAATTCAATGTACATCACATCTTCTATTCTTCAATTTTATACATTAAAATAATATTAAAAAAACCAACAATATATAAAAATACAAAATAAAAAGCCCACCACCCCCACCGCCCTACATCCCACCTCACCAGTCAACACCATCCATCACCCCACAACCCACCATCAAAGACACCAAAACCACCGTATCAAACACCACATAAACACCCAACAAATCACACCACCATTGCCGAATCCACCATCAAATCACACCACCACAACAATCCATAACCCAAAATTGCCACCACAACCATAGCACCACCACCCACAACCACAAACACAGCACATCGAAATCCATCCCAAATCTCACACCCACAACCCGATTGAGAGAGATCCAAAGGTGGGAGGTCAGAAGATGCAAGAAGGTTGTCGGCGTGGCATGAGGGACGACGCTTCAAGGTCGGCGGCGAGTTGTGGAGAATGAGGCAGCGAGAGCTGTGGAGGACAACGCAACTTCAAACGAATATGGCTCTAATCTGGGTTTAGTCAAAGTAGGAAGTAAAGAGAGGCGAGCAAAGATCTTGAGTAGAGAGGAGAGAGAGAGAGAGAGAGAGAAGAAATGACAAGCAAAGAGAGCAAAAATCCAGATGAGAGGAAAGAGATAGAGAGTGTGTGAGTGAATAAATGAGAGATATAGGTCCACCGGAGTGAATAAACAAATAATAAAAAAATTTGCAATATGCTACAGTGCAGTTCTATAAATGAAACCACACTGTAGCATGTTGCAAAATTTTTTGAGATTTGAAACATCTCATGAAGCATGGATATTGGTGTTTGATGTGCCAAATGCCAAAAATTTGACATTTGACACACCTGATACGGATACTCTTAGATTGTGTATTTCTAAGTTGAGACAAAATTTGGCAGCAATTTATAATCAACAAATAGCATAATGCAGATTAATGCAAACCAAACTCTCACACCCCGAGAATAGGGGTGTCAATTTAGATTAGCGTGTCGGGTTCATGTCGTGTCGAGTTAGGGGTATTCGACTAAATGGCTCAACCCTAACCCGACCCATTTAATAATCGTGTCATGATCCTTCAACCCTAACTCGACCTGTTAATAAGACGGGTTGAACTGACCCAACCCATTTGACACGCTTAATAAACGAGTCATGTTAGGTTGACACGAATATAATACAACCCATTTTAACTTGCATAATATTAAATATAACATCCATCTATAAATAAATTTTTTTTATATCTCACAAGGCAGTGCATACACTTCAAGTCTTCAACCCACATTTAAAATAATATAGTTCAACAAAAATATAACATTCATTTAGAAATAAGTTCTTTACACTCCAAAAGAAGTGCATACACTTCAACCCAAATTCAAAATCACAAAGTTTAACAAAAATAAAATAACACAGTTCAACAAAAATATAATATCCTTGAACTCGCCAAATACTAAGTATCAATATTGAAATAATTTTAGCAAACAGTAGACTAATCCTGACTATGACCACGATTATTATCCATAGATTCTTTGTTGATGTCCAAATTCATAACATCTTCCACAAGCTTATCCAATTTCATTTGCGCAAGTTCTATGCCCAAAAAAGAAAAAAAAGTATTAGTAATTCTAGGATCTGTAAAGTTTTAATTTTCAATTATATCCCTTGTAAATTTTTATAATTACTTACTTTTCCTTTTAAATTTAAAATATATGTAGGATATAAAAGGTATTTGACAAATCTAAAATAAAATAAATATTTATTTGTTATACGAGTTAAACAAGTTGTATTAAGTGGGTCATTTGAAGTTGACATAAATAAATTGACGTGTCAACATGTCTATTGCGGGTTACGCGGGTTAACCCGCTTATGACACATTTCTTATCGTATCACTTTCGGGTTGACCCGTTTATAACCCCAACCCATTAAGGCCCAACTCTAACCTGAAAAAACCCGTGCCGGGTTCGTGTCGTGTTCGCGGGTTAAGTCGAACATTGACACCCCTACATGAGAATGCCTATTTCTTTGAACATAAAAAACTCTGAAGAAAACAAAAATTAAGTAAGTATTTAAGACCACAATTTCCC
Source organism: Quercus ilex subsp. ballota (assembly GCA_032727855.1). Taxonomy (NCBI): domain Eukaryota; kingdom Viridiplantae; phylum Streptophyta; class Magnoliopsida; order Fagales; family Fagaceae; genus Quercus; species Quercus ilex. The sequence continues at coordinate 23,301,243 of CM064919.1, forward strand.
CAATCAGTGCGGCAGGGCATAACATAACCTTTTTTTTTTTTTTGGTCAGACTCCATTGTTGTGGCCTTTTACCATGATAATATTTCTCTTTTGTTTTTGGATATCTATATAAAAATTCATACATCAAAAAAACAGTGTCCACATTATAGTTTGAATCACAGTAATGAGCGTTCCAAGTGAAATTGTATAATAAGTATTAACACTTTTTTTTTTTTAATTTTATTTACACAAGAAAATGCCAGTGGAACGCCAAATTCCGTCACTAGAAGATATCTTCCAAATTCTATATTTACTATATATATTTCTCCTATTTCCCATTACTGGATAATTCCTTCTGTTTCTGTTGGTGAACCAGGGATATAAGGAACAAAACCCCTCCCACCAAACACAGGACGCATGACAGCATCGTCAAACTTTCGCCAATAGCAATGGACAGTGCGACTTGGGGTAGTCCAGAGCATTCGTAAACTAGATGGACGGGTAACGTTGGTACTTATGTTACCTTCTGGTTCTTGCCCATTGATGCCAAGAAGTGGAAGATTCAAAGACTTTGATGATGAAAAATCAGGGGATATTATGCCGCTCAAGTGTTTCTGTTGTGGTAGCAAGAACCTTACAATAGGCTTTGTCAATAATCCACCCACCTGAAATGTCCACAAATCAATTATAACTTGGAGAATGAACATGATAAATAAATCTAACAAAGAAAATTCTATCATAGCTATCATCTTTCAGAGACTACAAAGGACATGCCAACACAATGGTCACAATTGCACACAACAAATAACTTGCTGGATGGGCTAGGGCTGCAACTAGCCTTTATGATGTTCTAAATAGAAGCAAGTCCAATCCAAGGAACTAAACAGGAAAACTTGAAAATAAGGAGCTCATTAACAGAGAACTATCTAGTACCCCGGGATGATCTAGATATGACTTATTCAAGAATAGAAGGTAACATAAATGCTTTGGCCTTTGCTGGCTTCGGCCTCTGCTCTTTCTTTTATAAAAGTTCCTTTTCACCCAAAAAAAAAAAATTGCTTTGAAGCATGGTGGTAATAATTCCCTAAACCAAGCACCACTCAACCCCATGGGGATCCCTTTGGGAGTGAGACTGCCACTTATGATCAAAGGCTGAGAAGTATACTGCAAAAGACTCTTGCTTTTGCCTATTGTAGATAAAAGGTCGTACACTCGTACCTACTACATAAGACTCTTGCTTTTGCAGGGACTACGAGAGAGGTGGTCAGTAAACAACCTTACCCCCAATTTTGGAGAACCTAATTCATGAGCTGAAACTCATGACACATCACTTGGGTGGAAGCACTTTTCATTGAACTAATGTCCAACCTCTTATCCACATGTACCAAATGTCTATTAAAAGTTTAACCACGTTAACCCAGTAGTGGAAATCGCCGTGTTTATATGACATAAATTGGAAATTATGGCAAGTACTAGAGAGCAGTCCAAAGTTTAGGACTTTTTAATCTCAGTGGAATGAGATCTCTTACCACAGTAGTGAAGAGAACGACCGTAATGGTGCTGGTGATCATGATTGCATTCCCTGGCAATTGAGTATGCCCTGAACTAGCAAACTGCACACATCATAATACAGACTTCATCAAATGTAAAAACCACTACAAATAAATAAAGATGCCATTTTGTATCATGGTAAAGGCTCCCCTCTAATTTCCTCCCATTTTTAGCCAGATAAGCAACACTTGGCATTCATTTGATTTTTAAATGCCACATGTCTTACATCTAAATAAAAGTTGGAAGGAATTGGAGGATTCAATGAGAGGGGATCTCATCCCATGTATCATTAATTTAGTTCTACGTATTGAAACAGTAGGACCAATGAGAATATATAGTGTCATAGGGTGAAAAATGCACCAAGAAATAAGGAAAATGACACATCCTCACCACTAAAGCATACATCCCATTTTATGACTTACACACAAAGTGGAGTAACCTATGCATGTCCTAACTCCCTCATTGTGCAGGATGCCTTAACACTAGTGATGAGTAGCACAGTAAACTTGTCCCCATTTTACCTGATTATAAGCAAGTGCCACAGATACAGCACCTCGCATGAGTCCAGCCCACCATATGGTCACCTGTTCAAATTATAATAAAGATTCATTGAGAATTCAGGGAGATGGGAAACTCAACACAATAATACCAAAGATACTACCTGCTGCTTAAATCTTATTTTGTTGCCCTGAGACTTCTTAGTTAAGTTGGATATAAAACATAGAGGGAATACAAAAGCTGCTCTTCCAATCAGAACCAACGCAAGCAATATCAAACTCACCCCAACCGATGTCTTAGGACTGTGAAAATTAGAATGAAGATCCAGTTACAAAAAAAGACAAAAACAAGTTACATTGAAAAGCATTGTGATAAATATAAGAGAAATTTAACATTTTTATGATCCTAAAAACAAGGGGAACAAAATATTTAGATTAAACAAGAGAAGAATAAGCTTGATTGCATTATCCTTTTGAACACTTGTATATATTACCTCTTGTAAGCAAATTCCCACTTCTCCATGTCCAAGGCATCCATACCAACGTATAGGAAGATGAAAATCTCTAAGACAAATGACAATGTTGCAAAAGAATGCCTACACATAAATAGGAAAGGAAAAATAAGTGTTTTAATGATGTTCAGAAAAAACATATCATGTGACGGGAGATGAAGGGGAGGGGGGGTTTGTGGGTCTCAAAAGTTTAAGAAACTATTTACAGAGTTAACATACTTAGTTGTGATTCTTGAACTTTCAGTCACATTATGCCAGGTGTAATGTGACATGACAATCCCACAAAAGAAGACGGTAAGAATGCCACTTAAATAGAATAGCTGGAATACAAGTATTAACAATCATTAGAATACAAAGGTCAGTGACATAAAACCCAATAACTAGCCCTGAAACAAAAGTTTCAGCTCAAGATTAAAAAATCTTACTTCAGCCATCATATACGAAAGGTAAGCCATTAGCATCATTAGAGCAACTTCACGATCAGTGGAGTGCCTACCAAAAAATTTTAATGACTTCAATTTCAAGTAAATAAATAAGTAAAAGAATGGGAACATATTGTATACAGTTTTTCTTTTTGATACAACAGAAGATAAGAAGTTCTTTTTTGTCTTCCTTTTTTTCAAAAGAGAATCACAACAATGAAATACCAGCACATCCAGTACGCTGGTAATGAAAAAAAATAGTTTTAAAAACTTCACATGCTAAAATTCATGTGCCATTCCGGACAATTGCTATGCATATAAAACTTTAATTCATCCCACATTATTCAATTTTTCATAGAAAATAAATTATTGATTTTATGTTCCAAATTGATCATAATAATTTTTAGAATACTAATTCCATATCTAAATTGTTCTCTATAGCCAAATAGCTGTTATAATCCAAGGTGCACCACACCAATCAATATAATAATACTGAACTACACCTAAAGTTCCCCAAGCAAACTAAAGCATAACTTTTTTATACATCAAATAATACAACAGATCAATTGAATTAAATAATAAGCACATGGCAATTCTAGCCCTTCGCTACCTGCCAAAGTACAACTTCTTTATTATGTATGCACTAAGCAATCCAACCTGCAAGTAAAAGATACAAAATGTCAATAAAGATATAATTCCCCGTGCCTAATAAAATAACAAAAAAAGAAAATAAAAATACACTAAAACTAAAACTGCGTGGCTGCATCTCATACAACATCACTTTGGTCCAAAAATAAACCGTCTTCCAGAAGAACCTGAGGCTTAAGTAATTGGATCTCAATTACTACCATTGAATCTTTCCAATGAGAAAAGCCAAGTGATTCCCCGCCCCACCCCCCAACCCCTGCCCTCTCCTAAAAAAAGGAAAAAATAAACTAAAACCGCATGACTGCACTGCGTCACATGCACCATCACCTACATCCAAAAAAGATTTTTCTTCCAGAAAAACCTGGGGCTTAAGTAATTGCATTTCTATCACCATTGAATCTTCATGATATAGAAAAGCCAAGTGATTTGAACTTCCCCCATACTCAGATGTTACCAAGAATTTCTACTCTCACCTCATTCAATGGAGCATATTAGTTTGCTAATTCATTTAGGATTCTTGCTAAGGTGAGCTCAATGGTCCCAGGAGCACGGAGAAATACAATTCATACTCCAATTGTTAGCACACAGAATGAAAAAGGAGAATTTACGTTGTTGAACTTAAATAGCAGTAATAAGGCAGTGCAAACAATTGAAAAGATAAGCAAACATACATGCATGTGCAGTGTGCTCAAAAACACACGGGGGGGGGGGGGGGGGGGGGGGGGGAGAGAGAGAGAGAGAGAGAGAGGGACTCACTGCTACCCCCAGCACTGTGCTGGTGAAGAATAAAGATAAGAAATTGCCAATGAATTGCATGACATTGGTTGAGGTGATATGAGAAAGGTCAAATCTCTGAATTGCATTGAAAAGTACCACAGATGTGGCATCATTGAGTACACCTTCCCCAAAGACTACACTGTACAGTAAAGGTGTTTCTTCCTGATTAAGCACCTGCCATATCAGAGGGGAACTTTATAAGGAATGTTTATCTAGTTATTCACCAATTTCTAGCTATTGTACATAGAGCCAACACCTTGACAACACTTTTATACCTGTAATGTGCAAACAGAATCTGTAGCTGAGAATATAGCTCCAATTGCTACAAAAATTGAAGAGATGCAATATTTAGGACCGAGTCCAAAGAATAAAGCAGTACAAGGCATAACATATTTTAAGCTTTAAGTGAAGATATAACTTTTAAGAGGCAGGGGATTTTTTTGCAACCAATCATGGGTAGAGCAATGGAAATGGTATCATACACAGGCAATTAGAGAGAGAACATTAAAGATAGCGCACATATTATTTGTTTTAGCAAAAAAATTACATAAACATAACCATGAATTTTAATGAGCCAAAGATTTCAAGTTTCAATGGGATTAATCAGAACACTTGTGCATGGGTTAAATTCCAACCCAATCCATAGAGCAAAGAGGCATGCAGAGTCTGAACCCCAACTTCATATGTGTTATCCAAAAGACCCAACACCCACAGAAAATCTATGTCTGCCAAGTGTTCATATGCAAATTAACAAAAGAAAGTGAGATTACCAAGATAATCTCCAATCTCCAGGAAGCCAATATCCAATTTTTTGAATAGCTGCATCGAACCTGGATCAAGATTCTGTAAGTTACAACACGACCAAAAAAAAGAGCATATTCTGAATCGATACCAATTAGGTAATATATATATATATATACATATGCATGTTACCTAAATTACATCAAATAATGCAACATTTTATTGAAGACTGCATGTTGCCATATCCATCTGATGTAAGCATGCCTGCACATTCTCAACATACCTAGCGATATGATGGTAAAGGACATCAAAGTACCAACAGCACCAAACAAAGTGATTGTCATAAAGTTTCGGAAAAATTGCTTCTTTTTCACCTGAAACCTGAACAGGAAAGGATCTGGTCAGGAAACAAGGCACCAAAAATCAATCTTTGACATTGATAAATTGCTCTCCAATACCAGCATTAAAAAGACGATATGCACAATCCATCCAAAGTTCACACAAATTAATAAAATTGACTAAAATGAAGGCCAGACGGCTAAAGATAACAGTTCAAACTCAAATATAAGCAAGGGGTATATAAATACTCAGCTAAGGAGGAAATTAGCTAAGCTTTATGTTGTTGTTGATTAAGGTAGTCCATGAAAACAGATACAAGGGGTAAAGAGTTCAAAATGCAGAGATGTTCTAAAATCTAGAGTTTAAGGTCAAGGCGGAATATGAATAGGAACATCAGGAAGACTATTGCTGTTAATAATTTCAAGTTCATTAATTGAATGTATGGTTTGCTGACAGCAGTAGACACTGTACTTTCACAGTAACGTTTTATCTAGATTATGGGCTAAGTCTCAGAAGCTAAAAAGAGGAGGTAGGAAGAAAATAATCTGGAGCCTGCATCTTCCCCAATTACACTTCAAATCAAATTTGGAAAGCAGACAAATAAATAAATGAACCATTCTTACTAGTCGCAAATAAAATGCAGCAAGGAAACTCGACTCCATATAATATACTTAAACCTCCTAACAATAAACAGGAATTTAAAGTTTCATAGAAATCAAATGTAATATTCAGAAGTTGCATCATTGAGATGTATTGAAAATGGCAAAAAGCATCAACCAAAAGGGTAAAGGTTGTGATAAAGAGAACCAAACTTACCCAGCATTAAAGATAATGGGTGGAAGAAGATATATAAAGAAGAGATCTTCACTAAATACTAAGACGTGTGAGCTTTTTCCCTTAGTAGTTAGTAGAATTACAATTCCAGTACAGAGACCCTGCAATCAACCCCAAAAAAAATGACTCCACAGACTTCCATAATACTACATAAATCATGGGTAATTACAATCGAAACTAGCAAGCCACCAACTAATTGTATCAGTTAGAGAAACTCACAATGGCAAGGGCAGTAATCGACTCAGTCATCCATCTACTCTTCTCTAGAAGATGCCCGATCACAATACAAGCAGTAAGAAGCAACACAAATAAAGTAATAGAATTGACCGAAGTTTCATTAGGGCCGGTTGTCGCACCCAAGTTCATAAAAAAAGAGCTCATACTGAAACCCATGAAGCCACTTCAATCTCAAATAGGCACAAGAAACTCTCTGTTCATAGACACAAAGATATACATAAATTCATATGTATATTAAAAAAGAGAGTACCCCATTTTCCCATAATAACTATATACAAATTATAAACATACATGATGAAAATTTCAAATAAATATGAATATGAAACAATATAACATCAAATTATACCATATTTATAAACCTAAAGAGAGATGTGATTATACAACCAAACAATGTCCTCTATTTAAACATTTAAAAAAGAGTTTAAAAAATAAAACTGAATAATTCAGTTATTTTCAGTAGAAAAAAAAAAAAAAAATTTAAGTCAAAAAGATGTGAATTAGAACAAAGAAGCAAAACCAAAATATCCTAAGCCTCAAAAAGTTTCTCTTTTGTGTTTGTTTTTTCTTAGATTCGTTCCTTTTTCCTTCTATACTCAACAATTTCAGCTCTAAACGAATCAGAAGCAAAGAACAATAGAAAACTTAACGCCTACACCATAGCCTTCTGTCCTTTTCATCCCTCGCTTTCTGGGCAACCAAACACAAAAGCAACCTCAATATCGTTTTCACTAACTAACCAATTCAGCTCTCTTCCACCTTTTTAAAAAAAAAAAAAAAAATCAAGCAAAATATAAATATAAATTAAGACCTAAGATTTCACACTCCCTTTTTTTTTTTTTTTTTTTTAACTTTCTCTCATTCCCTACGTTTTCTCAGCAACCAAAAACAAAAAAACAAACTCAGAATCATTGCCGCTAACCAATTATCATAAACAAAACCATCAAACAAAAAAGCTTAAGACTTAGCTTAAGATTTTACTTTCCTCCTTTTTCTTTTTCTTTTTTCTCTTTACTCGATTTTCTCAACAACCAAACAAGAACCAAAGACTAGTAAACTGAGAAAGAAAAAGAGAAAAATTTACCTACAAGTCGCTTCTCATGGTAATCAGTAGCGAATCTGAGCTTCTCTTTCTAGAGAAAGAGAGAGAGAAAACGAGTTGAGACTCTCTTCTAGAAAGAGAGAGAGAGAGAGAGCTATAAAGAAATGCTGAAGCCCACGGCGCGAAAGGAAGGTGCGGTGTGATTTTTATACGGTGTGGTAACGAACACGGGAGGTAGATATTTTATCTGTTCATTTTGAACCGTTGGATTGTATGAATATCAAAAATCAAAATCAAACAATTTTAAAAGAAAGATCCTTAATTTCTTTATCTTTTTCTTTTTTAAGAAAGAAAAAAAAATCTTTTAATTTGGTGGGGCCCTTTGTTGTTGAGTCTACGCTATTATATTAATGTTAGTTAAATTAAGGTTGTTTTTTTTTTTTTTTTGATGGGATTAAATTAAGGTTGTTGTTGTTAATGTCGCTTGCCTCCTGGGCAAGAAAAATCTGAATTGACTTTGACTCTTGATAAGAACTGCTAATTTTGTCGGACAACAGCCTATTACTTTAAATATTTCACGAAAATAAAATTTTTATTGACTTTAAAAAATAGGCTAAAATGCAAAACTCACTTTCTATGTTTCACAATTTTTCATTTCAATCATCTAAGTTTACATTTTATCATTTTAGTCCTTTAAGTTTTGAACTTTCTCAATTTAGTCTTCTGTTAACTCGTTATCCATATTTGCCGTTAACTACCTAAATTACACTGTTTTAGCCATAATTTAATATTTTTTTATTTATTTCTTAATTTAAAAAAGCGTTAATTACAAAAAATACCTCAAAAATTAAAATAACCCATGTTAGATCCACCCACCTCATCTGAAGAAGAACAATTTTAATCCCTAGCCTAACCAGATAAGGAGAGACCCAGAGTGAGAAGAAGAGCGATAGATTTCCTAGTAAATCTTGAACAATTCCGTCTTTGGAGTGTACATCTTGAACAATGAATTCACAATCGAAATCGGCTAATTGGATGAAGCTAGTGGCGGCAGGTTGACCTTCACCTTGTGGGTGAAAGATCGTTGACTCTAGTATTAAAGGGTGTCAACCATCTTCTTCGCCCTTCAAACTTTTTTTTTTTTTAATTGTTTAAATTTTCTTTTAAGGCTGTGTTTGGGAAGCTAAGAAAAAAACAGTGATGACTGACCTTGATGTAGGAGAGGAGTGTAGTTGGAATGAAGTTTCAACTTGTCCTCATAGTAGTCCAACTTCGTCATACTCACATCCATCATGGCTGAGAGTTCAAAAGAATCAAAACTGCTTTTTCGAACAAAACAAAACAGAGAGCACAAGAGAACTAGGAAATTATTTATGGGGTTTTTCTTAATTAAGAAATAAATAATAAAATAAAAATAAATATTAAATTACGGCCAAAACAGTGTAATTTTGGGTGGTTAACGACAAATATGGATGGTGAGTTAACAGAAGACTGAATTGAGAAAATTCAAAATTTAGAGGACTGAAATGACAAAATGTAAACTCAGAAGACTGAAATGAAAAATTGTGAAACTTAGAGAGTGAGTTTTGCATTTTTGCCTAAAAAATATTATGGATATGACATTTCTTTAATCCTCAGGTAATGTTGTACTTTGTCAATACTGAATAACTTTGGTTTTTTTTTTTTAATTATTATTAATGACTAATTTAGTTTTATCTATACCCCATTTTAAAACTTGTTCATTCTAAGTTTAGAAGTATAATAGTGTTTCTAAAAAAGAAAATGTAAGACGATTGAATTTTATTCTTACATTTTTAGAATTTATAGGATAACTCTATTATTATACAATAAATTAGATTCTTAGAACTTTATCCCTTCATCTTTGAAATTAATATTTACCACCTTTTTTATACTTTTTCATTTACTTAACCGTTAATTATCATTGTTTGGATGTCTACTTAAATTATTGATAATGTTATAAAATTCAATCAATTAATTTAGAATGAATGAATAATTTTTTTTAAGGCTAAAAAAATAAATGAATAATATGAAATAAAAGTACTTAACTTTTTTTATATAAAATTAATAGGACGTTGTCATACAAGGGGTTTTTTTCCCCTAATAAACAACGGATAACATGAAATAAAAATATTTGACTTCTTTTTTTTATAGGATGTTGTCATGTAAGTTGTGGGAGGGTAAGGTTCGAACACTAAATATTGCCAATTAGGTCTGACCCGAGGAGGAGGTTGGCCCAACTTCTCATCAGCTTTAGCCCAACACGTTGATAAAAGCGTACGGACCGCCCGAGGAGTCCAAGGAGCGAACACTCCTTAGGAGACTTTAGACAAGCCACCTAGGCCAGAAGACTGAAGACCGAGGAAAGAAGTAGAGATGTTCAGGTAAAGAAAATGGGAAGTTTCCAGATAAAGTACCTGTTACCTCCGCATTAAATACATTATATACACTCAACTTGCCGCATTTAATGGCAGAATGACTCCTGAACATAGTTTTTATAGTTTTTACAGAGTTTCTAACTTGGATAAGGCTGTTGATTCCGACCCTCTACATAAGTATTTTTTTGTTTTTCTAATAAACAAAGATCATTTTTAATGACGTAAAAATTTGGTATCAGACATTCACGTTGTAAATGTCATGCATTAGAAAACTGATAAGAAAAGGTGGAATATCCTTTAACCATATCTAATATTACAACTCTTTTCTCTTGTAAACTCGTGTATGGTCAATCTTCAAGCTACTGCATTGCTCTTAATTGAATTTTAATCTAATTAATAAACGATAGTTCTTGAAAAGTGTAAGTTGTATAATGTGCTCTTAATTATTGTTACAGTGTTCAAATCTCCCCTTCCCTCCCGCCTCAAACTTATTGTAACTATTAAAAACAAGATATACATATATATATATATATATATATATATTTTTTTTTTTTGGCTGAATAAATACTTTATTACTTAACCCAAAATATGGGAAATACAAAAAAGTTTGGGCTTGGAACCATCTTTATCTAAGGCTTTCACCACAGATAAAGGCAGAATAAAGATGGGAATTGGCCCAAACCAAGATACAAAAGCAGCCCATTGGGCAAGAAGATGAGCAGGGTTATTGCCCTCTCTATTTATAAAAGAGAAAGAAACATTTACAAAAGATTTAGCGAAATACAAAATATTATCAGATATGGGTTTGATACTCTAGTGAGGGACAAAATCTACATTCTTCAAGGGCTCAATAACATTTAGAGCATCACCTTCCAATATTATATTACTATAACCTTCCATAGCAGCACACCTGATAGCACACCAAGTTGCTTTGGCTTCCCCTAGCATAGAATTCCCTTGATCCAATTGTTCTGCCTATGCTAACAGAAGCTACCAGAGAAATAAATACAGGAACAAAATGGTAACAATTGGACTACCAAGTACCAAGTAGGTAAATTATCAAAAAATTCAAATTAAAATCCAGATTTAGAAGCTTTTATAATTTACCAGTTGGATCTCCTTTTCAAAGGAAAAAAAAAGATGCTAAATTGGTCCTTACACTACAATTTGATGTGACAAAATTCTAATAAAATTCTCTAGTAGCTTAAAAATTGGTGAGACATGCCAATTAAGATCTAATAATTTTATGAGAAATGTTATCTTGACTTATAAATAATACTAATCGCTAAACTGTGCGATGCACAAGATAGTTAAATAAAAATTAAAAGTATTTATTTTGCTTAAAGGTCTATGACTTGACTTAAAAAATCTATAACTTGAAAATAAATGAAAATAAGTAATTTTTTGTTCAATATAATGGTTTAGAAATTTTTTTTTTCTTTCATATCATTGATTTCACATAACACATCCTGGCGTGGGCTGTTTTATGGTGATGACTTCACACAATACTCAACTGCAATTAAATCTACTATCCACCACCAATCTAATCTATGTTATCTTGATAGTAGATCTACAAATTGCATTCTTATATCCTCCATCATTTAGAAGGTAACTGAAATAATGATTGTATGTAATGTTATAAATTTTATTATTTTACAATATAAAATTATTAAAATAATTAAAATAAACTCTAATTTTCTAGAAATTTTTTGAAATAGAATTTTAAATTTCTTAAAACTTAGTTAATAGAGTTTCTATTTTGCCTAAAAGTGAACCATCACAATTAATGAGAATTTAACCATTTTTTGTAAAGAGAAAATAACCATAGCCTAATTTTTATTTTAAGTCATAGGATATTACAGTTAGATTTGTACCATGTGTAATACGTTAGTCCATTATGATAGTTCCAAATAATATCCTAATACCTATCTATGAGTTTTATTTTTAATGATGCTATAAAGGATGAATTTTAATAGAAGTCATTTAAGATCCAACGTATCCAATAATTAAAAAAAAAAAAAGAAGTAATTTCAAAAGTCTTTTAATTGTAAATTTTTTTAATCATAAAATAGACTCTATCTAAACTCTAAAGGAAAGCATTTGAAATGATCACATTATTGATATCGTATCATGATGGTTGCAAATAACGATATTATTATACATGATTAATAGATGAACAATGAAACTGTGAATTAACAATTTAACAATTCAGATATCAAGTTTAAACTACAACAACACATATATAGAAGACTCCAAATATTGGAACGTATTTCTTCTGCTATTTTCATTATTCAATCAAAATCAGAGTTTCGAAGATAATTCCAATTCAATTAAACCCAATAATTCACTTGCCACAAAAATTAAAAACTTAGATGGATACGTGGCGGAAAATTAGACTCTGATTGAAATCCAATTTAGGATCTAATTGGATTTGGACTTTTCGATTTTTATGCTCAATAATTCACTTCGCACTAAATTAAAAATTAAATAGGACACGTGACCAAAATTGAGAATCTAATTAAAATATAATTAGATTTTCTCTGAGCTGTAGCTATTAATACACACACACACACACACACATATATATATATAATGCTTTTTTTTTTTTACACAGGGAAACAAAAAGACACTAAAGATTTCAACATGTTTTTTACACTAATCCACATCAAATAGGAGACGAGTCACATAAAAGTTTTTTTTTTTTCCCAAGAAACTACCAAATAATCCTAGACAAAATGTATTATTTGGCAAAAAAATGCCCTTCGTCCTTTCTATGAAGTTTCTTAAGAGTGGATTTTTCTAATTTTGCCATTGAAATTTGAAAACCAATCACTTATTATTGTAATATAAGTGAAGGCCTTTTGATGTGTTTCCTGAAAACCAATCGCTTTATTTTTTTGGTGTGTTTCCTAAAAAAGTAATGTCTCTCCTATTTTGGCAAGGAAAGGCCTTTTGATACTCATTCTATGTTTCTTTCTATGCATACATAAATAGTTTTCATTCAACCATAAAGCAAAGTATAATCGATCTGAAATTATTCTAATCATTTATTATATACAATAACTAGTATGTAAAAGAACAAGATACTGAGCCATCAATTTATATTTTATTTTTGTCTCAAAAAAATTATTTTTTATTTATATTTTTTGGTTTCCACAAGAAGAAGTGAGCAATCTCAAGCCCAAGCAAAACCCATCTCAACTCACATGTGTCTTTACATATGCAGAAATGTTCATATTCAATTGTCTCATAAGTTAAAATTCTATCATATTTAACCTCCCTCCTAAAAAAAAAAAAAAAAAAGACCTCAAGTATTTGTATTTGCAAATTTTTGTATTTATTATTGGGAAATTACACAAAACCCTTGTGTGAGTTTTCCTTAAAACATGAAATTTTCTTGACATTTTGAATGTAATGCTTAATCATCTATTTTATTGTTTTATATATAAACCACTATATATATATGTGTGTATATTATATTAACATTCATAAATCTAAGGGATTAAGTATTTAGACAATTCACCTAGCAAAAAAAAAAAAAGTATTTAGACAATTCTTGTAAAAAAAAAAAAAATGTATTTAGACAATTAACAGTTTACATATAGGCCTCATGTGGTCTATCAATCTATGAGTTACTAGTTTAAAGTCTTCTGCCCAATGTTTTTGGAGTCACCCTTAAGAAATTGGCACAAGCAAATAGCCCTATGTATGTAGAGTGGTAGTTTGATACTTACATAAAGATTAGTTATATGCTTTTAAAATGGACATCTCAAGTGCGTTGTAACTTAGTTACTACCTCTCTATGCATAATGTATTTGGGGATTTAAGACGGTATAAATAGCTTTAACTGCAAAATTAGTAATATATTGTAACTATTTAGGATCATATGTAGCATCTTTCACGAGTATTTATCCCTCGTCGTAGAATCCATCCGACATTCATGCCACCCAGAAGAAAAAGAAAAAGAAAAAGCAAAAAAAAAAAAAAAAAAAAAAGTCTGTTGGGTCCTGGCCCAAAGATCCGAACTTTGACCCGAGCAATACCCGAGACATACCAAGCCAATAGCCACTGCCCACTAGATAAAGGCATCCATCAAGACAAAACAGTGGTCCTAGGGACCCCTTTTGGGACCACACACTGACACACAGACCAAACAAACCCTAACATGTTTCTGTAGACTGTACTGTGATACCATTTCCTTTCTATGGTAACTGATGGGTATCACTCCCCCTTGGTTTTCTTGGCCTTAACAAGTTTCTGTAACAGTGCATTGCATTTTGAGGTTTGTTTGTTTGCTTGTTGGTTTGTTTCAATCTCTGTAAACTGCAGTTTAGTTGTTGCAAACTTTTAATGTTTTCTTTTTGTAGGGTGTTTGGTCAGTGATTGTTTGAGAGAAACTGCAAAATTTGGTTGCATTTGGCGGTTTAGTTTGTTACTTTTTGTTGGGTATTTTTGTGTTTTTGAATTTATTGGTCAAAATTCATAACTTTGGTTAAGTTTTGAGTTTATTTTGGATCTAAATTCTGGGTTTCTGTTGCTTGATTCTGGGTTCATGCCTTTTTTTTAAAAATGAATTATGGTTGATTCACATTTTTGGGGGAAGAGAATTTGTGGTGATGGTTGGTCAAAATGATCAAATTGTGGATTTATAGCTTTTGGGGCTTCTAAGCTTTTGTTTACTGGTTTTTAATTCGTGAGAAATGTGGGTGTTTAGGGTTAGTGTTGTGTATATACCGGTTTTGGAGTGATTTTGGTTTATTTTCATGGTTTAGGGGAAGAATTTGAGTTTGTCATTTTCATCTGAGTAAAGACTTTTGGATTTTGAGATTTGTGGGGTTTTTCTAGGTCATATATATATATATATATATATATATAATTTTTTTTTTTTTTTTGGATACTGAGGTCATATTTCATTATGTTGTGAGAAATGTGGGTTATGTGGAGAGATTGGGAATGTTTTGATATTAAGTTTTGTGTTATTTTAGATGTAGAAAGGTCAAGAACTAAAGAGACATAAAATGTCGTTTAAGAGTATCATTCAGGACATGAGAGGTGAATTTGGGAGCCTTTCTAGGAAAGGGTTTGAGGTGAAGTTTGTGTCTGGGATGAGATCCAGGTCGCACCGGGTGGTCCAGGATAGCTCTGCGGTGGCAACAATTGATGCTTTGAAGCAGAGCTGTTGGGTTAACTTGCCACCGGAACTTTTGAGGGATGTGCTAATAAGGATAGACACCTCTGAAGATACTTGGCCTCCCCGGAAAAATGTGGTTGCTTGTGCTGGTGTTTGCAGGAATTGGAGAGAAATCATGAAAGAAATTGTGAAATCCCCTGAGGTTTCTGGCAAGTTGACATTTCCAATCTCCTTGAAGCAGGTTTGAACATATATGAGTTGCTGCTTATGATTCAACTATGTTCCTCTTCATTGTGTTTTTACCTTATATTTGTTTCTTGTTATGATACAGTCGTGTCTGTAA
This sequence comes from Quercus ilex subsp. ballota, assembly GCA_032727855.1. Taxonomy (NCBI): domain Eukaryota; kingdom Viridiplantae; phylum Streptophyta; class Magnoliopsida; order Fagales; family Fagaceae; genus Quercus; species Quercus ilex. The sequence goes on from CM064919.1 coordinate 23,316,689, forward strand.
GGTTTACATGTTTACCATCATTGTAATTCCACAATTAGAAATGAAAATTTCACATGATGTACCTTCCTAGCTATTAAGAGCAGCAAGTGGATTTTCAAATTTGACTTTTTTTCCTTTCAATTTGTTTATAATGGATAGTGGGAACTGGTCCATAAACAATGACATTATTAGTTTCATTTGTCAGCAAAGATGTTGCCTCATAATCTTTTGGAATTTGGGGAGTCAGAAGGTTGGCTTTAATAGTTTGTCCAGTGTCCGCCCAGTGGTGCTTGCAACCAGAAGCACAACATATGCTTGAGCTTTAGCTATTTGATCCACTGGTTGCTAATTCCCACATGCTAATGGGTTTAATTTAGAATAGATCCTGCGATTTATACTTATAAAAAAAAGTTCATGCAATTTATGATGTTCTTTCTTTTGTGTACCAATTTCCTGCGACATTTTTTTAGAACGAAACTCAGTATACAACTATCGGTGATAATGGGGGAAGATCTGGGTTTGAAGAAAAAGTAGACATGGGCTCTCACTCTATTATTATAAGAACTGTTTGGGGATGTTTGTGAGGAATCTGGGAATTATTAAATCAGAAAAGCTAGACTGCATATTGCTTAGAAGTTTGATAATCTGGGAAATTAGGCATTTTATAAATATCAATGCCTCTATGGTTCCAACCAAGCAATCAATAGAGACCTTTACATCAATGCATTCTGGTACAGTGTCATTCAGATATTTGTTAAAACATTTTTTAGAATGCAATCCAGCCACTCGGATTGTACACAGAAAAGAGGGGAATGAAAAAGAAAGTTGTAGTCCATGAAGACAGAGAGTTATTGTCACAGGTGCAAAACATGGTTTTAAAAATGAAGCAAACTCCCCATTTTTTCATAAAGTGAGACCAATGTAGATTACAACACTCAAGAGAACTAAATGTAAAGTGGATTTAATTTTCTTTTTGTTTTGTGATATTAGTAAAACATTTGGCCAATATATTCCAAATCCATGTTAATTATGGGTTGATACATGATTTAACTTGAAACAGTTATGGTCAATTTCTCAGATCATTAACATGGATTTCGAATATATTGAATCTAAAGCATTAGATAAAAATGTCAATGAGCTCAACTTAAATGGTACCTCCTCCTCTTGTGAGAGTAAAGTGGAGGGTGAGGTTGAGGGTTCAAGATCCATTGGGTGCATATGTTATTACCAATTAAAAAAAGCATTCCATTAAAAACAAAAAAAAATTAATGATGTAGTCAGGGGAATGGCTTTATTAGCAGTAGCATTTGACATTTTGGAGTGAATTGCTGCTTCTAAATGATGGTTAGTTTCTTAAGACTATCCAAGTCCTGCTTATATTTGTGATTCTTGAAAAATTTTGAATTTTGTTGCAAGTACTTCATGATGTTCATATGTTAGCAAATACTGGATGCCAGCTATCCTCCTCAGAAAACCTTGCTATCAAGTATTTTCTTGATAGTAAGGTTATAATCTTTATTGCATGTGACCTTTTGTCATCCAGCTAACATTCAAAATCCTTGGTTATCTTTTTGCAGCCTGGCCCAAGGGACTCCCTCCTTCAGTGTTTCATCAAACGGAATCGTAGCAGCCAAACATATTATCTTTACCTCGGCTTAAATCAAGGTCAAATAACCAAACGTTTCTTCTTTTCAGTATATGTTATATTTGATTTCACTTTTGTGAGATTAGTTTGATTAGTAGAGAGTTAGGTTCCTACTAGAGAAGGAAAGGTTCAGCTTTTCTTTGAGTCTCATCTCTGAGCTGCTCTTTTGCATTTTTATCTTGGCAGCTTCAACTGATGATGGAAAGTTCCTTCTTGCTGCACGGAAGTGTCGACGTCCTACTCACACAGATTACATCATCTCTTTAAATTCTGATGATGTGTCAAAAGGGAGTAGCACCTATGTTGGAAAATTGAGGTATGTTGAGCTGGCATGACAGGACTGGTTCTTGTTTATCTTGTTGGCCTAAGTGTAAATTGCACTTTCTGTGATATAGATCGAACTTTCTGGGTACCAAATTCACAATATTTGATGCACAACCACCACATGCTGGAGTGAAAGTCACCAAATGTCGTTCTACCAGGCTAATTAATAGACAAGTCACCCCCAAAGTCCCTCCTGGCAACTATTCCATTGCTCATATTTCATATGAGTTGAATGTCTTGGGCTCCAGGTATGAAAGATGATGCTGAAGTACTTCTTTTTCTTCATAGAAAATGATAAACAACACAGAACTGGCAACCATCATGGTCAGTTACTACACTATATTCTCTATGTGAAAATGAGATTTTAATATTTTGGAAACCAGGGGTCCTAGAAGAATGCACTGTGTCATGGATGCCATTCCCAACTCTGCTGTTGAGCCAGGAGGTGTGGCTCCCACACAGACTGAATTCCTCCTTGGCAGTGTGGATAGTTTTCCATCCCTCCCTTTCTTCAGATCAAAATCAATCCGGACAGATAGTTTCCGATCTGGACATTCATCTGTTCCAAGTGAAGGAATGCTGGTCTTAAGGAACAAGGCCCCTAGGTGGCATGAACAACTCCAGTGCTGGTGTCTGAACTTCAATGGACGGGTGACAGTTGCTTCAGTTAAGAATTTTCAGCTGGTTGCTTCTCCTGACAATGGAGTTGCTGGGCCAGAGCATGAGAATGTCATTCTCCAGTTTGGAAAGGTGGGAAAGGATGTATTCACAATGGATTATCAGTATCCAATCTCAGCTTTCCAAGCATTTGCCATATGTCTTAGCAGCTTTGACACAAAGATCGCTTGTGAATAAGTGACAAGCAGGTACGAATCTTGTTTCATTATATAAATTCTCTATATTTAATTTCTATATGAGTAGAACAACAACAATAATAAAAAAAATGTTATAGTACTATTATAATAGTATTTTTCCATGGTTGAGTGCCTTTTGCATTGCCTGAAATCTGAATGTGCACAAGTAATTCAAAAGTTTAAAATAAGATAGTGTGTTTAAATGAAATATTTATATTGTAATGTAGTGACTTGCCAATACAACTAACTGTCAATGTTGCAGTAGTTGTGAATCGTATATGATTAGTTAAGTGTGTCTTTGACTTGATCTTTTAATGTGAATAATGACTAATCGCCCCCACTAAAACTTTTAATGAGGTTGATTTTAGCTCTCACATGGAATAACAACTTACATTATAGGCTCCTTGGAACATAGTTCTAATCCAGAAATTTACTAATCCTCTATTGATAAAGTTCCTGAAATTTGTGTGACAGGTTGGAAGGCTAGTTGCAGCATGGGGCATCAGTCAACAAAAACTCAAGTCTCTAGTAATCCAGTAGCTTTCTTCAAGCTGCCATGTATGCATTTAGGATTTTCTTTTTCTTTTTCTTTTTTTCTTCTCTGTACATAAATTGTTGGTGTTACCAGCTAAACATGGTTATGCTGGTTGCCTTTGCTAACATAAGTACATCTTTTGGGTCGTTTTGGTGCTTGTCTAGTGTATTTTGAGTGTGAGATATTGGACAGATACCTGAGTTGGGACTAGTTTGTGAGTTTCCTAATACTGTTCTTGTGTTCTAGAGGCTTTTTTTTACCCTAATATAAATAGTGGCTATATCCTACTACCTGTTTAATTTTGTTGACACTGTTATGTTTCTTAACAATTCCTTGACTTGATCTCATGGGTGTTTTATGTTCCTGTTGAAAGCTTTTTGTTGCAAATAAACAAATGGAAAGAGTTCAGTAAACCATGTGCTTGTATTGTTGAAGCTCGAATGCAGCCACTTTTTATTATTATAGAAAATTAGCGTAACAGAACCAACTTCTTGTGTTTTATTTTTTATTTTTTTTAATTATAATTAAGATGTACAAATAATATGATTATTATACACAAATAGGGAATGTGTGATCCCATCAACTTTAATAGGGCGCCGCTGTAGGATTTTTTTCTAGACGGGTTAATAGTGTTGTAATTTTTGTGTGCTAAAAGTTATGTAATTTTTTGCTGATGAAAAAGAAAATTGCAGGAAAAACAATTTCATTCTGCAGCCAATGGCAAAGTAAGCTAGAGTATGGAGAAATGATTTATTTATTTATTTATTTTAAAAAATGAAGCAGCAGTTTTAAGAGAATAGCTAGCTATTGACATGCCACTTTCACAACAAAATTTAGGTGGCAAGTTGTTAAAGATGTATAAAAAAGTAATGTCATTTGTAGGTTTAGATAAAAACTAATTAAAACTTGCCACTTAACTTTTATTGTAAAATTATTGTGAAAATAGTACTAAAATGATTATATTCAAGCTTATTTCAATTGGAATTAAACAAAATTTAGGGTTAGTGTTCAAAATTTTATTTTAGGGGTCAAAACAAAACAAAAAAGTTAAAATATTTTATATATAATTTTTGGTTTTTGGCTAGGTCAGAGGGTTCATTTGAACCCTCTGGGCTGGCTGTAGAGCTGCCTCTGAAATAGAGCACAAGAAATTCATACTAGCTTTGATGATCAAACTTAGAAACCATTAGATAGCAAACCTATCTGGCTGTATAGACCAATATAAGGCTGAGATCAATAATGGGGGGTTACTCAATTGAAATCCACCATGATGCTTAAATTGTCTTTTTGCATTAGTTAAGAGCTACCACCTTGATAGAAGTCTAAGAATTATTTGGCAGCAAAAGAAAGTGATCTGTTGCTGGCTAAACTCAATATTTTGCATCATTGTGTGTGGCTTTACTTCCGAACATGTCTCATAGAAACTAAAATGGACATCATACTACACAATTGAAGAAACATTCCCTCGAGTGGAAGGAGAGAATGAAAAATGGAAAAGAATGAAAAGAATAATTTTAAAATATTCTTCCATTTTCTTGTTTGAGAGTTTTAATGAAAAGAATGAAAAGTTTATTTGTTTGTTTGGGAGCTTAAGTGAAAGGGAATGGAATGGGTAGGAGAGAACACTCATTCCTCTCTATTCCCTTAAAACCTCAAATTTTTATTTACCCTAAAATTGGGAGGAACGAAAGTGAATGAAATTATATTTAATGAGTTTTTACTAAAACTCCCAAAAATACTCCTATATATTCAACTATTTATTTTAAAATAGGGTCTAATAGTAATATTGTCATAAAATGATTCCATTCTATTCCTACTATATTACTCCCAAACAAGATTATTTACATTCAATTAATTTTCATTCATTTCCATTTCTTTATTTTAAAACATCTAATCAAGGTTACTTAATTTCATTACATTCCATTTCATTCCATTCATTTCTATTCCTTTATGATCATTCTATTCCTTTATGATCATTCCATTTCATTCCCTTATAAACTCTCAAACGAAGCCTTGCTAAACAATACTTGCAGATCATTGCAAAATTGGAGGAAAATAAGTGAAAAAAAGGGTACTTCTAAAACTATAACATCCAAGAATCATTTCGTTTCCCTTTTTCACAATCCAGAGTAAAACCAAACATTATTACATGGACTCAAATAAAACATGAGCAGTAAAGTAAAAATAAACCAATCAGAAACGTGGAGGCCCGCCAGGCCCAGGAGGGCCATATGGGCCACGGGGTCCGCCAAAGCAGTCTTGTAGCAACCAGCAACAGCATAGGCAGGATAATCTGCAGTCCCCACAGAGGAGGAAAAAAAAAAACACATAAAAGAAAGAAAACAAAATTTAGAATCAATGTCAGTCAATGGATAATCCAAAAGATAATAATTATTGCTAACCACCCAGATCATTATAACTCAGTGGTCTTCCCTATAATTCAAAACTTTGTTGTAAGCATAAGAAAAAGGAAAAATTATACTAGTGAGGATAAAATGGCAATTCAAAGTGATACTAATGTAATATAAGTCAGCGTTATCTGCTGCTTACAAAAATCCTAGATGAAATTGCAAAAACTAAATACAAAAGGAAAATTGTACTTACACTGAAGATACCATGCTGCATAAACCGTCAGCAAAACCACCAAAAAAGCCAGGTCCCCAACCAGGTCCTCCAGGTCCCCAACCAGGACCACCAGGTCCCCAACCAGGTCCTCCAGGGCCAGGGCCCCAGCCTGGACCTCCAGGCCCACCCCAGCCAGGTCCTCCAGGCCCACCCCATCCAGGTCCTCCAGGGCCGCCGCCCCAGCCACCGCCACCGCCACCCCAACCAGGCCCACCTCCCCCATGACCACCACCACCCCCACCTCCACCAGGCCCACCAGGTCCCATCTTTAGAGACTAGAGCTGAGTTCTACACAATTAGCACTAGTCTACCACCACAGCTGCAGCCTCCAATACCACCAAGAAAGATGCCAAAGCAAGAGATTTTAAAGCCTTGAGATGCACCCGATTTTAGAAGAAACTTACGAAACTAGTTTGGTGGCATATATAAGAGAAGAAATCTATGCCGGAATATAGCTTTTGCCTTAGTCCTTAAGCATTCAGTTTCAAGACTTTAATCTAAGCTTCGTGTGATAAAAATAAAATGTACAGCCTTTCACATAGAAAGCTGCCAGTCAAAGTCAAACATGCAACTAACCCTGTTTCAAACCTACCATTCAAAGCTGCACTAGTCCGTTTATGATTTATCATTTATGTGTTTGAGCACAAGACAGGTGGGAAACAGCAATTACGAGTGTGATAGATGATAAGATACAAATTGCATATTGAATATGGGGGTCATTCTACGGTGTCGGTACCCCTAATTTTGTTTTTCTTCTTTCTTTTCATATGTGGTTTTTTGTTTCTTGGATTTGAATGACTTCGGCACCCTAAACTCCCTCAGATATGGTTTTGGTGTTCAAATATCATTGATTTTAGATCCTTCACTGAAGCAAAATATTTGGGCTTTATTCTTTTAGTTTGGGATTTAGGCAAGTTGAAATCGAAAGTTGCAAACCAACATTTTAATTTTGCTCTCATCTTCTCTAGATGTCAGATTTTGGGTTGCGCTACTTTGCACGTGATTGGATAGGATCATTTTATTTTAGTGACAAGTCACAGCCAGAATATAGTTTTGATTACACTTTCTATATTTCGAAAATAAGATCATTATTATTTAATATATGTCTTGCTCTATAATGGTCATGATTCTAAATGTTTTATGTTTCCACTGTTACAGAAAATGAGTTCCATGAGGAATTTGATAAATTGGGGGGGGGGGGGGGGAAATCTCCTTTTTTTCCTCGTTGTTTAGGTTTGGAAAAAGTTACAAAGGAAAATCCATAGGAATGGTATTCAACTATTTATTATCAACTGTAAACATTATATTATTTATGTCAACATCTTCCTCATACATAAATTCTCAATAGTCAAAATAATTTTCAAAGCTGCAGTCCAAATGAACCTATTGTGATTTAGTTGACAAATTGTGGAGATCGTGTACTTAAATCACCGAGAAATTACTGGGAACATGAAGAATTTGATTATCTTAGTTGATTCATGCTGCTCAAATGTTGCCTATGAAATTTGATGAAAATTTGGTGGTGTGGTGTCACAAAGAAAAGAAAGCTGGAGAGGCCAAGATGGTTAGAACTTAAGTGATTTGTTGGTCAGTCGTGGTTACCAAAAACTAAAATGTCTCTTAGGGGGTAGACAACTTATATTATTATGTTTTCTCATTACATATGGATTAACTTACTAAATAGTATGGTCTTAGTAGAGGCGTTTGCTTCCTTAAACCTGGAGCATGCATGAAAAGTCATGTGGCATCAAGTGAGGTTTATTTCTTGTATTTTAGATTTGGTGTTGTTATTCTAGTAATTCTGTCTAAGTAGAGCTTGGACTTTGCTTGGTACTTGCAACTACATTGGCTGCATTGAGAATTAAAAGGTGTTGACAGATACTAGTGCTCAACTGTCCTGATAACACTATACTGGTGAACACATGCCAAAGGGGCCCTGTTAGTGTTGGTCATTCAAAGTTAACTTGGAGTTTGCATGGTTAGAGACCTCTCTTATGGCTTTCATAAGGAATATCTTGAATAGGAATCTTGGACTTGCATTGACAGTATTACATGGTTTTTTATTTATTTATTTTATGTCAAGTGTAAATTATTTTTAATTTTATGAGGCTTGATTCCCTTTCTCATTGGGTATGATATTGCTATTAGAATTGTTCTTGCTACATTCCCCTTATTTTCCTTATAGCTTTCATTTTTGGGATTTGTTACATCCAATGTGCAATTCAATTCCACTCTTTCCTTTTACCTTGGATTCACACATATAATCTCTGGCAAGCAAATATTGCAGGGTTTGCATGCAATCTGCCAGTTATAGAATTGGGATTGGTACCTACATAGTCTAAGAACATTCTAAATTTAATCCTAACTTCTGTTTTTACTCTCTTTTCTAGTTTGTGGAGACTGATAACTGATTCCCACATAATTCTTTTTTCTGTTCGTTAAATCGGATCCTTTAGTGACAATTCTTGAACATGGAATATTATTAGTGACTCAAATAGCAGGACTATTGGAATCTGATTTTGGAACAGTCTTGTGACATAACAAAAATAACTATTAGTACATTAGGTTCATGAGATTCTCTAGCAGCTCATGCAATTGTGAACTGTAACATTTTTGGATTTTTATTTTACTCTTTCTAAATGAACCAAGCCAGCTAGAGTCTTTCTTGAGCAATATTGAAGAAATAGAGCTTTGTTCAATGTGTTTGTCTTTGAGCAGACTTTTCTGTATTTGTGGCGATCTAGAAGAAGTCTCCTTTTTTTTTTGAATAACTGCTTTGCTTTTGTTTTATGACACTATTGATTTTCAGCTGATGCCAATAAAACTTTAATGGAAATTTGTAGGTTGTGTAACATGTGTGTTTTCTCTGAAGGGAGCCTATTCAAATTACCCTACTGGAACATGTACCTGCTTGGCAAGACCATGTCTGTATTACTAGCAAGCTAATGCCACTAAGATGATGTAAAGCATATCTTAAAACATATAAAAATAGATATAAATAAATAATATATCCCTATTAATCTCACAAATTAATGTTAATTAGATAAATATAAATATCAAGAGAGTGACCTCAACTATGTTATTTTAGAGGGAGGTTTGCCCTGAATGTGATGTGAGCTATGAAGGGAGATACGTGAAAGTTAATTGGTATATTCAAAGATTTATGGAAGAAACCAAGATAATTCTAGTTGATTTTTTTTTTTTTTTGTGTGTGTGTGGATTTTGTTCTTATAAAGCATATAGACACAACTTTGGAGTGGTCAGTTGTGATTAGTGGAGATAAAGTAATGGATTCATATGAAAGTAATTATACATCATTCACATTTGACTACTTCATCAAATTATGGTAAAAGTTGTGGTCTTAACACTTCAAAAAAAAAAAAAAATTTGTGGTCTTAGGAGAGCCATTATGTTATGGTGGGAGCCACATATGTCTCTTGTGTGAAACAAATTCCTCCTCAGAAGAATGAGATGGTAGAGACCCTCCTAGCTTTTGTTTGATTCATCAAAGTTTGACCAAGACCACCATTTTGAGTCCTTTAATGGTATCACACTTTCATATATAAGAATCCTTAGGGTCTATTTGGGATCCAATTATTTTGCTGAAATTGAAAACTTTTTGGTGAAAGTATTGTAGATAAAGGTAAAAGTTAACTGAAATAGAATAGTGAGACCCATGAATAGTACCAAAAAGTGCAGTGAGGCCTATGAATAGTAGCAAAAATAAGCTGAATAGTAAAATAAGTTAGCTTTTTAATTTGGAGGCAAACGCACCTTAGAGTCTATAAAACAACTTCATCAAGAAATACAAGAGCAAACATTATGTCTGAATTGATTCTTCTCAAGTGGTCATTTACCGCATCATATTATTTATGATACTAATACATATGTCAATAGGTTTTGCTTACACTAAGGAGTTAGTGTGGGTTACTGTCAACTGCCAATGTGCACGAATAAAGTAGAGAGAGATGAAAATTGACCTTTTAATAGCCAATTATGTTAAAATTGACCTTTTGTGGCACTAATATGTCTTTAACAAAGAAAACATTTCATTGCTATTATGGCTCTCTTAGACTTAGCTGGTGGAGGTTTTGCTAACTTAAATGAGGTTGACACTTTTCATTATGGTCAAAATGATAAACAATGAAGGACAAAAATATTTAGTTTAAAATTTTTAAAAGGGTCGGGTTGTTTGTTTTTGTTAAAATTGGTTAACTGAGTTTAATTATTTTTAACTTTACTATTAGTAATTATTGTGGTTGGGTTAATTTTATGGGATATTTATTTTGTTTTAGATTTTAGATCTTTTTTTTTTTAATAACTTTTAAAAGGAGGAAAATGCTAGAGCTACAATTTTTTTTTTTTAATTACTATTATGATAAGCGGTTATTAGTGAGTAAAAAAGTAACTTTAGTGTTGGGCCCAAATGTAAAAGTACTATCAAATGTGATGCTGAATTAATACAATATGAGAATGGAATTGTAAAATGTGAGAAAAAATTAGGGAACCACTGAATGTGACAAAAGAATTGTCACATGTAATGTTGGTACTACCCAATGTGACGATGAAACTGTCAAATGTGAGAAAAAAAAATAATTAGAGTACCAACGAATATGACAAAAGTATGGTCATTTTTTTAGGTTCTAAGCATATTTAAGTAATTTTTTAGGTTACAGAGTCATTTTGGTCATTTTTTAGGTTTCGGTGTCATTAAGTTATTTTTTAGGTGTTAAGGGTCTTCTGGTAATTTTAAAGGGTTTCGAAGGTATTTTGGTCATTTTCAAGTGTTATGGGGTAAATATGGTTATTGTTTTAGGTTTTTTAGTTATTTAGATAATTTTTTTATGTTTTAGGGTAATTTCAGACATTTGTTTTTAGGTTTTAAGGTCATTCGGTCATTTTTTAGGTTCTAAAGGTATTTTGATCACTTTTTAGGTTCTAAGGGTATTCCAATAATTGTTGAGGGTTTCAGGGATATTTTGGTCATTTTCAAGTTTAATGAGGTATCTTAGTCATTTTATAGGTTTCAAGGGTATTTCAAAATTTTTTAAGGTTTCAGGGTAATTTCAGTAATTTTTAAGGTTCTATGGGCATTTTGGAAATTTTTTAGGTTTAAGGTGCATTACGGTCGTTTTAGGTTCTAAAGGCATTATTGTCACTTTTTAAATTATAAGGTCATTTCAGTCATTTTTTAGGTTTCATGGTCATTTAGGTCATTTTTTTAGTATCTAAGGGTATTTCGATTATTTTTTAGGTTTAAAGGGTATTTTAGTAATTTTTTAGATTTTAGGGTCATTTTGGCCATTTTTTAGGTTTTAAGGATATCCCAATAATTTTTGAGAGTTTCAAGGTTCTTTTGGTAATTTTTAAATGTTAGAATGTGTTTTGGTAATTTTAGTATATTTAAGGGTATTTCAGAATTTTAGAGACTTTAAGAATATTTTTGTTATATATATTTGTCGATCATTAGGTAATTTGGTGCAGTTGGGTTGGGTTGGCTATGCCTATATGTAATGTTGGTATGGCTTAATGTGACGATGAAACTGTCAAATGTAAGAAAAAAAAAAAAAAAAAAACAATTGAATGTGACAAAAGTATGATCATCTGTTATATTGGTATTGCCAATGTGACAATGGAACTGTCAAATATGAGAAAAAAATTAGGTACCACTGAATGTGACAAAAGTACAGTCAAAAGTGATATTGGTACTGCATAGTTTGATAATGGAACTATCAAATGTGAGAAAAAAAAAAGGTACCATTGAATTTGACAAAAGTACATATAGATGCCATGTTGGTACTGCCTAATATGACAATGGAACCATTAAATGTGAGAAAAAAATAAGGAAACCACTAAATGTGACAAAAGAAAAGTCACATATGATGTTGGAACTGCACAATATGAAGATGAAATCGTCAAATGTGAGAAAAATATAAAGGGAACCACCAAATGTGACAAAAGAACTATCACATGTGATGTTGGAACTGCATAATGTGAGGATTGAACTGTTAAATGTGAGGAAAAAAAAAGGAACCACCGAATGTGACAAAAGAACTGTCACATGTGATGTTGGAACTGCACAATGTGTGATGCGAACTTCAATCTACACGCTTTGAGACCCAACAAATAATATTGGAATATTTGCCCAAGAAAGCTAAAATTAAGATTTTGAAAGAACCCTGACTCAACGTTTATAAGTGAAACGTGAACCAAAAGTATAAGTAACAGACCTTGACCCAATGATTATAATTGAATCACGAACCGAAAGTATAAAGTTTAAACGCCACAAGAAAGAATTCCTGATAAGTTCACAGTTCTTGAAGATCCAAAAGAATAGCAAAACCTCACATTTTTCTGATTTTTATTCAATAATCTCTTATTACAATGAGTGCATGCTATTTATAAAACATGACTGAAAATAGAAAAAAAAAAGTACTTAATAATAAAACCCTAAATAAAAGTTGATTTAGTCTGAAATTAGCAGATCTAAGGTAGGAAAATAGCTAAAAAAACGTTTTAAATAATAAAAGCCTAAAATTAAGGTAGATTTGGTCTGAAATTAGAAGCTCCAGAATAGGAAAAATGTCTATTAACTGATATGGAGCTGAAAAGTCAATCAGTCATTAATCCATGTCATAAATCACGCCCAATTAAGCTAGATCAGCCCTCTATAGCTTAGATTAAATTTATTACGCTTTCATCTTCCTTTGGGCCAAGTTTGGAATGTCCTGTGTTTGAATCAATCTAAATCTCTTGAATCAACCCATTAAGTACTTCTTTGATCTTCTTGGATCTTACTCTAGTAATAGGCATACTAGAACATGCAAAGGATCCTTGAATGCTTGTTGATTCTCATCATTCCCCCTCTCTTCAAAAAGATTCGTCCTCGAATCGTCACCTACATCAAAAGGAGAAAGATTAGAAACATTAAATGTAGCACTAATGTTATACTCACCTGGAAGATCCAACTTGTGTACATTATCATTGATTCTCTCAAGGACTTAAAATGGACCATCCCCTCTAGGATGTAGATTGGACCACCTACGGGCTGGAAATATTTCTTTTCTCATATGCACCCAAACCCAATCACTCGGTTCAAAGAGGACTTGTCGACGACCCTTGTTGGCTTTGGTCGCATATTGCTCATTTTTCTTTTCTATATGTTGCCGTACACTTTCATGGAGTTTCTTCACCATCTCAACCTTCTTTTGACCACCCAAACTAGTCATTTCATTAACTTATTTGTATTTGATTACATAAGGGAAGGTCTTAATGAATTCCACCCACTTGGCATGTCTTCTATTCGACTTACCTTGTCCTTTCAAGTGCTTCAAGGACTCATGGTTGGTACGTATGACAAATTCTTTCGGCCAAAGGTAATGTTGCCAAGTCTCTAATGCTTTCACCAGTGCATAAAGCTCCTTGTCATATATTGGGTAGTTCAAAGCTGCCCCATTTAGCTTTTCACTAAAATAAACTATTGGCCGCATCTCCTGCATCAAAACAGCTCCAATACCTATTCTTGAGGCATCATACTCAATCTCAAAAGTTTTAGAAAAATCAAGTAAAGCTAGTAAAGGAGCACCACGTAACTTTTCTTTAATTTCAATAAATGCACGATCTTGCTCATTACCCCATTTAAAACCCACAGATTTTTTTACAATTTCAGTGAGTGGTGCGGCTAGTGTATTGAAATCTTTGACAAATCGGTGATAAAAACTAGCCAAAACATGAAAACTTCTTACCTCAGTGATTGACTTAGGTGTGAGCCATTCCTCGATAGCCTTCACCTTTTCCTCATCCACCTCAATTCCTTTCGCACTAACAACATAACCAAGAAACACAACTTTGTCCATGAAAAATGAACATTTTTTTAAATTGGCATATAGTTTTTCTTTTCTCAAAACAGCAAGCACACAATGCAAATGATCAATATGCTCATCTAAGTTCTTATTATACACCAAAATATCATCAAAATAGACCATAACAAATCTGCCTATAAACGCACACAATGCATGGTTCATTAACCTCATGAATGTACTTAGTGCATTAGTTAGACCAAAAGGCATTACCAACCACTCATACAATTCATATTTAGTTTTAAAGGCAGTTTTCCATTCATCACCCTCTTTCATCCTAATTTGATAATACCCACTTTTCAAATCAATTTTTGTGAAAACACATGATCTATGCAATTCATCCAACATGTCATCTAGCCTAGGGATGGGATGTTTATATTTTACCATAATGTTGTTGATAGCCCTGAAATCAACACACATCCTCCAAGTTCCATCCTTCTTAGGCACAAGCAGCACCGGCACTACGCATGGACTCATGCTCTCTCTCACATGTCCTTTGGTCAGCAACTCCCCAACTTGCCTTTGAAGTTCCTTTGTCTCCACCGGATTACTCCTATAGGCTGGTCGGTTAGGAATTGTCGCACTTGGCACAAAATCAATTTGATGCTCTGTTCCTCTAATAGGTGGCAATCTACTAGGCACATCGTTAGGAAACACATCATCATATTCCTGCAACAAAGAAACAACAACACTAGGCAAAGATTCGTCAAGTTCGTTAGTAGTAAAATATACCTCTTTGTACAAGAGTACAAATATAGGCTGGTTTGTATAAAAAACATTCTTAACATCACTCACCTTAGCATAAAAACTCCCTTGTTTTTTTGTTTTTCTCTAATTTTTATCACTCTTTTTTTTTTTTTTTCACTCTTTTTTTTTTTCCTTTCACTCTCTTTCTCATCATCTTTTTTTGAACTCTCAGTGTCACAATTTTTTTTTTCAAGTCATTCTCTCTTTTCAATTTCATTTGATCTTCATACACTTGTCTTGGAGTCAACGGTACAAGGGTAATGGTTTTATTGTCTTTTACAAAAGAATTCCTATTCTTGTACCCGTCATGATTGACCTTTCTGTCAAACGGCCAAAGCCTGCCCAATAAAATGTGACCTGCATGCATTGGAACAACATCTCAAAGTACTTCATCCTTGTACCTCCCAATTAAAAAAGAAACTAGTACTTGCTTATTTACCTTAACCTCTCCATAATCATTCAACCACTGCAACTTATATGGTCTAGGGTTTTCAAGATAGGTAAATTCAATTTTTCAACTAAAGTAGTGCTAGCCACATTAGTACAGCTTCCCCCATCAATGATTATACTACATACCTTATTGTTGACATGGCATCTAGTATGAAAAATGTTTTCTCTTTGTTGTTCCTTGTCATCCTCTTTAACTTGGGCACTTAAAGCATACCTAGCCACAAGTGACTCACCCTCCACTGAATACTCCACATTATCGTCACAAGTATCCTCCAGTGATGGCATCTGGTCATCATTTTCCTCGCTTTCAGTTTCCACCTCTCCATCAACACGTGTGATTATGGTCCTCTTATTTGGGCATTGTGAAGCTATATGACCTACTCCTAAACAACAAAAACACTTAATATCACGATTACGAGTTTGGGATTCATTTTTACCTTTGTTGACATTGGGAGCTTCATCTCTCCTTTTTGGTGGTTCGGTTTTGGACTTAAAAACAGCCCATTCGTCCTTCCTCCCATTTGACCTCCATGAAGCAGAGGAGCCCGAATTTTGAAATGACTAAATTCCTTTCCTTGTAAGCTGCTTTATTGCCATGTGCACCATGTCCTCCAACTCCACATAGTGTTGTAACTCCACCACATAGGCAATATCCTAATTCAGCCCATTCAAAAACCTCGCCATGGTAGCTTCTCTATCCTCCTCTACATTAGCCCGAATCATGGCAATCTCCATCTCCTTGTGGTAGTCATCCACGCTCCTATAGCCTTGAGTAAGACTCTGTAATTTCTTATACAAGTCCTTATAGTAATGACTAGGGACAAACCACCTCCTCATGGTGGCCTTCATTTCCTCCCACGTCTCAATAGGCCTTTCATGGTTTCTCCTTCTGTTCATCACAAGTTGATCCCATCATATAATAGCATAGTCAGTAAACTCAATGATAGCTAGTTTTACCTTTTTCTCCTCAGAGTAGTTGTGGCACTCAAAGATTAACTCCACCTTCTTCTCCCATTCCAAGTACGCTTCAGGATCATTTTTTCCTTGGAACAATGGTATCTTCATTTTGATGTTTCCTAGGTTTCTGTTAGTCCCATCTTACCATCTTGGATTTCTTCGAAAACCTCTATCACGCCTTTCTCCCCTTGGCACAAACCTGCCCTCATTGTTCAGTGAAGCTTGATCCTCTTCATCTTCGAACTCATCCTTGTGGTCATCATCATAATTATTCATGCAAGCACGCCTTTCCTACCTTCTACCATTTGGAAGTCTTTGGGGGTGCTCCTCACGAAAAGTAGTAATAACAGAGTCTTGCCTATCCATCCAATCCCGAATCTCATTAAACAACACATACATGCGCTCAAACTGTTGTTGCATATCCTGCAACATGAGGGATGACTCCTCCCCTCCTTCCCTATTTGTTGTTTCCCCCCTGGAAGACATACTTTTGAAACTACAAAGAAATGTTAGAAATAATTCCTCACAACACTCCCTCACGTGTTTGCGCTCAAATTATGTCACTCACACTCATCTTTTACTCTTAAATTGGCTTTTTTTCGATATTAGTCTCACACTCTCTTGCCTTTTTCCACTCATAGCTTCCTCTTTTTAGTTCTGCATTAAACTAATAAACTTGATCAAGAAATTCAACTTGTAGTATTAAAACTAATACCAATGGCAAGAAATATTACAGAAACAATAAATCAAAGGAAGAGGACAAAAGTAAAAAAATATTTTGGTCTGAGAGAACTGAAACAAAAAACAATATATATATATATATATATATATATTTTTTTTTTCTATTTCTTTTCTAGTCTCTTCTTTCTTTCCTTTTTACGTTTTTTTTATTATTATTTATTATAGAGCTTGGTGCACGATTTTAATCTAGTGCACGTCACAAAAAAAGAACAATGAATAAAGAACAAGATAGGATGATAATAGGAAACAAAAGATAGAGGGATTGTAAAACTGATTTTAGAACCTGTGCTCTGATACCAAGTGATGCAAACTTCAATCGACACGCTTTGAGACCCAACAAATAATATTGGAATATTTACCCAAGAAAGATAAAATTCAAATTTTGATAGAACCCTGACCCAACGTTTATAAGTGAAACGCGAACCAAAAGTATAAGTAACAGACCTTGACCTAATAATTATAATTGAATCACGAACCGAAGGTATAAAGTTTGAATGCCACAAGGAAAAATTTCTGATAAGTTCACAGTTCTTGAAGAACCAAAAGAAGAGCAAAGCCTCACATTTTTCTAATTTTTATTCAATAATTCCCTATTACAATGAGTGCATACTATTTATAAGACATGACTGAAAATAGAAAATATTTAAAAAAAAATGTACTAAATAATAAAACTCTAAATAAAAGCTGATTTGGTCTGAAATTAGCAAATTCAAAATAGGAAAATAGCTAAAAAACGTTTTAAATAATAGAAGCCTAAAATTAAGTTAGATTTGGTCTGAAATTAGAAGCTCCAAAATAAGAAAAATGTCTATTAATTGATATGGAGCTGGAAAGTCAATCAATCATTAATCCATGCCATAAATCACGACCAATTAAGCCAGATCAGCTCTCAATAGCTTGAATTAAATTTATTATGCCTTCATCTTTCTTTGGGCCAAGCTTGGAATGGCCTGCGTTAGAATCAACCCATTAAGTACTTCTTTGATCTTCTTGGATCTTGCTCTAGTAATAGACCAAACTAGAACATGTAATGGATCTTTGAATGCTTGTTGATTCTCATCAATGTGAGGATGAAACCGTTAAATGTGAGAAAAAAGTAAGGCAACCACTGAATATGACAAAAAAATTATCACATGTGATGTTAGAACTACACAATGTGAGGATAAATCGTCAAATGTGAGGAAAAAAAAAGGGAACCACCGAATGTGACAAAAAAACTGTCACATATGATTTTGAAACTGCACAATGTGAGAATAAAACCGTCAAATGTGATAAAAAAAGTATGGGAACCACCAAATGTGATAAAAAACTATCACATACTCCCTCCGTCCCACTTTGTTTGTCCTTTATTCTATTTTGAGATGTCCCAAAATATTGTCCTGTTTCTAAAAATAAAAACTATTAATTTACTAATATTCATATTATACCCCTATTAATTAAGTAATTCAATTTTTTGATAAATTTATTTAAGGGTAGTTTTAGAAACTTATACATTTTTAAAAAATAGATAAGACAATAAATGATGTTCCCTTAAAAAGTTTGACTTTTCAAACAGGACAAACAAAGTAGGACGGAGAGAGTATGATATTAGAATTACACAATGTGAAGATAAAACTGTTAAATGTGATAAAAATGTAACATAGTATATCAGGTTACTTATTAGTGGGTACCGTACCCCTAAATAGAATTACCCATGAGTATGGTATTCACCTTCATATGGGATGTCACAGTTTTCAAGCATCCTCAATCCTGCGTGTTATTGTTTTCAGTCATGAATGTGACATTATGCAGATATGTCAATACTCCATATTACATAGAGAATCCAGGTTACTTTCATTAAGTTATGCGCTTATGTTGTAAAACTACTTAAGAAATAATGCCTCAGATTAGCCTTTTGACACATTATTCATTGATTCAACAACCAATGTAGATAATCTTAGTGCGCAAAGCATTTTTGTAGCTCGTGTCCGAATGGAGTCATCACAGGTAGTGCAACTCATCAATACATAGCAATTACAACAGACATCTCAGCAGTCCAGCCAACAGGTTCTTATTTAGAATTAAGAAAGATGAAAACTTTAGTAACATAACACTGCCCCCCGCCCCACACCGCCCCCCCCCCCCAACAAAAAAAAAAGGAAGCCATTTCTGGATCTCCATTTTGTCTTCTTCAATCATTCTAAAATCAACCACAACTTTGGGTTTTTAGTGCCATTAAGTCAATCCCACCATAAAATCTAAGCCAGTTTAACTAAAGTGAATAAACAGAGGACAATAACAGAAACAAAGACATTTGGAGTTCCTGTAAATCTTCAGAACACAGTTTTTCCATTGTCTCTAACAATGGGAAAAATTCCTTAATTAAAAAATTTAAAAAGTTTTCATACAGTGCCTTCTACAAAAGTAGAATGCATAAGTGAGAGCCTCAGATTAGCATTTTGGCACATTCTTCATTGCAACAAACAACCCATGTAGTAATTCCTACACAGTGCGCAAATAATATTGTTGCTGCTCATGCCTTAATGTTTGTCATCATCAGCAAATAACAATTTCCACCCAAAAAATAAAAGCAAATTCAGTTATCCCCAAAAATCAGAAATCAAAATAAAATCTTTAAACTCTAAGCAATCATATCAATTTCTGCTCTGTTCCTAGGTTAAAAAAAAAATGAGTCTTTACATTTACTTTTCTTCCAAATTCAAAAAAAAAAAAAAAAAACCAATTGAATTAAGCTCAGATGGGATAAGATTCTTGTTTCTGAAACCCCAAATAATAATTAAAAGAAAAATAAAATAGGGAAGAACAAAAACATAACAAAACAAAATAAACAAAAAAAAAAAAAAAATCATTTTTGGTTTTCTGAACCCAGTGTTTATGGGCAACCAAACAGAGAGAATGATTGGATTGCCCAAACTAATGACTTACAGTGAATTTCTGAGGAATATCTGAAGGTCTGGTTTGATTAGGGTTTGGTTTCTGAACTCTGAGACTGAAAACAAATAAGATGTATTTATTGTTTTGAGAATTTGCAATAGTACCCTTATGGTTTTATGTATTTTGATTAATGGGAGATGACTATTACTAGTTTACTACTAGGCCCTCTTTTGTTTTTGTTGCGAATTTGACCCAATAGGTAATATTGATTAGGACCCAACTGAGAGTCTGAGGCCCAATCCTACTAGAAATCATTAATTATTAGCAATGGCCGACTGAGTCTAAGGCCCATTGGCCCAATAGACAACTCTTCAACTCAATTTCGTTGTTGTTTTGTTCGAAGGTTTGGGTTTGGTAGTTATTTAAAGGACCATTAAATCCAAGTTCCTTTAGATTCAATCATGGTGTTGGACCCAAACTTGTGATTGTTCTCTCAGCCCAGTAATGGTTTTATCATAAGCCCAGATCTTAATGGGCCTGACAGGCATTTCCATAGAGACCATATACTTTTTGGTTTCTTGATATGCATAAAGGCCATACTTAAACAGTTGAACCATTGGATTTCTTTCTTCTTTTGGTTAGTTTATTCACTTATATATAGCATTTTCAAAATTTTCTTATTTTGAGTCATGTTAATGGATGCTCTTAAAGTAATTGATAATAAACTATTATATAAAAGTTTTGATACAACTTTAATAAAAAAATATAAAAAATTGTCAAAAAAATTGTTTATCATTTTTCCATAAAATATTTTTAAAAATTGTTTCTAAATCAATGGCTATAGGACATCCGTTAACTTTTCAATTCTTTAAAAAAAAATATTATTGTATCTTTGTGCTGTAATTCAATTGACACTTCCTAGTGATTTTCAATGAATACCTCCAGTGTTTAAATCCACTCTATTATAATTATTGAATTATATAGAGAGAGAAGAGTTGGGTTCAAGTTACATTTGGTGTGACTTTAAGCAATGTGACACTATCCAATATTTTTTTAATTGGATATCAATAGCCATGTCATCAATTAATTGTTTAAATTCAAGTTTTTGTAGTTTAAAATAAGAATAATGCTAGAAATACAAATTATTTTATAAAAAAATTTATAAACTACTGATATGGTGAGTAATTATTGGTAAATGAAAATGTGATATTAATGGTGGATTTAGATGAAAATCAATAAGAGTTTGGTCACATCAACACTTTATAAAAATGTTGTAAAATAATTTGTGTCTGTAGGATTACTCTTAAAATAATGCATAAAAGATAAATTTATAGATTGAATGGTAAATTACATCCGATTGGTACGAAAATTGGCATATATGTAAAAAATATATAGAACATGTAATTCAAATGTGAGATTTTGAAAATATAAATTTTATAACAAGTTATTGGGTAGTGTAATATCTTAGAGTTACACACACTTTCAAGTTTAAACAAATAAGTAATGAACATTTCAACAAAAAGACTCTTAATTAAGATCATGTTCATTTAGGTCAACTTCCATAAAACAGAGAGTAATCTACTTTTTTTTTTTTTTTTTTTTTTTTAAGACTAAGTCATAGAGTTCTGTACTCAAAACGTATCCACTGAGGAATTGGTAGTACAATAATATAGTTTATTTCTTGTGTGTGTGTGTGTGTGTGTGTGTGTGTGTGTGTGTGTTTTTCTGTATAACGTGTATACAACTACTAGCACTGAAAAGAAAAAAATAATGTCAAGGACAATTATGCATATCATATCATATCAATTTTCAACAACTTGAGCTTCCTAACGACATGGTCCAGTATCTATAGTATTATGAGAAAGAGATCCAAAAAATTTGCCATACATTAAATTTCCACAATCCACGTGTCTGTGGAGATTGAAAGCATTTATGCCCATAAACATGAAAAATTACACCATGATTATATGATACAAGCAATCTTCAAAAAGCATATGCCGCCCCTCACCGGCCACGTACCTATATACATTTAATGATGGATGGATAAACTTTGAGAGAGAGAGAGAGATGTGGACTAGCTCAAGCTAAAGTGATGGGATTTTTAAATACCATAAATGAGTAATAATGAAAAAGAATACAATAATACATGCATTTTTTTTTGACCGACTGTTGATTCAAGTGGAAAGTAGGGTCTGGAAGCCATTTAAAGGAGAGATCTAGGACTTGGAATTTGGGTGGTTTTTGTTTAGACTTCTAGAACAAGCATTTGTGATTTAGTGGCGTAAAGCTGTCTACTCCTTTGGACAGGTTTTTGGATCTTCCATTTTCAGCCAATTATTAGCAATTTGTGAAGAAGATGAGAGTTACGTACATCCACTAAGACACAAAAATGTTTACAATTATTGAGGTGATAAGTGGTGATTTAATTAATATCATTTTCAGATAGATCTTCCGTTTCTATCGTTTTTATTAGTACCAATCATAACATATCACCTCAATAATTATTTAAAAAAAAAAAATTGTGTGAACAAAGATGACAGAACTTAACTAATAATCATTGCAGCAACAATAATGTTTTTTTTTCCTTACATACAGCTGGGAGCTTAAATACAAGCATACAAGCATTCAAGTTGTGCAGCAACAATTGTGGAGCTCAATTTTATTCCTCTGTCATCCAAATAGAAACATATAGAGTGTAGTAGTGTGGGAATTTAAGACATAGGTTAGATTCTAGCCTTAAATAGACACTTATTGCTCCCCTAACCCATGCCCCTGAAAAAGAAAATTGGGGGATCCAATATTTACTTGTTTATTAAAAAAAAAAAAGGTTTTATTTAGTGAATATATAGTAATTTGAACAGTTTATCATTTCACTTGATTATAAATCAAGCTTCACTATTAGCATGTTCCATTACTTAACCCATTATTGCTAAAATTATAGGTGTACTTTCATATAGTAGAAACCATTTTAGATAGATTCTTGGCACTGTTGGGCCTTATATCAGTACCCCCAATCTTTTCATTTTCAGTCAAGCTGGTATATCACATTCCCAGGATGGCCCTTCACCTAGGATATCAATATCAGCCTCTTGTGCATGGCACATAACGAAATCAATGTCACAAGAAAAAGAAAAAAAGAAAAAAGGAAAAAAAAAATTGGTCCCCAGAAGCAAAGGCTTTTGTACAGATTGACCATTGGATGAGTGGTCCACATATATTAGGGGGACCATGAGTGGCCAAAAGTAACTTAATCAATGAATTATAGCCCTTGTATCCATCAGGGGTGGGGTTTCACAATCAGGACCACAAGGGCCAAGGGGCCATTAAATGAAAGAAATGAGTTTAGCAGGGGACCATGATACATACTGTTAAAAACCTACAGAAGGAATTGATAACTCAAAGCTATATCATTGTGTGTGTGATAGAGAGTTTCCCAACTAGTGGGTCCTTAAAACTTACCATATATCACTTGATGTTTACCATTTTGTGCCTTTGTGCACCCACTTGAAGAGGGTTGAATTTTCAAACATTTTTATGTCTCCATCTTGTTCAAATCGCATTTTCATGAGCAATGCTAAGGAATAAGTGTACAATTTTTTTTTTCACAGTTTTTTTTCTCCACAATCGTTAATATGGCTTGTTGTGGTTGGATATTTAAAGTAACCCCACATTTTTATACACTAATCATAACGGGTCATACTAGCAATTAATTGTAATAACTATACTTTTTGCATTTTTATAACACCATTTAAGTCCTTTATGACAATTGGCTGGAGATAGAGAAAAAGGTCACACACCTTAGAACAATATGAATGCCTAGCTAGCTACCACTTTTGCCATCTTTTATGTGGTATGTTTCAAAATAGTCATGTGGGTGTACTTTGTGTCATTAACCCAATTTGTCAAAACAAAATCAGAATCTATAATTTCTACCAAATCATGCATGACTATTGACTAGTTTAACAGTATAGTTTATTTGATCAAACTCAAGCATGCCAAATCTAAATTTGTCTTATAGTGGACCAACTAGCTAAAAAGGGTTTTTAGAAAGACAATTTTTATAGAACATGGGCTCTGCTACTTTTGTTGGTGAAATCAACAACTGGTGTGAGACTATAGTTCTATAGGAGAGGCAACTGCTCCATATTTCTTTGAAATATGCCTAAGCTAATCAGACGTTGAAGAAGCACTTTTTCATGTTTCATGCTTTGCTTACTTCACATTGGCAAGACTTTTTTTTTTTTAAAACTCGTTTATTACTATTTGTTAAATCATATCTATCTATCCACTAACTTAATAGTAGTTCATAAGAAATAAGAATCACAACCAAAGTTGTGCACGAGTCATAAAAGTGTTGCACGAGTCATAATTAAGTAGATAGAAACTGGTATCTTTTTTCCCCTTTTTGAGTCATTAATGTTCTCATGCTCAGATGCATATATACCTTATCAAAAACCTAATCAAATTTTAGGAAAAGCCTTTCTTTATTTCATTTTTCTTTTCATTTAGGGAAGAAAAACTTAATCAAAATTTAGAAAAATCCTTTCTTTATTTCATTTTTCTTTTCACTTAGCGAAGAAACTCCATATACTACTTTTGTGTTTGTGTGTTCTAATAAGTATTATTATTTTGTCAACAATAAAAAATTGATAAGCCATGTTCAAACGTGATACAACTTATAACTAGAGATGAAACAATTATTTTATCGTCGAATAATCATATATATTCAATAATAACTTTAAAAAAAATAGCCATCTTCAGCTTATGGGTTTATGTATGTTATCATAAAAATTATTTTCTAAACCAACTACTACCTAAATCATTATAATTTTTTTCTAGTATTAATAATTACTTTAAGGTATTGTTAATAGTTTTATAGTTCAATAATATTGTTCAATTTTTTCAAAAAAAAAAAAAATTAAATGAGTAGAATTCGGATTAAAATGCTCATTCCCCACCAATTAAAAAGAAAGAGGTGTGTACTACTTGCCAAAACTGCTTGATGATTTGAAAAAGAGTTCTCAATTTCTCACTTATCTTTTTCACATAAAAAAAGCAATAATACCTCATTAAGCTAGTAATCATATCTTCACTTATTTTAAAATAATTTGTAATATCTTACCATCAAAATTGAGGTCAATAATAATATCTCAAGGCTGGATCACATGCTGACTCAAGGCTTAACTTATGCTTTCGTTGGTCTAAACTGAACCTAACTTCTAACAACTTTTATATGTTTTTTCTAAGCAATTACTTCTAAGTTCTAACAACTTATTACCAAGGTCTAAATTCGTTTATCACATTCACTTGGTAGATAAAAGTCTTTGTTTAAGATTATCCTCTAGATCTTATGCCCACATTTCAATTGTGCTTTATTCTTGGTCAAACCAATTAAGTCTAATCTATATTCCTTCTAATCTTAGCATTTCCATGACCCACATAAGCACAATAATACCCATATCGCCAAGTGTCATCATATTCATTTGATATGACACAAAAAATTAGGTAAATTTGCAACTCCTTGCTTGACCAAAAGCTTAAGCGCGATTTAGTAATGTTGTTCTAGTAACATTATTTGTATTTTTTGAAAATATGTGTAATATTGTTTAAAAACTGAAAAATATTACTTAAAATACTATACCAAATGACCCTATGTTACGTAGTGATATTTTGGGTTAGGAAAAAAAATACTACTATCTCTGTCCCAGTTTGTTTATCCTCTATTTTATTTTAGGATGTCCTAAAATATTGTTCTGTTTCTAAAAATAAAAATTATTAGTTTACTAATGTTTTTATTATTCTCTTACTTTATTTTCAAAACTATTTAAGAATAACTCTTTTTAAAACTATTTTAGTTACTTCATTAAGAATAAATCTTTTTAAAAAACTGATAAATTTATTTAAAAATAATTTTGTAAACTTATACATTTTTATAAGACAAACAAAATAATAAATGATACTTCTTTAAAATATTTGACTTTTTAAACAGGTCAAATAAATTGAGATATATTAATAAAAAATACGTTTACAATATAGTAGTAATTAATAAAAAGAAAAACACAGTCAACTATTATTTATGGAAGGGAGAGTGAGAGCAAATGAGAAAAGGACACGTAAGTAGAAAGACATACGTAAAAAGTTTTGAAGAGAGGTTACTGTCGGTGATAATCATATCAGGGCTGTTAACTTTTGTAAAGCTATCTTCTTTTTTCTATTTTTGCGTCAAAACCACAAATCCACAATGTGGAAAGTTTTGTAAAGCTCAACTTCACGCTAAGTAAGAAAGAAAAAGAAAAGCAAAAGTTGGTGTCACAATCTCTAAGGTTTGATTGGACATTGCAGGCCGGCAGTAGGGGCAGGCAGACTTGGCTTTGGCCACCATCTACATCTACTCACACCTCAAGCCAGTTTTTGGTTGGATGGATTGGGGGCCCCAGAAAAGCACAGTTTTTGGGCTTTGTAATAAGATTTGGTTTTTTTTTTTTTTTCAACTTGTTGATTTAGTTAGTCAATTTTACTTTGTGGGTTTTTTATTTTATTTTTTTATTTATGAACTAGGGGATTAGGGGTTAGTCCACTCATTTTTTGCTCCCTCATAGGAAATGTCAAACTTTGGGCTACACTTGATTGGGTAAAAACCAAAGATTCTTGCTATCGGATATGTTATTTGGGCTATTTTTTTTAGCAAAATTAAATAAAGATAACATAAAGTATATATATTAAGCAGATTCGATTAACGGGTGTTCTTAAAATATTTGTTAAAGAATCATTTAATTTTATAAAAGTTTTGAAAAAAGTTTATATATTAAGAAAGCGGATTGGTTAAGGTAGAGTTTGTTTATTGCAATGGATCAACTTTCTTTAGGAAATCGGTATTTGTTTATTGACTTTTTTATTTCCCAATGCAATAAGATCCGCTCGATTCCCCCTTAATGAGTGAAATCGAATACCCATTAACATGTGTAATTCCCCCCAATCTTTTTTCTTTTTTGGTAGTAAGTAGTGTTGGATAATTTCAAATCTTTGTTTTTACGCTTGGAAGCAAAAGAAGAAAAAAGATAAAGAAGATGCGGAAAATTTTTGGCAGACACAAAGATATTTTTGTTTGATCTTCATTGACAGTTACCTAACATTAATTATTAAACGAAGTAATTGAACTTACAAGCATAATTCCATGTTTGAAAAGTGATTTTTGATTGTGATTTTGAAAACTTTATTTCAAGAACGTTAGTGTGTTTTCTGTGTTTAAAGGTGAATTCAGATTATCTTTTTTTTTAATACAATTACAGCGTTGTGTGCTTTTTGCGTCTAAAAGTGAGTTAAATTATCTTTCTTTTTTTAGCATATTTGTTTATGTACACTTTTTTAAAACTTTTTTTTAAGCATAATTTTATTTTTGTCGACTTTTAACAAATAAGAAAATAAAACTTCAATAAAAAGCTTATCTAACGATTCAACTTTACAAAAGTAGGATCTGTCTTTCATTTGAGAGAGTAAATTTAGGACTGTAATATATCTAGCTATGTAAAGAGTAACTTGGAGATTATTAATCTACTATTTTAAAAAAAAAAATTAGGAGACCAAAACACAATGTATTCCCTCTTCTAAACACTAGATCGAAACACTTAAAATACTTTTTTGAAGCTGAAAATTAAAATTACGCTGAATAGGCCCCATATAACTTTTCTCTATTAATAATGTAACTAAGTCAATTATGATCATTATGGCTATAACTATCTAAATCATAACAACACACAGTAATCAATCAAGCAATAATAGTTTGGGTAGGACTTATAGATTTAGTCATTCAACAAAATCAAATCTCACAAATTGATATTGGATCCTATCAATTCAATTTTCTCTTTAATGACTTAATTTTGAATTTCAAATTTTGTGTACTTTATATAGCTACCATGTTTGTCACTATTTAAATTAATTTCAGATTATTAACATTTACCAATGGGAAAAGAAAATCCAACCCTACTTTTGTAATTTCACTCTCTTTCTTCAAATCATTTAGACCCCCCCCCCCCCCCAAAAAAAAAAAAAAAAAAACTCAAAACAAAAAGGTTGATTGAAATTGAATGATAGATGAAATAATAATTAGTATTAACTTATAAGCCTTTCACCATTTATCATGGCTATAAATAGTCAAAGGTTCCTTAGTCGATGATTATAATCCTCAAAATAAAATTATTAAAAAGAGTCGTTGATGCATCATTTTTATAAAGATGTGCCTATGTGGGAGCCATATTGTACAGTAGTCAAAATGAGAGGCCCCCGCTCTCTTATCAAGTTTTGGTCAACAAAAGCTTGCCCCAAGCCTTTGCTCTATGCTCACACAAACTATATTTCAGCTTAGAAAAAAGCTCTCTACTATATGGGTTTTTTTTAATATAAGAGATTCACTGTTACACATTTTGGAAGTATATGCACATGAATATCACAGAGAGAGAGAGAGAGAGAGAGAGAGATGAAGCTTAATTAAGCTTTAATTAATTATAAGATTGAGACTCTTCCACTAATAAAAAGTCATTTTTTAAAACATTAACATAATCGAACTTAACTTTCTGTCACGTGATGCTAATTTCTATGATTTTGTTTGTATCAATTGATGATGCGCAGTGGTACTATATAAACAGAGTCATGGGGCTTATTCATGACTTATGACTTGCATTAAAAAAAAGGATTAATTAATGTACACTTTCAGGTGCTCCTGATAATAGTGACATTTATGTGCTTTTATTTGCAATTAAATCTGTGCTATTTTAGCCTTTTTCTTTATGAAATTATCAAACCCACCGAGTATAGTAATAGTAATATGTCTGGAAATCTTTTATTTTGGACTTTTCCACCATCAACTTTTTTTTTTTGTTGTTGTTGTCATGTGGTAATTAAGTACTCCATCTATGAGGGAAAAATATTGTTTTTTTTTTTTCCTATTTATGCAAGTACATTAATGTTCTTGGTGTATGTTTGAATAAATTTAAGAATCAGCTTGTTTTCATCGCAAGCTTATATATAGTTTTTTAATATCACGTTTTAGCATTTAAGGCACAACTAGATTTGTACCAAAAAAAGAAAAAAGGTACAACTGGATTTTTATCTGGATTATTTTTTAATTTTGAAACACAAAAAACTAATAAAAGTAAGCTATCTCAAACTAATGATAATATTTAATAGAAAAAGGAGGAAGAGAGAGGATTTTTTTTTTGGCCTGAATGGAGAGGAAGTTATATTCATATTCATACACACTTTGTGTTTTATTTTAACTTTAATTTTTTAAAGGAAAGGAAAACATAGACAAAATAGATTTTACTTTTTATGACCTATGTGATAGGCAGTAGATTCTCAAAAAAGAAGAAGAAGAAAAGATAGATAGTAGTAAATAATGATTAAGACGCGTTATCTGTGCTTAACACTCTTGTCCCCACTTTTTTAATCTATAAGCTCAAAAGATTAGGGTCCACGGGGAATAAGAATATACAAGGAAAAGAGTGAATGCTCTCTCTCTCTCTCTCTCTCTCTCTCTATATATATGTTTTCGACTTTCTTTCATCAAAAAAAAAAAAAAAAAGAAGGAAAAGTTTTCGACTTTCTACTCCCCAGAAAATGACGTTTAGAAAAGATTTTGCCCTCCTCTCCTCCCAAAAAACAAAAAAAAGAGGAAAAGATTGATGTGATTTTTTTTTTTTTTTTTCTAAAGTTTCCATCAATTGCAGTATACAATGCTACTCTATAAAGCTTTTTCATATATCAAAATCAATCCTCGTGTGTTCTTATCAATTGGAATTGATTTTTTGTTTTTTGTTTTTTGGGGGTGAGTTTTTACTTGTGTTTGTTGAGCTATTGATGCATAGATTTCGTTAATCTACTAATTATGCAAAAGATTCCACTTGATTTTTCTTTTGAAACGATAATGTATTATGGTAAAGTTGACTTGCGTGGATCTATAGCACTAACAAGTTTGATATAACAAAGCATCAAACATTTTTTTTTATTTTTATATCACACCCTATTTAGAAATGCAAAATTAAAAAGGTTAAAGTCTAAAAGAAAAAAGTTTTACATGTTTCAAAAACTGAATTATGTCCTTTCATCCATACGACAATATAAACACTCCATATGACAATTCCATTAATAAGTAGCAAATGCTAGCGCCCTATACACACCTAAAGTAATATTGTTTTATTAATTACTTCCATAGATTGTACAAAGTACAAACTCAAATATGAATGAAACTCAATAGAAATTAAAACAAAACCAGTAAATCAGTATGTATGTCCTTGCATCTATCTCTCTCTCTCTCAAATGAGGAAGAAATTGTGTGCATGCATGTTGTACTACGTACAAGGAGTACTGATGATCGATGTTATTGTTTTGGGGTGGTAAAGTTGACTTGCGTGGATTTTATAGCACTAACATGTTTTTTTTTTTTTTTTGTTGAGAAAGTAGCACTAACAAGTTTGATATAACAAAGCATCAAACATTTTTTTTTTTTTTTAATCACACCCTACTTAGAAATGCAAAATTAAAAAGGTTAAAGTCTAAAAGAAAAAAGTTTTACGCATTCAAAAAATTGAATTATGTTCTTTCATCCATACGACAATATAAACACTCCATATGACAAATCCATTAATAAGTACCAAATGCTAGCGCCTATTCACACCTAAAGTAACATTGTTTTATTAATTACTTCCATAGATTGTACAAAGTTGTAAAATGTGCTCTCCCTAGATCGAGGGTTTTACATGGAGTCGCCACTTATTTAATTTAAATGGGAAAATAAGAAAACATTCAATAAAAAATAATACTTCTTTTGTATTAATGTATATTGCAATTTACATCAAATTTGTAACAAAAATTTACAATGCTTTTTTGTCCTAGATACAATCTAAGAAAAGTAAATTACATTGCTTTATTTCCTAGTTACAATCTAAAAAATGTAAAATTACAATAGCATAGTCTATAATTCTTGATCTTGGTTCGGAGGCTAATTTACGAGATGGAAAGGGATTAAGCACCCATCTCTCACGGTAAAACCGGTCTCCTAGGTTAAGGTGGCCAATGTCATGTCATGTCAAACAAATACAAACAATATGTCATATAAATATGGTAATTTGTAGGAATTGTAAACAAATATGTGTTAAGAGAATCAGACATAAAAAAGACACAAAAAATGAAACTTGTTAGATAATAATTTTAATGTAAAGAAAACATTAAAGTAATGGCATGTTCATCCAAGAAATCAATGTAAGCAAAAAATTCCTAGCCTAGACATGTTTATCTAAGCATGTGAGAAAAAGAAAACAATGTTTTCATGTTATTTGTTATCAACATAATTGCAAAGAGAACCAAATAAAAATAAAACATTTGAGCATATTTGATCATCTAAACAATTATGAAAAGAAGTAAAGGAAAATCCCTAGACATGTTTATCTAGAGAAACTCAAAATACTTAGACATGTTCGTTCAAGCATTTTAAAAAAAAAGTAAACAATTACCTAGACATGTTCATCTAAGTATTGAAGGGAAAGTTGTGTTTTAACCTAGAAGTGCTCATCTAAGCATTCAAGAGAAAAATTGTGTATTAGCCTAGAAGTGTTCATCTAAGCATGTAAAAAGAATAACAATGAGACATATAGGCATGTTCATCCAAGCTTATCATAAAAGAAACAAATAATGACTTATTAAACATTTATTCAAGCATGTGTAGAAAGTTAAGAATATAATTAACTACTTACTAGCATAGAACATAAATTAAAAAAAGGGGAAGTGATCACTTAAAGGGTTAGGGAGAAAGTAAGGAATTACTAAACTACAACCAAAGTAGGAACAATGGCTGCACAATAGCTTTTCTTTTCTGCTTTCTCACTAGCTCTCTAGAGAGAATTCGGGGGTCCAAGAATGGAAGAGGCATTCTCTATTTATAGGGGAAGGGATGGCTTAGCTTTAAAGCTAAGTTTTTAGCTTTCTTCTGAAGCTAAGGAGGGAGATAGCCTATTTAAATGAGCTAGGACGGATTTGGTGTTGATCCCCTTTTGAATTTTGAAAGGAAGTTGAAGATGCTACTGCACCTGCTTCGTATTTGGCTCTAACTTTCCGCTCAAAATTCCAATCAATTCAAGATTGGTGTTTTTTGAAAGGAAATTCAATTATCTACAACTTTTTTAGAAATAGATAAAACCAAATTCCAACGTTTTCCAGACCAAAAATTCATTTCAAATTGCTGCTGAAAAAAGTAACGTCTTTTGAGCATTTTTGAAAATTTTCACAGGATGTATTTGTTTCTCTATCCACTTTATTTTTCAAAAAACTTTCTTCTGGAACTAAGGGAAGGGATAAGCCTATTAGATAAGCCTGAACAGATTTGAGTTTGATTCCCATTTGAAATCTCGAAAGATGATTGAAGATGATACTGAATTTGTATTTATCATCTGCACCTGTTTCGTATTTTGGCCATAACTTTATGCTCAAAATTCCAATTGATTCGGAATTGATGGTTTGGAAAGGAAATTTAATTCTCTACAACTTTTATAGAAATAGAGAAAACCAAATTTCAACTTTTTCTGAGCCAAAAATGCGTTTCAAGTTGCTGCTGGAGATAATGACGTTTTTTGAGCTTTTTTCCTTTTTTTTCTTTTTTATTGAATTTTTCATGGATCCTTTCTCCAATTTTTTTTAAAAGAGCAGATAAGATGCCGTAAAAAAACTTTTTATTTATTTATTATTGTGCGGGTCGCAAATAAGGCTGATAGACCCAGCCCCACTTGGGCTGATAATTTATTTGTGTGCTGGGCTAGAATTTCCTACGATGGGTCGTTCTCCAACTAAAGGCTCAATGAGATCCCTTTACTCCTTTTCAGCCGTGCATTACCTCCTCCTTCTCCCTTAAGAATCTTTCTCTATTTAACCTTACTACTCTCTATTTACTCCTCACTTTTCCAACCCCCTTTCTCTCCTCAAGCCTCTCATATTTATAGTTCAGCATTAGCGGTGAAGTTATGATTACTTTCTGGTTTAGTGCAACGGGCGGTCCAGTGTTATTGGACATAAGTGGTTGGTTAGGTGGGGGTGGGAAACGGTGAGTATGGCCTTGGAACTTGGTTCACACTTCCACAGATATGCTCGGCGGAGGCACGCCAAATGGAACAGCCGGGCATACCCTACACGTCCTGCTCGGTCGCCGCTCGTGACAGTGGTCGGTGAGGATTCACCGAGCACTGGACGGGAGGTGAACCTTGGGCCATCGTTCTGTAGAGCTTTGGGATGGGCCAGCAGAGAGGGAGGATAGGCGTATGGGTCGTATCTTCTCGTGTGCTTAACTGGCCCAAAGGGGAACGGGTACGCGTGCCGTACATTAGCCCCCCCTTGATTCATGCCCGGTCCTTGGCGAGAATCAAGGAGTCAGAACGACGTGTGATACTCGGGAGGTCCGGAGGGGTATCGTCTGGGACACTCCAACAATCTCATCAATGCGCCCCTAAAAAGGCGCGCAAGATTCGGCCGTTTGGTTCGTTCCTCATAATTGCCTGACGCTTCGTGAATCGAGGCAGTGCAGACGCCAGTTTGGCGTTGGGAGTGGTGAAGGCTGCCAATTAATCCCCATAACTACTGGTTAATCGTCATTAATCCTCCTCAGGGCCTCTATAAAAGGCACATCTCAATTCGCTCATCCACTTTTTACGCTCTCTTTTTCTTTGAGTCCCCCTTTCGGCCGTACATTCATCCGCGCATTCATTCTCCAGCCCAGAATATCTTCTCCTCTTAAAGCTCAACGTAAGTTCTCTACACTCTCCTTTTTTACTTCCGCATCTTCATTCATCTTTCTTTTTGCGTTTAGGATGGGATACTCATACCTTCTAGATACAGACGCAGCCCTAGCCGCTTTTAGGCAGGCCTTTGACATCCTCAGTGATGTCGAGGTGGCGTATTGCCATGAGAGTGACATCCCTCTTCACAGAGGGGGCAACACTGCCTTTTTTCCCTTGATGGCAGTTTTGGAGGGTGGGTTAAGGTTCCCCGTAAACCCTCTTCTAATAGACACCCTTAGATATTATGGGTTGTGCCCCGACCAGCTTCCTTCCAATTTTTACCGGGTAGTGAGTTGTGTGAGTCGGTTGAACCAGATATACGGTTTACAGCTGGATCAGCATGATATAAATCATATGTATAGTTTATGTGGGAGTAAGAAAACGAATTATTATCTGAAAGTTAGAGATATGAGGGTATGGCTGATCTCCTGCCTACCAGACTCAAATAGGAATTCCGTTAGGGAGTTTGTTCGGGTGCGCGGCAATTGGTTTGCCGGTGAATTTCCTTGCCCCCTCACCAGGCGCGAAGTGGGTTCGTCCCGATCACTGACTGCTTTTGTTTCATATTTAATTCCATGCATGAATGTATGCTTATGTCGTATTGTGAATACCTTACTTACCCTGATGCTTACTCTTGTGTTTCATCGCAGATGGTAGGGTGTTTGTCCTGGACGTTAGAGTCGTTCATGTGCGGGATTTGAACTTCGTGCTCAGATTTGAGATTTTCGTCCATTCGGACGGTCAACTCCAGGCATCCCACCTGATTCTCGGGGTTAGCCTCGTGTACTCCACTTGGCAAGCTTTCAGCTAAGCCCTACTGGTGGATAGCCCGCTCTTGTCCTACATCGACGTTCAGCACGCTAACTTCCTTCCCCCGAAGTTCTCTGTAGGTGAGGCCCGTGATCAGGGTCCTCGGTACATTTGCTCTGACGAGCTCCAACCTGTACGGGATGAGTCAGCAGAGCGTGTGTCCCGGGCTCGCCGAGAACGAGCTCACGAGCAACTTCAGCAAGAAGCCCCCGCTCAGCCGGAAGGTCCCATCAACCAAGAAGCCCAAGCCCCGAACGACGAAGAAGCAGTTGCTGACTCTCCCGACCGCCCTGAAACTGGTCACGGGCAATTAGCGGAGATGGTGACTCGGAAGACGATGACGATAAGCCGTTTTATTCCCGGAGCCAGACCTGCCGTACAGTAGCAGCAACAGCAAGCTCCCAGCCAAACACCTCTTCCGTCCACAGCCCCGGGTCGGCAAAGAAAAAAGCAGCGCACGACCGAACAGACGGTCGTCGGCCCGGGTGATGTGCCTTTCAACGACCCTCCCCGGCCATTTGGTGGCATTGTGATCTGCGAACCTGCGGCTCAAACCGGGGCGCATGTGGCTTCCTCTTCCCATGCCGTACCTGCGTGGCAGCCTTCGTTCATGCTGGATGGCAAGCTTCTCCCCTCGGATGCAAGTGTGCACGCGGTCATGTCGCCCAGGCCCTGGCGCGAGGCCTTCTGCTGCTCGAAGACGTGTGTGCTTTTGAGGAGGGCACAGATGAGTCAATGGGAAGGAGGCTGCAATGGCACACTATAGCGGTAAGGCCCCCCTTCTATTTATTATTTATTTGTTATTATTATTATTATTATTATTATTTTTTAAACTGCAATGTCTGGGGGTATGGCACCCGTTTCTTGTTACTTTACCAGGCCGCACAGCTGGTGTACATACTTGATAGGCGCGTCAATGATCTTACCGAGGACGCCGGTCGGGAGAAAGCGCTCAAGGATGTTGCCGAGGTCAACGCAAGGGAAAAAGCTGTGGCTGCTTCAGCCGCAGAGAAGAAGGCTGCAGCGGCAGAGAAAGTGAGGGCGGCGGCAGAAAGGAAGCATTCTGAGCTGCAGGTTAAGGTGGGGGAGACTGAGCTTAAGCTGGCGGAAGCCGAGAGCATTAACAGCGCACAAACCAAAGAGTTGGCCGAGCTGAGAGTGGCCCTCGAGGCCAGTGAGACCAAGTGGTACAACGAGGGATTCGCTGATGCCGAGAACTCAGCAGAGCCAGTCATAGGTGATGCTCGGAAGCTCGGCTTTGAAGAGGGGTGGATGGCCGCCTTGCAGGCTTTGGGGGTCCCCGAGGATTCCCCTCTGAGAAATCCTGGCGAGATTCCGTTTCTGGTCCCCGCCAATGGCTCACAGAACCCTCAAAGGCCCATCGACGAAGAGGAGACGACCAGCCTGAGGGAACTGGTGGAGCAGATAGACTCCCACGTGGAGTTGGAGGAAACTGAGGTGGCCAGCCACCATCGCTCTGAAGATCAGCTCGGCCAGAACCCACCTGTGACCTTGACGCAACAGCATTCCGCGGAGACCAGTGCTCGGGAGCAACCTGCTGATTCTGCCTCTTAGTTGAAAAAACATAACATCTTTGCTTAACGAAGCTTCCTTTTTTTTTGTTTTAAATAGACTGGCCTATGTCACCGGGTTGTGGTGGCTGAACAATTGCCCTCTTTTTATCTCTATTTTGTCTAACACTGGAATGGCCACTTGGTTTTGTGGTCGGGATACTGTTTTAATTCCCAATATGATGTTTTTGCTTTGGAATATTTATTTTACTCTATCTCCTTTCTTTTTTCTTTGCATTGTTTGTTTGTTTGCTTCGCACCCATGTAGTAGTGGCCCAGGTAGTTGAATCTTGTTTCGCCGTAAGGCGGGGATATAGAATGGACCGGGAGTCAGGCCCTTACCGTTAGAATAAGTGTAAAGGTTCACACCTGCTCGGTGATGTAGACCGAGTCGAGAATCAAGCTTCTGTCAGTAGGATAGAAATTATAAGGTTTACACCTGCTTGGCGATGTAGACCGAGCCGAGAATCAAGCTTCTGTCAATAGGATAGAAATTATAAGGTTTACACATGCTCGGCGATGTACATCGAGCCGAGAGTCAGGTTCCTGTCCTTAGGATAGAAATTATAAGGTTTACACCTGCTCGACGATGTAGATCGAGCCGAGAGTCAGGCTTCTGTCCTTAGGATAGAAATTATAAGGTTTACACCTGTTCGGCGATGTAGATCGAGCCGAGAGTCAGGTTTCTGTCCTTAGGATAGAAATTATAAGGTTTACACCTGCTCGGCGATGTAGATCGAGCCTAGAGTCAGGTTTTTGTCCTTAGGATAGAAATTATAAGGTTTACACCTGCTCGGCGATGTAGATCGAGCCGAGAGTCAGGCTTCTGTCCTTAGGATAGAAATTATAAGGTTTACACCTGCTCGGCGATGTAGATCGAGCAGAGAGTCAGGCTTTTGTCCTTAGGATAGAAATTATAAGGTTTACACCTACTCGGCGATGTAGATCGAGCCGAGAGTCAAGCTTCTGTCCTTAGGATAGATATAATAGGGCTGCCACATTCTCGGTAAATGGAATAACAATGATCAGTATGAATCGCCATTTTCATTAGCTTCATACAATAGTGGTTCTTCAAACATTCCCCCTCTTTTTTTTTTTCTTTTACACGCCTGATCAGTGATACTTTTTTAAATTATGAACGTTCCACGGCCGCGGCAGAGGTCTTTCGTCTAGGTCTTCCAGATAATATGCCCCCGCACCAGCGATTGCGGTTACCCTGTAAGGACCTTCCCATGTTTGGGCCAGCTTCCCGGAGTTGGTATCTCGCATACTCCCTAAGGCCTTTCTCAGGACTAAGTCTCCCGCGCTGAATTCCCTGACCCTTACACCTTGGTTGTATCTCCCAGCGAGTTTTTGCTGGTACTCTGCGAGTCGCACGGTGGCCGCCTCACGGCATTCCTCCAATTCGTCCAAGAGCCGGACCATCATCTCCTCGTTTTGGGCGGGGTTGAACCCTGCGACCTGTGCGCTACATAAGTTTATCTCGGTTGGTATAACGGGCTCCGATCCGTAAGTTAAGGAAAACGGGCTTTCCCCCGTGGATCTCCTGGGGGGTAGTTCGGTAGGCCCAAAGCACGTTTGGCAGCTCCTCTGCCCAACCCCCCTTTGCGCCGTCTAGCCTTCTCTTCAATCCGTTCAATATTACTTTGTTCGTAGCTTCTGCCAAACCATTACTCTGAGGGTACGCTGGGGTAGAATACTTGTTTTTGATGCCGAGATCCTCGCAAAAAGTACGAAGGCCTTACTGTCTAACTGTAGCCCATTATCGGATATTAACGACTCCGGCACCCCAAACCTAGTCACTATATTCTTCCAAACGAACTTCTTCACATCTGTGTCCCGGATATTTGCTAGGGCCTCGACTTCCGCCCATTTGGTGAATTAATCGACGGCAACAATCATGAACCGGCGGTTCCCTATAGCCCGTGGAAATGGGCCAAGGATATCCAGCCCCCATTGTGCAAAAGACTATGGGCGGCTGATCGGATTGAGTTGACCGGCAGGCTGGTGAATCAAGGGGGCATGTTTTTGGCATTGTTCACATTTTAGAGCATACTCGGCGGCGTCCCTTTGCATCCTTGGCCACCAAAACCCCTACGTCATTGCCCGATGTGCCAGGGAACGCCCCTCGACGTGGCTCCCGCATATCCCATCGTGAAGCTCGGCCAAAATCTCAGGAACTTTCTCGGGGTTCAAGCACAAAAGGTACGGTCCTTCGAAAGACTTTCGATACAACTTGCCGTCTGCTGACAACCAATAGCGAGCTGCCGTCCTATGTATCTTATCGGCCTCCTTTTGATCCTCCGGGACTTTATTCTCGGCCAGGAAAGCAACGATGGGATCTATCCAACACGGGGCAGGCGATGAAACTGTGGCGACACAATCCACCCTGACGGCAATGTCGTCGGGAAGCTGGATGCTTGGTTCAGCTATAAGCTCTACCCTGATCAGCCGAGGCACATCCTCGACGCTTGATGACGCTAGCGTGGCTAAAGAGTCGGCATGCCTGTTCTGAGCTCATCCCACTTGGGATACTTTCATCGAGACAAACTTGTTTATAATCAGTTTTGTCGCACACAAGTATGCCTTCATCCAAGGATTTCTTTCTTCAAAACTTCCCTGGACTTGGTTCACAACCAACCGAGAATTTGAGTATATTTCCACGTTCCGAGCACCTAGCTTCAATGCTGATCTTAGTCCGGCGAGCAAGGCCTCGTACTCGGCCTCGTTGTTGGAGGCCCTGAATCCCAATCTAAAAGAGTGCTCCAGCCGAATCCCTTCAGGAGAAAAGATAACGATCCCGGCACCGGCTCCTTGGGAACTTGAGGCTCCGTCCATAAAAACCTTCCACGGGCAAGTTTCTACGTGGCAGATCATCTTTCCGCCGTTCCTGGGCGAGAATTCAGCGACAAAATCTACAAGGACTTGGCCCTTTATCGAATGTCGTGGTCGGTACCGTATGTCGAACGAGTCCAGCCTAGTTCCCCATTTCGCTATCCGTCCTGTGAAGTCAGATCTTCTCAAAAGTGACTGTAAAGGATACTCGGTTAACACATAGACGGTGTGGGCCTGGAAATAATGCGGCAGCTTCCTTGTGGCATGGATAAGGGCCAGCACTAGCTTTTCCAGAGGCAAATACCTCTTCTCGGCATCGACCAAGGTCTTGCTGATATAGTACACGGGCTATTGGATCCCCCCATCCTTCAACAGCACGGCACTCACGGCGTGGTCAGATACCGCCAGGTACAAAAATAAATCTTCACCAGGCTCCGGTGCGGCTAGCATTGGTGCTCTCGCCAAGTAATCCTTCAAGTCCCGAAAAGTTTTGTCGCACTCTTCGTTCCACAAAAACCCTGTCCATTTCTTCAAAAGCTGATAAAATGGGCGGCAACGATCCGCGAATTTGGAGATGAATCGGTTAAGTGCTGCTAACATCCCGGTTAGAACCTGTACCTCCTTCGGATTGCTCGGTGGATTCAGCCTCTTAATTGCTTCGATTTGATCGGGATTGACCTCTATTCCCCGGCTCGTGATCAGATATCCCAAGAATTTTCCAGCCCCCACACCAAACGCGCACTTCTCGGCATTAAGGCGCAGCTTGTGTTGCCTTAGTGTTTCGAATACTTCCCGGAGATCGCCCGTGTGTTGTTCCTTCTGCTTGCTCTTTACCACCATATCATCGATGTAGATCTCGACCGTGCACCCTATTTTGTCGCGGAACATCCTTGTCATCATTCGCTGGTAAGTTGCCCCGGCATTCTTTAGCCCAAACGGCATCACTGTGTAATGATAATTGGCTTCCGGGGATATGAATGCCATTTTTTCCTAATCCTCGGGTGCCAGGGCGATCTAGTGGTACCCTTGAAAAGCATCTAGGAAACTCATCCTAGGATGACCATACGTAGTGTCGACCAACTAATCAATCTTAGGCATGGAGAATGGGTCTTTTGGACATGCTCGATTCAGATCTGTGAAATCCACGCAAACCCTCCACTTGCCGTTCTTCTTTTTCACAACGACGGTGTTTGCCAACCACTCTGGGAAATACGTTTCCTTTATTGCCCCAGACTCCTTCAGCCTCTGGACTTCTTCCTTTATAGCCTCGGTATGCTCCTTGGACGATCTCCTCGGCCTCTGTTTCTTGGGCGGATGCGAGGAGTCAACATTGAGTCTATGAACGATGAACTCGGGATCAACCCCGGGCACCTCATAAGGGCTCCAAGCAAACACGTCCACGTTTTGTATCAACAGTAACAACATTTTTACCTTATCTTCATCGCCCATACCTTCTCCTATATGAAAACACCTATCGGAGTCCGGGAGTATCCGTACTTTCATCATCTCTTCGGCACGTCTGTCCCCCTTCTCACCTCAGGGACTCTGTAGTTGCTATAACGGGATATTTTGCTGCGCTTCTCCTTCCTCGGTATTCTTTCCCTGTTTGATTGCTTCCGTCCTCGAGTCAACTAGTGCAACCAAACATTGTCTCGCCGTCTGCTGGCTTCCTCTTACCACCGTCACACCTTTCTCGGTGGGAAACTTCACCTTCACGTGTAAAGTGGACGGGACAGCCCCCATTTCGTGGATCCACGGTCTTCCCAATATCGCAGTGTACGGGGAGAAGGAAGCTACCACTATAAAGGTTACCACCACTTCTTTACCTTCCATGTTCACGGGCAAAGAGATCTGCCCTTCAGGGATCACGACCTTACCGCCAAAACCGACCAAGGGTGTACCGTACTCAGAGAGGTCCCCCCTCCTCAGTCCAAGTCCTTGGAACAAGTCTGGGTACATTACGTCTGCTTCGCTTCCCTGATCTATCATCACCCTTTTTACCAAGAAATCGCCTATCCGGGCATTGACTACGAGCGCGTCGTCGTGTGGTTGGACCGTTCCCTCCAAGTCGCTATCATCGAATGCGATCCATTCTCGGGAGAGCTTCATCCTCTTCCCGTATGACGGCCCGTCCTGACTTTCTACTACCATAGCTAATGTCCACACCCCTTTCCCTCTTGCCGTGGAACATTTCTTGGTAGGTGCGTGGATGACTTCAATTATCCCGAGAGGGGGTGGGAGCAAGTTGCCCCTATGTGGAGTGCCCTGCCCTGCTCCTTGGTCCCCTGCGTCCGTCATAAACTCCTTTAAATACCCGGCTTCGGCTAGCTGCCGAAGATGATTTTTCAGTACTCAGCATTGCTCGGTAGTATGTCCTTTATCTTTATGGTAAGTGCAGTACGAGCTCTGGTTCCTTCTCGTGGGGTCACCCCCCATCCTGTTTGGCCATCTAAAATAGGGTTGATGCTTAATCTTGTGTAGAATCTTATGCACCGGCTCTTTGAATGCCACATTTACCTCCCCCGCCGGCGTCTCTGGTTCCTGAATCCTCATACTCCCTCGTGTCCTTTGTAGGAAACTGTTCTGCCGGGGATGATTTACCATTAGCGCTTTACCCTTGCTTTGCAGCCGGTCATCCTCTAGCCGTTTATACTCTTCGATGCGCCTCATTAGCTGTCTCATGTCCTCGGGAGGTTTCTTAGTCAATGACTCCTTAAGGCATGAATCCTCGGGCAACCCCATCCTAAAAGTACTCGCGGCAATTTTTTCATTCCCTCCGCCGATCTCGTTGTAAAGCTCCCAATACCGGCTGGCGTAATTACGAAGGGTTTCCCCCACCCTCATCTTCATTGACAGTAGTGCATCTATTGGTTGTGGTACACGGCTGCAAGTAACAAATCTGACTCCGAACTCCTGTATTAACTCGGCGAAACTGCGGATGGAACCCTTCTGCAAACCATTGAACCATCTAAGAGCGGTGGGGCCCAGGCTTGAGGGAAACACCCTGCACATTAGCGCGTCATTCCGGGTATGCAATGACATCATTTGGATGTAGTGGCTGACATGTTCTACCAGGTCTGTCTTCCTGTCATAAGAGTTGAACGGGGGGCGCGTGAATCTGTCCGGCATTGGGGCGTGCTCGATGTTAGTTGAGAACGGCGACCAGGCAGCTTTGCACAACGCACGGCTCATTGCGTCCATAGCTGCATTGTGGGGCCCTTTTTCTTCCGAAGAATCCGAGCCTCTGTCGGGATAGTCCCGCGAGCGTGAGCGATCTCGACGCTGACCCCTGCGTAGGCAAGATTCTCGCGAATGTGAGCGCTCTCGGCGACGGCGGTATCCAGATTGATCGGACCCCGCCCCTTGTCGTTCCTCCCCGGTACCTGGTCTTCTTGCTCGGTTGTCCTGGCCCATTCTCTGGTGCTTGTCTTCTGCCTCCAACTCTAAATCTCTCACCAACCTACGCAATCGTTCAAGCTCCTCGTCTCTTTCATCAAACCGCCTATGCCCTGAGGCACCGGATACCGTCCGTTGTGTTTGGTACGAGCCCTCTCCGAATCCGGGACTTTCTTCTGCCCTCTCATGACGCCTGTCTTCGCGCCCCTTCTGCCTTTGTTCTCGCCAGGACAACCCCCGAGAGGATCCGACTGAGCCACTTTCAGCGTTACTCCCCGAACGTCTTCCGGACATCTACCTCGTGTGCGAGCCTCAGCTGAACCACAGCAATGTAGGAGATTCCCACAGACGGCGCCAATTGTGCGGGTCGCAAATAAGGCTGATAGACCCAGCCCCACTTGGGCTCACAATTTATTTGTGTGCTAGGCTAGAATTTCCTACGATGGGTCGTTCTCTAGCTAAAGGCTCAATGAGATCCCTTTACTCCTTTTCAGCCGTGCATTACCTCCTCCTTCTCCCTTAAGAATCTTTCTCTATTTAACCTTACTACTCTCTATTTACTCCTCACTTTTCCAACCCCCTTTCTCTCCTCAAGCCTCTCATATTTATAGTTCAGCATTAGTGGTGAAGTTATGATTACTTTCTGGTTTAGTGCAACGGGCGGTCCAGTGTTATTGGACATAAGTGGTTGGTTAGGTGGGGGTGGGAAACAGTGAGTATGGCCTTGGAACTTGGTTCACACTTCCACAGATATGCTCGGCGGAGGCGCGCCGAATG
Organism: Quercus ilex subsp. ballota; assembly: GCA_032727855.1. Taxonomy (NCBI): domain Eukaryota; kingdom Viridiplantae; phylum Streptophyta; class Magnoliopsida; order Fagales; family Fagaceae; genus Quercus; species Quercus ilex. The sequence continues at coordinate 23,359,482 of CM064919.1, forward strand.
GAACAGCCGGGCATACCCTACACGTCCTGCTTGGTCGCCGCCCGTGACAGTGGTCGGTGAGGATTCACCGAGCACTGGACGGGAGGTGAACCTTGGGCCATCGTTCTGTAGAGCTTTGGGATGGGCCAGCAGAGAGGGAGGATAGGCGTATGGGCCGTATCTTCTCGTGTGCTTAACTGGGCCAAGGGGGAACGGGTACACGTGCTGTACAATTATTATTTTAAAAATGAAATAAAATGAGATCCAATAAAAAATTACACTTAATTAATTTTAACTTAATTCTTGTGAGAACCAATCAAAATTAAGTGTTTTAAAATAGGACGTGATCAAACCCATCGTATAGGTGAACTATGATCATTAAAAATTGCTTGTATGGTAATTTTTGATCAAGTGGTCCGATCAAAACCCATGACATACCATTATGATCGTTAGAACATCAAGATTTGTTTTGCATCACAAATCTAAAGATTTACCGGTTGGTTAAATGCAAGTTGTAAAATTGGGTGTCTACAAAATTACAAACTCAAGTATGAATGAAACTCAGTAGAAATTAAAACAAAACCAGTGAATCAGTATGTATGTCCTTGCATCTATCTCTCTCTCAAATGAGGAAGAAATGTTGTGCATGCATGTTGTACTACGTACAAGGAGTACTGATGATCGATGTTATTGTTTTGGTGTGGTAAAGTTGACTTGCTTGGATTTTATAGCACTAACAAGTTTGATATAACAAAGCATCAAACATATATATATTTCATCACACCCTACTTCGAAATGCAAAATTAAAAAGGTTAAAGTCTAAAAGAAAAAAGTTTTACACATTCAAAAAACTGAATTATGTCCTTTCATCCATACGACAATATAAACACTTCATATGACAATTCCATTAATAAGTAGCAAATGCTAGAGCCTATACACACCTAAAGTAATATTGTTTTATTAATTACTTCCATAGATTGTACAAAGTACAAACTCAAATATGAATGAAACTCAGTAGAAATTAAAACAAAACCAGTGAATTAGTATGTATGTCCTTGCATCTATCTCTCTCTCTCTCAAATGAGGAAGAAATGTAGTGCATGCATGTTGTACTACGTACAAGGAGTACCGATGATCAATGTTATTGTTTTGGTGTGTTAAATTTGCTAGCTAGAATCTACTTCATTACTATTGGGCATAAACATCATAAATTCTAGTTCCTGTACGTACCCAAATCATTACAAATTTAAGGTGCCTTCATAAGTTTTAAAGGCACGAATAAGAAGGAAATTCAAAAGTGTTTGAAATATATTAAATATATTAGTCCAATATAATAGGTTTAAATTCACTTCTAATAAAAATGTAGCTTTTAAGATTTTTTTTTTGGATGTAGGTCCACAAGGCTGAACTCAGGGCTGGCCCTAAGCTTAGGCCACTTAGGCAATCGCCTAGGGCCCCCTACTAGAGAAAGGCCCCCAAATTTTGGGGCAAAATTTGAGATATATATATTTTTAAAATATTTTTTTTGGGATATAGGAAAAAAAATTAGTTTTACATTTTTCTTCTACTTTTAAGAAGTACCAAAGAATTGAGTAATGCTAGAGATATTACAATTTTAAATACATAGGGCTTACAAATATGTGTCACTAATTACAAGAAATAATTTAGATAGGAAAATACTATAAATACTATAAATTTTACTTTAAAACCTTTATACAAATTAATGTGACAATTAATATGATTTATAGACGTCAACAACCTATTAAATGCATTTTTAAATAACTTAGTGATACATCTTTATAAGCATCATGTTGTAAAATTTATAATATCCCTAACATCATTCATTCAAATACTTGTTTATTATCTTCTTGAAGTGTCATTAATTACATTCATTGCTACAACATTTGTATATTTTTTTTAGTAAAATTTGTTATTGTTTTAGCATTTCTTAAAAAAAAAAAAAAAACATATTACAAGATAAAAAGAATGCATTTTTGTTATATAAAAATTATGATATTGAAAACTAGTTAAATATTATTTAATTAATAACAAAAAGACCTCATTTAAATATATCGCTTTAGGCCTCAAAGTTTATTGGGCCGCCTCTGGCTGAACCACATAACTCACATATTCTTTTGTTCTGATTTTATACTTTTTCTCCCATATTTACTCTAGCATATACAACATAGTATACACGATTTCATCTAGCATCCTATTTATTCCCTATCCTTCATCTCTCTCTCTATCTCTGACTCTCATATGAGGAAGAAACTCTTGTGCATGCATGTGGTACTACGTACGAAGTGTGTTAAATATGCTAGCTAGAATCTACTCCATTACTTGAGCATAAACAACATAAATTCTAGCATTTTTACGTACCCAAAATAATAAAAATTGAAGGTACCTTCATAAGTATTAAAGGTACGAATAAGAAGGAAATTCAGAAGAAACATAGCTATAGATCGAGAGAGCCCATGTAATGGTTTCTTTTGAATTTACTCTCTCTCTAAATTAATAACAAATTCAATAATGTACGAGGATTTAAATGCTTTGGCGTAGAGGTGGCAAGTGATAATATGGTGTAGTTTTTTTAGGTGTATTATGGTGCTAACATTTGCTCCATTATTGTTACATATAATGGAGAATAATAGAGGTTTTAATGTCTAATGAATGAAATTGTATGCTTTAAATTAACACACTTAAAAGTATATAAGATGCGTTTGTATAAACAGTTGAAATTTGTGTTTTGAGTTTAAAATGTACATTTATAAAAAAACTATGAAGAGTTGTAATTACAAAACATAGTTTTTAATTTTAAATACGCCATTTTAATCTCTTAAAACGTCAAACCAAATAAAAAATTAAATATATATTTCACATAAACGTCAAACTAAATATATATATATATATATATATATATATTTTTTTTTTTCTTTTCATAAAGCTCGAACTCTACTTGGATCCCACTCAAACTCCCATCTTATTAGTTACGGGCTTTGTGTGGTTTATAGTAATACTATAAAGACTTTTGTGCTTCAAACACAATTTCAACACAAATCGATGAACAAAAAAAACTTTGCCATGAGTAAATAGCATGTGTACCGGCATGCATTTCGCTCTGCTGTCACGTATGAGAGAGTTTTCTTCTTCTTTTTTTCGCATTTTCTTTTTTCAATTCCTCGACATTGGTTTTGCTGCTTCACGTGTAGGTGATTAAACATAGAATACCAAAGCATATGTAATAGTACTATTCTTTTTAAAAAATTGAACCCAAAAAAAAAAACAGAAAAAAAAAAAAAAACACTATTAAGTTTATCCCGAAGTCATAAAAATTTGATTAATCAAATGGTACCAAGGCATCAATCAAGGCAAAGGGTATGCTTATTTCTCATTCTTTTTTTTAATTAATTAATTAATTTTTTCTTTGCTTATATCTCCTAGAAATCGGTTTCCAAAAAACATTTTTCAAAGTGTTAGCAAGTGAGTGGCATCACTACAAAATATACAGCAAAGTCCAAGCCATTCCACTCGAGGGGGAAGAGAGATTCCCGGAGAACCAAGCGTGGGCTTAATAATTAAATCCCATTCATTTTTAATTAATTAATTAATCAGAACCCCTTTTTTTTATTAATCTTAATCACGATTTCTCACCAATTAATAATCGACTTTACGTGCAAGCCAACTCGGCTAGCTAATAAAATATTCTAATTGAAATTTAATGAAACCGATTTATTTATTTATAATAAGAGTTGTGTTAATGGGTGCCCTTAATTAGGCATTTGTTAATTAACAATTTTAGGAAACTTTTGATATTATTTTTATGGAAAATATAAAAAATTGTAAAAATATTAATTACTTTTTTCTTTTCCTATAAAAAGTTTTTAACAATGGGTTACATTTATCTCAATTAGTAAAGTCTTTTGTCGTTGAATAAGAAATCTGAGATTCAATCTCCGCTTACACAAAAAATTAATTGGTATTTCGATTTAATAATAAAGAACAATAGTTAAGAGTGTTGTTGGAACTCTTTCAAAAAAAAAAAAAAAAATTCTAAAAATGTTCTCTAAACTAATGCTCTTAGAGCATAAGTTAAATTTTCTCTTTATTAATAATAATACTCCTAAATTTCTGAGATGAAATTGGACAATATTTTATGAAACACTTTTTGCTTTGCTAAACCAATGTTTTCGTTTACAAGTATGTTAGGAGTAGAACAACAACAATGTTTAGCAAAAAACAACAAAACGGAGCCAACGGTCTAGATGGTTTCTCTTACAAGGTAAAGAATCTGGACCGTTGTTTTTTTTTTTTTTTTAAGACATAAAAAATGACAGGTCCAGAAACTCCATGCTGAACCAATACGACCCCATAATACTCTGTCCTTTTCACAGACTGACAGGAGCCCCCCCCCCCCCCCCCCCCCCAATTTATGTGAAACTAATAATACGACAGAGGCTAAATTCGACATTTTCACATCATTGGGGTCCAATAATTTTGTTTTTTTAGATTTTTACCACATGTGGTAAAGAATCTTTTTTTTTTTGGAGAAACTATGTGGCAAAGAATCAATACTACTCACTTTTTTTTTTTTTTTTTTGGTCATTCTTTTTTTGGGTGTACGTGTAAAAAAAAAAAAAAAAAAAACTCTCTGCTACATTACCTTCTTCTGTCCGTACACTGTATAAAAGGTCTTGATTAAGATGCTTCGTGCAGTTGTTTTTGTGTACTTTAATCAATTTTCTGAGCTTCATTATTATGACCAGTCATTTGGGTTAACAAGCTTTTCGTTTTTAACTTTTTCTTAATGATAAGGCTTCCATAACGAAATCATGATTTATTCTTTCCTTGCACTACGATTTTTCATTTTCTTTCTCAAGTACTTGTAAAAAATAAAAAATAAACACTAGCCATCAATTAATCATGTCAAGATCTTGTTATCATAATCTCCTCTTTTTTTTTTTTTTTTTTTTTGGAGAAGAATAATCAATTTAGTTAAAAAAATAGATTATTGAATTAAATTTGTGGCACAGTGCATAATTTATATATCACACAATAGGTTTTTGAATGATCACAAAACTAGTTTATATATCTACATTAATTAATTAAAAATAAAACTAGCTTAAACTTGTGTGCATTTGAATCTATTTATTTGTTGATTTACTTATTTACTAAATGTGAGCAAATGCAGAGTTATACTTAAAAGAAGTGAAGTAAGACTGAATCATTTATACTTAAAATTAATACTTTTTTATTATCAAAACAATAATACACCAATTTCAAATATAACTTTACAAAACTAGAAAACAAAAAGTTTAAGATAGAGATTTGGTTTATCAACCACCCTCTAAAACACAATCGTAGCCCATTTGAATTAATAAACGAGATTGCAATAAAGTGATGAAACTTAAAAACCCAAAAATTATATGAGTTTTATGCAAGAGTGTTTTAAAAAAGTAATATTGATAATTTTCTTTTATGCGAAATATTAATGGGCACCGTAAAGTGCCATTAAAAATGAATTATTGCTGGGTTAAGCTAATAAAAAAAATTAGCATGAATTGATGAGGGGTCAAAAATATTATTAAAGTGACATATGAATCTCAAAAAGTAAGATTTATTGGCTCTATACTCTATAAAACTAATAAAAATTTAACATAAAGCACAAAGATTTAACTGAAACAGATTTTTAACGAACACCTACAGTGCCTATTAACACTGCATGCCCTTCTTTTATTATAGCAGAAAAAACTAGTTTTCAAAGAGAACACTAACAATTTTTTATATTGTACACTATTTAAGCACTGATGCAGTCTATTTTATGCTATATTGTGCAAATTTTTACACATTTTGGATTTTGCACCCAATATGCGAATGCTCTAATAATAATTTGTCAGCACAACAATTCTATAATTTTTGTTTTTGAACAAACAATTCTATAATTGAGTAAAGCTTAATTAGATCATTAAAAAAAAAAGTAGATGATAAATTATAAGGGTAATTATACAAAGAGTAAGACTAGGGACACATAATTTGGCATAATTTTGTGTCACCACTTGCTATATGATGAATTGTAATTAATAAAAGTGTGTCCTCACATGATCCACCATCACACTTTAACTAATCATAACTGACCACACAACGAATTATGACATAAAATTATGCCAAATTATGTGTCACTAACATTCCTGTTATACAAACCATGCATGGCCCGTCGGAAATGCACAAATGGTGATGTTACCCAGTACAAAATCATATTATGGGTAAGAGTACCCATCTATATCTATCTATCTCTCTCTATTCTATAGAGACTGAATGATAGATGAAAATAGTCACGTATGATTGGACGGCCCATGATGTCATCATAATACACTTCACATCATATCATTCCTCATTATTTTTAACCTCCCCTTCTGTTTTTTCTTTTTTCTTCTTTTTTTGTTTTTAATAAATTTCTTCTCTCTCTCTCTTTTTTTTTTTTTTAAATTAAACTTTTCTTGTTTTATATAATTTGTCTCCAAAATTTTGTGGTCCCCGCAATATCCTCGGCCTCAGATCCAGCCGTGCAATCCGAATCATGAGATTCCCTTTCGTCCACCCCATTACGCTACACATCATAACACTTTACAAAATTTTCCCAATCTCACTAATAATCACAAAATTACACAATTTAAAAATATAAATAAATCACACTGTTTATAAATAACTCAAATTTATTTTGCATTCGACTAGACTCACTTAAAGCGATACTTGTTTTATGTTTAAGTTTAATATACTCAGTTCGGACCGAGTTGTTTAAGGTGATACCCAACTAAACTTAAACCCAAATTCATTCTCAACACTCTTTACGTACACCTCTGACCTCTCTCTTTTTATTTTGTTCATGCGGCTCACGTTCGTCACAATCACAACCCTCCATCACACCCTCATTTCTTTAACCCTGGTTATATTCTAACCTCACCACCCCCACACACACACACAACAACACAACACAAACAAATAAATCCTTATCCTCTTCTCTCTGTCTCTCTCATATATTGTGAAATGCACTCTCAGATCTAACAGTTTAGCTTTGCTTCACTTTGTGTGTGTGTCACTTTGGAATCTCTCTCTCTCTCTGAGCTTTGAAAACCAAAAAAAAAGAAAAAAAAGAAAAAGAAACTGTGTTTGTGTTGTGTTTTTTTAATTTTTACATGAAGATGATGATGGGTAGTTCGTTCCCAGAAGAAGTGTTGGAACACGTGTTCTCGTTCATAGAGAGAGACAAAGACAGGAACGCGATCTCGACCGTGTGTAAATCGTGGTACGAGATCGAACGTTGGAGCCGGAGGAGAGTGTTCGTGGGCAACTGCTACGCTGTCAGCCCCGCGATCTTGATCAAACGGTTCCCGGACGTGAGGTGTTTGGAGCTCAAAGGTAAGCCGCACTTCGCTGATTTCAACCTCGTACCCGAAGGTTGGGGCGCCTACGTGGCCCCGTGGATCGCGGCGGCTTCCTCGGCTTATCCTTTGCTCGAAGAGATTCGGTTGAAGCGCATGGTCATCTCGGACGACAGCTTGGAACTCATTTCTAAGTCGTTCAAGAACTTTAAGGTTCTTGTGCTTTCTTCGTGTGAAGGTTTTTCGACTGAAGGACTTGCTGCCATTGCTGCTAATTGCAGGTTTAGCTTAACCCAAATTGAAAGATTCAAAACCTTTTTGTGTTGAAGATCTGGTTTTTAGTTGAAAATGTTGAACTCTAAACTTGGGTTTTGTTGCATTGTTGTTTTTTCTCTTTAGTAAAAATGTGTTTTGGTTGTCAGTTATAGTTAGTGTTACGTTGCTTTATTTACTGTTTTTTTCTGTATTGTAGATCTGGGAGGACATTGGTTAATATGGAAAATCTAGTCAAGATTACTTGGGTTCTATTTTATCTTTTTCCTGGGGTGAGGTGGGGTTGTTCACTTTTTTTTCTTCTTCTTACTTTTAAGTAATTGGTGGTCAAATGAATGAATCTTCTTGTTTGAGTTAAAATGTTGATTTAAGGAAGATTCTGTTTGTACTAGTTTCTGATTGTGTTTGTTTGCTTTTAGGGAATAATAGTTTGATTTTTTGTTTTGTTTTGTTTTGGGGTTCTGGGAATCTGGGTTCTTAGATTAGAAAACAATAAATGATTTGCTTCTGGGTTGTAATGTGTTTCATTGATACTTACCCAAAAATAAGAAAGTGATCTTTGTCATTGTGGATGATATATGTTACAAGCTTGTTTATGTTTGTGGACAGTTAAGAGTTTTGTAAGATATATGTAACAATGTGAACAATGTTTGTTTTTTTTTTTTTTTAAATTTTTTTTAATTTTCTGTTTTGGGGTTCTGGGAATCTGGGTTCTTAGATTGGAAAACAATAAATGATTTTCTTTTGTGTTGTAATGTGTTTCAATGCTACTTACCCAGAAATAAATAAAATGATCTTTGTCATTGTGGATGATATATAAGGGGACAAATTACAAACTTGTTAATATTTGTAGACAGTTAAAGAGTTTTGTAAAATATGGGTTGGTTATGCTCAATTGCTTGATGTGGTAATATTAGTAGAAGTGTTTGTAATTTTTTTTGTATTTATTGATGCATTAAAGGAATTTGAGAGAGCTGGACTTGAGGGAGAGTGAAGTGGAGGACTTGAATCAGTCGAGTGGACATTGGCTCAGCCATTTTCATGATAACTACACCTCACTGGTGTCCCTTAACATTGCCTGTTTGAACTCTGAGGTGAGCTTCACAGCCTTGGAACGCCTGGTGGGTAGGTGCCCCAACCTGAGGACTCTTCGGCTCAATCGTGCCGTGCCCCTTGACAAGCTTGCAATCCTACTTCGTCGGGCACCTCGGTTGGTTGAGTTAGGCACTGGGGAAGCATCTGACGTGCGACTGGATGTTTTCTCGAACCTATCGGGGGCATTCTCTGGGTGCAAAGAACTTAAGAGCCTGTCTGGTTTTTGGGATGTAGCCCCAGGTTATCTTCCAGGTGTTTATCCTATCTGTCCTAGGTTAACGTCGTTGAACTTGAGCTATGCAGCCACTATCGAAAGTTCTGATCTTATCAAGCTAGTTAGCCAATGTCAGAATTTGCAGAAGTTATGGGTATGTCTGGTTTTATATATGATGTTTTTCAAAATTTACTTGTTTTATGGTCCTAGTGTTGTACACAAACATGTTCCTGTTGCTTATTTGTTCCTGTATTGACTGAGAACATGACTACAGGTGCTGGATTACATTGAAGACTTGGGCCTAGAAGCCCTTGCAGCATCTTGCAAGGATCTGCGAGAATTGAGGGTATTTCCGTCAGAGCCATTTGGTGCAGAACCAAATGTATTGTTGACAGAACAGGGACTTGTCTCTGTTTCTGAAGGCTGCCCAAAGCTGCATTCAGTTCTGTACTTCTGCCGTCAAATGTCTAATGATGCCTTAAGGACCATTGCCAGGAATCGACCTAACATGACAAGGTTTCGTCTTTGTATTATTGAGCCACGGACTCCTGATTACCGTACCCTTCAATCACTTGATGGGGGATTTGGAGCCATTGTTGAGCACTGCAAGGATCTAAGGCGGCTTTCCCTTTCTGGTCTTCTTACTGATCGAGTGTTTGAGTACATTGGGACTTATGGCAAAAAATTAGAGATGCTGTCTGTGGCTTTTGCTGGAGATAGTGATCTGGGGCTCCATCATATACTCTCTGGTTGTGAAAACCTTAGAAAACTTGAGATTAGGGACTGCCCCTTTGGTGACAAGGCTCTTTTGGCCAATGCTGCAAAGCTGGAGACAATGCGATCCCTTTGGATGTCTTCTTGCTCTGTGAGTTTCGGAGCATGTAAGCTGCTAGGTCAGAAGATGCCGATGCTTAATGTTGAGGTTATTGACGAGAGGGGCCCCCCAGGTTCAAGACCAGAAAGCTGTCCAGTTGAGAAGCTCTACATATATAGGACTGTCTCTGGACCAAGGTTTGACATGCCTGGTTTTGTTTGGACAAAGGATGAAGATTCTGCACTGGGGCTTTCCTGACCGCTATCCCCATGTGTTATGCTCCTTAAATCAAACCCCAGGTGTGTGCATGGGTATAGCAGGTATATGGTCTATATGGTACATTGGTACTAAATTGTTTCGCATTTACTTTTATGTAGTTTAATATAATTGTAGCCCTGATTGGAGTGGGAGCAAGGTTGGGAAGGGTATACAGAGGATCAAGAGCTCGATTGCCACTCATTTTACACTTGGCTGAGCTATGGGATACCGATTAGCGATTAATAAGAGGAGTTAAAACTCTTGTTGTTGTATGTGTATCAAAAAGAGTTGTAATTTTATTCGGCAGGAAGCATGTATACTATTTGCAGACTTCTGCATGTTTATGCATTCATATTTCCTTGTTTTCATCAGGAATTAATTATCTTTTGGACTCAGTTGGGTCGGTGTTACCTACTGAAGGAATAAGATTTCATGTTCTAATACATTTCTGTAATTGTACTTGTAATGTTGAATTTAATTACCATTCTTTCAACCTTTAGAGGTTTACCAGTTGAGTGCCATTTTCTTGGTTACTATCAATCTTCTGTTTATTGTTTGAATTATAATGCACCATATTCATTGTCTGTAAGCGTAGAACCAATGTATGGTGGGTAAAGGTTGTATTTTTATATGCTGTTCGTGGTCCAAGCTCTCTTTTTCTAGTGCAACCCCAACTTGCAGGTTTTCATTTTTTAGACTTGCTGGGAAAGACCTCTCTTTTTTAAGTTTCGAAGGAAGGTTTTGCCTCTTTTGGCATATTTTTGATGTTCAAATTTTGCTGGGGTCCCTAGTAGTCTTCAAAGTGCCGCTGTGTTCCCATTTGTTCTTTCTTTCCAGTTTCCACTTTCATTCACATGGGGTTTTCCTTTGCTCACCCTCTCTCTGTCTCAACTAGTAAAGCAGTAATTATAATTTGGTTAAATAACTTGCCTTGTCTAGCATATTACTCACATGTGCGACCAATACCATCCCTCTTTTTTCTTGCACTTCATTTTCCATACAGTCATATACTAGCCCTACTTTTTCCCCCTCTCCCTTCTCTCCATAGAAATGCATTTTGTCCAGTAGAGGTTTAGTCCGTTGAATTGGTCATTTGAGACTGTTTAGGCATGTGCATACACTTGTACTGTTCTCTGATGATTACCCATGATTGCAAAATTTTCGTCTATTACAGTTGACTTCTTGTATGGTTGTTGCTCGTCACTGTATTATCCATTTCGAATTCAATCATACACACTACACGTGGGACATGGGAGAAGAAAATTTCAGCTACTAGATATGGGAAATATGTATATTAAAAAAAAAAGGAGAAAGAAAAGGGCTGAAAGGAAAAGGGCTGGCCTATCATATTGTTGCTATGATAGATCACTCTTTTTGAGCTTCTGTTTGTTATTAAGGATTAAGAAAAAAAATAACAATAAAGGAGAGACATATAAAATGGTTGTTCAAAGTTGGAAAATTAGAAATCAAGTTCTTGTGTCTGGTATGCAGCTTTTGCTACTTGTGATTTTTTTAAAAGTTGACTTGGTAAAGTTTTGTATATTGAAGAACTAATAAGAGAGATATATAGAAGGTAAATGACATTGTCATCAAAGTCTCAGTAAGGTGGAGAAGGAACAGAAGGCATGTGATGTTAAGGTGTGAGGTCTGGTTTTGGTTCAATTTCTGATATGGGATTGGTGCAGTTCTTAATATTTGGGGTAAAAGACATCGAAATTGTACAGTTTAAGGTCTAAAATTCTAAGGTACATTTGAACCTGCACACAAATTTCTGGAATGGACTGAGGTACTTTTAAGCACATAGATTACCAACCAGCAATTATCACCCAGCAAAATATGGAGCTTCTTATTATAGAGGAGGACAAACAGGCAATGAATGTAAAAAAAGGCCCAGAATTTTACTGTCAGTTGCATGAGAAGTGCACCTCTAGTTAAATGTTCTATCTTGGGTATGGTAACTTTCACTTTTTGTTCAATTTCATTGGAGAGAGAGGGAGTGAGAGAGAGAGAGAGCCTCGACTGGTGAGCCACGTGATAGATTCAGTGACATTGGATGGTGTCCACAACTTTTTGCTACATTCACGCTCGCTTTTCTACACCACACCACAACCTGATAAATGACCCAGCAACCAAAGTTGTAGTGTTGTACATGAGCCTCCTATGTGAAATTTGAATATCAGATAGCCACAGAGATTAACATATATTTAGATGAGATAAAGTATATACAAAAAAATTTCATAAAAGAAAAGAAAAACAGAAAGAAATCAGGACAGGTAGACAGACAATAACATAACACAGACACCCTCAACCCCACAAGACTGACCCAACTAAAAAATAAATTAAAATTTAGAAAAAAAAAAAAAAAAGGTGAAAGAGAGGTAACCTTTGTGTGAAAGTGGCTGGCGTAATGAAATTCCAGAATTTTATTGGTTGATGATGGCCACACGTTTTCTATTGATGATCACCATCATTTATATTCTCTTATTACTATTACTATGATTTCTTTTGCTGATTTCATCAGTCTGATTTTATTCTTTCACCCCACACTCATTATTATATCACAGTTACTGATTCATGCTTTGTATTATAAAGTTACACTAATGGTTCAGTTAAAGTTGCATTGGTTCAGTTTTTAGATGGCCCATTTCCTTGGTACCAAACTAGCGAAATTTGCAAATATGACTCCCAAATGAGCCCGATATGTGTGCATCATGATTGTGGCTTCCTAACTTGTGTGATACAATGATTATAGCCTGCCAAAGCATAGAAAGAAATGCAGATTGGAATCCAATTCTATGAATTGTCATTTACAGTCCTATGCTGAAAAAGCTAGATTTTTTGTGTTTATAACAATTCCATTTTTTACCATATACCATAAATCGAAATTGGTTTTCGTACAACAGGATTTCAGTTCTTGCATTCTATTATGTGTATATTTACTTTTGCTAAAGATTTATTACGATAAGTTGTACAAACTTGGTGGTTAACCAGGAATATTGGGTAGCATTTTAGTCCTAGTTCCTGTTTGACCAGGACTGGCTGCACTGCACTTGCACATGTCTGGGTTCTTTAACTTGTATTTGAAGGAATTGCTCTATCACATTTCATTGTCATGGCACTCCAGAGTGCACATTCTATTCCTATCCTTGAAGAAGTGGTAAAGGGACCTGTGCGCTGTGCCTGTGGGTGTGGGAGTCATGGCTCAAACAGAAACTTGAACCCCACTTTGCAACAAATCTGGGCTTATACTTTCATCTAAAAGAGTTCTATGGGCTTTCACCTCTCCTTTCTAGATGGGAGAAGAAGCCCAGTTGAACTGTGCGAGCCCAACTTCTAAAATGAAAAAAATTTGATGCAAACCGGGTGTGGGTGTAGTATACGCCAAGTCAGTCAGTCTGAGCCACATCTGTTTTTATCAGTTTTGGACTTACTGGCATAATAGTGTCACATAAACTGACTTTTTCAACACTGAAAGGCCGCCAGGAAACCAATAATTTTGAACTTACAATTACCAACCCTCAAATTTAATAAATAATGTAAAACCAGTCTATTCACATTGAGCTTTCTAGGTTGGTATTGGCGTATGTCGGTGTCACGGTACTAAGTCATCCATTTTCAACATTCAATTCAACGACGTTATTCTTTTTCCTCGAATCTCCATATTAATCATGCGTGAACATATTAAGAATTTTTCAAGTCTGGGTCTTAGTTGACTTAAAAAGATTAATAAATACTACTACAATCTCATTTTTCTAAGGCATATGTGATTCTTTCTTCTTCTATTTTGGCAAAGGAGTTGCGGGGAGGTTCTTGTTTGAAGCTTTGGTGATGGGAAAGCTTGTGTGCTCGGAATTAGCAGCTGAAGGTTTGGATTTTATGGGACTGCTGGTGGCGTTGGTGATAGCTATGACCCTTATGATCCTCTGCAGCAGACCTCCAAGGCGGGCTGTAATTGCTGTTTATCGCTATGCTTGAGTCCTTGACAAGTGACAACTTTCTTTGTTGAAGATCCTGGGGCTTGATGTATTTTTCGTCTGTCTGAATTTTCCTTCATAGTTTTTAGCTTTTGGTCTTTATTTTGGAAATGATGACCCTGGTCAATAGTACACATAGAGGGGGTTTTCGTAGTAATATGGATCATGTTAAGGGTACAAAATAGTGACTGCAAGTCACTGACTTATTTGTCTGATTGCAGAGAATGTTTAGCAGTGAATCTTTTAATAAAATGATCAGAGTTTCTTCCTTTTTCTTTTTCTTTTACTTTTGGTATAAATTATCCTGTATAATTGGTATGAGCATTGAGCAAACGAGCTTCTGATATTAATAAATAATAATAATAATAAATTACAAAATTAACGTCCTAAGGCACTTAACGAAAAATTTAATAGATATGTTTAAGCATTAGCCTCTCTCAGAGGGATATTTTTCCACTGTTACACAAGAATGCAATTTGATAACCCAAAAAATACAGTTAAAAAAGAATAAAAAAATGAAAAAAGAAGAGCTTTGGAGAGAGGAGAAAAAAAATTGGGTAGAAACATGAATGACCTGTTTAAAAGTTTAGGGAGGGAGGAGAGTAGAGAGGAGTAGAGGGGAAGAGAGTAGTGGAGAGGAGAGTAGAGGGAAATGGTTCTCCTCCACCTTGTTTGGATGTTTTTAAAATTAGTAAGAGAGAAGGGAATAATTAGCCCTTCCCTTTATTTGGATGTTTTAAAAATTAGGATAGAGAGGAGAGGAAATGATTAAAATAGACAAATTTAGCCCTATTTGAAAATAGACTTACAACATTGGTCTATCATTAATTTAGAAATGATAAATTAGGAAATTTACTTGAACAATAATTTATCTACTCTACTCCCTCTCTAAATCTCTCCAATTTGGGGAACCCCCTCCAAACCCCCTCCAAACCCCTCCTCCTCCTTCCTTAAAAAACTTCCAAACAAGGTAATTAGATTACTCTCCCTCCCTCTACTCTACTCCCCCTCCTTTTTTAAACATCCAAACAGGCCAGAAATGAATTCAAACTATGACACATTACATATTTTACTGATAAACAATAGTGCAGGATTACAGTACAGAATACCAATTTCTCTCTATCATATTAAAATTGTTTTCAGCAATTGTATTCTTTCCATTAGATCTACTGTTACAAAACTTACAAAATAAGAAAAGGGGAGAAGGGGCAGGTGGAGAAAGGGAAGGGGAAATATTGTATTCGTCTATCGCATTACCACAGAAAAATTTTGCTACAGAAAAGTTTAACAATCAAGTTTTTTTACCCCCAATGGAAATCTAGCTTTAAAACAACCAAAGTACAATTGAGCTCAGCACTAATTGAGGAACTTTTGCACTTAGTTTTTGGCTGAATTTTGAATAGTCTCCAAAAGATGCTCAATTCTGTACTTCATAACAGGCTGGCCTGCTCTCGTCTTCTTGAACATCTTCTCTCTTGCAGCCTTCCTCTGAGCTTCAGCCTTTTCTCTCTCTTCCTTCTTTGCTTGAAGAACTGCCTGCATCTCAATCCTTTCCTTCTCTTTCTTTTAATGCTTCTTATCATACATTTCTTTCAAACTGGGTATACCAGGATTCTTCGTGTTCTGTTTGTTCATACCCATTCTGCTTCCATCTTCAGTTTCATTCTCATCCAGCAACAAACACCAGAATGGTATGTGACTTAAGCTTCCAAACTCCACATGCAACTACAAATCTATACGGATGCGATGGGTTTGGGGTTGGGATTTTGACTTCTGAGTGGTATAAACTTAAAACACCACCAAGCATTTTTTCTATTTCAAAATCAGTGCTTTAAATAAGTGATCCAAACAATGTAATGATAATTAGGACTTCAAACTAGGAACTAATACTCCAAATTGAAATCCACATACTACCTAAAAGATTTTTTTAATTTTTATTTAAAAAAAAAAAAACTAATTTTATAGGACATGAGTAATGAATTGTATTTCAGAAATAGTGATACAATCGTTTAAGGAAAAACTTGTGGTATTTGACACTTTTATTTAGGTCTAAACCTATTTTTAGAGAGAAACCAACAAAACAATCTAACATTCATATGAAGTAGATGTCATATCAAACCTCAATGGATCTTATAGCTGAGGAAATATCATGTTGCTGACTTTGTTGCTTTAGCAACTTTTAACACTTCTTCACATGCTTTGCATTCTTATAAAACTCCTTTTGCTTCTCTGAAAAAAATGAAACAGGAACCTGTCAGTGGAAATACCACAGTATGACAAAACAAAATTTATAATCACTGACATCTTTCCATTCTCTTTCAGAAAAGAATATTTTTTCTCCACTTCATTCTTGGAAAGAACAAGAAGAAACAAATTCTTAATCATTATCACTTCTTTTATATTTGAGTTTAGTATCATTTTTTGCTCTTTCACCCATCTAGGAAACAAACAGAGGATAATGGATAATTATCCTCAACGGACAGCAGGCGCTATGCCCCCAAGTTGCACAGTAATAAAGGGGTCCATTCAGCAAACAAGTTCAATCAGTGGCTTTTATATACATCAAAGTTCATGTAGCTCTGGTTCAAAAATGGCTCTCTGCTCTGCCAACTCATTTTCCTTGCCCTAATCCTTGAAAACAATTGTTATCACCATCTTTGAAAATGATGTTCTCGTTGCTCATTTCACAACATAATTCTATTTTTGTAAAAATTAAATATATTATTAGCTAAGAAGCATGTGTATGGGTATGACATGGCGACACAACAATTTTTGTAGCCCTTACCTAGGAAGCATGGGCACGGGCATGACATGGGTACGGCACCCTAAATAAAGTGTCAGTGCTTCCTAAATTATTAGCTGGAATATGCCTACATTTCTCTCAAAAGGAATTCAAGAACATCCACAGTCTCACATGGTTTGTAAGTTATTGACCGTTTGAGAACACAGTGAATAACTAACACATCATATCTCATGTTTATGGCGGGTCCTAACTGATTCAAACTACAAAGTACAAACAATGCAGTTCAGCTCACTTAATTTGAATCAAAGAGGAACATCATTTAAAAAAGGCTAACCAGAAAACCCTTTTTCAAACTGAAGTAGTGAACTGGAGACTGTAAGTTTATGACACCAAGTTGGTCAATAAGAATTTGGTATTTAGTTTTTAAAACTATAATTTCCTTTCCAAATTCATTTAGGCAAAAGACCAGAATTACGTAAGCATTGTACGGCTAGAAAAGTCTAAAGTTTGCATCCCCACCCAACCAGGCTGGAATACCAAAAAAAAATATTTCTCATTCCACAAATACTAATCCTGACCAATTCATACTATGCACCACGCTGTTCAGCTCACTTTTTTATAATTTGATAGTTGGGGGTGGGGGGATTTGAACCCCTTACGTCTCAATTGGAAACACCAGGAGGTGCCAATTGAGCTATAAGGAGCTTGATGCAGTTCAGCTCTTTAATACAAAACAAAGAGGAACATCATCTATTCATCTAAACTAAGCTAACCAGCAAACCCTTTTTCAAAGGGAACCGGACTCTGTAAGATTATGACACCAAGTTGGTCAATAACAATTTTGTATAGTTTCTAAAACTGAAATTACCTTTCAAAATTCATCCAGTCGAAAAACCATATAGAATCACACAAGCATTCTACAGCTTGAAAAGCCTAAAGCTTTCATCCCCACTAGGCTGAAATACCATAAAAAAAAAAAAAAAAAAAAAATTCTCATTCCACAAATACTAGTACATATAAAACATTAGATTTTGGAATTCTAGAAAGCTACTATTATTCCCATATAGCTCAAAATTCTTTTATTTCCTTTTCCTGCATTTTCTCATCAACCAACCAGAAAATTTAGCTCTAAACCAAACAGTCTCAGCTCTCAAGTCCCACTACCTCATACCCATCAAACAGAACTAACAAAATAACCCAAAAAAAAAATCAAATTGAACTAAATAACCCAATAACTAAAAAACACAAATTGTCAAAGACTCAAACAACAAAACCTTCATAAAAGAAAAAAAGACTGAAACTTTATCAAAATAAATGAAAAAAAAAACGTACTTATGAGAGATGGGTTGTAAAAATCTCCTTTTGTTTTGGCATTAGCGAATGCCTCGAGCGAAAGGCCACCCCCACCTAACCTATTCTTCTTCTTCATGTTGTTGTTGTTGTTGTTGTTCGTTCTGATCGAATTTGAGCCATTGTTTTTCCCCCTGTTTTCCTCGTCTCGTGCTTTCTGATGCTTCATTGTTGCAAAGGGGTTGGAATTCGAGCAAAATGGAAGAGGAAATTTTGCGAATCACAGAGAATTGGAATTAGGGCAAAAGAGGGGAAAAAAAAAAAAAAAGGGAACGAAATTGAAAGTTGAAACCCTAATTTGCAATTTTCTGAGTGTTGGGAAGAGATTCTGTACTTTTCAGGTTGGTTTGGAAGCTGGGTCTGGGTAAATTGGTAATAAAAGTTGAACACGTGGTAATGGAGTTTAAATATGATTTTTTTTTTTTTTAGAAAGAAATATGATTAATTTTAGGACTACATCTTTCACCACACACATTTTTACAATTATTAATCATTGTCATAAAAGAATATGATCTTAGATTTTTTCTTGATAAGGTTTTTTTTTTCCTAGAAATAAAATAAAATAAAATATATATACTAGCTGATAACTTAGCAATAAGAGCATCTACATCAGTTCATTTAAAATTTTTCGTCTAATTTACACAAAAAACCTACTTTTTCTATTTTACATAAGCAATTTGTAAAAACACCCACATCAGATCATCTATTATACACTATATTTTCTTTAAATAATCATTTAATATTATTATTTTATTATTTAACTTACCCACATACTTACCACCCACTACCCACAACATCCACCACACACGGTCTCATTCTTTATTTTTCAGAACAACACTCTCTCTTCTCTCACGATCAGCCATAGCCTTTGTTGCCAAACTGCCCTCCTCTCTCACGATCAGCCATAGCTAGAGCTCACCTTGAGCTCCGTCTAGGGCCGAGAGCCCCAAATCCTTCGCCATGCCATCACCGATGGCAGCAAAGATTAGCTACACCACTGCCACAAGCAGTGGTCCAAATCTTCACTCTCTCATGGCAGCAGCGAACACTCCACCCAAGCTTCCATGGCAGTGGCGACAGCAGCTTTGGCGTGAGTTTTGGTTTGATTTTTTTTATTGATTTTGGGTTATATTTTCTGTTGATTTTTGGTTTGATTTTCCATTGATTTTTTGGTTGGATTATTATGTGTTGTAATTGTGGTGGTGGGGTGGTACTGGATTGTGGTGGTGGGTGGATGGTTGATCGGCTGTGCTGATTTAGATGAAGAGAGGGAAAGGGAGAGTGATAAGTGTAATTTTTACATGATTTTTATTATCCTCTTATTTATTAAAATTGTTAGTTTTCCTTTATTTCTTTTGATTTGATTTGATTTTTTATTTATATTTATCTATTCATTTGTGCTTTGAAGGATTGAGAAGATTTCATATTAATCCACATCTTGTGGATGTAAATCGGTTGACTTGAAGACCCAATTAAATTTAAGTCCAATTCGGATTAGGATTCCAGCCCGCACATCAGTTAGTATTTTTGGCATAACTTTTGGCTCAAATGTCCAATCTAGATGATTCAAGTTGGGTTGGGGCTACAACTTTGTAGTTTACCAAGAGCTCGAATTCTGACGTTAAATGGGCCAAAATCGTTGGTTAAGTGAAGCCTAAAAATCTGGGATTTTCTCCAAACGAGAATTCAACTTGTAATAGGATTCCTTGACCTATTTAAAGGCTCTTTAGGGCAAATTCAAGGGCTGCCGCATTGAAGAATATTTTTTGGGAGTCTTTCTGAGGAGGTGGATCTGAGGACAAAGGCAAGAGCTTCATGTTGATCAACCAATTCAGATGAAAAACATAAGTTTTATTTGTTTTCTTTTCAATTTTATTATGAACTAAATTTTATTTTCTAGAGTGTTGATGTAATCTAGCAATGAACATACAATTTATATTCTGAGTTATTTTATTTTTAATATTTCCATGATTGAGTGTTTAATTCTTATTCTTAATGATTACTATTTTTTTTACGAATTATTGTTTGATCAATTGAATTACAATGAGACCGAGAGGTGATTTGTTATTTTAGTTCTAGAATTAAACACCATTAGTTGAGCGAAAGTAGAGATGCTTTACCGCGATTAGTGTGATTTTTCAGAAAATTCAAAGTACGTAATGAGTCTTCAGTTAATTAAATTCGCATAGAGATATGGAATTGTTAGCTGAAGATATTTTTGATATTATTCGAGAGAAGATATTGAATAGTTAAGGAATTTTTAATCATAAACGGGAGATTATTAGAATTTAATAATTAGGAAGAATAAATTGTGTGGGATTTGTTAGGTGAAATCAACTGCTCTAGATCCATTTTTATCATATTTTTACACTTTTAGATTTTTACGCTTTGTTAATTTTTTTTTATTCGTAGATTTATTTTTATTAAATAGTTTAATTTAATTTAGATAGTAGAACCTTCCATTTATTTTTGATTTTCCAAATAGTAATTTATTTAGTGAATTTCGGTATTCAATAACATAGTTAATCCTTGTGGGTTCGACATTCGTTTTCTAAAAAAACACTTTACTACTTGTTACGATTCTGTGCGCTTGCAGATTATTTTTCACGAACAAGTTTTTGGCGCCGTTGCTGGGGATTAACTATTTGTTATTGATATTGATACTAGCTAGATATTTACTACTTTGGATTTTATTTTATTTATTTTTAAAAAAATTAAATTAGGTGCATTTGAGTTTGTTTTCTTTCTTTTCAGGAATTAGAAGTGCATGCCCCGATCTAAACTATTAGAGCATACACTCTTTGATCCTGAAATTGAAAGAACCTTACGTCAGCTCAAGAAAGAAAAGAAGAAAGAGGCCAACACATCTCTATCTAATATGGCCGATCAAGAGCAAAAGGCGTTAAGAGATTATGCTATGCCCTCGGTCAGTGGAGCTACATCAAGCATAAGGAGGCCAGCCATACAAGCCAATAATTTTGAGATCAAGCCGGCCATCATTCAGATGATACAACAGATTGTCCAGTTCGGGGGGCTGTCACAAGAGGATCCTAATGTCCATATCACAAATTTCTTGGAAATTTGTGATACTTTTAAACATAACGGAGTGACAGATGATGCGATTCGACTAAGGCTTTTTCCCTTCTCACTTAGGGATAAAGCAAAAGTTTGGTTGAATTCTTTGCCACATGGCATCATTACTACATGGGAGGAGTTGGCACAAAAATTCTTAGCAAAATATTTCCCTCCCGCAAAGATAGCAAAGCTAAGGAATGATATCACCACGTTCATCCAATTTGAGGGTGAATCATTATATGAAGCATGGGAGAGGTACAAAGATTTATTGCGAAGGTGTCCTCATCATGACCTTCCAGCATGGCTTCAAGTACAAACATTCTACAATGGTCTAGGAGCTACAAACAGGTCTGTGGTTGATGCAGTAGCTGGTGGAGCTTTAATGAGTAAAACTCATGAGGCAACCTATGAATTCTGGAAGAATTGGCATCCAACAACTATCAATGGCCTACAGAAAGAGCAATGCCAAGAAAGACAGCTGGAGTTTTAGAACTTGATTCTATTACCTCATTGGCGGCACAAATGGCAACTTTGTCTCAACAACTAGGTAAAATGAATGTTAATGCTATTCAAACTAATGTTGTTTGTGACCATTGTGCAGGAAATCATTCAAGTGTCGACTGCCAAGTGGGAAATCCTTTTGCCCAATCGAGTTATGGACAAGCAAATTACGTTTCAAATCTTCAACATCAAAATAATCCATACTCGAACACGTACAATCCTGGATGGAGGAATCACCCCAACTTCTCATGGAGCAATAACCAAGGGCAGGCTAAACCACCTCAGCAATTTCCACAGTAAGAGAAGAAGCCGACACTTGAGGACATGTTCATGCAGTACATGCAGAAGACAGATGTGGCGATCCAAAACAACTTAGCTTCAATTCGTAATCTTGAGGTGCAAATCGGTCAGCTCTCAAGCATGCTCACAGAGAGGACTGCAGGAACTTTGCCAAGTAACACTGTCACCAATCTGAAAGAACATGTAAAGGCAATATCATTGAGAAGTGGGCGAACATATGAGGAGCCAAAAGTAACAAATGTCAAACAAGATGAAGCTGTGGATAATGAGGAGTCAAAGATGAAGGAAGCCGAGTCAGAGATGAAAGAAGTGGAGCAAGCTGAGAAGACTAAGGAGAATGAAAGAGCTTCAAAATCCAAAAATTCCAGGGAAGTTACTTTTGAGACTTATTCTCCTTCAATTTATGATCCACCAATTCCTTTTCCGCAAAGATTAAGAAAAAATAATGTGGATGATCAGTTTTCTAAATTTATAAGTATATTTAAGCAATTGCATATTAATATTTCTCTCATTGAAGCTTTGGAACAAATGCCTAAATATGCTAAATTTTTGAAGGATATTATATCAAAGAAGCGGAAATTGGAGGAGCATGAAACAGTAATGTTGACAGAGGAGAGTAGTGCAATCTTACAAAAGAAGCTGCCACCTAAGCTGAAAGATCCGGGGTGTTTCACTATCCCTTGCACTATAGGAAAATCTTATTTTGATAGAGCTTTATGTGATTTAGGGGCAAGTATTAATCAAATGCCTCTCTCTGTTTTCAGGAAATTGGGTATTGGAGAAGTAAAGCCGACCACTATCTCTTTACAATTGGTGGATAGATCTATTAAATATCCAAGAGGAGTCATTGAGGACGTATTAGTAAAAGTTGACAAGTTCATCTTCCTGGCTGACTTCATTGTCCTTGATATGGATGAGGACGAGGAGATCCCTTTGATATTGGGTCGACCTTTCCTTGCGACGGGGAGAACCTTAATTGATGTCGAGCAAGGAAAACTTGTTTTGAGGGTCGGAGAGGATGAGGTCACTTTTGATGTATTTAAGCCTACGAAATTTCCTTCCGAGACACATTCTTGTTTTCAAATAAGTGACCGAGACGTGATCATGGCCGATGAGACTTGTGCAATTGATTTTCTAAAGTTACCACTTGAGGTATGTCTTACTCGTTCTACACCTGTAAAATTCAATGATGAAGAGGTTAAAGAGTGTGAAAGATATTTGGAGGCTACACCACTCTTTCCTCCTTCAATGCAACCAAAAGTAGAAGACTTAAAATCATGTCAGCCAACATCTCCACCGGAGGAACCACCTAAACTTAAGCTCAAACCACTTCCATCAAATTTAAGGTACGCTTTCTTAGGCCAAGACTCTACTTTTCCAGTTATTATTAACAGTTCTTTGAGTGATGTAAAGGAGGAAAAGTTGTTGAGAATCTTGCAGGAACACAAAATGGCTTTGGGTTGGACCATCTTTGACATCAAAGGAATTAGTCCTTTGATTTGCACACACAAGATTTTAATGGAGGATAAATATAAGCCGATTGTCCAACCCCAGAGAAGATTGAATCCATCAATGAAAAAAGTGGTGCATAAAGAAGTGCTGAAGCTATTAGATGCCGTAATTATTTATCCTATCTTGGATAGAGCATGGGTAAGTCCAGTACAAGTCGTCCCAAAGAAAGGTGGAATAACCATGATCAAAAATGATAATAATGAACTTATACCAACAAGGATAGTCACGGGATGGCGAATATGCATAGATTACAGAAGACTTAATGATGCAACTCGTAAAGATCATTTTCCTTTACCTTTTATTGATCAAATGCTAGAAAGACTTGCAGGGCATGCTTACTACTGTTTTCTGGATGGATACTCTGGTTATAATCAAATAGCCATCGTGCTTGAAGATCAAGAGAAGACCACTTTTACTTGTCCATATGGAACATTTGCATATAGGTGGATGCCTTTTGGCCTTTGCAATGCGCCAGCCACATTTCAAAGATGCATGATGTCCATCTTCTCGAACATGGTGGAAAATTTTTTAGAAGTCTTCATGGATGACTTCTCTGTCTTTGGATATTCTTTTGATAATTGTTTGTCGAACTTATCATCAGTTTTGCAGAGATGCGAGGAGACAAATTTAGTATTGAACTGGGAAAAATGCCACTTCATGGTAGAGGAAGGGATAGTGTTGGGCCACCGAATTTCCTCTAAGGGAATTGAAGTTGACAAAGCAAAAATAAAGGTGATCGAAAAACTCCTACCACCAGCCAATGTGAAGGGCGTGAGAAGTTTCTTAGGACACGCCGGATTCTACCGACGGTTTATTAAGGATTTTTCCCAAATTACTAAACCTTTTTGCAATTTATTGATTAAAGACACTCGATTTGAATTTTCTGATGAATGCTTGCATGCTTTTGAAACATTGAAAAAGAAATTAATTTCAGCACCTATAATTGTGTCACCAGATTGGAATTTACCGTTTGAATTAATGTGTGATGCCAGTGATTATGCTATAGGGGTTGTTTTAGGGCAGAGAAAAGATAAAAATTTTCATGTTATTTATTATGCAAGTAGGACCTTAACAGAAGCTCAACTGAATTATGCCACTACTGATAAAGAATTATTAGCCGTTGTTTTTGCTTTTGACAAATTTCTTTCTTACTTGATAGGTTCGAAGGTGATTGTCTACACCGATCACTCTGCTTTGCAATACTTGCTTGCAAAGAAGGATGCTAAACCAAGATTGCTTCGATGGATTTTGCTTCTACAAGAATTCGATGTGGAGATTAAGGACAAGAAGGGTACTGAAAATTTGGTGGTGGATCACTTGTCTCGGATGGAGCTTCAAGGTACGGATGATGAGCAGCAAGTCCAAATAAAAGAAGCATTCCCGGGTGAGCATTTGATGGCTATCCAAGTTGTTCCATGGTACGCTGACATAGTCAACTACTTGGTGTCACGAATTCTACCTCCCAGAATGACATATCAACAAAAGAAGAAGTTCTTCTCCAACTTGAAATATTATTTTTGGGAAGAACCTTTTTTATACCGGCACTGTGCGGACCAGATAATCAGAAGATATGTGCCCGAGGAGGAGATGGAGAACATACTCAGACATTGTCATTCATTGGAAGTTGGCGGCCACTTTGGTGGTGCAAAAACAACAACAAAAATTCTCCAATCTGGGTTTTATTGGCCATCTATTTTTAAAGATGCATTTAAATTTGTTAATTTGTGTGATCATTGTCAAAGAGTTGGAAATATTTCTAGGAAATATGAGATGCCTTTAAACAATATTTTAGTTATTGAATTATTTGATGTTTGGGGTATAGATTTCATGGGTCCTTTTCCATCCTCATACTCTAACAAATTTATTTTGGTGGCTGTAGATTATGTCTCCAAATGGGTGGAAGCAGTCGCCTTGCCGACTAATGATGCGAGAGTCGTAGTGAATTTTCTACGAAAGAATATCTTCTCCCGATTTGGCACTCCAAGGGCAATAATCAGTGATGGCGGAAAGCATTTTTGCAATCGCCAATTTGAAGCACTACTGACTAAGTATGGAGTTACACATCACGTGGCGACACCATACCATCCTCAAACGAGCGGACAAGTCGAGGTATCTAATCGAGAGCTGAAGCGTATATTGGAAAAGACCGTGAATATCTCTCGTATAGACTAGGCGAGAAAGTTAGATGATGCTTTATGGGCCTATAGAATAGCATTCAAAACACCGATCGGGATGTCACCATACCGGCCCGTATATGGAAAAGCATGCCATCTACCGGTGGAGCTAGAACACAGAGCCTATTGGGCGACAAGGATACTGAACTTTGATCTACAAGCAGCTGGCGAGAAGAGAATATTGCAAATCAATGAGATGGATAAGTTCTGCAATGATGCTTATGAGAATGCTCGAATTTACAAAGATAAAACTAAGAGATGGCATGATAACCATATTCTAAGTAGGGAATTCGAAGTCGGGCAAAAATTTCTATTATTTAAGTCAAGACTTCGACTCTTTCCAGGAAAGCTACGCTCTCGGTGGTTAGGACCGTTTGTGGTAACCCAAGTTTTTACCTATGGGGCGGTTGAAGTCCATCATGTACAAAAAGGGACATTTAAAGTAAATGGACAGAGATTAAAACCCTATAGGGATGGAGACTTTAACTCAGAAAATTGCTCCATCGATCTCATCAGTAAAAAAAGATAAGAGGATAACGTCTAGCTACAGACGTTAAATAAAGCGCTTTTGGGAGGCAACCCAAGTTTTTTATTTACTTTTATGTTTGTGTTTTTTTTTTTTACTTTTTATTTTTTATTTTTTTTCTTTTACCTTATTCTTTTTCTTTCATTTTGTAGGAATAAAGAGACCAAAGAAATCTTCAATGGGTACACGGCTGCACCTCAAGGAAAAATATTCAATTAAAAATTAGGGGAGCATCTCTTCTCCTTTCTCATTCTTTTAATTAGTTTTTTTTCCCTTTTTCCCATTGAGGACAATGTGAAATTTAAGTTTGGGGGAAGGGAATTTATTTTTAATATTTCCCAAAAAAAAGCCTATGATAAGATTATGAAATTTCTTATAATTTTTAGGAATCATTCTCATCGCTTAAGTCCAATTGTTAATTTTTCACTTGATCTTGTTTAATTTGATATGATCATTAATCATTGCGCATACCTAGAGAAATTTTATGTGAATTTTGTAAATTTGGATGATCTCTACTTATTCTAGAACTTGTAGAATTACTCTCATGGAGAAATCTTATACATAATATTACTTGGGAAGTGATTTAGGCATTCTTTGAATCGATTGAGCCTTTCAAGCTTACCTCTTTATTATCTTTATCCCTAGTTACCCAATTGATCTATTCTTAAGTTGGGTTGAAGAAAAGAGAACGATATATGAGTGTTTAAAGAAAAAAAAAAAAAAAAAAGAAAAGAGAAAGGAAGAAGAAAATTGTACAAAGTTCCATTTACTCCAATGTTTTGAGTTGCTTAGTAACTAGGGGTATTCATTACCAATGTTTACTCTTACGTCAAACTGCAACTTGAAATATGAGTATGCAAAAGCAATTCAAGTTTGTGACTTGTTGAGTAACTGGGTGCATCCATCACAAATGCCTGCATTCACGTCAAAAGATAAGTGACGACTTGAAGTAAGAAAAGAAAAGAAAAGAAAATAAATTTTTTTTTTTTGATGAAGAGAGTTATTTTGAGATATTCAAAGGACTGAGAAAAATTTATATTTTAGAAGTGAGAGTGCTTTATTTGCTTAAACCTTATCTTTTCTTTATAGCCCTCACCATAGCCATACATCACAAGCCTAATAAAGACCTACTGATCCTGGGTAATATTTTGTTTTATATTAGTGGAGAGTGATTTAAAAAGCAAGCTTTTGGAGTTTCTGGAGATCCGTACTTATTTACTTGTTTGTATAAAACTATCCGGGAAGCTAATGATGAAGTGAGAATGATAATGCGATGGAGTTGAGTTTTGAATTAACTTTTGGACTTGATTAATTTGGAATGATTCCTTTGAATTATAAGCTTTATGCAGATCTTTGAGGCAAGGAAAAAAAATTTTAATTTATGAAGCAAACAGAGAGGACAGCTCTCAAGCATGCTCACAGAGAGGACTGCAGAACTTTGCCAAGCAACACTGTCACCAATCCGAAAGAACATGCAAAGGCAATATCATTGAGAAGTGGGTGAACATATGAGGAGCCAAAAGTAACAAATGCCAAACAAGATGAAGCTGTGGATAATGAGGAGTCAGAGATGAAAGAAGTGGAGCAAGTTGAGAAGACTAAAGAGAATGAAAGAGCTTCAAAATTCAAAAAATTCAGGGAAGTCACTTTTGAGACTTATTCTCCTTCAATTTATAATCCACCAATTCCTTTTCCGCAAAGATTAAGAAAAAATAATGTGGATGATCAGTTTTCTAAATTTCTGAGTATATTTAAGCAATTGCATATTAATATTCCTCTCATTGAAGCTTTGGAACAAATGCCTAAATATGCTAAATTTTTTAAGGATATTATATCAAAGAAGCGGAAATTGGAGGAGCATGAAATAGTAATGCTGACAGAGGAGAGTAGTGCAATCTTACAAAAGAAGCTGCCGCCTAAGCTGAAAGATTCGGGGAGTTTCACCTATCCCTTGCACTATAGGAAAATCCTATTTTGATAGAGCTTTATGTGATTTAGGGGCAAGTATTAATCTAATGCCTCTCTCTGTTTTCAGGAAATTGGGTCTTGGAGAAGTAAAGCCGACCACTATCTCTTTACAATTGGCGGATAGATCTATGAAATATCTCAAAATACCCCTCTTCATCAATTTTTTTTTTCTTTTCTTACTTCAAGTCATCATTTATCTTTTGACGTGAATGCAGGCATTTGTGATGGATGCACCCAGTTACTCAACAAGTCACAAACTTGAAGTGCTTTTGCATACTCATATTTCAAGTTACGGTTTGACGTAAGAGTAAACATTGGCAATGAATACCCCTAGTTACTAAGCAACTCAAAACATTGGAGTAAATGGAACTTTGTACAATTTTCTTCTTCTTCTTTTTTTTTTTTTTTTTTCAAACACTCATATATCGTTCTCTTTTCTTCAACCTAGTTTAAGAATAGATCAATTGGGTAACTAGGGATAAAGATAATAAAGAGGTATGCTTGAAAGGCTCAATCGATTCAAAGAATGCCTAAATCACTTCCCAAGTAATATTCTGTATAAGATTTCTCCATGAGAGTAATTCAACAAGTTCTAGAATAAGTAGAGACCATCCAAATTTACAAAATTCACATAAAATTTCTCTAGGTATGCACAATGATTAATGATCATATCAAATTAAATAAGATTAAGTAAAGAATTAACAACTGGACTTAAGCAATGAGAATGATTCCTAAAAATTATAAGAAATTTCAACCATAATCTTATCATAGGCTTTTTTTTTTTTTTTGGAAATATTAAAAATAAATTCCCTTCCCCCAAACTTAAATTTCACATTGCCCTCAATGGAAAAAAAAGGAAGAAAAACTAAATAAAAGAATGAGAAAAGAAAAGAGATGCTCCCCTGATTTTTAATTGAATATTTTTCCTTGAGGTGCAGCCATGTACCCATTGAAGATTTCTTTGGTCTCTTTATTCCTACAAAATGAAAGAAAAACAATAAGAAAAGAAAAAAAAAAATTGATGAAGAGAGGTATTTTGAGATATTCAAAGGATTGAGAAAAATTTATATTTTAGAAGTGAGAGTGCTCTATTTGCTTAAACCTTATCTTTTCTTTATAGCCCTCACCATAGCCATACATCACAAGCCTAATAAAGACCTATTGATCCTGGGTAATATTTTGTTTTATATTAGTGGAGAGTGATTTAAAAAGCAAGCTTATGGAGTTTTTAGAGATCTGTACTTATTTACTTGTTTGTATAAAACTATCCGGGAAGCTAATGATGAAGTGAGAATGATAATGTGATGGAGTTGAGTTTTGAATTAACTTTTGGACTTGATTAATTTGGAATAATTCCTTTGAATTATAAGCTTTATGCAAATCTTTGAGGCAAGGAAAAAAAAAATTTTAAATTTATGAAGCAAAGCTTGTTCTAGTTGTTTTTTTTTTGCTCGAGGACTAGCAAAGTTTAAGTTTGGGGGAATTTGATAAGTGTAATTTTTACATGATTTTTATTATCCTATTATTTATTAAAATTGTTAGTTTTCCTTTATTTCTTTTGATTTGATTTGATTTTTTATTCATATTTATCTATTCATTTGTGCTTTGAAGGATTGAGAAGATTTCAGATTAATCCACATCTTGTGAATGTAAATCGGTTGACTTGAAGACCCAATTAAATTTAAGTCCAATTCGGATTAGGATTCCAGCCCGCATATCAGTTAGTATTTTTGGCATAACATTCAGCTTAGATGTCCAATCGAGATGATTCAAGTTGGGCTGGAAAGTTAACTTAAAGGGCTAAAACTTTGTAGTTTACCAAGAGCCCGAATTCAGACGTTAAATGGACCAAAATCGTTGGTTAATTGAAGCCTAAAAATCTGGAATTTTCCCCAAACGAGAATTCAACTTGTAATAGGATTCCTTGACCTATTTAAAGGCTCTTTAG
Source organism: Quercus ilex subsp. ballota (assembly GCA_032727855.1). Taxonomy (NCBI): domain Eukaryota; kingdom Viridiplantae; phylum Streptophyta; class Magnoliopsida; order Fagales; family Fagaceae; genus Quercus; species Quercus ilex. The sequence continues at coordinate 23,389,562 of CM064919.1, forward strand.
GGAAAATTCAAGGGCTGCCGCATTGAAGAATATTTTTTTGGGAGTCTTTCTGAGGAGGAGGATTTGAGGACAAAGGCGAGAGATTCATGTTGATCAACCAATTCAGATGAAAAACATAATTTTTATTTGTTTTCTTTTCAATTTTATTATGAACTAAATTTTATTTTCTAGGGCGTTGATGTAGTCTAGCAATGAACACACAATTTATATTCAGAGTTATTTTATTTTTAATATTTCCATGATTGAGTGTTTAGTTCTTATTCTTAATGCTTACTATTTTTTTTTACGAATTATTGTTTGATCAATTGAATTACAATGAGACTGAGAGGTGATTTGTTATTTTAGTTCTAGAATTAAACACCATTAGTTGAGCGAAAGTAGAGATGCTTTACCGTGATTAGTGTGATTTTTCAGAAAATTCAAAGTACGTAATGAGTCTCCAGTTAATTAAATTCGCATAGAGATATGGAATTGTTAGTTGAAGATATTTTTGATATTATTCGAGAGAAGATATTGAATAGTTAAGGAATTTTTAATTATCAACGAGAGATTATTAGAATTTAATAATTAGGAAGAATAAATTGTGTGGGATTTGTTAGGTGAAATCAACTGCTCTAGATCCATTTTTATCATATTTTTACACTTTTAGATTTTTACGCTTTGTTAATTCTTTTTATTTGTAGATTTATTTTTATTAAGTAGTTTAACTTAATTCAGATAGTAGAACGTTCCATTTATTTTTGATTTTCCAAATAGTAATTAATTTAGTGAATTTTGGTATTCAATAACATAGTTAATTCCTGTGGGTTCGACATTCGTTTTCTAAAAAAACACTTTACTGCTTGTTACGATTCTGTGTGCTTGCAGATTATTTTACGCGAACAAGTTTTTGGTAAAAATGGTGGTTTTGCAAGGAAGTGCATGCCCTTCCTCAAAAACTTGTTCGCGTAAAATAATCTGCAAGCGCACAGAATCGTAACAAGTAGTAAAGTGTTTTTTTAGAAAACGAATGTCGAACCCACAAGGATTGACTATGTTATTGAATACCGAAATTCACTAAATTAATTACTATTTGGAAAATCGAGAATAAATGGAACGTTCTACTATCTAAATTAAATTAAACTATTTAATAAAAATAATCTACGAATAAAAAAAAAAATTAACAAAGCGTAAAAATCTAAAAGTGTAAAAATATGATAAAAATGGATCTAGAGCAGTTGATTTCACCTAACAAATCCCACACAATTTATTCTTCCTAATTATTAAATTCTAATAATCTCCCGTTGATGATTAAAAATTCCTTAACTATTGAATATCTTCTCTCGAATAATATCAAAAATATCTTCAGCTAACAATTCCATATCTCTATGCGAATTTAATTAACTGGAGACTCATTACGTACTTTGAATTTTCTGAAAAATCACACTAATCGCGGTAAAGCATCTCTACTTTTGCTCAACTAATGGTTTTTAATTCTAGAACTAAAATAACAAATCACCTCTCGGTCTCATTGTAATTCAATTGATCAAACAATAATTCGCAAAAAAAATAGTAAGCATTAAGAATAAGAATTAAACACTCAATCATGGAAATATTAAAAATAAAATAACTCAGAATATAAATTGTGTGTTCATTGCTAGACTACATCAACGCTCTAGAAAATAAAATTTAGTTCATAATAAAATTGAAAAGAAAACAAATAAAACTTATGTTTTTCATTTGAATTGGTTGATCAACATGAAGCTCTCGCCTTTGTCCTCAAATCCTCCTCCTTAGAAAGACTCCCAAAAAATATTCTTCAATGCGGCCCCCTTGAATTTGCCCTAAAGAGCCTTTAAATAGGTCAAGGAATCCTATTACAAGTTGAATTCTCGTTTGGAGAAAATCCCAGATTTTTAGGCTTCACTTAACCGACGATTTTAGCCCATTTACCATCAGAATTCGGGCTCTTAATAAACTACAAAGTTGTAGCCCTTTAAGTTAACTTTCCAGTACAACTTGAATTATCTCGATTGGACATTTGAGCCGAAAGTTATGCCAAAAATACTAACTGATGTGCTGGCTGGAATCCTAATCCGAATTTGACTTAAATTTAATTGGGTCTTCAAGTCAACCGATTTACACCCACAAGATGTGGATTAATCTGAAATCTTCTCAATCCTTCAAAGCACAAATGAATAGATAAATATAAATAAAAAATCAAATCAAAACAAAAGAAATAAAGGAAAACTAACAATTTTAATAAATAAGAGGATAATAAAAATCATGTAAAAATTACACTTATCAAATTCCCCCAAACTTAAAACTTTGCTAGTCCTCGAGCTAAAAAAACAACTAGAACAAGCTTTGCTTCATAAATTTTAATTTTTTTTCCTTGCCTCAAAGATCTGCATAAAGCTTATAATTCAAAGGAATCATTCCAAATTGATCAAGTTCAAAAGTTAATTCAAAACTCAACTCCATCGCATTATCATTCTCACTTCATCATTAGCTTCCCGGATAGTTTTATGCAAACAAGTAAATAAGTACGGATCTCTAAAAACTCCATAAGCTTGCTTTTTAAATCACTCTCCACTAATATAAAACAAAATATTACCCAGGATCAATAGGTCTTTATTAGGCTTGTGATGTATGGCTGTGGTGAGGGCTATAAAGAAAAGATAAGGTTTAAGCAAATAGAGCACTCTCACTTCTAAAATATAAATTTTTCTCAGTCCTTTGAATATCTCAAAATACCTCTCTTCATCAAATTTTTTTTTTCTTTTCTTTTCTTTTCTTACTTCATGTTGTCACTTATCTTTTGACGTGAATGCAGGCATTTGTGATGGATGCACCATGTTACTCAACAAGTCACAAACTTGAAGTGCTTTTGCATACTCATATTTCAAGTTACGGTTTTACGTAAGAGTAAACATTGGTAATGAATACCCCTAGTTACTAAGCAACTCAAAACATTGGAGTAAATGGAACTTTGTACAATTTTCTTCTTCTTCTTCTTCTTCTTCTTTTTTTTTTTTTTTTTTTTTTCTTTTCTCTTTAAACACTCATATATCGTTCTCTTTTCTTCAACCCAGTTTAAGAATAGATTAATTGGGTAACTAGGGATAAAGATAATAAAGAGGTAAGCTTGAAAGGCTCAATCGATTCAAAGAATGCCTAAATCACTTCCCAAGTAATATTCTGTATAAGATTTCTCCATGAGAGTAATTCAACAAGTTCTAGAACAAGTAGAGATCATCCAAATTTACAAAATTCACATAAAATTTCTCTAGGTATTCACAATGATTTATGATCATATCAAATTAAACAAGATCAAGTAAAGAATTAACAATTGGACTTAAGCAATGAGAATGATTCCTAAAAATTATTAGAATTTTCAACCATATTCTTATCATAGGCAAATTTTTTTTTTTAATAAATAAAATAAATTCCCTTCCCCCAGACTTAAATTTCACATTGTCCTCAATGGGAAAAAGGAAGAAAAACTAATTAAAAGAATGAGAAAGGAGAGGATATGCTTCCCTGATTTATAATTGAATATTTTTCCTTGAGGTGCAGCCGTGTACCCATTGAAGATTTCTTTGGTCTCCTTATTCCTACAAAATGAAAGAAAAACAATAAGATAAGGAGAAAAAATAAACAAATAAAAACATAAACATAAAATAAAAAAAACTTGGGTTGCCTCCCAAAAGCGTTTTATTTAACGTCTGTAGCTAGACGTTATCCTCTCATCCTTTTTTACAGATGAGATTGATGGAGCATTTTTCTGAGTTAAAGTCTCCATCCATATGGGGTTTTAATCTCTGTCCATTTACTTTAAATGTCCCTTTTTGTTCATGATGGACTTCAACCTCCCTATAGGGAAAAACTTGGGTTACCACAAACGGTCCTGACCACCGAGAGCGCAGCTTTCCCATGCGCTGTTCGAGATAGGATAAATAATTCCAGCATCTAATAGCTTCAGCATTTCTTTATGCACCACTTCTTTCATTGATGGATTCAATCTTCTCTGGGGTTGGACAATCGGCTTATGTTTATCCTCCATTAAAATCTTGTGTGTGCAAATTGAAGGACTAATTCCTTTGATTTCAGAGATGGTCCAACCCAAAGCCATTTTCTATTCCCGCAAGATTCTCAGCAAAGAAAGCGGTTTGAGCTGTTAATAATAACTGGAAAAGTAGAGTCTTGGCCTAAGAAAGCGTACCTTAAATTTGATGGAAGCGGTTTGAGCTTAAGTTTAGGTGGTTCCTCTGGTGGAGATGTTGGTTGACATGATTTTAAGTCTTCTACTTTTGGTTGCATTGAAGGAGGAAAGAGTGGTGTAGCCTCCAAATATCTTTCACACTCTTTAACCTCTTCATCATTGAATTTAATAGGTGTAGAGCGAGTAAGATATACCTCAAGTGGTAACTTTAGAAAATCAGTTGCATAAGTCTCATCGGCCATGATCACATCTCGGTCACTTATTTGAAAACAAGAATGTGTCTCCGAAGGAAATTTCATAGTCTCAAATACATCAAATGGAAACTCATCCTCTCCGACCCTCAAAACAAGTTTTCCTTGCTCGACATCAATTAAGGTTCTCCCCGTCGCAAGGAAAGGTTGACCCAATATCAAAGGGATCTCCTCGTCCTCATCCATATCAAGGACAATGAAGTCAGCCGAGAAGATGAACTTGTCAACTTTTACTAATACGTCCTCAATGACTCCTCTTGGATATTTAATAGATCTATCCGCCAATTGTAAAGAGATAGTGGTCGGCTTTACTTCTCCAAGACCCAATTTTCAAAAAATAGAGATAGGCATTAGATTAATACTTGCCCCTAAATCACATAAAGTTCTATCAAAATAAGATTTTCCTATAGTGCAAGGGATAGTGAAACTCCCTGGATCTTTCAGCTTAGGCGGCAGCTTCTTTTGTGAGATTGCACTACTCTCCTCTGTCAGCATTATTGTTTCATGCTCCTCCAATTTCCGCTTCTTTGATATAATATCCTTCAAAAATTTAGCATATTTAGGCATTTGTTCCAAAGCTTCAATGAAAGGAATATTAATATGCAATTGCTTAAATATACTTAGAAATTTAGAAAACTGATCATCCACATTATTTTTTCTTAATCTTTGCGGAAAAGGAATTGGTGGATCACAAATTGAAGGAGAATAAGTCTCAAAAGTAACTTCCCTGGATTTTTTGAATTTTGAAGCTCTTTCATTCTCCTTAGTTTTCTCAGCTTGCTCCACTTCTTTCATCTCTGACTCGGCTTCCTTCATCTTTGACTCCTCATTATCCATAGCTTTATCTTGTTTGGCATTTGTTACTTTTGGCTCCTCATATGTTCGTCCACTTCTCAATGATATTGCCTTTACATGTTCTTTCGAATTGGTGACAATGTTGCTTGGCAAAGTTCCTGCAGTCCTCTCTATGAGCATGCTTGAGAGCTGACCGATATGCACCTCAAGATTACGGATTGAAGCTGAGTTGTTTTGGATCGCCACATCTGTCTTCTGCATGTACTGCATGAACATGTCCTCAAGTGTCGGCCTCTTCTCTTGCTGTGGAAATTGCTGAGGTGGTTTAGCCTGCCCTTGCTTATTGCTCCATGAGAAGTTGGGGTGATTCCTCCATCCAGGATTGTACGTGTTTGAGTATGGATTATTTTGACGTTGAAGATTTGACATGTAATTTGCTTGTCCATAACTCGATTGGGCAAAAGGATTTCCCACTTGGCAGTCGACACTTGAATGATTTCCTGCACAATGATCACAAACAACATTAGTTTGAATAGCATTAACATTCATTTTACCTAGTTGTTGAGACAAAGTTGCCATTTGTGCCGCCAATGAGGTAATAGAATCAAGTTCTAAAACTCCAGCTGTCTTTCTTGGCATTGCTCTTTCTGTAGGCCATTGATAGTTGTTGGATGCCAATTCTTCCAGAAGTTCATAGGCTGCCTCATGAGTTTTACTCATTAAAGCTCCACCAGCTGCTGCATCAACCATAGACCTGTTTGTAGCTCCTAGACCATTGTAGAATGTTTGCACTTAAAGCCATGCTGGAAGGTCATGATGAGGACACCTTTGCAATAAATCTTTGTACCTCTCCCATGCTTCATATAATGATTCACCCTTAAATTGGATGAACGTGGTGATATCATTCCTTAGCTTTGCTGTCTTTGTGGGAGGCAAATATTTTGCTAAGAATTTTTGTGCCAACTGCTCCCATGTAGTAATGATGCCTGGTGGCAAAGAATTCAACCAAACTTTTGCTTTATCCCTAAGTGAGAGGGAAAAAGCCTTAGTCGAATCGCATCATCTGTCACTCCATTATGTTTAAAAGTATCACAAATTTCCAAGAAATTTGCAATATGGACATTAGGATCCTCTTGTGACAGCCCCCCGAACTGGACAGTCTGCTGTATCATCTAAATGATGGCCGGCTTGATCTCAAAATTATTGGCTTGTATGGCTGGCCTCCTTATGCTCGATGTAGCTCCATTGACCGAGGGCATAGCATAATCTCTTAACGCCTTTTGCTCTTGATCGGCCATATTAGATAGAGATGTGTTGGCATCTTTCTTCTTTTCTTTCTTTTCAGGAATTAGAAGTGCATGCCCTGATCTAAACTATTAGAGCATACACTCTTTGATTCTGAAATTGAAAGAACCTTACGTCAGCTCAAATTTCGCGTAAAATCCAAAGTAGTAAAATCCCAACAGTCACACCAAATTTGATAAGTGTAATTTTTACATGATTTTTATTATCCTTTTATTTATTAAAATTGTTAGTTTTCCTTTATTTCTTTTGATTTGATTTGATTTTTTATTTATATTTATCTATTCATTTGTGCTTTGAAGGATTGAGAAGATTTCAGACTAATCCACATCTTGTGGATGTAAATCGCTTGACTTGAAGACCCAATTAAATTTAAGTCCAATTCGGATTAGGATTCCAGGATGCACATCAGTTAGTATTTTTGGCATAACTTTTGGCTCAGATATCCAATCAAGACGATTCAAGTTGGGCTGGAAAGTTAACTTAAAGGACTATAACTTTGTAGTTTACCAAGAGACTGAATTTGGACGTTAAATGGGCCAAAATCGTCAGTTAAATGAAGCCTAAAAATCTGGGATTTTCTCCAAACGAGAATTCAACTTGTAATTGGATTCTTTGACGTATTTAAAGGCTTTTTAGGGCAAATTCAAGGGGGGCCGCATTGAAGAATATTTTTTTGGGAGTCTTTCTGAAGAGGAGGATCTAAGGACAAAGGCGAGAGCTTCATGTTGATCAACCAATTCAGATGAAAAACATAAGTTTTATTTGTTTTCTTTTCAATTTTATTATGAACTAAATTTTATTTTCTAGAGCGTTGATGTAGTCTAGCAATGAACACACAATTTATATTCCGAGAGGTGATTTATTATTTTAGTTCTAGAATTAAACACTATTAGTTGAGCGAAAGTAGAGATGCTTTACCGCGATTAGTGTGATTTTTCAGAAAATTCAAAGTACATAATGAGTCTTCAGTTAATTAAATTCGCATAGAGATATGGAATTGTTAGCTGAAGATATTTTTGATATTATTCGAGAGAAGATATTGAATAGTTAAGGAATTTTTAATCATCAACGGGAGATTATTAGAATTTAATAATGAGGAAGAATAAATTGTGTGGGATTTGTTAGGTGAAATCAATTGCTCTAGATCCATTTTTATCATATTTTTGCACTTTTAGATTTTTACGCTTTGTTAATTTTTTTTTATTCGTAGATTTATTTTTATTAAATAGTTTAATTTAATTTAGATAGTAGAATGTTCCATTTATTTTTGATTTTCCAAATAGTAATTTATTTAGTTAATTTCGTTATTCAATAACATAGTTAATCCCTGTGGGTTCGACATTCGTTTTCTAAAAAAACACTTTACTACTTGTTACGATTCTGTGCGCTTGCAGATTATTTTTCGCGAACAGAGAGAGAGAGTGAAATGAGAAAGAAGAGGGATCTAACCGGTGATAAAGAAAATAGTATAAAATATTGATTTACAAGGCTACAGTAACCGTGTATATTTACACGGTTACTGTAGCAGATGTGTAAATATACACACTTATGCACCCACTGATGTGGGCTGTTTTTGAACAAAAATGTGTAAATTTGAGCACTTTTTCTATTATACACACTTATACACCCACTGATGCAATTGTTCTAAGCTAAATTTTTACAATTATGAAGATACAAATTTTTTTTTTTTAATGATGAGAGAAGATACAAATTGTTATTGATAGGTAAAAAAATAATGTTGGTGAGCTAAATTTGAACTAGTTAAAAATTATTAACGCATCCACGTAAATTGAAACATTTTTTAAAATCTTGAGTTCAACTTGAAATTCACAAAACTGTATAATTTAATTTATGGTAGTTTTATATTTAAAGGGTTCAACACTTTAACTTAAACTTTTGGAATTGCATGATTTAATTTATTTTAAGATTTAAAATATAATATGTCTTAATTACTATGATTATTTATAGCATCTATAACAAGAAAATTTTGTATCCTAGAGTTTAAATTGATACGTTTTTTTAAAATCCTGAGTTCAACTTAAAATTCACAAAACTGTATGGTTTAATTTATAGTAGTTTTATATTTTAAGGGCCTAACACTTTAACTTAAACTTTTGGAATTATATGATTTAATTTATTTTAAGATTTAAAATATAATTTGTCTTAATTATTATTGTAAGGACCAACTTTGAGTTCCCAGCTCAAAAGGCCCAAAACAATGAATTTGTCAAGAATGGGTGGGAAAACTAGGCTTTAATGAATCAGACAGACACTAAAGTAAATTCAGATGACAAGATAATGAAAATGTATAGGTTTATATTGAAGAAAATCGTTCTCGGTAGAGTCCAAGGAGATCTGTTCTTATATACTTCTTTTAGGTTTGATTACAAAGTCAGTTCTTAATGCTACAGTCTTTTTCTTTTTGTTTCTCTCCCTCTATTTCTCAGGGGTCTCTTACATTATATATCTCCCTTTAAATGATCTTGGCCCTCCATCTGTTGGTCATCCAGGCCACTACTTGAGTGATTGTCGCATCGGACACCCTCTCTGGCCCTCTGTGAGTTGGGATAGCCAATGCAGCATTGTTCAGGGGTCTTCTCCACATATATGCGGCCAGAAAGTTAGTTGCAGAGCATTCAATGCAGTGACAACAGCTTTCTCTTAGATATTTCCTAGCTTATACACTTCTAATACGTTCATAATGCATGTCCACTTCAGTGGAATTTCTTGGAAGGTCACCTCGAGTAATAGGACGTACATTTGATCTGTACTTGGTTTATCTGAGGAGACACTCCTCCTCAGACCACTTTTCCCGACCTTTCCGTCTGTATGTTACTTATGAGACTTTGAGCTTAACACCCTTACTATTGTTTATGAATCCTTAGACCAATCAATGTCCTTGGCCAAGGCCCAAGGCCCAAGGCCCAGTGTACAATTTTGGGCCCTTTCCCCTACAATAGCCCCTAAAAACTCTGGTTTTTCCCTCTTATCCGAGCATAAAAAGTGGGGTTTTGATTTTTAAGAGCCAAGGCCATTCATTTCTTTGGTTTACATATGTGGGAATACCGTTTTGCACACCCTGTAATCGTCACTGTCACTTCTTAGCTCACGATGCGTCATTAACTGCTCCAGGTGGTGTTTTGTTCCCCGCATCCAACGGTAAGACACAAATCCTACGGTTGACATTTCTCATTGAATTTTGAGCGGGATAACTCCCACTCAATTCCACCCTCTATATAAGGCACCCAGGGAAATCATTTTTCCTCATTTCACAAGTTCTCAAGCTCTCTAGAGATTCCTAGCTTTCAAACCTTCAAGGCTTCCTAAACTTCTAAAGTTTCCAAGTCTTTTCCTTTGAAACATTCAAACCTACAAGAAGTATCAGAAGCAACTAACGTCCTCATTCTCATAAGTTACCTTTTTTCTAGGTTATTTTCTACTCGGCCGGTCTCCTCGGCCTTCTATTCTTTGTTTCTTTCCCTTGAAAATTTCTTTCACATCTCTTGAGTTCACCTAGATGGGTAGGTTTAAACACCTAGTAGATTCCCCAGCGGGTATGGAGGGTTTTAGAGCTAAGTATTACATTTCACAGGGAGTAGCCCTATGGTATTGTGCTCTAGACTAAATAGTCACAGATAGAAGGGAAGGGGAGGTTGTCATTCCTATGATTGCCTTCATAGAAGGAGGAATGACCCTTTCCATGGGTAGGGTGACTCGAGACTACCTGATCAACCACAGGTTGACTTCCCATCAGTGCGCCCCTAACCTATTTAGGGTCTTGGGTAGCGTAGACGCTCTCAACGAGCAGATGGGCCTGAGACTCATGTGGCATGATGTTGTTCACATGTATGGGTGCCACAAGCTCTCTGGCGCGGGATATTACCTCAAGTCTCGGTTTGACATTGTTAGACTAATATCGTGTCATCCTAAGTCTAACAAAGGCATGAAGGATGACTACCTGGTCGCCTCCGGGGAATGGCACAACGGTCTTCATTGCCCAACTTGGGGGGGAGATTCAGGTGGGGTACCCTAGGTTTAGGTCCCTCAGCGTAGGATTTAGCCTCTTTAGCTTTACCATCTTTTCTTTCTAACACTTTGTTTTACTTCAATGATGGATTTCGTTAATTTGACCATGGTTTACTCCTCAAACTTTTTTGCAGATAAAGCGCACGTTGCTCCCAGACTCAGTCTTGTCAATGTTGCGGCTCTCAACAAGGTACTGCGATTCGAGATCTTTATGAGTGAAGACGGGCAACTGCGAGCCGTCCACTTAGTATTGGACTTCGAGCCCCTGTCAAACGAATTCCAGGACGTGGCTCAAGCAGTAAGGGAAGGCGATCGTAGAATCCATCGAATAGATGTCTCACGTCCCAATTTCTTGGCTCAAGAAAACCTCCCTCCAGTTGAACTTCCTCTTCAACGTTCCCCACGCGAAGCAGCTACTTCGAGGGAGGAAACAGCTTCTTCATGTCTATCTCTTGAGGCCGAGATCGATCAATTCCAATTTGAAGAAGAAAAAGGAGCACAAGAAAGGCCTGTGGAGCTCTCGGATTCCAAAGCTGAGTTTGACAAACTTTCTACAGCCCATTCTCTAAGGCTTATAGTCGCCCGGGTTGATACCAGCTCCAAGGAAGAGGAGAGTATGGCCTTGAATCCTAGAAGAGGCCTTAATGATTTAGTGGCTGGGAGAAAGTGGGCATCATCCAAGGATGCCCCAAAGGTCAACTTCCTTCCAATCCTCCCTTTCCCCCCTCGGCTTATACCCCGACCCAAATTTGCAGAAGAAGAAGAGGAAGAGGAAGGAGATCGAGGAAGGGGAGATTGCCCCATCAAAGTAGTCGAAATATCAAAAAAAAAAAAAAAAAGATAGACAAAGGAGGGATACTTCAATGGAGAGCAAGGAGGATTCCCTAGGGGCCGAGGTGTGCCGACCACAGCGTACTTGGGCTTCTCGGCTGGAGCTGGATGGCACTCCCATCCTCTGGGATGCTTCAGTTCGAGCTTCTAGGGAGGGTACTTGGGCTACATTGTTGAAGCCCTAAAGCAGCCTCTTCTCCTCCCCAGAGATATGGACGTTGTTAGGTGCTTCAAGCAGCCTGACCTCTTTCTGTCCCTGAAGAGGGACCTTGCCATGGTAAGTAATCTAACATATCTTTGAATTAAATACTTAGCCGCTCTTTCATTCTTTCTCTTTTTTACATGGGGTTCCTCCGTTGTGGTTATGCAGGTTACCCAAAAAGTTTTTGAGGCCAAGAAGTGGGTCCGGGACGCCCACAATGAGGCTAGGGCTGAGGCCCACTCCCGTGTTGAGGTTAAGAAGCCCCTTGGTGCCCTCAAGCAAGAGCAAACGGAGCTGGCCAACGAGTTAACTACTGCAGAGATGGCACGTCTCAGTGCCGAGGCTGGCTATAAGAGCTTGTAGACCCAGACTGAGGACCAGCACCAGAAGCTTCACTTAACCGAGATAGACTTGGCCACCTAAAAATAGATGGTCCTGAATCTCAAGGCTGAGCTGCAAAAAGCCAAGGATGCAGCTCGGATGGCCAGGGAAGCTTTTAAGGCCGAGAAGACAGCATCCTATGAACATGGGGTGATGGACACGGAGATGAGGCTGGCTGAAGAGGTGGCAGGAGTGTGCAGGGACTACTGCGTCGAGACATGGTTGGAAGCGCTCAACTGGGCGGGAGTCCTTGCAGACTCTAAACTGAGGAGGGCCGAGAACATCTTCTTCCAGGAGGACATCTGAGAAATTCCAGCGGCGCTCCCTCCTCCTAAGCAGCTCCCCACCACCCAAGCCACTCCCCCTGATGCTGAAGTCTCAAAAGGGGCTGGAAAGGATTAGGAGGCTCAGCCACCGATGAAGTCCAAACATTCCGAGGATGATCTCACAATCAAGGATGTTGTCTCCCAGGCTAAAGATGCAGAGCTCAAGTCCAAGGCTAGGGATTCCCAATCCGAGACAGTTGATCCCAAGAAGGACCCTCCACTAGCAAAGGCTTAGCTATAGGCATTTTTCTTATCTTTCTGTGTTGTTTACATATTCTATATATATATATATATATATATCTTTTTTTTGGTTGTTGTTGTGGTGTTTCACCACTATTTGTAATAGGCTCTCCTTTTGATCAATGACAAGACTTTACTTTTGTTTCATGAATCTTTCTTTTTCCTTGTAACCTTTACTCTTTTATCAGTATTGACCAAGATTGCTAACAATAGTGGATTGTTATTACTCATACCTTAACAAAAACTAATAGTGTTGCATTACTACCAATTCAAAGAAATTGAACAAGTGTCAGCAATAAAGAGAATTATCACATACTTGTACTGAGAGTTGGGCTTTCTGCAAGGAAGACTGAAGCTTATGGAGATAAATAACATTTCTTGTAAAGACTAAACAGGGCAGACAACCCTCATTCTGGTCGACATTTATATAAATGCCTAAGAACATTAACTTACTTAAAGTTACTGATCCGAGGAATCGTGTGTAACTTGGGATCTATTCTGGAACTTAGGAAAATAAATAGGTTATGTCAATTTACCTAGAGCATGTGGTCCGAGGAGCCAAGCGTGACTAGGGCTCTGTTTAATCACTGAGATAGATGTCACAAAGTATTAATTTTCCCAAAGCATGTGGTCCGGGGAGCCAGGCATATCTAAGATTCTGTTTAATACTTAATAAAATGAACTGAAATAGATGTCATTAAGTATTAATTTTTCCTAAAGCATGTGGTCTGAAGAGTCAGGCATGTCTAAGGTTCTATTTAATACTTAATAAAATGAACTGAAATAGATGTCATTAAGTATTAATTTTCCCAAAGCATGTGGTCTGAGGAGCCAGGCATATCTAAGGTTCTGATTAATACTTAGAAAGATGTTACAGAGTGTTAATTTTCCCAAAGCATGTGGTCTGAGAAGCCAAACAAGACTAAGGTTCTGTTTAATACTTAATAAAATGAACTAAAATAGATGTCATTAAGTATTAATTTTCCCAAAGCATGTGGTCTAAGGAGCCAGGTATGTCTAAGGTTCTGTTTAGTACTTAGAAAGATGTCACAGAGTGTTAATTTCTCCAAAGCATGTGGTCTAAGGAGCCAAACATGACTAAGGTTCTGTTTAACACTTAATAAAATGAACTAAAATAGATGTCATTAAATATTAATTTTCCCAAAGTATGTGGTTTGAGGAGTTAGGCATCTCTAAGGTTCTATTTAATACTTAGAAAGACGTCACAAAGTGTTAATTTCCCCAAAGCATGTGATCTGAGGAGCCAAACATGACTAAAGTTCTATTTAACACTTAATAAAATGAACTGAAATAGATGTCACAAAGTGTTAATTTCCCCAAAGCATGTGGTCCGAGGAGCCAAACATGACTAAAGTTTTGTTTAACACTTATTAAAATGAACTGAAATAGATGTCATTATGTATTAATTTTCCCAAAGCATGTGGTTTGAGAAGCCAGACATGTCTAAAGTTCTGTTTAATACTTAGAAAGATGTCACAGAGTGTTAATTTCCCTAAAGCATGTGGTCCGAGGAGCCAAATATGACTAAGGTTCTGTTTAACACTTAGATAGATAATAATGGGAAGTACAATGTATTACATAACAAATGAGAATATGACGAAGGAAACTTTTATTAATAATAGTACCTTTTCTGGTTGTTTACATTCTAAGGGCGTTGTATCACATGTTCATCTAGGTCTTCAAGAAAATATGCTCATATGCCAGTCGCCGAGGTGATGCGATATGGGCCCTCCCAGTTGGGCCCTAGTTTTTCCCATGTTGGGTTCTTTGTAGTACCTAGAACCTTTCTCAGCACCAAGTTACCAGTCGCTAATGGTCTCAGCTTCACATTGGCATCATACATTTACTTGAGCTTGTGTTGGTAATATGCCAACTGGACCATGGCATTCTCTTTTCTTTCTTCAATCAAGTCTAAGCTCTTTTCTAGTAGTTCGTTGTTATCACTTGGATTGAAAGAGCTTGTTCTTAGCGTCGAGAAGCCAATCTCTAAAGGAATAACAGCCTCGGCTTCATAAGTCATTGAAAAGGGAGTCTCCCCCTTTGACCTGCGAGGTGTAGTTCGATACGTCCACAGGACGTGATAGTTCTTCCACCCACTTTCCCTTTGCATATCCAATCTCTTCTTGAGTCCGTTCACTATGACCTTATTAACAGTTTCAGCTTGTTTATTCCCTTGGGGGTAAGCTGGGGTGGAATCTCTATTCGTAATTCCAAGATCACAACAGTATCTCCTGAAGGCTTTGCTATCAAACTGAAGACCATTATCCGAGATGAGGGTACGGGGGACCCCAAATTGAGTTATAATGTTTTTCCAAACAAATTTCTTGGCATCTACATCCCTGATATTAGCCAAGGGTTTGGCTTTGACCCACTTAGTGAAATAATCCGTGCCAACTAGCAAGTATCTCTTATTTCCTGCTACCTTGGGGAAAGGGCCTACAATGTCCAAGCCCCATTGAGCAAATGGCCAAGGGCTGGACAGAGAATTAAGGACTGCTCCTGGTTGGTGTATGTTTGGTGCGAATCTTTGGCATTGGTCACACTTCTTTACATATTCTTGTGCTTCCTTTTGCATGTTTGGCCACCAATAGCCCTGAGTGATGGCTCTGTGCGACAGAGATTTGCTTCTGGTGTGGCTTCCATAAATCTCTTTATGTAACTCCTTACGGAGTAATTTCGTTGTCTCGGGGTGTATGCACAGCAGGTATGGCCCAAAAAAGGAGAGTTTGTATAATTTTTGGTCCTCAGATAGCCATAACTGAGGAGCCTTCCTACATATCTTGTCAGCTTCTGATTTCTCCTCGGGTAGGATATCCTCCCTCAAGAATAGTACCATGGGGTCCATCCAGCTAGGTCCTACTCTAACTTGGTGAACATGGACCACTTTTCTCTTCACCTTTGTGGGCTTGTACAAGTCCTCTATAAGGATGACCCGAGGCAAGCTTTGCACCGAGGAGGTTGCAAGTGTGGCTAGGGAATCAGCATGTATGTTTCTACTTCTAGGGATATGTGATAGGTTGAAGGATTTAAACCCTGATTGCAAATGCCTAACCTGACTCAAGTAACCTTGCATTCTCTCATCTCTCGCCTCTAACTCTCCTTTTGTTTTGGCATTAGCGAATGCCTTGAGCAAAAGGCCTCCCCCACCTAACCTCTTCTTCTTCTTCATGTTGTTGTTGTTGTTGTTGTTCATTTTTATCAAATTTGAGTCATTGTTTTTCCCCTTGTTTTCCTCGTCTTGTGGTTTCTGATGCTTCATTGTTGCAAAGGGGTTGGAATTCGAGCTATATGGAAGAGGAAATTTTGCGAATCACAAAGAATTGGAATTAGGGCAAAAGAGGAAAAAAAAAAAGGGAATGAAATTGAAAGTTGAAACCCTAATTTGCAATTTTCTATGTGTTGGGAAGAGATTTTGTACTTTTCAGGTTGGTTTGGAAGCTGGGTCTAGGTAATAAAAGTTGAGCATGTGGTAATGGAGTTTAAATATAATTTTTTTTTTTTTGAGAAAGAAATATCACTACAACAAAATGTATTTTCAGTGACGAAAAAATTCGTCACTAAAAGTATAGTTTTTCGTCACTAAGGACCTTTAGTGACGAAATTGGACTTTTAGTGACGAAACTCATTTTGTCACTGTAGCCCCGTCACTCAAAGTCCTGGTGACAAAAAATTTCGTCACTAAAAGTCCGATTTGATTTAAAAAAAAAAAACTTTTAGTGATGAAAACGTTTTGTCACTAAATGTTTTTCTCACTAAAAACACTATTCAGTGACAAAAATATTTCGTCACTAAAAACACTTTAGTTTACTAAATCATATTTAGTGACGAATAATTTCGTCACTAAAACTATGTTCGGGTACATATAGTGACGAAAAAATTCGTCATTAAAACTATTTTTAAGAAAATCCAAGCACATATAGTGACGAAATTTTCGTCACTAAAATCATTTCTTACAAAATTTTGCTATATTTAGTGACGAAATTTTCGTCACTAAAACAATTTTTTGTTGCTATATTTGTGACGAAAAAATTCATCACTAAAACTTATTTTTTGTTTTTATTTTTTTCATGGCTTTAGTATTAACCTGTAACCTGTCATTATATTATTAAAACCTCACATTTGAATAACACATTTATTTCAACAACACATTTATAAAAAAAGATCCATACATTCCACAAGTAAAAAATAAAACAAGTATCAAATTCAAACTCCTTCCATACAATAATTGTTTGCAATACATGATAACTATACCTAAACCCTATTTTAGAACTAACGGAAGATGTCCTCATATGTCTTCAAGTAATGCCAAAAGTAAATCTCCTAAAAGCCACAAATAAGAAATCTGCACAAATATAAAAACAATGCTTCGTTAAAATCGTAAAGTAAAAACATTAACTATGTTATAAGAAACATTTCTAACAATGCATTAAGAGTAACCACACCAATAAATTAAAATCACAACTCCTAATGTATAAGTTGTAGAAAGCAAATAAAGTACTAACCAAAAAGTGTTTTAACTTGAAGTTGAACCACCCCCATAAGTAAGAGCATCTTCATACCCCTTGCTCCTCAAAAAGTTAAGAATATTCTTTTGGATCTCATCTTGCTTAGTTCGTGCATCTTGGTCCTTAGCTCGCTCCTCTTGATCTCTAGCTCTTGCCTCTTTGAGCTCAATTATCTCATTTTCTAACCGTTGGATATACTCCACCGATGAATTAGAGGAGGCGGTGGTTACTAGATAAGAAGAAGGTCTCATTTTCCAATATCACAAGTATATATAAAGTTTTATAAGTTTTTAAATTAAATAAAATACTATTCATCACATCTAATCAACAATACTCATTCACATTTGCAAGAATTGGAAAACACTCCCAATATGTATTTAAACCACCTTATAACACCATGCAAGCCACCCGCTTGCTCCAACACAACAACCCACCACAAAACCAATCACAAACATCACAACTATAATGCTTACAAGTATTGAAATCAAATAAAATACTATTCATTACATCTAATTAAAAAGGTTCATTCACATTTGCAAAAAATGAAAAACACTCCCAATATGTATTTAAACCACCTTATAACACCATGCAAGCCACCCGCTTGCTCCAACACAACAACCTACCACAAAACCAATTTCCAATATCACAAGTATATATAGAGTTTTATAAGTTTTTAACTAGAATTTACTTACTTTGCTCAAGCTAAGTTTACAACTTTCAGAAAAAATCCAAAGTTAACTTGTGTTCTTCACCTTGTTCCTAACAATTCTTCAGCCACAAAAGAGAAAGAGAGCTGGAGATAAATAAAAGATAACTTTTAGTTAGCTTTAGCCCACATACAAAAAAAAAAAAAAAAAAAAAAAAAAAAAAAAAAAAAAAAATCAATATCTAAAGCTTCAAATATATATATATATATATATATATATATATATCTATAGTAATAATCTGGTTATCTTATTCTTCCTTTTCTTTTTTTACATTCAATTATAAATAATCAGCATCCCAACACAAAAAAGAGAGTTAAAAAAACAAAATCAGCAAATCTTAGTCATTTCCTACTGAACTGTATTGATCTCCAAAAGCTCAGAGGTCATGCTTTCTCCAACCTATGTATAATGCTCAAATTCAACATGGACATGTGCAAGTGCAATCAATTTGTTTTAGTGAATCCAATTTCCAAGACCTAGAAATTGATTTGCTAAACTTAGTGTCTCAGATAGCCACATCCCTCACATATCAATGATATCGATAAGAACAAATCATAACTAGCCTTCACAAAATTCTTTAATGTTTTATAATAATTTTCAAAACGGGAAAGCTTATTTAGTTATTTCACTGTCAAAAAAAATTAAAAAAATTAAAAACACACAAACAAACAAACAAATAGTCTTATAGATACTATTTGATCAATCACCAAACAGAGAAAGAGAGAGAGAGATTGCAAGGTAAACTAGAAAATTGTTGATTCAATTGAAGGATAATGTTGCTAACATTTTCACATGCACAAAAAATATTAATATAATCAATTAAATATCCAAATATAAAGTGAGTGATTTTGTTTTTTGAAGTACTATAGAGCATAACTGGTCTTATAACAGTCTTATAAATTTTTTCCTTTAATTTGGTAGTCTCCAAAAATAAGTTGTAGGAACAAATATGTAAATTCAACTATAGGATAATTAATTAATTGATAGTTCTTCAGCTTCTACAAGATACTGTGATTCACTGTTTAATGATGTAATACTAAGCTTTTTTCTTCAGATACATGTTTTTATTATATCCCTTTGTAATTTTTCTTTGCACATAGCTTTCAAGAAGTCCATGCAAAACAACAAGAAACACATAGGTTAAATTTGGAGGCAGGTGAAAAATCTGCCCACTGCCAAAAAATAAGAAGAAAAAAAATTGATGAATCTTTATATTGAACAGTCATGATTGGATAAGAAGAATGGTAATGCATTTTTCAGAATACACTTCAGCTGGAGATGCGATCAATAGAACGGATCCATTAAAATGTGTATAATCAATAGTTTTTAATGAGGCTAGACTTAAGGAATAAACCCATATTGTCCTTCTGATTCTTTTTTTTTTTTTTTTTGATCAATATAACAATAAAGCAGCTCAACACCAAAACCCTCTGATGTTACTAATTTTTTAAAAAGTGAAAACCAACTCAATCATCATTCATATTGTGAGAATAAGCAAACCTGACCTACTAACATACTGCAAAAAAATAATAACTGACAAGAAAAAAACTAAATAGGGGTAAATAGATCATCTACCAAGACAAGAAAACCTGGAATCGCTGCTAGCGAAAGTTCCGGCTAAGGGTTTTCACATTGAACCCATATATCAGCCTAAACACACAAAAAACCAACAACCCCTTCAAAGACAAACAAGAACCCAAACCCAACTGCAGTTTTGAATGAAAAATATAAAACCCCAGATTTGGGTTGAGGTTATAAACCCCAATTCTCAATTTTGCACAGTTCAACTCTTTTCAACCATAACTAACCAAACACAGGACCTATTGCTTTTGGTAGAAGGCACTTGCCATTGCACCAAGGCCCGATATTCGTGTAGTGCACATATACAATCTTAATCAAATGAACACCTGTCGTAAAGCTAGTTCAAAAATCACCCAAGGGCTCCAATAAATAAACAAAAGCTAATCTCAATCTAGAACGGTATTTATTTTAGCCACAGAAACATACAAAACAATCAATAAGTCGCCCACTCCCCCCCCCTCCCTCCACAATTTTTTTTTTTAATTTAAAAAAAAAAAGCATTTCAAGAATTTTTGTTATATAAAAGTTTCATTTCTTAATAAAAGTCTCACATATCCAAAGAGATTCATACAATAAAATCCCAAATCCCAAATTCCAAACACGGTTGCCAGGAAAGTAGATATAAACTGATATTCTACAGAATCTTAATCTGATTTCAACTTGTGCACCTCTACTCAATAAGAAAACAAAGGCAAACACATAATTTTCCCACATTTCTGGTTCCAAAATGAATCTCTGAGCTGAACTAAGCCACAATAAAAATAGAAAATAAAAATCTTACCTTAAAGTGCAACAACCAAATTAAAATTTAAAATTGCAAAACATCGTCATTCGTATAATTTTCTACGCTAAATAACAAAATAACGGTCAAAGGAAATGAAACGATAATCAGATGTGAGTGATGGAAAAAAAAAAGGAGAACCGTAAATCTTACCTCTGATGAGATCTGTAATGGCAGGAAAAAGCGAAAGAGAGTTGGAGAGAGGAAAAAGAGAACTCACCACCTTGGATCTAATGGGTTCGGGTTCACGTTCTCGATAAGTTGCTGGGTTTTGAGTTCACGATGACTAGAAGAGAAAATCTGGGTTTTGGGTTTGCTTGCTGGGGTTGAGTTTGGGAATTGTGATGTGAAACGATGTTGTTGGTTTGATTGTGTTTTGTTTTGTGATTCTTCTTGGAACCTGGAATTTGGAATCGCTGGACTTGGCGAAGGGTCGCCGGGAAGGCGAAGGAAGGCAAATAGTCGCCAGGAAGGTGAAGGGTCGTTGATTTGAAGGAGGTGAACGGTCGCCAGGAAGGCAAAGGGTCGCCGATTCGAAGGAAGGCGAACGGTCGCCGGGAAGGCAAAGGGTTGCCGATTCGAAGGAAGGCGAATGGTCGCCGAGAAGAAGGAATGCGATGGGTCGCCGGGAAGTTGAAGGGTCGCCGGTTCGAAGGAATGCGAAGGGTCACCGGTGCGATTTGGAGTGGGTATCGGTGTGGGTTGCATCGGCGAGCTGAACCGTCGCCGTTGAGCTTAATCGGTGACGGTTGGCTCTTAACGGAGCTTCATCGGTGACGACTGAGCTTAATCGGCGACGGTGGGAGCTCAACGGCGACGGTGGTTTGGGTTTTTTTGGTTGGCTATTTGTTTTTTTTTTTTTTTTTGACTGAAATGGCTCAGAGAGTTTATGTATTGAAATTTTTGGTTGGCTCTTTGGGTATTGAAATTAGTCTTTTTAAGTCTTTAGTGACGAATTCCAATTTCGTCACTAAAGACTGAGCTTTGTTAAGATTTTTAGAGACAGAATTCATATTTCGTCACTAAATCATACTTTTAGTGACGAATTGTGATTTCGTCACTAAAAACATATAAGTGCAAAACTATTATTATTTTTAGTGACGAATATTTTTCGTCGCTAATTCTTCCTTATAGTGATGAAAGGATTTTCGTTACTAATACTATCCATAGTAATACCTACAGTGACGAAATATTTCAACTTTTAGCAACGAAATATTTCGTCATTATAGATTAATTAAACTCGCGCCAAAGTTTCCCTCCACTGGCGCCCATTTTTCTGATCACAACAACGACAAAATTTATTTTTCGTCACTAAATATTATAATTTTTTTTCATTATTAGTGATGAAATTCATATTTCGTCACTAAAGCTGTATTTTTAGTGACGAAAAATATTTCCTCACTAATTTTCGTTACTAAAAATACATTTTGTTGTAGTGTATGATTAATTTTAGGACTACATCTTTTACCACACACATTTTTACCATTATTAATCATTGTCATAAAAGAATATGATCTTAGATTTTTTCTTGATAAGGTTTTTTTTCCTAGAAATAAAATAAAATAAAATATATATATTAGCTGATAACTTAGCAATAAGGTAAATTTTTACAATTATGAAGATACAAATTGATTTTTTTTTTTAATGATGAGAGAAGATACAAATTGTTATTGGTAGGTAAAAACATAATTTTGGTGAGCTAAATTTGAACTAGTTAAAAATTGTTAACACATCCATGTAAATTGAAACATTTTTTAAAATCTTGAGTTCAACTTGAAATTCACAAAACTGTATAGTTTAATTTATAGTAGTTTTATATTTAAAGGGTTCAACATTTTAACTTAAACTTTTGGAATTACATGATTTAATTTATTTTAAGATTTAAAATATAATTTGTCGTAATTACTATGATTATTTATAGCATCTATAACAAGAAAATTTTGTATCCTAGAGTTTAAATTGATACGTTGTTTAAAATCCTGAGTTCAACTTGAAATTCACAAAACTGTATGGTTTAATTTATAGTAGTTTTATATTTTAAGGGCTCAACACTTTAACTTAAACTTTTGGAATTATATGATTTAATTTATTTTAAGATTTAAAATATAATTTGTCTTAATTATTGTTATTATTATTTATAGCATCTATAACAAGAAAATTTTGAAGTACATATTCTATGTAATGACTAGATTTAATTTATAGGTTTTTTTTTACTCAATGAATTATTTGCAAGTGAATAGTTTCTTTTTCTTCCAAATAACTTGCAACATATATACATTTTTACAACTATGTTTACCAAATGACTTGAATGAGAGACTTTTTTCACTAAACTATGACTTAAATTCAAACGATATTATTTGATGAGTTTATGCATAGATTGTTGTATTTACCAAACAAACTGTAGGGTATTTTTTTTTTTTTTTTTTTTTAAACTTCTGAACAACTTATCGCATAGATTTTCTAAATTGCACAACTTGTAGCACAATACCTCACTTGCTAACGAACTATACAAAGGAACAAACAAAATATGGAGGAAGCTAAGGACAAAATAATTTGTGGGCAATTGCAAAATATAGAGCAGTTTTTTTTTTTTTTTTTTGGCAAGATACAACTAATTTTTGATCAGCTACCTAAAATTAGTGCTTGTGCCACACAGGAAAAGTGCAATTTTGAAATCGATAATTAATAGTCCCAAAATAAAAGCTTTGTTTTTTATTTATTATTTATTTGAGAAACACACACATATATATTGGAGAAGGAGGATGAGATAAGGGAATACACTCACACGCCAACACTAAAACTGCATGCAAAATAAAAGCTTTGTTAAAATAGAAAGATGTCTGCATTGCGTATCAGTATAACTCTTTTAGCTAGAAATAAATGGCACATACAAGACACGTACATAACAGTACAACACAAATAGTGTTATCTTGTTAAGGTGAATTAAATTCAATATAATTATGCGTTTGAAAGATTCAATACAGTGGCCATAACGTAGTAACTTTCAAGATTTTGCAATACAAAAAAAGTCGTATTGTATGGTGGCATGCCTAGTATGAATGGATAGTGAGACCTAATTTGCCAATCAAGGTACATTCCTAATATTGCTTTTTATAATCTAGTGGGGATCCAAGTAAATCCTCTTAAACTCGAAGGAATTCCAACGTGGGATTGATAATTGATTGATATATGAAGAAAGTCATACCATTTTTTCTTTCTTTCTTTCGGCTATCTCATGCCAATAATTAAACACAAGGCTGGATGCAGCAACTAGATTCTGTAAAGCATATTACTTGGTTAACAAAGGGATCAAAGTAACTAGCCAATCATGACCATGAAGTTCACATCGACTTAGTTAATTTATGTATATGCTATTTTGGTTGAACCGTTTCACATGTAAGTTAGATATGAACAAAATACATATTGCTGTTGATTTCTTAAATACATCGTAACGTTTGGATGGAGAATTTACCAAAAATGAAAAAAGAAGGTGCAAGGAAACAAGGAACAATAATTATATAAACCAAAATACATTTTTGGGCCTTTTCACGCTTTAACAATTGGAATTGTTTTTATTTTGATCCTTGTAACATTTTAAAAGTTTCAATTTGTCCCTTAAAAGTTTGGTTTGGTTTCCAAAAAAACCTTGTTATCCATATCTATTACCATTAGTAGTTTTATTGTTAAGTGCCAAAAGGACCTTGATATGTAACCCATTTAACGTAGGGCCTTTAAGAAATTGAACCATATGTTAAGGGTGAAAATGAAACTTTTTAAAACGTTAAGGGATAAAATGAAAACATCAAACGGTATGGGCCAAAAATATATTTTAGTCTTTTTTTTTTCCCCTAATGCCATGGTTAGCTATGGCTTTGTTTTGTCTTTTTTGGGTCCAAGCATATGGGTGATGTAGTTTGTTACGATAGTTTGCATAAAATGAGTGATGTGTCAAAGCTAATCTGACAATAAATTGTAAAATTATTAATTGAAATGGAACCAAATGTTTAGGGTCAAATATTGGACCAAAAGTATACTGTAGTAATTTCTATAAGATCAAACAAGTAGGCATCGATATGGATCATTAAGGCAGTGTGCGTAATTATCTTCATAACCCTAAAGTAATATATGTAAATTAAAATCACATAAAAGTATTTGTAGTAAAAGAAAAAAGTATGAAGTATGTGCTATTTATAATTTATATCACTACCCACTCAATTTCATTTTTTTTTTCTTTAGAAGCAAACGGACAATGTAATATAATAGTCCATTTAGATTTCACTTGAACAAATTTCATTTTTTTTAAAAAAAATTTATGAATAAGCAAATTTCATTCCTCAAGAAACAACTACAAAGTAAACAATATTTGTACAACTGATTCCACACTTCAAAAGAATTTAGTTTTGCATTTATATTATTGAGTGTGCATTTGCCTAACGTGTTTTACGTGTTTTGCGTTTTAAATCCTAGGTCCCACGGCAATAAGTTTTTAGCTAGTTTAAAAAACGCGCATTTTGCCTATCTTGAGTCCCACAGCAATAAGTTTGCCTATTATGCATTTTTCATTTTGCTTATTAAAAAATATTTTATTACAGCATTTTCAGTAATAAATTTTCAGTTTTCAGCAAAATAAACAATATTTAAATGGACATTGAAAGAGGTTGTTTTTCCAAATTGGGCCAATGACCATGCATGTGGTGGGCCGGTGGCTAATAAGGTTTCTTTTCCTCTTGTTTTTCATAATTTTCATTGCCACATAAACATAATCAAACTTAAGTACGAGGATATATATACTTCATTAAAATGTGACAGTGAGTCGGGAAATCTTAGACAGACACACTTTGATCAATTTTGAACTTGAAATCTAGTAAGAGATGGAGAAAACCATTGGACTTCATTGAAAACTAGTAAGTCGGACAGCACCAATAATGAAGGTCTGTAATAAACAACGAGAACCTGACCCAAAAAAAATAAACTGTAATTTATTTTTTGCATTTTGGCAATACATGTCTTGTTCACTTCATTGTGGGTACTCACACATTTAATTCAATTGCCTCAGTAGGTGCATCACCAATCCCTTTAACTATTTTAGACTCTTGCGTTTGATTCATGGCATTGAGTTTCCCAGGCGTCTCGGCTGTGCACAGTTGGATGCCATTTGGAGCATCTTCAACCTTAAATTCTGGCAACACAACGTTCTTCTTATCCTTGTAAATGATGTACAGTATCATCTGAGCAATTCCTAATGTGAAACCTAGTATGTTTGGTGTCTAATAACACAAAACAAGAAGAAACAAATTAATGAATTTCTAAGCAAAGAAATTAAGGAAAAAAATGAAGTATAACATTAAACAAAGAGAACTAGCTAAGGCACTTTACCGCAACAAAGAAATCATCTATCAATAAACCATGGATCCCACTGAACATTGAAGCACAAATCGTCAAGAAAAATGACAGTGAAAAGGGCATGAATTCCACACTCTTTGTTTTTATAACCAGTCTCTGAAAAACACACACAATAGACAAAAAATAAAAATGTAAAAAACCACAACAAATGGTGCAGTTAATGGAATACTTAAAGCAGAACATATATAATTTGTATTTGTGTAAGAAATTTACCATGACACTAAGAGGAGCAGCAAAAACACAGACTGAAAAGATTGCACACATCCATCCAACAACTGTGAGCCTCAAATAACTTTGTTTAATTAGCAGGGAGGTGCAAAGCACAATCATCCCAAAAAGTCCTAGGTTAAAAAAGGCAAGCAGTTTTGCGGTATAAATCTGTAGAGAAAGAAACAAATCATATGTCATAAACCAATAATAAAAACAACATGATTATCACATATGAAAACATGTTAGAGTAAGAAATAGTACCCTAGCTCTCCCGGGTGCATATATCATGAATATGATAAGGTATATGGACTCAATGGCACACCCAATGGAATTGATGGTGATTAGCATAATATCCCGGTTCTTTAAGTATCCATAGTAAAGGGTTAACATTGCACTAAATAGTGCTACTGAATAGGGCAGTGATTGGAACCCCTCTGTTGATTTTTTCTTGCATATCCTAGAAAAAGTTGGCCTAACAAGAAAAAGGTAATGAAGGATTAAAAAACAATGATGTAAATGCAACTTCATACAAGCTTAAGAAGCTTGAGAGAGAGAGAGAGCTTACCGTGGTGCTAGGTATACGAGGAAGGACACAATATCACCTGTATATAATGTGAAACAGAGAATAGCATTAGAGAATGATAGTATATATAACTGAATTCAGGAAAGTTTGGCAATGAAGGAGAGAAAATTAAGGTAGGTAACAAGGAGGCCGAAAACAAAAGCCAAATGAACAGCATGAATGGTTGCCATTCTTGATGTGAAGCCCTTCTGGATTCTAAGGATGGAGAGGTTGTTGAGGATCAACAAAAGAGCTTGGCATAACTCTTGGTACAATGGTATTGGGTGCTTATTTATATATGAGACGAAAAGGTGTATGGTGGCTTGCCATATTTCCATGCATGAATTATGAATATTTTTTTTTTGCTTTTGATTATTTGGCTCTGGTTGTTAAACAAATAATGATTTGAGGGAACGTTTAGGATTTCCTTGTTAGCCTGGGTGACTAAATGAACGTTTAATTCGGATCTTCCTTGTTAAACAAATAATGATTGAGGGAATTTGCGGGCCAGAACTAGAGAAGCTCTATTATTGCCATTTTTGAAACTTAATTTCTAGGTTTTTCACTTATTCTTCTCTATAACTCCTGAAACTTCACTAGATAGCTGCTTTAGGAACCGTATTAGGATCTTCCTTCTTCTTCTTTTTTTTTTTTTTTTTTTTGAGGAAACGTTTAGGATCTTCCTTGTTAGCCTAGGTGACTAAATGAAAATTGCTTTTTTATCAAAATATATCAAAAAGTTTAAGTACACAGCATTTTTCATGTTGACATGGCTTATTGTAAATTTGCAGTTAGTGTACAATTAAATAGTATTACTAGTGGACTCACTTGAAAGTAGTGTTATTCTAATCAAAATAAGTGAAACAACAAGAATATTGTGTCCCTAACAATATTATTCAAAAAAAATATACGTTTACTAGCAATTCTTCTTAAACTGAATATTGGAGTTATTCTAATGTTTGATTTTTGGGGAAATGTTACATTAGAACTTTATCATATGAACATTTCATCTGTAATTATCTTCTTCCTTTAGAGGAATGTTGAAAAAGATTACTTGCAACTTGCAATTAGAATTCCACATACTCCTTTCTCAGTTTCTCAAAAAGAATTCCACATACTCGTTTGTGTAATCTAGATCAACCTAATACATTCCCATGGGATTCAACATGTTACTACCACACAACACTCTCACACAATCATATAATCCAATTAATACGATCATGGGAATCATAATTATGTAGTTTCTTTTTTCTTAGAACTTCATAGTTTGCATTAACTATTATCAGTATATATATAGTATACTATCTATGACTTATATCCTCATTTGCATTGGTATCTATGGAATAACACATACTGTATCGTCCGTACACGCTTAATTATTTTATTTATAAGATTATTATATCAAACTGGATTTTAATAAATAGAGTGAGTCGTAGAGGACGTGTCATCCACATATTGACAATAAAGCATATTCAAATCTCGAGTTGTTTAACAAGCTAAATTTAGCACATTGAAGTCGGATTATAAAGGCATCCTAGAAAGTAGAAACATTGTCCATCATAAATATTGTAAGATTTTTATTTATTTTTTATTTTTTTGGTCCTAAAATATTACAATAATTGGTCAATGTTTTAGAATAAACCAGTAAGTACATGGGAAAGATGGTCATTCACTAGTTTATTGGAATTTGGTTCAATGTTTGATTCTAAATAAATTCATTATGAACAATTAAAATAAATATGATAGTACGAAAGAATTTCATATACTTATCAATTTGATGTATATATTAAATATCTAAATGCTATATTTAGATTAGTAATATCCAAATTTATTGAGTATTTAAGAAAAAAAAATGTGAATTTTTATCCTAGAAAAATTGACTGAGTTGATAAACTAGTTTTACATATTTTTTGATTGAGTTTGATTCAACCAAATCCAATGAATTAAATAGTTTAATTTGATTCATTTATCTTAACAAATCAAAGGGGTTTGGAGTCTTTGGACAGTAAATAATAAGATTGATTCATGATTTAACCAATCCAACCTGATCGATTGGGATTTTTTTATTAACAAAAACCTTTAATTATTTGACTTAATTAGTAAATTCCCCCTATGCTGGGTTTGCTTCTTCCAGTCTGATCTTTGGGTAGCCTTGCTTAATATAATTCTGTTATGTAGTCGTGTGTGTATTAAAAGAAAGATGAAGCAAACGTTTTAGGGATGGTAATAAAATATGTAAATTAAAATAAATGGAATAAATATATACACGTTCAGGAAAAAGCAAAGTGAGACGAGGTGAGGCTAACAAAACCAATCTTTGCCCTGTTACATCTTCAGGAAGAATAAAAATTGTGCCAAATATAACGGAATAAGACAAGCCAGACGGGACA
Source organism: Quercus ilex subsp. ballota (assembly GCA_032727855.1). Taxonomy (NCBI): domain Eukaryota; kingdom Viridiplantae; phylum Streptophyta; class Magnoliopsida; order Fagales; family Fagaceae; genus Quercus; species Quercus ilex. The sequence goes on from CM064919.1 coordinate 23,418,283, forward strand.
GGAAAATTTTGTGGAAAAGCATATGGTATATTGAACTATTGATATGACTTTGGGCGCACGAGTACTTTGAGAATGGACCATTACGTGCAAACTGCAAAGTACTTTGAGAATGGACCATTCCGTGTGCAGGTGTAGATAATAATGGACGAAATTAATATTGATTAATTAAACAAGTCTAGCATGTTTGATACAGTTTAGTTTTGAACTTACAATCCCTTGTCACATTCAGAGTAACCTCCAACAAATGCAAAATCATATATATATATATGATTGTGACAACACGTTCTTGTGTGTCCTCCAGTTACTATTCTCCTCCTAGGAATGGACCCAACCCAACCCTGTCTCGGATAATAAATTTAATTGGACGTCGCTCATCCAAACATGTTATAAGGTTTGAACTTAAAAAACTGTCCAGACTTTTGTAATTCAACAGTGTTGTTCATTTTGTTTTTGATAGTTCCGATTATATCCTCGTCCATAGAAAAAGCATTGGATGAGAGCAATTCCAAGATCCGTCCAACCAGTGACGACCATCAGGTGAGGATGAATCCATCCGTCCTCAATCATTAATGAAGCGTTACAAAACAATGATGAGCCCCTGTACTGTTGGGGAGATATCTCACCATTAACACCCTGCAGAGGCGTTACTGATACGGGAATGAAATAACCATTAAGGCAGCACCAATGGCTTGAAGGAAGAAGTAAGCATCTATATATGCCTACCCATGAGACTTGACCGAAGGTACAAAAAAACTCTAGTTCACACACATTGATATTCTAATACTTCTTTTCTCATTCTAGCCTTTCTAACTTTAGCATTTGAGGCTTTGTGGCAGGCACCATACCAGTGACCCACACTTCTACCTTTTTTACCATCTATTTTTTAGGATTAGGTTGGCTGTGGATGACCCCACTCTGGACGATCATTTTGACTGACGATCTGAGCATCATCAATTTGGCGCCATCTGTGGGGAACACTTTTCGCACTTAGTTCGAAAGTACTGTTCCATTAAACTTACAAGTCCAGATGGAATCCAACGTTAGCCAAGGTCTAGCAGCATTAGCTCTACAAATTCAGACATTCGCAGCCACTGTGGAAGAGCTTACTAGGCAGAACCAGGAGATGAGGCAGCGACTACAACAAGAAGATAATCGCTCGGAGACCAACAGAAGTGGTGAAGGAGACAGCCAATGAAAACGACCAAGCACTCTAGAAGGGGTAAATTCAGATCTCCTTAGGGAAATGAGAAAAGAGATGGACGAGCTGAGAAGTGCTATCAAAGAGAAAATGGACCAGAGTCTAGACAGAATGGTCCAGAAGACAGACTCACCCTTCACCCTAGCGGTCCAGGAATGCCTAGTACCCTCAAAATTTCGTCTGCCCCAGCTCGAGCCGTTTGACGAATTGAAGGATCCTTTGGATCACCTTAACACTTTCAAGACGTCTTTGGGTCTCCAACAGCCCCTTGACAAAATATTGTGTCTCTCTTTCCCAACCACCCTCAAAGGGCCAGCCAGGGAGTGGTTTACTAAACTACCAACATCGTCCATTAATAACTTCGAGCAACTAGGCAATTCCTTCCTTCATCATTTCGTCGGGGGGCAGCATCCAAAAAGACCAGCTGACCATTTGCTTACCATTAAGCAAGGAGAGAAGGAAACCTTGAGATCATATGTAACACGTTTCACCTGAGGAACTTTGGAGGTGGACGAAGCAGATGACAAAGTGCAGTTAACAACCTTCAAGGCTGGATTGAAGTCCAGAGAATTTGTGGTCTCCTTGGCAAAGAATCCTTCTAAGACGATGGCAGAGATGCTTTTGAAGGCGCAAAAATATATGAATGCTGAGGACGCCCTGGCAGCAATAGGGTGGAGAAAAGAAACCCAAGGAGAAGAAGAAAGAAAAAGAAAACGACCGAAGAGGATGGAAGAGGGATCGAGCTGATCGATAGAATGTTGAAGGGAACAAACGAAGGGATGACAAAAACCCTCGTGTAGTAAAGTTCACACCTTTGGTGATGCTTGTTGACCAGATTTTGGCGCGCAAATCAAGGACGAACACTATCTCAAATGGCCTAGGCCATTACACTCGTCACCCAATGTGCACGACAAAAGGAAATATTGCCATTTCCACAAAGATCACAGACATTATACAGAGGACTGCCGAGACCTGAAGGAGCAGATAGAAGAACTTATAAGAAAAGGGAAGCTGTAGAAATTTGTAAAGAAGGGAGATTCCAATAGATTCAGGGATGATAACAAGGACCAACGCGAAGGTTCTCAGAAGGACGAGGACCACATGCATCTTCGTCCACAAAGTGCCATTAGAGAAATAAAGACCATCATAGGGAGATCGTCTACAAGAGGGTCATTCAAGTCCCTCAGGAAGTCACACCAAAGGTAGGTGAACAGTGTTCATAGCTTGCCTCCTCTAAAGCAAAGAAGGATGGACCAAGATATGTCTTTCTCAGAAGAAGATGCCAGAGGGGTGAAATAGCCTCATGATGACCCGTTGGTCATCATGCTCATGATTGAAGGATTTAACACTAGAAGGGTTTTGGTAGACAACGGGAGCTTGGCAGACATCATTTACCTCCCAAAGAGGCTTCGTCCATTCGAATTGCCCCTCGTTAGTTTTAGTGGAGACAAGGTGTACCCCCGGGGAATAGTAACTTTGACGATCACGGCTGGCTCGTACCCCCTCTAGGTAACCAACAAACATAACTTTTTGGTAGTAGACTCACCTTCATCCTACAATGTGATTATAGGAAGGCCCACCCTCAATCGTTGGAAAGCAGTTACTTCCACGTATTGCTTGAAGGTGAGGTTTCCAACAGAACAAGGGGTTAGAGAAACAAGAGGAGACCAGGTGTTTGCGAGGGAATTTTATCAGGCGGTCTTGGCCTTAAAGGAAAACCATACATGGGTGATTGAGGAAAAGACGCCAGAAATTGCTGAGAAACTAGAGACGATAGAGTTGGTCGAAGGAGATCCTACGAAGACAACCCAGGTAGGGATGAACCTAAGCCCTTAGACGAAAAAAGAGATTGTAAGCTTCCTGAAGGATAACGTGGATGTGTTTGCATGGAGCAATAAAGATATGCCAGGTATACTAGCAAACATCATTCAACACCGCCTAAATGTGGACCTTGAGAAGAAGCATGTCCAACAAAGAAGAAGAGTTTTTGCTCCCGAACGGAATAAGGCAGTTATGGACGAAGCAAACAAGTTGCTCACTGCTAACTTCATCAAGGAAGTCTACTATCCTGAGTGGTTGGCCAACGTCATCATAGTTAAAAAGGCAAACAGGAAGTGAAGAATGTGTGTTGACTTCACAATTCTAATAACGCCTGCCCAAAGGACATTTTCCCTCTACCTAAGATCGACCAACTTATGGACTCGATAGCCAGGCACAAGCTTCTTACTTTTATGGACGCCTTCTCCGGGTACAACCAGATACAAATGGCAGAGGAAGATCAGGAAAAGATGGCCTTCATCACCAGCCAGGGGCTTTACTACTACAGGGTTATGCCTTTTGGCTTGAAGAATGCGGGAGCTACGTACCAGAGATTGGTAAACTAGATGTTCAGCAAACAGATTGGGAGGAACGTTGAAGTATACATTGACGACATGCTCGTCAAGAGCAAAGAAGAAGAGGATCACCTGGACGACCTTAAGGAGACGTTCAATACACTTAGACAATACAGCATGAAGTTGAACTCGTCCAAATGTGCCTTTGGGGTCTCCTCAAGGAAATTCCTCGGCTTCATGGTATCACAAAGAGGAATAGAAGCCAACCCTAAAAAGGTGAGAGCTATCCTCGAGATGTCCTCCCTAAAGACAATCAAGGAAGTGCAATCTCTCACGGAATGAGTGGCAGCCCTCAACAGGTTCGTCTCAAAAGCAATAGACAAATGCCTTCCTTTTTTTAAGATCCTAAAGCGGGCTTTTGTCTGGACGGATGAATGCGAGACAGCATTCCAGGAGCTAAAGCGCTACTTGAGCAACCCCCCGCTCCTGAGTCCGTCCAAGGAAGGGGAAGACTTGTTCCTTTATTTAGCAGTATCCACAACTGCAGTTAGCGCAGCCTTGATTAGATAAGAGAACAAGATACAACTCCCAGTGTATTACATCAGCCAGGCCTTTCAAGGAGCTGAGGCCCGATACCCGCGGATAGAGAAGATTACATTCGCCCTGATAGTGGCCTCAAGAAAACTTCGTCCATACTTTCAGGCTAACCCAATCATAGTAATGACGGACCAGCCCATTAAGAAAGCAATGAATAAACTCGAGGCTGTTGGACGAATGGTCCAATGGGCCATCGAGCTCAGTCAGTTTGATGTAGAATATCGCCCCCGAACGGCCATAAAAGCTCAGGCACTAGTAGACTTCATTGCAGAGTTCAACGCTCCTAAACATGAAGACAACCAGGAAGAATTTTGGATGATCCATACAGACAGATAAAGGCGGAGCAAGTGTCGTCATCACTTCCCCAGAGGAGGATGTCTTAAAGTATGGAGTACAACTCGAATTTTCCATAAACAATAACGAAGCGGAGTACGAGGCTATATTAATGAGGCTAAGGATAGCTCAGTCACTTGGAGCTAGAAACATTTTGCTACGGAGTGACTCACAGCTCATCGTAGGGCAGGTTAAGGGAGATTTTGAAGTAAAGGAGGCAAGAATGCAGAAGTACCTCAAGTTGACGAATCAATTAGTGAACAATTTTGATCGTGTAGAGTTTGCTTAGATTCCACGAGATCAAAATGCTGAAGCCGACGAAGTGGCCCAAAGTGCATCAATAGGAGATTAGGCAAAGGTGACCGATTGGAGACTGGCAGAATAGAACTCCCCCAGTATTGAAGAATTTCAAACCTTTCTTGTGCATACTCGCTCCAGATGGACGAGCCCCATTCTATCCTACCTTAAAGATGGACGATTACCACCAAATCCCGAGGAAGCCAAGAAAATCCAGAAACGAACTGCTCGGTTCACGGTGCTGAATGACGAGCTTTACAAAAGAGGCTTCTCACAACCTTACTTGAGATGCGTTGAAGAGGAAGAAGCCAAATATGTTTTGAAGGAAGTGCATGGGGGAGTTTGTGGCGATCACATGGGGGCAAAGTCCCTCGTCAGAAAGATCATGAGGGCAGGCTAGTTTTGGTCCTCAATGCAACAAGATGCAGTAGATTTCGTCAAGAGATGTGACAGTTGCCAAAGGTATGGAAATGTCTAACGAGTTTCAGGAGAGAAAATGACAACCATTTCTTCTCCTTGGCCATTTGCACAGTGGGGGATCGACATCATGGGCCCCCTACCACAAGGAAAAAGGCAAGTAAGTTTCTTATTTGTCGCAATCGACTACTTTACGAAATGGGTAGAAGCAAAAGCACCAGTAACAATCACAGAAGCAAAGGTACGGAATTTTGTATGGAAAGATATTGTATGCAGGTTCAGGGTCCCAAGCACGATCATTTCACATAATGGTCGTCAGTTTGACAATCACGGGTTCAAGTCATTTTGCTCAAGCTTGGGCATCAAAAACAAATATTCATCCACAGGATATCCTCAAGCCAATGGACAAATAGAAGTAACAAATCGAACCTTGCTAAAAATCATCAAGGCTCGGTTAGTAGGGGCAAATGGAGCATAGCCCGAGGAGCTACCAAGCGTTCTATGGGCCTACAGGACCACAGCATGAACCCCAATAGGAGAGACGCCCTTCAACCTAACTTATTGCACAGAAGCAGTCATCATAGTCGAAGTAGGACTCACCAGCCTCAGGAGGGAGTTCTTTGACGAATAGAGCAACGACGATCAACTGAAGCTGAACCTGGATTGTTTGGACGAAGTCAGAGATCAAGCCTCTCAGAGAATGACCAAGTATTAATAGAAGATGGCTGAGTACTACAACCAAAGGGTAAAACTCAAAAGATTCAACATCGGAGACCTCGTCCTTCGAAAAGTTACTCCCGCAATGAAGGACCTAGCACAAGGCAAATTAGGACCAACCTGGGAAGGACCCTACAAGGTCATCCACTATTCTCGCCGAGGAAGTTACCACTTGGAGAATTTGGACGGGAACAAGTTACTTAGCAATTTGTGTATTCTAGTTATCTCTCTCTCTCAAACTATAATCGCCACTCGAAGGCGAAAACCCTGTCTAAACAAAAGACGATAAGATTTCTTAAATGAATGTACATCATCCAAACAAAAGACAATAAGATTCCTTAAATGGATGTACATCGTCCAAACAAAAGACGGTAAGATTCCTTAAATGGACGTACACCGTCCAAACAAAAGACGATAAGATTCTTTAAATGGATGCACATTGTCCAAATTAAAGATGATAAGATTCCTTAAATGGATGCATATCATCCAAAGAAAAAATGATAAAATTTCTTAAATGAATGTACATCGTCCAAACAAAAGATTCCTTAAATAGATGCACAAGTGAAATTCCTCATACATCGTCCAAATGAAGTTCCTCAGGAGGGTGTAACTAATTTTGAATGAAAGGCAATGCAAAGACAGAAAGAGGCCGTCCTCTAAGAAAGAACAACCAAATTCACATTTGGGCAAAATTCTCTAAGTCCCTAAAAGGATGAAGATAAACAAATATGCCAACAAAAATTTTCTAAGTCCCCAAAGGGACAAAAGGTACATCCAAAGAAAACTACAGCAAACAGAAATGCAAGCAAGAAGTATTAACCAACTAGATGAATAAAGGTAAATGCATAGATATATACAAGGTTGCAAATTGCTCAAAAGCCCTAAAACAAGTAGGGCATCTACATATGTAAAAGGTGTCCAATAGCCCCAAAACAAACAGGGCATGTTAAAAAAAAAAGGCAATAGAATCAGGATGGGGGAACGTCATCTCCATCCTTCTCAGCCTCGGGAGGATCCTCGCCAGTGGACGCAGCAACCTAGGCTGCCTGGGCCCCCTCGTTCGCCTCGATCTCCTTATCTATAGCCTCGAAATCCAGATCCTGTAGGTCCGTCCTTGGTCTGTGCTTTATCAAATACCTTCTCAATAATTCAAAACCCTTGAAGTACCACTCAAATAAAATAGTATTATACTCGTCGGTAGTCTGAAAGGCATGGATGGCCTTGGCCACTACAGCCTTCATCCTCTGGCTAGCTGCTGCAAGTTGATCGTCTTTTGGCTTTACCAGCAGCTTCTTAGAGCTCAGTTGCTCAGTCAAAACCTTGATCTGCTCTTTAGAAGTGTTACGGGTGTCCATGGCAGCAATTAAGTCTTTTCACAAACCAAAAGCCTTGGCTTCCAATGCCTCCACTTTGGACATAGCCACGACGACCTTCTCCTTACTGGCCAAGTATTGGGAAGTAATGTGCATTGTCTCTTCCAACACCTGACAACAGAAAGTTTCGTTATGACCAAGATCAGTGGGGGCGACCGAACACTTAAGGACAAAACAACAAGAAAATGAGGAAGGTTACTTGCATGAGTTTGTGAACATGATGGCTCACCATCTCGTGGGAAGGCATGTCTGAAATCTCCTTCATCTCCTCAGGAATAAGGAGCTCATTTGCCCAATCCATGGCCACCCCGGCATCAACCCAAATACTAGAGCCTATCTTTTCCTTTCCTTTATCCCTCATCTTTCGTTTCTTCGTAGGAGGGCCGACCTCCTTGATTGAAACACTAGGAGAAGTAGCGCGACCCTCATCCAGGGTAAGGGTGGACGAATCTCTCTCCCTTGCCTCTTTCTCTTTCTCCTTGTCAGTAATTATTAACCTCCTTTGGCCAGTGCTGGAAAGGGGCTCGTTCTTCTTCCCCTTAATCTTTGCATATATTTCCTTATTGAATTTGGTCGTCATCTTTGCACCAAAAAGAGCAAGGGGTCAAAATAAGGAAAAAGAGGAAAAGACAATCCAATATATTGAGACAACTCGCATTTCCTCTCTTCCCGATCAAGTGCATAGAGGATGTAATGAGAAGGCTCAGGCCCCAAACAATGACGAGCTAGCGGACGTGGATCAACCAGCTCATCAAAATCCTCAATGGTGCTTGCATACTTGATAGCCTCTTGAACCCGTCCCTCAAACTTACCCTCAAGCTCAGGATGCTCTTTTACTACAAAACAGAAAGCTATGCAAGATTAGAAGGACGACAAACATAAACAAAAGATTAAAAAGAAAAACATCTCATAGGAGGCAAACATACCAAGCTCAGGGGTCTCCCACTAGCGCAGCAACCTAGGGACATCCCCCCAAAGGTCATTAGAAAGAGTCTCCCAACCAGCACTCGACACGAAGAAATACCTAAACTTCCGGTAACGGAAGGACAACGAGAGGTTGACGACGAGGCAAGACTTTCTATTCCAAGGCATAAATTCATAATACCCAAACTCCTTGGACTCTTTTAAGTGGTAGAGATGGTTGAACTTATTAAGCGTGATCATATCCCCATCAGCTATAGTCGTCCAAATTACCATGCAACTTATGACGATTCTCCAAGAATTCGGCATAAGCTGCCCCAGAGCAATGTTTAGGTGGTGAAGAAGCTCCATGATGTATGGATGGACGGGAAATCTGAGACCGCACAAAAATGTAGCTTCATAAAAACAAGCCTCACCATAAGCAAAGGCACAAGCCTTCTCACCCTTCCTAGGTAGAGGAACCATGGTCCCATCAGGGAATTGGAACCTATCCCTGAACTTACTAAAGACGTCTGCCTTCAAAATGCACTTTTCTTTAAGGGCATGGAAAGGACGAGGTGTGGCAGAAGTAGAAGGATGAGAGGATGAAGGTACGAAGGAAGGCACAGAGGTAGCTATGTCTACCCCTGCCCCAACTGTGCCTACATTAGAAGACGAACCCCTCTTTAAATCACCCGATCTCACCTCGGACCCCATATTTTCCCTCCTTAAATCCCCACGCACGGATTCAAACCAAGCTAGGGATTTGTACAACAGTGGATATAAGTCACCCAACACCAAACCAAGGCCACTATCACCTACAATGAAATCCCTAATTTGTGGGTATGGATCACTAAAGCAACATGAAAATGCACCTAATGGGTCACTAGAAGAATCTACCAGCGCCCCTAAGCGAGCAAAAAGGAAGGCGATGGAGGGAGAAGTGTACCTAATTTCAGAGTAATCCACCATTAAGGAAAGTAACACAACTCAAAAAGGAAAATAGGAGCACAAAAGAAAGGAATACAGTAAAACTCAGAAAGGAAAAAGGCGTAAATAAATGGCATACCTGGAAATAAGGAAGGAAACTGAGAAGACAAAGAGCAAAATGCGTAACTGTGAAGTCAGAAAAACCAAATGCAGAAAGAAAATGAAGAAAAGAGAAAAGAAAGGCAAGGGTTAAAAAGGTTTACCTTGAAAAGTGCAGGAAATCTGAAAAGGTTTCACCAGAAACGAGACCTTTCAGCCAATCAGAGTAGGACACATGGCCACGATGCGTGCCACGCCACCACAGAGCAATTAATACGAGAGCAGAACCCTGAGCTCCCCAACCGCAAAAAAAAAAAAAAAAAAAAAAAAAACTCCTCATATTCCTATGACCGTCCAAAATAGGGACGACCTCGGAATAGGGGGGCAGCTGATAGTCCCGATCATATCCTCATCCATAGAAAAAGCGTTGGATGAGAGCAATTCCAAGATCCGTCCAACCAGTGACGACCATCAGGCGAGGACGAATCCATCCGTCCTCAATCATTAATGAAGCGATATAAAACAATGATGAGCCCCCGTACTGTTGGGGAGATATCTCACCATTAACACCCTACAGAGGCGTTACTGATACGGGAATGAAATCACCATTAAGGTAGCACCAACAGCTAGAAGGAAGAAGTAAGCACCTATATATGCCTACCCATAAGACCTAACCGAAGGTACAAAAAAACTTTAGTTCACACACACTGATATTCTAATACTTCTTTTCTCATTCTAGCCTTTCTAACTTTAGCATCAGAGGCTTTGTGGTAGGCACCATACCGGTGACCCACACTTCTTCCTTTTTTACCATCCATTTTTCAGGATCAGGTTGGTGATGGACGACCCCACTCTGGATGATCATTTTGACTGACGATCCGAGCATCATCAGTTTTGACAATGACAACTTGAGTTTAAATTTCCCTAATCCCACTTATTGCTAAAAAAATATGGTGCAAAAGTAATCCCAATATATTTATAATTTTATTTCACTAAGTCAAAGATGAATAGGGTTAATAAGTAAGTAGACTGTTCACACACGAACCCAACCTAGTGGTTAGATTCTTTTATGGGTTAAGTTTTTGAATTCAAATCTTTGGGGTTAACGAGATGACCGTTGGTTTGGTTTAAGAACTATTACTTTTCATGGTTTGAAATCACTAATAAATTCCTTTTGATGTGGTTGAGGTGATGAGGCTATGACTTAACCAATGCAGATTGCATCAGCTCCTCTAATACTTGATATTAAAGCCACTCAAATAATGTTAGAAATACAGAATATTTCAAAATTGCTAAGATAATAAGTTTTTGTGAGAGATACATTATTTTCATATGAACTTATTACTTTTATTTACGCTAATCTCAGCATGCCAATATGCCACTTTAACAAATGGAAAAAACATTTGTGTCTTTAGACTACGCAGACCATCAAGGTTCATTTCAAAACCAAGTCCCATAACTTTCCCAAGACCTAAATATTTTAGCTATCACCTTCTAGTCTTCTATTGTTCTACGTGACATCAATAATTCTAGGAGGTTTAATTAGCCTGCAACCGTGACTGTTACTAAACCTTTGTACCAAATGAACTGGCATAGTTTTTGTTAAATATTAGCATTGATACACCATGTTGAATATTGAATAATTGTATTGTATTTCACAATGAAAGAATATACATGAGTGCCTTTACATAGGAGGCATATGAGTGCAGTACAAGTAAGAGTGTAGTACAAGAAGTGTGCTATACAAGTAATCTAATTGGGCCTAAAGCCCACAACACTATACACGTTAACAGCCCCCCTCAAACTCAAGGTGGATGTGAGACCAACTTGAGGTTGTCAACCAAAGTACAAAGGCGCTCCTTAGGATGTGACTTGGTGAAGATGGTAGGATTAGTGCCCCTAAATCCTATCGTATGATGCTATTTATGATATTAAGTGTGACATTATGTATGACATTATGTATTGTTAGGTTCTAAAGATTTAGGAATTTATGTATTTAGAACTCTAATGTATAATGTTGGCAAACCATGATCAAAACATGTTGTTTAGTCTTGTTTAGGCTTGCTCAAAGTTGTACGTTTATGTAAAGTTGGAATCGAGTGGCTGCAGAAAGTATTAGTGACTTTCGGCCTAGCTCGATCAATCGAAGCTTAGGCTCGATCAATCGAATATTGGGCAGAACGTTTTTTCTGCAGAATTTTCCAACTCAGCCCAAGCCCATTAAGGATTAGGGTTTCAGATCTAATTCTCCTAGTATATAAAGAAAACCCTAGCCACATTTTTAGAATAGATCTTGTTGCTCATATTGCTGTTTGTGTGAATCTCTTGTGAGATCTGTGAGGAGCTTTCCTTCACACAAGTTTAGGATTATCAAGAGGAGATTTATTCAAGAACTTAATGATCATTCAGTTGCTGCCATAAGAGCTTAAAGATACATAAGCGGGAGTGCTTGTACTTGCTAGAGAATCCAAGAAAGAAGAAGTCTGTGGTCTCGGAGCTTGCACGTGGTCGTGTCAGTAAGTTCTAATGGTAGGTAGCAATAAGAAGTCGAGCGTGGGGGCTTGTAAGTCTTATTGTATGAACTTCGATTCTTTCAAGATAGTGGATTCAAGTTTACCTTGAGGATAGTTAGGTTAAATCCTCCCTAGATTTTTTACCGGTTTGGTTTTCCTGGGTCATCATATCTTTGTGTTATTTATATTTCTGCTGCTATATACTTGATATGATTGTTTGATTGTGATAACCTAGTTTTGCATAATTTGACTAAGTTAATCACTTGGCTAATTAACTAGGTTAATCCGATTGTGTTAAGAGGTCTAAAAACCGTTCAAGTGGTATCAGAACGGGTAGCTCTTTTGTTTTAGATATTTTGATCTAAGAGCTGATCCTTGATTCCTGTTATCATGGATAATTTGAAGTGTCTTTCTGCTCATATTTGTGATAATTTGAATAAAGAAGATGCTGTTATTTCTGTTGATTTTATTGATGCCTGTAAAACTCTCCGTAAGGAATTATTGAAATCTATGAAAACTGCTAAGAAATTCAAGGAAGAGTTAAAATTGGCTAATCTTGAAAAAGAGGAATTGATTGTTAGATTAAATGAATCTAATAAAAAGAATGAATTTTTGAGAAATCAAATTTCCTCTCAAGATGAGAAGATGAAAAGCTTGGAACAAGAGTTAGTTGAATCTAAAACTAAAATTGAAAATTTGACTAGTGCCAAGCTTGCTGTTGATAACAAAAGTGTTTTTGTTTCTCTTAAGCCTAAAACTAAGAAAGTTTATATCCCTCATTTCAAGAGGAATCATAAAGAGAAGGCTTATTTTGCTAGGTTAGACAAAGGTAAAAGTTCTGATGTAGACGCTGGAGTTTCTAAACTTATGTCTAAACCTATTGTTAGAGAGCATAATAAATCTGTTTTTGTGCCTACTTGTCACCTTTGTGGTATTGTTGGTCATATTAGACCAAATTGTTCTTTGTTGAGGCAAAAACCAAAATCTGAGACTAGATTTGTTGTTAGGAATACTGATGTTCCTAAATTTGTTCCTGTTTGTCACTTTTGTGGTGTCTCCGGTCACATTCATCCTAATTGTCATAAATTGAAATTTAAGTATTCTGTGTTTCAGTCTAGGATATGTGATGATACGTCTCCAATCATAAGTCCATATAAATTGTTTCATATAAATTGTTGTTAGTCTTTCTCAGAAGATTGGTGTAATCCCTCAAATATACTTTGCTTCTCATGGATTTTCACTTACAAAGCCAAAGACTCGTGCTATATGGGTGAGAAAAGATTCTCTAACGTGAGTGTTGTTGACTTGTCCTTGATTTAATTCTGTCAATTATTTGTGGACATGTTTTGTTTCTGTTTTTAGTTGTTTTTATTTTTTTTAGGTTGTTTTTTATTAAAAAAATATCCAAAAACATTGAAATTTTTTCAAAAAGACAAAAATATTTTATTTTGTGTCTTGTTTTATTTGTTTTTGAGGATTACATGAGTTATAATATCTCTCTCTTGATTTAGAACATGCTTGACATTGTGGAGAAACTTGAATAGTATGTGTTATATAAGTGCTAAGCTATTTTTTATTTTGTGTGAGTATGTACTAATTTGTACATGTACTCAAGGGTTAATTAAGAAATTGATATTTCTTGTTTGTGTACCCTCTATAGCTTAGTTTAGCACTGTCATGCATTGCTTTTGCATTGTTCATTTAGCATAATATGTGCTTTTTGTTTTTGGTCATAAATTTTTTTTTAAAACCAAAAAGATTTTTGTATTTTGTATTATATATTGGATTTATAATCAAGGTTGGTCATATTATCTTTACATAACATGTTTATGTACCTTGTTTAGTTTTGATGAGCTCATTTATTGCATTTTACTAGTTTGAGCTTTATAGTGCATGTTGTGTGGGAAGATGTTTATAGTTTTTGATCACCTTGTCTTGATCTTGAAGTCACATGCCTTTGATTTTTGGACTTGACCCTTTTGATTTGAGAAATGCATAAATAATCATCTCACCACTATTCACTAGCCAATCATGAACACCTTAGTGCATATCGTAAGATTTTGTGCTCGAAAAAGTGTAGCACATGCACAAAAAGAACATAAGGTGTAACCTCGGTTTAAATGCTTAAAATTGGTGTGTACATTATTGGACTTAAAGCTAAATCAAATAATTAAAATTGGTGTGTACATTATCCCGGCTATTTTAATAAGTTTTTGAATAATTAAAATTGGTGTGTACAATATGAGGCAAAATCAAGAAACTTACATGATTGCAAGCTTATGATCTAGGAGATGTGAGAGTTATATGATGTAACTTTTTAGGTGATAATCTTTTTCAAATTCTATGTGATGAATTTTGTAGACTTTGTATTTGATTTCTATTCACATATCACTTCACATGTATCTTAAGCTTTTACTAGTTGAACACACTACACAAGTTACTCTTTGCTAAACTTTGTACATTTTATTGTGTGTGATCTTGTTGTGGCCATCCAAGATTAAATGTTCCTTGATCTTAATGCAAAATGTGTTTAAAGTTTGCGAAATTGGAAATTCTAGAGCTTGAATGTACCTGAATTGGGAATTTTGTTCAAATTGGGTTTAATTGATGAAATTGGCTTGTTGATTTGATGTAATTGATCATTATTATCTGTCCTCTAACTTGTGTGATGATCAATTGGTCAATTTTTTTATAAAAATATACAAGTGGTTTTTCAAATTTTGGGGGTTTTTGTTAGAAACTCTATACTCAAGCCAATATTGTGAATTTGAACTTATATTGAACTTAGTCTCACTGCATTAGAGCATGCATAATGACATGTTTTTTCATGCATCATGTATGTTTAGGATTTACATGCATTGCATTGTTTTCTGTATCCATCTTGCAGTTTTGCAGTCATATCTCTCATTGTTTTCACACATAACATGCATACACTTTGCTAAATTGGGTACTCGACTTGATTTAAACATTGATTTATTAATTTTTGAGTCCTTTGTACATTTTAGTATATGCTATTTTTTCTGTGTGAAAAATATTTTTCTTAAGAGATATGATGGATAAACAATGTGCAAATATTTTTCTCTACTCATGCAATTGTTTATGGGTCACATAGTGTCAAGTTTGCATTTATTGAAAGAGAGAATATTTTTTTCATGTGTATCCTCAACTTAGTTTTTAAGTTTGGATTGTGTCTTTTTATTTATCCCCACCTCCTAATTTTTCCCCAAAACTTGTTTTGTTTTTCCTATTTTTATAGGGGGAGAAGCTTGTTTTTAACCTTTGTTGTTCATAAGGGGAGTTGTCTCTATTTTCTATAGAGTTGAATTGTTTTGTGTTCCTTTCATTCTCTATTTCCTCTTATTTTCTGTTGAGTTGTTACTCTTTGTTTGAGTTATCTTTGTCAATACGTGACAAAAAGGGGGAGATTTAGATGAAATGTGGGAATATGTGGGAATCCTGTTTGTTTTGTTTAGGGGGAGTTAACATTGTTTTTGATGTATCTAACTTAGGGGGAGAGTTAGTTTGCATATTTGTTGATTTACTCTTTTTCTGTCACACCTGCGTTTATGCGTTTTGTTTAGTGTTTCAGGAAATATACAGGTTGATTCAATTGAGCTGCTGTCTACACTTGCAACTGATAGATGGTAGTTAGGTTGGATTTGGTATAATGGGCATTTTTTTGTAAAGGGCTTTTCTTTGTAAACTTTGAGTTTTTAGTTTGTATTTTGTCACGGATTGCCAAAGGGGGAGTTTGTTAGGTTCTAAAGATTTAAGAATTTATGTATTTAGAACTCTAATGTGTAATGTTCGCAAACCATGATCAAAACAGGTTATTTAGTCTTATTTAGACTTGCTCAAAGTTGTGCATTTATGTAAAGTTGGAATCGAGTGGCTGCAGAAAGTATTAGTGACTTTCGGCCTGGCTCGATCGATCGAAGCTTAGGCTCGATCAATCGAATATCGGGCAGAACGTTTTTTCTGCAGAATTTTTCAACTCAGCCCAAGCCTATTAAGGATTAGGATTTCAGATCTAATTCTCCTAGTATATAAAGAAAACCCTAGCCACGTTTTTAGAGTAGCTCTTGTTGCTCATATTGCTGTTTGTGTGAATCTCTTGTGAGATCTGTGAGGAGCTTTCCTTCACACAAGTTTAGGATTATCAAGAGGAGATTTATTCAAGAACTTGATGATCACTCAGTTGCTGCCATAAGAGCTTAAAGATACACAAGCGGGAGTGCTTGTACTTGCTGGAGAATCCAAGAAAGAAGAAGTCCGTGGTCTCGGAGCTTGCACGTGGTCGTGTCAATAAGTTCTACTGGTGGGTAGCAATAAGAAGTCAAGCGTGGGGGCTTGTAAATCTTATTGTATGAACTTTGATTCTTTCAAGATAGTGGATTCAAGTTTATCTTAAGGATAGCTAGGTTAAATCCTCCCCAAGATTTTTACTGGTTTGGTTTTCCTAGGTCATCATATCTTTGTGTTATTTATATTTCCGTTGCTATATACTTGATATGATTGTTTGATTGTGATAACCTAGTTTTGCATAATTTGACTAAGTTAATCACTTGGCTAATTAACTAGGTTAATCTGGTTGTGTTAAGGGGTCTAAAAACTGTTCATGTATGACTTAATATTATGATTAATAAATTTGTTTTATTATTATCTGAAATAATGGTAACATGAATATTTAGATATTATCATATAGTCCATGAGATGCATAGTATGTGATTTATGTGATTTAGTCACGAAAGATATAAGTCATAAGTTCTTTGTAAACTCATAATTTTAGTTCATAGTCGGTGATGAAATTGAGCATTTCATCTGCGAAAACTATAACATATCAACTAAGATAATTTGTCTTGATCATGGAAGTGGAGACTTCTAGTTGATGTATTGATATGTTTTAAGAGTTAAGACATATTGAACTGGACCGCTGTGAGATTTATTATTCTCCTAAAGACTGTCAAATAAATAATAAATCTCACGATTTATATTTGTATGAACTCTTAATCTTGAGAGAATAGTGGACCTGATCATAAGGTGTAGGTTGCTTTGATATATCAGGAGTGAGATCTAAAGTAACGGTTGAAATCTCAATATGTTGGGCAGCCACATTTAGTGTTGATGGAACACATATTCTCAAGATGGAATTCATAGTCTCTTAACGGAGATACAAAATATTTCCTTGAGATAGGTTTAACGGGTTTGTTATTCAGAGAGTTAGGCCTAAGCACTTTAGTAAGAAATCACTAAAGTATATATTTATGGAATTGGATTTCATAAATATATGATGAATAACTTAAAAAAATTAAACTGGGTACTCAAGGATTAAGATGTAGTAATCTACAAAGTGGTAGTTTACATTTATGACTTTGTATTACTACGAATATTTTATGAAGGGGTTGCATATACAATAAAGTTTTGGGATATAATTTATTAATAAGGCCTAGAGTACAACTATATTTATATAGTGGTATTAAATATAGTTAATGGTAGCTTTGGACTTGTCAAGAGTTGACAGAAAAGCTCAAGGCCCATTGGAGCTAGTGTCTTATTGGTTCCTTTTGGTCCTACTCCAAGCCACATACTAGAGTCCAATTGGAAAGGTCCAAAAGGCCAGCCCAATTAGATAATCAGTTATAATGAGAGAAACATATAGAATTGGAGTTTGTGAGTGAGTATGAGGGTGTTGGACATTCTCTAATACTCTCTTGAACAAATTCATAGAAGCTGATTGAGAGACCACACTTCTTGGGCGTTAGTGGAATTGGAGTGAAGATTAAAAGTATTCCCAAGTGCTTACAATCTTTGTTTTGAAATTTACCACACCAAGGTACACTCTCTTATTCTCAAATTTTGAAATTTACTTAGCACATGTTATCAATTTCGAACGATGTAGATCCGTTAATTTTTCGCTGCGCACATGCATTTTTCCATCAGAAGATATCTGCAAGTTGATCTTTAGAGGAGACTGAGATCAGCTTGAGAGCACTATGGACAAGATGATAACGGATAAAATGACAATCGATCTCGATGTGTTTAGTTCGTTCATGAAAGACATCATTGTGAGCAATATGAATGGTACTCTAGTTGTCACATTAAAGTGGGGTAGCAGAGGATGTAGACACACCTAAGTCTTTAAGAAACCATCGTTGCCAAAGGAGCTTAGATGTGGTATCAGCAAGGGCATGATATTCTGCTTCAGTACTGGAGCAGGCTACATGAGTTTATTTCTTGCTTCGCCAAGAAATCAGAGAAGAACCAAGAAGAAAGCAATAACCAGTGGTGGTCCTGCGATCAGTGGGATCTCTTATCCAATCAACATCAGAAAATGCACGGAGAATAAGAGGAGACTGAGCAGAGTAGAAAAGACTATGGAAGAGAGTGCCCTTTAGGTATCGAAGAATACGCAGAACAGCAGCATAGTGAGTCGACCGTGGAGCAGACAGATACTGGCTCACCTGGTGAACAACATAGGAAATGTCTGGATGAGTGACAGTGAGATAAACTAGGCTGCCAACCAAGCGTCTGTAAAGAGAGGGACTAGACAATGGTTTTCCTTCTGAGGGAGTCAGATGCGTATTAAACTCAATTGGAGTGTCAACAGTCTTGCTATCAGTGAATCCAGCTCGAGACAAGAGTTCAGAGGCATACTTGGCTTGAGTGATATAAAGTCCATCTATAGAATGAGTGATTTCAAGACCCAAGAAATAGCTGAGATGTCAAAGATCTTTCATCTTAAACTGCTGATTGAGAAAATTCTTGAGTTCTTGAATGCCACTGAGGTCATCACCAGTTATGATCATATCATCTATATACAGGAGAAGTAAAATAGTGCCTTTGTCAGTGCGACGAAGAAATAAGGCAGAATCATAATGACTGGCCATGTAACCCAAGCAAGAGATGGTAGAGCTGAATTTGGCAAACCAAGCTCGTGGAGCTTGTTTAAGGCCATAAAGTGCATGTTGAAGGTGACAAACCTTATTTAAGTCAACAGAGAGACCATGAGGAGGTTGCATATACACTTCTTCACTTAAATCCCCATTAAGGAATGCATTTTTGACATCCATCTGAAAAAGGTCCCATTTATTGTCAGCAGCAACAGCTAAGAGGGCACGAATAGATGAGATACGAGCAACCGGAGCAAAGGTCTCTTCATAATCAATCTCATACTCCTGTGTAAAATCTTTTGCAACAAGACGAGCTTTGTAGCGCTCAATGGACCCATCAAAGCGAGTCTTAATCTTGTAGATCCACTTACAACCAACCACAGATTTCCCAAGGGGGAGTGTCACCAAATCCCAAGTATGGTTTTTAGATAATGCATCAAGTTCCTCTTTCATTGCAATCTGTCATAAAGGGTCAGTAGAAGCCTCAAGATAGGTGTAAGGCGCGTGTAGTGTAGTAAGGGCAGTGTAACAATGATAGTCAAGTAAATGTGCAGGAATAGATCTTACTCAAGTTGAGTGACGAGGTGGAATGTCTTGTGCAAGATCTTCAGATGGAGCAGGAGTAGGGGACCCAAGCTCAGGGTTGGGGTTGGGTAGCTCGTCTTCAACCTGTTCATCTTCCACCTGTTCATTAAAGGGTGAACTAGGAAAGGGATCAGTGATATTTGGTGGTTGGACAGAGAAGTCTACAGGAGAATCAAGAGCAACTACAAGAGGATCAGGAGTAGCTACAGAAGGAATATGTGCCTCATCTGGAAAAGGATCTAAGACAGAGGAGGAAGACAAGGAGGCATGGAAGTGAGAGAGCTCGACAAAGAGGCGATGTTCCCAAAAGACAACATTGCGAGAGATACGAACATGATGAGAGACAGGATCATAACACTGATACCCCTTTTGAGTTTCGCCATAGCCAAGAAAACAACAAAGCCTTGACCGAGGCTCAAGTTTGTTATGCTCATGTGGCTGAAGAAGAACGAAACAAGCAGAACCGAAGGAGCGAAGGTGATGATAGTTTGGAAGTGACCCAAAAAGGCGCTCATATGGAGTTTGATTTTGGATAACAGGACTCAGAATGCGATTAATAGTATGAACAGCATGAAGAGCAGTTTCACCCCAAAAAGGAGCAAGAACTTTGGCAGAGAGAAGGAGAGCACGAACAGTCTCAAGAATATGACGAAATTTTCGTTCGGCTCTACCATTTTGGTGAGAGGTACCTAGACAAGTTAGTTGATGAACAGTGCCATAGGAATGCAAAATAGCTTGGAAAGCATATTGAGTGTATTCAAGAGCATTACCAGATCGAAAAATTTTGATGCATCTAAAAAACTGAGTTTCAACCATTTTTACAAAATTAGAATATACTTCAAATAATTCAGAACGATGTTTCATATTAAAAATCCAGCTATAGCAAGAGTAATCATCAACAAAGATAACAAAATATCGAGACCCACCAATACTAGAGACAGAGGAAGGTCCCCAAACATCAGAATGAATAAGGTCAAAGATATCAGTGGATATTGATTCACTAGTATTGAAAGGCAAAGCTGGTTGTTTTCCTAACTGACATGAAGCACAATCAAAATTTTATGTAGACACTGAACCTAACAAACCTCTAAAAGCCAATTGTTGTACTTGAGAGGAAGATGCATAACCAAAACGAGCATGCCAAAGTGTAAGGGAAGGAATTGAAGAAACTGTAGCAGCTGCAGCAATAGAAACAGGAGCAACAAGTGGAAGACGAAGGTTGTCCACGGGAAACATACGCCCAACTCTGGGACCGGTCCCAAGCTCCTGTCTTGTCCTCGGATCCTGCACAATACACCCAGAATAATCAAATATAATGCGATAACCCAACTCAGCTAATTGTCCCACAGAAAATAAATTGTAAGAAAGGTCAGGAACATTAAAGACCCCAAGAACCGAGAGGTTGGAGGTCGAAACAGAACCTATATTATGGCTAGACATAGTGGAATCATTTGCTGTGCGAATATTAAGAGGGTGTGGTGCAGGTTTGAGTTTAGAAAATAAGGACGAGTTGGGTGTCATGTGATTGCAACAAGCAGAATCCATAAGCTAAGAAGAAGGAGACATACCAGATAAAGCTGAGAGAGAAGAGAAATAAGATGCATTACCAACCATATGAATGACATTGGCGATGATGTTTTTAAGGTCATCTGTGGACATGGTGAAAGTGCGTCTTGAAGACTTAGACTGTGCAGAGATGGAAGCCATTAGTTGGACACTTTTAGTGTTAGCAACAGTAGTAGCAGAAATTGAAACAACTGATTTGTTGCGACGATAGCAAGTCTCAATATTGTGGCCAAAACGTTTGCAAAAATGTTTGTTGGATTGTCGGTTACGATTATTGCAACAAGAAGAAGACTTGTCCTTATTCTTCATTTAGAAGCAAAATATGCAAAAACAGACTACAAAAATGAAATCTACGTGAAAAACTGGGTAAGGAGCACCTAGACTGCAAAAGTTAACCCTGGAGAAAAGTCAACAGTCAAAGTCAACCTTTGGTCAAAGTCAATGACAGGTAAACGACTAGGTCAACGATGACATCAGCTGACGTGGCAAGTGACGTCAGTAAATGAGTGGATGATGATGTTAGCAAATGACGTGGCAGAGATGACGTCACCTAGGGCTGACGTCAACAAGTGCAAATTTGGCGCATGGCAGCGCGTGTAGGCGTGTGGAGAATATAGACAGCGCGTGGAGGCGCGTGAAGAAGACTAACGGCACGTGGAGTGCGTGATCTTAGGCACAGAATCTTTGGGCGGTGCGTGAGGGCGCGTGGAGCTTCCGATGGTGGTCAATTTTTCACTGAATGGTAGATCGGCGGAGGATGATCTTAGTGATGCCTGCAAAGAAACACAATCGGAGCAAGGATCATGGCGGCAATGGTATGGCAGTGGTCTCGAGACTCCGAACGACGGCAGCTTCAGGTCCCAACCAGAGACGATGACTGAGATGCATCAGAGGTTTAACGACGAATGGCTGCAACAGCAGTTGTAACAGCGGAAGCAATTGCAAGTCTGGAATAACACTAATAGAGATAAGACTGCAATAAAAAAGTTAGAGCGATGGCTCTGATACCATATTAAATATTAGCATTGATACACCATGTTGAATATTGAATAATTGTATTGTATTTCACAGTGAAAGAATATATTAGAGTGTAGTACAAATCCTGTGTTACAATAAATCATAACATGTGTATATATAGTAAACTAAACCCTAAACTTCTAATACAAGTAGGAGACTTGGCTTGCACACAAAATAGAATTAGGCTTGGGCCTATGCTAATGGGCTAATATATCTCTAACACCCATTCTCAAACTCAAGATGGAAGCTTGATGAAATCTTGAGATTTGATAAGGTTGAGAAGATCCTTTGAATGAAGTTTGGTTTTGTGACGGTAGTTTGAGGAAGGCAATGGTCTTGCAGTGTTGATGTGACTTCTAACGATGGCATGACTATACCAGAGAGTTTTGACGGCAGCAGAAGGAAGCCAAAGAAGATGAACGCAGCAAAAAAAATCGAGGAAGACAAAGATTGCTCTTAAGTATACCGCAAGGACAGACAACCATGGTCACAAGAAGGTGGCTCTAATATCATATTAAATATTAGCATTGATATACCATGTTGAATATTAAATAATTGTATTGTATTTCACGGTGAAAGAATATATATGAGTGCCTTTATATAGGAGGCATATGAGTGCAGTACAAGTAAGAATGTAGTACAAGAAAGTGTGCTATACAAGTAATCTAGTTGGGCCTAAAGCCCACAACACTATACACGTTAACAGTTTTCACTATGTTGTTCATGGTTATTTAAAACAAGCAGATGACTTGTCTTCAATGCTAGCTTTTACTTCCCTCACTTTCCCACCTACTCTCACCCAATATCTTATTTACATTGATGCACTCTTTCACCCTCTCCTATAACTCTTTGCCTTTGCTCTACTCTCTTTATTTTCTTTCTCTTGTAGAACTAGTAGTACAGCATGCACAACAACATGGATGGAGTGAGGAGTGATGTGAAGGTGGTAGAGAGTCCAAGGAGAGTAAGGGTTTTTGATGCCTTCCTGAGACTTTTTGCGTTGGCCTTTACACTGGTTGCAGCAGTTGTGGTGGGTGTTAGCAAGGAGACCGAGATTGTTCCTATCACTATTACACCAAGCTTACCCACCTTGCATCTTCAATTCACTGCAAAGTGGCAGTATATGTCTGCTTTTGTGTAAGCTTGTCTCAAACTTGTTTCTTGTACGTTTATACATGCTATGGTTCATTTCATTGTTCCATGTAGTACTTTTTGGATCCCTAGCCACTACTGTACAGAAAATAGTCCAATAATTGATCTTCTATTTCCGAAGAAATAAAACCATGTGTTTGTTCATACTATTGAGATCATCATAAAGTCTATAGCTTTCATCTCAAAAATACATATAAAAGAAAGTGCATTATGTAATATAACAAAAAGTTTTATGGTTTTGAAGATATATGCTTTTAAAGAATCCTTTTATATTTAATGTTTTCGTTAAGCACTTGGCATTTGACAATACAAATGTTATAACAACTAATTCAAATGTGATAGCCTGATAAGCACTTAATGAAAAAGTTAATAGATGTTCAAGTATTAGCCTGTCTCACCACCGCACACCCTTGGTGCGATGGTCACTCCACAAGTATAATTGCTTGTGGAGTGTGGGGGGCAAGGGCCGGGGTTCAAGTTTTTAGAAGACAGTTTTACACACATATTAACTTAAATTAGGCTAGAGTAGAATTCTATCTTGTAAAAAAAGAAGAAGAAGTATTAGCCTATTCTCAAAGGGATATTTTTCCACTGTTACACATGAATGCAATTTGATAACCCATAAAAAAAAGTTAAAAAAGAATAAAAAAATGAAAAAAGAAAACGGAAAAAGAAGAAGAAGAAGAGCCTTGGAGAGAGGAGAAAAAAAATTGGGTAGAAACATGAAATGAATTCAATACTATGACACTTTACATATTTTATTGATAAACAATATTGCAGGATTATAGTACAGAATAACAATTTCTCTCTATCATATTAAAATTGTTTTCAGTAATTGTATTCTTTCCATTAGATCAGCTGTTACAAAACAAGAAAAGGGGAGAAGGGGCAGGTGGAGAAAGGGAAGGGGAAATATTGTATTCGTCTATCGCATTGCCACAGAAAAATTTTGCTACAGAAAAGTTTAACAATCAAGGTTTTTTTTTTTTTTTAGCCCCAATGGAAATCTAGCTCTAAAACAACCAAAGTACAATTGAGCTCAGCACTAATTGAGGAACTTTTGCACTTAGTTTTTGGCTGAATTTTGAATAGTCTCCAAAAGATGCTCAATTCTATACTTCATAACAGGCTGGCCTGCTCTCGTCTTCTTGAACATCTTCTCTCTTGCAGCCTTCCTCTGAGCTTCAGCCGTTTCTCTCTCTTCCTTCTTTGCTTGAAGAACTGCCTGCATCTCAATCCTTTCCTTCTCTTTCTTTTCATGCTTCTTATCATATATTTCTTTCAAACTGGGTATACCAGGATTCTTCTTGTTCTGTTTGTTCATACCCATTCTGCTTCCATCTTCAGTTTCATTCTCATCCTGCAACAAACACCAGAATGGTATGTGACTTAAGCTTCCAAACTCCACATGCAACTACAAATCTATATGGATGTGATGGGTTTGGGGTTGGGGTTTTGACTTCTGAGTGGTATAAACTTAAAACACCACCAAGCATTTTTTCTATTTCAAAATCAGTGCTTTAAATAAGTGATCCAAACAATGTAATGATATTAGGACTTCAAACTAGGAGCTAATACTCCAACTGAAATCCACATACTACCTAAAAAGATTTAAAAAAAAAAAAAAAACTAATTTTATAGGACATGAGTAATGAATTGCATTTCAGAAATAGTGATACTATCGTTTATGGAAAAACTTGTGGTATTTGACACTTTTATTTAGGTCTAAACCTATTTTTAGAGAGAAACGAACAAAACAATCTAGCATTCAGATGAAGTAGATGTCATATCAAACCTCAATGGATCTTATAACTGAGGAAATATCATGTTGCTGACTTTGTTGCTTTAGCAACTTCTTATACTTCTTCACATGCTTAGCATTTTTATAAAACTCCTTTTGCTTCTCTGAAAGAAATGAAACAGGAACGTATCAGTTAAAATACCACAGTATGACAAAACAAAATTTATAATCACTGACATCTTTCCATTCTCTTTCAGAAAAGAATATTTTTTCTCCACTTCATTCTAGGAAAGAACAAGAAGAAACAAATTCTTGATCATTATCACTTCTTTTATATTTGAGTTTAGTATCATTTTTTGCTCTTTCACCCATCTAGGAAACAAACAGAGGATAATGGATAATTATCCTTGACGGACAGCAGGGGCTATGCCCCCAAGTTGCACAGTAATAAAGGGGTCCATTCAGCAAACAAGTTCAATCAGTGGCTTTTATATACATCAAAGTTCATGTAGCTATGGTTCAAAAATGCTCCTCTGCTCTGCCAACTCATTTTCCTTGCCCTAATCCTTGAAAACAATTGTTATCACCATCTATGAAAATGATGTTCTCATTGCTCATTTCACAACATAATTCTATTTTTGTAAAAATTAAATATATTATTAGCTAAGAAGCATGGGTACGGGTATGACATGGCAACACAACAATTTTTGTAGCCCTTACTTAGGAAGCGTGGGCACGGGTATGACATGGGTATAGCACCCCAAATAAAGTGTCGGTGCTTCCTAAATTATTAGCTGGAATATGCCTACATTTCTCTCAAAAGGAATTCAAGAACATCCACAGTCTCCCTCGTCCTAGTGTACGACTCACATGGTTTGTACGTTATTGACCGTTTGAGAACACGGTGAATAACACACACATCATATCTCATGTTTATGGGGGTCCTAACTGATTCAAACTACAAAGTACAAACAATGCAGTTCAGCTCACTTAATATGAATCAAAGAGGAACATCATTTAAAAAAGGCTAACAGAAAACCCTTTTTCAAACTGAAGTAGTGAACTGGAGACTAAGTTTATGACACCGAGTTGGTCAATAAGAATTTGGTATTTAGTTTTTAAAACTATAATTTCCTTTCCAAATTCATTCAGGCAAAAGACCAGAATTACGTAAGCATTGTACAGCTAGAAAAGTCTAAAGATTGCATCCCCACCCCACCGGGCTGGAATTCCAAAAAAAATATTTCTCATTCCACAGATACTAATCCTGACCAATTCATACTACGCACTATGCTTTTCAGCTCACTTTTTTATAGTTTGATAGTTGGGGGTTGGGGGATTTGAACCCTATACATCTCCATTGGAAACACCAGGAAGTGCCAACTGAGCTATAAGGCTGCAGTTCAACTCTTTAATACAAAACAAAGAGGAACATCATCTATTCATCTAAACTAAGCTAACCCGCAAACCCTTTTTCAAAGTGAACCGGACTCTGTAAATTATGACACCAAGTTGGTCAATAACAATTTTGTATGGTTTCTAAAACTGAAATTGCCTTTCAAAATTCATCCAGTCTAAAAACCATGTAGAATCACACAAGCATTCTACAGCTTGAAAAGCCTAAAGCTTTCATCCCCACTAGCTTTCCTCGTCTCGTGGTTTCTGATGCTTCATTGTTGCAAAGGGGTTGGAATTCGAGCTAAATGGAAGAGGAAATTTTGCGAATCACAGAGAATTGGAATTAGGGCAAAAGAGGAAAAAAAAAAAAAAAAGGGAACGAAATTGAAAGTTGAAACCCTAATTTGCAATTTTCGGAGTGTTGGGAAGAGATTCTGTACTTTTCAGGTTGGTTTGGAACCAAGGGTCTGGGTAATAAAAGTTGAACACGTGGTAATGGGATTTTAAGTTTAAATATGATTTTTTCTTTTTTTAGAAAGAAATATAATTAATTTTAGGACTACATCTTTTACCACACACATTTTTACAATTATTACTCCTAATCATGAAAGAATATGATCTTAGATTTT
Organism: Quercus ilex subsp. ballota; assembly: GCA_032727855.1. Taxonomy (NCBI): domain Eukaryota; kingdom Viridiplantae; phylum Streptophyta; class Magnoliopsida; order Fagales; family Fagaceae; genus Quercus; species Quercus ilex. Next base: position 23,444,968 of record CM064919.1, read on the forward strand.
TTTCTTGATAAGTTTTTTTTTTTTTTTCGTAGAAATAAAATAAAATAAAATATATATACTAGCGGATAACTTAGCAATAAGGTAAATTTTTACAGTTATGAAGATACAAATTGTTTTTTTTTTATTTTTAATATGAGAGAAGATACAAATTTTTATTGGTAGATAAAAAAATAATGTTGGTGAGCCAAATTTGAACTAGTTAAAAATTGTTAACACATCCATGTAAATTGATATGTTTTTTAAAATCCTGAGTTCAACTTGAAATTCACAAAACTATATAGTTTAATTTATAGTAGTTTTATATTTTAAGGGTTCAACACTTTAACTTAAACTTTTGAAATTGTATGATTTAATTTATTTTAAGATTCAAAATATAATTTGTCTTAATTATTATTATTTATAGCATCTATAACAAGAAAATTTTGTATCCTTGGGTTTAAATTGATACGTTTTTTAAAATCCTGAGTTCAACTTGAAATTGACATTGTTTAATTTATAGTAATTATATATATATATATATATATATTTTTTTTTTTTGAAAGAGTTTTAACTTATGGTGTCTATTCTTGATAATTCTTTTTATTATCAGACTAAGACACCAAGTGGTTTTTGGTGTAGGCAGGGATTGAATCCAAATCTCTTATTCAACTATCAGAAACTTTACCAGTTGAGTTAATTGGAACCCACTTTATATTTTAAGGGTTCAACACTTTAACTTAAACTTTTGAAATTATATGATTTAATTTATTTTAAGATTTAAAATATAATTTGTCTTAATTATTATTATTATTCACTACAACAAATCTGACTTTTTTCAAGGGTTAAAACCCTTAAAAAAAGTATTAAAAAACCTAGAAAAAAATTATTTCAAGAGTTCAATTGACCCTTAATAACATTCGAAACATATACTGTCAAAAAGGAAATTTTGAAGGCCTTCATGGCCCTCAAAACAAGTGTTCTAATCTTATTTTGAGGGTCAAGAGACCCTTAAATAACATTTTACCAAGGTTTAAAAGATTTATATTTACAACCCTTGATAAATAAGGTTATTTAAGGGGTCTCTTGACCCTCAAAATAAGATTTTATTTTATTAAAAAAAAACCACAATCATACACAAATATATATACATATATATTGCTACAATTACACACAAAAATTTACAATTGTTGAGATGATATGTTATGATATTGATGTATAGCACAAGTGGTATATTGCTACAATTACACTTTCTTTGATCTCTAAACTCAAATCTACTAATTAACAGATTAGGGGCCGCATACAAACTACCGATATGTCAATTATTGTTTAAGAGAAAAGATATTAACAACCACAATTTGTACAAAGACCAAATCTATCCAAGAGTAAAAAGTTTTGATACATTTTATTCTTCATCATCATCTCCAAAGCAAGAAGTTATCATCTAATACAATTGAACATTTCAGCTATTATGGGTGCTCTCAAGTTTCTTAAAAAGAGAGAATGATACCAAAAGTTTGTTAATTTCCTAGCAAATATATCTACACACCTTTCCACAATATCAAATTCAAGATACCCACAATTTTAAAAAGAACAAAAATGGCAAACAGAGTTCATATATCTAAATAAAACATGCTGATTAAAGAAACATCATTCATCAACAAAGTCTTACGAAATTACTTTCTTTCATTAAAATCCATTTATCCATAAAAAATAAAAAAAATAAAAAAATAAAATTAAGAAGAACACTTGGAAAGAACATAGGTCCATAAAATACGTGGGTACCTGTCTATTATTTCTTATTTTATTTTTAATATCACAAATAATCACACCAAGCAAACACAACAATTTAGTTTCCAAAGCAATCAAATTACAGCACATCAATATACAACCAAAAAAGAGAAAATTACCTGCGACAATTGCCAAGCACTGGGTATATCCAACCTTGAAGCAGAAAAAATCTACCACAACCAAAAAAAAAAAAATTGAAAGTCAATTCAACACATACATATAAAAATCCATGTACAGAACAGAGGGATGGGATATATAGGAGATCTTTTTGGAAGGATTGATGAGACAAATACCAATGTTTCTCCTATAATTCTTTTTAATTTCAAAAAGAATTAAATAAATGTCTTGGTTCAAGGTTTTGGATTTATGGTTTCAGAGACACTCACCAATTTCTAAGGTAATGAACAGAGTTTGAAAATAACTTACACCATCCAAATTATTCACAAGTTTATCATCTTTAATTGATGGAGCAGAATTTGAATGAGGGAGAGGAACATGATTAATAGAAACATTATGACTTGATTTTGATTTACCTGCACAGATGCATGAATTGGCCAATTAAGGATAGAAATTTCGAAGAAACTAAATATTTATGATAACTGAGTATAACTAACAGCACAGTTAACCAAGGAACAAAAAAACAATAAAATATAGTCATTTAAGAAGATATAAGCTGACTCATACAGTGGAACTCAAGAACATAACTAAGTAGCCAACAAGAGGAATTACTCATATAGTGGACAAAGATTCATGTAGGACAACTTATAAGGATTAAAATGGCAGAGCTTACTTCCAATGGTGTACTTGCTTTGCAAATCCTGTGAAAAAGAAAATGAAGACAGAGACACCATCAGATTATATTGATGTTTTAACTTTTAATTCAGTGAAATGATTGCTTTAAAAATTCACATTAGTATGGTAGCACTCTCAGGATAAGCAACTCAACCATGACAAGATTGAAATCAATGAGATAGCCTTTATTTAGCTTCCAAGAGAAGATGAAGTTCCCAGGCTTAACATCTCTGTGAACCACTCAATGCAATTACAAAATAAAGACTTTTACAGCTAGGCATTTTTTGAGACTTCTCTAAATGTACAATTGTAGGAGTATCTTGCCTGCCTATGCAAACATGCGAGGGCCCTAAACAGACAATAACCATACCACTGGAGCTGATATACATCCACATCTTTCTTCAAAGCCTAGAAGAAAAACAATGCAATTGCATTAACACAGCTTCCAAATAAGGTTTGAATGAAATGGCTCAATAATTTCCAAATTTTGGACACTGCAATCGAATTTCAACTTTAAAATTTCTTGACAACAGTTTATAAAATAGACTAGATCATTACCTACATCAACCAAATATTTATTTCAATGGAAGGTACCACTATTTGAAGGTGTAGTAATATATGTGGGACAGGGGATAAGTATCTTAATATATTAATATATTAACTTATTAAGAAAGAAAGGGATGGTACATGGTAGCATCAATATTCATGTGATCAAATGATCCATTAAAATATAACCTGGGAAAGTGATAATTGTATTATAAAATAAAATAGAAATATTCCAAAATCCAAAAATAGTGCAACTAAAAAGGCAAACAGATGGAAGAACTGAGGAAGGAAAAATGAAGAAACATACTTGAGCCATTATTTCATATGTAAGAACAAACTTTACAGGGCCACTAGTTTAATCAAACTCGCTATCGGGGCTTAAACCCGGCCTAGGAACAACCACCCTAAAAAGCAGAATCTTGAGAGACAAAAGAATAAGTTCATGAACCGTTCATCAAGCGAGAGCCTGCATACAGGAAATGAAATATTGTCAATCACCGCGTAACATTTCTTAGGATTGACAGGCCACTGGACAGTTAGTTGGAAAGGGGAAGACTTAATCAGCATAAGAAATAAAATAGGACAGGCAAAAACAGTTGAATAAAAGGAAATGAGTGTTAAAAAAGCACAGCCCCAAACATTTACACCAAGAAAATGGCTAAAATAATAATAGGAAAATCATTTGAAGAATAGTTAACCTGCCAGGATCAATGGTAAGTACAACGCGTTCGTCAGTGACATCATAATAAGCACTGGTGGCACATAGAGCCATGATCCCTGACACAATAAAATTTTGAATTGGTCCATAAACTAATTGGTACAACAACATTGGAGTTAATCAACATCCAACATTTAAAGAATTGAAGATGGAAGATAAAATGCACAATTTTTTTATTAACAAAACATAGAAATATTTTTAATGCCAAGAACTTCATGAATAATGAGGTGAAAGAGTTGCCACAGACAAATATCATAGAGTTCTGATACCTGCTCCTCGGGCAGGCGAGAAAGTATCACGCACTGCACGAACAGTAAATGCATTAATCAAAACTCTCTTCCTTGTCTGCATTGTAGATATGAACCATCAGTTGAAACTCACAAAAGGAACATTTAGCAAAATATGCTTATGACGACCAATTAGACCATAATGAAAAAAGGAAGAAAGCATGACATTTGAGAATAAGCATATCAAACAAGAATATCAAGTTATTCAGGATGCCAATGAATCAATAAAATCCGAAATTGCTGATACTAACCCCTTCATTTAGGTGACTTGCAATATTCCCAAGTAAAATGGTTGTATTTGTTCTGATTGCTGGCTCTTCATCAACCTGCAAGATTTACAAAATTGAGAAACCTATTGAACATAAAAGAAAAAGAAAAAGAAGTCATCGTCAACTAAATCAATATAGGCATTTGATGATCAATAAAACCAACTTAAGTCATTACACAGGAAGTCCAAAATATGAGTGAATAACCAGCTCTTTATAGGCTCCACTTCTCCAAACAAATGGTTGAAACTATTACCTGCAACTTTGAGAGATACTTTAATAATGACCCTGAAATAGTACGTTGAGAAAGCTGCAATGACAAGTGAAATAGGAACACCATTTAGAAAGGAGTCAAAAAAACACAAATAATTATCTACCATTGATTAATAAAATGACTGGGGAAAAAAACCCATGAAATGCATACTCAAGATGCTAACATAAGGAAGAGAAGTGCGTTGCATCATTTGCTCGTAAATATTATGGTACTACAATTTCAAACACAACATTAAATTAGCTTGAAACAACAATTCGTTGAGCATGGGTAAGAAATACTGAACATCCTCTGCCATTTTGGCTTCCATCTAGGGTCATATTCTCCATCAAATCACAAGCCATCATGTCCTTTTAGTTCCTTGACCTTTCTTTCCCTGTATTCTTTCTCATCCTTGAAGTGAATTCAACTTCATTCAAACCACTCTAATTTAGGCATGAACCAAGCAAGTTAGAGGACATTCTCTCATCTTGTAAGACATGGTGCAAGACAGCTTGCAAAGGGTGACCAAGCTGTATGGTGCCCCACCAAGAAAAAGACAGAAGCCCAAGAGTCATTAAAATAGGTATGCCAATGAGCTATAATTCAAATGACACTACCTCTCACAAGAATGGAAGGAGGGTGAGGTTGTGGGTTCAAAACCTACTACATGTTTTGTACAGCAACAAAGCCTTAGTCCCAAAACTCAGCTTCAAATCTTCAACAAACTAATTAGACTAATGCAACAAATCAACTCTAATTATTTCTGCACTTTTTAAATGCAATTCATTATTCCTTCTCAAAAAATTCAACACTAACTACCAGAATTACTACAGTATATACCTCATACATTAAAGGGCTCTCATCAAAATCAACATTGGTTTTTATCAATAAATCCATTACATAGAAAACAAAGGAAATAGGAGTCCTAAAACCAGAAAATATGATGCACAAACCTTAGGAGCCAGAGTAAGCATGGATTTAAGAGTCAGTTCACGAAGGAAAGCAGATGTGTCAGAGAACCCGGTAGCAACATGAGGGTAAACCTAGTTGCAAACACCAAATGGAATTTTAGAATTTCCACACTGCTAAAACAATAGGTAATAGAAGAAAAGTAATTAGAGTTTGCATGATTGTAAAAGACATTAAAATCATTTGTATCATTGACCGCATACTTGTAAGTACATTTTTGTACGGTATTAATCCATAGTAATTAATTTTAATGTTAAGGTAAAGGAATGCTTCATGAAAACTTGGAAGTCATCATTTAAATGTCAAGTTGCCCATATTTGCAATCAAAATTTTAACTCAGATGGAAGGTCTTATTCTGGTTGCCCACATACTCAAATGGTGAATTTTCTAGCACTACAGGAAGTTTTACAAGTTTATAATGCATCAATATGATGCATTGACACCATGCCATAACTACACCGAGTTAATACTTTCAGGTCAGACATAGACATCTTATCAAAAAGAAAAAAGAATGCAGTATAACAAGAAAATTTCGTTGTACATATTCTATGTAATGACTTAATTTTGTAGTACATATTCTATGTAATGACTTAAAGAACCGGGCTATTATGCTAATCACCAATGGAATTGATGGTGATTAGCATAATAGCCCGGTTCTTTAAGGATCCATAGTAAAGGGTTAACATTGCACTAAATAGTGCTACTGATAGGGCAGTGATTGGAACCCCTTTGTTGATTTTTTCTTGCATATCCTAGAAAAAGTTGGCCTAACAAGCAAAAGGTAATGAAGGATTAAAAAACAATGATGTAAATGCAACTTCATATAAGCTTAAGAGAGAGAGAGAGAGAGAGAGAGCTTACAATGGTGCTAGGTATACGAGGAAGGACACAATATTACCTGTATAGGATAAGAAATAGAGAATAGCATTAGAGAATGATAGTATATGATGATGCCGAAAAAACCACCAGTGAGCCACACGTTCTTGCACAATCAGAATGCAACCTGCACAACACAAGAAAGGAGAAAGACCTAAACAGGGAGCACCAGTGTGGTGCCGGCCAAATACCCTCCGAAGGTCAAGTTAGAATCTTTTACCACTCCAGAGTGCTAGAGAGGGTCAATTATGCGTACTTTGATTTGTGAAGGTATTGCGGCTTTTATAGTAGTCGAAGGTTGACCTCTTTTCCTTAGAATCGAAGTCCATTCCTTATATGGAGAAGTCTTTTCCTTATAGAGAAGATCTCCATAAATGCGCGTAGCTTCTGGAATCCCCTTCACGCTAGGATTCTATTTACGTTAGGCCTCTATGGTGTGCGCCGCAAGTATTTTCCATCTAGGGTCTCTAACTGCCATGTGGACAATTGGCTCGTCTACGCTGAGCCCGTTCATGATGGATCCGTATACAACAGGTCTTGCACGCAAATGAATCCATCCTTCATCGGCCCATAGGTGAGGAACTGTCAGGCCCACTAGATGGAGATTTGTCAACCTATATTTCTCCTCTTCAATTGCCCCCTCACCCCATGGGTTCGTCACCCTTTGAGCAAAAAGACCCGTGGGGTGATGGTTTAAGGCTGGGACGACGATTCAAAACCCTGTGGGTCGACGATTTCATTTTTTAGAATCCATGAACTGCGCCCACATTCTGACAGGTTGTCCGGAAGGCATTTATGACCTATGACACGCATCGCTCTTCCATTGGTCGTTATCTCGGATCGAAGCGTCGCTTCGTCTTCCATGCACTTCCCTTATAAATACTTCTCCCTTCTCCCATCATTCTTCTATTTTCTGAGGAAAAACACTTATCAAAGCACGTCCGTCATCACTGTCAGAGATCACTCCGTCAAGTTCCTTTACAGCCGTCAACTTCTCTCATCTGTTCACTATTTATCTCGGTGAGTAATCTTTCTCCTCTTCTCCTTTGCGAATCTCCTTCATCCTATTCTTATTAGACATTTTACCACCGTCATCCTTTCTAGACCCGTCAGAGTCTTAGGTTTTGTCGTTACATGTAGGCAATGTCTAATGCGTCAAGTAACCACTTAGTAGTTCGCGACGGGGCAGATTACGAGGAAGTATACCCGTCTGGTCATAAAGACCAAGAGAGTCAAAGCGAGGAGAGGAGTCCGTCCGCATCTTCCTCGTCCTTAACAAATGAGGATTCGGAGATGGCTGACCAAGAAGAGGGTCTTGATGACGATGAAGATCAATCAAATAGGCCCGTCGTAGGTGCTGATGGACTCAGGGAGTTCATTATGCTACCAGAATGGACGGTGAACGAGTTTACGTCCAAAATTAAGGAGAATCACTTTAGTACATTTAGGGCCAATTACCAGATTCCAGATTACATTCCAATCCGTCTACCATATCAGTCAGAGAAGTGCTATTACCAGGGGGTAGACGGTGTCGGAGTTTATGAACAAATGTTAAAGGCAAGTCTTAAGTTTCCACTAAGCACCCTCCACTGTGAGCTTCTCAAATATTTGGGTTTGTCTGTCAATCAATTAGCCCCCAATGCCTGGAGGGTCTTCATTACTATGGAGGTCCTGTATGGCGCCATGTCAGACGGTGCTAGAAGGCTGACGGTGAGGGAATTCCTTCACTGCTACCGTCCTGACGAAATAGACAGGTCAAAGGAGATGTACAGTTTCATACCTAGGAGTCCATTGCTAAAGGTCATATACGAAACCCCTTACTCGAACAAAGACTGGAAGAGCCATTACTTCTTCCTTGAGGGCGACGGGTGGATGTGTCGCCTAGGGGAGACGGAGTATATGCCAGTTGACAAAACATGGGGCATACTACATCCGTCTGGTATATCCGTCGAGGCTTATTTTATAGACTTTGTGACTGTCCACTTGGTTTAAAGATTCTTTCAATACGTTTTTTTTTTTTTTTTTTTTTTTTTTTTTTTTTTTTTTTTTTTCAGTACGACAGCGTCCCCAGATCGATCTTGAAGAATTTCACTTTCTCAAAAAAAATTTCGCCAAGTCCAACAAAGAGGAGCGAACGTGGGCAAAGTTAGTATCCCTCAATACCGTCCACTGGTATTGTGATGGTCCTGAGCCAACCCCTGTTGCCGTCAAATATGAAAAAAGAATCCGACAACGTAAGTCCGTCGTTCTCACTTTGTCTCAATAGGTTTATATATTCATTTCTTTATTTGTTTACCCGTTCACCTTTTCAGAAATGGACGACGCCAAGAGGAGAGCAGCGATCAGATTGCAGGCTGCTAAAAACAAAGAGACGGGCGCGAACCCCAAGGGGACGGTCTCAAATATCCCATATGCCAAAAGAAAACAGCCGTCCAAAGGGGACCGTGCACCAAAGAAACCCAAAGTTCCATTGGAGCCCGTCCTGGGGTTAATGGTTGGTTCTACTAAGATGGTCACCCATTCAAAACATGGGGCCGACAAAGGCCTAATGATTGGCCCGTCTGGCAACCAAAAGAAGCCATCCGTCCTGATCCGCGAAGACTCCAAATATGCTCTGGAAAGGCTCTCGTCCCTTATAACAGCTGAGGATTACGAAGACCTCAGTAATCACTCGACGGAGGCTATGGGGGAGACGGGCCTTTTCAGCATTGCGCAGGTATTTGGTTCGTCACTTTATTGTCCGTCCATGTCTGTTTATTTTAAAATAATTAACATATATTTCTTTTTTATTTTTAGGCCATGGTGATGATGAAGGGTCTAATGGGACGGTGCCTCGGTCATGAGACTGCTCTGGATCTCGTTCGTGACAAGGCAAGGTTGACGGAGGACGAGCTTTTTGAGCTTAAAGCTTGGAGGGTGACACATGAGAAGAAGCTCAAATTGGCAGAAGATGCCAGGGACGAGTATCAGAAGCTGGCAGAGGGAATGAAGAAAACTTTGGAAGACAAGGAGAAGGAAGTCCGTCAGGCTAAGGAGGTAGCGATAAGAGAGTACCATGACTCTAACGCCTTTATCTCGGAGCTAGGTGTTTCATACAACGACGGATTTGATGATGCACTCCGTCAGGTGAAGACACTTAATCTAGATCTTGATGTGTCTACTGTCACCATCAACATCCCCGAGCAAACCTCCGTCCAGCCTGCCCAATCAAAAGATACTGATGAGCTTTTTGGTGATGAAGCACCCGTTCATGATGCCCCTATTGATCGGACCATGGTTGAAAGCAATCCTACAGATGGTCAGGTCCGTTAGGATGAGGAGAAGGCAGACCCACCTGCGAACTGAGATTATTTTTATTTAAAAACATTTGGAGAACAGTTGTATGATTCCTCTGTCATACTTTTGGAATTATGTAGATGTTTCCCTTAGAGGGCTTTTATTATTCCTTTTCTTAGTTCGTCTACTATAACAATGTTTGATATTTTTAAGGAATGCCTCCGTCATTTTTACTTTCAATGATTTTGTATTCGTCTGCATGACTTGACAAGTATTCCATTGATTTATGATAGACTCCGTCTATTTTTTGATCCAATCGAAAGTACCTTCATCCTTTTAGGATGACCCGTCCACTTTTAGGACCTGAGTTTTGCTTATTGGTGTGGTCTAGATGGTAGATTTAATTTGTATTTGTCCATATTTTGGACCTTAATTTTTTATTGAATTGGGATGACCAATCAATCTGTCCATCTCGCGGACGAACGATGTACCCGTTGTACCTCTTGGCTTTGAATTGCTTATCCACACGAGGTGACCCGTCGTTTTCCCGGACGAATATTGTGTCTGTCCACTTTTGGAATAAACCACCCATTTTGTGGACGTAGATGGTATTCGTCTACTTAGGACTTAGCCGTCCGTAGATTGTTTTCGTTTACTTTTGGACTGCTGTTTATTTTATGGGGGGTTAGATCCGTCCATTTTGTGGACTTTGATTTTACTTGTCCACTTTTGGACTTTTAATATTTCATCCCCTTGGGATGATCCGTCCCTTTTGCGGACGTAGATTTTGCCCGTCCATTTTTGGACTAAATGTTTCATCCTCTTGGGATGATCCGTCCATCTTGTGGCCTTAGTTTGATCCGTCCACCTTTGGACTTAGAATTTTCGTCCTCTTGGGATGATCAGTCCATTTTGCGGACGTAGATTTTGCCCGTCTGTTTTTGGACTGAATGTTTCATCCTCTTGGGATGATCCGTCCATCTTGTGGACTTAGTTTGATCCGTCCATTTTTGGACTGAATTTTTATCCTCTTGGGATGATCCGTCCATTTTGTAGACGTAGATTTTGCCTGTCCGTTTTTGGACTGAATGTTTCATCCTCTTGGGATGATCCGTCCATCTTGTAGACTTAGTTTGATCCGTCCATTTTTGGACCTAGAATTTTCATCCTTTTAGGACGATCCGTCCATCTTGTGGACTTCTTTATGTCCGTCCATTATTGGACTTTGTAAATCCATCCCCTTGAGATGGTCCGTCCACTTTGTGGACTTAGTTTATACTCCGTCCAATATTGGACTTGGCAAATTAAGTAGGAAAAAAACAGTCATGTCTGAATATTTCTCTTATTGAAAGAAAACCATGTAAAAAAGTACCTGCCCCCTTGGGCTTAAAAAGGCACTTGTAGAAATAATTGTTCGAAGTAAAAACTAGCGATAACAAAACTAAATAATAAAAAATTGTTCGTAGTAAAAACTAATAAAACTTAATAATAAACTGGAGACTAGGGAGCGTCAATGCTCCTCATGTCGTCTCTACTAGTAGTATCTCCGTAGGTGCTCTGTGTTCCATGGGTGCTGCAGCTTTCGTCCGTCTAGAGTTTCGAGGTGGTAGGTCCCTTTCCTTTGCCATAATGAGATCATGTATGGTCCTTCCCAGTTGGGGCCGAGCTTTTCTTGTGAAGGATCTCTGGCAGCTCCCATCACCTTCCGTAGCACAAGATCTCCGATCTGAAAGTCTCTGTGTCTGACATTGGAGTTGTAGTATTTTGCCATGAGGTTCTGGTATCGTGCCAACCTTTGCTCTGCTGCAGCCCGGACCTCGTCTACCAGGTCTAGCTAAAAAAGCAAGGCCTCTTCATTTTTATCCTCGTTATAGTTCTCCACCCGATAGCTCATAAGCCCTACCTCCGCTGGAATGATAGCCTCACTTCCGTATGCTAGTCTAAATGGTGTTTCTCCAGTGGGTGTTCTTGCCGTAGTACGATATGCCCATAAGACGCTCGGTAGTTCATCAGGCCAGATGCCCTTAGCCCCCTCAAGCCGGGTCTTGATGATCTTGAGCAAGGACTGGTTCATGACTTCGACTTGCCCATTGGCCTGTGGGTGTGCTGGCGACGAGTAGTGATTCCTGATTCCCAGCTCCGAATAGAAGTCCCTGAACGCACTGTTGTCGAACTGCTTCACGTTGTCGGAGACGAGCACTCTGGGTATCCCGTACCTGCATATGATATTTCTCCATACAAAACTCCAGATGTTCTTCTCCGCGATAGTGGCTAGGGCCTCTGCCTCCACCCACTTAGTGAAGTAGTCGATACCAACTACCAGAAATTTTAGCTGCCTTGCTGCCGTCGGGAAGGGGCCCATGATGTCTAGTCCCCATTAGGCGAATGGCCAAGGGGCTGTCATGGGTGTCAGTTCCTCGGTTGGTTGCCTGATCAGATTACTGAACCTCTGACATTTGTCGCAAGTCTTGACGTAAGCTTGTGTGTCCTTTTGCATTGTAGGCCAATAGTACCCTGCTCGGATCAATTTGTGTACTAAGGACCGTGTCCCTGAATGGTTTTCGTAGATACCCTCATGGACTTCTCTCATTACGTAGTCTGCTTCCTTGTGACCCAAACACCTCAGGTACGGTTGTGAGAATCCCCTTTTGTATAAGACATCATTGATCAGCACAAATCGCAAGGCTTGGACTTTCAGTTTCCTGGCTGCGTACTTTTCGTCTGGTAGTGTACCCATCTTCAAGTATGCTATTAATGGCGTAGTCCAATTGTTCTCAGAATTCACCTCATGTACTTTTGTTTCGTCATTAATAATTGAGGAAACTTGGACGAACGACAATACTTGATTGGGAACTAGCATAAATTCTGCCAAGGCTGCTTTTACCAGCCGGTCGGCATATTCGTTCTCCTCCCTTGGGATTTGAATGAATCTGACTTCGAGGCTGCTGATCCGTCTCTTGACTTCTTCCAGGTACTTCTTCATTCTTTCATTTTTGCACTCGTAGATGCCATTAATTTGACTTGTTATTACCTGAGAATCGCAATGTACGACCATGGATTCAACACCTGCTGCCTTCGCGAGGTCTAATCTTGCCACCAATGCTTCATACTCGGCCTCGTTGTTGGTCGTTGGGAAGTCCAGTCGAATCATGCATTCGATTTTATCTCCGTCAGGGGTATGGATCACCACACCGGTACCTCCAGCTTGCCTGTTTGAAGATCCGTCCATGTGGATGCTCCATTGTCTAAAGGCGTCTGCCCCCTTGCCTTCTAATTGAGTATATTCAGCGATGAAGTCTGCCACAGCTTGCCCCTTTATTGCAGCTCACGGGCGGTACTGTATATCAAACTCGCTCAGCTCTATTGCCTATAGAGCCATTCGTCCGGCAGCCTTAGGGCTGCTCATGGCTCTTTTTAGTGCTTGATCCGTCAGGACTATGATGATATGGGCCTGGAAGTACAGCTTGAGTTTTCGGGCTGTAGTTACCAGCGCGAAGGCCAACTTCTCCATCTAGGGGTACCTCTCCTCTTCCCCACGAAATCCCCTACTTATAAAATAGACGGGTCGTTGAGATCCTTCCTCTTCTCTTACTAAGGCCGCGCTGACTGCCACTTGCGAAACTGCTAAGTAGAGGTAGAGTTCTTCCCTAGGTTTAGACGGGTTGAGCAATGGTGGGGAGGCAAGGTATTTCTTTAGGTCTTCAAATGCCTTCTGACATTCGTCCGTCCATTTGAACGATTTTCTCAAGGTGCGGAAGAATGGTAGACATTTGTCCGTCGCTTTAGAGACGAACCTGTTTAAGGCTGCGATTTTGCCATTCAAGCTTTGCACCTCCTTCACCGTCCTCGGTGGTTCTAATTCCATGATAGCCTGTATTTTCTCTGGGTTTGCTTCTATACCCCTGTGAGATACCATGAATCCCAAGAACTTCCCCGCCGTGACTCCGAACACACACTTGCTCGGGTTGAGCTTCATGTTATATGAGCAGAGGGTCTTGAACATTTCCCGGAGGTCGTCTAGGTGATCGTTTTCGCGCAGGCTCTTTACTAACATGTTGTCCACATAGACTTGTACGTTCCTCCCAATTTGATGCGCGAACATCTTGTTCATCAGCCTTTGGTAAGTTGCCCCTGCGTTCTTGAGCCCAAACGACATTACCTTGTAGCAAAAGAGTCCTTGGCTGGTGACGAAGGATGTTTTTTCTTGGTCAGCCTCCTTCATCTTGATTTGATTATAACCCGAAAAGGCGTCCATGAAGCTGAGGAGCTGGTGTCTCGCCGTCGAATCTACTAAAGTGTCTATTCGAGGCAGTGGGTAGCTGTCTTTTGGGCACGCCTTATTAAGGTCCGTGAAGTCGACACACATCCGCCATTTCCCATTGGCCTTCTTGACCATGACTACGTTCGCCAGCCAGTCAGGGTAGTATACTTCTCGGATAAAATCTGCTTCCAGCAGCTTCCTGACCTCTTCTGCTATTGCCTTATCTTGTTCTTGCGCGAACACTCGTTTTTTCTGTCGGACAGGGGAGGATTCGGGGTTTACATTCAGACTATGGGTTATGACCGAAGGGTTAATCCTGAGCATGTCCTCGTGGCTCTAAGCGAATATGTCTTGATTCATTTTAAGGAAAGCTGTGAGGGCTCGACGTATCGGCTGGCTGGCCAATGTCCCTACTCTGGTGGTTCGTTCGGGTCTCGATTCATCGAGTGCTATCTCTTCTAGTTCTTCCACTGGCTCTGCTGTTGTCCATTGCTCTTCGATGCATAAAGTCTAATGGTGATCTTCCATTTCCAGCATGGCGACATAGCATTCACGTGCGGCCACCTGATCACCTCACAACTCGTCGACCCCGTAATCCGTAGGGAATTTGATCATCAAATGGTACGTCGATGTTGCTGCTTTCCACGAGTTAAAGGTGGGTCTTTCGATAATAGCATTGTATGGGGACGAACAGTCAACCATGAGGAATGTCATATCCTTAGTGATCTGCTGAGGATAGTCGCCCACCGTCACCGAGATCGTGACCAAACCCAATGGGAATACTCTTGTTCCTCCAAAGCCTACCAACGGGGAGCTCGTTGGTATTAATCTGTTTCTGTTGATTCTCATTTGTTGGAACGCTGGGTAGTACAAGATGTCTGCCGAGCTGCCGTTGTCAATCAACACCCAATGAACATTGTAGTCCCCTACATGTATACTAACAACGAGCGCGTCGTCATGTGGATGATGAAGCCGTCTCGCATCTTCTTCCGAGAATCCAACTATGGGGCTTTCCTTTCGTGCTATTTTCGGTGCGGAGCCCGTCAGTTGGATGTTCTGGACCGTCCTGAGGTAGATCTTCTGAGCCTTTTTGGATGAGCCAGTAGTTGTGGTTCCCCCTACAATCATTCTTATGTCTCCAACTAGGGGTCTTGGACACTCATTGTTCCGTCGGGGGGCCTGCTCTTGGGGGTTTGGATCCATTCTTTCTTTGCTAACGAACTTCTGCAACTTGCCTTGTTTGATAAGGGCTTCAATCTGCTGTTTTAAGTCGTAGCAGTCGGCTGTGTCGTGACTGTGGTCCCGGTGGAAGCGGCAATATTTGTCTCTAGAACGCCTGTTTGGATTACTCTTCAGCTTTCCTGGAAACGTTAGAGACCCCTCGTCCTTGATCTGCATCAGGACTCGATCTAATGGGGTGTTCAACGATGTGAAACTTGTAAACCTTCCTCCCGAGGGCTTGGGGCGTCTTTCGTCCCTTCTGTCGCCTGTTCTTGGTTTCTTCCATCCCTAGTCCTGTCGTGTGTCCTCTTGTCGTTCTCTCTTCCTAGGCTTTTCTTCTCGAGCCAGCAACGCATCCTCCGCATTCTTGTACTTGGTGACCCTATATAGTACTTTTGTCATGGTCTTTGGGTCGTTTTTGTATAGAGAGAACAAAAATTTTCCCTTTCGCAACCCAGTCGTGAAGGCTGCCACCAATATCTTGTCGTCAGCTTCATCTATCGAGAGCGCTTCCTTATTGAAGCGGGTTATGTAGGATCTTAGCGTCTCGTCCTCTCGTTGCCTGATGCTCATTAGGCACGCCATGGATTTCTTGTACCTGTGTCCCCCGATGAAGTGTGAAGTAAATTGAGCGCTTAGCTCCTTGAAAGTACTAATGGAATTCGGTGTCAGTCAACTGAACCAAATCCTCGTGGGACCCTTCAGCGTTGTAGGGAAGGCCCTACACATAATTTCGTCCGCTACTCCTTGGAGATGCATCAAGGTCTTGACGGTCTCCAGGTGATCTAAGGGATCCTTAACTCCATCGTAACTCTCTATCTGTGGCATACGAAACTTCTGTGGTAGAGGAAAGGAATTGACAGGGCGGTAAACGGAGAGTTGGTCCGGTTGACTAGGTCGTCCAGATCGCTAGAGACTCGTCCCTTGAGGGCATTCATCATGACCTCCATCTGCTCCTTCATTGCCTGCATCTCCGTGACAATAGGGAGTGGAGCCGTATCCATGAGGGATGGCATGCTCATATGTTGTCGTTCTTGCCTGCTTGGGGCCTTGCTACCCTCAGGCCCTTCTCGATCTCTCTGTGTGGCGCTAGTACCTTCTTGGTCTTCTCTCTGATTGTTTGGTGCCGCGTTCTTCTGGCGCAGCTGTTCTTCTAGGTCGTGGTTCTGTTTGGTGAGACGTTCCACAACTGTGGTGAGAGTTCGGACCTGTCTTTCGAGGGCTGTTGTGGGTGGTTCCTCTCCTTGGATGTCGTTGGTGGTTGCCATCAAGCGAGTTAGCACCATGCAACTCTTTTGTCTGGGAAGCGATAACACGGCTTATAGATCGTAAAGATCATAAACGTTTTTCCCACAGACGACGCCAACTGATGATGCCGAAAAAATCACCAGTGATCCACACGTACTCGCTCGCTCAGAATGCAACTTGCACAACACAAGAGGAGAAAGACCTAAACAGGGAGCACCGGTGTGGTGCCGGCCAAATACCTTCCGAAGGTCAAGTTAGAATCTTTTACCACTCCAGAGTGCTAGAGAGGGTCAATTATGCATACCTTGATTTGTGAGGGTATTGGGGCTTTTATAGTAGTCGAAGGTTGACCTCTTTTCCTTGGAATCGAAGTCCATTCCTTATAGGAATCCTCTTAAGCAATCCAAAACGTGATGGACAAGTCTTTTCCTTATAAAGAAGATCTCCATAAATGCGCGTAGCTTCTGGAATCCCCTTCACGCTAGGATTCTATTTACGTTAGGCCTCTATGGTGTGCGCCGCAAGTATTTTCCATCTAGGGTCTCTGACTGCCATGTGGACAATTGGCCCATCTACACTGAGCCCGTTCATGATGGATCTGTATACAACAGGTCTTGCACACAAATGAATCCATCCTTCATCGGCCCACAGGTGAGGGACCGTCAGGCCCACTAGATGGAGATTCGTCAACCTATATTTCTCCTCTTCAGTATATATAACTGAATTCAGGAAAGTTTGGTAATGAAGGAGAGAAAATTAAGGTAGGTACCAAGGAGGCCGAAAACAAAAGCCAAATGAACAGCATGAATGGTTGCCATTCTTGATGTGAAGCCCTTTTGGATTCTAAGGATGGAGAGGTTGTTGAGGATCAACAAAAGAGCTTGGCATAACTCTTGGTATTGGGTGCTTATTTATATATGAGACGAAAAGGTGTTGCTAATGGTGGCATGCCATATTTCCAAGCATGAATTATGAATATTTTTTTTTTGCTTTTGGTTATTTGGCTCTGGGTTGCAATGTCGGCAAATTTTTTTTTTTGTAAGTCATTGCACATTCAAGCAATGGCTTCTTCATCAAATTGTAACACAAATTGAAATCAGACAAAAGCAATTCATGCAATAATGTAGTTTCATAATCAATTAAGATTATTTTAGTCCACAACACGAGTTAGCTACTAGTTAATAATAATAATAATAATAAGTCAATAGCCTTATAGCTCATTTGACATCTCATGGTTTTCTTTTTCCTTTCAAACGAGACATCTAGAATTCAAATTACACCCCATTATCAATATATATATATATATATATATATATATATATATTAAAAAATAAATAAATAAACAAGTCAAGGTCTATATGTACTTTCTGGTTCAGAATATATAGTTGTAGTCTAGTCTCTCTCTCTCTCTCTCATTTTTTTTTTTTAATCTCAAGTGCATAATTCCTTTAAGAATGTCGTCTTCGTTTTTCTATCAACTAGCCAATGCCAAATGGGTTCACATCATCTTTACCATTACTACTGCCAGTCCCTACTTCCACCAAACATGCCATCTTTGCATCTACAATCTTCATACAAATGAAGTATGAAAACTGTTACGTGACTAGTTTTTATTTAATTTTATTATTTAATATTTTGTTAGGAGTTGGGTAATTAGATAATAATAGGATAGATTGTTAGAATAAATCTTATCTACTTGTAGTAGATAAAAATTAGATTTCTTTTGAATTTAAATATTAGTTTATCTTGTAAGTTCATACATATTATTGAGTGAGTATTCACTTTGGAGGTCTGGACTCTCTCCAAGTAGTCTATCTATCAATTAGGAGGTCATGGTTCCCTTGAAGTAACCAACAAACTCAATTGGATTTGTAACAACAACAAAGATTTTACTCCTTTTGATTCGCACCCGAAAACTATGAGAACGCTTCCATTTTCAGCTTGCTTCTCTAGTGTGTCTCTTCTATAGCAGAAGCCACAGCGTTTGATAACATATATGTGCTTGTTTGTGGTCACATTGGTGATTTCTCAGCTGCTCTTGTGGTGGCATTGCTAGCATCTATAATTTTGCCTAATCAATTTGGATGGTTTGGTTACGTTGTTTTCATGTACATGTTGGTGCGTGTGTTTCTCGGCCTGTTTGGTTGGTTGAAACAGTGGGTTTTTGAGACAGCGAGGAAAGCAATGCAATGTGTACTAAAGTTTTTCTTCTACTACTTCCATGTCTCATGACATGAATTTTAAGAAGAAATCTTGGACTTCAGCACCTGGATTAATTCAAACTTGTTGCCCCATTTTGTTTTATAAATAAATTTATTCAACCTTTTTGCTCAACAGATTGTCCACCAAAGATAGTTTGATTTTTCTAATAGTTGGGGTCACACGGATTTATTTAATTTTTCTTAACTTATGGGCCTTCTTCATTACTCATTAGCATGGATTTAACACTATAATTTAAGTATATGAATGGTCAAGAGCCATGTAATTCTGTAGCGTTGCGTATTCTTCTAGGGTTCGAATTTTCCTCTCCTATTATAATAACTAGTAAATTGTCCGTGCGATGCATGGATGGTATTGTAATGTTTTATGTAAGATGGTTTTAGAAAAATGTTTTACATATATTATAGTATAATTGTTATAAAACTTTGTTAGTAATGAGTTCATCATAAGAAGCAACAAAAAAACTATTATAAAAAAATCGTAGGGGTTTCAGTGGCTTGATGGTGGTGGGAGGCCAACATAACGATGGTGACAGCCCAAATGCTTTGTCAATCTTAGGTTTTTTATTTTGGTAACTATACATTTCATTTAACAATCCACAATTTTTTCATGTCTCTCTATCTCTCTCCAGACCTTATCTGGTTAGTTATATTAGTTCTTAATTATTATTATTTTTTTAATACTAAAATGGTAGGTGTAAGGACCAGATTTGAATTCCTTAGCCCAAAAGGTGGATAAACTTAGGCCAAAAAAGCCCTAAACAATGAATTTGTAGAGAGTGAGTTTGGAAAACTGGGCTTTAGTCAGTCAGATAACAAGTAAAATAGGTCTTGATGACAAAAGATTGAAACTAGACAAGTTTAAACTGAATAAAAATGTCCTCGGCAGAGTCCGAGGAGATTGATTCTTATATACTACTCTTAAGTTTGATTATAAATTTGGTTCCTGATTGCTATAGTGTTCTTTTTTTATTTTTTCGATCCCCTTCCCTCCAGGAGTTTCTTACATTATATATCTCCCTCTTAATGATCTTGGCCCTTCGTTTGTTGACCATCTAAGCCACTACTTGAGTGCTTGTTCCATCGGACACCATCTCTAGCTTTCTGTGAGTTGGGATAGCTAAGGCAACACTGTTCAGGGATTTTCTCCACGTAAATGCGGCTAGAAAGTTAGCTGCAGAACATGTAATGGGTGATAGTAACTTTTCCTTAGATATTTCTGAGCTTCCATCCCTCTTGTGCATTCACAATACACGTCCCTGTCAGTAGAACATCCTGGAAGGTCACCTTGAATGATAGGACATGTATTTGATCCATGCTTCGCTCATCTAAGGAGGTGAGCCTCCTCGAACTACCTTTCCCATTCTCTCCGTTTGCATCTTACTCATGGGATTCTGAACTTGACATTCTCACTACTGTTTATCGGTCCTCGGACAAAGCCCAAGGCCCAATATACAATTTTGAGCCCTTATCCCTACAGTAGGTATACTAAAAGATATGAAGAAGAGAGAAAGGTGTGTAAACTCAAACAAGTAATGAGAGATTAATGAGATAACAATTAAAAAAAAAAAAAAAAAAGGTTAATGTGATCTTTAGGGAAATTGTAAAAAAAAAAAAAAAAGGACTAAATGCGTAATTAAAGCACCACATGGTAAGATCTCATACACTTCTACATGAGTTCTCTACTTTTATATTGAATTAATATTGATCATTAAGTTATCAAGCTTATTATCAAAAAATGATCAAGTTATCAAAAAGTATAAATATTAAATACATATCTCCTAAGTTTCATTTAATGAGATATTAGTTTTATATTGATATCAATTATGTGGTAGGCACCACCGCATACCCTTGGTGTGATGGTCACTCTACAAGTATAAATGCTTGTGAGGTGTGGGGGGCAAAGGCCGGGGTTCAAGTCTCCAGGAGGGAGCTTCACACACATATACACTTAGATTAGGGTAGAGTAGATTCTATCTTGTATCAAAAAAAAAAAAAATTTATGAGGTAGGCAATTATGCTTGACGATATTAATTTTCCATTAATTTAAAAATGGTTATATAATTGATCCATTATTTTTATATTAATCATGTTCTTATTATACATTAGTACATTATTAATTATGAAAAAAAAAAAATAGGAACCTAAAAAATAAAGTATGGGCATGTTCAAAGGGCAGAAGGTGATGCCCTTGACTTTCCAAAATTTTCAAAAATCCTCCCCCTCTTGTATTTTTGGTAAATATCCTTCCATCCTCATATTCTCACTCTTCTTGTTATCCTCACGTCCTTATTTTAATTTCATTAGCAAACTTTAATTACTGTAGCCATTAATGTCTTCGTTTTTGGATAGAGTATTTTCTTTTCTAGCATTGGCACGATACAAATTAAAATAAAAAAAAGAAGGGTGCGTTTGGTAGACTGTAATAAACACTGTAATGTAATAGCTAATCTTACGATTTAGTTATACAGTTGTTTGGTAAGGTTTTTATTTCAAGGAATAATTATTCCTTATGAATAGCTATTCCTTAAAATGAGGAATAGTCATTTCTTATTAAAAGGTCTGAATTCTTATTCCTTCACTTAATAACACGCTCAATTAAAAAAATTCCCAAAATATCCCCTCTTACCCGCCTCTTCAATTTGTCCCTTAAAAGTTTGGTTTCGCTTTCAAAAAAACCTTTTTATCCATATCTATTACCATTATTATTTTCATTGTTAAGTGCCAAAAGGACCTTGATATGTAACCCATTTGGGGCCTTTAAGAAATTGAACCATACGTTAAGGGTGAAAATGAAACTTTTTAAAACGTTAAGGGATAAAATGAAAACATCAAACGGTAAGGGCCAAAAATATATTTTAGTCTTTTTATTTTTCCTAATGCCATGGTTTGCTATGGCTTTGTTTTGTCTTTTTTTGGTCCAAGCATATGGGTGATGTAGTTTGTTACGATAGTTGGCATAAAATGAGTGATGTGTCAAAGCTAATCTGACAATAAATTGTAAAATTATTAATTGAAATGGAACCAAATGTTTAGGGTCAAATAATAAAAATAAGATCAAATATTAAGGACCAAAAGTATGCTGTAGTCATTTCTATAAGACCAAAGACAAGTAGGCATCGATATGGATCATTAAGGCAGTGTGCGTAATTATCTTCATATCCCTAAAGTAATATATGTAAATTAAAATCACAAAAAAGTATTTGTAGTAAAAGAAAAAAGTATGAAGTATCTGCTATTTATAATTTATATCACTACCCACTCAATTTCATTTGTTTTTTTTTTTTCTTTATTTAGTAGCAAATGGACAATGTAATGTAATAGTCCATTTAGATTTCACTAGAACAAATTTCATAATTATTTTTTTTTAAAATTTATGAATAAGCAAATTTCATTCCTCAAGAAACAATTATGAAGTAAACAATATTTGTACAGCTGATTCCACACTTCAAAAAAATTCAGTTTTGCATTTATATTATGAGTGTGCGTTTATCTAACGCGTTTTAAATCTTGGGTCTCATGGCAATAAGTTTTCAGCTAACTTAAAAAATGCGCATTTTGCCTATCTTGGGTCCCATTGCAATAAGTTTGCCTAACATGCATTTTGCGTTTTGTCTATTAAAAATTATTTTACTACAGTATTTTCAGTAATAAGTTTTTAGTTTTCAGCAAAATAAGCGGTATTCAAACAGACCCTGAAGGAGGTTGTTTTTTCAAATTGGGCCAATGACCATGCATGTGATGGGCCGGTGGCCAATAAGGTTTCTTTTCCTCTTGTATTTCATAATTTTCATTGCCACATAAACATAATCAAATTTAAGTACAAGGATATATATGCTTCATTAAAATGTGACAGTGAGTCGGGAAATCTTAGACACATACACTTTGATCAATTTTGAACTTGAAATCTAGTAAGAGATGGAGAAAACCATTGGACTAAGAAGTTATACTTAATTTTATAATTAATAGTTGTTTGAAATAGATGACATAAGCCTTATAAACTGATTCATTGAATACTAGTAAGTCGGACAGCACCAATAATGAAGGTCTGTAATAAACAACGAGAACCTGACCCAAAAAACAGAAACTTTTGCCAAACCACTCCTCTAGAACCAAGTAGAAGCTTTTATTTTTATTTTTTTTGCATTTTGGCAATACATGCATGTCTTGTTCACTTCATTGTGGGTACTCACACATTTAATTCAATTGCCTCAGCAGGTGCATCACCAATCCCCTTAACTATTTTAGACTCTTCCGTTTGATTCATGGCATTGAGTTTCCCTGGCGTCTCGGCTGTGCACAGTTCGATGCTTGTTATGGTGCCATCTGGAGCATCTTCAACCTTAAATTCTGGCAACACAACGTTCTTCTTATCCTTGTAAATGATGTACAGTATCATCTGAGCAATTCCGAATGTGAAACCTAGTATGTTTGGTGTCTAATAACACAAAACAAGAAGAAACAAATTAATGAATTTCTAAGCAAGGAAATTAAGGAAAAGAATAAAGCACCCAATACCAAGAGCTTGGCATAACTCTTGGTATTGGGTGCTTATTTATATATGAGACGAAAAGGTGTAGCTGATGGTGGCATGCCATATTCCAATGCATGAATTATGAATATTTTTTTTTTGGCTTTTGGACATTTGGCTCTGGGTTGTTCAACAAATAATGATTGAGGGAATTTGCGGGCCAGAACTAGAGAAGCTCTATTATTGCCATTTTTGAAACTTAATTTCTAGGTTTTTCCCTTATTCTTCTCTATAACTCCTGAAACTTCACTAGATAGCTGCTTTATATTGACTAAATGAAAATTGCTTTTTTATCAAAATATATTTTTCATGTTGACATGGCTTATTGTAAATTTGCAGTTAGTGTTCAATTAAATGGTATTACTAGTGGACTCACTTGAAAGTAGTGTTATTCTAATCAAAATGAGTGAAACAACAAGAATATTGTGTCCCTAACAATATTATTCCAAAAAAAAAAAAAAACGTTTACTAGCAATTCTTCTTAAACTGAATATTGGAGTTATTCTAATGTTTGATTTTTGGGGAAATGTTACATTAGAACTTTATCATATGAACATTTCATCTGTAATTATCTTCTTTCTTTAGTGGAATGTTGAAATTTCAACTTTCAATTTATCTGTAATTATCAGTATATATGCCGGCCCCTCATGTTCATTTGGTTCATAATGCCATTGAAAATGAAATGGTACAGTTTGATAGTACAAAATTAAAAATAAAAGAAGCCTTGGAATCAATAACCAAAAAGATAAATTCCATAGCTTTATTTAAAATTTTTTTTTTTAACGAATCAAATAAATTCCATATCTTGCTCTAATTGGGATTACACATGGTATTTGGGATTGGGTATGAGTGTCTAAAATGTGACTAGAAAGTGAGCGGGTTCAGTCATTCGATAATGTGTAATAATGAGTAGTTGTGGAAGCAACAGAGAGTTTGTTTTGCATTACTCCCAAAGCCCTTTTTTGAGAGGTTGGAATTAGCATGTGAGATGAGAGAGGCCCACTAGCGGTACGTATGTTACGTTTAAACCGGTCGCAACTAATTCATGACCGGTCTCCACGTCTAGACTAATTTGCTTTTGCTCCTATTGGCTCTATTCTTACAAAAAGCAAAGGGCCATTAAAAAAAAAAAAAAAAAATTGTCTACTTCCAATGCATATATCAGCAAGAACCTCATTTCTAAGTCCAATGTGGAATCTTATAAAATAATGATGGAATTTGCAAAGATGGCATTGCCAATTTAATTTTAATCCCAATCATGAAAAAAAAAAAAAAAAAAAAAGCAGCTAGCATCCCTTAACACATCATGTGAGGGATGGTGATGGGAGAAATATGGTCGGATCATGATTGCTCCGTCCTTATCTTGTCTCTTATTTGGGGCTGAAAAAACTCGCATGGAGTTGGAGTGGGCGTTGGATTGAAGTGGACAAATCAGGATGAGACAGGTTGGAGGTATTTTTCTATACTTAAGGAAACATAGTCGTGTGTGTATTAAAAGAAAGATGAAGCAAACATTTTAGCGATGGTAATAAAATATGTAAATTAAAATAAATGGAATAAATATATACACATTCAGGAAAAAGCAAAGTGAAACGAGGAGAGGCTAGCGAAACCAATCTTTGCCCTGTTACATCTACAGGAAGAATAAAAATTGTGCCAAACATAACCTAATAAGACAAGCCAGATGGGACAGGAAAATTTTGTGGAAAAGCATATGGTATATTGAATTATTGATATGACTTTGGGCGCATGAAATAATTTAACAATAAAAGAAATAAAGATCACTTTTTTTTTTTTTGGGGGAGAAACAACATTGTAATTTTATTTATGAAACCAATGTGGCAAGAATTACAGTGGACTGGTGTGGAGGAACATCCTCCATCCACACTGTATACTCGCTAACATGTCTCGCATGTCTAGCAATTTTATCGGCTAAAATATTACAGTGTCTTGGAACAAAATTGAACTCTATTACTGCAAAACTTTCTGCCAATATCTTGACCTCCTCAATCAGATGTCCATAGTCAGCCAAGGTAGGGAATCCACTCTGCATTGCCTCAATTGCAATTTTGGAATCTCCCTCCAGGATGATAGAGTTGTGGCCGAGCTCCATTACAAATTTGAGAGCTTTGATAGCAGCTATCACTTCGACTGCCACTATAGAGTGAGGAAGAGTGAACCTGTCTGCCATTGTAGCCAATACCTGACCGTTTCTATCTCGAATAACCGCTGCTGCACCTGCTAGATTCCGGTCTTGAAAACATGCTCCATTGAAATTAACCTTGATGTCTGGCCAAGGTGGGGGTTTGCCGATTGGACTTGGGGAGGTTGGAGTGGGCTGGTCTGGGGGTTTTGGGAGTAAAGATGGCACAAACTCTGCCATGAGTGACCTCACCATCTGCTGGATTTTCTAGACTGGCAATGGGTTTGAGCTGGTTCGGACTGATCGAATTCCTTCTGTGCCACACAATCCACACAATTGTTGCGAAGAGAGCCAAGTCCTTTCCTTTCTCCACAACGTGTTCCACAGCTCCTTGAAAGTGCCAAAAGCCTCTCATTCACGAAAATCCCGTTCCCTCTGCTGCTCCCATACCGTGCAAGTAGAGGGCACGCCCATAATGCATGCAACGTATCCTCAGCCTTGGCCTTGCACTGTTCACAGTAGTCCTCTGTTATGGTCATGCGCCTTTTGAGATTCACTTTTGCTGGGATTGCATTTTTAATAGCTCGGCCATAGAAAGTTCCGAATTTTTGGTTGAGTCTTCAGCCCCCACACCCTCTTCCATAAGCCATTATCTTCAGGTTGGTAGTCATTGTTGTCCAAACTTTGGGCCACACCCTCTTCCATAAGTCAGGCTATAGATTTATGGCCTGTTTGGGAGTTTAAAAAAGGAGGGGAAGTAGAGTAAAAGGAGGGAGAGTAAACTAATTACCTTGTTTGGAAGTTTTTTTAAGGAAAGAGGAGGAGGGATTTGGAGGGGTTTGGAGGGGTTTCAACTACCTCTAACCCCTCATTTTTAATTCCCCTAAATTGGAGAGATTTGGAGGGAGAGTAGAGTAGATAAATTATTGACCAAAAGAATTTCCTAATTTAACCTTTTTAAATTAACAAAATTACAAACAGATTATATAAATAATAAATAATCTTTGTTTGTTTCCCGAGAAAATATGAGAAAAAAAAAATTGAATCTCACTATTTACCTTTGTTACTGACTTTGCAAATAAGGCAACCCAACAAGAAAAATTCAAGCTCGCAATGAAATACAAATTCCATTAGAAATTGAAACCCTAACAACAAAATCAAAATGAAACAAAATAAAAAAAAACAAAAATTAAAAAAAGAAGAAGAAGCAAAACAATTCGGATTGAACCTGCAAAAAATTCAAAGCAAAACCAAAACCCACATCCAATCTGAGAGAGAGAATCGGAGTGAGAGAAAGAGAGGATCGAAATGAGAGAAAGAGAGAGAATCCACCATCGCCGCCGACAAAGCCCAGTCCTCCATCACCATCGACCTGCCACTACCAACCTCCACTTCATCGCCGATCATCCTCACCGTTGCGTTGCAGTGCCGCCGCCAACGATTTGGCTAGCACTCCAGCCCGCCGATCCTCTCACTCTTCAAGGTATTTGGTTGGGGTTTGATTTGGGTTTTTTATTCGGGTATTTGCGTTGCAATGATTTGTTATGTTGTTTGTTCATTTTTGATTTCTGGGTTTCGGTCAGGAATTTGAATGTTGGGGATTATGGTTTTTGGGTCCTAAGGTTTTCTTTTGAACAAGATTGGGGATTATGGCTTTTGAGTTTCTTTATCTACGTTTCAATTTACACTATAAAACTTGTTTAATCCGAATTGTACTAGTATACTTACTAAAGGTTTTTTTTTTTTTTTTTTGAGGTAATAAAAATTATTTTATAATAGTTAATAGTAGTTATATATATATATATATATATATATTTGATGGATAATTTTATACTTTTATTAGCGGTATTTTTTTTTTTTTGAGAATTTTATTAGCCGTATTTAATGGAATGAGAATGTTGATTAAATAATTATTTAATTTAACAAATTAATTATAGACTAATGTTGCAAGTCAATTTTTAAATAGGGGTAAATTTGTCTATTTAAATTATTTTCTCTCCTCTCCATTCTAATTTTTAAAACATCCAAACAAGGGGAAGGGCTAATTACTCCCTTCCCCCTTACTAATTTTAAAAACATCCAAACAAAGTGGAGGAGAACCATTCTCCTCTACTCTCCTCCCTACTACTCTCCTCCCCTCTACTCCACTCTACTCTCCTCCCACTCTAAACTTCCAAACAAGCCATTAGTTTGTTATTGTGTTCTTTGTGTTTTTTAATTTGAGTTTGTGTTTGGTTTTGAGTTTGTGCTCTTACGTTCTTGTGTTGATGTTTAAATTTGTGATCATGTTCTTGTGTGTTTTTGTTCAAAATGAATTAGATCTAAATTTATGTATTTTATTATTTTTAATTCTGTTTTTTCTTTTTATATTTAGTTAAAATTGATAAAGGGTAAACTACATAAATGGTTCTTATCCTTTACATCATATTTCAATTTGGTCCCTAACATTTCAATTGCACAAATTTAGTCCCTAACCTTTTATTGTCCTGTCAATTTAATCCCCGCCATTATCTCTTGGACGGAAAAATCTGATGCGTCAAATGGACTAAATTAAAAAAAAAAATTGCCACATCAACAAACAGATGTACCGCCACATCAAATTTTTTATTTAAAAAAAAATAAAATAAAATAAAACTGCTTAACCGCCATGTCAATGTTTTTGAAAAAAGGCCCAAATCAAATCTTTTTTAGTTTGATAATAAAATTCGCTTATCTCATTAAACAGGGGCAAACCCAATCTAAAGCACATCTCCCTAAAATCCAAATTCCCTAACATGAGGACGGCAGCGCCTTCTTCTTCCTTCCGGCAGAGCCTTCTTTCTCGTTCCAGCTACGCCTCTCTCTTCCAGTAGCACCAAGTCTCTCTCTCTCTCTCTCTCTTAATTAGTAAAAATGTCTATGGAGTATGGACTGAACTGAATGGAAACTGTTGAAGATGAGGGAGTTGCTATATCACGACACTAGTACATCATTTGAAACTAGTACATTACTTGATCTTTAAGCTATCCAACACAAAACCATGTAAATTGTTATAGTTCCAAAGCATATATTAGTATATCAGGATTTGCATCAATCAAAGCTGTCATTCGAATCCAAAAGAGAACGTTCCGATGCATACAATTCAAAGTTGCCCCTGAGCCAATATTCCAAGAAGTCCAGGAATTGGCAACCCAGACTTGTGTGCACACCTTTTGGCACTAATCTCCTTTTACATATTGTTACAAAATAAAAATAATAATAACAAATAAATAAATAATCAAAGTTGTCCTCAAACGTGGGGCGATACGGTAATATCCCAAAAACACCTAACATCATTGTTTAGCAAGCCTCCATATGAGCATACGTGAGAACATATGATGGAGTACAATTTTGTTTCAAATGAACAGCCATAAAAAACCCAAAAGAACAGACATAAGCATAAAAGAACAGCCATAACCAATCTGAGCTCCATACTAAACTATTATATGAAATCATCATCTAAAACATATGACAGGGAGAGAGAGAGACATATGAATCTTCTGCCACCGAAGTGAAAAATCAACTGCCAGTCATCACTGCCAGACCTTGTTGCCGTCAGAAACTTCTATTTTAGCCGAGAAAGTTAAGGTTCAGGGGTTAGGATGAGCATACGTGAGGCTCCGTTTGGAAGTTCATGAGGGAATGTAATGAAATGGAATGAAATGATCATAAGAGAATGGAAAGAAATGGAATGGAATGTATTTAAGTAAGGGAAATGAATAGAATGAAATGGAGTTAAATAATCTTGATTGGATGTTTTAAAATGAAGGAATGGAAATGAATGAAAATAAATGGAATGTAAGTAATCTTGTTTGGGAGTAACATGGAGGGAATGGAATGAAATCATTTTGTGACAATATTACTATTAGGCCCCTATTTTAAAATAAAAGATTAAATATATAGGGTTATTTTGGGAGTTTTAGTAAAAAAAATCATTAAATTTAATTACATTCCCTCTCATTCCTCCCAATTTCGAGGGGAATGAAAATTTGAGATTTTAAGGGAATAGAGAGGAATGAGTGTTCTCTCCTACACATTCCATTCCCTTCCACTTACACTATATTTGGTTGGAGGGATTATAGGGAGGATGGAAAACAATGGGTAGAAAACAGTATTTTCCACTGTTTGGGAAGCAAAGGAAAACAAAGAGGATGGAAAACCCGGGAGAAAATTTTCGTCCCGGGCCCACCAATTTTTTTCCTCCCAAATCGGGAGGAAAACTGTGGAGAGAAAACTGCTCTTATGTGGAATTACCCAAATACCCTCTCACAACGTCTCCAACAACCTAACGCGGCAAAATAAGAAAGAGGAAGCCGGAAATAACCACCAAACCCAGCACCACCACCAAACACCGGAACTTAGCACAGAAAACTAAAACATACCACAATCAAAACAAAAACACAAAACCCAATCAAAAGATTTGAAACACAAAAACAATCTTTCTCATAAATCTAATGAAATCTGAACAATAAAATAAAACTAATCAAACCAGAACAAAAATAAAACACGTAGGCCGATCTGTGTAGAATAGTGAAGAGATCGCTAGTGGAGTAGACGAAGAGAAGAAGAGAAGAAAAGAAAAGAAAAAGTGGAAAGCAGCAGTGGAGTAGACGAAGAGAAGAAAAGAAAAAAAAAAAGTGGAGAGCACCAGTGGAGTAGACGAAGAGAAGAAAAGAAAGAGTAAAGTGAAGAGAGCTTAGACAAGTGCCAGAGAACAAAAGAAAAAAGAAAAGTGAAGATAGAGATAAGGGAAAGGTGTGGAAGAGAAAAAATGAGAAAAGAAAAGAAACGTGTGAATAAAAAAAAAGATAAGGGAAAAATAAAATAAAGAAGAAGAAATTAAAATTGAGAAATGTCACTACAATATTTTCACAATATTTTTACAATAAATTTTAAGTGGTGGGTTGTTACTAACTAATACTGATAAAAAAAAATATTTAAGTGATGTGTTCAAATTAAAATCAGTAATAACTTATCACATATGATTTATTGTGAAAATATTGTAAAATGTTAAGGACGTAGCACTTTTTTTTTTTTTTCCAACGTGATCTGATCAAGTTGTACATTATTGCAATTTTTACATTATAATAATAAAAATAATAATATAAATTTATATATATGATGTGATAAATTTTATATTATGTAATGAGCACAAATAAATCTATTTCTTACATATTATGTAACAAGGGTATAATAGTCAATTTATATAAATTACATTTTTCATCCTTCCTTTTTCTTTTCAACCAAACAAAAGAGTTTTCCACCCTCCCACTTTTCCACCCCTCCAACCAAACACACAAGAAGGAAAACTAAATATTTTTCATCCTCCCACTTTTCCATCCTCCCACTTTTTCACTCCTCCATCCAAACGGACTCTTAAACTCCTAAACAAGGGAATGAGCTTTCCATTCCCTCCATTAAAACTCCTAAACAAGGGAAATGAAGAATATTCTAAAATTATTCTTTTCATTCATTTCCATTCCATTCCCTCCTTCCAAACGAGACCTGAGAGTCAGAGGGGTTTTAATTTTTTTCCCCAAGCCCAGTCTCCATGAGAACAACAATTTATTTATTTATTTTTAAATATTTTAATATGATGTGGCTATAGAGTTGGCAATTGATTGGCAAGTAAATTAATTCTTTATTATTCCGTTTGACACATCAGACTTTTCCATCCAAGAGATAATGGTAGGGACTAAATTGACACAGTTGAAATGTTAGGGATCAAATTGAAATATGATGTAAAGAATAGGGACCAAACACGTAGTTTACCCATTGATAAATTATTTTAAAAAAAAAAGATTAGATGCTGATATGACATTTTTTATAATATTTTAATTCCTCCGTCAGTCACCTCAGATATTTCTGTTGGTTGACTGACGGAAAGGATGAAAATAACACGCGTTAATTGGTTTAGGGACTAAAAGTGGTAAAATTAAAATGTAAGGACCAAAATGAAAGAAAAAAAAAATGTAGAGACTAAAAGTGCATTTACGCCTTATTTAAAACAAGCAAATGACTTGTCTTCAATGCTAGCTTTTACTTCCCTCACTTTCCCACCTACTCTCTCCCAATATCTTATTTACATTGATGCAGTCTTTCACCCTCTCCTATAGAATTTTTTTTTCCAAATAACCTTACTATGCTAACAATTTCATTAGTTGCCCGGTTTTGAAAGAATGTGAGAAACTAGCATCTCGAGTTTCTAAAACTTGACTTTTTGATACTCGATTTTGAGGTTTTTCCATATAATGACATGGATAAAGATTTCCATGTGCATATCGAGTTTATAAAAATCGCTTTACAAACTCGAGTATATAAAACTCGATTTCCAATTAACGTTTTTATTAAACTCCCTTCTAAAACCGAGTTTTAGAAACACGTTTTTGACCACTTAAAACCTAAAATCTAGCATTCTTGCTTTCATACTCTCACTCAATCTTAGACACTCTCACTCTCACTCTTACTCTCAAACACTCCACACTGTCACTCTCAGACAAGTTTGGACCAAATGAACTCAACCATTGCGGCAATAGGAAGGCCCCGTGCACCTTTCAGTACACCATTGAAGCACTCTGATATATTGGTTGTCATTGCCCCAAAACGTCTCCCACCATCATGTGATTGGGTTCACATATCCACAGACTCACTCATTAGGTATGTGTATGGAAGATAATCTTGATTCTTTTCCTTGCCATCCTTCCCTGTCACCTTCTTCTTATTCCTAATGGCCTCAATTTCCACTTGCTTAATGGACTCCATTATGGTATCAAATTTAACTACCTGAGTAGCATATCCCACTTTCAATGCCGCTTACTTTAGAGTCGAGTTCTGAAAATGTGTGTTGAAGTTGCTAGCAACATGTCGAAGACAATATATATGAAATACCCGTGTTTTTCCATCATCCCTTTTAGGTCAGTTTGCAATGGCGTTTTTGATACCGAAATGTCGGTAAGAAATTATGCAAATGCATTTGTCAAGTATCACGTGGCCAATCGTATCTCTGAGGCATTGTAAAAACCACCTTCAATTGGACCCTGACTCATAATCCACAACAGCAAAGGCGAGAGGGAATACCTTGTTGTTAGCGTCGGTTGCCATTGCGACCAACAACTTTCCCTGATATTTACCATACAGATGGGTCCCATTAATACTGATAACCGACTTGCAATATTTGAATCCATCAATGCGTGGACCGAAAGACCAAAACACATATTGCAAAAATACGGTGTCATCTTCACCGGTGGGTGTGATACGATAGAACACCTGGGTATTCCGATCCTGATCAATATATGTCATTAGCAACTTTTGTAACATTTGGTAAGACTCTTCCCAATTCCCAAACATCTTCCCAATCGTCTTTTATTTCGCATCTCATACCTTGTAGTAAGAAGGCTTATGGCCCTGATATTTCGACTCTATCATAGATCTAAGATACTTAATTGGGGTAGTGTGATCCTCACATAATTTCTTAAGGATATTTGCTGCAATAAAATTACAAGTCATCATTCTACCATCATTTCGAACCCCAATGGGTATACACGTGTGAGGACCCACATATACGATGACCATACATAGTCCATGGAGATTGGGCTTCATGACTGCGCAGACATACCACTTGCATGACTCATCCACGCATTTTGCACAAAGTTTTTTCTTCGTCGACCTACTGATCATAAAATGTTTGTTTTCCTTGAGGGCACAAATTGTTAATACGCGATGCACCTCCACTTCATTGGCAAAAATCAACCCTTTGCACAAATTCATCCCCTCTCTCCAAGTAGACACAAATGATATCTCAATATGTGAAGGATCAACCATATTTTCCCAAGTATTTGTAGAATATGACAAGGCCGGAGGTGCGTAGGCAGGGATTGTGTCCGTAATGTTTTGGACACTAATAACATTGTCTGCATCAGGTTCACTACCGTCCAATGTCTCATCGTCATCAATGTCCCTCTCAAAGTCCCCAAAGTCCCCTCATTCAATCCAATCTTCAAACTCATCTCTATCGACAAAATCTTCACCGTTAATGGTAGTAGTCTCATCAACATAGTCGTCATCATCACTCTCATCGTTGTCATCATCATCATCATCATCATCGGCATGAACATCATTATCCTCTACATGTGTAGAATACTATATTGAGCATCCGGAACTATAACCTGTAAAGTTGTGGTTGTTTGCTGGATTTCCTTGATACCAACTTTTGCATGCGGCTCCAACTGTATGTACAACTCAATACCATTTACTGCAGGTATTCTCTCTAACTTGTCAAACATGATCTTTACATATTTGTCTGTTTCTATCGCCATATACTTGTAATTAATCTGGTACTTCAGGACTTCATGAGGCATACAATAAGTAATTTGTATGTTGTTTACAACAGGATTTGCACACAATTCTTCCATAACTATCATCTTCAATTCATCAAGTGTCTTCAACCTACAATCAATTTAGGTATAATAGGTCTTTATACCCGGCCCTTCAAATGACAATCCCTTGTTCGCA
This sequence comes from Quercus ilex subsp. ballota, assembly GCA_032727855.1. Taxonomy (NCBI): domain Eukaryota; kingdom Viridiplantae; phylum Streptophyta; class Magnoliopsida; order Fagales; family Fagaceae; genus Quercus; species Quercus ilex. The sequence continues at coordinate 23,478,870 of CM064919.1, forward strand.
TTGGCATTCTTAAGCGGACCACCGTGGTATAGGATTATATCAATTTAGGCATTGTGAACCTGTTAGAGTCAAGTTATTATATTAGTTAAAAAACATTTTATCTAGTCAAACTATACAAAGTACAAATTTCAATTCATTCAATGGGTATGAATTTTATTACACATTCGTTACACATTTCATACCCAAATCCTTTTTCCGTCATGCTAAGACGGTATTTCATACCCGATACCAAAAATAAAAAAAGCCAAAATCCTTGTAAAAGTATTCAACATTTTATCTAATTACATACCCATAACATTTACATACCTATTTCATTACAATTCATTTTATATCCATAAGTCACTCATTTCATTACATACCCAAAGGGCATGATTACATACCCATTCAAAGGGCATGATTACATACCCATTCATTACAATTTATTCACTACCCATTTCGTACCCAAAACAATGATGAATAAAGTCAAGAAACTTGTAAGATCATGATAAAAATAAGAGCCTAGAAATGATGAATAAAATTTTGATAACAAAAACCATGCAAATAAATACTCAAAAAATTAAAACTAACAAAACAAAGTTCTATAATTCACAATATTGGTATCTTAACTAAGTAATGTTAACTATCTACAAAATAAATAGTCAAACTCTTTAACCCACACCCAACAACAACTAATACCCAACTACAATGATCAAATAAAAAAAACCCTTACCTGATATATGAATTTGTTGAGAGGGAAGAGCAGTGAGAGAGGCAATGTGACGAGTGAGAGTGAGAGGCAATGTGGTGTGAGAGTTATGGGTGAGTGAGAGTTAGTGAGGCTGAGTGTATGGGTGAGAGTTAGTGAGGATGCTCTGTTTTTGGGTGAGAGTTAGTGAGGCTGAGTGTATCTGTGTTTATAAAATTTTGTAGACAACGTGTGTTTAAAATTTTTCTCAGCAAAACTCGAGTCTATAAAGACTCGAGTTCTATGCAAATTTTAAAAAAATATCGAGTTTCTAATACTCAATATCTATGAGTATAAAATGTTTTTTCTTTAAGAAAATCAAGTCTCTAAGTCTCAATTTTATTTTTGTAAAAATCGAGTCTTTAAGACTCGAGATCTATGTGGCATTTAGTCCAGATCAGTAGCTGCATAGCAAGTGTAAAGCAAGTTTTGAACAGTCGAGATTTATACAGCATCTCGAGTTTCTAAAACTCGAGATGCTATTTTCCTTAATCTTTACAAACGTTGGTTAACTTACTACATTGTAGACCCTTACACAGCTAGTCTGCAAATATCCCCCTCTCCTATAACTCTTTGCCTTTGCTCTACTCTCTTTATTTTTTTCTCTTGTAGAACTAGTAGTAGAGCAAGCACAACAACATGGATGGAGTGAGGAGTGATGCGAATCTGGTAGAGAGTCCAAGGAGAGCGAGGGTTTTTGATGCCTTCCTGAGACTTTTTGCGTTGGCCTTTACACTGGTTGCAACAGTTGTGGTGGGTGTTAGCAAGGAGACCGAGATTGTTCCTATCACTATTACACCAAGCTTACCCACCTTGCATCTTCAATTCACTGCAAAGTGGCAGTATATGTCTGCTTTTGTGTAAGCTTGTCTCAAACTTGTTTCTTGTTTATACATGCTATGGTTCATTTCATTGTTCCATGTAGATCTTTTTGGATCCCCAGCCACTACTGTACTGAAAATAGTCCAATAATTGAATTTCTATTTCTGAAGAAATCAAACCATGCGTTTGTTTATACTATTGAGATCATCATCATAAACTCTATAGCTTTCATCTCGAAAATACATATAAAAGAAAGTGCATTACGTCATATAACAAAATGTTCTATGGTTTTGAAGATATATGCTTTTAAAGAATCCTTTTATATTTATGTTTTCGTTAAGCACTTGGTATTTGACAATACAAATGTTATAACAACTAATGCGTATGTGATAGCCTGATAAGCACTTAATGAAAAAGTTAATAGATGTTTAAGTATTAGCCTGTCTCAGAGGGATATTTTTCCACTGTTACACATAAGGGTGTTCACCAAACTGCAAAAATTGCATCAAAACCGCCCGTAAAATGGCATAACCGCACCGCACTGCAAGTAATAATGCACCGCACTGCACCGCACCACCGCGCATGGTGTAGTGCGGTTTGCGGTTTTATAATAAGAAAACCGCACCACACCTTCTCTATATAATTAATATATTTATTTATTTTTAATATTAAATATATTATTAATAGTTTAATAACCCTAGTTTTCAATATATATATATATATATATATATATATATATTTAATAACCCTAGTAAGTGTTGACTAGAAAAGCCAACCTAAAATAAAAAAAAATAATAAAAAAAAAATAAACTAGCTCAATAATTTAAAATTTGGCCCAAAAAAAGGGAAAAATTAATTTTGGGCCGAGTAGGAAAAACCCAATATTTGAAAAATATATCGACTTCAAACCGCATCTTATACATAGTATCGCACATGTGACCGAAAAAATGAGGTGCGGTGCGGTTATGATTTTGGTTAAACTCTAAACCGCACCACACCACATCGCACCGTACATGTGATTGCAAAAACAAAGTGCGGTGCAGTTATAGTTTTAGCTAAACCACACCACAAAGTGCGGTGCTAAAAATGGCCCAAAACCGCACTGCACTGCGAACACCCCTAATTACACATGACCGCAATTTGATGACCCAAAAGATACAGTTAAAAAAGAATAAAAAAATGAAAACAAAAAACGGAAAAAAATAAAGAAGAGCTTTGGAGAGAGGAGAAAAAAAAATGGGTAGAAACATGAAATGAATTCAATACTATGACACATTACATATTTTACTGATAAACAATATTGCAGGATTACAGTACAGAATACCAATTTCTCTCTATCATATTAAAATTGTTTTCAGTAATTGTATTCTTTCCATTAGATCTACTGTTACAAAACAAGAAAAGGGGAGAAGGGGCAGGTGGAGAAAGGGAAGGGGAAATATTGTATTCGTCTATCGCATTGCCACAGAAAAATTTTGCTACAGAAAAGTTTAACAATCAAGGTTTTTTTTTTTACCACCAGTGGAAATCTAGCTCTAAAACAACCAAAGTACAATTGAGCTCAGCACTAATTGAGGAACTTTTGCACTTAGTTTTTGGCTGAATTTTGAATAGTCTCCAAAAGATGCTCAATTCTATACTTCATAACAGGCTGGCCTGCTCTCGTCTTCTTGAACATCTTCTCTCTTGCAGCCTTCCTCCGAGCTTCAGCCGTTTCTCTCTCTTCCTTCTTTGCTTGAAGAACTGCCTGCATCTCGATCCTTTCCTTCTCTTTCTTTTCATGCTTCTTATCATACATTTCTTTCAAACTGGATATACCAGGATTCTTTTTGTTCTGTTTGTTCATACCCATTCTGCTTCCATCTTCATTTTCATTCTCATCCTGCAACAAACACCAGAATGGTATGTGACTTAAGCTTCCAAACTCCACATGCAACTACAAATCTATGTGGATGCGATGGGTTTGGGGTTGGGATTTTGACTTCTGAGTGGTATAAACTTAAAACACCACCAAGCATTTTTTTCTATTTCAAAATCAGTGCTTTAAATAAGTGATCCAAACAATGTAATGATAATTAGGACTTCAAACTAGGAACTAATAATACTCCAAATTGAAATCCACATACTAACTAAAAAGATTTTTTTTTTTTTTTTTTTTTTTTAAAAAAAAAAAACTAATTTTATAGGACATGAGTAATGAATTGTATTTCAGAAATAGTCATACAATCGTTTATGGAAAAACTTGTGGTATTTGACACTTTTATTTAGGCCTAAACCTATTTTTAGAGAGAAACCAACAAAACAATCTAGCATTCAGATGAAGTAGATGTCATATCAAACCTCAACGGATCTTATAGCTGAGGAAATATCATGTTGCTGACTTTGTTGCTTTAGCAACTTCTTATACTTCTTCACATGCTTTGCATTCTTATAAAACTCCTTTTGCTTCTCTGAAAAAAATGAAACAGGAACCTGTCAGTTAAAATACCATAGTATGACAAAACAAAATTTATAATCACTGACATCTTTCCATTCTCTTTCAGAAAAGAATATTTTTTCTCCACTTCATTCTTGGAAAGAAAAAGAAGAAACAAATTCTTAATCATTATCACTTCTTTTATATTTGAGTTTAGTATCATTTTTCGCTCTTTCACCCATCTAGGAAACAAACGGAGGATAATGGATAATTATCCTCAACGGACAGCAGGCGCCATGCCCCCAAGTTGCACAGTAATAAAGGGGTCCATTCAGCAAACAAGTTCAATCAGTGGCTTTTATATACATCAAAGTTCATGTAGCTCTGGTTCAAAAATGGCTCTCTGCTCTGCCAACTCATTTTCCTTGCCCTAAAAACAATTGTTATCACCATCTTTGAAAATGATGTTCTCGTTGCTCATTTCACAACATAATTCTATTTTTGTAAAAATTAAATATATTATTAGCTAAGAAGCATGGGTATGGGTATGACATGGTGACACAACAATTTTTGTAGCCCTTACCTAGGAAGCATGGGCACGGGCATGACATGGGTACGGCACCCCAAATAAAGTGTCAGTGCTTCCTAAATTATTAGCTGGAATATGCCTACATTTCTCTCAAAAGGAATTCAAGAACATCCACAGTCTCCCTCGTCCTAGTGTACGACTCACATGGTTTGTAAGTTATTGACCATTTGAGAACACAGTGAATAACTAACACATCATATCTCATGTTTATGGCGGGTCCTAACTGATTCAAAGTACAAACAATGCAGTTCAGCTCACTTAATATGAATCAAAGAGGAACATCATTTAAAAAAGGCTAACCAGAAAACCCTTTTTCAAACTGAAGTAGTGAACTGGAGACAGTAAGTTTATGACACCAAGTTGGTCAATAAGAATTTGGTATTTAGTTTTTAAAACTATAATTTCCTTTCCAAATTCATTCAGGCAAAAGACCAGAATTACGTAAGCATTGTACAGCTAGAAAAGTCTAAAGTTTGCATCCCCACCCCACCAGGCTGGAATACCAAAAAAAATATTTCTCATTCCACAAATACTAATCCTGACCAATTCATACCATGCACTATGCTGTTCAGCTCACTTTTTTATAATTTGATAGTTGGGGGTGGGGGGATTTGAACCCCATACGTCTCAATTGAAAACACCAGGAGGTGCCAATTGAGCTATAAGGCTCTTGACGCAGCTCAGCTCTTTAATACAAAACAAAGAGGAACATCATCTATTCATCTAAACTAAGCTAACCAGCAAACCCTTTTTCAAAGTGAACCGGACTCTGTAAGATTATGACACCAAGTTGGAAAATAACAATTTTGTATAGTTTCTAAAACTGAAATTGCCTTTCAAAATTCATCCAGTCGAAAAACCATATAGAATCACACAAGCATTCTACAGCTTGAAAAGCCTAAAGCTTTCATCCCCACTAGGCTGAAATACCATAAAAAAATAAAAAAATAAATAAAAATTCTCATTCCACAAATACTAGTACATATAAAACATTAGATTTTGGAATTCTAGAAAGTTACTATTATTCCCATATAGCTCAAAATTCTTTTATTTCCTTTTCCTGCATTTTCTCATCAACCAACCAGAAATTTAGCTCTAAACCAAACAGTCTCAGCTCTCATGTCCCACTACCTCATACCCATCAATCAGAACTAACGAAATAACCCAAAAAATAAATCAAATTGAAATAAATAACCCAATAACTGAAAAACACAAATTGTCAAAGACTCAAACAACAAAACCTTCATAAAAGAAAAAAAAGACTGAAACTTTATCAAAATAAATGAAAAAAAAAAAAAAAAAAAAAAACGTACTTATGAGAGATGGGTTGTAAAAATCTCCTTTTGTTTTGGCATTAGCGAATGCCTCGAGCGAAAGGCCACCCCCACCTAACCTCTTCTTCTTCTTCATGTTGTTGTTGTTGTTGTTGTTGTTCGTTCTGATCGAATTTGAGCCATTGTTTTTCCCCCTGTTTTCCTCGTCTCGTGCTTTCTGATGCTTCATTGTTGCAAAGGGGTTGGAATTCGAGCTAAATGGAAGAGGAAATTTTGCGAATCACAGAGAATTGGAATTAGGGCAAAAGAGGAAAAAGACAGGGGGAACGAAATTGAAAGTTGAAACCCTAATTTGCAATTTTCTGAGTGTTGGGAATAGGTATGGCAATTGCAGTGCGACCCACGGCTAACTGGCCCGGCCCAAACCCGGACCCGACTCAGTTATAAGTTAATAAAATTACAAAAAAACCCTCACACACACACACACACACACGCTTATAAACCTTAAAACTTATCCTCTCTCATTTCACAACACGCTCACCAACCGCCACTCTCCTCTCCCACTCTCATTCATTCTCAATCTCACCGTTGGCGCTGCCACAGCCCTGCCTCAAGCGATCAAACATATTGGATTTAGTGGAGTTGTATGTTAGGATTAGTGCCCTTAAATCCTATTGTATGATGCTATGTATGACATTATGTATGATTTAATTTTATCATTAATAAAGTTGTTTTATTATTATCTAAAATAATTGGAACATGAATATTTGGACATTATCATATAGTCCATGAGATGCATAGTATGTGATTTATGTGATTTAGTCACAGAAGATATAGATCACAAGTTCTTTGTAAACTCAAAATTTTATGAAGTGGAGATTTTTAGTTGATATGTTGATATGTTGATATGTTTTAAGAGTTAAGACATATTAAACTGGACCGCTGTGAGATTTATTATTCTTCTAACGATTGTCAAATGAATAATAAATCTTACGTCTTTAATTTACATAAACTCTCAATCTTGAGAGGATAGTGAACTTGATCATGAAATATAGGTTGTTTTGATATATCAGGAGTGAGATCTAATTTAACGGTCAAAACTTCAGTATGTTGGACAGCCACACATAGTGCTAAAGGAACACATATTCTCAAGATGGAATTCATAGTCTCTATGTAGAGATATAAAATATTCCCTTGAGATAAGTTTAATGAGTTTAGTTATTCAAAGTGTTAAGCCATACCACTTTAGTAAAGAGTTACTAAAAATTATATTTTATGAAATTTGATTTCATAAATATATATGAATAACTTAAAAGATTAAACTGGGTACTCAAGGATTAAGAGGTAGTAATTTTCAAAGTGACAATTATATATTATGACTTTGTATTACTACGAATATTTTCATGAAAGGGTTAATTGTTTAGATAATAAAGTCTTGCGATTTAATTTTATTAATAAAACCTAGGGTGTAATTATATTTATATAGTGGTATTAAATATAATTAATGGTAACTTTGGGCTTGTCAAGAGTTGACAGATAAGTCTGAAGCTCATTAGAGCTAGAGCCTTATTAGTCTCTTTGGTCCTATCCCAAGCCACACACTTTAGCCCAATTGGGCTGACCCAAAAGGCTAACTCAATTAGATAATCAGTTATTTATTTAATAAGAGTTATTAAATAAAGTAACTGCCTAAGTGATTAAAAACGTACGTATGATTAAAAGGAAGAGAAAACAGTTTTTCTCTACAGAATCTTGGAAATACACTTTTCCAAAAGAAAATCAATGTACACAAGAATTGATTGAGAGACCACGCATCTTGGGCATTTGTGGAATTAGGGTGAAGAGTAAAGGTCTTCCTAAGTTCAAAGTTCTTTTATTTTAAATTTCATTGCATCAAGGTACGCTTTTTTATTCTTTGTTTTTAAAATTCTAGATATTTCATGTTATTTCACATGAATGAACAAGATACTTGTGTTGCTTCCGCTATGTATTTTGTATGAGATGCAAAACTGGTTTTAATCCAACATTGTACAATTCGGAGACGAAGTCTTGGGAGACTCTGCCGCTGATGAAGAAGTTGAGGAAGATGTGTTTTGGTGTGTTCATGGATGAGAAGTTTTATGTGATTGGGGGAATTGGAGGACCTGATTCGAAGGTTCTTTTAGTGTTTTTGTGAGCAAAATCTAGGTTTGGGTTTTTTTTTTTTTTTTTTTTTTTTTTTTTTTTTTAATGAGCCAAATTTGTTGGGTTTTTTTTAGTGTTTCGTTGCTGAGATTTTCAAATTTGCTAAGTTTATTTCTGGGTTTGCAAAATTTTTCTGATTTGTTGGATTTTTTTGTACAGATTGGTTTGTTAGATCTTGGCATTCGTTTGGATGGCAAGAAAATTGCCAAGAAAATGCTGTGATTGCCAAGAAAATTACATGTATATTCTGTGATTTGTGATTTTGGGATTGTTCTGATTTCTAGGTGTATGATTTTGGGCTGAGTTTGGGTGCAACAAAAAAACCCGTTTATTAAACGGGCTGAGTTCGGGTAACAGTACAGACTTGCGAGTCGAGTCTGAGCATAAAGAAACCCGACTCGAACCCGACCAGTTGCCATTCCTAGTTGGGAAGAGATTTGGTCTGGGTAATAAAAGTTGAACTCGTGGTAATGGGATTTTAAGTTTAAATATGATTTTTTTTTTTTAGAAAGAAATATGATTAATTTTAGGACTACATCTTTTACCACACACATTTTTACAATTATTAATCCTTGTCATAAAAGAATATGATCTTAGAGTTTTTCTTGGTAAGGATTTTTTTTTTTTTTTTTTTTTTTTGTGTGTCTTCCTATAAATAAAATAAAATAAAATATGCATATTAGCTGATAACTTAGCAATAAGGTAAATTTTTACAATTATGAAGGTACAATTTTTTATTTTTTTTTATGAGAGAAGATACAAATTGTGATTGGTAGGTAAAAAAATAATGCCAATGAACTATATTTGAACTAGTTAAAAATTGTTAACACATCCATGTAAATAGATACGTTTTTTAAAATCCTGAGTTCAACTTGAAATTTACAAAACTGTATAGTTTAATTTATAGTAGTTTTATATTTTAAGGGTTCAACACTTTAACTTAAACTTTTGGAATTGTATGATTTAATTTATTTTAAGATTTAAAATATAATTTGTCTTAATTACTTATAATGTTCTAAAAATCAATAGGCTGGATGCTCCGGATCTTGATGATTTTTGAGACCTGAAATATAAAAACAAGGAATCAAAGGAGACCGGGGTTGACCGGCCACAAACCCTCCGATGATGAAATTAGTTTCCCTCCTCTAGAATATAGATATCCAAACTTCTAGGAGTTATATAAAGGAAAATAAAAACTTAACTTTATTTTGTCGAGGATGAGTGTATATATAGTGCTATGGAGGTAGTTATTTGTCTAGTAACTTCCCCCACATTTGTGGAGATCAGAGGATAACTGCCATCAGAAATTAAATATTCAATAAGAAGTTATAATGATACATCAAGGTCTCACCACGTGGTTCAATACATCGGTTCATGTAGACGGAACCTATATTGAGGGTCGTCCAGACAGACGACCTCACTAGGTTTGGACGGCCTCACTAGGGTTAGACGGGTTCCTCTTAAGGATCCGTGTTTGAGGGTGAGGAGGCGGCATAATTACCACGGTATTTCTCATCCCATGAACCACTATTCCAAGACGAGTTTACATTCTGTGGACGACTATGCAAGGATGAGCTAGACTTAAGCCTTACCCATCAATTACTATTATTATTTATAGCATCTATAACAAGAAAATTTTGTATCCTAGGGTTAAAATTGATACGTTTTTTAAAAAATCCTGAGTTCAACTTGAAAATCACAAAACTGTATGGTTTAATTTATAGTAGTTTTATATTTTAAGGGTTCAACACTTTAACTTAAACTTTTGGAATTATATGATTTAATTTATTTTAAGATTTAAAAAATAATTTGTCTTAATTATTATTATTATTATTTATAGAATCTATAACAAGAAAATTTTGAAGTACATATTCTATGTAATGACTTAATTTAATTTATAGGTTTTTTTTTTTTACTCAATGAATTATTTGCAAGCGAATAGTTTCTTTTTCTTCCAAATAACTTGCAACATATATACATTTTTACAACTATGTTTACTAAATGACTTGAATGAGAGACTTTTTTCACTAAACTATGACTTAAATTCAAACGATTTAATTTGATGAGTTTATGCATAGATTGTTTTATTTACCAAACAAAGTGTAGAGTAAATTTTTTTTTTTTTTTTTTTTAAACTTCTGAACAACTTATTGCATAGATTTTCTAAATTGCACAACTTGTAGTACAATACCTCACTTGCTAACGAACTATACAAAGGAACAAACAAAATATGGAGGAAGCTAAGGACAAAATAATTTGTGGGAAATTGCAAAATATAGAGCAGTTTTTTTTTTTTTTTTTTGCAAGATACAACTAATTTTTTATCAGCTACCTAAAATTAGTGCTTGTGCCACACAGGAAAAGTGCAATTTTGAAATCAATAATTAATAGTCCCAAAATAAAAGCTTTGTTAAAATAGAAGATGTCTACATTGCGTATCAGTATAACTCTTTTAGCTAGAAATAAATGGCACATACAAGACACATACATAACAATACAACACAAACAGTGTTATCTTGTTAAGGCGAATTAAATTCAATATAATTATGCGTTTGAAAGATTCAATACAGTGGCATAACGTAGTAACTTTCAAGTTTTTGCAATACAAAAAAAGTCGTATTGTATGGTGGCATGCCTAGTATGAATGGATAGTGAGACCTAATTTGCCAATCAAGGTACATTCCTTAATTTTGCTTTTCTCTTATAATCTAGTGGGGATCCAAGTAAATCCTCTTAAACTCGAAGGAATTCCAACGTGGGATTGATAATTGATTGATATATCAAGAAAGTCATGCCATTTTTTCTTTCTTTCTTTCTTTCGGCTATCTCATGCCAATAATTAAACACAAGGCTGGATGCAGCAACTAGATTCTGTAAAGTATATTACTTGTTTAACAAAGGGATCAAAGTAACTAGCCAATCATGACCATGAAGTTCACATCGACTTAGTTTTTTTTTTTTTTTTTTTTTTTTTTGAGAAACTTCACATCGACTTAGTTAATTTATGTATATGCTATTTTGGTCGAACCGTTTCACATGAAAGCTAGATATGAACAAAATAGATATTGCTGTTGATTTCTTAAATACATGGTAACGTTTGGATGGAGAATTTACCAAAAATGAAAAAAGAAGGTGCAAGGAAACAAGGAACAATAATTATATAAACCAAAATACATTTTTGGGCCTTTTCACGCTTTAACAATTGGAATTGTTTTTTTTTTTAATCCTTATAACATTTTAAAAGTTTCAATTTGTCCCTTAAAAGTTTGGTTTGGTTTTCAAGAAAACCTTGTTATCCATGTCTATTACCATTAGTAGTTTTATTGTTAAGTGCCAAATGGACCTTGATATGTAACCCATTTAACGTAGGGCCTTTAAGAAACTGAACCATATGTTAAGGGTGAAAATGAAAATTTTTAAAACGTTAAGGGATAAAATGAAAACATCACACGGTATGGGCCAAAAATATATTTTAGTCTTTTTTTTCCCCCCTAATGAGTAATGCCATGGTTTGCTATGGCTTTGTTTTGTCTTTTCTTGGTCCAAGCATATGGGTGATGTAGTTTGTTACGATAGTTTGCATAAAATGAGTGATGTGTCAAAGCTAATCTGACAATAAATTATAAAATTATTAATTGAAATGGAACCAAATGTTTAGGGTCAAATAATAAAAATAAGATCAAATATTAAGGACCAAAAGTATACTGCAGTCATTTCTATAATATCAAAAACAAGTAGGCATCGGTATGGATCATTAAGGCAGTGTGCGTAATTATCTTCATATCCCTAAAGTAATATATGTAAATTAAAATCACAAAAAAGTATTTGTAGTAAAAGAAAAAAGTATGAAGTATCTGCTATTTATAATTTATATCACTACCCACTCAATTTCATTTGTTTTTTTTTTCTTTCTTTAGTAGCAAATGGACAATGTAATGTAATAGTCCATTTAGATTTCACTAGAACAAATTTCATTATTATTTTTTTTTAAATTTATGAATAAGCAAATTTCATTCCTCAAGAAACAATTACAAAGTAAACAATATTTGTACAGCTGATTCCACACTTCAAAAAAAATTCAATTTTGCATTTATATTATTGAGTGTGCGTTTATCTAATGTGTTTTAAATCCTGGGTCCCATGGCAATAAGTTTTCAGCTAGCTTAAAAAACGCGCATTTTGGCTATCTTGGGTCCCACGGCAATAAGTTTGCCTAACATGTGTTTTGTGTTTTGCCTACTAAAAATTATTTTACTACAGTATTTTTAGTAATAATAAGTTTTTAATTTTCAGCAAAATAAGCGGTATTCAAACAGATCTTGAAGGAGGTTGTTTTTTCAAATTGGACCAATGACCATGCATGTGATGGGCCGGTGGCTAATAAGGTTTCTTTTCCTCTTTTGTATTTCATAATTTTCATTGCCACATAAACATAATCAAATTTAAGTGCAAGGATATATGCTTCATTAAAATGTGACAGTGAGTCGGGAAATCTTAGACACATACACTTTGATCAATTTTGAACTTGAAATCTAGTAAGAGATGGAGAAAACCATTGGACTAAGAAGTTATACTTAATTTTATAATTAATAGTTGTTTGAAATAGATGACATAAGCCTTATAAACTGATTCATTGAATACTAGTAAGTCGGACAGCACCAATAATGAAGGTCTGTAATAAACAACGAGAACCTGACCCAAAAAACAGAAACTTTTGCCAAACCACTCCTCTAGAACCAAGTAGAAGCTTTTATTTTTATTTTTTTTGCATTTTGGCAATACATGCATGTCTTGTTCACTTCATTGTGGGTACTCACACATTTAATTCAATTGCCTCAGCAGGTGCATCACCAATCCCCTTAACTATTTTAGACTCTTCCGTTTGATTCATGGCATTGAGTTTCCCTGGCGTCTCGGCTGTGCACAGTTCGATGCTTGTTATGGTGCCATCTGGAGCATCTTCAACCTTAAATTCTGGCAACACAACGTTCTTCTTATCCTTGTAAATGGTGTACAGTATCATCTGAGCAATTCCGAATGTGAAACCTAGTATGTTTGGTGTCTAATAACACAAAACAAGAAGAAACAAATTAATGAATTTCTAAGCAAAGAAATTAAGGAAAAGAATAAAGTATAACATTAAACAAAGAGAACTAGCTATGGCACTTTACCGCAACAAAGAAATCATCTATCAATAAACCATAGGAGAACCACATTGTAGCACAAATCGTCAAGAAAAATGACAGTGTAAAGGGCATGAATTCCACACTCTTTGTTTTTATAACCAGTCTCTGAAAAACACACGCAGTAGACAAAAAATAAAAAAAGTAAAAAACCACAACAAATGGTGAAGTTAATGGAATACTTAAAGCAGAACATATATAATTTGTATTTGTGTAAGAAATTTACCATGACACTAAGAGGAGCAGCAAAAACACAGACTGAAAAGATTGCACACATCCATCCAACAACTGTGAGCCTCAAACGACTATGTTTAATTAGCAGGGAGGTGCAAAACACAATCATCCCAAAAAGTCCTAGGTTAAAAAAGGCAAGCAGTTTTGCGGTATAAATCTGTAGAGAAAGAAACAAATCATATGTCATAAACCTATAATAAAAACAACATGATTATCATATATGAAAACATGTTAGAGTAAGAAATAGTACCCTAGCTCTCCCGGGTGCATATATCATGAATATGATAAGGTATATGGACTCAATGGCACACCCAATGGAATTGATGGTGATTAGCATAATAGCCCGGTTCTTTAAGTATCCATAGTAAAGGGTTAACATTGCACTAAATAGTGCAACTGAATAGGGCAGTGATTGGAACCCCTCTGTTGATTTTTTCTTGCATATCCTAGAAAAAGTTGGCCTAACAAGCAAAAGGTAATGAAGGATTAAAAAACAATGATGTAAATGCAACTTCATATAAGCTTAAATATGTGAGAGAGAGAGAGCTTACAGTGGTGCTAGGTATACGAGGAAGGACACAATATTACCTGTATAGGATGAGAAATAGAGAATAGCATTAGAGAATGATAGTATATATAACTGAATTCAGGAAAGTTTGGTAATGAAGGAAAGAAAATTAAGGTAGGTACCAAGGAGGCCGAAAACAAAAGCCAAATGAACAGCATGAATGGTTGCCATTCTTGATGTGAAGCCCTTTTGGATTCTAAGGATGGAGAGGTTGTTGAGGATCAACAAAAGAGCTTGGCATAACTCTTGGTATTGGGTGCTTATTTATATATGAGACGAAAAGGTGTAGCTAATGGTGGCATGCCATATTTCCATGCATGAATTATGAATATATTTTTTTTTTTTTTGCTTTTGGTTATTTGGCTCTGGTTGTTAAACAAATAATGATTGAGGGAACGTCTAGGATCTTCCTTCTTCTTTTTTTTGAGGAAACGTTTAGGATCTTCCTTGTTAGCCTAGGTGACTAAATGAAAATTGCTTTTTTATCAAAATATATCAAAAAGTTTTAAGTACACAGCATTTTTCATGTTGACATGGCTTATTGTAAATTTGCAGTTAGTGTACAATTAAATGGTATTACTAGTGGACTCACGTGAAAGTAGTGTTATTCTAATCAAAATAAGTGAAACAACAAGAATATTGTGTCCCTAACAATATCATTCAAAAAAAAATATACGTTTACTAGCAATTCTTCTTAAACTGAATATTGGAGTTATTCTAATGTTTGATTTTTGGGGAAATGTTACATTAGAACTTTATCATATGAACATTTCATCTGTAATTATCTTCTTTCTTTAGAGGAATGTTGAAATTTCAACTTTCAATTTATCTGTAATTATCAGTATATATGCCCCCTCATGTTCATTTGGTTCATAATGCCGTTGAAAATGAAATGGTACAGTTTGATAGTACAGAATTAAAAATAAAAGAAGCCTTGGAATCAATAACCAAAAAGATAAATTCCATAGCTTTAATTAAATTTTTTTTAATGAATCAAATAAATTCCGTATCTTGCTCTAATTGGGATTTAATTAAAGCTACGGAATTTATCTTTTTGGTTATTGATTTACGCATGGTATTTGGGACCGGGTATGAGTGGCTAAAATGTGACTAGAAAGTGAGTGGATCGAGTCATTCAATAACGTGTAATAATGAGTAGTTGTAGAAGCAATAGAGAGTTTGTTTTGCATTTACTCCCAAAGCCCTTTCTTGAGGGGTTGGAATTAGCATGTGAGATGAGAGAGGCCGACTAGCAGTACTTACGTTACGTTTAAAACGGTCGCAACCAATTCATGACCGGTTTCCATGTCTAGACTAATTTGCTTTTGCTCCTATTGGCTCTATTCTTACAAAAAGCAAGGGCCATTTTTTTTTTTTATAAATTTTTTGTCTACTTCCAATGCATATATCAGCAAGAACCTCATTTCTAAATAATCCAATGTGGAATCTTATAATGATGGAATTTGCAAAGATTGCATTGCCGATTTAATTTTAATCCCAATCATGAAAAAAAAAAAAAAAAAAAAAGCAGCTAGCATCCCTTAACACATCATGTGAGGGATGGCGCTGGGAGAAATATGGTCGATCGGATCATGATTGCTCCGTCCTTATCTTGTCTCTTATTTGGGGCTGAAAAAACTAGCATGGAGTTGGAGTGGGCGTTGGATTGAAGTGAACAAATCAGGATAAGACAGGCTGGAGGTATTTTTCTATACTTAAGGAAACATAGTCGTGTGTGTATTAAAAGAAAGATGAAGCAAACGTTTTAGGGATGGTAATAAAATATGTAAATTAAAATAAATGGAATAAATATATACACGTTCAGGAAAAAGCAAAGTGAGATGAGGAGAGGCCAGCGAAACCAATCTTTGCCCTGTTACATCTTCAGGAAGAATAAAAATTGTGCCAAACATAATGGATCGGAATAAGACAAGCCAGACGGGGCAGGAAAATTTTGTGGAAAAGCATATGGTATATATATTGAAATATTGATATGACTTTGAGCGCATGAAATAATTTACCAATAAAAGAAATAAAGATCACTTGGTTGAATTTATTGGTTTATTGTTTCTTGCAGGTCATAGAAACCGGTGGTGTTATGAACTCTTAGCTCTTGAGCTTCATTCTCCCATTGAATTTCACTTATACATTATTTCTATCTCAGTTTCAATTTTTGCAATAGTTTTTGTGTGTGTGTGTGTGCATGTGTGTGCAATACATTTATTATGGATTTATAGTAGGAAAAAGATTACTTGCAACTAGCAATTAGAATTCCACATACTCCTTTCTCAAAAAGAATTCCACATACTCGTTTGTGTAATCTAGATCAACCTAATACATTCCCATGGGATTCAACATATTACTCCCACACAACACTCTCACACAATCATATAATCCAATCAATCCGATCAAGGGAATCATAATTACGCAGTTTCTTTTTTCTTAGAACTTCATAGTTTGCATTAACTATTATCCTCATTTGCACTGGTATCTATGGAATAACACGTACCGTACACGCTTAATTGTTTTATTTATAAGATTATTATATCAAACTGGATTTTACTAAATAGAGTCCTAGAGGATGTGTCATCCACATATTGACAATAAAGCATATTCAAATCTCGAGTTGTTTAACAAGCTAAATTTAGCACAATGATGTGTTTTTCCTTCATTTAGATCAATAATTTCTTGACAATCAGGACGTGTGCAATTATTTGTTTTCTTTGCCAGACAAAAGAGATCACTCAAAAGCTAAATAGAGGATTTCAAAAACGTGATTCACATATATTCAATTTGCTTACTTAATGTCCAAATAATTCATAATAATGACCTGTTGTAGAATATTCATCAGGTCCTTCAAATTAGTTAAAAATAATTTGCCTGATTCTCTAATTAGACATTTGCTTATTTGCATCTACTAGGACAACTGCAAATATAGACAATTGTTTCGTTCACATCTTTCACTTCTTCACTTTCTTTTCATTCAGATTTAGCACCAACATGACCATCATAATCGATCTGATATATTTTCTAAATGTTTCTAGACTTCTATGAGATTAATAAAAAATTAAAGAGTGAAAAGTCGGATTATAAAGGCATCCCTAGA
Organism: Quercus ilex subsp. ballota; assembly: GCA_032727855.1. Classification (NCBI taxonomy): domain Eukaryota; kingdom Viridiplantae; phylum Streptophyta; class Magnoliopsida; order Fagales; family Fagaceae; genus Quercus; species Quercus ilex. Next base: position 23,495,970 of record CM064919.1, read on the forward strand.
AAGTAGAAACATTGTCCATCATAAATATTGTAAGATTTTTATTTTTTATTTTTTTGGTCCTAAAATATTACAATATAATGGGTCAATGTTTTCAGAATAAACCAGTAAGTGCATGGGAAAGATGGTCATTCACTAGGTTATTGGAATTTGGTTCAATGTTTGATTCTAAATAAATTTATTATGAAAAATAAAAATAAAAATGATGGTATGAAAGAATATAAACTTATCAATTTGACGTATATATTAAATAATCTAAATGCTATATTTAGATTAGTAATATCAAAATTTATTGAGTATTTAAGAAAAAGAATGTGAATTTTTATCCTAGAAAAATTGACTCAGTTGATAAACTAGTTTTACATATTTATTGATTGAGTTTGATTCAACCAAATCCAATGAATTAAATAATTTAATTTGATTCAATTATCTTAACGAATCAAAGGGGTTTGGAGTCTTTGGACAGTAAATAATAAGATTGATTCATGATTTAACCAATCCAACCTGATCGATTGTGATTTTTTTATTAACAAAAACCTTTAATTATTTGACTTAATTAGTAAATTCTCCCTGTGCTGGGTTTGCTTCTTCCAGTTTGATCTTTGGGTAGCCTTGCCTAATATAATTCTGTTATCTATAAGCTGTAAGGCATAATTTAGCCTTCATCTAAACTTCTTTTATTTTAGTTTTACTTGTCCATTGTAACAGGTGACCCAAAAAAAATATGGGTGGGAAAAAAAAATCCCAGAGCCCATATAGCCAAATGCCTTTCCCAATGATGTAAACATAATTTAATAACAGTGTGATATCATATCACTATAAGTTGTTGTTATGATTACTGAGACAGTTGGCTATAAGTCCCATTAAAAAATTAATATATCTATATATTTTTAAAATTTAAACCACCACGTATTCTTGGTGCGGTGGTAACTTTATAAATATAAATACTTATGGGGTGTTACGGGCAAAGGTCGATATTCAAGTTTCTAAGAAGAAATTTTACATACATATACACTCAGATTAGGTTAGAGTAGAAATTCTATCTTGTATAAAAGAAAAAAAAAATCTAACCCATTAAATTGTATGTTCTTAACACGTATGTCAAATTTTATATCAATCGGATGTTATTTACTATTCAATTTATAAACTTATTTTAAATTTAAAATTTGATTGATGACATAATTATTAATCTTTAATTTTATGAAAATTTTGCAAAATTGAAGGATATATATATAAAATGTTATCAAGTGATAAATTTGTTAAAATTCACGTTCAAATTAAAAATATTAAGTAAAACTGTAGCAAAATTTTGCATTTTAAATAACTATAAACCCATATTGATGGGCTGTACTTTTGGATTGAAGCCCATTGCAAAGAGATTTTCTTTAGTGTGACGGCCCAGTCAGAACCTAGATCTAAATTATGTGCAAACTGCGAAGTACTTTGAGAATGGACCATTCGGCGTGCAGGTGTAGATAATAATGGACGAAATTAATATTGATTAATTAAACAAGTCTAGCATGTTTGATACAGTTTAGATTTGAACCTACAATCCCTTGTCGCATTCAGAGTAACCTCCAACAAACGCAATATATGATTGTGACAACACATTCTTGTGTGACAACACACACGAACCCAACCTAGTGGTTAGGTTCTTTTATGGGTTACGTTTTTGAATTCAAATCTTTGGGGTTGACGACATGACCGTTGGTTTGGTTTAATAACTATTACTTTTCATGGTTTGAAATCACTAATAAATTCCTTTTGATGTGGTTGAGGTGATGAGGCTATGACTTAACCAATGCAGATTGCATCGGCTTCTCTTTTTTTTGATGAGAAAGCTTCCATTAAACCAGAAAAGAGATACAAACAGGGTACAAACAGCCACGCTAAATTACAAACAGTCCAAGTGCAGCAGGTTCCTCACCACAGGAGGAATATCACCCCTCCATGTTTGACAAACATTGTTACAACAAGCAAACCGGGCAAGCTCATGTGCGACCATGTTGCATCGGCTTCTCTAATACTTGATATTAAAGCCACTCAAATAATGCTAGAAATACAAAATATTTCAAAATTGCTAAGATGATAAGTTTCTGTGAGAGATACATTATTTTCATACGAAAACTTTAGTTTACGCTAATCACTGCATGCCAATATGCCACTTTAACAAATGTGAAAAAACATTTGCGTCTTTAGACTACGCAGACCATCAGGGTTCATTTCAAACTAAGTCCCATAACTTTCCCAAGACCTAAATATTTTAGCTATCACCTTCTAGTCTTCTACTCTTCTACGTGACATGAATAATTCTAGGTAGTTTAATTAGCCTGCAAGTGTGACTGTTACAAAACCTTTTTACCAAATGAACTGGTATAGTTTTCACTATGTTGTTCATGGTTATTTAAAACAAGCAGATGACTTGTCTTCAATGCTAGCTTTTACTTCCCTCACTTTCCCACCTACTCTCTCCCAATATCTTATTAACATTGATGCAGTCTTTCACCCTCTCCTATAACTCTTTGCCTTTGCTTTACTCTCTTTATTTTCTCTCTTGTAGAACTAGTAGTACAGCAAGCACAACAACATGGATGGAGTGAGGAGTGATGTGAAGGTGGTAGAGAGTCCAAGGAGAGTAAGAGTTTTTGATGCCTTCCTGAGACTTTTTGCGTTGGCCTTTACACTGGTTGCAGCAGTTGTGGTGGGTGTTAGCAAGGAGACCGAGATTGTTCCTATCACTATTACACCAAGCTTACCCACCTTGCATCTTCAATTCACTGCAAAGTGGCAGTATATGTCTGCTTTTGTGTAAGCTTGTCTCAAACTTGTTTCTTGTTTATACATGCTATGGTTCATTTCATTGTTCCATGTAGAACTTTTTGGATCCCTAGCCACTACTGTACTGAAAATAGTCCAATCATTGATCTTCTATTTCCGAAGAAATCAAACCATGTGTTTGTTTATACTATTGAGATCATCATAAACTCTATAGCTTTCATCTCAAAAATACATATAAAAGAAAGTGCATTATGTAATATAACAAAAAGTTTTATGGTTTTGAAGATATATGCTTTTAAAGAATCCTTTAATGTTTTCGTTAAGCACTTTGTATTTGACAATACAAATGTTATGACAACTAATGCGTATGTGATAGCCTGATAAGCACATACTGAAAAAGAGTCATTAAAATTTAAGATGTCCAATAAGTTTAGGGACAATATTTTGTATAATGTATTTCATAACTACTGATGTGACCATATGTGATTGATGCATAAAAAAGTTTATTAGTATATTTTTGTGAAAATGATGTTCTTTCCGATTATAACTTGTCATCTTCCCATGTTCTGAAAGAGATTATGTTACTCATAGTATTCTAAGAATTGCTTTGGTATCAAATAGGGATCCTAATTCTTTATTACCCTTGCAAATATATAGGTACTTCTTGGTATCAAATGCCATAGCATGTTCATATGCAGCAGCATCTTTGGTATACTCATTGGCAGTCAGCTCAAGCTTCAACCAAGATGCAGTAGTATTGGTATTAAGCATTCTAGACCTTGTCATAATGGCACTACTCTTCTCTGCAAATGGTGCAGCGGCTGCTATTGGAATCATTGGCCGTGACGGGAACTCACACGTGCAATGGAGAAAGGTGTGTGATATGTTTGGTGCCTTTTGTCACCACTTCACTGCTGCCTTAGTTCTGTCCCTGATCGGTTCTTCTGCCTTTCTTTTGCTTGTGGCCTTTGCTGTTTTGGGACTTCACAAGAAACCAAAATGAAAAATAGGGTTGTTGGTAAATTAATTATACGAAGTAGGGTTTGATGTAAGAAAGCCTGTTATGTGCTGGTACTTCACTAGTAGTAAATGTATGTGCAACTTGGCATTCAAAAGTTAAAAAAGAAGAAGAAGAAAGGACTAGCAAATGCTTTTCGATCTGTGTGCTAATTGAATTCGATGCCAAACAGCTGGTTGGTGTGGTTTATTAATTGCTGCTTCTATGCAGAACTGGCCTAGATATTTTGGAGCCTAAGGCGTGAGCTAAAAATGAGGCATTTTTTATATTTATTTATTAATTAAATTAATGTTTATTTAATATTTTTATATTATAATATATTTCATTTAAAATATATTTTTCTTGTCTTTTGAGATGCAAATTGACTAATTAAATTTTTGTATTCAAATTCTTCTAACATCTCATTTTCAATCCATAATATAACTAATCTACTTAATCTTTCTTGGAATATTGCCGATCTTAGATATGATTTTATTAATTTTAATTTTGAAAAACTTCTTTCTGCAGAAACTACTGTAACAGGTATTGTTAGTAAAATCCTATAAACAATGCATGTATTTGAAAATGAATCTAATCTTTTTATTTAATTAAGTATGTCAATTAGAGTATAATCTTTTATTTGTAAAATTTCTTTTAAAACGTTTAACTCTGAAAATAAATCTAAACCATCAATATCATAATAAACATCATGTTTGAGAAAATTTTCAAGTTTAAGACAGTATTTTTGTAAACTATCATCATCTAATGACTTCAATTTTGTGAAGTTAAATAGAAAACCAAAAAATATCTTCATATATTTGAAATTGTTCAAATCTATTCTCAATTGAACTAATTGCTTTATCTACTATATATAAGAAATAATAAATTCTAAAAGATTTTTCAGCAGAATGTGTTGTCTCATTATGAACATTTTCATCAAATTGTTTCTTTCTATGAATTATACGTTTCTCACGAAATACATGTTCTATTTCCATTTCCAATGCAATTTTTTTAGATGAATTCATTGCAGATGTAAATTCATTTTCTCATTATTTTCATTTTCTTCTAAATTATTTTGAAGTTCATTATCAAGATTTGTTGTATAGCAAAATTGAATATCATTGTTATCCTGCAATTGTATTTTCATTATCTTCTAACTATTTTTGGTGAATTTCTTACTCATTTGTGATATTTTCATCTAAATTTTGTGTTATATTTTGTTTATTACTAATAACAAATTTATCCATTGATCCTTTTTGAGACTCAATTAATTTTTCTTCTTTATTTCTTTTTTAAAGTTTTTCATATCCAGATGCATATTTTCTAGTAGACATTTCTAATCAAACAATATATTTATAAAGACTAAAATAAAAAAATAACTTTCAAGTGTAGAGCAAATGAGAAATAGAACCTGATTTATATAAAAAGTATTGTTGTAGTTTTACCGAATAATAACAAGTTTTTAGCAATCCCAACCTGCATAAATAAAGACTTATTCAATATATTACCACTAACTAAATATATATATATATATATATATATATATAAACACAAGATTAAAATTTAAGCACGAGCATAACAAAAATTTAAGCACAGCTATAACACAAAGCTTATTAATAAGACCCACCCACAAAAAAACACAAAACAAATCCTATCTATAACCACTCAAAAAAAAAAACGCAAGCTTTATTAAAAAAAAAATTGAAGGCCCAAACAAATGTGAAACGTCTAGGCAGCCATAAACAAAATAGGCCCAAATGCCTAATCTTATTATCTTAACAAATAAAATGAAGAGAAAGCCAACTAGCCAAGCGAAGCGCCCAAATATTTATACCTGATACGGTGAGCAGTTGAGAGAGGTGGAGAGTAGAGAATTAGATTCAGAGAAAGAATGAGAGAGGCAGAGAAAGCTTGCTTAAGCAATTGAGAGAGACAGTCCAGGCGGAGGAAGCTTGCTTGAGTAGTTGAAAACAGTGGAGAGAATATCAAAGAAAGAATGAGAGACAGAGAGAGGTGGAGAGCAGAGAGAAAGAAGCAGAGGGAACGGTAAAATTTTTAGGGATTTGAGTTGTTTTATTTGTGATTGTTTTATGGTTAATCTCTTAGACCAGATTTGTAGTTTATCTTGTTGATTTTTGGTTTGTTTAGAAGATAATAATGTTATTTTTGGGTAATGATTTTGTTTAGAACCAATGTTTAACTGGATCTACCAAATTTTTTTTTTTTTTTTTGGGTTAAAAGGATGTGCCAGATTTTTGTAATTCATCTGAATTTTTTTTTTTTGCCCATAATACCCCTTCTTTTCTAAAATTTTGGGGCCCCCCTTCCACTTGGGGGCCTTAGGCAATTGCCTAATTGGCCTAGTGAAAGGGCCGGCCCTGCTTCTATGAAATAGTAGCAATATAGTATAAATTTGATTATTTTGGATATCACATGGAAGAACAGTATAGGACTAACATAGATTTAGAAAGTTATTAATGTTTTTTTTATTTTTAGAAAGTTATAATATCCTGCTAACCCTACAATTCGAACTCTTTCCCCCTTAGATCTCCAAGCATTCTATGCATATATGAAAAAATGTCAATTAGATCTAGATTGTTGAGCTCAGAACCTCTGTCCATAGCCTCTCTCTTACTGTCAATTGACAATGAATTATAATATCTCTTAAACGAAAATGGCTCTCTCGCTCTCCAAAGAAGAACAAGAGGAGCTATCTCGGAGCAAGAAAAAAGTGAAGGATGTCCGGCATGCAGAATTTCGGGATGGGCAGGAGTCAGACCCTCCACCCCCAAATTGTGGGGCTGGTCCAGGGTTTCAGAGTATGTCCTTCAAAGACAAGCTTGTAGGTGAGATTCCAGGGGCCTACATTCAAGCTTTCAACTTTGGGGAAGCTATGGAAGATGGTGCTGAGTCGGATGAGGAAGTAGAGAACCTTAGATGCGGTTTGGTAGCTGTGAAGTTTTCAAGTGATTTCAAGCAACAAATACGAGGTCCTTGGGCTCGAGCTCTCATTGTAAAGGTCTACGGGAAGTCAGTGGGTTTTAACTTCCTTCAAAGTAAGCTTCTGGCCTTGTGGAAACCAGCGGGCAGACTTGACTGTGTTAATTTGGGGAATGGTTTTGTTCTCACGAGGCTCTCTTTGAAGGAAGACTTTGAAAATGTTCTAAAGAAGGGTCCTTGGTTCATTGGAGGGCACTTTCTGTCTCTTAGACTATGGGAGCCAGATTTTAGACCGTCGTCAGCAAACATTTCTTTAGTTGCAGTTTGGGTGAGGCTCAATGAACTGCCGATTGAGTATTATAATGCAGAGGCGCTTAAACATATAGGTAATGCTATTGGTAATGTGCTTCGGGTGGACACATTCACAGCGTCGGAAAGCAGGGGTAGATTTGCTAGATTGTGTATTCAAATTGATGTAGAAAAACCGTTGGTCACTGCCATTCTTATCGGTAAACGTGAACAATCAGTAGACTATGAGGGGATACAAAACCTTTGTTTTGAGTGTGGGAGGCTGGGGCATAGGCGTGAAGCTTGCCCGTATGTTGTCCGGCAACACTCGCCGATGAGGGGAACGGAGGTGGAGGTAGAAGACAAAGGGAATGATCAGTCATGCAGTATGCATGATCAGGAGCAAACAAGTGCAGAGGCGGGGCCAGACAATGTGGTACAGGAGATCGTGCAAAAGGACAGGCCTCAGGATGTGCATGGTGGCACGTATGGCCCCTGGGTAGTGGTAGCCCGCAGGAAGAATGAGACAAGAGTTCGCAGGAATGGTGGGACCCCTGTGGACCAGTTTAATGCACAAGAAAGTCGTGGTAATGGTAGGAACGAATGGGTTTCTAAAGAAAGTGTTGGGCCATCTAGAGAGACAAAAAGAAAGCTATCCCCCTTAAGGACCATTGATAGGGCCCAGCTTGCAAGTGCCATCCAAAGTATTTCTAAAGAGCCCGTGGGACGGGCCCAGCCCCCTTCAAGCCAAAGCACAAGCCCACAGAGCACGGGTCAGGTGGGAAAGTGGCCTTCTCTGGATAATAGTCAAGCAAAGGTCATCCGAAGCAATTCAGTGAAGGGCAAAAAAGCCATTGCCCGTGCTAAGGATCCCAAGGTTCAGTTAAAGAGCGCCATTGTTTCTTATCAAGCAAAAAGCTCCATTACTCTTCAGAGAGAAAGTGCTTCTTTTCGTACTCATATTCTTTCAAAGGAGTGCAATGGTGGTTCAAAGCCGAAGAGCACGTATGATTTCCAGTTCGGTTCTTCCAATGGGTCAGATGCGAGCTACCAATTTGGAGGGTGTAGTGGCGAAGTGTCTGGATCTAGCGCAAGCCGAGATGCGTGCAATTCCGATATTTACCATGGGATGATACAACACCAACCTGAGGGTGAGCGTAAGGAAAGTTTGGAGGGAGAAGCTCTTACTAGATGTGGAGGAAATGATCCAAGTGAGTCAACGGATGGTGGCCTTCAAATCTTAAATGGCTCCACAGGGAATGAAAATGGGGGGTTTTCAGCTCAACCTATCAATAGCATTCGGGAAAGTCCAGTTAATGGAGGTGTGGCTGGAGATCGAATGGATTTGGAAGGTGGAGGCGAAGCAGAAGCCTCCTGTTGATGTTTGCTCCTCCCCAGCCCTTGTTTTAATGAATATTATAATTTGGAACTGTAGGGGTGCTTTGAAGCCCTCCTTTCAAAAGCATGTTCGAGATTTGGTGTAGAATCATGACCCTGCAATTCTAGTGGTGATGGAGACTCGGGTTGGAGGGGAGAGAGCAAGGGCGATTACTGACAATCTTCCCTTTGATGGAGCTATCCACACGGACACTATCGGATACGCTGGTGGTTTGTGGGTTCTTTGGATGTCAGAGAAGGTGGAGGTTTCTTCCTTAGCCAGTACAGAGCAGGAAATTCACATTTCGGTGAAGGTTCGTCCCTCAAACTTTAGTTGGTTATTTTCTGTTGTGTATGCCAGTCCTAGAAGTGCTGAAAGGCACATATTATGGAATAACCTTATTAAAGTTGCAGATCTTCATAATATGCCCTGGGTGATAGCAGGGGATTTTAATGAACCTCTCTTGGAGGACGATAAGTTTGGGGGGAGAGTTGTTAGTGTTAATCGTTCTTTGTTGTTTAAAGAATGTCTTGATTATTGTAACATGATTGATATTGGATTTTCGGGTCCTCGCTTTACTTGGTCAAACAGAAGGGAAGTCCAGGCTTTGATCCAAGAAAGAATTGATAGGTTTTTTGTTAATCCTAGCTGGTGTGTTATGTATCCTGAGGCTAAAGTGGTTCATCTCACAAGATGCCACTCAGATCACTGCCCCGTTTTATTGGAGATGCAACCGAGGGAAGTAAATAGAAGGGAGAGGCCGTTTATGTTCCAAACGTGCTGGTTGTCTAATATTACCTTTCCTAAGGTTGTCGCCCAGGCTTGGAGAAATGTTCCCAGGCTTGGTGAGGCAATTGAAAATTTTACAAAGGAAGCCAAGGTCTGGAATAGAACTCAATTTGGGAACATTTTTGCTCGGAAAAAGAATATAATGCCAGACTTAATGGCATCCAACGATCTGTCTCTGTGAATCCTTCCAATTTTCTATTAAACCTTGAAAATGATTTATTAAAGGAGTTGGACAGTGTGCTAGCCCAAGAAGAGGAGTTATGGGCTTTAAAATCCCGAGTGAATTGGATGATCCAGGGAGATAGGAACACCAATTTCTATCATGTGTCCACCTTGGTTAGAAGGAAAAGAAATAAAATTTTGGCTATAAAAAATACCAGTGGGGAGTGGTTGTGTGAGGAGGATGCTGTGAAAGAGTTCGTCTGGAAAAGGCTTTGCTGACATATATACGACTTCCCTTGCTTCTGTTTCGACCTCATCCAGGTCTAATTGCCAGTGGCAGCCAAGGCTTTCAGAGGCAGAGAAACAAAGTGTGAGTGGGATGGTCTCAGAAGAGGAGATTAAGGCAGCCATGTGGTCCTTAAAGCCTTTCAAAGCCCCTGGCCCGGATGGGCTGCATGCAGGCTTTTTCCAAAGATTTTGGATTGTGGTGGGAAAATCAGTGATGGAGGAAATCAAGAGGGTTTTTACTGATAAAAAAGTTCCGGATTATTTAAATAAGACTCACATTGCTTTAATCCCAAAAGTCCAAGGTCCGGAGACGTTAGGGAATTATAGGCCCATCAGTTTGTGTAATTCAGTGTACAAGGTGCTGTCTAAGATTATTGTGGCTAGGTTAAGACCTTACTTGGGGAAATTAATCTCCCCTTTTCAAACGGCCTTTGTGCCAGGCAGGAAAGGTTCTGATAATGTGATCATAGCTCAAGAGATTATCCATTCTTTAAGCAAAAAGAAAGGGGCAGTTGGGTATATGGTGCTAAAAATAGATTTGGAGAAGGCGTATGATAAGATCGAATGGAGCTTTATTAGAGATATGCTCACTAGAGTCAACCTCCCAATGGATCTTCGGGATATTATTATGAGTTGTGTATCCACGGTTTCAACTTCAATATTATTTAATGGAGAGGCTCTTGAACCGATTTACCCTTCTAGGGGGATAAGGCAAGGGGATCCTTTGTCCCCGTATTTGTTTATTCTGTGCATGGACTACCTTGGGCAGTTGATTGAAGAGAAATGTCATGCAAAACTCTGGCAGCCAGTTAAGGCTTCCCAAAGTGGTCTTTCTTTCTCTCACCTTCTCTTTGCTGATGACATTTTGTTGTTTGCCAAAGCAGATCACATAAACTGCACAGCGATTAGAGATGTGCTAGATGAATTTTGCAATCTCTCCGGTCAATCTCTTAGTGAAGCTAAGTCGAGAGTTTATTTTTCTCCAAATGTTGACAGAGATACTAGGGAGTCATTAAGTGATATTCTTGGTTTTGCAACCACGGCGTCGCTTGGTAAATATTTGGGGTTTCCTTTGAAGCATGCTAGTAGGTCAGCTCAGGCTTATAATTTTATTCTTGATAGAGTCAAGCAAAAGTTGTCGGGTTGGAAAGCGAGCATGTTGTCTTTGGCTGGTCGAACGGTCCTCATTCAAGCCTCATCGGCTGCTATCCCTTCTTATGTTATGCAATGCTCTTATTTGCCTGGGAAAATTTTGGATGGGATAGATAGGGTCAACCGAAATTTTCTTTGGGGGTCATCGGAGGAAAAAAAGAAAATGCATTGGGTTGGTTGGCAAAAGGTCACCAAACCAAAGGAGGAGGGGGGTCTGGGGCTGCAATCTGCCAAAGGGAGAAACCTTGCTCTCCTTGCGAAGCTTAATTGGAGATTTCATACTGAAGGAGAAACTTTGTGGGCTCAAGTTTTAAGAAGAAAATACTGTACTGGTAGAAGAATGCGTGCTGCTAATCCTCATAAGCTTCCTTGCTCTCCTATTTGGGCAGCTATGAAAAAGGGGATGGACATTTTCAACAAGGGTAGTAGATGGATGGTTGGTAGAGATAGTATTTTGAATCTGTGGCATAGAAATTGGTTGAGTAAGGGTACTCTCCGAAGTGCTATCCAGGGCCCTCTGCCTCGGGGAGTAAATCAGTTGGAAGTCAAGGATTTCTTACGAGATACAGGTTGGGATTGGAATAGGCTATCCTTTGAGCTGCCTTCGGAGGTTAAGATGTTGATTCAAGCCACTCCTATTGCGATGACTAGTAGGGGAAGGGATAAACTTGCGTGGGCTGATTCTCCTCAAGGTTCTTTTAGCTTGAAAAGTGCATATAAAATTGCTTTGGGGTATGAGGAGAATGCGGTATTCAGTGCTGGTTGGATTTGGAAAGCAAATACACTCCCTAGAATTAAATCATTTCTTTGGAGGTGTGCCCATAATAGTATTGGGGTTAGGAGCTGTCTCATGAAGAGAGGTGTCTGTGAAGAAGATTTGTGCCCCATTTGTTAAGAAGAACCAGAATCAGTTATTCACGCTCTTCGGGACTGTGCTTGGGTTAAACTGGTGTGGACTAAGATGGGTATTACAGAAGCAAACCGGGTATTTTGGGACAGTGGGTTGCTGGACTGGCTTCATTGGAATGGAAATCACAAAGGCATGGGGCTTGATATGTGTGTATCCATGAGTTTGCCATGGAAAATTAGATTTCCTTTTGCTGTTTGGAATATTTGGAAAAGCAGAAATAATTTTGTTTTTCAAAGGAAGAGGCTGAACCCGCAATTAGACTTGCTTATTTCAAATCAAGTTGTTGAGTTCATGCACTGTATTGTCTCTCCTAGAGCTCCGGTTCACAGTACTATTCAGAGAATTCGTTGGGAAAAGCCTCCGGTTGGGTGGATGAAGCTTAATACGGACGGCTCGGCGTGTGGTAAGCCGAGTGTGGCTGGTTGTGGGGGAGTGATAAGGAATGATCGTGGGCATTGGATTGTGGGATTCACCAGACGCATAGGAGTCACAAACAGCTTTGTAGCTGAACTGTGGGGCCTAAGGGAGGGTCTTTTGCTGTGCAAAAATCTTAACATAGCCTCTGTCATTGTTGAGATTGATGCAAGGGCTATTCTGGATGCTATTAGTAATGATCAATATGTAAACAATGTTATATCCCCTGTTTTGGATGACTGCAGATGGCTGTTTTCCTGTTTCCATCAGATTCTTTTCAAGCACTGTTATCGGGAAGCAAACTGCTGTGCCAACAGCCTAGCTAGGATGAGTATCAGCCAAGAAGCTGATTTTGTTACCTATGAGAGCCCGCCTGTGGATGCTTTGAAGGCTTATGAGGATGATTGTAATGGATGTTATTTGCCCAGGCTGTGTCCTGCTCTTGTTGCTTTTTCTTAGTTGTTAATGAATTCGCCTTTTACCAAAAAAAAAAAATGTCAATTAAATTTCAAGACTCTTGACAGAAAGTTACTAACGTGGTAATGTTGTTATTTGTTATAATTCTCTTACCACAAGTGAAGGAGGGAAAATTGAACCCAAATTTTTGACATAAAGATAATTTGAATAATTTCATCCAACCACAAAACTTTTAACACAAAATCTAAAGTTAAAAATAACGCAAATTGGTATATCACATGGATCAAAATATGTTGGCCTTCAGACTAAGTAATTAATAGTACTTCTCCACAAAGTTTGGGTGATAAGATAAGCTATCCAATGGCCTGCCCTAAATTCACATAGAGAGAGTCGTTTCAGTCAATATGCGGAGCCACACTATGTCGGGAGGGCCCCCAAATTTATGAAAATTTGTTTTTTAATGTATATATGTTTTAAATAGTTATAAAGATGGACAAAATTTAACTACAAAATTAACTGTAGTCTAAGGTTTTGTACTCAATAAAATAGACATTATTACATATTTTGAAAATCTAATAGTTGAATTGCATGTTTTTTACACTCTTAATACATATATAAAATTTTGTGTCAATCGGATATTATTTACTATATGATCTATAAATTTATATTTTATACGTAATTTTAAACTACAAAAACTTGCAATTTAAATCATTTATTGATAACATAGTTATTGATTTTCAATTTTCTAAAAATCTTGCAAGCATAAAGAATATAATAAGAAGATGTATTCCAATAGTGGACTTGCCAAAATTCACCTTCAATACAAAAATATTAAGTAAAGTTGTAACCATAGGCTACAATTAATTTCGTAGTAAATTTTGTCTTTACACATATTCCACGTCCAATGAGCAACCAAAGGTAACTTTTGTTTAATTTAAAATTGTGAATATAAAAAAGCTAAAGGTAAATTGTTTTCGATGAACACCGTTGAGAATTTTATCATATGAGCAACCACATCTTCAAAAAGTCTTGGGAATTAACCATTCCTATTCTATATTCCTACATAAAGAACACAACAATACCATATGATTTCAATTTGACCAAAATTTTCAATTGCCCCAAAAGCCTAAAGATGAGACAATTTTTTATTTTATTTTTAAAGTTAGTATATTACTACATAAATAATCATGTCTTGCCATTTAAATTGTCTATAAATATCAATACAAATGAAAATCAATTGAATTTAACCAAACTCTTGGTAATAGAAGAAAAATTAAAAGAAGTGCATATAACTCTAGAGAGTGGCGTCTCTCAAAAAAAAAAAAAAAAAAATTTATCTAGAGAGTGGCGTGGGTTTGGGGATCCCCTAATTTTATAGATACAAATTATTTTCCATGTAAAATTAATGTAAGCCTAAAGTAATCTACATAGGAAGCCATTGCAATTTGCATCTATTGATTTTTATTCATCCCTAAAAATAAAAATCTACACAGGAAGCCCATATACTTGGTTTAAATAGTTGAATTACTTTCAAGTTGGAGTAATGCTCTCCTATTGGTTTTATTTTATTATTATTATTTTTTATGGAAGAAGTAATGCTCTCCTCTATCAATCATTGCGCAGCCAGGTCATGATGATATTTAGAACTTAGAACCTGGATGGCTCACAGGGACAAAAAGCCAAACGAAACAGAAGAGTCCCACATTGAAAAGACATGGTCTTAGATAGTGCTTTATATTATTTAGCGTAGCAATTAGTAAAGGAGCATATGACCTTACCTGAACAAGATTTGTTCTATTGGATTGTACGTCTGTTTCCTAGATCACAAAGGAGACAAAGAACCCAAAACTGGTGGATGAATCGTGGCCGTGTGTGATCAGAGCGTGATTAATGGTTAGACAATGAGTTCGTGGAGGATCGTTCTCAGCTGATTCAGCCAGTTGGGACGGTCACATGGCTGTCTGACATGTCTAAATATCTTTTTGCCATTTTTTTTTCTTAGACGAGGCTATCATTTATTGGCTGGGGCCCTTTTAAGAATAACTCCAAACTTAATTGCAATTAAAATGCTCTTGTATTTTTTTTTTTTTTAATTTTTTGAGTATATTAAATATTTATTTTCAAAATGTTTTTGTTTGATTGCAATTAGAGTTTCTTGTAGTTTTCAAGTATTAAAAATTTGTTTTTGAAACGTGGATCTTAAATTTCAATCCTCAAGTCCAAATGCCAATTGTCTAAAGGTGAAAAAATTGTGATAATTGGTGACTTTAGACTTTAGTATGGGCACCAATGGACCAAGTCAATTTAAATAATTAATATTTAAAAGATAATTTTTTGCAAATTTTGTCCAAAACTTTGATATAATAATCCATATTAAATCAGAATGGAACAACATTCACACAATCCTCCAGCTCAAAGAGCAGTTGGTTTTGTTCATAGTGCCATCATGTCATGTATTTGAAAAATGATCCTCCCAAGTTTGTATTAAGTGCATTATAGGCAAGCTTAATTAGAAGGTAATGGTGGGTTTCAGTTAGCTTAGCTGGTAAAATCTCTAATGGTTAAATAAAAAATCTGGAGTTCAATCACCGTTTACACAAAAAAAACTAATTGGTGTCTTAATTTAATGATAAAAAACTATCATTAGGAGTAAACGCCTTAATTAAAATTCTCTAAAAAAAAAAAAAAAAAATTAGAAGGTAATGATAGAACCAATGTCTATACCACGAAAAAGGATTTTATCACCACACCCTCGAAAACCATCTTCCCATATCAAAAATATGGCTGGATTAACGTTTGAGTCTTTGGCCATTCACACTTATGCCTATTGCCTAGCAAAAAAATCTAGTAAGGTTTGGTAATTCTCAATCTGCAATTGTTTTGTGGTTTGTAATCCTCTTGGTTGTGGTATATCTGGACCAAACCTTAGATTATACGCGTTAAGGTCATGACCATCATCGGACTTTACGCACTGTGAGAATCCTCCATTACTAATATGAGTTCTATTTGAGTCCCATACCAAATGTTCTGGTAACTACACTCATCTGAAGTGCATGTTCCTACTATCAATGGTGCAAATGAAAACCATATCTAGCATGATGGTCTCAAAGTTGCCTGTGCTGGATGTAAAACTAGAACGGAAACTTTCATTAAGAAAAATGGCAACAAAGGCTGAATCTTCCTTGTACTTGGAATAAAAGAAGCACAAGTTCCCAATGCAATGATTTGGTATGCAAAGTGAGTGTTGGTTACAAGCGAGAGGCTTATAAAATTTTGACAAGCATTTAGTCGCAACTCTTTTCCAACTAAGGCACATTTCAGCACATAATCAGTTACTATCATATAGGATATAGCTACTTTATACAGAATCCAACCAAAGGTAACTTTTGTTTAAGTGAAAATTGTGAACATAAAAAAGCTAATGATTTTTCTAGATTTTACATTTAGCTTAAGTGAAAATTGTGAAATCCAAAAATACTTTCCAAGCTTTAGCTTCAAAAGCTATTACATATACAAATAGTAATTCGTTTCACCTGATGAAAGAGAAACTTGTTTTACTAATAATTAATACAATGGCAGTGAACAAAACAAGATTAGCAATTCTGATGTTACAACTGCCTACCTGTAGTATCCATCTTAGCAAAGCGTCCCTTGATTCTTATCCTGCTTTCTGCCCGAACCTTCCGTGATTCATACCTAATGTGCTTTTCATACCTGTTGTTTCCACATAATGATCATCATTATACTAGGTCCAAATGTGATTACAAGATGAAATATGTGAGCCACATATAAATCAATAAGAAAGAATTTAGCAGGATTACTTTAGAAACAAGAAGACATCCATTGTGTGAACTTACCCCGGAGAAAAAAAAAAATCATTTTCGTTCCTACTTATCAGTAACCTCAACTTTTAACATTGATGAGAGCATGATAACATTCCAATTTCAATATTTCAGCTCATGCCATTTCAAAGCTAACATAAATCAAAGCAAACTCCAAAACCTTACAATTGTAACTTTGAGAAAAATATGTACCATGTTTTGGAAACATTTTAAGAGGCTCAAAATGAAACACTTCAGTGATCGATGGACTTCGAAAAAAATTCAAATATTGGATAAGTCATACATTTGTGGGCAAAGGGTGGGGCTATGATACCTCCTTGTTTTCTTCTTCTCTTTGTATCGCGATAATGCAGAGTCCCTCTCCTGGCTATTCAACTCATGTGAAGCAACCCTTTGAAAAGCTGATGAGGTTTCAGATTTAATAGGATATCGTGAATGTCCTTCACTACCATCATTGGCATGAGTGACACTGCAACTAATATCTGAATGCTTGTCAGGAACCACATGACTTTCCTCAAGGTAGCTTCTTGTTGAAGAATTAGGAAGAAAAAAATGATTTGCAGCCTCACTACTACCAGTACAGCACTGAAATGCACTTGCCTGCACAATAAGGAAAACATTTAAACTTTCCACTTTTATTTTGTTGAAAGAATACATCATATTCATAAACAAGATAGCGAAATTGGAAGAATTCAAAGATCTAACAAGTTCTTTAATGGCTGAACAAACTCAAGCCCCAACAAACATTAAAGAAATGAAACTATAAGTTATAACACAAAACAGATAGGGTGCATTGGTATAGAATCTAACAATGATCTTTAGTTTATCTGAATAAATAACATGCTATGTTGGTATTTTATGTCTCCAAACTCATTTAACATAGAAAATTTTAGGTTTGAGAAAGTGACATGTCTATTTGGTGATCTGATTTTTCACAAGAAAAGCAGTAGAGTTAATGAATCAGATTGACATACATGGACTATTACTCCATCATATCTTACATCTTACAAGACACAGGTATCAAATGCCGTTACTTCATTTCACAATGACATGATTGTAGGATATGTCACTACTTGGCAAGGTGATTCAGTAATGAAATTAACAAGTAATGTACGGTAAGATTTAAACTAGTATGTAAGATTATCCACTTGGGAAACTGCTAGTTTGACTCAAAAAGGACCACGGCAAGAACTAATTCACAAGTAAAGATCTAATTCTTACTGTAAGAGATATATCAGCCCATTAGCATAGGCCCAAGCCTAATTCTACTTTGTGTGCAAACCAAGTCTCCTACTTGTACTAGAAGTCTATTAGTCTAGGGTTTATACTACACTCTTATATAATAAAGATGTGGATTTCCTCTGTGGATGTACCTTATAAGGCTAAACCACGTAACCTTTGTGTTCTCGTATTCCTATTTATGTTCCCTCTTCCGTATCTATTCAAGCATATTCAACATGAAATATATCATAGCTAATATTTAACATGGTATTAGAGCCACCTTCCTGTGGCCATGGTTCTTTGGCTTCCCACTACTACTTTGACTCTCGGGTAAAGTTATGCCGCATCAATACTGCATGACCATTGCCTTCCTCAAATTACCGTCACAAAGCCAAACTTCATTTAAGGGATCTTCTCAACCTTATCAAATCTCAAGCTTCTATCTTGAGTTTGAGAAGGGGTGTTAGAGATATATTAGCCCATTAGTATAGGCCCAAGCCTAATTCTGCTTTGTGTGTAAGCCAAGTCTCCTACTTGTACTAAAAGTCTATTAATCTAGGATTTAATCTACTATATATATACCTAATTTATGGGTTTTGTACTACACTCTTATATAATAAAGATGTAGCCCTTAAGGGTTTCCTCTGTGGTCACATAACACTCATGTTCTTGTGTTCCTATTTTATACTTCCCTCTTCTGCATCTATTCAAGCATATTCAACTTGGAATATATCGACTTCAAAAAAAAAAAAAAAAAAAACTTTGGAATATATCATAGCTAATATTTAACACTTACAATTCCTACACCTTAAATTGGTGATCAAGAAGTAAAGAATAAAAACAATAACGCTATACATATCAAATGAGAAGATATAATGACAAGGAGTTCTATGTTAGACAAATGTACAAAAGAAAGCTTGAATATGGAAAATAGCAATGTGGCAAGCATCAGAAAACAGTTTGCAGAATACCAACAGAGTAAGAAGTTTACCTCAAATCTAGGAAAAACAAATGGCTCTGCATTATGTGCAAAACCTGTAACCATATCTCCTTGTTGTACATTTTGTTCAGACAGCACTGGTTGGAAACCAGTGAGGGGTTCAGCATCCACATTTTCACAATTCAAGTTGGGTTCCAACTTTACCAATTCACGAAGCTGATTGATTATTTCGTCCTTGTATAGCCCACAAGCAGCATTACGATTCTGATTCAACAACATAACCCAGA
This sequence comes from Quercus ilex subsp. ballota, assembly GCA_032727855.1. Taxonomy (NCBI): domain Eukaryota; kingdom Viridiplantae; phylum Streptophyta; class Magnoliopsida; order Fagales; family Fagaceae; genus Quercus; species Quercus ilex. The sequence goes on from CM064919.1 coordinate 23,514,770, forward strand.
ACCAAGTCAAAACTGCAGTAGTCTAACAGAAAATTTTATAGAAATATTTAACATTCCATATAATAACATATCCAAGAGAAACCTCAACCAAAATCAAATAAACCCCAGCAAAAGAACCTGAAATTCAATGTCAAAACAAAATCAGAAATCATCAGATTCAATTACTGTAAGAATAAACAATACATTGCTAAGCCAAAAGGAAAAGAGTTCATTAAAAAATATATATCATATCAACAAATTTTTAATTCACAAGAACCCCAAAAGTAGAATCCTACACTTAGTCTAACACAATAATAAAATGGATGATACTTAGTAAGAACCATAAATGACCAATTAACGTAATACTTGTGGATTAATAGCTCAAACTTAATACAACACCAGACTTACTAGTTCATTTCTGGTGGTTCATATCACTTTTCCTCTGTTTTCTCAGCACTCAGAAATCAAATAAAACAACAACAATATCAAGATTTAGTCCCAAAATTTTCGGGGTCAACCCTGGATCCCCAACATACTATTTAGAGTTGACTAAATGTATTCTTTTACGACAACCAAATAAAACAACTTAATTTATTTAAAAAATAAAAAATAAAGCAGAAGAACAAGTTAGATAATTGACCTTGGGTAGAGGAGGAACTCCCATAGCCTGAAAATCATGCTCCGAACTCGTCGAACTAATCAAATCATCAAGACTAACAGCACAAGGAGTATCCCAAACCAAAAAATCCGACAGCCCATCAAAACCATCACCACCACCAGTGCTCTCATCCTTCAAAAACAGAGCTTTATGACCCGTCTCTTCAAACCCAACAATACCCAACAATTCATGCACAGAAGGACACCCAGTGAACCCCTCGAGTGGCCTCCTATTGTGCACTTGTGAAAGTGAGAGGCTGTGGCGTTCCCAGTCACAGTTCTGGCACAGAACAGAGCACTCTGTAGAGCAGAAAATGGAAGCAGGGGAGGAGTCACAGGAATCACAGAGACGTGAGCGAGTGTGCTTGGAGAAGAGCTGGTTGGTAGAGTGGACTTCACGGTCACAGAGGAAGCAGAGCTTGGCTGAGTCTGCTCGGCAGTAGAGAAGAGCTGTGGCTTCTGAGCAATAGTCACAGAGTCGCTTTTGAATTTGAGGGCTCATGATGTTTTGGTCTTGTTGTTTTATTTGAGCTCGAGAGTCAGTCATTTCTTGCTCTATGTTTCAAGGGTTTGGGTATTAGAGCTCTGTGTACTTTTTTGCCTTCTCTGTTCCTTCAAATCAACAAGAAGAAGAAGAAAAGTCCATTATTGCTTGCTTTTCTTTCTTTTCTACTTTTTTTTTTCCGAAGGGCTTAGAGGTTTGTCTATTTATTGCTTCAAAGAAGGAGAAGAAGAAGGTGGGTAGTTTGAATGTTGTAGCTTTGAAACAGCGCTAAGTAGGACAACATCATAAATATGACTATACGCGAGAGAGAGAGAGAGAGAGAGAGACTTGTTGTCTTGTTGAGCAAGAAGTATCTTGAGCATGTAGTTGAGATCTTTTATTAATTATTTCACTTTTGATTGGCCACTTTTTTCTCATCATAATTTTGCCATAATTCTTCCTTGACGGTAGCAAAATTGTAGCCATAATTATTACTATATATATATATATATATATATATATTTATATTTTTGGCTGAGATTTGAAAGCTAAAGGAGTTTCCAATCTCAACTTTTTTGTCATTCATAAGGGTTTATTATTTACTTGCTTTCTTAGCTAAGAAGGTGGATGAAGTCGTTGAAGTACAAACTTCCAAGCCCTATTTTGGCCCGCTTTCATTGTCAAACCACTCTCTCCTAAAAGAAATTTTATCTTATTTGTTAGGTTTTGACTTATGATTTAATGTATTTAAAACTCTAATATGTATTGTTGACAAACTATGATCAAAACATGTTGTTTAGTTTTGTTTAGACTTGCTCAAAGTTGTATTATTTATGTAATGTTGGAACAAGATGATGCAGGAATTAATAGTGCTTCTCGGCCTGGTTCGATCGATCGAAGCTTAGGCTTGATCAATCGAGAATCGGATCAGATGTTTTTTTTTGCAGAATTCCAACTCAGCCCTAACTCCTAAAACGTTTAGGGTTTTATGTTTTTGCCCTAGGTATATAAGGCAAACTCTAGCCACATTTTAGAGGTTGCTCGTATTGCTGTTTTGTGTAAATCTCTTGTGAGATCTAGAGGAGTTTTCCTTTACACAAAACTTAGGGTTTTCAAGGAGGATATGTTATATACACCTTGATGATCAACTCAATTGCTGCTATTAGAGGTTAAAGATACACAAGCGGGTGTGCTTGTACTTGCTGGAGAATCCAAGAAAGAAGTAGTCCGTGGTCTCGGAGCTTACACGTAGTCGTGTCAGTAAGTTCTACTGGTGGGTAGTAATAAGAAGTCGAGCGTGGGAGCTTGTAAGTCTTATTGTATGAACTTTGATTCTTTCAAGATAGTGGATTCAAGTTTACCTTGAGGATAGATAGGTTAAATCCTCCCCAAATTATTACCGTGTGGTTTCCTAGGTCATCATATCTTTATGTTATTTACTTTTCCACTGCTATATACTTGATATGATTGTTTGATTGTGATAACCTAGATTTGCATAATTTGACTAAGTTAATTACTTGGCTAATTAACTAGGTTAATTCGGTTATGTTAAGAGGTCTAAAAACCGTTCATTATTATATAAGCTAAGTTCCCAAACTACTAGTTTGAGAAATTTGGAGGTGGTAATTTATTGTGAAAAGTAGCCATCTGATTTGGCGATTGAAGTAAACATGAAGTACCCACCGAAGTTATTTAGGCATACCACCAAGACCATAGGATTTTGGGAGTAATTCAATCAGCTTATGGGCCACTAGTATAAGAGAAGCACAAGATTTAGGTACAGTATTTATATGCTATTCTTTAGTCTTTCTCTTTAAGATTTTGCTATGTGAATTTTTTTTCATGAGTTGGAAGTATATTTTTTAGTTAAGTAGACATATGACTGAATTTTAAGAGGAGAATCTAAAGAACAGCATCTAAGCTGTACCTAAGTTTTGTCTATAAGAGAAAGTGTTTATTTGAAAACAGTTTATTTAGTTGAAACTGAAATTTTTTTTGCTAAAAATACTGTAAGTAAAAGTAAAAGTTAGCCATGAATAATGTCAAAAAGTGTAGAGAGATTAATAAATAGTAACAAAAATAAATTGAATAGTAAGATAAGCTAGAAAAAATAATTAATGTCAAACGCACACAAAGTATGTTATTACTATCGACACTGTTTAAGAACTTTGTGGCTTTAATGATATTTCTATGTTCTTTACATGAGTAGAATATGGATTTGAATTCCTCCTCATTTGTTGCCAAAAAAAAAAAAGTCAACAGTTGACAAAGCAAGATTTTCACCATAAAGATAAACTAACAAAGGATATTTAACATAAATTTTCACAAATTAAAATGACATCCTCAAAAATTCATGTGACTTTCAGCAGTTATATGAATTCAAAAGATCAACCAGCACTTCAAAAGTTCTTTCCACAATATGACATTAGCAATATAATTCACCTAAAAGTATAATTAAGCTTTTCTCATTACTGAACCCGTTGTCCAGCCTTCAGCCAAACGACTTGTGCAAAAGAGTTATACCAAGAATATATGAATGCAAAAAGTTTAGTTATGATGACAAATTATTGGGGATCTTCCTCTCTTGCCAAACAGTGAAGTTGCTGCATGGCCTTCGGAACCCTAATTGTTTAATTTAATCTATAATTTTGGCAAGTTGCCTTTTATATATATATTTGCATGTGGTGCAAATTAAAAAGAAGAGTGAAATGCTATTGGGAGATTAGACCATTGATGCAAATATTAAAAACTGAACTGCCTATTGCAAAGCAGCATCCATTGATGCTAGTGTGTCAAAGATTAATGCCTCTTCATTATTAAAACTAGATGATATTCAGCGCGATGCACGGATTACTATACAATTTTATTTAAAATCATTTTTATGTATATTAAAATCTACATATAATACTTAATACTTATTTTTTTTGTATAATATTTATGTTTGCCCACAATATTGTTAATTTTGAAACTTGATTTTCTTAATTCATATTTTCTCTAAAAAAATTGTATAACACCATAAGATTATAATATATTATAATATTTACTGTTAAAAATAGATTTTATTTTTCAAATTGATTAAATGATTTTGAAATCTACAAATAAGAATTTAAAGTATATAATACTTTTATATCCTAAAATTACATAAATTTTAGCAATCTATCAAACACTTTCTCAACCACTCTATTCTCACAACCAAATATAGAGACCTTGATCACAAACACCCAATTAATTATCTTAATGAAATTAAGGAAATCATTTGTATGTATCAACATAAAGAGAACGTGATTAAACAAAGAGAAATTTGCTAAAAACACATTTATTTATCAAAATTCAATCGTCTTTAGTTGGGCTTTCGTATCCTTAAAAAAAAAAGCAAAAAACACTTTTAAATCACCATTGATTTTTGCTGTTATCACTATGGCTCATACCGCACAAAATAGCAGTAAAATAAACTTACAAAGAAACCTACAAATTATGAATTCTAACACAAAATTAAAAAAAAAATAGCTAACTTCATAGATTATCAATTAGAATGTTTCTTTTTCTTTTTCTTTTTCTTTAGTTCTAAAAAAATACATTTATAACTTTCCCAAACCAAAATCTCAAACACCCAAAGACTCCAAGCGAATCATAATCTTCACAAAATCTATAATGTTTGACTTCAACATTAAAACTATAAGCTACCATCACTAAATAAAAAACTCAAGCCCCCTTCCTTGGTCATAGCCTACTCATACGGGTTAGGATCAAATGATACTACAACGTTGGAGTTATGTAAGTGTCATTTAAAGGTTGAAAGTAAATGACACCATTTTTTGTCTAAGCGTATTTGAGATGGGATGGTATGAAAGGCTATGGACATGTGTATATAAAGGAGTAGAAGTGAAAAGGGTGAATGGAAATGTAAAGAGTTTTTTGTGTGTGTGAGAGATGAAAAATCTTGAAACATTGAACCAAATAAAATAAATAGTAGTCTTAAAACATTGAATAATAATGTAACAAAAATAGTCTTGAAACATTGAACCAAAGCAAATAAAAAGTCTTTATTTTAAATTTGTTCTTATTTCTAATGTGATTTAAGGGTATTTCATTTCTCTTCATAGAATGCGCTACATGACAGGACCTTATGCTCTCTCGCATGAGGTCTTTGCTTTTATATATATACATATATATATATATATATATATATATATATATATATTTATTGATGATTGATGTGTTCAAAGGACACACTAATGGTCTCTTTCCACAAGTTTCTACTCTTTGCATGGCTAGCTCAAAGAAATTTTTATCATTCAGAGAAGGGCAAAAAAGAACTTCACTTTCAGCCAGAGTCGATATTTAAGCTTGTGGGACACACAATCTTCGCTGGAAAATCTGATCGAAGGCGATGAGACCTGCACTATTTAAAAGCCAAGCGAACCACATCAAAGGAATTTGTGTGTAATATAAATACCATGTCGGTATGTAGTTTTAAAGGTTCACATGTATTTCACCCAAAAAAAAAAAAAAAAAGCCTCACATGTCACGTTGGTATCATCATAAGCATGGGGTCCTCTAAGTTCATGAATGGCCACCTTATGTACAACAAAGCCTGTTTTGTCAATAACTTGAAAATTGAGTTTGCACCTACATGTACTCTTTCAAACCTCATGACTCATTCCTAACTTTTTCTTCATTTCGTGTCATTTCGTATTATGGGTCCATTTTACACTCCCAAATTTCATGTGATATAGGCTAATGGCCTGTAGGCCGACTAGGGTTCTAAATGTCACAGTAACCTACCCAAAAAAAAAATCATGTGATAATTGATAAGGATAGGGTATGGATATTGATATAAAAATAAAAATCATGTGATATAGATAGGATATTGATATCTAATCAATCATAAAGCTCCCTAGAAATCTCTCATAGTGTTAAGTATCATTTAGTTGTCAAATTTGCCTTTTCTTTGACTCGTATAAGCCTAGTTCATCATATGCCAGTCCTAATTCCTAATATACATGCAACGTACTCAACACTTTATAATTAAAATATCCCTTCAGTCCCAATTTGTTTATCCTTTATTCTATTTTAGGATATCATAAAATATTGTCATATTTCTAAAAATAAAAGTTATTAATTTACCAATATTCCTATTATACCCCTACTTTATTTTCAAAACTATTTGAAAAGAAAACTAACAAATATTTAAAAAGTCATTCTAATTGGGGCACCTTTTTAGTTGCCTCATTAAGAATAACTTTTTTTTTTTTTAAAAGCTAATAAATTTATTTAAGGGTAGTTTTGTAAACTTATACATTTTTATGAGGTAAACAAGACAATAAACGATATTTCCTAAAAAAGTTTGACTTTTCAAACAGGATAAACAAATTGGGACAGAGAGAGTATAAGAAACAGGGAAATTATTATGTACTCTCGAAGTACCATAAATGCGTATTTCCTCCTCTCACATGAATGGTGGGTCCCACTAATTAAATTTATGGTGGGACCCACCATTCATGTGAGAGGGAGGACTACGCATTTATGGTACTCCAAGAGTACCTAATAATTTTCCTAAGAAATAAAAAATCAACTATGAAATAGACTATTTTCATAGGTGAAATAGAGATAATTTTGACCGTTTATTTTATTAATCAATTATTAGCCTTGAAAATCAGATGCTAAGTCTAATTGATATATTAGACATTGTTGTGTTGATATTAAAAAAAAAAAAAAAAAAAGGTTGTTGGCTGTACTTCGATTTGGGATGTTTAGTTTTAAATAAATAAATAAATAAATATATATATATATATTTTGAGAAAGTTCCAACCTATGGCGTCTGCTCCTGATAATAGTTCTTTATCATCAGACCAATACATCAATCAGTTTTTGGTGTAGACGGGGATTGAACCCCAGATCTCTTATACAACCATCAGAGACTTTATCAGTTGAGTTAACTGGAACCCACTATATATATATATATATATATATATATAAATGTAAGTCTTTATCACTAGTCAAAGCAGTTATCAAATTAGGATATGATTCATTTGATCTTAATTACCATTTTTCATTAAGTTGGTTTTTTTAGGATTGTTGTTATTTAGTAAGGTGTAAAAATTGTAAGTTCTTAACAAAATAAGATTTATAAGTTTCCTTCCGGTTTCAAGAGCCTTGTAGTTAAACTTGTTAGCAAACTTGTTAGCATCTCTTGATATATCTATGACATTTTGGGTTAACTCCCTCTCCCTAGTTATAACTATCGAATTATTGAATTATTATAAATAAATAAAATCATTTGGAAACACTTGAGTGGTGAGATCAATGGACTTAAAGAATGTGTTGTACAACTTGAGGTCTCAAGTTCTAACTACCACACTATATACTCATGGGGTTTTCAAGTGTCTTGTGGGCATAGATAGGGGTGGCAAATGGGCTGATTGGGTCATAAATGGGTTGGATGTGTAATTACGCATTCATCCATTTATGACCCGTTTATATATAAATTAATTATCAATTACCAATCAAACCCATTTAATTAATAAACCACCCATTTAATCCAATATGACCCACATACCTCTAAAACTACTTGAATACCCTCTTGACATCCAAAATTACCAAAATACCTTTAAATACCTAAGATGACCCAAATACCCCTACACTACGAAAATTACCAATATACCCTTGAATACCAAAATTATCCCCAAAATCTCTAAAATGAGCAAAATACCCATAAAACCTCTAAAATGACCAAAATACCATCGATATCTCTAAAATCACCAAATATGCTCAAAAACCACTAAAATGACCAAAATATCCCCAAAATCTCTAAAATGAGCAAAATACCAATGAAACCTCTAAAATGACCAAAATACCCCCTGTGGGGGTAAAGACCTAAAGTTGTATATTGGGCCTTGGGCCTTATTTGGGGACGTGATCGTGTCCGAGGAAGGGTAAGTAACTGAGAGAAATCCCAAGTTTAGAGTCACATAAGGAAGGGACGAAGGAGGACAGTCCGAGGAGAAACTCCTCCTTGGATACGATGAATACTGATCAAATCTGTATTTTAGCAATCTAGTTGACCTTCCAGGAGGTTTCCACGATAAGGATGAGCCTCATGCACGTACAGGAGCGATTAGAACTCGGAAATATCTAAAGGAAAAACTGCTACCACCGCATTAAATGCACTGTAACTACTTTTTTGGCCGCATTTATGTGGAGAAAACCCCTGAACAGTGCAATCTCAAATATCACAACTCACAGAAAGCTAGAGAAGGTGTCTGATGGGACATATACTCAAGTAAAGACTTAGATGATTAACAAGTGTAGGATGAAAATGGTTGGAAAGGAACTATATATTGTGAAAGACCTCCCATGAGAAAGGGGTCGAAGAAAAAGGAAGAAGAAATATTGTATCAATAAAAATTGTATTTATAAACAGTGATATTAATTTATATTCAGAATTGTCTCATCGGACAATGAATTTACTCAGTCCTATGTGTTCTGTTCTTGCTTGGTCATCTTCTGAACCCAAACTAGCTATTATTAAACTCAATAGGACCTAGTTCTTTAACCCACTCTCTACAAATTTATTGTATTGGGCTCACTGGGCCATCATCCTATTCATCTTGGGTGTGGGCCGCAAATTGTGTCCCTACAATTGGCGCCGTCTGTGGGGAGAGCTTGTGTGATAGTGAAGACAACGGTTAATAATGGCAGAACCGGGCCCACAATAAGTAGAGTCGAGGGGATCCCAACAGGTGACCCTTTTCTCAACCTTGAGTAGAGAGGTGATCGTGAAGGAAGTGTACATACCACCCACACTAACAGGAGTTAACCTCGAGGTGGGAGTCATATCTCCCATGCAAAGAACAACAAAAGCATGCAACTAGAGATAGACCAGTTAAAGAGAGAGTTACGCCATGCAAAAAGGAAGCAAGTTTCTCTGAACTCTGATGTTTCTTCTGATGATGAAAAGTAGGTTAATTACAGGCGGAGGTCTCGAATCCCGCCCAGCAAGTCATTCTCCTATGAAGAGGAGCATCATCGTGAACGACAGTTTTGAAGCCCGTCACGTAAAGGCGTGGGAAATGATGCTATTAGCAAGGCCTTGAACCAAATCTCCAAGTCGCCTTTCACGCGTAAGATTGAAAAGGCCAAACTTCCTCGGTGCTTTCATCAGCCAACGTTTACCATCTACAATGGTCGAACAGACCCTGTGGAGCATATGAGCCATTTCAACTAGAGGATGGCTGTCCATTCTAAGGACGAAGCCTTGATGTGCAAGGTTTTCCCATCCAGTCTAGGACCAGTTGCAATGAGAAGGTTCGATAGCCTGAGAGCAGATTTTATAAGTTCCTTCAAAGAGCTCACCCAGGCATTTGGTTCCTGTTTTGTTACCTGTCGCAGGGTTCCTCAGCCTTTGGCTTCCTTACTATCCTCAAACATGCGAGAGGGTGAGACCCTGAAAACGTATTTGGATAGGTATTGGGAGATGTTTAACGAGATAGATGGTGACTTTGACGAAGTGGCCATCAGTACTTTTAAGCTCGGCCTCCCAGCCGAGCACGGTTTTAGGAAATCTCTGACTGGCAAACCTGTCACCACTGTACGATAGCTCATGGACTGGATTGATAAATATAAGAGGGTTAAAGAAGACCAGCAGCAGGGGAAAAGAAAGGAGAAGTTTATCCTTTATGAGAGGAGGGATTTCAGGTCGGACCGATTTAATAACAACCAGCCAAGGAGGGACTTTGCCGAGTAGCCAGGGTCTGCCAATCCTCAGGTAGTTAATGCTGTGTTCCAAGAGCCAGTGCATCAAGTTCTAGAAAAGATTAGGAATGAGCCGTTCTTTAAATGGCCAAATAAAATAGCAAGAAACCCTGAAAGACGCAACCACAACCTCTATTGCCAATACCACCAAGACCACAAACACACCACAGAAGATTGTAGAAGTCTGTGGGACCACCTGGATCAGCTTGTCCGTGAAGGAAAATTGAAGCAACTCTTGCACCACTCGAGTGGTCAAGGGAACTAAGCAAACTCAGAATCCCGATGAAATGAATTTTCAAGACCTCCATTGGGAAAGATAAACGTCAACTTTGCTGCTCCAAGAAAGACCAGATCCTATCATTCACGAGTGATATCTGTGGCACGGCTATCTGCCAAGGACGCTAATCAAGAGCCAAAGAGGGCAGGACTGGAAATTCAACCGATCCTAGGCTTCTCGAATGAGGACAAAATTGGAACCATACAGCCCCACGAAGATGCTCTGGTAGTAACGCTTAAGACTGGGGACTATGATGTGAAAAAGGTAATTGTGAATCAAGGCAGTGGCGCCGAGATCATGTACCCCGACTTATACAAAGGACTGAACCTGAGTCCTGAGGGCTTAATGACCTACACCTCTCCTTTGGTAAGTTTTAATGGGAAAATTGTCATTCCAAGGGGACAGATCAGGCTACCCATACAGACTGGCTCGAAAATAGTGGAGGTGGATTTCATAGTGGTAGATGCTTATTCCCCCTACATGGCCATAGTGGGTAGGCCCTGGCTTTATGTCTTAGGGGTCGTCTCTTTTACCTTACACCAGAAGGTAAAATTTCTATCGGGGGACCAGATTGAAGAAATTGTTGGAAGTTAGTCTGTGGCTAAACAATGCCTGGTGGTGGCCATCCGGCACTAGCCCGAGGCTGAGCCCTCGACCCATACTGAAGAAAGCTCATAGCAATTAAGGGCTCCGACGTTGCCCTCTGATAGGTCTGCCAAGGAGGCAAAATGCGAAGATTTAGTAAAGGTTATTATTGGTGACGACTCTGAGAAATTCTTTCAGGTTGGGTCTCAGCTGCCCCCTCAAGAGAAGGAAGAGCTGGTAGAGTTCTTCAGAAGAAACATAGATGTATTCGCATGGGATGCTAGTGAGGCCCTAGGGGTGGATCCGAAATTCATCTGCTATCATTTAAATGTTAACCCAGCCATCATTCCCAAAAAGCAACTGCCTCGGCGCCCATCTAAAGAGCATGTAAATGCTGTCAGAGACGAGGTGATAAAGCTCAAGCGGGTCAAGGCTATCAAGGAAGTTTTTTTACCCTGAACGGTTAGCTAATACTGTGGTGGTGAAAAAGAAGAGTGGGAAATGGTGAATGTGTATAGACTTCATAGATTTGAATAAGGTCTGCCTAAAAGATCCATTCCCTATGCCTAAAATAGACTAGCTGGTGGATGCAACTATTGGCCATCCTCGGATAAGCTTCCTGGATGCCTTTCAAGGATATCACTAAATACCGCTAGCCCCGGATGACCAGGGGAAGACCGCTTTCGTCACTCACGTCGGGAACTACCATTGCAAAGTGATGCCATTTGGTTTGAAAATGCAGGATCTACGTATCAAAGGATGATAACGAGGATGTTTGAGCCACAGTTGGGTAAGAGTATTGAGGTATACATAGATGACATGGTGGTGAAGAGTAAGGTGGTTTCTGAGCATGTGGGAGACCTCGGAAACATTTTTGAAGTTCTTAGAAAACATAAGTTGCGCCTAAACGCTTCTAAGTGCTCGTTCGGCGCACAATCAGGCAAATTCTTGGGCTATATGGTAACCTACAGGGGTATTGAGGTCAATCTCGACCAAATAAAGGCTATTAGCAGTTTGCAGCCACCTTGGAATCCTAAAGAAATCCAGAAACTGACCGGAATAGCCGCTGCCTTGAATCGGTTTATCTCTCGGTCAGCAGATAGGTGCCGACCTTTCTTCCTACTAATTAACAAGTGGAAGGGGTTTGAGTGGACTGAGAAGTGTGCCTTAGCATTCCAGCAACTTAAAGAGTATCTAACTCGACCACCTATCATGTCCAGTCCTGAAGTAGATGAGGTCATGTTTGCCTATATCGCTATGGCCCCTTATGCTGTAAGTTTGGTGTTGATACGAGTTGATCGTGGCGTACAACGGCCAGTTTATTATGTGAGCAAGTCGCTGCATGAAACCGAGGTTCGTTATCTACCACTGGAGAAAGCTATTCTGGCGGTAGTACACAGTACGAGAAAGTTTCCCCATTATTTTCAAGCACATATAGTTGTCGTCCTCACCCAGCTTCCACTTAAAATCATACTCCGAAATGCTGATTACACGAGAAGGATTGCTAAATGGGGCACGGTTCTAGGGGCTTTTGACATCAAGTACATGCCTCGCACTTCTGTCAAGGGCCAAGTCCTCACGGACTTAGTGGCCGAATTCGCAGAACCCCCATTAGAAGAAGTAGTAACGACACAGAACATGGATGGAAAATTAGTTGGCATGATCTCCCAACAAGGTCCCCTATCCTGGGAAGTGTACGTTGACGGTGCAACAAATCAAAAGGGTTCTGGAGTGGGGCTAATGTTGGTATCCCCTAAGAAGCTTACTATTGAGAAGTCATTAAGGCTGGACTTTTCGGCCACGAATAACGAGGCTGAATATGAAGCTTTGCTAATGGGAATGACCATGTTTCAAAAAATGGGTGGAAAGGCAGTAGAGATATTCTCGGACTCAAGATTAGCCGTCGGTCAAGTGAAAGGAGAATTTGAAGCGAAGGATGAAAGAATGCAAAGATATTTGAGTCAGGTTCGACACCTATAATCAGGGTTCGAATCTTTCAACCTATCACATATCCCTAGAAGCGGAAATGCATATGCTGATTCCCTAGCCACACTTGCGACCTCCTTGGCGTAGAACCTGCCTTGGGTTATCCTCGTAAAGGATTTGTACAAGCCTGCGGGGGTGAAAAGGGAGATGATCCACGTTCACCAAGTCAGAGTAAGACCTAGTTGGATGGATCCTGTTGTACTATTCTTGAAGGAAGATACCCTACTTGAGGAAAAATCAGAAGCTGACAAAGTACGGAGAAAGGCTCCACGGTTCTGGCTATCCAAGGACCAGAAATTATATAAACGCTATTTCTCAAGGCCATACCTGCTATGCATACATCCAGAAGCAATTGAATTACTCCTTGACTCGTGTGAAAACCCCTATTTATTATAATTGTATTTTTTGACTTGGTTCAAAAGGCCCAACCATGTAGGTTAACAAAAATTTACATAAAAAAGAGTATTTTTTGGCATAACCCGGTTGATCAACTCAAACCAGTTGAGCCGATTGCACCGACACCACAAAATTCGACCACAAGTGGTTGGTTGGGAGACTCAAGACCAATCCAATAGTGCAATAATGTAATTAGACAAATTGACCTATGCGATGCAGTGTAAAAATGGCCAATTTCAGTGAATGCACCGATTGAACTGTGTACATCTCTAATTGTTACTAGTCTCATCACACGTGCTTCGCACGTGCGATGAGTCTTTTTTTTTTTTTTTTTTTTTTGTTAGTGATCCTATTTTGTAGAAAATAAAACTGTGTTTTTTTTTTATTATATATATATAATTTTTATTTTGAAAATCTAATTTATAAGTGAATAAATCAATTTAAAAATTAATAGGAAAGCAATTCTATTTTTTAGGTAGTGTTTTAGTAGGAGTTAAAGATGCATTTTTACCGGATTGTCCTTTAGTTTTGTCTTTACTTAAACATAGGAGTATAGGGTTATTTTTGAACAAAAAATTGAAGAATCCAAACAAGGGAAGCCCCTTAAATAATAGTATAGATTACCAAAAGTTGGTTGTTCTAATCTTTAATTGTGATCTTACATTGATAATTTGTAACCCATATTCCTTTTTAGGATAAAAATAAATTGAACAAAATTGGACATGGTATTTATATGACTGTATAGTGTTAGATATGTCAAGATCAAAATTTTCACCATGAAATGACCTCTATCAATTACTACTACTAAAGTTGATTAAAACGATCATAATCATCCATTTTGTTTTTCTTTTCCTTTTTTTTTTATAAGAAAACCCTTGCTATGTTCTATGGAAACCATAGTTATGGATTATGGACAACAAATAGAATGAGTTGCAAGATATATTGGTCAAAGTTTTTTTATTATCCTATCTCATTCAAATTGTTTACTTGTAAGTTGAAACTATTCAATATCCTTATGAAAAATTAAATTTCAAACCAAAAAAATGCAAAAAAAGAAGGATAGAGTTTGGCTATAACTTTACCTAATATATTTTTATTTAATGTGAATTCAACAAATAAACCATTGGATAACATTATTTTATATCCTTCATGTAGGGTCCGTTTTTGTAGCCCAAGCCCAAAAGGTTTGGATTATGAGCCCAATAAACCCAAAATAATGAATTTGTAGAGAATGGGTGAAAGAGCTGGGCTGGTTGTGAATTAAACAATAGTTAATTATGGTATTAAGGGATGTACTAACGTAGAAACACACTTGAAAACTCAACAAATGGATGTCCGAAGAGGTGTATTATTGAATGAAAGGTGATTACAACTCTTAGAGCTACAGTAAAGTTATTCTCTTCTGCTTCTTCCTTTTCTTTCGATCCCCATTCTTAGAGGCTTCTTCACTTTATATAGCATCATTTCTCATCATCTTCATCGTCCACTTGTTCTTAATCTAAGCACCCACTTGAGTATATGTCCTGTCAGGTATCTTGTTTAGCTCTCTGTGAGTGGTGGTAGCTGAGATTATACTGTTCAGGGGTCTTCTCCACATTAATGCGGCCAGAAAAGCAAGTGCAGTGCATTTAATGTGGTGGTTGCAATTTGTCTTATAGATATTTTTCCGTTCCTGTCATCTCCATATATGCCTGAGACTTATCCTCATCATTGAAGTTGCTAGGAAGATCATTCGAACCTTCCAGACATTTGATTGATCAAGACTGTTTGTATCCGAGGAGAATGACCTCTTCAGACCACTGGTGCCCTCTTCGGACTGCACTCCTTCTTCACTTCCAGGTATCTCTCTTCCACATGGACTCCTTCTCAACCGCTTTCTTCTCTTCGGACACACAGTAATCTTCAAAAAGGGTCCTAGGCCCAATATGTAAGGTTGGGCCTCTACCCCCCACAATAGTCGCTCAAAATTTTAATTTTTCCCTCGCATCCGAGGAGAAAAAATAGGATTTTGACTTGTCACGAAATAAAAGCTTAGAACGCACAAATGTCTGAACTTACACGTGTGTGGGCATAGATTTAGGTGCTTCATCATTGCTACTGACGTTTCGGTATTCACGATGCACTACTAATTACTCCAGGCGGCATTCTGTCTCTTGCATCCAACAGTTGACCATCGATCCAATGGTTGGTGTCTTTCCTCGAGATTTGAGCGAGATAACTCCCACCCACTTTTTGGCTCCTATACAAAGCCTCAAAGAAGATTTCTTCTCTTTTACTTAGCAAATTCTCAGATTCTCCAGCGAACTCGAGCACTCAAATCCATCAAGCTCTTCCAATCATCATACCCAGAATCTGTAAGAATCTCTCCACGAGTTTAAAGATCATTCTCCGACTTAGTTTATGTAAGTTCTCCTTTATTCAAACCTTTCATCTTCTCCTCAGCTAGCTTCCTCGGCGTTTGAGTAGTCACTCCCTAGTCACTGCATTTAGAGTTTCCTTTTTCTTGTTTAATTGAGATGGGTAGATTTCGGTATATGGTGGATAGCCCCGCCCTGATGGAGGAATTTAGGGCAACATATCGCATACCTTAAGATGTGGGTTTGAGATATTGTCCTCCAGAGAAACTACTAATAGATCGAAGGGTGGGTGAAGTTATAATCCACATCATCGCCTTTCTAGAAGGGGGGATGACTATCCCTATGGGCCCCATCACTAGTAATTACCTCCGAAATCATAGGCTTAGTCCTGACCAATGTGCACCTAACGTCTTTAGAATCTTAGGAACAGTTGATGATTTGAACTGTCACCTAGGATTGGGACTCACCTGGCTCGATGTGGTACACATGTACGAGTGTCATAGCCAAAAGGGAGCGGGATATTATCTCAAATCCCGATCCGACACTGTTCGGCTTGTCTCCTGCTTTCCCAAGTCTACCAAAGGGATGAAAGACGACTATCTGATCATCTCGGGCGCGTGGCATGACGGTCTCCATTGCCCAACCCAACCAGGAGAGTCAGGTGGGATATCCTAGACTTAGGTTTCTGAACAATAGGTTTAGGACCCTCATTTTTTTAACAATTTTTCTCCTCTTTGTATCAGTATTTTCAAGTCTCTAACTGAATTTTGTTGTGATATTAACAGATAAAGAACACGTCACTCCTCGGCTTAGCCTCACGAATGTCGCCGCGCTCAATTATTTATTATGATCAGAAATTTTCGTAAGTGAAGACGGGCAACTCCGGTCGGTTCGTCTTATTCTCGGTTATACGCCAAAACCAACGGATTTTCAGTCAGTCGGCAACGTGATAAGACAGGGAGACTATCGCATCAACCGCATAGACGTTGCTCGGAAAGATTTTTTAGCTCCCTTTGATCTTGCCCCAGTGCCACATCCAAATCCACAGGGTATGCCTCTACTCGCCCAACCAGTTTAGCAGTTTCCTTTTGAACCAGTTGTTGCAGAGGAAAGAATTGCCTCCTCGGCCTCTTCGCTTGAGGAACAAATTGATAAGTTTAAATTTGAAGGAGAGGCTTCGAGAGGAGTTCAGGTGATACAAGTTTCGGACGCCGATGAGGATATTGACAGGCAGTCTAGTGTTTGCCCTCCTGTTTTGATAACTGCTCCTTTAGAAGACTTTTCGAAAGAAGAAGACATGGCGAGCTTGAAGGACTTGATGAAGAATAGAGGTAAAAAAAACTGGGCCCAAAGAGACTGGTACGTCTCAACCAGTGGTTAGTCTTCCTCCACCACCTCCCCAGGTTCCTTTGGATCTCGCGCAAAGCAATTGCCAGATCCGAAGAAGAAGAGGCCCCTCGCCGACAATGAAGAGAGGGAGGCAGCACCTCTGAAAGGAATCAAACAACAGAAGGTGGTCAAAGACCAACGGAGCAAAAGGGCTTCGTCTGCAGAGAGTCAAGATAACGCCCTCATAGCTGACGTGCATCGAGGACCTCACACCTGGTCCCCAAGGTTGGAATTGGATGGTGCTCCCATCCCCTGGGAGACTTCCCTCAGGAATTATGATGGGGGGAGAGCAGGTCTCGTTGCTGAGGCTTTGGAGCAACCACTGCTCCTCCCACGAGACACGGATTCTTACAAGTGTTTCAGCCAGTATGACCTCTTTTTATCCTTAAAAAGGGATTTAGCCATGGTAAGCAAATTGATCCCCTTCTTCAGCTAGGATACTGATGACTTTTTTTTTTTATATATATTGAAATTCTTCCTTCTGTTATGTAGATCACCCAACAGGTTTATGTGGTCGAGGAGTGGAACAAAAAGGCCTATACTAAAGCCCAAGCA
The DNA here is from genome assembly GCA_032727855.1 of Quercus ilex subsp. ballota. NCBI lineage: Eukaryota > Viridiplantae > Streptophyta > Magnoliopsida > Fagales > Fagaceae > Quercus > Quercus ilex. The sequence goes on from CM064919.1 coordinate 23,532,189, forward strand.
GAGGCCCACTCTCGGTCTGAGGTAGAAAAATCACTGGGCGGCTTGAAGGAAGAATATGCTCATCTGTCCGAGCAGTTAAAAGAGATGGTCAAGCAGAGGAATAGTCTAGATGCTGGCCTTAAAAATGCCGAGAAGCAGGCCGAAGACTAACGCCAGCTGCTGAATGTGACGAAGATTAACTTGGCGACAGAGAAAGAGTTGGTGAAAGGTCTTCGGGCTGAGCTTCAAAAAGCTAAAGAGATTGCCCGATTGGCCGAGAAGGATGCTCAGTTGGCCAATGAGGCAATCGAGGCTGAAAGGCAGGCAGCATATAAGCTGGGGGTGGAAGAGACCCAAGTCAACCTTACTGAGCAGTTTGCCTCAGTCTCCTGAGATTACTGCGATATAACTTGGGGAAAAGCATTTGATGCTGCTGGGGTCTCTACGGAATCTGACTTGAGGCAACTTGGGAGTATATACTACGATCCTGATATCCGCGAACTCCCAGGGTCTGATTCCTCTCCTCCCATACAACTCCAAGAGGTTTCGGAGCAATCACTGATCAGTCAAAACCCTCCTATCAACCCGGAGGCCCCCAAGGAGTCTGGTCAACCTGTTGATCAGGGCAAGCAAACTAAGGATCCCAAGGAGCCTGGTCAACCTGGTGATCAGGGTAAGCAAGCTGAGGATCCCAAGGATAAGGGCAAAGACTTCGGAAAAAAGAAAACCCTTTCAGTGTCTAAAGAACAAGCCCTAGAAGTTGCTGTTGCTCAGTCCAGTCAGGCTGCTGACCCTTTGGTCCCTCAGAAGAAGGCCTAGGAGTTTAGGAGTTTTTTTTTTTTTTTTTTTTTTTTTTTTTTTTTTTTTTTTTTTTCTTTTTCTTGTATTAGTTTTTCTTTTATGTAAAGGATTGTGAATTACTTTCTTTTGATCAATGAAATCATTTCTTTTTTATTTTTAGTGTCTTCATTGCACATTTTATGAGACTTATTATTATTGCAAATAACTATAATTTGTAATTACGGTAATATAGGTAGACTTAACAATGATATCGTGCCAATGATGCAAACACCTTATTCAAATACTGGAAGAAATAGGTTGTACAAGAATTATTAACAAAAATTGAATGCAATGAATGATGTGAAGATATCACAGGTTTTCTTGAATACTCATAAAGAACTGTAACGGAGTGTTAACTAATAATGACTATAATGACTATAAGACTATAAGACGATGTTAACTAACCCAAATCATCTGGTCCGAGAACTTCAGGCATGATGAGATTTAAGTTTAAAGACTTAGGAGAGCTGTAAACGAGTGTTAACTAACCTAAATCATCTGGTTCGAGGACTTTAGGTATGATTGGATTTAAGTTTAAACACTTAGGAGAACTGTAACGGAGTATTAATTAACCCAAATCATCTGGTCCGAGGACTACAGGTATGATTGGATTTAAGTTTAAACACCAAGGAGAGCTATAAACGAGTGTTAACTAACCCAAATCATCTGGTCCGAGGACCTTAGGCATGATTGGATTCAAGTTCAAACGCTTAGGAGAACTGTAAACGAGTGTTAACTAACCCAAATCATCTAGTCTGAGGACTACAAGTATGATTGGATTTAAGTTTAAACACCTAGGGGAGTTGTAAACGAGTGTTAACTAACCCAAATCATCTGGTCTGAGGACTTCAGGCATGATTGGATTTAAGTTTAAACACTTAGGAGAACTGTAATGGAGTGTTAACTAACCCATATCATCTGGTCCGAAGATTACAGGTATGATTGGATTTAAGTTTAAACACCTAGAAGAGTTGTAAACGAGTGTTAACTAACCCAAATTATCTGATCCGAAGACTTCAGGCATGATTGGATTTAAGTTTAAACACTTATGAGAACTGTAACGGAGTGTTAACTAACCCAAATCATCTGGTCCGAAGACTACATGCATAATTGGATTTAAGTTTAAACACCTAGAAGAGCTGTAAACGAGTGTTAACTAACCCAAATCATCTGGTCCGAGAACTTCAGGCATGATTGGATTTAAGTTTAAACACTTAGAAGAACATTTCATATAACAAATTGACATATTGATTGAAGAAAAGATTCGATTAATAATAGTACCTTTTGAGGTTATTTACATTCCAAAGGCGTGGTATTACATGACTATCTAGGTCTTCTAAGAAATATGCCCCAATACCAGCCCCTGAAGTAATGCGACACGACCCTTCCCAATTGGGCCTTAACTTTCCCCAAGCTGGGTTCTTTGCATTGCCCACGAATTTCCTCAGCACCAAATCACCAGGTTTTAGAGGCCTTAGCTTTACATTGGCATCATAGCCCTACCTGAGCTTTTGTTGGTAATGTGCTAGTCGAACCATTGCATTTTCCCTCATTTCCTCAATCAGGTCTAAACTTTTCTCTAGCTGCTCATTGTTGCCAGTTGGACTAAACAAACGAGTTCTCAATGTTGGGAACCCAGTCTCCAAAGGTATGACAACTTCAGCCCTGTAGGTCATTGAGAAGGGGGTCTCTCCAGTAGATCTGCGAGGCGTAGTTCTATAAGTCCAAAGTACATGTGGCAATTCTTCCACCCATTTGCCCTTCGCATCGTCTATTCTTTTCTTTAAGCCATTTACTATGACCTTATTAACAGTTTCTGCTTGCCCATTACCTTGGGGATAAGCAAGGGTGGAGTATCTGTTCACGATTCCCAGTTCGTTGCAATAATTCCTGAATGCTTTATTATCAAACTCTAAGCCATTGTTCGAGATGAGAGTATGAGGAACCCCAAACGGAGTGACAATATTCTTCCACACAAATTTCTGCACATCTATGTCTCTGATGTTGGCCAGAGGCTCAGCTTCGACCCATTTGGTGAAATAGTCTGTGCCGACCAGAAGGTATTTCCTGTTTCCTATAGTTTTAGGGAATGGACCCACGATATCTAAGCCCCATTGAGCGAAAGGCCATGGGCTGGATAGTGGATTGAGAGTTCCCCCCGGTTAATGAATGTTTGGGGCAAACCGTTGATATTGATCGCACTTCTTAACATACTCGTGGACTTCTTTTTACGTATTTGGCCACCAATAACCTTGAGTAATGGCTCGGCGAGCCAAGGACCTACCTCCAGTGTGGCTCCCACAGATTCCTTCATGTAGTTCTTCTAGTAGTAACTCAGCCGCTTCAGGATGCATGCATAATAAGTACGGTCCTGAGTAGGAGCGTTTATATAGTTTCTAGTCCTCGGATAGCCAGAATCTGGTCGCCATCCTCCGAACTTTGTCAGTTTCCCCCTTTTCTTCGGGAAAAATGTCCTCCTTCAAGAATTTAACAATAGGATCCATCCAGTTGAGTCCGACCCTAATTTGGTGAACTTGGAATACCTCTTTTCTTGCCTTTGTATGTCCATGCAGGTCCTTGACGAGGATAACTCTCGGCAAATCTTGTGCTGAAGAGGTAGCGAGCGTGGCCAAAGAATCAGCATGTGCATTACCATTCCTGGGAATGTGCAGCAAATTGAAAGATTCGAACTCCAATTGCAGACATTTAACTCGGCTCAAGTGTCCCTGCATTCTTTCATCCTTCGCCTCAAACTCACCTTGTACTTGACCGACGACTAACCTCGAGTCCGAGAACACCTCAACTGACTTTCCTCCCATTCTTCGAACCATAGCCATTCCCATCAGTAGAACTTCATATTCCGCCTCTTTATTTGTTGCCGAGAAGTCCAGCCTTAACAACTTTTCAATGATGATTCTTTCAGGGGATATCAGCACTAGCCCCACTCCAGAACCTTTTTGGTTCGCTGCGCCGTCTACATATACTTCCCAAGATGGCGGACCTTGTTGAGAAATCATGCCAACCGATTTTTCATCCATGTCCTTCTTTACCGTTACTTCTTCTAAATTGGGCTCTGTGAACTCGGCCACCAGATCTGCGAGAACCTGGCCCTTAACTGAAGTGTGGGGCATGTACTTGATATCAAAAGCACCTAAGATCGTGCCCCATTTAGTAATCCTCCCGGTGTAGTCAGCACTTCGGAGTATAGCCTTAAGTGGGAGTTGGGTGAGAACAATGACTGTATGAGCTTGAAAATAGTGAGGTAGTTTTCGTGTACCAAGCACCACTGCCAGGATAGCCTTCTCTAGTGACAAATAACGAACCTCGGCTTCATGCAGCGACTTACTTACATAATAAACTAGCCTTTGCACGCCACAATCTGCTCCTATTAACACTAAGCTCACAGCATGAGGAGCTACAGCAATGTAGGCAAACAAGACTTCATCTAGCTCAGGACTGGACAAGATTGGTGGCCGAGCGAGATAGTCCTTAAGTTGCTGAAAGGCCACAGCACATTCTTCAGTCCACTCAAATCCCTTCCATTTGTTGATCAACAAGAAGAAAGGTCTACACTTATCTGCTGATCGGGAGATGAATCGGTTCAGGGCAGCAGTCATTCCAGTCAGTTTCTGAACTTCCTTGGGATTCCGAGGAGCTCGTAAATTGTTAATGGCCTTTATCTGATCGGGGTTAACTTTAATTCCCCTGTGAGTCACCATGTACCCCAAGAACTTGCCTGACCCCACACCGAATGAGCATTTGGAAGCGTTTAGGGCAGCTTGTGCCTTCTTAGAACTTCAAAGGTACTTTCAAGGTCCTTTACATGTTCAGGAACAATCTTGCTTTTCACCACCATGTCATCTATGTAAATTTCAATATTTTTACTCGGCTGTGGCTCAAACATCCTCGTTGTCATTCTTTGATAGGTAGATCCCGCGTTTTTCAAACTAAATGGCATCACCTTATAGTGGTAATTACCGATAGGGGTGACAAAAGTAGTTTTCTCCTGATCCTCCAGGGCTAGTGGTATTTGGTGGTAACCTTGGAAAGCATCCAGGAAACTCATCCAAGAATGGCCGACAGTGACATCCACTAGCTGATTAATTTTTGGCATAGGGAATGGATCTTTAGAACAAGCCTTATTTAAGTCAGTGAAGTCTACACATACTCGCCATTTCCCATTCTTCTTCTTCACCACCACAGTATTCGCTAGCCACTCCGGGTAAAAAACTTCTTTAATAGCTTCAGCTTGTTTGAGCTTTGTTACCTCTTCTCTTACTGCATCAGCATGTTCCTTAGATGGACGCCGAGGAGGCTGCTTCTTGGGGATAACCAATGGGTTAACCCTCAGATGGTGACATATGAATTCTAGATCCACCCCTGGGGCTTCGTAAGCGTTCCAGGCGAATACGTCAAGGTTTCTCTTAAGGAACTCTACTAGCTCTTCCCTCTCTTGCAGAGGTAGCTGAGATCCAACTTGAAAGAACTTTTCGGGATTATCTCCGATTATAACTTTGACCAAATCTTCGCATCTAGCGCCCTCGCCTGGATCTTCGGCGGGTGATGCCCGATGTTCTAACTGCTATAAACCCCTCGGCTTTGGCCGAGGACTCAGTTTCGGGCTTATGTTGGATGGCAGCCACTAAGCACTGTCTGGCCGCGAACTGATCTCCCCGGATCTCACAAACTTGTCCTTCAGATGGATATTTAACTTTCTGATGCAAAGTGGAGGAAACAGCCCCTAGCGTATGAAGCCAAGGTCTGACTACGATTGCCGTATAGGGCGAATACACATCTACCACTATGAAATCCACCTCTACCACCTCTGAGCCGGTTTGCATAGGTAATCGTATTTGGTTCTTCGGGGTAACAACTCTTCCTTCAAAACTCACCAGGGGGGAACTGTATGGTGTTAGGTCTTGAGGTTTTAGGTTCAGCCCCTTGTAGAGATCAGGATACATTATCTCTACCGCGCTATCTTGGTCCATCATTACTCTCTTCACATCATACCTTCCAATTCTGAGGGTGATTACTGAAGCGTCATCACGGGGTTGGATGGTCCCAATCTTGTCCTCATCCGAGAACCCTAAAACCGGTTGAGCACCCGATTTAGCTCTCTTCGGACCTTGGCCAAAGTCCCCTACGGGTGACCGGGCTACAGACATAACCTTCGATGGCCAGGATCCTGTTCTCCTCGGTGCGGCGAAGATGACATTAATAGTTCCTAATGGAGGCTTTGAAGAGTCATCTCTTCGGGGCTTTGAGTTCATTTTACCTCCTAGGCCATTGGAGTGGTGCAAAAGGTGTCTTAATTTACCATCGCGGACCAGTTGGTCCAAATGATCCCACAGGCTCCTGCAATCCTCTGTGGTATGCCCATAGTCTTGATGGTACTGGCAGTAGAGATCATGATTACGCCTCTCGGGGTTCCCCACCATCTTATTTGGCCACCTGAAGAATGGTTCATTCTTAATCTTTTCCAAAACTTGGTGTACTAGCTCTTTGAATACAGTGTTGACTGCTTGAGGATTTATTGATCCTGACTACCTAGCAAAATCTCTCCATGGTTTACTGCTATAATAACGATCCGACCTGAAATCCCTCCTCTCTTGGGGGATAACCTTATCCTTTCCCTTCCCTTACTGTTGATCCTCCTAAACTCTTTTATATTTTTCGATGTGGTCCATGAGCTGACGCATGTTAGTATTACCAGTTAAGGACTTACTTAAATCATGGTTGGTGGGAAGGCCGAGCTTAAACGTGCTGAGGGCCATTCCATCAAAATTGCCCCCCATGTCATTAAACATCTCCCAATACCTATCTGAATACGTCTTTAAGGTCTCACCCTCTTGCATGCCTAAGGATAGCAGTGAAGACAAGGGCCTAGCCACTCTTCGGCATGTGACAAAACGGGAACCAAATGCTTGAGTGAACTCTTTGAAGGAATTGATGGAGTTTGCTTCTAGGCTGTCAAACCACCTCATTGCAACCGGTCCAAGACTGGAGGGGAAGATCTTGCACATCAGAGCTTCATCTCTAGAGTAGACAGCCATCTTTTGATTAAAGTGGCTCACATGTTCCACAGGGTCCGTTTTACCATTATAGATGGTGAACGTCGGCTGGTTGAAACGCCGAGGAAGTCTCGCTTCTTCGATCCTGCGTGTAAAAGGTGACCTAGAGATTTGATTCAAAACCCTGCTCATAGCATCGTTCCCTACGCCTCCACGTAATGGGCTTCGAGGTTGCCTCTTATGATGATGCTCTTCTTCGTAGGAAAAAGATTCACTAACTGGTGTTCGAGATTTCTGCTTGTAAGTGACGTCCTGTTCGTCATCGGAATCTTCATCAGAGTACGAAGAAATCCGTTTCCTCTTTGCATGGCGCAGCTCCCTTTTTAGCTTTTCAATTTCTAGTTGCAAATTCTGGTTCTTCTCTGCATGAGACACGTGACTGCCACCATGTGGCTGGCTTCGATTAGTATGCGCAGTGTACACACTACCTTCACGATCTTGTCTCCGCTCCAAATTAAGAAAAGAGTCTACGTGTTGGGATGCCCTAGATTCTGCTGGTTGTTGTCCTGATTCAGCCATTATCAATTGTTGCTTCCACTTTCGCTCAAGCTCTCCCTACAGACGGCGCCAATTGTAGGGTCGATTTTTGTAGCCCAAGCCCAAAAGGTTTGGATTATGAACCCAATGAACCCAAAACAATGAATTTGTAGAGAGTGGGTGAAAGAGCTGGGCTAGTTATGAATTAAACAATAGTTAACTATGGTATTAAGGGATGTACTAACGTAGAAACACACTTGAAAACTCAACAAATGGATGTCCGAAGAGGTGTATTATTGAATGAAAGGTGATTACAACTCTTAGAACTACAGTAAAGTTATTCTCTTCTGCTTCTTCCTTTTCTTTCGATCCCCCTTCTCATAGGCTTCTTCACTTTATATAGCATCCCTTCTCATCATTTTTATCGTCCACTTGTTCTTCATCTAAGCACCCACTTGAGTACATGTCCCGTCAGGTATCTTCTTTAACTCTCTGTGAGTGGTGGTAGCTGAGATTATACTGTTCAGGGGTCTTCTCCACATTAATGCGGCTAGAAAAGCAGGTACAGTGCATTTAATGTGGTGGTTGCAGTTTGTCTTCTAGATATTTTTCCGTTCCTGTCATCTCCATACGTGTCTGAGGCTTATCCTCATCATTGAAGTTGTTAGGAAGATCATTCGAACCTTCCAGATATTTAATTAATCAAGACTGTTTGTATACAAGGAGAATGACCTCTTCGGACCACTGGTGTCCTCTTCGGATTGCACTCTTTCTTCACTTCCAGGTATCTCTCTTCCACATGGACTCCTTCTCAACGGCTTTCTTCTCTTCGGACACACAGTAATTTTCAAAAAGGGCCGTAGGCCCAATACGTAAGGTTGGGCCTCTACCCCCTACACTTCATAATTGCAAAAATTCCAAAAAAACTAAGATTAATAGTTATGCTATCAATTAAATGTTTAAGTTTTAAAATTTTGTATTCTAAAATTATGTATAAAAAAAATAAGTTTATGGATCAAACAATACCGTTTGGTACACGTGTTTAAAAACTGAAAATTGTTGTTTAAAAATATTTGTGAAAATACGTGTGAGTGAAAAAATGTGTGAAAATACGTATAATATTGTTTAAAAACTGAAAATTGTTATTTAAAAACACAAACCAAACACTCCCAAATAATATTCAATCGATACGAAATTTGATATTTTTATTAAGAATATAAAGAACATACAATTTAATATTTAAATTTTCAAAATATATAGACACATTATTTTTTGTAACGAGAGTTGTAGTCCTTTGCTATAAAGAAAATTTTAACCTAACTTTATCAAAAAAAAAAAAAAAAAGGAAAAAAAAGAAAAAAGAACAGTAAAAAAAAAAGCCCCAAGGCTAAATGGAACAAAATAATTGGGAAATATAAATTAGAAACAAATAGTCCCCTTCTCTTCCCTATAAAAATCATAATAAACCCCAATCGTCCAATTCATCTTTCACCTCTATTTGTATCTCGGTCCCTCCTTACTCCCTATAACCCCCAACAATAACATCAATGGAACAACAACATCAACACGACTCTGCAACTCCTCTTACCAAACCAAAGGACTTTGGAAAATCTGAATACGGGTTACAACATCTGTTTCATCACACTCTCTCATCCACTTTCTCTGCTTTTTGGTGCTTTTGTTTTGTTTTGTCAAATTTGTGGGTCATGGAAGTAACTGTCTCTGTGTTTTATTTTATATATTTATTTTTTCTGGTTTAGGTGTGAGCACTATAAGAGACGATGCAAGATTCGAGCTCCATGTTGCAACCAGATCTTCCCTTGCCGCCACTGCCACAATGAAGTCACGGTCTCTTTCTATATATTTTTGTGCGTGCGTGTGTGTGTGTTGGTGTTTATGTGTGAATTAACTTCTAAATGCATTTATTGGAAAATTTTTCATCTGGGTATTTTTTTTTTTCTTTTCAATATTTTGATGATTTTTTTTAGAGCAACCTGAGCAACCCAAATGATCATCATGAGCTGGTCAGGCAAGATGTTAAGCAAGTATGTATGTGTTTTCAATATTGACATGTATGTGTATTTCTGTAAGTTGTAGGTGATGGGGTTTATTATTAATAATAATTCGGACAGTGGCGGCTCTATGAATGTTTTTTAGGGTGTTCTTTAAGAAATTTAAATTATACAAAATTTGAAAAAGAAGAGATAACTTGAATATATCGACGTCACAAAACAAAAAAAAAGTATTACAAGTTTTTCTTCTAACAAAGAGTGAAAGAAAAAATGGACTGATAAGAGATAGAAGGGAGAATTGAGAATGCTGAGATGATAGTAATAAAATAAGAGAATTGAAATGACAATAGAAAAGAGGAAGAAAAACTGATGATATTTGCTGTAATTACGAGCTACGTCATTAAGGAAAGTAAAATTATTGCAACTGTAAAGCCAAAAAGAGCATAATTTCCAGCACTGCCTAGGAAAACTCATGAACTACAATATTATTCTTGAGTCCCTATTTCAAGGAAAAATGAAATTAGAGATTATTTTGATGTAATAAGTTGAAAGAGTTACAAATTTGAATAATTATTTATATTTTTTTTTTGAATAGTTTTTTTTGTTGAATAATTTGTTAACTCATTTTTGTTTGGTCTAGTCTTTTTTTTCCCCCGGTTATTTTTGTTGTTATTTAAGTGGTTTTTTTTTTTTTTTTTGGGGGGGGGGGGTGGGGGAAGGTTAAGGATTATGTTTGTGGGGATAGAATTATTTTTGGAGTAATGCTACATCTACAACATTTTTAAAACAAATCGTATGCAATAATTTGTGATTAGTGGGTTAAAAAATGATGTCAATGTTGAGCCAAAATTAGAATTAGTAACCGCTTTCCGCTTATTACATAAGATTTGTTGTGAAATTATTGTAAAAATGTTGTGAATGTAGCACTAGTATTTTTATTGAACCAGAATTCTTATAATTTTCAAGTAAGGGTGGTCAATATTTTTATTAGGGGTCCAAATAGGTTAATTTAGTATGTGTGTATATATATATATATATATATATATTTGCAAGTATATATATATACATTTTTTGGCAAGTCAAGGGTGATCCTGTGACCACCTTGAGTTACAAGTAGCGCCGCCCCTGAATTAGGACACACATTCAATACTTAAATTATAACTACTTGCGGTTACAACTTAAAACTGTTATATTTTTTTTAAGAGCCTATGATTGCGTGCATAGCGTATATGAAGATGCTAGTTGTTATTATTAATGAAAATGGTTGTGGAATATGATTTTTTTTTTTTTTTTTTCAGGTTGTATGTTTGATTTGCAATACTGAGCAGCAGGTTTGAAGTTGTGGTTTGAATGATTCTTCTCTCCTTTTATAAGTTGATTTTTGTTATGTTTCTGAATTGGGTTAATGGGCATGTATTGTTTTTGTGTTGTGTTGCAGGTTGCTCAGGTTTGTTCTAACTGTGGTGTCAACATGGGAGAGTACTTTTGTGATGTTTGCAAATTCTATGATGATGTAAGATAGTTGTCCGGTTGATTAGTTATTTGGTCAAAGCAGACTTAAGCTTCTGGATGTTTTCATGGTGTTAAAATTTTGAGTATTTGATGCTATACAATGTTGCTGTTTGTGCAGACTGATAAGGGGCAGTTTCATTGTGAAGAATGTGGGATTTGTAGGTAAGTAAGTGGGTTATCTGTAAATTAATTTCATGGGTTGATCTAATTTCAGTTTTCTGCATAAATGTCTTATGCTAATTGAATTGTGACTTTCAGAGTTGGTGGTCGTGATAACTTCTTTCACTGTAAGAAGTGCGGTACATAACTTCTTACCTTGCTGCTCTTTTGATATAGTGATTTATTTATGAGATTGTTTGTATTTCAGTTATACATACTTTCATTTTCCTGTATATAAGTAAGGTTATTCCTTGGTAAGATTATTAGATTATCATAGCATTGGGTTGGTTTCATTTTCCAATCATATTTACTTTGAAGTTGGAGCATTTTATTGTTGATTGATTGTTAAGAACAGGCTTTCAGATTAATGGGACAATCGTTCTAGCGATATAAGTTCGTTATATGCAATTGGTGACTGATCATGATGGCATTATAGTTACATTGACATTTTACTACAAGAAATTTATTATGATTAATGCTGGGCTTTTTTGCATCCAAACAGAGTAAAGACTTTGAAGAAACCTAGGGCAAGTACAATAAAAATGCTGGGTTTGTGTGTCTATTTATATATAGAAGTTGAGTTTGTATGCTGCATGAATGCTTTTAAATTGTACATCACCCATTGAATTGCCATCATCATGTGGAAGTTTTTATTTATGTTTCCGACAGAATCATGGGAGAGCAGTATGTATAAACAAATTTGGACACTAAGTGGGTGGGAAATTGAACCTGAAAAGATGATGGTGAGATGGATGAAAGGGTGAAGATTAGGAGGTTGTTGTAAGAGCTAGGTGGAAGGTGAGGTTGTGGGCACAAGACCCTTTGGGTTTATCTGTTTACCAATAGGAAACAGATAAGTGAAAAGAAATATTCGGATTGGAGCATTACCAACAAATAATGCCGTAAGAATTTTCTAGATTGGATTGCTATTTACTTGTTATAGTACTGATGTTCCAAACTTCGAGTTTGCTGCTTGATTAAATTTAAATGTTGTACAGAATTGGCATCCTTATTTTCTGAACATCCTATCAACATGTATGAAGATGTTAAAGTCTAAGTCTGTTCTCTCATTTTAGTTTAGTTTCGTTGCAGTCTTACCTAATGTTTGTCTTTTTTATTATTGAACACTTATCCTCATTGCTTATATTTTATATTATTCTGTGTATTTTTTTTCAAGCTAGTATTTGAATATATTTTGGATCTTTATGGTCTTGAGTTCAGGATCTTGCTATTCAGTGACTCTGCGTGATAATCACTTATGTGTGGAGAACTCCATGAAGAATTTCTGCCCTGTTTGTTATGAGGTCTGTGAATTTGATTTCTTATTCAAAAAAAGAAAAGAAGAAAAAGTCTGAGCTTTTGAGTATTATAGTTGTTTTAAAGTTTAGAAGAAATCTGTGTTTTAACTATTTACTTTTATGCATCAGTATCTTTTTGACTCAATTAAAGGCACCACAATTATGAAGTGTGGACACACAATGCACATGGACTGCTTTCATGAGATGGCAGAGCAGAATCAGTTAACTTCAGCTTGCTTTTGCAATTTTTTTATTTCATTTATTTATTGATAATAAAAACAATTTTTTATAATCTGTAAATGCGTTGGATTTATCACCTAGGTATCGTTGTCCTATCTGCTCCAAGTCAGTGCGTGAGATGTCTGTTTACTGGAGATTGTTGGATGAGGAGGTATGGAGTTATTACTTTTCTTATTTTATTACAAAAAGAATACTTTCCCTTTTTCTATTCATTTATTTTGTAGTATTATACATTTTTTAGATTAGTAAATAATTGTATTGAAAAGTTACCTATCAAAAAAAAAAAAAAAAAAATAGTAATAATAATTGTATTGAAAAGTGCAAAAAAAGAGTGCAACTCTAGGATGCATTTCTTATTCATTTATTTTGTATAATTATCCATTTATCTATAAGAAGGAACTGTGGTTTGGGTTCAGGATTAAGCATGGTTATCTAGAATCACATTATCCCAGCCTCCAATTGTAGTGGTATGAGGTATAATGATAAAAGGATTGGGTTGAGCTTGAACATTACCTTACATCAATTGAGATAGCTTGAACATTACCTGAACAACAGACAACCTTCGTAAAAGACGTGTGCTTGTGCTTGATTGGTGCAATATGTGCAAGAGATGTGGGGAGTCAGTGGATCACCTTCTACTTCATTGCCCCATAGCTTGGGAGTTGTGGTCATTGGTATTCAGTTTGTTTGGTTTCCATTGGGTTATGCCTCATACAGTTTTTGAGTTGTTTGAGTCTTGACAGGGAAAGTTTGGGCGACATCGCAACATAGATGTTTGGAGAATAGTGCCTCATTGTTTGATATGGTGCATTTGTTGTGAAAGGAATGCTAGAAGATTTGAGGGATGCGAACGTCTTTACTAGAGATTAAGTCTTTTTTCTTGCAAACTCTCTTTGATTGGAGTGTGGTCTTTTCTCATTTTTCTTGTTCTTCTCTTAATGCTTTTCTTGATCGTTATAATTTTGGTTCTTGATTTGTGCCCCCACAGTACATCCCCAATGTACTCGGTTTGGCAATTTTATTAATAATAGTTTTACGTTATCTATTAAAAAAAAAAGTGAGATAGTGTTGAAGCTATTATAGGAAAAAAGAGATAGTGTTGAAGCTATATGGCTTGGCTTGTTTGTTTCATAGGTGGCAGGAACCCTGAATGGTATCTTAGTTTCTTTTTCTCTTACTATAAGTTTTAGTATTTAGATCTTATAACTTATCATATTAGCCAAGAGGCTTGTAGCTCAATTGGAACCTCCTTTTGTTTTCAATGGAGACATCTAGGTTCAAATTTCCCCACCCCCAACTATTGATTTATACCCAAAAATAAAAAAAAGTCCTTATCATATTAAGAATATATTGATCTAAGGAGCTGAGTTTAAGATTTTATGAACTAAAATACACGCTGCTTATTTTACTTAGCTTGAATTGAAAATGCTATGAATTCTTGCACCATAAATAACCCACTTTTTGGGTGGGTTTGCTTAGAGCTCTGCTTTTGGTAGCCCTGAATGTTGAAGGAATGTGTGACTTTGTTATATGCATGTTTGTGTCTATATGCATGAAGTTGACTGCAGTATGCTTATACGAAATTAGTAATTTTTGCTGAATATTATCTTTTTCCTGCTTGTGATGACTATTTCCCACCCCTGCTTTTTGTCTAAAGTGGTTGTGTGTTAATATGGCTATGTATCTCCTGTGACAGATACAGGCTACTGCCATGCCTGAGGAATACCAGAATGAGGTAGTTTCTTCATCCATGCCTTTCTATGTTAGTTTGCTTTTAAGTATGCATTACATGCCTCAAATCCCACATTAGCTTAAACTTGATTTGGATGAAGCTCGTAGAAAGTAGGAAGAATAATATTTACTGCCCCATAAAAATCTTTCAAATCATTCATAGTAGTTTGTGATATGATTTGTCAGTTTTAAAAATTGTGCTATGTGGAACGTTTATACACTGACCAAACCTCTGAAGTAGACTGTTTTTTACATCCCCTGAAGAAGGTGGTTCTTTTTTTTTTTTTTTCAATAGTAATACATGTCTGGCTGTTCACAGCAACTCATTATTCGTTTCTTTTCTGAAGCATAGAGTGCAAATAAACCTTCCAATGCAACTTAGACATTTGAATCCGAAATCTAAAAGCCTTTTGTGAACATCAATTATAACTTAAAAAAATACTTTTCTAAAATTTAAAAGGTTGTTTGGACCTGATTTTCAGTTAGTTCAATTGGTAAAGTCTCTTATTGTTAGGTAAGAGACTTGGATTTGAATCTTGCCTGAATAAAAAAGAATCAATTGGTGTCTTACCCTAATGGTAAAGAGCTACCATCATGGAGCGGATACCATAGGTTTCAATTCCTATCTTATCTTTCCACTCTACCATTATCTGTCTATCAAAGTGTCTCTAGGATGATTATTCTTTGCGTTACCGAAGTGCATAAAACATGGTACATATACTAAGTAATTGAGGGCCTTACTTGTGCTGCAACAATTATTCCTCTTTCTAAAAGAGAGATTTTTTTTACTAGCTTGTTCCTATCATTCCTAATCTGGAATATACTAAAACAGTCTATGCTAATTTGTATGGTGGTTATTTTGATCCGAGTGCTGCAAGCAGTTAGTCTACTAAACAACATACTGAGTCGTATGTGTATTTTGCAGGTTTCAATTCTTTGCAATGATTGCAACAATGCTAGCAATGTTCGCTACCACATTTTAGGGCACAAGTGCAGCCACTGCAATTCATACAACACCCGCAGGATTTCAACACCAGATAATCAATGAGACATCAGATTAGGCTGTAACACACATTATACATTGTTTCAACGAAAAACTTCCACTTTAGCAAGTGCCTAGGCAAAGTATAGGAGAGAATGTATTGCTTTGTAATTGACTAGTTTGCATAGGTTCTTTCAGTATGTCTCAAATGAGTAGTTTATAAGACATACATGGGATTTGAATGGCCTCAAAAGTCTTACTGATTCACAGTTGAGATTTTCAAGTTGGATTCAGATATTGAATTTTGAACGGGAGAGTTGACCCTAAAAGGCTTGCTCATGTTATTCCTCCAATATATGCAATTAGTAAACAGTTACTTGAATTTGTATTTTCAAGCTGAATACTTGTGTTTGTGATTTTTTTTAATTAATTAATTAATTAATTATTTTAATTTTTTGGTAATCCATTTGATAAGATTTCATGATTGTAGCATGAACCAAGGGTCACTAGCATGGTTATCAAAATCGGGATTCTATGTAAGATCGTGGGAGGTAGGTGGGATCGTGGATCGTAAGATCGAATCGTGAATCGTAAGATCCTACATTATTTAAGGAAAAAAAAAAAAAAACAAAATTGGTATGTTAAATAATCATATAAATTATACATTCATAAAAAATAAAAAATTTGCATTAATTTGATGTAATTACCATGCATAATTACATCAATTTGTAAGCATTATTTAAAATGTCAAAAATCTCAAAACGTAACACTATATTGAGATGTTATTTTTTGTTTGTTTTCAACTAACACTCTATCTAGCTACATTAGAATAGCAAAACTTGATCTATTGGAATATTATTTTTCATTTGGGTCCGACTGAACCTTTTATTAAGTTAAAGAAAATTATAAGAAACCAAAATCGTTTGGAATCGTCAGAATCGTACAATCTTGAATGATCGCTAAGATCCTTGAAAGATTTAGATCATTTTGAGCAGGTGAGATCGTAAAATCGTAGGATCCAGATCGGGATTTTGACAACCATGGTCACTAGTATACAAAGTTACTCTACAACTCTTGTTAAAAAATGATTAATGCTGCAAAGTAGTTATGAACTGGATGCAAAAACCGCTCCTGCATACAGCGTTCTTGTGCATTGGATGCAACATAAACATGAAATGTGTTCTAAAATGATTACATTGTTCCATCTAGTGACTGGAGTTTTGAATGGAAACTTTACAGGGTGATAATGGGTTGGAATGATCACTTTCGTAAGACAAATGTACATTGTTGCCCATTACAAAAGATGACACTTTAAATGTGGAATGGTTTGTTTAGGTTTGACATGTGACTTGGGCATACTGATTACTGAGTTAGAAATAAAAACTACTTAGGTTGAAGATTGGTACCTTTTAATTTGTGGCAAACTAAAACCTAAATCCGTCACAATAAGGGCTATTGATATGGACTTTGGTGTGACAGAGTCTACGTTGTGGATTATAGAAATAGCCTGTTGACTATCTCAAAAGAGAAAACGTTCTATCAGGCTGTGGCGTAAAACCTGTGTTTTATGCCAGCCAATAGACTCTTGCCACGTGGACAATCCACTTAAATCCCTCTCCAAGACTGAAAATAGAGAACGAAACAATCCCTCAGAGAACGAAACAGAGAACAAAGAAAGAACTCAAACAAAAGCTCACTGCCACAGCCCTCCCTCTTCCATCTTTGCTTGCCCAATCCTCCACCACACCACACACCGGAGCTCACCACCACAGAGTTCGCTGGAGCTGTGTGTGAGAACGAATTTAGAAAACCCATCTTCCATCTTTGCTTGCCCAAACCTCCACCACACCACACATCGAAGCTCACCGCCACAAAGGTCGCCGGAGTTGTGCGTGGAGCTTGGAAACATACTGGAGCCGCTGTGAGTCACGATCCAAATGTTTGTTTTTCATGATTTTCCCTTTTCCCCAATTTGGATTTCGAATTATTGATGAGTTTTTCTGGGTTTATGGGTTTTTCTGGGTTGCTGGATTTGGTTTGCTGAATTATTTGCTGAATTTTTTAGGTATCAATGTGATTTCTTGATTTCGAATTATTTTGGTTTTTCTGTTTTCTGATTGCTGTATGTAGAGGGTACTGCAAAAACTTCAGTTGAAGGTTTATTTGCTGCTAGAGATGTACAGGTAATCCTCTCTAGAGTTAGCTTTTTTATTTCTTCAGTTTTCAATTGGTCATGGACCTGTCAAGACTTATTGTGTCGATTCAGATACACCCAAGACTCTGGTCCAAATGTTGCAACAGTTCAACTAGTGGTCATCTTATTAGTTCAGAAATTGTATTGATTATATATGTTGTGTCTATTAATTATTGCTTGTTGGATTTATGAAGAATTGTGATACATTCAAGGAAATTCTGAGAACTAGTTAGGGAAAATCTTGTATGAATGGAAAATCTTGGTAATGTTAATTTACATAAAAAAACAAGAGTTATTTGCCACTTTGTGCTTTTACAAGAACAATGGTTTTCTTATGGTTTCCTGCAATGGTGGACTGAACCAAATGCGAGCAGCAGTGAGTTATTTGCCACTTTGATTGCAATCAGTTTCAATGTGAATTGTTCTCTGAGTTGTATCTTATAGGCAATTACTGTGTCCATCGTTGTTTGTATCTCATTTCTGGATCTTCTCTACAGATATGCGACATGGTTACAATTGCCAGATACTTAAATGCGACACTTATTGTTCCACAGTTGGATAAAACCTTTTTTTGGGCTGATTCAAGGTAGCTTAACACTCTTGCACTCTTTATTTCAGACTGTCCACTAAAAAAATGTTCTACAGATACAGAACATTGATAAAAATGAAGTGTAATAGCTGATTTGATACCTAGGAGAGTATTATCTGCCAATGAAAATTTTGCAGGGGAAATTTTAACCATAGTTTCTATTATCTGCTAATAAATACCATGTGTATGTTTGCTCAAATATCTTTATGCTGTCCTGTTTGATTATTCTTTTACGCAAATCATTATATCTTTATGCAGTCCTGTTTGTTGTGTATGGCTCTGCTATGACAGCTTAATGCTCAAGTCCATCGCATAAGGTGTAGGAGATGACTGTCATTTAACATAGATTATGCACAATTTTGCTGGACTAAATTGAATCTGACATTTTTTTTTTGGGTTGGTAGTTACCTAACCCAATTTGAGAAGATTCAAAAGAATGTTACTTATTGTATGATAAGATTGCTGAATTGTTTCCTATATATATTTCTTTCAATTTTTCAATTTGTGTTTCCCTTTTTTTTTTTATTTATTTTTTTTTAAAACCTTGACTGAATTGTTTCCTTTCTTTTTTTTTTTTTTTTTCTTGGATTTGTATTTCTTTCAATTTTGCCTCTTATGGGTTCCTTTCTGCCTTTTCGACAAGTTTACTTACTGTGGTTATTGAATTCTCCACTGTCAACTTTACCGCTGGTATCATTTATTTGATAGCTATTAAAATATTTTTAGTTTCAAATATAATTTACTCCTACTTGTAATGTCAATTTTCTCCTACTTATAATGTCAATTTGCTCTCTATATGTACCAAAGTACCAATGTACTTGGAGCTGTTTTATGTAATAAAGTTTATTGAGTGGAGCTATATGTACTAATGTACCAATGTACTTGGAGCTATTTGATAGCTGTTTTAGAATATATTGAATTTTTTTTTAATTGTGTTCATTCTAATTTTATTTTTTGTATTTTGTTGTACATTCTTTTATGTAGGATCCATTACAACAATTTCAAGAAAGTTGATGTACAAACAAGTTTTGTGTCCAAGAGAATGGATTGGGAAGCAAATATTTTTTGGTTATATAATGTTTAAATTGTGGTGGATAGACCTAGAACCATCTTCTTTTTTGTATTCCCAACGTAGGGTTCTCTTTTTTGTATATTGAACTATGACAGGTTTTATTCTAGATGAATGTATTCTCAATTAGAAATTTCTCAAAAGAATTGTGACAAATTTTATTTCAAGATGTATGGTCAATCACATGATCTTTTATGAATTGAATTGTGACTGGTTTTGTTTCAGGTGAATGTATTCTCAATTAAAAACTTTTCTAAAAAAAAATAAATAAATGATTGTGACAGGTTTTATTTCAGATGTCTTTGTAATGTTATAATTCTCTTTTTGCATTCTAAATCATGACAGGTTTTATTCTAAATTAAATTGTGATAGGTTTTATTTCAATTTTTATTCTAAATTGAGTTGTTATTATGTCAAATTTTAGTTTGTATGGTACAGAAGTATTAGTTGGCTTGTATTATTTCAAAATTCATGACCTGTCTATGAATTTAAACAAGTATCCATGTAATTTTGATTGTATAAAAGAATTATTAAAATGTCTTTTATTTTGCTTATTTTAACAAATTTCGGTTACAGTAAGTGCACAATTAGTGATACATATTTAACAAGTGAATGATCTCATGTTGAATTTCTTTTGCAACTTTTGTATAAGTGATAAGAGGTTCTTATGAATTTAACAAATGAGATTTTTGGTAGTAACTTTTGTAAGCTCTAAGGTCTCTTTGTAATTAAGGCTAGTTTTGGTCTAGATTGGTGCTAGTCCTTTTGTTTTTCCTTGCTTCTGAATCTGCTGGGTTGACTAGTTTTGTACTATTTCTTTGCCGCTAAATGAATTTCACTCATATCTAAAAAAAAAAAAAAAAAAGCTTCTGTTGTTTCCATCCGTGATTTGCATTGAGATTTTTCCTTTTATGATCCATTCAAAACAACCTATGAACTTGAAATGTATCCTAATTCCATATATTCAAATGTACAAAGTATACTCAAAACACTAGTACACCATTACCAAACCAATTGTCATATAAATAATCATTAGAGCATTTGTCCACAACCTTTGTCAAAGATTACAAAAAAAATTTTCAAAACAAAGCAAACTATACACTAGGAGCAAACTTGCTTAGTACAATATAAGACACCTCCGATTGAAAGGCTTTTGAAAAAATATCAAATCTCTAGCATACAAGACATGTTCTAGAGCATATACAATATCTTCCTAGTCTACCATATATTTGTCTATCTATACAGAATTAAGAAGGAAAGGGGCATTCCTCCACCCAAATTCCCTTAGAATTTCTCTTGAGAGCTTCCTTTGCTATTACATGAGCTGTTTGATTACATAAAGAATTTGTAAAACTAAAAACTAAAAACTTTTCTGAAGTGCGATGCTCTCCACTGGATGTCTTCAACCAATGTTCCAAAAGGGGCAAAGACATTTCTTGGATTTTGTAGAGCTAGGAATAGATCAGTAGTCACCTTCAAGCATGAGATCATACAAACTCAAGTCAGCAACAAACTATATTAGTAAACTTATTATTTGACAAGTGATACAAATTGTATTAGTAACAAGAAAATCTATATAAAAGCAGCATACATTTTTTTTTTTTTTTGGATAAGTATATACAAGTAGCATACATAGCTCCCTCTAAATAATTACAAGCTAAAATTCAAATTATTAACAAAGTCTACAAAGAAAGGGATATAAACACCAAAAAATCTAGTAGAATACTTTATACAATTACAACAAAAATAAATATTTTAGCTCAAGAATTGATAACTCGAAGCCATTAAATGTGTGGTTACTTATTTCTATCGTTATTGTCCATATAAGCAAAGGGGTATCCTAATAAGAAACAATTACATATGAAAGCTCATTCAAGTTGCAACTATGATCCTGATGATTACCAAACTCACATTAGGCATTCAAATTAGCCAATGTTTTGAAATTTGGAACTTACTCTCGGTTAATGCCAAAGCCAAGAGACCTATACACACACCAACTACAAGCAGGTCACTTTCAGTTCAATCACTGCACATTCGGCCATAGCCAATATCCCAATTTTAAAACCCAAGCAAAATCAGCAAGCTTTATACTTAACAATAAAACTTAGTCATTAGACAAATCAAAATTGAAACAAAATGAGATCCAAGGGTTCGGTACACAAAAATAAAAATTAAAGAAAAAAAATAACAAAGGGATCCTTAACACCAACTATAGTTATCACAAATCTGTGCCAAGGAAGCGAAACAAATTAAATGAAATTAAAGCATAATATTTTGTGCTATAAATGAAAGAAAATGATGATCTTGGCAAAGACAACAAGAAAAGAAAGAAAGCAAAAACCATAAATTTGATATCACAATTTCCTTTAGAAACATGGGTAATGTCCCCAATTGTAAACATCCTATATGCTTGGGTAACTATTTTTTTGGTATCAATAAAGTTCCATTACTTATCCAAAAATGGCATAATACTAATAGTAATAGCATAACAAAATAAGGGAAAAATACATAAACCCCATGTGGTTTCTACATAAAACACAGAACCCCATTTCCATTCATTTCTTCCTTTTTCCTTTCCATTACTTAAATCCATTCTACTCCATTATGATTTAACAAAAACCAAGCAAACCCGATCAAGAAAACCCCCCAATCATTTTGTGCATCTAGCAACAAAAACCCCAACAACCCAACCAACAAAAACCCTGGCAAATCCAATAAAAAGACATTAGAGAGAGTGTTGCTTAAAGCATTATCAGTCAAGCATTTAAAAGAAGATTAGTTGTTACAATTGTGATGGTATTTGAGTACTCCCAACCAAGCATATAAGCTTTATTCATATTATCTTCTAAATTCACAATCCAACTGACTCTTCCTTATCAACATATGTCATCTAAAGTTATCAATTTGGAGTTTCAATTCTGACCCCTCACCACACACATAGAGAGACCTTAAACCAGTTTAAGGAATTCATAGAAAGAATAAGATGTGTTAACATAGTAGAAAGTTTTTTTTTTAACTTAACCAAAAACAATTAAAAAAAAGAAAATACAAATGTAACAGAAGGCTAAAACCTAATTTCTTGCACTATCTCTTTCCTCTTTAAATGGGACATGCCAAGAAACTGATTAGATGACAAAGATTGTAACATGCATCACTCTACGTACAGCAATTAGAAAATAGAAAAACCAAAATAATTCGAAATCAAGAAATCACATTGATACCTAAAACGTTCAGCAAATAATTCAGCAAACCAAATCCAGCAACCCAGAAAAACCCATAAACCCAGAAAAACCCATCAATAATTCGAAATCCAAATTGGGGAAAAGGGAAAATCATGAAAAACAAACCTTTGGATCGTGGCTCACGGCAGCTCCGGTATGTTTCCAAGCTCCACGCACAGCTTCGGCGACCTCTGTGGCAGTGAGCTTCAGTGTGTGGTGTGGTGGAGGTTTGGGCAAGCAAAGATGGAAGATGGGTTTTCTAAATTCGTTCTCACGCACAGCTCCGGCGAACTCTGTGGCGGTGAGCTCCGGTGTGTGGTGTGGTGGAGGATTGGGCAAGCAAAGATGGAGGAGGGAGGGCATTGGTTGTGAGCTTTTGTACGAGTTCTTTCTTTGTTCTCTGTTTTGTTCTCTGAGGGATTGTTTCGTTCTCTGTTTTTAGTCTTGGAGAGAGATTTAAGTGGATTGTCCGCGTGGCAGGAGTCTATTGGCTGGCGTAAAACACAGGTTTTATGCCACAGCCTGATAGAATGTTTTCTCATCCCAAAAACACTAGCTAGGTCCCTAATATGGTAGAATGAAATAATATTGCCTATATAACTATCTAACACAACTGTGATAATCATCACATAAGCTTTCTCAATATCATGATTTTTTTTTAATCTTTTCAAAATGAGAGAATAACTCCAAATATCGTAAATTCTCTCACCCATAATTAGTTGAATTTCAAACTCTAGGAAAAAGAGAAAATTATAATATACCATAAAATCAATTCATTTCTCTCCAATTCCCTTCTTATTTGAGATTAACTAAAGAGAATTGTAGAGGTTTTCATTGATTTTTCTCATATCTCTCGCAGAATCCTTAAACCTTGTTGAATGTCAAACTAACTAATTAATTCTAAACTGCTAAGATATTGTGGTATAATAATATTTTAATATTTTTGGAAATTTTCTTTTGTAAGATTGTACTTGATATGCTTGAAATGCTCTCCTAGGATTTCAACGAAAACTCTAAAATGTAATAAAATTGAAAATTATTGACATTATGCATATTATATAGGTGAAAAACTTATTTTAGTCCATATATTTTCACGCAATTCTCACTTTGGTCCCTATCTTTTATTTTCACTGCTTTTAGTCCCTAAAATCAAAAAGGCAATCTCGTTTTTGTCCTTATTGTCAGTGTCCTAACAGCAAAGTCCTATGTGGCAAACGGAACACCCTACTAACTGACGTGGCGTTGATGTGGCAATTAAAATATTATTAAAAAATATTATTTGGCATTTTTAGATGCCACGTCAGCATTTTAATTTTTTTTTAAAGCCATGTCAGAAAATTTAAACCAAAAAAGAAAATAAATTAAAAAAACAAAACTTAAATCTAATTAAAAAACGGTTTCAAAAAAAAAAAATCTAATTAAAAAACAAACCTTTAAATTAATTTTTTTTTCTTTTTTTTGGAAGAACACGAAGAACCCAGAACATCTGTTCTTCATTTTCTTCCCTAACTAAGCTTGCCCAGAAAATTAAAATTCTATATTTTCTTTTCTTTTTTTGCATTTTCTTAGCATCTAAACCCATAAATCACTTAGATTTACAAAATAAAAAGAGATGCCCATAAAAATTTACAAAGCATAGAGATATTTAACAATTACACTAAGACATTCAACAAGATTTTCTTATGCTTTGAAACCAAACACACAAACACAAAACTCAAAGCCGATTCATCAATAAACTACACCAAAACACAAGCCAATTCTTATCAATTTCAGATTTGGTCAGCCACTACCGATCTGGGTTAGCCACTACCAATTTGAGAAAGAGAGAGAGAAGATGAGATGGTAGGCGATCTGGGTCAGCCACTACCAATCTGAGAGAGAGAGAAAAGATGAGATGATACGAGATCTGGAATAGCCACTACCGATCTGGGTCTTTGGGTCTTCAACCATGGGATTCGGCCATGGGTCTTCAGCCATGGATTTAGAGAAGATGATAGGCCATGGGTTTTCAGTATTGAGATGGATCCGCCATGATTGGAAATGGGGTCAAAATGCTTCAAAACCTGCCATTTGTTTTGAGTGGTTGAATCTCCGTTGTTCACATTTTCAACACCCCTCTATAGTAGGTATAGGTTGTCCATAACACCAAGCCACGCTTAATTGTGTAAAATCGAAGTTCCACGTCTGCAGACCCACTAACCATAAATCTTTCCACCGGATCTATGTCTATGGACCATATTTCACTATGATGACCACTAACTATTTGCATACAGTGCTGGGTTTCAAGATCCCACACTCTTAAGAACTTGTCTTTGCAGTTTGTCACTTGCCAACTTCTACTAGAGAATAGAGATATGCACCATTTAGGACCCTAATGGTTAAGGCAGAATAGTTAGTGGTCTTTTTGAGAAGAGAGAGTTTGAGATGAGATAATATACTGAGAGAGCTTTTGGGTCTCTGGGTTTGAGTATTGTTTTTGTGTTTGGTTTCTCAAGCTTAGTTGGGGAAGAAAATAAAGAACAGATGTTCTGGGTTCTTCGTGTTCTTCCCAAAAAAAAAGAAAAAAAAAATTTAATTTAAAGGTTTGTTTTTTAATTAGATTTTTTTTTTTTTGAAACTGTTTTTTAATTAGATTTAAGTTTTGTTTTTTAATTTATTTTCTTTTTTGGTTTAAATTTTCTGACATGGCTTTAAAAAAAAAAATTAAAATGCTGACGTGGTATATAAAAATGCCAAATAATATTTTAATTGTCACATTAGCGCCACATCAGCACCACGTTAGCTAGTAGGGTGTTCCGTTTGCCACATAGGACTTTGCCGTTAGGGCACTGACGGTAGGGACAAAAATGAGATTGCTTTTTTGATTTTAGGGACTAAAAGCTGTGAAAATACAAAATAGAGACCAAAGTGGGAATCGCGTGAAAATGTAGGGACTAAAATGGGTTTTTCGCCTATTATATATGCATGTAATCACTATAAGGGAGAGCTATTGGTTAAAATCCATTATACACTCAGGGCAATCACACAATATGTGATCCTATATACTCATGCCCAATATGAAGACTCTTTCCTTTTTTATTTGAATAGAAAGTGATCAAATGGGATTTAATTCTCCCTTTAATCTGACGGTAACAAATCTTAACTATTCACAAGCAACTCATCTTATTTGATGTCTCTGCTTAATTAGATGGTTATATGCTAAAGCTAACATATGAAATGAAAATTCTTGCTTTTTGCGAATAAATTTACAAGTTATCAATAATCTTTAAAAACATCCCTGAACATTTCAAAGCGTTTATAAAAGCTGAACAAGTAAACATTAAGCATGTTACAATAGATACTGATGGTTAACTAATTGAATTTAACATTTCCTATCATTTAAGCTTTTGGAACCAAGCCAATCCTCCTGAAAAATACACATTATAGTCAACATCTCAATCTATGTCTCTTGAATAACCTTGGATGGTTAAATGCTAAAGCTAACATATGAAAAGAAAATTCTTGCTTGGTGAATAAATTTACAACTAGTCACCAATTATCCTTGAATACATCCCTGAACATGTGAAGAAACATAAATGCTGCACACAAAGTGTTACTGAACTGCATGTTACATAATGGTTATGTAAATGAATTTTATCCTATCCTATCATTTTAAGACTTTGGTACCGAGCCAATCCTCGTGAAATAACAGATTAAGCAACATCTCAATCCCTGGCTCTTGCATAGGCTGTGATTGACTTTCCAATAGCTCTTCAGCAAATGCTATATCCCAGTCAATCTCCTCCAATGACTCATCCACTTTAGGAGATTCAATCGCTAATTTCTCTGGGGGTGAGTCCTTTGAATCCAATTGTTTTCCTACTAATGTAGTTCCAATATTGTTGATCACTACTACATCTTCACTAGCGGAATTGCCGTGATCATCATCATCGGTCAAGTCAATAATAACTCTATTACTGACATGTTGCAACTCAGCATCAATAGCTGCTACCTTACTAGGATTTGTGGTGGTTGTCTTTGCTGATGGTATGCCATTGTTGTTGTTGTTGCATATAGGCTCCAATTTTTTGTTTTCTTGTGTTTCAATTGAAACCACCTTTGTTTTCTTGCGTATATGCTCAGGCTTCGTCCATTGATCACCTTCATTCTCTTTCATCTTCTTTGCATTCTCTGGTTCTCTTGCTTTTCTCTTCTTTTCTGGTTCATCATTCTTTTTAATTCGACAGAGAACATAATCTGGGAACTGCAATAGATACACAAATTAATATCTAAGTTAAGAGTCTATCAAAGTATAGTTGACCATCACTGATGGGTTGTCTTTAACAAATGTTCAAATAGGATAATGCTAATAAAGTAGATAAAAGGCAAAGCCAAACAACAGTGCCAGAAGTAATTGGATTTGTTTTTTTTCAATTAAGTACATAAACTTATATTACAATAAAATTGAAAAGAAAATGAATTGAAACTTGGTCACGATGTGATTGTTGTCTACAATCATAATCTTTTTGTAGAACCTATTGATATATGAAGTTTAGTGGATCCATTGAAAATATCAATACGGAAAACTATTTACATAAAAACCAATTTCTTAATTTCTAGGGTGCCCCATGTTGGATCTTAACTCCAAAAAATTTCCAGAACCCAAACTAGAAGGGCGAGAACCGAGCAACTACCAAATTTATTCGTGACATGGTCTCGTTTAGAAACCTAAAGCAACCAGAGAAAATTTCATGTTGTTAGAGATATTATGCCCAAAAGACCTAAATTTATTGTAGTTTTATCATTTATGTACTTGTAAAGCAAACATGCTAACCCTAAATTAATTTAGGGTTAACCTGGGGTTCTTTAATATTACAAACCAAACCCCATACCCAAACTTCTCAAATATTAAAAATTACCCCTAAAATTTTTTAAAATTTTCAAAAGATGTATGGTTGCCCTCCAAATTTCTCCAATATTAAAATTTTACCCCTAAATTTACCTAAAATTTTCAAAAGAAATATGATTAATTAACCCCCAAAAATCTTCTTATTTCTTATATAAGACTATTAAATTGGTTTAATTTTTATATTTGTTGTTATTATTATTATTATTATTTTAAAATCCAAAGACTTCCAATTGAATCAATTAGATATCAAACATTGATTCTGTGTCTACTCCAAAACCAAATATATCTATCTATATAATTATTATTATAGGCTGTGCACGTCTAAAATATATAGTGAAAATAAACCACCCAAAAAAAAAAAAAAAAAAGGTTTTGAAAAAGTAGTAATTAATTTGCTTACTTTTGCATGAGGAAGCATGGAGGCATCAAGGCTATACTCGTACATGATCCAACGCCCATCATCGTTCACCGACTTAGAACTATTCTCATACCGATACCTTTTTTTCAACCCATGAACCCTGATAGGCGGCGTTGCCGTCTCAGTCATAAGAGCACTAGTTTTGTCGTCACAATAAATCTTGACGCCGGAGTCCTCGCCTTTCCATGCACCCTTGTCCCCT
The DNA here is from genome assembly GCA_032727855.1 of Quercus ilex subsp. ballota. NCBI lineage: Eukaryota > Viridiplantae > Streptophyta > Magnoliopsida > Fagales > Fagaceae > Quercus > Quercus ilex. The sequence goes on from CM064919.1 coordinate 23,560,071, forward strand.
ACCGTCCGATCAAAACGTGAGCCCTTGACACTCTTCTTCTTCAGCTTTGTGAACACGTAAAGCTCTTCGTTTTTCTTCTTGTTGTTCTTATTGTTCCCAGTTAACAACAACGTTGTACTACTAGTCCCATGATGATAATGATCACTCCAAATCTTGCAAGGCTCATCACCATACAAGTCACACTCTGGGATATTGAATTTGAGAGTAGTACTGTCTGATCTTCCTGTTGCTTTGTTGTAAAGGTGTTGGAGGAGGCTTTCTTGCACTGTGGCTTGAATCTTGTTGATACCCATGATAGAATACGTTGAGAGTTAATCAATTAAAAACAAAGAAACTATGTAGAATTTTGTTTTTTTTTTTGGGATGAATAAGCTATGTAGATTAATTTTGTGAATTAATGTTAAGAGAGAGTTATATATAAAATATTTGGTAGGGTTTTTACTTTGTTTTCCTTGCACAAATCGGAATCCTTGATTGGCTAGGTTAATAGAAAGCCTACGAACCGACTTACATTACCAAACATATATTATTTTAATGTCATCTTATCTATTAAGTCTAGAATACTAATTTAAGTAACACACACCAATTAATTAGAGCTATATAGCAAGAACTAAAAGACTTGTGTATATTATAAAAAAGCTTATGTGTTGATTATTAGGAAACAAATAAAAACTTATTTGCTGATCATTATCACAATTATTATAGTTATTTTATTACAAGAATTTCTACTGAATTTTATATAGGTATCGTATATTATTTCATTCTACTAATTCCATATTAGGGACCTATCCAATTTTCGGAATAGTCACCATGCCACGCCTAAGTCAGTAAAACCTCCATTCTCTTCCAACACCACAATTACTTCAAGATAGGGATCTTCTCTCCCTTTATCTCTGATGCTGTATATATATTCCTCGTTTTTCAATAGGAGTAAGTTTAATTGATATGTCATTAGAGTTTTCTATGTTCTCAACCAACCCATATGATATTGATATTGATATTGATTTCAGCTATGGACACCAAGATAGCCCTTATTGTGATGGAATTAGGTTTTAGTTTGCCACACAAATTAGGAAGCTATCCATCCTCAACCTATGTAGTGTTTTATTTCTAATCCAGTAACTCACGTCCTAAGAGCATTCTTATTGCTTAATTTAAAACCCAACAAAATGCAAAATACATGATATTAATTGTTGAAAAAAAAAAAAAAAAAAAAAAAAGCACCCCATATCTGGTGAGGCATTTTGAATAAATTTTTACAACTTGGTTAATTAAGTAAATATACATAACAATTGTAGCAATGTAGCATTGTGTAAAATCAATTTTATTCTCTCTCCTCTCTTGTCTCGCTTTCTCTCCGCTCTCTCCGACTAAACTACTGAAGTAAGACATTTTAATGTGAGTACATGGTACAAACTCCAAGAGTAGAATGATACTATACTCCCCTCTCTCAAATGATAAAGGGTCACATTAATGAAATTTATGGTAAAACCTACCTACTAGTCACGTTAAAGGAAAGAGAATATGCCATTAGTGTGGTTTCAAAGTACTGTATAATTTTCCCCATATGAGATGGTTGAATTTATTAGCAACAACCAAAAGATCACAGGAAGGATAAAGAAATTAAAGCTTCTAGCAAGGATAAAGGAAAGAAGGATCAAAGAGCTAATGGATGATAGCAAGGATCATGCAATTAAGGAATCAGTTACATAATCATCAAGGATAATGGAGTTGTCTAATACTATATATAAAAGTAAAAGATTTTTCCTACAATTAAGGTGGTTTTGACATGTAGGAAAAATCTCCACCTAAAAATCTGCCGTATATAGAGTTTAATTTGAAAAGTTACATCGTACGAAAAACTCAAAGCCAAACATTAAACCCATTGATTCCAACCCAAGTGCCGCAACCCAACAAAAAACTTAAAGTCATTCGCTGTTTCAACTTCCAATTCGTTAAACACACGGCCAAAAGAAAAAATTCCCTACCATCTACTCTTTTCGACTTTGCACTCTTTAGTTTCTGATAGAATGCCTCTCTGTTTCTCTAAAAAAATCTTTAACTCACTTTCGTTAAAACTAAGATCAGAGTTCATTTACCTTTTTGATTTTTCCAGAGAAAGAAGTAGAAGAAGGAAGATGATACCGACTTCGGCGTCAAGAACCAAAAAAAGTCCCCTCCACCCACAAACAACGCCTTCGATGGGTTCTATTCTTTCTCTGATTTTTTTCTTTTAGGTAAATTAGATTTATTATATCTTTTCAAAATTTTCAATTTGGTTCCAAATTTAAATTCAGAAATTAGGGCTAAGGAAATCAGGTTTTAATATGTGACTATTCTTTTTTTAATTTTTTTGGTAATAGATTTTTTCAATTCGTCTATTTTGCAATTAAATCATTCAATTTCTTTCTCTCCAGAGATAAAGTGGAATCTTTTCACAATCTAGAGTCTCTAATTTCATCAAATTAAGGTACTGATTTCTTTTCCTAAAAACCATAAAACAAACGCACATTGCAAATACCACAATTAATATTAAATTTTACTGAATCCTTATTAAAGACCATTATAAAGTTCCAGTAAATTATACTTCTACAATGATTGCAATGTGTATATATATTGTGATTGAAGTTATTTTAATTTAGGTTTAGGTTAATTTGGGTATATCTCTTAAGGTTTATGATATTCTCATAATCTTTTTAATTTTGTGTGTGTGTGTGTGTTGAAAATGTTGTTAAGGTTGATCATCGTATAAACATTTAATGCCTGTTGATTTTTTTTATTGGTTCTAAGTATGCATATAATTGTTATTATTATTATTTTAATTCTTGATGCGTAGAATTGGAATATGGGTGAATTAGAAATTGAAATCATAGATTGATAGGGTTGGATCAGTAGTGGGTTTTGATCATTCAAATTTACTGTGTGCATTAGATTGTTATATTGCTATTTGTGTTGTGATGTTGATACATGTATGTTTGTTGCTTTGATGGACTCAAAACTGCAAAGTGTGTATAATTAATTTCACTTTTAGTTGGTAGATCTTAGATCATGTTAGATTGATATGTTCCCTTTGCTCGAGAGTCCATACCTTACATAAGATTCATTGGAACACCATTGTTGTTGTTGTTTTGTTTTGTTTTGTTTTTTGTTTTTTTTTTTTTTTTTTAATTATTCATTGGAACACCACTGTGTTTCAATATGTTACAAATTTTGAAACATATTATAATGTTGAACTCACTTTTGGCATAAAATGAGACTTAACTTTATATTTCTAAAATTACTCTCTTTTTACCCCTTCTACTAATTACATATGATGAGGCATTGCCATTTTCATGAAACTTATGTTTTGGGTATTTGGGCTAGGTTGGTTTTGGTTATCTATCTATTATTGATGAGGCCGAGGCAACTGCTATACAATATAATACTTAAATTTATATGGTTAAATAACTCAGTACTTTTCCCTCTTTTACGAATTACCTACAATGAGTTAGGGAAAGGATATTTATAAATTTAAGCTAAGTATATGGATAGAGTATCTAATGTATAAAATATTTGTATATAAATCCTTGGATTAATTTACAAAAACGTTACTTTGTAATTTTTATATCTTAAATTATGCTTGGTTTATGGCTTCGAGATGAAGCTGAAGTTTTTTGATATGACATTTGATTTTAGTTCTAATGGCACAGTATCTACTGAGTGCATACTTTTAAAATTTGTAGAACGTACACATTTAGAAGGTGTCTATATATGTATCTTTGTGATAAATATTTGCTGTAGAGTGGTTTATTTAGAAGCCTTTCTTGAGCAATTTTTCAAAATTTATTAAGGATCATAATAACGTTTGACTATGGTCCTCCACTAAATATGCATGTAGTTCTAGGGTGCAATTTCTTCACTTTATATGTTGTTTAAACAGATAATATTTTTGAAAGTTATCCCATGTATTTTTTTTTTCAGTTAAATAACAATTTCATTTCAATAGAAACAGGAAATTAGATATTGATTTGGCATAAATATTGATGTGTATATTTGGTTATAATAAACAACAATTTTTTTTCTTCTGGAATAGATGATTGTTAAAGGAGGCTTACAGGCAAATAACTCACTGTAAAAATGCACCAAGTTCAGATTTTTATGTCAATCTTCTTGCATTGCAGAAGCTTGACGTGATGCTCAAATGTAAGTTAAGTTTTATTTGCTTAAAGTGAAATCATTATTATTTTTAGATAAACACTATTCTCTCTTAGGTGAGGTAGCTCATAAACCGAAAATATTCTTTGACAGGAGATATTAGATGGTTTTGAAGATATTGTATTTTTGTATGCAAAATAGAGGAGCATTATGGAAATTCCCTTTGTTCGAACTCATTTCACGTGTTCCTCCAAGTGGCCTCTCTGAGAAGGGAAGTACACACATGAAGTGGTTCGAAGATACTAATGTTTTAACATTTTTAGGGAATATTGGATACTGTATGTTTAAATATGCTACATTATTTAAGTTTGAATGTATGCAGTGGAAGTGGGAGAACTGAGTTTATGTTGAATGCAAAGTATCTTAATTCATAAAATGATCCCGCACATTGCACAGGTTAAATGCTAGTCTATATATATATATATATATAAAACCGAAGTTTTTGAAGCTCCCACAATTTTCCACATCAGCACAATATTAAAAAAAAAAAAAATTTAAACCGACATTATTTTTTTTTTAAAAAAACCCAAAATTTCAGCTAAAAAAAAAAAAAATGCCAAAAAGCCTAAAACCCAAAAATTTCCTCCTACCAAAAACCAAAACCCGATTAAAAAAATACTCCCCCCCTTAAACGCAAACTCAGTAAGATAGACTCATCAAACTCCCTCTCTTCTTCACGCAGGAAACCACAAAACTGAAAACCCTAGACCCAAGTCCTCCTTCTTTGTCTCCACTCCCATCTGACCGGATGCTTATTTTTTTTAAAAAAAAAGCTTTAGACACAAACACAAACTCAGCTTGGAAACACGATTGGAGTTTGCAAGAGAAAACGCAGGAAACCCCAAAACTAAAAACCCTAGACGCAAATCCTTCTCCTTGGTCACCACTCCCATCTGAGACAATCTCTTCCCGGCACAGGTAAGCGATCAAAACCCTGCTCTATAAAAAACAAAAAATTCTTATTTTATATACAAAAATTTTGATTTTCTATTTTCTAATCTGTTAGATAAAGTGGTTTTTGTGTGTTTTTGTTGTTGGAATTTTGGATTTTAAATTTCAGTCTTGGAATTCAATCTCAAAGTAAGCAATAATAGAAATACATTTTTGATCTGACTCTCTCTTTTATATTATATACCTACCCTTGTTTTTGTTGTCTCTTTGGGTTTGAGTTATGATATGGGTTAAAATTCAGATTGAAATTGGTTTAAATGGAACAGAGCCTCAAAGTTATGTTTTAATTATATGTCTTCGATTAGGTTTTCTATTGATTTAGGGATTTCAAATTCTACAGGTTTTGTAAGAAAATATTGTAAATATTGATGGGTTCATAGTGGAGATAGTATCAATTTAATGTTTTTTTTGTGTGTTTTTGAAAGGCCTAAGAGTCGGCCTGATGATTAATTTATTTTGGCTGAAAAATTAATTCATATTGATGTAGATTGTGGTTTCAGAATTTTCAGTGATATGTATGGGCTGTGTGTTGCAGATAGTTATGGGGTTTAATAATAATTTTAGGCACTGTTGATTTGATGCTATATAGTTATTGGGTTTTGTTTTAGAAAATCTTCTGTTTTGAAGGACTCTTATTGAGTGGGTGCAGATTGTGACCTCAGATTCTTTATTGAGTTTTCATGGATTCACAGATATCATAAGTTAGATCTTAGGAGTTAACATTTTGAATTTGTATTTTTGGATTTATTCTTCCATAAGGTAAAACCATTTCCCTTTTTGTTTCAATGAATTTTTATAGCCTACATATAAAAAAAGAAGCGAGGAAGTAATACTGATAGTTGCCACTGTTACCCAAATTCTATGGAACTATGTTTTGAACTCTTGATTGAAGCTTTTAGGTAACTGCTAGGCTCCCTTTGATTTAATTGAAGTCGTGATTATTTATTTGATATTTGGTTTTTCAGATGGGGAGTTTTTTAATTTTTTGTTGGTTTCTGTTTTCTGCTTAAGTATCATGCTTGGTGTGAGCAGAGTGTTCTTACTGTCTCCACTATTACTATCAATTCTTTCATCACACGCACATTTATATATTATTTTTTCACCGGGAAATTGATATTATTATCCTGAGGACTTAGTTGGGATTTATGTATTCTTTTTCAAACTGATTAGTGGTTCCATGTTTCATAGTCTAATTTGTTTTACTCATATCCTCTATTGTTTAGGCTGTTTCTGCATAAGCATTGCAGGGGAACCATTATGGACTGCGGTTCAATGCTCACCCATTCTGCACTAAAAATGGTTTGCTTTGTTCTCTTCAATCATACTTATGATTCATGTATAAATTCAGATATCTTTTAAAGTTTTATCTAGGAGAATTGTATCAATGATGAGTTCAAAGCTAAGTGTGTAAATTACATGATATGTCATGTGTGTAGTTAGTGAGAATATTATTTCCCTAGGAATTTTTAGATATTGATGTGAAAGCCATCTTAGTAGTTGTGTCTCTATTTAATTATTTGCTTATCCCACTTTGAAGACATTTTTTTTTTAAAAATTATTAGTTTATTACATACCATGTGTTGGTTTTTGACAGGTAGTTTTATGTTATTAGTGCATTACCTAAACTTTTGATGATGGATGTGTCTATTTCAACAAACTTTTGAGTATGTTGAGTCATATTATGAGTAGAAAGCCAGCCTATTCATTTTAAAGTGAGTTTTTAAGTAAAGTAAATATATATTATTTTTCTCAAATTATTCCGTGCATTGCACAGGTTAGCGACTATGTACAATCAAAGTGGAAGAGACAAATAGTTGTTAACATCTACTTATACAATAGTTTTCCCGTGCATTGCACGGGTTAGCGACTAATAACCGTTTTCTTTATGTTCTTTCTACTAAGATATGTCTATGCCCTATGGTATTCTATTTGATTTTCATTGCTTTTATTTTCTGCAGATTATTCAATCCAATAGATTTGTGGATAAGCATCTTGCTTCTTCTTTTTTGATAGGATAAGCATCTTGCTTTGTTTGGTAATTTGGTGCCTTTTTTTTTGTTTACTGTATAATTTTTATTTTCACAAATTTGTTATTACATTGATATTTTGAGCTATGTTTGTTTCTTTTTTATTTGTCTATGGTATTTGGATCCTGTTTCAATGAGTGGACCAATACCATTGTGTATGTAAGTATAACAACTTGAGTTTCTTCTTATAGTTTTATAATTTTTTCAATGATATGATTATGATTTAAAATGGTTTGGAGAGCTACAAAGATATGTTTGATCCAAATTCCAAAAGGAGCAGCTATGCTAATTGTTACTCCCTATGAGATGCATTTAGATGTTATTTATGCTACCACTTCCCCTATTTTTATATCACTGAATTATCCTCTAGACTTATTATATTCATAAATGCTCTTGATTGATTTCTGTCTTTGAAAGAGACCCGAATAATGGTAGGTGGCCTCCTTTGCAAATCAAATTCTTTTCAAAGCTATCAGCCAAATTCCACTTTGATGATAGAATATTGAAGGGTTGATTTGGAACCATTGTAATGTTTGAACAGTAGATCTGCTAGGCAATACTACCAAAAGAGTATAATCAGCCTAATTTATAGTTATCTAATCTAGAAGAAACTTGAAAGTCTCAAATTTGGGAAGCCTTGAACTATTTAGAATTGGTTTTCTCAAGGATCTTGCTGTTTGTCATTTGCTGTAATTTTAATGACTTAATTTAAAAAAGATTGCATTAAACGACTTCATTTTAGGAGTTTTGGTTATTTTGGTGTTTTAGGTGTAGAACTGGTGGAAAAAGTAGAGGTAGAGGTAGAGCTAAAGATGGAGGAGTATGAAGCATTTGAAAAGTTTAGAAACGACATCTGACCTTCAGGTATGATATCTTCCTTTTATTTTTTATGTTAAAATATTTTATCTGGTTATTTAATTTTGATTAACTTTGCATTAGTTAATGGTTTAATGATTAATATAGATTTGTTGATATTGAGACTAAGGGAAAAAGAAAATGGGTTTTAAATCTTAATCTTAGGTCTCATGTTCTTTTCATTGTTTAGAATTGAATTTAATTCTGAAGTGATGATTTCTCTCTCAATTGTCTATGCTTCTGTGGATGTGTTACGCCTTTATCTAATTCTTTGGCTAGATTAAAAAATTTTAGATAAATTATTGACTTTGTGTTTGATTTGGTTTTACAAATTTTTGTAGATTAGGTATTTTGTTATATATTTGCTTTTCATAGTGCTTATTAAAACTGGCTGTATTGGATATTGCATCAGAGTGGTAATGTTTTTTAGAGACTTTTGATTATTGATTTTGACCTTTTCAATATTGGGCTTCTGGGTTTTGCATGTAATGCTATTCTTAAAAATTTAGTTGATAATTTGTTTGAGTGATGCCCGCGGGGGGGGGGGGGGGGGGGGGGGGGGTGGGGGGGGGGGGGGTGTGGAAATCAAACGTCTTGATTTGAATTATATAGAGTAGCAAGTATGGTTAAGCTATATATAGGTAAATCATTCCAAATTTTTCCAGCATTTCCCTGTTATAATGTTTTGAAGATAAAATGTTAAGGATAGTCTTTTTAATATATATATATATATATATATATATATTATGCAAAGGGTTGTAATTTACTGTTTGAGTTTTTTAATAACATTTATGATGAGTATTTTTGCTATATGTTATGTATATTAAGCAAGTTTAGGGGTGATATTGTCAAATTTACATCTTGAGAACTTTGAAATCTTTGTAAATATGTAATGTTTTTGTTTGTCTAATCTTGGCTTTTGAGTAAAATTTGATGGCCAAAATTGCACCATATTTGTCACAAATAAAAAGATATATGTTGCAACTAACAATGGCAAAATTGTTGATTGATGTATATCATTAAAATGTTGAATTTTTGGTTAAAAGACTGATATCAATTTAATTTTTTGCATCTTTCACAATTTTAAGTGAATATATGTAAATTTATTCAAATGTTAATTTTTATGCTTTACAGGATTTTGAGGAATACATAAATTTAATTATGGATGATGTTGGAAAAGTCAACATCAAGAGGAAGAGCAAAAAACTTTAGATGGGTTCATTTTCCTTTACTTTTAATCTCCTAAATGTGCATGCTCTGAACGTGGTACATCTATTTTGTTATGGGTCGCTTACATCAAAAGAAATGTAGAGGGTAGATTCTTCTTAAGAGATGCAATACAATAGCCGCCTCTCTCTCTCTCTCTCTCTCTCTCAATAGTGGAAAGTGATGATTTTAGCAATTGTCTAAATTGGCATTATATTGCCTTTTCAATCCCATCAAGGTCTAGCATCTTTGTTTACTAGCAATGTTAGAATCTAGATACATCTTGGACATCAAGAATGATTTATATAATTTATGAAAGATATATGATTGAATGAGTATCGGGTTAACTATATTTGTGTAATTAATTGTATTGGACTGTACTTGTATCAATTATATATTTTTTAAATATGATCTCAAGCTCTTGGTTATCACAATATCTCAGTGCATGTGATAGATTTTATTACTTTGTAAGTGATAGATTTTATTGGTTTGGTATGTATATTGATTTTTTTTTTTCCATATTAGGAAAGTTATCAATAGTTTTTCCATGCATCGCACAGGTTAGCGACTAGTCTATATATATATATAAAATTGAAGCATCTGAAACTCTCACAATTTTTCACATCATCACAATTTTTTTTTTCTTTTTATTTTAGGTTTTATATCTTATATAGAATCCACCAGAAAAACAATAGACAAAAGTTTGAATTTTTATTAATATCAATAATATTGAAAAACGTATACAAACTTGGAGGCCTATTTAAGGGCTCCATAAAACTTGATGGACAAGAAAATATATTTTAAAATAAGCCCTAATTAATACCTAACCATAATAGGAACCAAATTTGACCTAAAAAACATTAAAAGAACCTAAAAACAAGGAAATAAATCACCTAGACCTAAAATAACGTTTTTTGCATAAAAATACAAAAATTAAATAATTACAAAAAAAATTTCAATTTTTTAAGATGCTAAACGTTAGAATTAAAAAAAAAAATTACTCACTTTAGGTTTCAAAAAAAAAAAAAAAAAACTCACATAACACGTTAGAAATTTTTTTTTTTAAAAGGACTCACCAAAAAAAAAAAAAACTTTAGGATTAAGAAAAAAAAAGAGAGACTCTTGGTAGGACTCTCTCTTCTCTCCTTAAAACCCTAGCAATTACCATCTCAAAACCCTAAACTCAATTTCACTTTAAGATTAAAAAAATAAGAAGGAGAGAGACTCACGTAAAAAAAAAAAAAAAAAAAAAAAACGTAGGTTTTGTTTTTTTTATTTGCTTTTATATGTGTCTGAAATTTTCATTCTATCTTATTGTTTTATTAATCTTCTAAGTATTTGGGTTAATCTCTATATTTTGATAGTGTTTTTATGGGTTTGGTTTTTGGGTTGAAATTCTAATAATTATTTTATATTGTATATGACAGATGAAACATCTCTATTTTTTGGAGAAAAATCAAAACTGCAACCTATGTCTTCCAGCCCAAGGTGTGGTAAATTTTTATATGTTCTTACTTTATTGAGAATTTTTATTTGGGTTCATGTGATTTTTTGTTTTTTTATTAAAGTTTTGATTTTTGGTTGATTAATTATTTGTTTGGATTAATTTCAATTAATTATTTGTTTGGATTCAACGTAAAAGATAATGGAATTAGGTGTTATAAATTTGATAATGTTTCATATTTTGAATTGTTTATATTGTTAAGACTCTTGGTAGGACTCTCTCTTCTCTCCTTAAAACCCTAGCAATTACCATCTCAAAATCCTAAACTTAACTTCACTTTAAAATTAAAAAAATAAAAAGGAGAGAGACTCACGTAAAAAAAAAAAAAAAATAAAAACGTAGGTTTTGTCTTTTTTATTTGCTTTCATATGTGCCTGAAATTTTCATTCTATCTTATTGTTTTGTTATGTTTAGAATTTATTTTCTTCTAAGTATTTGGGTCAATCTCTATATTTTGATAGTGTTTTTGTGGGTTTGGTTTTTGAGTTGAAATTTTTAATAATTATTTTATATTGTATATGGCAGATGAAGCATCTCTATTTTTTGGAGAAAAATCAAAGCTGCAACCCATGTCTTCCAACCCAAGGTGTGGTAAATTTTTATTTGGTATATTATATATGAATTTTTTGAATTTGAAGGGTTTTGTTTGGTTTTGAAGTAGAATTAGGGGATTCTATAAAATTTGTAAGTTTTAAGTTTTGGGGTTTTTAGTATTTGCGTCTTAGTAGGTTGATCTTAATTCTTTACCTTATATGTTTTTGCTTTATTGAGAATTTTTATTTGGGTTTATGTGATTTTTTGTTTTCTTAATTAAAGCTTTGATTTTTAGTTGATTAATTATTTGTTTGGATTAATTTCAATTAATTATTTGTTTGGATTCAACGTAAAAGATAATGGAATTATGTGTTATAAATTTGATAATGTTCCATGTTTTGAATTGTTTATATTGTTATTAGTACGACTAAATAAGATTTGTTTTTATCTTTGTAGTTTATATCAGTTTTGAGTGTGTGTGTATATATAACTTTTGGGAATTTTGCTTCATTAATTTAAGAATTGTATATTACTTTGTAAGTTTCAGTGCAGTGAGACATTGACAATATAAGCATATATATATGGTATTAACATTTTATAAAAATCTTTCTTACAACCCAATAACATTCTACGTTAGACAACACTTCTAAACTATAGAAAAGTATAGAAGTTAAATATTTATTTCCATTGTATTTTATTTAATTATGACAAATTTTTTTTTTTTTTTAAACGCTAACTAGCAAAATGTCTATAATATGCATATTATTAACCCAATTTTCTATTTCTAAATTTCTTAGATTTTATTATATCAATATTTTTTTCTTTTAAATTCTTGGTGGGCAAATCAGTCTCTCACTAATTCTTTTACCTTAACGTGATGTTGGTTAATTGTCCTTTTATTTAACTATCCCGTGCATCGCACGGGTTAGCGACTAGTATATATATAAAACCGAAACCTCTGGAGCTCCTACAATTTTTCATGTCACCACTATTTTCTTTTTCTTTTTATTTTAGATTATTTTTATTTTAGGTTTTATATCTTATATATTTATTATTTCTCTTTAACGTGTAATTATCTTATCAAGTATTACAATAATTTAGTTTAAGTAAAACTCTACTAGATATATGTTTTAAGAGCTTGAAAATTCGCTTGAAAATTCTACTTCAACTAAAATTCTATAACAAAAATTTCAACAAATATAAACCCCTACTCTTTTTATTTAAGTTTTTTTTTTTCACGTATTATATATATATATATATATATATATATATTTTTTTTTGAGAAACTTTCACGTATTATGTTAGTAAAAAATATTCGGAAGAATAGCATAGAATACAAAGATAAAATAATGAAGGCTAAAAACTCAATTATTGAATAATTTGGCCACTGAGATGCGAGCGCGTTAGCATACTCTCAGCAAGGTCAAAACTGAAAAGTTTCACAGTAGTGGTAGAACTTCAGTGGTAGATATTTTCTTTTTCTTTTTATTTTATTTTTTTTTGGATGGGTTTTTCTTTTTATTTTAGGTTTAATATGTTATGTGTTTATTAATTCTCTTCCACATGTAATTATCTTATCAAGTGTTACAATAATTTAGTTTAAGTAAAACTCTATTAGATATATGTTTCAAGAGCTTGAAAATTCTATTTCAACTAAAATTCTATAACAAAAATTTCAACAAATATAAACCCTTGCCAATATTGAAATCCTTCATACTCACTCAAATTTTCACCCAAAAAAAAACACACACAACAAATTGAAGATTTTCAACGTTGTAACGTTATATCCATGGAGTTGCTTAGAGTAAATGCAGAGGTAAGGACATGTTGCCATCTTTCAGCTTATGCTCTCTATGATTACTACTTTATAATATTGTTATTGTTGTGATTTGTGAGTGGGTATATTAGTATGAAAAATCAACATGTGAAAATTTTAATTGTAAATTTTTTTTTTTACGATTAAAACATTAGATATAACCATAATTTTGATTTAATAATTAACAATTTCATCAATCAAATTTTCTCTAACGTTGGTGTAATTTGTACTACTAAGTATGTTATATATAGAACCCTCATATGATCTTGGAAAAACCACTCTATAAAAACAATTGTTATCAATAACAAGAAGAAGAGCTTATTCCTGACCATCAAAACCACAAATTTCCTGTTATCAATAATCAATTTTTTTATTAATGTTGTGATATGGTCCATAGGTATTTTAAAAAAGAAGAAGTATAGTCCATATGGGAATGGTTTAGATGTTTCCTACTTGATTTTGGAATCTCAAACTGATTAGTAGAATAATATGGAGTGAGGAGGTGCATTATTCATATTAAAAGTGGCAATTCACATTGATAAGAAACTAAATAAGGGCGTGTAATAATTTCTATACATATGGTGGTGGTATAGCATTAGTGCATGTGAGAGTTAGAAGACAAAGTTTTGTCTTTTTTAATTCTTTTTTCTCTAATCATTTTATGATGGTTGCTGTTGAAAGGTAGAGATAGAGTTATTTTTTGTTTTTGTTTTTTTTTTTTGTTTTTGTTTTTTAAATTCTATATATTCAGTTCTTTTATGTGTTTCTATACAGTTTTATAGGCTCTATTCAGTACTATTAGTGGAAGCAATTGGACTTGCTTGGTGATTTTGTTGAAGGAGCTTACAAGTATTGATATAAATTATTATTATTTAAAAATTTTCATCAATTATTAATATACAATGAATCATTTGATACTAATTTGGCGAAAAATTAAGTAGCTTGAAGAAGTTGAGAAAAGAGAAGAACCTAAGAAAGGGAGGAAATACATTCTTGAAAGCCATTGGATAAAGTTTGAAGATATAAGCACAATTGTATATTTATTATATTTATTGGTTCTTTTGTAATACTTATTAGACCAAATGTAAGAGCACATTATGATTATTGTAATATATTACTTCATAATATTTGTATTTATCTCATTTTTAATATTACTTCATAATATTACATGTTTCATCTTATATTAGAGCCAATTTAGCTTTCAATAATTGAAATTTGAGAAATGTTTAAACCTGAACATGTTAACATTTGATTTAAAACAATCCCGTGCATCGCACGGGTTAGCGACTAGTTTATATAACTATCAAGGATCATGCAAAAAGTTATCATCAGGAGCTGATTGAAACTATCTCTAAAAAAAAAGTAATAGCCCAATTATAATCATCCTTTATGGTTACATATATTTGTAGAGTTATATTGTACGCAACATATTCTCTTCACTAATGTGAGACAATTATTCATTTTTTTTTTTGTATGAAACAAATACACACATGAAAGAAAAATAATGAGAGACATACCAAAAAATATCTGATAGTTAAATAAAAGATCTAGGGTTCAATCATCGCTTATACAAAAAATTGATTGGTGTTTTAGTCTGATGAAAAATGGCTATCATCAGGAGCGAACACCATAAATTGAAACTCTCTCTCTCAAAAAAAAAAAGAAAAAAAAAAGAAAAAGAAAATAATAAGGTTCTAATACAAAGACATATCACAAACTCCACTCAACGTCTTAAAACTTTGTGTCAATTTATTCTTTCATAACGCAGGTGGTGAAGCACAAAAGAAAGGCCCTAGAGACGAGTATTGTCATGAAACATTTGAAGTAGAAACATTGGTAGGCATGCATGCACTGCTAATTTCCTCGCCTTCTCAATGACTCACTGTTTCAACCAACCAATTGGAAGTAAGCCCAAAAACACGCGAACCATTATATACATGAAAACAATGTAACCGAACCACCTTAGTGGGTTCCAGTTAGCTTAACTGGTAAAGTCTCTGATAGTTGAATAAGAGATTTGGGGTTCAATCCACGCCTACACCAAAAACTGATTGGTGTCTTGGTCTGATGATAAAGAGCTATCATCAGGAGCGGACGCCATAGGTTGAAACTCTATTTCCAAAAAAAAAAAAAAAAAAAGAACCACCTTAGTGGAACCGGCAAGATAATAGATGCTAGCAAAGCCACTAAAAGAGCAGCCGAGACATCACTGGTGTGACCACAAACAAGCACAAATATTGCACGATTGAGTGTGGCTTCAGCCATATATAGGTGAGATACAGTAAAGAAGCAAGCTAAAAATGGAAACATTCATGGTTTTTGGGTGAGTATCAAAAGGAGTAAAATTCTTGTTTTCATACTTCATTTGTATAAAGCATAAAAGTACAGCAATCGTTGATGCAAAGATGGCATGTCTATTGGAAGCAGGGACTGGGCTAGGCAGTGAGCTTCTTATCCAGTGGAAGTGTAAATGTGGGGATGATGTGAACCAATTGGCAAGTCCTATAGAAAAACGAAGACATTTACTTCTAAAGGAATCAAAAAAACGTGACGATAACAAAAAAGAAGAGAGACAAGACTAGAACTATATATGACTTTTGAATCAATCGCCTCATAATGACTTAATTTATAATCGTTTTCTTATTAGTAGGATAGCTTATGATAACGAAATGGAAAATTGACAAAAATATAGGATTAGATTTGAGGTTAGTGAGAAAACAAAATGAAAAAAAAGTACTGGAGAAGAAGAGGAAAAAGAAGAAGAAGAAGAAGCGAAAAAATCTAGGATCATGTACAACTTATTTCACAATTTTTTTGCCACAATTGTGAGGTATCAGTGTGAGTGGTAGAAAAAAAAAATTGAGTCATTGTATAAGTGATAAATAACCACTCAAGATCAGATATATTAGAATTATGTTAAAAAATTATAAAATAGTGTGTAGTCTAAGAATTACTAAAATAAAAAGCAATACACACTTATCACGTCACATATTTAGTAACACCTGATGAATTTACAAATATCATTTTCATTAGTCAGTACCACCTCAATTTTAGTATCTTTTTTAAACATGTTACAAATGAGAAAAGATACCTCAAATTCTTGAGCCGAAAAGGAAGAGCCATTCGTTGTACTTAATTTTCAATTTTCATGCAACTTTGATGGATTTTTATAATAGCTATATTGTTGATTATTGAGTCATTTCCGGGTAATGGGATCCACTGAAGTTAACGAAATTCAAGGGATTATTATAGGTTTGTAGGCCGGTGGAGGGTGGGCTCCTGTGTGGAACCCATGAGTAGGATCTACGCCCTCTTATAGTTGAAGTATTTATAGGTGTAATTGTTTATGACGAAGGTTAAAGACCATGCATTGCCTAAAGTTTTATCAACCGGCATCTTTAGGATATTTATTAATAAGTTATTTTAGAAAAATTTTGATACTATTTTAATAAAAAAAAAAATATAAATGTATAAAAGAAATCAGCTATTTTTTTCCTTAATTTTTTTTAAAAAAAGCATTTCTTAAAATCAATATTTTTAGAACATTCATTAACATATATATATATATATATATATATGTGCGCACCCAAAACCGAAACCCGTTGGGCTGGGCCTCACTTGGGCTCACAACTTACTTGTATAGTGGGTTTGGATTTCCTACACTGGGTCGTTCTAAACGCCAAGGCTCAATGGAATCACTTTCCTCTCCTCGGGGGTCTGAACCAGCTCCTCACTCTGTTTTCTCTCTGTTTACACTCTTCCTTTCCTCTGTTCTCCAACCTTTGTCTTCTCAAAACTTCTTGTATTTATAGTTCACAGAATAGCGGAGAGGTCATAATTATTTGCCAATAAGTGCAACCGGCGGTCCAGTATTATCGATCGTAAGTGGGTGGTTAGGTAGGCATGGGAAGCGGTGAGGGTGGCGTTGGAACTTGGTTCCCACCTCCACGATAGTTCTCGGCAGTGATGCCTCTCCGAGGCACGGCCGGGTAGGTACAGGGCGGGGTGTCCCGCGAGCCATATGTTTATTACTGCTCGGGAAGGGGTTCGCCGAGAAACGATGAAAAGGCAAAGCTTGGGCCCGCAGCATGCGCGGCTCGGGGGTGGGCCGTTAGGTAGAGGGAGACCGGCCTCATGGGCCATATACCCAGGCCTGGGTCCAAGGCCTGCTATGGGCCATGGTGCGGGGGTCGTACAATAGCCCCCCCTTGATTCGCTCCCCATTCCCGGGGGTGAATCAAGGATCACGAGGGGTAAATGCCCGTTTGGGAAGTCGAAGGGTCAGTGCCCGGCCATTGATGGGCGCATTAATGCGCGTCTCAAAAGACGCGTTTGGAATTGATTGACGGCCTACCCGCCATCATTGTCTGACGGTTCGCGAACCGAGGCGTCGCGCGTGTGGCAGTTGAAGCGGCGGTCCGCATGGTTTCCTTCCAGTGGATCATTAAATGCCTCTCATTCTACTCCCCACGCCTATAAATAGTCCCTTTAGTCACTGACTCTCACTTTCGCATTCCTCACCTTTCAGTATCCTACTCTGCCGAGCATCCCTCTTTCGTGGTTCATCTACTGGCCCAGAACACACTCCCTCCTTAGAGCCCACAGTAAGTTCCTTTCCCTCTTCTTGCTTTTTCAGTTCAGCCATTTCAGTCTATTCTTTGATAATCATAGCATTTCTTTTCCCTTTTATTAAAAAACACTCGTTTTGGAAAAAACATGAGTTACTCTTACCTCCTTTCTTCCGAGCATGCTTTGGCTAGATTTAGGGAAGCATATAATGTTCCTAGTGACGTAGATATTGCCTACTGCAATATGGGCGATATTGACATCCAGAGGCGCCGTGGTGAAAACACGGTGTTTTTTCCCTTGATGGCCATTTTAGAGGGTGGGCTTAGGTTCCCGGTTGACCCTCTAATTCTTAGTACCCTTAGATTTTACGGCCTTTGTCCCGACCAACTCCCTCCCAATTTCTACCGGGTAGTGAGTTGTGTGAGTAGGTTGAACCAGTTGTACGGGTTGCAACTAAATCACTATGACATTAATCAGATGTATAGTTTGTGCGGCAATGTCGAGTCTGACTATTATATAAAGACTAGGGATGCGAGGGTACGGCTTATTTCATGCCTACCAGATTCAAATCGTAACTCGGCTAAAGATTTCGTTCGGGTGAGCGGCAATTGGTTTGCCGAGGAGATCCCCTGTGCGTTTTCGCCGCGCGACGTTGGTCGGTGACTAGCCTTTATTTACTTTGGTCTCTTTTGACTTCGGTCCGGTTATGTAATCGTCAACCCTTATTTCCTTTGTGCAGAGAGCAAAAGATTCAAGCCGGACATCAGAGTGGTACATGTTCGGGATCTGAACTTCGTGCTCAGGTCGGAAATCTTCGTACACACGGACGGACAACTCCGAGCGTCCCACCTCATCCTCGGTGTCAATCCCGTCTACTCAACTTGGCAGGCGTTCAGCCAAGCTCTGCTAGTTGACAGCCCTCTCCTCTCATATATCGACGTCCGGCATGCAAACTTCCTCCCCCCAAGGCTAACTGTAGGCGAGGCGCGTGATCTCGGTCCCCGGTACATTTGTTCAGACGAGCGACAGCCCATCCGTGACGAATCAGCCGAGCGCGTATCCGCCGAGCGTAGGAGACGCGCCCACGAGCAAATCCAGCAAGAAGCTCCTGCTCAGCCCGAGAGAACCGTAGAGCCCGAGGCTCCTGTTCGGGAGGGGGAGGGTGCTGCCGCAGAACCGACTGACTCTTCTGAAATAGGATCCGATCAAGGCAACGCCATGGTGGCCAGGAGGAAGATGACGATAGACCGCTTTGTCCCGAGTGCCCGGCCTGCCGTGCAGCAACAACAAACCCCCGGCCAGGATGCTTCGCCTCCCGCTGCCCCACCATCCCGAGTTCGAAAAAGGCCGCGCACAACCGATCAGACTCAGACGGGCTCGGGCAACGTGCCCCCCCGACTCTCGGCCGGTATCGTCATCCAGGAACCGGTAGCGCAAACCAGGATAGACCTGGCGTCTACTTCCCGGGCTCCGGCAGCATGGCGACCCTCCTTCCAACTTGGCGGTGAGCCTCTTCCATCGACGGCCAGTGCCCGAGTATGGGACAAAGGTCATGGTGGCCGTGTGGCGCAGAGTCTGGCATGCGGCATCCTCTTGCCCGAGGACTTGCACGCCTTCACGGATTCGACGGATGAGTCTTTGGGGAGGCGTTTGCAGTGGCACACCATAGCGGTAACTGTTTCACTTTTCTTTACGATTCTCGGTTTCCCATTTGCTTATGTACGTGTACTTTCCATTTTACCTTACAAAGTGAATATTGTGTGGTCAGGCTGCGCAAATGTCGTACGTCGTGGACGGGAGGATGAAGGAGCTGGCCGAGGAGGTTGAGCGGGAGAAGGCTCTGAAGGATGTCGCCGAGGCCACGGCGAAGGAGAAGTCGAAAATTGCCGCGGAGGCAGAGAATAAAATTGCTACAGCCGTAAAGGCCCAGGCTCTTGCCGAAACGAAGTCTGAGGAACTGGAACTGCAATTGGGAGGCACCGAGCTTAAATTGGCGAAGGCTCAGAGCTTGAATACCATGCTGGAAGGGCAATTGGCCGACTCGAAGGCGGCGCTGGAGGCTTGTGAAAACAAGTGGTATAACGAGGGGTTCGCGGATGCCGAGAATTCGGCGGAACCGGTCATTCGCCAGGCCCACAGGCTCGGATTTGAGGAGGGTTGGTTCGCCGCTCTTCAAGCATTGGGGATTCCCGAGGATTCTCCGTTGAGGGATCGCAGCAAGATCCCTTTCCCGAGCATCCCCCACACCGAGAATCCTGCGCCCCTTGTTATTGACGAAGAAGAGACCTCCAGTATGAGGGAACTGGTGAACGCCATTGATTCTCATGCAGTGCCGACCGACATGGAGGGGACCAGCCACCCCCATGTTGGGGACCGAACCGGGGGGGACATCCAGCCGCCAACTCCTCACGCCGACCAACACTCTCAAGAGGACGCATCCTCTGCTCATGCGGCGGATATCTAAAGTTGAAAGCCAGCCCTTCCTTATTTTTCCTTCTTTTGAGAATTTAAATGAGCGGAATTGCCTATGTCACCGGGTTGTGGTGACAGGATATCTTGTTTATGTTGTCTTTTGTTTATTTCGAGTTGCCGGGTTTTGGCAACAAAACGTTAATTCAAGTTTTATGCTTTAATATGAATGCTTTATCGTGTTGCTCTTTCGTATTGACCGAGTAATGAACTCTTGTTGGTTGCCTCTTTATTGTGATGTGTCCGACCATGGTAAGGCCTCCACATGCTCGGCGATAGTGATCTAACCGAGGGTCAGGCTTTTCTCTTAGGATGAAACGACTAAGGTTTTCACGTGCTCGGTGATAGGATCGAACCAAGGGTCAGGTTTCCACCTGCTCGGTGATTAGGATCGAACCGAAAGTCAGGTTTCTGTCCTTAGAATTAATCGTTCAGGTTTCCACCTGCTCGGTGATCAGGATCGAACCGAGGGTCAGGTTTCTGTCCTTAGAACAAAAAGGCTAAGGTTTCCACCTGCTCGGTGATTAGGATCGAACCGAGAGTCAGGTTTCCGTCCACAGAATTAATCGTTCAGGTTTCCACCTGCTCGGTGATAGGATCGAACCGAGGGTCAGGTTTCCACCTGCTCGGTGATTAGGATCGAACCGAGAGTCAGGTTTTTGTCCTTAGAATTAATCGTTCAGGTTTCCACCTGCTCGGTGATCAGGATCGAACCGAGGGTCAGGTTTTTGTCCTTAGAACAAAAAGGCTAAGGTTTCCACCTGCTCGGTGATTAGGATCGAACCGAGAGTCAGGTTTCCGTCCACAGAATTAATCGTTCAGGTTTCCACCTGCTCGGTGATAGGATCGAACCGAGGGTCAGGCTTCTGTCCTTAAGAGTGAATCGTTCAGGTTTCCACCTGCTCGGTGATAGGATCGAACCGAGGGTCAGGCTTCTGTCCTTGGAACGAAAAGGCTAAGGTTTCCACCTGCTCGGTGATGGGGATCGAACCGAGAGTCAGGTTTCTGCCCTTAGAACGGGCCGTTAAGGTTTCCGTCTGCTCGGCGATAAATCGAACCGAGGATCAGGCTTCTGTCCTTAAGAGTGAATCGTTCAGGTTTCCACCTGCTCGGTGATAGGATCGAACCGAGGGTCAGGCTTCTGTCCTTAGAACAAATCGGCTAAGAATAAACATTGCTCGGTGAATGGGATCGAACCGAGAATTTTGGTTAGAACAGTGCGGATCTGCATGAAAAACATCATTAGTATAACTAACAAAACATATACAACAGGTTGCGGTTAACTTTATGCTCGGAGAATCGCCCATCAATGATAGTACTTCTTGAGGTTATGGACGTTCCACGGTCGGGGCAGTTGTCTCTCGTCCAGGTCTTCCAAGAAATAAGCCCCGGTGCCAGCCACAGCCGTGACCCTATAAGGTCCCTCCCACATCTGCGCCAATTTCCCGGCACTAGTGTCCCGCATGTTACCCACGGCTCTTCTGAGAACCAAATCCCCGGAGACAAACTCCCTGGTTCTCACGCCTCGGTTGTATCTCTGGGCGAGCCTCTGCTGATATTCCGCGAGCCGTATTGTCACCATCTCGCGGTACTCTTCCACCTTGTCCAAATATCCCACCATCATTTCGTCGTTTTGGGCGTGATCGAACCCCGCTACTCGCGCACTGCATAGATTCACCTCGGTAGGGATCACGGCTTCTGCTCCGTACGTGAGAGAGAAGGGGGTCTCCCCGGTGGACCGTCTAGGAGTGGTGCGGTATGCCCACAAGACTTTGGGAAGTTCCTCGGCCCAGTTTCCCTTTGCTCCCTCCAACCTTTTCTTCAGCCCACTCACAATCACCTTATTCACGGCCTCGGCCTGACCGTTGCCCTGTGGGTAAGCCGGAGTTGAGTACCTGTTTTTGATGCCGAGACCACTGCAAAACTCTCGGAACGCCCGGCTGTCAAACTGTAGCCCGTTGTCAGATATGATAGTGTTCGGCACCCCGAACCTGGTGATGATATTTTTCCATACGAATTTCTTTACTTCCACATCTCGTATGTTGGCCAACGCTTCAGCCTCCGCCCACTTGGTAAAATAGTCGACGGCCACCAAAACGAACTTTCGGTCGCCTGTTGCCCGAGGGAACGGGCCGATGATGTCCAGCCCCCATTATGCAAAAGGCCAAGGACTGCTGATCAGGTTCAGGTGGCCCGCGGGCTGATGGATCAGAGGGGCGTGCTTTTGACACTGCTCACACTTAAGCACATACTCGGCGGCGTCTTTCTGCATCTGAGGCCACCAAAATCCCTGAGTCATCGCTCGGTGCGCCAATGAACATCCCCCGACATGGCCGCCGCACACCCCAGAGTGGAGCTCCGCCAAGAGCTCGCCCACCTTCTCCGGGCGTAAGCACAAGAGGTATGGCCCTCCGAAAGACCTTCGATACAAAGTCCGGTCTTCTGCCAACCAATACCGAGAAGCCATCCTACGGATCCTGATGCCCTCCTTTTCGTCACTCGGCAATTGGTCGTCAGCCAGAAAGTCGGTAATGGGGTCGATCCAGCACGGGGCAGGGGCTGCGATGGCCGTGACATTGATCCCTGTAGTTCCCGAGTCGCTCATTACCCCGACGCTCGGCTCCGAAATAAGCTCGACTTTGATTTGCCGTGGTATCTCCTCGGTTACTGACGACGCCAGCGTGGCTAGGGAGTCAGCGTGTCTGTTCTGTGTTCAGGCTATGTGGAAAACTTTCACCGTGTTGAAGCTGGTCATAACTAGCCTTGCTTGTTCTAGGTACGCTTTCATCCGGGGATCTCGGGCTTCAAAACTGCCCCGCACCTGATTAACCACCAGACGCGAATCCGAGTATAGCTCAATCTCTCGAGCCCCCAGGCTCGAAGCTACCCTCAGTCCGGCCAGAAAAGCCTCGTATTCCGCCTCGTTGTTGGATGCCCTAAAACCCAATCTAAACGAGTGTTCTAGTCGTATTCCTTCTGGGGTGATCATAACAACTCCTGAACCGGCACCCGTGGAGCTCGACGCGCCGTCTACGAATATCTTCCACGGTCGAGCCTCCAGTTGGCAAACCATCTCCCCCTTCTCTCTGGGCGAAAACTCAGCAATAAAATCCGCAAGGACCTGGCCCTTCACCGAGCTTCGAGGTCTGTACCGTATGTCGAAGGAACCGAGTCGAGTCCCCCATTTGGCTATACGGCCCGTAAAATCCGACCTTTTCAATAACGACTGTAATGGGTACTCGGTCAGGACGTGTACGGTGTGAGGTTGGAAATAGTGCGGCAACTTCCTGGTGGCGTGTATCAGGGCTAATACGAGCTTCTCCAAGGGCAAGTATCTCGTCTCGGTGTCGACAAGAGTTTTGCTGACGTAGTACACGGGTTGCTGGATCCCTTTGTCCCTCAGTAGCACAGCACTCATGGCGTGCTCGGATACCGCCAGATACATGAATAAATCCTCACCTGCCTCCGGAGCCGCAAGCATGGGCGCTCACGCCAAATAAATCTTCAGATCCACAAAGGCCTCTTCGCACTCCTCGCTCCACCGAAATCCAGTCCATTTCTTCAGCAGTTGGTAGAATGGTCGGCAGCGATCTGCGAATTTTGAGATGAACCGGTTAAGGGCGGCCAGCATCCCGGTTAGTATTTGCACTTCCTTCGGGTTGCTCGGTGGCTTCAGTCTTCTCACAGCTTCTATCTGGTCGGGGTTGACCTCAATCCCCCGTGTACTGATCAGGTACCCCAAGAACTTCCCGACCCCGACGCCAAACGCGCACTTCTCCGCATTAAGGCGCAACTTGTGCCGTCGGAGAACCTCGAAAACCGCCTAGAGGTCCCCCATATGAATGGCTTCCTGTTTGCTCTTAACCACCATGTCGTCGATGTACACCTCGACCGTACGCCCTATCTTGTCTCGGAACATTCTTGTCATCATTCGTTGGTAGGTGGCCCCGGCGTTCTTCAGTCCGAAGGGCATCCTCGTGTAGTGGTAATTTGCCTCCGGGGAAATGAACGCCGTTTTTTCTTGATCCTCGGGCGCTAGGGCGATCTGGTGATACCCTTGGAAAGCGTCCAGAAAGCTCATCCTCGAGTACCCACACGTGGCGTCCACCGGCTGATCAATCTTTGGCACGGGAAAAGGGTCTTTCGGGCAGGCTCTGTTCAGATCGGTGAAATCGACGCAGACCCTCCACTTGCCGTTCTTCTTCTTCACTACCACGGTGTTCGCCAACCAATTCGGGAAGAAGATTTCCCGAATCACCCCTGCCTCTTTCAATCTCTGAACTTCCACTTTTACCGCTTCGGAGTGCTCCCAGGCTGATCTCCTCGGCCTCTGCTTTTTAGGGGCGAATGAGGGGTCAACCCCAAGTCTATGCACGATGAATTCGGGATCCACCCCAGGCACCTCGTATGGACTCCATGCAAATACGTCCACATTCTGTATTAGGAGTAGCAACATCTCTACTTTTTCCCGGTCCTCCATGCTCTCCCCTATTTGGAAGTACTTGTCCGTATCCGGCAACACCTTTACCTTGAGCATGTTCTCGGCGCGCGCGACCTCTGGCGGGCCCTGTAGTTGCTATAAAGGCGTCCCCGACGACGAACATTTGGGATCGGCCTGATCCTTCTGGTCGGTTTGCTCCTTCTTCCAATCGACCATGGCGATTAAACATTGCCTGGCCGCCTGCTGACTTCCTTGTATCACCGTGACACCATAATCAGTGTGAAACTTGACCCTCATGTGCAGAGTGGATGGGAGAGCCCCCATTGCATGTATCCATGGCCTCCCTAGAATCGCCGTGTATGGGGAGTACGAGGTAACTACGAAGAAGCTCACCATCACCTCCTTGCCCCCCATGTTCACGGGCAGACAGATTCGCCCCTCGGGCGCCACCATTTTCCCATCGAACCCAACCAGGGGAGTGTTGTACTTTGACAAATCCTCATTCCTCAACCCGAGCCCCCTGAATAGGTCCGGGTACATAACATCCGCTCCGCTTCCCTGGTCTATCATTATTCTCTTCACAACGAAGCCGCCAATCCTTGCCGTGACTATCAATGCGTCGTCGTGCGGCTGAATGGTTCCTTCCAAATCACTGTCGTCGAAAGAGATCGGCTCTCGGGTAGGTCTGATCTTCTTCGCGGGAGGCGGCACGCCCGTACTCCCCTCTACCGATATCATTGTCAACACCTCCTTCCCTTTTGCCGTTGAGATGCCCCTCAAGGCGACGTGGATAACGTCAATTATCCCAAGAGGGGGCGGAAGGGGATTCCCTCTGTGTGGGGCGCCATGCCCTGTTCCCCGATCCCCGGCATCCGTCACAAAATCCTTGAGGTGTCCCGCCTTAGCCAACTGCCCGAGATGGTCCCTTAACACTCGGCACTGCTCGGTAGTATGCCCCCGGTCTTTGTGGTAGGTGCAGTATAGGTTCTGATTCCTCCTAGAGGGGTCGCCAGCCATCCGGTTCGGCCATCTGAAGTACGGCTCGTGCTTGATCTTATCCACAATTTTATGCACGGGCTCCTTGAATGTCACGTTCACCTCCCCTGCTGGCGCTACTGGCTCTTGAATCCTCAAATTTCCCCGTGCCCTCTGTTGAAAACCGCTCAGCCGAGGACGATCTGTCACCTGTGCCTTGCCTTTGCTTTGTATTCTATCATCTTCCAACCGCTTGTACTCCTCGATGCGCCTCATCAGCTGCCTCATATCCTCGGGAGGTTTCTTAGTTAATGATTCCCTCAACCCCCGACTCGTCAGGCAATCCCATTCTGAAAGTGCTCGCTGCAATCTTCTCGTTCCCTCCGCCAATCTCGTTGTAGAGCTCCCAGTATCGGCTAGCGTAATCACGGAGGGTTTCCCCTGCCCTCATCTTCATAGACAGCAGCGCGTCCACCGGTTGTTGTTCCCGGCTGCACGTCACGAAACGGGAACCGAACTCCTGTATTAGCTCGGCGAAACTGTGAATGGAGCCCTTGCGCAACCCGTTGAACCACCTTAAGGCCGTGAGACCAAGGCTGGAGGGAAAAACCTTGCACATCAGAGCGTCATTACGGGTATACAAAGACATCATCTGGATATAGTGGCTGACATGCTCCACGGGGTCCGCTTTCCCACCATACGAATTGAACGGCGGGCGCGTAAATCTGTCCGGCATCGGTGCTCGCTCAATATCTGCTGAGAATGGTGACCGAGCCGCCCTGCGCAATGCACGGCTCATAGCATCCATGGCCGCATTCCTCGGCCGTCCCTCTGGAGAATCCGAGCCCCGATTCCCGTATTCCCGCGACCGAGAGCGATTTCGCCGCCGGTGAGATTCTGCTGAATGGGAGCGGTCTCGGCGGCGACGGGACTCCCTCGAGTGCGAGCGCTCCCTGTGGTGGCGGGATCCTGATTGATTCGATCCCATCCCGCGTCTCTCTCCCTCGGCGTCTGGCCTTCTCTCTCGGTTGTCTTGTCCGGCTCGGCGGCGCTCGTTTCGTGCTTCCAACTCCAGGTCTTGTACTAACCTCCGCAGCCGCTCAAGCTCTTCATCCCTGACGTCGGGCTGCCTATGCCGGGAAGCATGGGATACCGTTCTCCCCGTTTGATACGACCCTTCTCCAAGGCCGGACCGCTCTTCCAGTTGCTCGTAAGCCGGATCCTCGCGTCTCTTCTGCCTCTGTTCCCGCCAGGTGGAGCCCCTGGAAGACCCTGCCGAGCCACTCTCGGCGTTACCTCCAGACATCTTTCCTGTACACGAGTCTCGGCGGAACCACTGCTTAGTAGGATTTCCCACAGACGGCGCCAATTGTGCGCACCCAAAACCGAAACCCGTTGGGCTGGGCCTCACTTGGGCTCACAACTTACTTGTATAGTGGGTTTGGATTTCCTACACTAGGTCGTTCTAAACGCCAAGGCTCAATGGAATCACTTTCCTCTCCTCGGGGGTCTGAACCAGCTCCTCACTCTGTTTTCTCTCTGTTTACACTCTTCCTTTCCTCCATTCTCCAACCTTTGTCTTCTCAAAACTTCTTGTATTTATAGTTCACAGAATAGCGGAGAGGTCATAATTATTTGCCAATAAGTGCAACCGGCGGTCCAGTATTATCGATCGTAAGTGGGTGGTTAGGTAGGCATGGGAAGCGGTGAGGGTGGCGTTGGAACTTGGTTCCCACCTCCACGATAGTTCTCGGCAGCGGTGCCTCTCCGAGGCACGGCCGGGTAGGTACAGGGCGGGGTGTCCCGCGAGCCGTATGTTTATCACTGCTCGGGAAGGGGTTCGCCGAGAAACGATGAAAAGGCAAAGCTTGGGCCCGCAGCATGCGTGGCTCGGGGGTGGGCCGTTAGGTAGAGGGAGACCGGCCTCATGGGCCATATACCCAGGCCTGGGTCCAAGGCCCGCTATGGGCCATGGTGCGGGGGTCGTACAATATATATATTTAGTTACAAAATAACCATGTATTTATAATTTAAGATATATTTGCAATTTGTTATTCTTTAAAAACAAAAATAAATAGACCAACAATGAAAAACAAAGACAAAAAATTTTATCCATGAGATTTCAAAGATCATGAAAATTTTATTTTTGAAAATGGAAGTTCACCATTTTACATTTAACTTCAAAAATTTGTTAAATTTTTATCTTAATTGTGCCAATAGCTAGTACGGGTCAAAAAATCAATTGCCTACCAATTTAGAGTCCGTTTGGATTTAGGGGGGGAAGAGGGGGAGTAAAGTAAAGTTAAACTGAAAATAAGCTAAATTTTGAGTCATTTCTATTTTACTCTACTATACTCTCATTCATTCCCTCTTAATCCAAACGGACTATTAATTATAGAATGGTTATACCAACTCTTTCCATTTCTATTGCAAGTTTGCAACTATTAACCGAACATTCACCATAAATATTGTTTAAATTAGATTTCTCTACAACACCGAATACATATGACTTTTGAACGGAATCTTTGATTTTGTATAGCAAAAGATAAATTTTGACTACATTTAAAATAGAATTATTCATAAATGATTTTAGGGACTTCAAAAAAAGTTGAGTTCCATTATGACATATTATAGATAAATGAATTAAAACTTTTCTATAGTATAACTTTTGATGGTGCAAGAAAAATTAAGTCGATTACTCGTCCATATTGCCGTCCATAGCAATGTGCAACATGGAACGTCCATATTGCCGTCCATAGCAATGGGCAACATGGAACGTCCGTATTGCTGTCCATAGCAATTTGCAACATGGAGAACGAATGAGTGATACGCTCGTCCTACCATTCAACCTGTTTGATTCTCCATTCACTCGTCCAATGATGGACGAGCACCCAGTGAACCTCGTCCTTCATTGATGATAGGCGAGCAAGGTTCACCAAGAATTACACTTCATCACATTTCCAACCAAGAGTCACGATTGAAGAGTCATATTGTTTGAATCTCAACACAGATCCCAATGAGGTGACTCCTATGACAGTTATGGAGGTTACCCTCTGAATCCTCCAAACTCTATAACGATTGGAGGATTAACCGACCTCTAACACTATATAAAGACCCTTCTGCGCAAAGGTGAGGGGACTTTTCTCTCTTTTAGAATTCTAGATAAAAAATTGTTGAAGTCTTTGAAGTCTCTTCTTCCTACTCCAAATCACTGACTTTACCATCGGAGGACCCTAGACCGGCCTCCACCGGTCTTTCTCTGATTGAATCTGGTGTGGGGAAGAATTATTTCACGCTTGGACTTCAATTGTTGAATTCCGTGTTTTCTTTCTCCGACAAAGGGCTGAAATGGTTCGGACCAGATCAAGGGCTACCAGTCCGGGCCCTCAAGAGAGTAGAGACGCTTCCAGCAATCCTCATCGCCCTCAACAATCTGCACCAGCCATGCAACCCCCTTTTACCCAACACGTCCAAGCAATGGCCGCGGCTATGGCAGAGCTGACTCGCCAGAACCAAGAATTGAGGAGAGAGATTACCTTTAAAAGGCAACAACATGAGGCCTATGGAGAAGACCTTGGACAGAGTCAAGGGGATGGAAGACGTGCAGATCCGGAGAGCCAATCAAGGGGTACCATTCCTACAAGGGTACCACATTTAGAAAAGGAGATGGATCAAATGAGGAGAGTCATGGATGAGATGAGGGAGAACATGAGAAGAACCAATCCTGTAGAAGACCTGGTTCACTGAACTG
Organism: Quercus ilex subsp. ballota; assembly: GCA_032727855.1. Taxonomy (NCBI): domain Eukaryota; kingdom Viridiplantae; phylum Streptophyta; class Magnoliopsida; order Fagales; family Fagaceae; genus Quercus; species Quercus ilex. Next base: position 23,589,363 of record CM064919.1, read on the forward strand.
ACTCACCCTTCACAGCCTCTATCAATGGTCATCCCTTGCCTCCGAAATTCAAAATGCCTTCTTTGGATTCGTATGATGGAACGCGACCCTTTTGACCATATCGCCACTTTCAAGACTACCATGCACCTTCAGGGGGTTCCTGACGAGATAATGTGTAGAGCCTTCCCCACTACCCTCAAAGGGCCCGCGCGGGTATGGTTTAGCAAAATACCCCCTAACTCGGTGACATCCTTCGAGGAGCTAAGCAAGTTGTTCGTTAATAATTTCATCGGAGGGCAGAGACACAAACGTTCTTCGTCTAGCTTGCTGACCATAGAGTAAGGAGAGAATGAAAGTCTGCGGTCATTCATCACGCGTTTCAACAGGGACGCCTTGGCAGTGGACGAGGTGGATGATAAGCTCCTCCTCGCAGCATTCCATAATGGGGTTCACTCTGATTTGTTTATCCACAAGTTATACGAACAAGCGCCTCAAACCATGGCTGAACTAGTCCATTCAGCCCAGAACTTTATGAATGCGGAGGACGCTATCATAGCCAAGAAGAGGAAAAGACTTGAGAGAGTGGAAGCCAACCCAATGCGTCAGTCAGAACAAGGTCCTCATCCTAAGAAGGGTCGAACAGAAGATAGGAAAGACCGAGATAAGAAGGCAGGCCCTTCGGCGCGGAATCAACAATACACCCCGTTGAATGTGCCACTTGAGCAAGTCCTTATGCAAATCAAGGATGAGCCTTCCTTGAAGTGGCCAGAGAAGATGAGGGGAGATCCCAACAAACGCAACCGAAGTAAGTATTGTCGCTTCCATAGAGACCACGGGCATGACACGGACGAGTGTTTTGACTTGAAACAGCAAATTGAGAATCTTATTAGGCAAGGGAAGCTGAAAAATTTCCTTGGACGGGACCATAAGGACGAAAAATTGAAAGGGAAGGTCGAGGAATCGTCACGACCACCGCTCGGAGAAATAAGAGTCATTATAGGGGGGAGTTCAGCTGGACAATCGTCCAAAATGAAGAAAGCGTACCTGAAGGAAGTGCAGAGTGTCCAACCTTCTGGACGATCACCAAGGGCAAGGTCCATGGACGAGCAGGCAATTACCTTCACGGATGAGGAAGCTGAGAGAATCCACCACCCTCACGATGACGCCATTGTTATCGCCCTGCTTATTGCTGATTACACAACCAGAAGAGTGTTGGTAGACAACGGAAGTTCAGCGGACATCCTCTACTATCCTGCCTTTCAGCAGATGAGGGTTGGACGGAACCAACTTCGTCCAGTACACTCGCCTTTAGTAGGTTTTGGAGGAATGAAGGTACAGCCTGTAGGTACAGTAACATTGCCAGTGGTGGTAGGAGCATATCCACGACAGTTGACTACCGATGTGAATTTCCTAGTAGTAGACTGCTCGTCCTCTTACAATGCCATAATTGGAAGGCCGACCCTGAATAGGTGGAAGGCGGTTACGTCTACCTACCACTTGTCAATCAAGTTCCCGACAGAACAAGGAGTGGGGGAAGTACAGGGAGATCAATTGGCAGCAAGAGAGTGTTATCTGGCCATGTTGGCTGCAGACGAACAAGTTCAAGCAATGAATATCGAAGAAGGGAGAGCTGTGGCAGAGCCCGTAGAAGCATTGGAAGATATTTCCTTAGATGAAAATAACCCTGAGAGGTGTACCAGGGTTGGAGCAGATCTGGAAGCAAAGATTAAGAAGGACCTCACTTGTTTTTTAAAAAGAAACAGAGATGTGTTTGCTTGGAGTCACGAAGACATGCCGGGTATAGATCCTAGTGTCATTACCCACCGTCTGAGTGTATGCCCTTCCTCCAAGCCAGTACGACAAAAGAAGAGGGTGTTTGCCCCCGAGAGGGATAATGCAATTAAGGAGGAAGTTCAGAAGTTAATTGTGGCGAAGTTCATTCGAGAAGTATACTATCCTGACTGGTTAGCCAATGTTGTAATGGTCAAGAAGGCAAATGGCAAATGGAGGATGTGCGTTGATTTCACTGACCTAAACAAGGCTTGCCCCAAGGATAGTTACCCGTTGCCGCGCATTGATCAGTTGGTAGATTCTACTGCCGGTCACAAGTTGCTCAGCTTTCTGGACGCTTTCTCTGGTTATAATTAAATTAGGATGGATGAGGCTGACCAAGAGAAGACGTCATTTATCACCAGTCAGGGACTATTTTGTTATGAAGTGATGCCCTTCGGTTTAAAAAATGCAGGAGCAACATACCAACGACTAGTCAACCATATGTTTCGCCCACAAATCGGACGGAATATGGAAGTCTACATGGATGATATGTTGGTGAAAACTCAAGACGAGGAAAGGCATTTGGACGACCTACAGGAAACATTTGACACACTAAGGCAGTATCATATGAAGTTGAACCCTAACAAATGTGCTTTTGGGGTATCATCAGGGAAATTCCTTGGATTTATGGTCTCCTACAGAGGAATCGAAGCAAACCCTGATAAAATTCAAGCAATATTGGATATGAAGCCTCCAAGCAGTGTTAAAGAAGTCCAATCCCTTACCGGACGAGTTGCCGCCCTCAACAGGTTTGTTTCTAAGGCTACTGACAAATGTTTGCCTTTTTTCAAGGTTCTTAAAAAAGCATTTGAATGGACCGACGAGTGTCAGAGAGCTTTCGAAGATTTGAAGATATATCTTACCAAAGCCCCATTATTGAGCCCGTCCGTGCAAGGAGAAGAGTTATACTTATATTTGGCAGTCACCCCACACGCAGTGAGTTCGGCACTAGTGAGGGAGGAGGGTAAGGTACAACGACCTGTGCACTATACTAGCAAAGCATTAAGGGGAGCAGAAGGACGATACCCGTTAATGGAGAAATTGGCTTTTGCACTGATAATAGCCTCCAGAAAACTAAGACACTATTTTCAGGCTCACATCATTAACGTCATGACAGACCACCCACTCAAGAAGGCAATGAACAAACTAGAGGCTGCGGGACGCTTGGTCCAATGGGCCGTCGAGCTCAGTGAGTTTGACATAAAGTATCAACCAAGGCATGCCATAAAAGCTCAAGCTCTAGCAGATTTCATTGCAGAGTTTACCTTAAATTGTGATAAGGTGGATGAGAAGGAAAATGTTAAATGGGTCATCTACGTGGATGGTTCATCTACACAGTACGCAGGAGGAGTAGGTGTGGTTTTACAATCTCCAGAGGGGGATAAGCTAAAACACACAGTTCGTTTGCAGTACCAGACAACTAATAATGAAGCTGAGTATGAAGCTCTTCTCAAAGGCATGGAATTGGCCAAGTCCGTAGAAGCGGAGTCGCTCCTCGTCCTGGGAGATTCTCAGCTAATCATAGGCCAAGTGAATGGCCTGTTTGAAGCCAAGGAAGAGCGAATGAGGAAGTATCTAACCAGAGTGATGCGCCTTATAAAAAAGTTTGAGGAAGTTAATTTCGTTCAAATCCCACGAGAGGAGAACATGGAAGCTGATGCCTTGGCAAAAGAAGCCTCAACGAGTGAAGCCGTAGATGAACTTGATGAAATTCAGTATATGCCAAGTATAGACATCCCGGAAGTACAACATGTGAAGAATAGAGCAAATTGGATGACCCCAATTGTGTCGTACCTAAAAGACGGACGACTATCAGAGAAGAAGGACGAAGCAAGAAAGTTAAGGGTAAGAGCGGCCAGGTACGTTCTTATGAATGAGATTCTTTATAAAAGAGGTTTTTCCCAGCCTTATCTCAGGTGTTTGGCCCCGGACGAAGCAAACTACATAATAAGGGAAATTCATGAAGGAGCGTGTGGCAATCACTCAGGAGCCAGGTCGCTCGTCCACAAAATCGTCCGTGCAGGATATTATTGGCCAAGCATGCAAGCTGACGCTAAGGCCTACGTCAAGGTCTGCGACCAATACCAAAGATTTAGCAATGTCCCCAGGCAGCCATCAGAGTACTTGACTCCAATGACGGCACCCTGGCCTTTTGCACAGTAGGGGCTAGACATTCTGGGTCCTTTTCCACTAGGTGTACGGCAAATGAAGTTTCTCGTCGTTGGAATTGATTATTTTACCAAGTGGGTAGAAGCAGAACCCTTGGCTAACATCACACAACAAAATGTCAAAAATTTCGTATGGAAGAACATTGTGTGCAGGTTTGGGGTGCCCAGGGTGCTGATATCTGACAATGGACGACAATTTGACAATGCATTGTTCAAAGATTTTTGCCTACACTTTGGAATTCAAAATCATTACTCCTCGCCAGCCCACCCACAAGCTAATGGACAGGCTGAAGTTGCAAACCGATCCTTGTTAAAAATAATCAAGACTTGGCTTGAGGGGGCAAAAGGAGTATGGCCAGATGAGCTACCAGGTGTTTTATGGGCATATAGGACCACAGCCAGAACCCCCACAGGGGAGACTCCTTTTAAACTAGCCTATGGAACTGAAGCAGTCATACCTGCGGAAGTGCACATGGCTAGTCACAGGGTGGCAACCTATCAGGATGAAGCTAATGAGGAGCAACTCCGTGTGAACCTCAATTTAATAGACGAGGTAAGGACGGACGCTGAACAAAGGATGGCGAGGTATAAAAACCTGATGGCTAGGCAATATGACGCAATGGTAAAGCCAAGGCGATTCAACATAGGGGACCTCGTCCTGAAAAGGGTTTCCTTAGCAACAAAGAACCCAGCTCATGGGAAGTTGGGACCTAACTGGGAAGGCCCCTACAGAGTCATAAACTTCAAAAGACAGGGATCCTATTACTTGGAAGCCCTTGATGGAAGGAAGCTGGAGCATCCTTGGAATGTGGAGCACTTGAGGAGATACTATCAATAAATTGCCAGCCTAGGGGAGCATGACTCTGGACGAGCCCAGGGATTACATAAAAACTTGTTTATTTATATGTTTTCAGTGTGGTTTTGTTATGTTAAACGCATGGACGAAATTATGGTTTGGTTTGTATTTGTTCTAATAAAGGCATTAGCCTCTAAAGTGCATGCCTCGTCTATGAACAATATCTATGTTATGAACTATGTTTGTGGAATGTACATAATGTTGTGTAAATTTATGTTCTCCATTGATTTTTGTTCATATTGACTCTTAAAGAAGCTTAAAAGCTCAAGACGAAAAAAGCTTAAAAGCTCAAGACGAGAAAATTCTCTGGACGCGGAGATGTAATCTCAAGCTTTCCTAGAAAGCGAAATCAAGGCACACTCGTCCAAATCGAAGGACGGGGTAAAGCTAATGCCTAAGAGCAAGTTGCGAAGTCCAAGGCATTCTCGTCCATAGGATGGGCAAGGTAAAACATTACACCTAATCATACCATGGACGAGAAGGTGCATAGACGAGTGCATGTTAAGCCATGGACGAAGAAATGCATGGCTGTATTTCAGTCTTTTAAGGCCTTTATTAAAACAATCCAGTCCATGGACGAGCAAAATGTAAGGTTTTGACTTCATAAGCATAAAGATCAGCCAAGTCCATGGACGAGTAATGCTAATCTTCATCATTTCTCAACGAGTCTATGGACGAGTAATGCTAATCTTTATCATTTCTCAACAGGTCCTTGGACAAGTAATGTTGATTATTACCATTTTACATAGACAAATTACATTTGAAATGCAAATGAAAATGGTAGATGAATATATGAAAAATATGGACGAAGTTAAAAAAAGGGTATATATAAAACCCGTCTGTACATATATGAAAGAAAAATGACATTCATTAAGCCAAGGGTGGATATCATACGTCCAAAAAACCCTTAGTAAATAAACTGAAATAATTGTTTAAAACCTCGTCCTAAAACCTTGGACGAGGTAAATGTATTGAAATTACATAAAAAGGTCACAAAACGGACCAAATCAAAGTAAAAAAAAAAATAAATAAAAATCTTAAGTAGGAGGAGCAACATTGGGGGCGTCCTGAGGCTGAGTCGTGGCATCGTCCTCTATATTGGCGTCCTCAGAGTCAAGACCAAGGAGAGAGCTAGTGGTGGCAGGGTTTAAATTGAGCACGATGGAGCTGAAGTCCAAGTCAGGAAACTTCTCAGCAGCGTCCATCCTGAAGTCTTCAAACCCTGCTGCATAGTTGGTGTCCATAGCATCTGTGTATTGCTTAGATGCTTTAAACTCAACCACTGCATCTTCCTTCGCTTTGGAGAGGAGAGTCCCATATTCATCATTCTTTTTCTTCAGGACCTCAAGATGAGCGTCCTTCTTCGCAGCACTGGTCCTCAGCTCCTCAACCAAAACCTTTAACTCCTTCACCTCGTCCGTGGTTTTGACAGCCACTTCAGCCCATTGCTTCGCTTCAGCCTTTAACTCTTGATTCCTCGTCTACAATTGGATCCTCGTCTTGTCCAACCCTGTGGCCTGCCTAGACACCGCTATAAACTTTGACATGCCCTACAAAAAAAAAAGGGAAAAACACAACCATAAATAAAAGTTAAAAAAAGATACGAAGAAGGAAAGTGAAAATATTTGCTCAAGACGAGGTATGAGTGTTACCTTGAAAAGGTCGTGAACACCAGAGTGTTCAAATTCCTTAAGGGACATATCATAGCAGACATTTATATCCTCGTCGGTCACAGCCTTCTTAAAACGTTCCCAAGCCAGGTCCTCGTTTTCAATAATATTCGAAGGGACCATTTTAGAAGGCTGGGACGGGGTTGATACGGCCTTGGATGGAGTAGACTTGGACGGAGTGGTCTGGGATGGAGTGCTCTCAGTTGGAATGGACGAGTCCACGTCAAATATAGGTACAGGCTGCTGGGATGGAGGAAGGGTAGGCTTAACTACCTGGGATGAGCTGGACTTGGATTTTTTGCCTCTTCGACTGGGGAGATTTCCCAAGTCCAAGCCCTTTGACAGTGTCTTCCTTTTTTCCCCAGTCACAGGACGAGCCTGAGTTTCAATCTCAGGACGGTCCCCCTCAGCAGCCACCTCTTTTCCTTTATTCCCTTTCATTGTTGCCATTCCTTAAAAAAAAAAAGAGAAGAAAAGAAGAGGTAAAAATACTTGAGTTAAAACGAAGTAAACAATGTGCAAGGACGCTTAGAACTTAGGACTTACTTCTTCTTACTGTGACTTCGTGTGCAATTGCTACGTCAGATGGGTTAGGGCCCAAACTCCACTTGGCAAGTCGTCTAAGTGAGACTAAAGAATGGAAGTCCCTATCCGCGTGTAGACGAGCTCTATGGACGCGGTCACGGTGGAATTTGCTCAAAGATGGTCGTTTAACAGCTGAAACGAAACAAGTTAAAACTTTTTAATTAATCATTAATGCAAAAAAGAAAAAGGAAAATCAAAAGAAAAATGGGAGCAACTTACCCTCAGGACAATGGTTTCCTAGGTCCCCGGTATAACGACCAAACGTGTCCCGGCCAACGTCTACAGGATTTCCAGCCCAGAAGCCGGAGACGAAGAAGAATTCCGTCTTCCATCTTCTGTCAGACGAGGCCAGGGACTTGATCAATCTACAATCTCTACCCCTGGCTGTGAATTGATGAAAGCCAGGGGATTGGTGTATCTCTGAAGGTTTGTAACAATAGAGGAACTCGTCCACAGTGAGAGGACGGTCCTTTCCAAATACTTCACCCCACAAAATTTGCATTGAGATGATTAATCTCCATGCATTTGGGTTGAATTGGCATATCCCTAAACCTAACCTAATCAACAACTCTCTAGTAAAGGCGTTTAAAGGAAACCTTAAACCCCCTAAAAGGTAAGCCTCATAGACGCCTATCCCAAAGTGAGGATTGCAACACCATTCTCCTCGGATGGGCAACCTAGGGTTAAATTCATCTGGAATTTGGTACCACTCCCTAAGGTTTTTTAATCTTTGCTCGTCCGTCCTAGAAGGGATATCTATGGCACAACTATAAACAGTTACCTCCTCCTCGTCCAAAGGACTAGAAGGAGGGTCAGTGGACGAGGTACCAGCTTGAGACCCTGAGGCCTTCCTAAGCTGCTCCTGTACAACCTCTATAGGAAGCCCAGGGACGCCAGAAACATATTCCTCGTTCGTGGTGTTTCCCTCGCTACTATCACTACTGCTACTAGAACTATTGTAGCTACTCTCATCATTGTACTCGTCTATGGCCTTATCTACACTATCGCTAGACGAGGAAAGTACAACATCAGCCATCTTAATTGAAAAACTAAGGACGAGAGGAAGAAGAATACCTGGATCTAGGATGAATGAAAGCTATGGACGCGAGAAGCTTCTAGACGAAGATCTAGGACGAGGAAGGACAAGGAAAGAAATTTCGGAAATGAGGGGGGTAACTGAGGTATTCCACTATTTATAGGGAATAAACCTCAGCATCTGAAACGACAGGACCAATCAGGCATTGACACGTGTTCCTCGTCTCGAAAAAATAAATCGTCAGAATGAACCATCAATTAGATTATGACACGTGGCACCTTTGGTCGATAAAAAAGCTCGTCCATCCAGAGGAATAAATTGCTATATTTCTTTGGACGACACATGGACAGGGGGGCAACTGATGGTGCAAGAAAAACTAAGTCGATTACTCGTCCATATTGCCGTCCATAGCAATGTGCAACATGGAACGTCCTTATTGCCGTCCATAGCAATGGGCAACATGGAACGTCCGTTTTGCCGTCCATAGCAATTTGCAACATGGAGAACGAATGAGTGATACGCTCGTCCTACCATTCAACCTGTTTGATTCTCCATTCACTCGTCCAATGAAGGACAAGCACCCAGTGAACCTCGTCCTTCATTGATGATAGGCGAGCAAGGTTCACCAAGAATTACACTTCATCACATTTCCAACCAAGAGTCACGATTGAAGAGTCATATTGTTTGAATCTCAACACAGATCCCGATGAGGTGACTCCTATGACAGTTATGGAGGTTACCCTCTGAATCCTCCAAACTCTATGACGATTGGAGGATTAACCGACCTCTAACACTATATAAAGACCCTTCTGCGCAAAGGTGAGGGGACTTTTCTCTCTTTTAGAATTCTAGATAAAAAATTGTTGAAGTCTTTGAAGTCTCTTCTTCCTACTCCAAATCACTGACTTTACCATCGGAGGACCCTAGACCGGCCTCCACTGGTCTTTCTCTGATTGAATCTGGTGTTTTCAGGACTTGGCCTTCAAGATCAGCAGCATTCGAAGACTTTTCAGCCCACTGATCCCTTAGAACTTATCAACTTTATTTCTCATGTATGTTGAAACATTTTAATATTATTCAATTAAAATGAATTTATATGACAATATAAATGTAAAGATGTGGAAGTTAATATGGAAAATAAGGAGTTAGTGAAAATATTTAATTTTACATTGAAAATGAGAGGGACTATTTTATTCTTTTTAATTGTGGTGATTAATAGGCTGATATGTATTTGAGCAAAAATTGGGCTAGATACATTCGGAATATTTTCCATATTCGTTGGTGAGTAAATGACGTTTTTATTATGGAAAATAAAGAGCAATTAACCCCTTAATGGACTAGCTGTTTGGGCCTTTTCATTATTTAAAAACTCCTTATCTCATTCATTAATTTTGTAACTCCAGTTCATCAGATTAATTCAAAAACTCATTTTCATTATTCATCAGATTTATGTTTAGCAATTAATTTTGTAACACCCACTACATTAGAATTATGGACCTAATTAATCAGATTAATTTGGATAATAATTTCGTGAGGCCCATTGAGCTTATAAATAAACTCATTCAGACTCATTCCAAAGTATACCAAAAAAAAAAAAAAATATCCAGCAATTGCAAGCATTCTTATACACTAAACAAATAGAGAGGTTCTTGGCAAGGAAGTGTTCTTTCTGGTGGAGCTTTGCGCTTGAACACTTGTGCAGAGATTGTTTTAGCCATACGACATTTGTTGGGGTATTGTATCCTGAGGGAAATAAGTCAGAGAAGGTCTGCATCGGTTACAAAGTTTAGCCAACTAAGTGCTTAAATCTCCTTAAAGAGAGCGAATACCGCTCCTCAGTCCAAATAGTGTTGTATATTTTCTAATCTCAAATAAATAATATTTAGAAGTATTATTTAGTTTCTTTTTGTGTTATTTCCATTATTATTGTGTTTGTACCAACAATGTATTTATTTATTTTTGACTTTTAGTGTACATTTGAGATGTGATTAATTATAAGATGGTATAAGGGAACTTTTTTCTTCATTTTTCCCCTACTTTTTGTGAATCCCACTTGTGTGCAGCAAAAAGAAGCCTTTTTTTTTGCTTCTTATTGCTCAATTGACTAGGTATTGTTTTTGTAGGTCACACTTAATGTTTTTGGTCCAAAAGCCAAGAACAATTCACTATTTGTGGGTCTCACTCTATGATTTTTGCTCAAAATACCGGACCTTCATATTTATTGCGGGTTTCACTTTTTGCTCTCTCTCTTTTTTTTTTTTTTTTTTGGCTATAGTACTTTTAGCAAAAAAATCAACTTACTTTCTTACTCTTTAAAATTTTCTACAGTACTTTCGATAAATTACAAAAAAAAAAAAAAGATATTCCCAAACGGATTCTTAATATATATATATATATATATATTCTTTTATTCTTGAACAACCAATTATCTTATTCATGTTTTGGCCAATTAAAGATAAAATCATGATTCTATCTCTCATCAAATATAACAACCAAATTTTGGTTATATAGTTCCTTCAATGACATCCGGTTAGTGGACTCAATGAAGTTAAAGAGCATGTTGTAAACCCAAATGTCTTAAATTTTATTCACTACACTATCTGTCTATGAAAATTTTGAGATATTCCATAGATAGAGTGAAATAGTCTTGTTAAAGAATGCGATACAATTTCCTTATATATATATATATATATAAATTAGTTTTTTATTTTTTTATATTTTTTGCTGAATAAATAAAAATTAGTTTACATAATATATAATGACAAATTTATCATATTTATTTAATGATAATAATTTCTTTTCAAAGGTTTACTGCACACACGTGTTTTGGTTCCTTTGCTATTCCGGAAACTTCTTGTTCGGGTTCTTCCTACTAGGGTGGTTTCCCTCCTTTTCTTTCAGTGAGACCTACTTCGATCAATATTTTCAAAGATTCCAATGATATCTTTTCTTATTTATTTTCAACTTTTTGACGTTTTCAGACTTGCATTTCTTTCATTTCTCCAAAATATATATATATATATATATATATATATATATATATGTACATGCAATGTGATTCTCACAATGGCCATCCTTGCTCATCATCATCACTTTGAACACTATGATAACAAACACACAACAGAGCCTATGAAACCAATTTTATCTTTATGTTACTCGGTAAAGTTGTGATTTACAACTATGTGTTTTGTTGGTTTTTATTCCATGCCAAATTTGATTGTAATTTCATTCAATCTTTTGTACCATGTATTTATTGTAGGATTTAATTGTAAGGGTTGTGTGATAGAGAGAGAGAGTGTGTGAAGACTCAAGCAATTAAAGACTGAGGAGTTTTCGCAGGTAACTCGCGACTAAGCATCCCGCGAAGTGAGCCATGTGCCCTGCACATGACTGGAATGCGAAGAGTCAGGACAGATGGCAACAGCTATGTTTCACGAGTAGTTCGCGAGTAAAGCCTTCTCGCAAGACACTCGTGAGACATTCTGTTTTGCCAGGCTGTGCTATCTGATACACACTTTCTGTGCCTACACTATTTAAACTCATATTACCCACAAATGTTGAGGAGTACTTTTGAGAGAAAACCCTAACCACAAACCTTGAGAGTTAGAGATTGTTATACCCACATTTCTCTACACAATTGCTTGTGCATTTTTCTCAACTCTTACCTCTCCATTTCCATATCTTTGAGAGGTTGATAGTCCAAACACTTACCATACCCTTTTAGAGTGTCAAGTAAGGTTTTGGTGCTGCTGGGAAGCATTAGAAGAAGCTAGGTTTTGGCGGATGCAATCGGGCATATTGTGGGATTTGGAGAGTTAGACAAAATACGGTTCTGAGACGCTTTGTTGGAGAAGGAGTTTGAAGGGCTTAGGTACATCGGGTAGATTAGGCTTGGAGGGTCTCTTGCTAGCCCATGTATCCCAACTGATTGTCTAGTGGATCGATTACCGTTTGGAGGGTGGCGAAGAGGTTTTTTGCCGAGTTCTTCGGTTTCCTCTTCGATAACACATTAGCGTGTTATCTTGTGTTTGCATCTTTCTTCCCTATTCTTTTACATTCCATTTTATTGCTGTGTTGCTATGATTATGGATTAGAGTAGCTTGTTTGTTTATCTGCTCGCATTTATACTATTTCGCACTTAATATTAAGTTAGTGTAAAATCTATCGAGCCGTAACTTTAATTTGGAGGTCTAAACAGCTCGTGTTTTCAGCACATTTTTGAGCTTTCATACTCAAACCGAACAAATTCTAAGGGAAGCATGCAAGGGAGTTAGGGTTCTTAGGGACTACCTTGTGTGATTGTAGTTTACTTTTAGCAGGAAGGCAATGACAAAAAACCACTATATATATGTGTATACCTGATGTGAACATTGACTCCTTATATATACATGGCTAGTGATCGGTAAAGGTTCAAATATAGCTCCAAAAAATGGAGCTTGAATCAAGAATGGGTCAGTTCCATGAACTTAATTAATATCCTTAATTTATTTTCCTTTTTTGTCTTCTGAGTCACGCTTAATAATTAAGGAAACTTGATCCAGGTGTTGATGAAACTAAATTTTTTTAGTGTGTTAATATATGAGTATTGAAAAAATTTCTGAAGATAATTATTTATCCATCAATTTCCCTTACTATACACTAGCAGATGAGATGGGCTTGCAACAAGGTTGAATCCACCGCACGTAGCACAAGAGCAGCCGAGAGATCACTTATGTGACCACAAGAAAGAAGCACTATTCATATATGTCATCAACTGTAACTGCACAGTCTGCACCATTATTAGGTGTGGCTTCAGCTATAGAAGAGACACACTGTATTGAAGCGCAAGTTGAAAATAGTCATGGTTTTTGGGGGAGTATCAAAAGGAATAAACTTCTTGTTTTCATACTTTATCTATATATATATATATATATATATATATATATTAATAGGCAAAGAAGAGAAAGTTCAATTATAATTTGAAATTAGAATATAATTTTGTGTCATGTGTTTAAATTTATGTGGGGACCACATCATAATTATTCACTTAAGTTTGTGTCATATGTCTACTTAAGTTTTTCAATTTTTGTGCAAAATGAGTTAATGAGCGAGTGCAAAATACTAAGAATCTAATATAATATTAATGAACTATAAATTTTTTTTTTTGAAAAAACCAATCACATATACTCAATAAAAATCACCACATAACAAAGATCATCGCACATTCTATCTTATTAAAAATTAGAAGAAAAAAATGATCATAAATAGTATTAAATTTAGGTAATAATTTTAATATATGTGACTAATTACATTTACTTTTTTTTTATAAATAATTTGACTAATTATTTATATTTTTATGAAAAAAATTGTGCTTAATTTCAAATGTATCCATACGTATGCATGTGTTACATACTATTTTTTTTTATATAAATAATTTGACTAATTATTTATATTTTTATAATAAAAATTGTGTTTAATTTTAAATACATCCATGCGCTTAGAAAATATCCAATTAGATTTTAATTGGATTCTCAATTTTGAGTCACATGTCCTATTTAATTTTTAATTTTTAATTTTGTGCCAAGTGAATTATTGAGTATAAAAATTGAAGAGTCCAAATTTAATTATATTCTAAATTGGATTTCAATTGAAGTCTAATTTTTTGCCATGTGTCCAACTAAGTTTTTAATTTTTATGACAAGTGAATTATTGGATGCAAAAATCAAAGATTTTAAAACCAATTAAATTCTAAATTATATATATAATGAGAAACCATTACATATTTTAGAAATGTATGGTTTTAAAAAAAGTGTAAGCTAATACCATGTATAATTTAAACATCTTCTTAAAAAAAAGGTATAATTTGAACCGTATAATTGTAATTATTTTTAATTGTACCATGCATATGTACGGGACTATATACTAGTTTGTATAAATTAAAGCATAAAGCATAAAAGATGGCATGTTTAATTGGAGGAAAAATGAAGACATTAATTCCTAGCTATTGGGTAGTCGATACAAAAATGAAGACATTAATGCCTACAAATGAAGCAACCAAGTGAGGATAACACAAAGAGTGAGAGAGTAAAAGAATGAGTTCTGAACCAACCAAGGGCATTACTTTTAATTTATAGATTTGGCTTACTTCTAATATTTTTTTAATTAGAATCTCCTTTTGTTTTAATGAGAAACTGTTGCATCACCCATTAACTAAATAAAATCTAGAGATTAAAACCCACTACTTATTACTATTGTGTATTTAAAACAAAATGAGACCTCCCATTAAAAATGTACTAGAAGTAAGTCAAACCTTTAATTGCAGCTTTAATTGCCAAATCCGTGTATAGGTGTCAATAGGAAGAATGATGGGATTGAAGGATATTTTCAGATCAACTCAGAAAGACTTTCCCCATTGGGAAACATATAATTTTATCATAGTTCACGTGATAAAAAATAATAAAAGGGAAATTTATCCTTATTATTTTTATTCACAACTGCAATCAATAATTAATATATATATATATATATATATATATATCATCAAGGTCCTGTTAAGGTATGCCCTTTAGACATACCTTAATCATTTATTTTTAAAAAACTTTTTATAAGAAATTGAAAAAATTAATAAGATATAAATATCATTAAATATCCTACACAAGTTATATAATTGTCGTAGTTCACATGATTAAAAATAATAGAAAATATAAAAAATATATGATTTTCAATCATTATATTTTATTTATAATTGCAATCATAATGTATATATTTATTATCATGAGAAATTAAATATACATAACATGTCTCTAAAATATTTCAACACTTCCACAATATTTTGTATAGCGATCATAAAATATTCCATAACATATTACTCAAGGTTACAATGTTTTATTTGCATATATATATATATATATATATATATCAATTCAAATATATTAACATTATAGTCAAGGCCAAGAGCATTCTAATTCATTTGGTTGGTACCTTAAAGTGTTTTTGATGAGATCGTCCAGAGGAATTGGGTTCCACTGTCCAATCTTGGTAAGAGGATAGTGCGCATTACAGGGAAGGGTCCCCTCATTACTCCAGCTGCCCTCGTTGCTCTAGTCGTCTCCGGACACAAAAAAGAACCGGGACTTCTAATATCTGAACGACGAAGGTAGGTCCCAGACGATCCTAGTCCTCCTCTCCCAAGGCACCAGCTCATAGTACCCATGCTCCTTAGATTCCTTCAAATGATACAAGTAGACAAGCTCGTCCACTCTAATCGTATCTCCGTTCGTAGCAGCTAGCCATATCCCCATACAACTGACCATTATCCTCCACGAATTAGGCATAAGTTGCCCGGGAGTAGTACCAAAACGGCCCAAAAGCTCCATAATAAATGGGTGAACAGGGAACCTAAGTCCACACAGGAAGGCAGCCTCATAAAAGCATACCTCCCTAGGGAAGAAGTGGCAAGCCCGCTCCTCCTCACGGGGTAGACGAACCCTAACCCTATCTGGGAACTGGAATCTACCCCTAAACCTAGAAAGTGTGTCATCGTCCAAACCATACACCCCTTCAAGGGCATGAAATGCCTTAACCTCTTAGGCGATAGAGACAGCGGTATCCCCTTCCACTGGATTGTCGTTAGAAGACAACCCAGTCTCGAGCTCACTAGATTTAACCTCAGACATTCTTTCCCTCTCACCTACCAAACCTTTAAACCAATTGATCAATTGACTAAGCAAAGGAAATAACTCACCCAATGCAACACCTAAACCACTACCCTCAAAAACAAAATTCCCCACCAAGGGGAGAAAAGCATGAGAAATACCCAAGGAAGGCCCCAAACGAGCAAATAAAAAGGAAACTGAGGGGCACACTACCCTAACCTCAAAGCTACCAACCATGAAAACCAAAAAGAAAATAGAGGGAAAGAGATGAATACTAAAAACCCCCAAAAATAAAAAACAAACACAAAAAAGGAGAGAAAATCAGAAACTTATCATAGTTTACATCTACATCGAAAAGAAAAAGGAAGCAGAAAGAAGGAATGAAGGCATACCTCAAAAGGAAACACGGAGAACTCAGCCACAAAATGCACCGGCTCGAAGAAAATCGCAGAGAAGAAAGTCGGAGAAGAAGAAGCTTAGAACAATGATTGGAAGTTGGAGAAAGTGAAGAGAAAGTAAAAGGGGAAGTTTAAAAACCAAGGCACAAAAAATTGAAATTCAGCGGGAAACCCCAAGGGTTACACAAATTGGAGCATTTACTCCACTGGTCAAAACACGCCACGTGGCCACGATATGTGTAGCGCCGCCACTATGCATTAAATGTGGAGCGAAATCCCAAGGGCCATGTCTGATCAGGAAAACTTTCGTCTTCTGATGATCGTCATGACACGTCACGACGACCACAGAACCCGGAGGGCAGCTGATGGGACTAACGAACCCAATTCCTCTGGACGATCTCATCAAACATACTTGTCCACCTCGGTGCAACACGGATGAGCACAGAAGAACCATTAATAAGAATGTTCAATGCCTTGGGCATTTACTAAACAGTTGGCAGACCGTTTGAGCCTCATTAAAACCCTTATTCATGAGCCTTGAGGCGTTACAAAAAGGGTACTAAAGCCACAATTAAAGCCACCAACAGCTAGGAACCACAAGGCAATATATATATACACCTCGATTAACTACATACCAGGTACACAGACACACCTAAAATCACTCATAGTTATTCTGCTATTCTAAAGGCTTCCTTGTGCTAACTTTGACATTGAAGACATTGTGGCAGACACCACATCGGTGACCACCTTGAAGGAGCTATCTTTCCATATTTGCAGGGACATCGATGAGGATTTAGCTCCGTCTGGACGCATTTACAAATACTGACGATTTGCACTTCATCAATTTTTAACAGAAAAATCTGAAATTCAAATCCTCCTCTACCAAGTATCACATTATAAAAAATAAAAAATTATGGTCAATTTCATCTCGACATCTTATTTTCTCCATCTCTTGTAATTAACTTGGATGAGATTCTCAATGGTAGATGCTTGATTATAAAAAAAGAACACATAAGCGATTGTAAAAGTTATGAAAACATAGTAATATTAGTTTTACAATATGCGTAACAATTTTGGTTAAATATGACATGCATTTCAAGAGAATCTTAGATTCTTAGGTGCACCATCACAAACTCCCTTTTGGGTTATATGGTACATCTCCCTAATAATCCAATTGATAAGAAATGAATGGTTTTTGTGTGTATGTGTGTGTGTGTATGAATAATTTATCCCTTTTAATTAGGTGGATAAATCTTCTAGACAATTATACTATATATTACCAATAAATTACACTATTTGCAAATTTAAACACATAATAACCCTTTTGGACAGGTAATTAGTAATTACATGCATTTAGAGCAGCAAATACACTTCGAAATCATTCGTGGATAACTCTATAAATTTCAATGAAAAACTCACTTCGGTGATAGGTATCCCCATAACCAAGAAGAATAACACGCCCATACTTTATTTTGAGTGTTCCTATTATTATTCTCTTATAATCAGTAATGTACTAACATATAACATATAATAAGAACATGATTAATATAAAAAAAATGGATCATATATATAACCGTTTTTAAATTAATGACAAATTAACATCGTCAACCAAAACTATCCACCTAATAATTAATATCAATACAAAAATAATTTCTCATTAAATGAAACTTAGGAGAGGAAGATTCAAACCCTAGAATAATATATTATGCTATCAAGTTACATGGCTCTTGAATCTCGATTATTCATATGTAATTCCATAGTGTTAAATTTGTGCTAATGAGTACTGACCATGACCAGGGACAGAGCTAGAACTTTGACTTAAGGGGGGGCGGCTTTACTATTGGCTATGTATAGTGATTTCAACATCTGACTCAGCTACTATTTAGTTGCTGAGATTTTTTTTTTCTTTGTATTTTTAAGAACAAAATTATTTTTGTTTAAAATTTTGTTAAAGGGCAGGGTTGTTTATTTTGGATAAAATTGGTTAATTGAGCTTAATTTTTTTTAGTTTTATTATTAGTAATTTTTGTTGTTGAGCTTTTTTTTGGGTTTGTATATTTTGTTTTAGATTTTAGATCTATAAATTTTTTATGGTCACTAAAATGAGAAAAATGCTAGGGCTACAAACTTTTTTATAAATTACTGATGTAATAAATGGTTATAGATAAGTAAAAAAATGATGTGAATAGTGGGTTCATATGCGAACCAATAAGAATTTCCTATCAAAACAGTTAGTAAAAATATTGTAAAAAAGTTTGTGAGTATAATATTACTTTTAAAAGAATCAATAATATTTTTTAAGGAAAACAAAATGTAATTTTATAGAACAGAATTACTAACATTAGTACACACATAATAATAATAATAATAATAATAATATAAAATGGGGGGCATTCCCCCTAGTTCAATGATGGCTCTGTCAATGACCATGACCAATAAGTTTAGAAAAATTAAATAAATTAACTATTAGAAAAATAGTTAACGAGTGCCCTTAAGGCATTAGTTAACAATCCAGTTAAAGAAAGTTTTTATGGGAAAATGAAAAAAAAAACAATTAACATTTTTACAACTTTTTTTATTTTTCATAAAAGTAACGTTAAAACTTTCTTAAAATAAATTGTTAACCAATACTTTAAGGACACTTGTTAGCATTTCTCATTAAAAAAATAGTTAACGAGGTGGGCAATTGGTGGGCAATTTGTTGAGCAACAAGGTCGTGTCAATTTATTAAAAAAATAAGATGGCAGCAAGGTTGACTTATTAGGTGTTGAAGTCCAAGTAACCCACTTTTTTTTTTGGCTGAATTAAGTATAAAAAAAAAGTACTAATTAAGTAAGAGTTAAAATTCAGTCTGGCGTTGGCGTAAAACTAGTGTTTTATGAAAACCAGTGTTTTATTCCAACCATTGAAATCGCGCCACGTCGTCTAATGAGGCCTTACCTCATATACAAGAACAGCACCATTAATTCCCAAATCACAAACGCATATCAGATTTAACCCCCCCCCAAAAAAAAAAAGGTCTCCTCTGCTTCCTCTTGCCCAAACCTCCACCATGACACATCGACGCATGCCACCACACACGTCGCCAGGGAGCTTGTAAACATGCCGGAGCTGCCATGAGCATGGTGTCGCTATCCCAAGGTTTGTTTCAATGATTTGCCCTTTTTCCCAATTTGGATTTCGAATTATTGATGGGTTTGGGTTTTTTTTGTTGGGACACTAATAACTTGATTTGTTACGGGCTTTTCTGTATTTTGGTATCTTTGATGTGTTTTGATTAGATTCTTAAGTGTTAGGGTTCAACCCCTGAACAAATCTGATTGTGGTTCTTCAATGATAGGAAGGAGGATTGGTATTTTTTGATAGAGGCATAGAGAAGGCCATTACCTAAATACCTTAAGAAAATTCAAAACGATGTTAGTTGCTTGTATGACAGAGGTTTTGACTGTTGAGTAATGTGGTAAAAGAGAAATCAATATGAAATCTAAAAATTTTATTTTTCCAAGGGTGCAATGTAAGAATTTTTCTTAATTTTTGGATACAATTAAAAAGAAAAATGGTTGTTTTATAAAAGGAAAACCTTGTTCTTTGTCTTGTAGCTATTTTAGGACTCTGCACTTGCTCTCATATTAAAGGAAATCTTGAATTTTGAAGAAAGTCATTTTGCACTCTATTGAACATAATAGGACTAACTTAGTCATTTGAAATGAGAACATAAGATGCACAATGAATGAAAAAGGCTATATATATATATATATATATATATATTTTCCATGAAAAATTTAGTTTGGGTGGTTAGAAATTAAGCAAGACCAAGAAGCCAAATGGTCCTTGCTCTATATGGTTGGGGATCCTTTCCATTGACTGTATTTTGTCCAAGCCTCAAGGATAATAGCTCATGACTTGTGGATTTGATATGCTTTATCATTTTTCATAACTCTGATTTTGGTTCATCCATGATTACTAGTTTTGCATCTTTCGTTGTGTTTATAACATCACATTCCGTTTGTAGAATTTGTAAGTTAATTTTTTTTTTCTTCATAAATTTAAATTTAACTTTTGGTTAGCTGCTAGTTTTGTAGGTCATAATAGGCTTCCAACTATTGCATTTACATGTAAATAAAAAAACTATGTCTTAAGGGATATCTAGTATCGATGTTTGGCATCCTTATTTTACAACCCAATGAGATGGTATAGAATTTCTACACCAACATATTGGCATCCTTATTTTACAACCCAATGACATGGTATAGAATTTCTACACCAACATATGTTATGACCTTTTGGTATTAAAAACAATTGGTAGCCATCTACTTTTATTAATCTCTAGACTCCTTTGTAGCATATAAAATTTAAATTGTTAGAAAAATGAGTGTTTTTTTTTCCTTTCACTTTTTTCTTGGGGAATTTTTGCTTTTAAGTTTCTAGTTTTGATGAAATGATACAATATATAGGAATTTGTTGGTTTGTTGCACTTTTCTTTTAGGCCTATTACAATTTTAGTTTTGTAACAACCCATCATCTAGTTTGGTTTTGTTTTTCTAATACTTATATTTTAATCTGCACTTCCTAACAGGTACCAAACCAGAAGAAACCATGGTAGTAGAGGGGGCAACTTGACTCAGCTTGGTAAAGTGGGTGCAAGATTAGTAGTAAGAGAGATGGCCAACAAACATCTTAATGCTCGTACAAAGATCATGCTCCCTAGTCTGTTGTCATTGCTAATAAACCAATAGATGCTTCTTTGGTTGGTTATGGAGTTTGTATCATAGCTTATATGCCTCCAAGTATGAAAGCCACTATAGTGGATCAGATATACGGCCAATGCAAAAATCTCATATGCCATTTGCAAAGAGAATTATAGCTTTTTTGGAGGCTAGTGAGGGGAAATTTGATCTTGTTATTATGTCAAATTTTAGTTTGTATGGTACAGGAGTATTAGTTGGCTTGTATTGTTCGAAAATTCATGACCTGTCTGCGAATTTGAAAAAGTATCCATGTAATTTTGATTCTATAAAAGAATTGTTAAAATTTCTTTTATTTTGCTTATTTAACTAAAAGGCCTTTTAGTTATCCCATTTGAAAATTGTTTCAAGAAGCTTTTGGTCGAGTCTTGGTGGCATGGAAGTATATGTTCTAGCTACAAATCTTTAATCCTCACAATACACAAAAGAAGTTAAAAACCTTTCACACACATTCATACTTTAAAAGCACAATACACGAAAGAAATATAAAGCCATTCACACACATTCAGACAAGAAAGAAATTAAAAACCATTCACACACATTCATATTCTAAAATGAGTATGTTGAAAGACTAGATCTCATTTACAATTAGAACTTCACACATTTCCCACCACGATAAACTTAAGTTCCCATAGCACATAGTACTATGAGAAGCAAACAAAATTAGACAAATGTAAACTCTTTTATCCTATATAATGGAATAAGAAAGAATCTTATTTGTGTTGAGCTGATGTTGATTCTCCTTCTTTCCAACCTTGGATATCTCTTGAACAAGAGTTAAAGGTGTATAGCCAAAAAAAACCTTAGACGTAACCTTCTCTGCTATAATGTGAAATGGTAGGATACTAGAGATCATCCCAGATATGGTTGTGGAAGGTAGGGCTGGTCCAAGAGCTGCCCTTGTAACTAAACACGAATCGCTTTCCACAATAACATCTCTAATCCCTATATCTTCTACAAAAAATGAGGCATATGTCCACTGCTATTACTTCAACTTCTAGAGCTCCAAGAGAGAGAGGAATTTTTTTGCCTGCCAAAATTCTAATACTCTGTCTCATCAACAAGTTATCTAGGTCTTTTGATGCCTTCTTAATCAAACTCAAACTTTTACATGCAATCTACTTTGCCAACCCTGCAATGATCAAACAATTAATAGGTTCCAAATAAACATAATATAACAATGGATTAGAAATTTAGATTCATCATGCATATCCTTTCCACTACCCATGTCTTTTTGGCAAAGAACTAACTCGCTAAAATGAATGAAATATTAGTATACCTATTACATAGAAGGCATCTCTCAAAATTTGCCACAAATTCACAACGCTCAAAATCCATTACAAGCTATACCCAAAATCATTGAAACAACAGCTAAAAATATTCTAGATCACAAAGACGAGGATTTTAATTTATATTTCTAATACATGGGACAAACACTAATCCAGAAATTGTCAAATTAAATTCCAACCAAAAAATAAAAATCAACCAAATTTAACAAATAATGAAATCCCTCTTAACTGCAATATGTAAGGATACTCATATTCATAAGAAGCATGTATAAGGTGCCAACCATACAGTCCCTAACAACTATTAGAGTGTATACCAATCCATCCTCCTTCCTATCACTGAAGAACCACAATCAGATTCATATTGGGTTTGAATCCTAACACTTAAGAGTCTAATCAAAACCCATCAAAGATACCAAAATACAGAAAACCCCATAACAATTCAAGTTATTAATGTTCCAGAAAAAAAAAAAAAAAATCCAAACCCATCAACAATTCAAAATCCAAATTGGGAAAAGGGAAAATCATGAAAACAAACCTTGGGATCAAAACACCATGCTCACGACAGCTCCAGCAACGAATTTGGCAACTTGTGTGGTAGTGTGTGGTGGGGTGGAGGTCCAGGCAAGAGGAAGTAGAGGATATTTTTTAATTTGGTCTGATACGCATTTGTGATTTGGGATTTAAGAGTGCTATTATGGTATGCGGTAAAGTCTATTTAAAATCTTACTGAAATAATGACGTGGCGCGTTTTCATTAGCTGGTGTAAAACACTAGTTTTACACCAGCTTTGGACCAAATTTAAACTCATTAAGTAACCCACTTTTAAATATTCTAAGTTCTAACTATCTAAGTAAAAAAAGTAGTAATTTCTCACCTTAATATGTGTACAAATTAAGTCGGTGCTCTCACGTTCTCTCCCTGCTGTGGAGTTCTCTCTCTCTCGTGTGACACGAGTGTCTCCTTCCCTTGACCTAGGTCTAAGGGTATTGTTTTTTCTTTTCATTCTTTCTAGTTCTCAACGCTAAGGTTGATGACGTTGCTGATGGATTGGGTAATATGAAGCTAACATTTGATGAAGAGAAGGTTATTCCCATATATGATGAAGGCAAATTGGAGGCTTTAGAGAGTTGTAGTTTGAGTCTCATTAGGAAGTTCTTAACATGTAAACCGTTTAACAAAAGAGCAACAAAGAATACTCTAAGAAGGGCATGGGGATTGGAAAATAGTTTGCAAATCATTGAGGTGGGTCCGAATCTTTTCCAATTAAAGTTTCAATCGGAGTTTGATATGGCTCGAATTCTACAAGATGGTCCATGGTCTTTTGATAATCAGTTGTTGTTGCTTCAAAGGTGGCAGAAAGGGATGACTACGGGGAACATAAAATTAGAGCATGCTTCTCTCTGGATTCAAATATGGGGTGCACTGTTTGATATGGTTTCCCCTCGAGTAGCAAAGGAAGTTGGTAATCGACTTGGTCTTGTTGAGGAAGTAGAATGGAAGTGAAGGTAAGATGATCTTAATTTTTTCATGCGGGTCAAAGTTGCATTACTGATTGTGAAGCCACTGCGGAGAGGAGGTTTTATTGTTGGGTCAGATGGTGTTCGTACTTGGGTGTCATTTAAGTATGAACGTTTACCTTTGTTTTGCCATTACTGTGGACTGTTAGGTCACGACGTGAAGCATTGTGCATCACATTTTTCTATTATTCATAATGGAGGCGAGGTTGACTATCAATATGGGGATTATTTATGAGCTATGGGAGGGCATCCACTATCTTTCTCACCAAGAAACACAAGTGATAGTACTGGTGCTGCGAGGGAGCAAGTGATAGGGGAGTCTACAAATCATAGTCTGATGAAGGAGGCATCACCGGTGGCGGGGTTAGAGAGTACAAACCCTAGCAAGCCGATTGAAATATGTTCTGAGATTTTAGGGGATTTGCCTATATTTCAGGAAGGTGATAACGTGGACAGGGAAGGAAAGGCTTACGTACAGGGAGAAAATTCTATAAGGATGACAACGGGTCCGAATTTTCAGGATGATGATGTGGAGCAGCCATCTGGATTGGAATTAATTGATGTGGCAAAGGGTAAGCCTACTGAAGGAGGGATCAGGTCTGAGTGTAGCAGATTGGATCAAGAAGAGGCTAAGGCTGTGTCTAACAATCTAAAGCACAAATCCACTAGGACTAGGATTAACCGAATGGACTTTGGGCTTGGAAGGCTGTTTAAGGATTTGATGTTGCCAACCCGTGGGAAAAGAAGCAATGATTCTAATCTGGAGGAAGGGTAGTGTGAGGTTATTGATACTAGGGAAGCTAAGCGTGGAAGGGTAAGGAGTAGGGATGATTTTGATAATACTATATCGGCGGGGGTGGAAAGCCACCCTTACCGGGAGCAATGAGGATCCTAGGAATTGTCAAGGGCTTGGGAACCCTTGGACAGGTCGTAGCATTCGCAAATTAGTAAGGGAACAAGCTCCCACTATGTGTTTTCTTATGGAGACATGTTTGGATACGGAGGGTTTTAATAATCTTTATGGTAACTTACCTTTTCAGAATAAAATAATTGTTAAACATCTAGACGCTGGTGGAGGGTTAACATTTTTATGGAGGGATGATATTAAGTTAGAGGTAGTTAATTACATTGCAAATCATGTTTTAGCTAAGGTAATAGAAGAAGATGGCTTTGTATGGTTCATGACAGGTTTTTTTGGTTGGCTGGAGACACAACAAAAATTTAAGTCTTGGAAGCTATTGGAACATTTGAAGACTTATGTGGTGGGTCCGTGGTTATGTTTTGGAGATTTTAATGCTATTCTCCATTCCTCGGAAAAGCAAAGCACAAGGCAGCCCCATATTGCTTACATGAATGCATTTAGGGAGGCTTTGGAGAGTTGTCAATTGGAAGATCTAGGTTACAAAGGATACCCATTTACTTGGACTAATAAGAGACTCGATGATGTAAATACTAAGTTGAGACCTGATAGAGCTGTTACAACAAAAGGGTGGATAGATAATTTTTTGATCAGCAACATGGTGCATCTTCTTCCTCATGCTTCGGACCATATCCCTATTGCTATCTAGGTTCAAAAGTTTAGGCAGAAACATAGAAGAGCTGATTAGGGTTTCAAGTATAAGGAGAGTTGGTTTTTATGGGATGATTGTGAGGCACAGATTTAGCAAGCTTGGAGCTCGGCAGGCAGCAGGGAGGCGGGTTTAGCAGCTATGCATGCGAAAATAAGGCCTTGTGGGGATGATTTGAAGGCATGGGGATACACAAGGACTAAACCCAAGGAGGAAGAGATTAAATTCCTTCAAAACCAGCTTGATAGAATTAATAGAGCTGACACTACTGATGAGAGTAAGGTGGAATATTTGGAGATTAGTAAAAAGTTGGATGATCTTTTATTAAAAGAAGGGATTTATTGGGCAAAGTGGTCTAGGGTTGCATGGTTGAAACATGGGGATAGAAACACTAAAATTTTCCATTCAAAAGCATTACAAAGGCGAAGACGGAATCATATTAAGGGTAACATGAATTCACAGGAGCATTGGGTGGAAGAGGTGGAGGATGTAGCCAGGGTAGCAGTTGATTATTTTGATAATCTATTTTATGCAGGTTCATGCAATCAAATGGAGGGATGTTTAAGCACAGTCTCAGCCAAAGTAACTCCAGATATGTAGGATATGCTATCTAGGGATTTTACTACTGATGAAATCAAGGAAGCTGTATTCCAAATGGGACCAACAAAGGCACCTGGACCTGATGGTATGAATGCCTTATTTTATCAAAAATTCTGGCATATAGTGGGCAATGATGTAGTGAATGTTGTGTTAGATTTTTTGAATGATGGAGTCATGTTACCTGATTTAAATCATACAAATATTGTGCTCATTCCTAAAGTGAAGAATCCAGAGAAAATGTCTGAATATAGACCAATTAGCCTTTGTAATGTCATCTATAAGATTATTTCTAAAGTTCTTGCAAATAGGCTGAAACAAGTGCTTCCTGATATTATTTCCCTCACCCAGAGTGCATTTGTGCCAAGTAGACTTATTATAGACAATGTCATTGTGGCATATGAGGCTTTGCATTCTATGCATGCCGGGAAGAAGGGCAAGATAGGTTCTTTGGCTTGAAGTTAGATGTCAGCAAATCTTATGATTGAGTAGAATGGCTATTTTACAAGGCATAATGCAAAAGTTGGGTTTTCCAGAAAAGTGGATTGAGAGAGTGATGACATGTGTCACCACCACATCATTCTCTATTCTACTCAGTGGAACACCTTATGGGAATGTGCTTCCATCTAGAGGAATCCAGACCCTCTTTCCCCATATTTGTATCTGTTGTGTGCAGAGAGATTTACATCTTTGTTGGCAAAAGCAGAGAATGATGGCAAAATTCATGGAGCTTCTATTTGCAGAGGGGCATCGAAAGTTTCTAACTTATTGTTTGCAAATGATTCCCTTTTGTTTTGCAGGGCAACACAAAATGAGGTGGAGGTAATTTCTGAGGTGCTTCAGACCTATGCCAATGCTTCGGGACAGTGCATAAACTTGGAGAAGTCTTTGGTCTTTTTTAGCAGTAACACTTCAACTAGTTAGAAGCAAGATATTCTGAGGGTCTTGGGAGTTTAGGAGGTAAACCAATTTGACTCATATTTGGGGCTGCCTACCTTAGTAGAGAGAACTAAATATCATACGTTCTCATACTTGAAGGATAGGATATGGAAAAAATTGCACGGCTGGAAAGGGAAGATGTTGTCTAGGGCTGGTAAGGAAATACTTATTAAAGCAGTTATTCAGTCTATTCCTACTTACACCATGAGTGTATTTCAACTCCCTTTGAAGCTATGTGATGAACTAGATGCGATGTGTGCTAAATTTTGGTGGGGGCAAGTGGGGAATGAACAGAAAATTCATTGGCAAATGTGGGAAAAGTTAACAATATCAAAGAAGGATGGAGGAATGGGTTTTAGGGATTAAGGGCATTTAATTTAGCTATGTTAGCTAAACAAGGGTGGAGGTTGCTGCATGATAATAATTCTTTAGTATATCAATGCCATAAAGCTAGATACTTTCCAAGAACTCATTTATTTGATGCAAAGGAGTCCCCAAATTGTTCCTTTGTGTAGAAGAGTATTGTGGCATCCTTACCTATTTTGAAGTCAGTGTGTTGTTAGAGAGTTAGGAATGGCCATTCCATTCGAGTTTTAGGGGATAAATGGATACCAAATTATCCAACAAATGCGCCTTTGCAACTAGTAAAGGATGAAGTTCGAGAGGTGACTGTTGCTGAATTGATTGATCAAGATTTGCATGCATGGAGATCTGATTTTATCATGGACATGTTTGAGAAAGAGGACGCTGAAGCTATTTGTAGAATCCAACTAAGCCAAAGATATGTGGAAGACATTATGATTTGGTTGCATCATAAGAAGGGGTTGTTTGTTGTCAAGTTCGCATACAAGGTGGCTAAGGAAGTATTGAGAGGAGGAAATGTAGCCGTGAGTTCAAGGGGCTGTGCTGGGAGAAGAATTCGGACTACACTATGGAAGTTTCGAATCCCAAATAAGATTAAAGTGTTTGGGTGGAGAGCTTGTAATGAAATTTTGCCAACAAAGCTGAATTTGTCAAAAAAAAGAATAATTGATGATGCGATATGTCCAATATGTATGAGATTTTCGGAATCAGCTATCAATGGTCTTTGGGAATGTGAGGCAGCTAAGGATTTGTGGTTTGGCAGCTTGAAAATTCTGCAAAAAGGGGTCTTGGGTTTGGCTGATATGATTCACTTAAAGGAATACTTGCTGGATTGGGTTGAGTCACAAGACATGGAGGTTGTGTTAGTCCAAGCATGGTTGATTTGGAATCAAAGAAACCGGGTTGTGCATGGAGGAAAGTTTCATGATCCGAGGTGGTTGAACAACCGTACAAGAGAATTTTTAGAGGAGTATCGGACTGCATAAGAACAGATGGGAACTGAACATGTGATGCAGCCAAATTGGGATACCTAGCAACCTCCTCCACAGTTTGTCTTCAAGCTTAATTTTGATGCAGTAGTGTTCTCAGGCCTTAACAAATTCGGATTTGGTGCAGTCATAAGAAATGAGAAAGGCAAGGTTACAGCAGCCATGGCAGCCAAGGGAGCTAACATTTTTTGCAGCGAGGAGGCTAAATTACTTGCATGTAGGAAAGCCATTGAGTTTGCCGTGGATGCTGGCTTCTCTGAATTAGTCATTGAAGGGAATAACAGCTCTGCCATGAAAGCTATTTCAACTCTAAAGGATGATCGGTCAATGCTTGGGAATGTTATCGGGGATATCCAACACTTGCTTAGAAATTTACGGTGGGTAAGGATTGAATGTACTAGGAGAGGGGGAATAGGGTGGCTCATGTGTTAGCTCAATTTGCGAGGAATATTATTGATGATATGTATTGGAAGGAAGATGTACATCCAATAGCTAGGGAAGCTTTGTACCAAGATGCTGATTTTTTTTTGATTAATTGAATGGAATGCTTCTGTTTCAAAAAAAGAAAAGAAAAAAAGAAAGTCGGCCTTCTCACTTTTATGTTTTGACACCGCGTAAGCTGTTCCCCATTTTCCTGCACTCACCCACGTGACTTAAAAGAACCCAACTGGACCAAGTCCTTCAATTTTGAACATGCAGATCCACTTTTTGGGTTTGTTTTATTGCACTTATTCATTAGAACTAATGCAACAACTCAACCCATATTGAAAACTATTAATATTTTGTATACACACAACTAAGTATGACTTATTAGGCAAGAAAATCTAGTACCACAACTTTTTTTACCATAATTGTGACGTGGAAGAGTGTGAATGATAAAGAAAAAAAGTGGGTCTATGTGTAAGTGATAGACAGACCATTCACAATTTGTCATATCCAAATTGTGGTAAAAAGTTATGAAATAATGTGGTTTTAGAACTATTTTTATTAGCCTAATAGAAAGAATTTACTTGCATGAAAATGCACACGACATTTCTGATTTCTTAAACCATCTTTCACAAACCTATATAATTGCATAATCTAGAATAAAATTGAGTCATTATAAACCTTAAAGATTTGGCAAGGGTTGTCTTGTTTGTGGATTCTCCCAAACGGTATCTTAAGTTCCTAATCCTTGAATCAAATTCCTAAACAAGATTGTAAAATAGAATTTCCTTTCATACAATATATTCAATAAAAAGATTCCAAAGGATGTCAATTAATTTGAAAATTGAATGCAGGACTTGCCTCCCCTAACCCCAACAGCCAGCGCTCCCCTTTGCAAGAGTTATGCATCCCAACAAGTAGATAGTGTTCAAGGGAAAAAGACTTTGAACATTTATTTTTCTGATTTCAATTTGTATTGTGCCAATGCTAGAAAAGAAAATACTCTATCAAAAAACGAAGACATTAATGGCTATAGTAATTAAAGGTTGCTAATGAAATTAAATTAAGGACTTGAGGATAACAAGAGGAGTGAGAATATGAGGATGGAAGGATATTTACCAAAAATACAAGAGGGAGGATTTTTGAAAATTTTGAAAAGTCAAAGGCATCACCCTCTGCCCTTTGAACATGCCTATACTTTATTTTTTAGGTTCCTATTTTTTTTTTTTCATAATTAATAATGTACTAATATATAATGAGAACATGATTAATAAAAAAATGGATCAGGTATATAACCATTTTTAAATTAATGGCAAATTAATATTGTCAACCATAATTACCTACCTCATAATACTACAAGAAATTTGGTCTTTAGCAACGGCATATAGTCGTCGCTAATGCTTTAAATATCGTTGCTAATTATATTGTCAACGAAAAATGTCATCACTAACTTTCATTGAACAAAAATCGTAACAATTTTTTTTTTAGTGACGATATTAATGTCATCGTGAATATAATACTATTAACAACGACAAAGTCGTCACTAATAGTTACAATTGTCATCATAAATAACTCAAGAACCCAAGGCGAAATGTCGTCACTACTAGCTCATTAGTAGTGACTAATTTTTTGTCATTGCAAGTAGATTATTATTAACGACGACATTTTTGTTGTCGCTAATATGTCATTACTAGCAATGACACTTGCTGTCATCACAGATAATGATATATTAGTGACCGCAAACATGTCATCACTAAAAATTTCATGTTAGCGATGATATTATTTGTCATCACTAATGATGATAAGGGTAATTTTGTAGTATTGATAAACTTTTCCATATTAGGGAAAGGCGACGGTCCTGATGCACTCATCAGCCTCACTTGCGCATTCATAGCCAAACAACGATAGGATAAAGTCGACGGTTCCACCTCAAAGCTGACGGCTGCACCCTGAGGTTAACAAACACCTGAATGAGACGACTAGAATATATAGACAGAATAAGAGGATAAGCGAACCTTTGACGAGTCTGACATGGCCTTACTTGGCCTTTACGCATGAGTATATAAGGAAATATTTTGTACCCCACGATTAACCCTAATCAAGGGAGTCCTATAAGGAAAGGATCTCGTAAG
This sequence comes from Quercus ilex subsp. ballota, assembly GCA_032727855.1. NCBI lineage: Eukaryota > Viridiplantae > Streptophyta > Magnoliopsida > Fagales > Fagaceae > Quercus > Quercus ilex. The sequence goes on from CM064919.1 coordinate 23,620,087, forward strand.
ATACGTGAATTAAAGAAGATCTTTCCCATAAGGAAAGATATTCTAAGCCGAGGAACAGATGTCAACCCCATGCTACTATAAAAACCTCAAGACCCTCACAAACCAAGGTACGCATAATTTCTCCCAACTCTGGCACTCTAGAGTTGTGAAAAGTTCTCTAACTTGACTTTTGGAGGGTATTTGGTCGGTACCACACCGGTACTTTCTTAAGGTTTGTCTTCTTTCTCTATGTTGTGCAAGTGTTGACTCGAGCACATGAAGACTGTGTGACTTACTGATGATTTTTGGCATCATCAAATGATATGATAAAATATTAGCGACAACATTGTCGTTGCTATTAACATTTACATTTTTTTTTTGGATTTTTCTTTAAAATTTACATTTGGGATTTTACATGGGTACCTGATGGGAAATAATAAACCACAATCCTATACACATCACAAAATTTTCAATTATAAATACTCATATAAGCATAACAACTGCTCAATCAATAACTACTAATAAGGGAAAACAATACCTAGTTCAATATCATATACATAATATAAGTTCCAATCTATTCACTTAAATACTAATCAAATGATAACAAATTCTCATGAAGATATGCAACCAAGCTGAAACTTGTTGTTGCAATGAAATATATCTCCCCTCGACATCATCTCATTAATGCATGGACATGTGCGCTTCCATGAAATCAAAAGAGAGAATGATGAAAACTACCAGTCGATGGTGAAGTTTCTTTGCAAGTTTCTCAAGCAAAGGTCATGGAGGAAGCTCTGCAAGGGAAACAATGGTAAAAAATTTTAGAGGGGTTTTGTGACCTATAGCCTAAATTTAAAATTTCATGACTTGAACATAGTTCAATGTCATTGTTGATGCCTTGAGCACAACTCCTTTTAGGCTTTTACATCACCAAGATTGCACTAAGAAAAACCTAATATGAAGTGGCTCCAAGGCTCAACCAATCCAATCATCCCCACCAACCCTTAATAGGAAACATCTTTTTCCATAAGTTTAAAATCCATCGGAACAGTGCAAACCAAACCCATGATGAAACACATGATTCTTGAAAAATAAATAAGAAAATTAGGAACAATTCAAGAAAGGTTTTCTCAAACAAGATAGCTCACCAGCAACACGAGGGTCCAGATTTGCATCATCTGCTAAAGCTGCAGCACAAGAAACCCTTGGAACATGATAGACACCTACATTTTTGGAGAGCTCCCTTTTGCAGACATCATCAGGTAAAGAAAAACATCTAACCACCTTTATAGTTTCATCAACAATATATACCTTAAAGAGAACACCTCCTACAATCATGACAAGAATGACAATTTTGAAATCACAACATTTTTGTGGCAACTATGAAGATAATAAGACATGTCTTACAATTGCATACCATGGTTAACAAACTCCTGAAGAACAAGTGGAGGTTCAAGTTTTTGAAGGGAGTTTTGATCAAAAGTGAGTGATAATTCATGTGACTGCACTTCCATCAGCAATTAATGGCTTTGCAACTGAAACAGATATGAAAATGTAAAATCATCACTAGACCATCACAAATCCACTACTGATGATTTCCTTAAAGCCATTTAGGCAGCAACTTATCCCAAAAGTTTAGTCAAGAAACAAGACTGACATATTAGGATAGGAATATCTCAGCAATAAATAAATAATTTCTTTCAACATACAATCCCATTAGTGTCAATTACACCATATTTCTAAGAAAAGTTGCTAGTAATTTTTGATGCATAGCCTATAGTGGACCTACAATTTGCAAGCATACACGAGAAACTGCAAATGCAAAAACATATATACCAAGTTGTTATATCAGCCTAGATTTGGTAATTGCATCAGGGATGGATGATGCATCTTTCTTGATAACCAATTGCACCAACTTTGCCTGTGTAGTGGTCAATCATCAAAATCATAGTCAGTAGGCATGACAAAACCTTTTTTAGCTCAGTTACAACAATCATTTAAACTTACATTACGTCCATTGTACATGGGTTGCACCTTTTTTGATGAGATTGATTACTTATTAGCTGAAGGCTAAGCCAAAAACCTATTCCTAGTAATTGAGATGTCTAAGAAAATTAACATAAAAATTACCATAAGAGTCAGACAAATTTAGATTAGCAACAGCCTTTAGCATGAATTGGCAATTGCGTAAATGTTGTATGGCATCTGGAGGATCAAGAATTGTTACTTCTGGATGTGTTTGCCTGTAATCCTACAAATATTGACGAAAAGAAGGTAAGAAGGGAGGGCGGAAGTATTATGCATACATTTCAAATAACCATATTTATCAAATCAACAAGATATTTTGTTCAAAAAACCAAAACAGTGGTCATATATAAAACAATGGAGCAAAGTGGTTTGAGAAAGCATCCAAAAGACACCATTATTGTCCGAATGAGAGGGGGGGGGGGGGGGGGGGACAAAAGAAAGAAAGAAAGACAACATTAATGATGCTTACCTCAAAATATCCAAAACTGGTCTCTCTTGAAGGACAGTATTACTTTCAATTTCATTGGTCTTGGGATCACTAATATAGTCTATTCCATCACCATGACTCTCACCAGTGTTCAACTCAAGGATTGTTCCCCCCTTTTTCTTCAAATGCATTCCCAGTCGAGGTCCTTCTTCCCATGTAAATGAATCAATGTACAGCTGATAAAGAGACAACTCAAGACAAGATGTCAGGAACACCTCAAATTTATATCTATACAGACGAAGATCTGAGAATCCAGGACTTTTCAACCAATATCCAACAAACAAAGGAAGAGCATAGAAACAAGCTACTGGAGATGTAAGAGAATATTCGTAACGGGGTGGGCATGCTCGAGCTGGACAAACAAAAGTGGTGTTTGTTGAACTCTGACTGTGATTTTTAACCTTTGTTTCAAATTCACAAAACTAGGCTAGGTTGGTGTCCCAACATAAGGGGTTCCCTTTAAGGCTGACATTAAAAATGAGGCTTTATCACATCAATGAGCTATGTCTGTTACACCTTGCAAAACTAAAATTAAAAAAATCACATCCAAAATCTCTAAATCAAGTATTCACATTTTGAAGATACATTTCATTACAAATGAAGTTCTCTATGAAACTAATTAGAAAGTGAAAATTTGGAAGGAGGCATAGAAGCAAACCCGATAGTGACATTTGGAGGTAGATAAGAGTTTCTTGTAAATGTAATAATTGGAAGTTTATTATACTACAACTCCCTACAATAGCAAAGAGCCAAAAGCAATAGCTTAGAAAGTCCAGTACGAGAGTAAATTTATAAAGTTAACCTAGAAGATTATACATTTTAATTTTACAAAAGACCATTCTATACTTAGAACAAGGCATCAATTGATTTTTCACCATTAAAAGAAAAAGATGCTTGAGAGCATGAACGAACACACACACACACCCATGCCAAAAGATGATGTCACTTTAACCAAGGGATAGCAACATTGACGCTCAGGTCTTACACTGTAAGTTTCCCTGTTCCATTCAAAGTCCTATTTTGCCAAATGAATGATGGAACAGAGCCGTTCAAAAAATTGTTTGCAATTGACCTAAAATGGAGAATAATTTACCAAATAAAAATCCAATTATTTTATTAACAATTTAATTTATTTATAGAAATTAACTAATAAATTTAAAATTTAATGGTTGAGATAAATAAAATCTCAAATTTTAGGTTTATACAGAATAATTTACAATACCATTGAATTATAGAAGTAAACACAAAAGGAGGGAAAAGAAAGGAGACTACTTACAACCATTGAAGATTAGGAAGACCCAAAACTGAAAAGTTGGAGGGCTTTGTCACTTCACTAGCCAAATTCTTCAACTCCACAGTAGCAGCAGAAGCCTCTTTAGCCAATTTTTGATTTTGCACACGTAACCCACTATTCTCCTCTGAAAGCTAACCATGTTCCATCTTAAGTTTCTCATTCTCAATCTCCTGTCCAAACAAACAAACACAACAATGAGTTCCAAAAGTGTAGGCACTTGTCAAAATGTAGAATGACACATAAACAATGTGCTTTAATACCAGACAACTGTGTAGTATATTTTGCAAATGAATCAGGAAGTTTCATAGCTTGAGTGGGTCAAGTAGTTGGATCTTCTACAAGGATCACATGCTAGCCATTTATGAATTAGATTTTGTTAGATGGATCGCCATGGTGTAGAAGACAAGGTGTTATTTGCATGTTATAAATAGGCTTCTTAAATTGGGCCAAAAAGGAGGAACTCATGATAAGGACAATCAGGTCGCTGCCATAATAACCTGACTTTAATGAACCACAATTCCACACATCACAAATTTTCAATCACAAATACTCATATAAGCATAGCAACTGCTATCAATAACTACTAATAAGGAAAAAAAATACCCAAGTTCAATATCATATACATAATTTAAATTCAAATCTACTCTCTCAAATAATAATAAAATAATAACAAATTCTTCAAGAAGATATACTACCAAGTTTGTAATGTATCTCCCCTCAACATCATTAGTAGCCCAAGGCAAGCAACATATTAACCTGAAATAAAAAGAATAAACCAATGTAAAGATCAACTAAAGTACATGAAAAAAATGTGTACAAAATAGTTTTAACATCCAAGTAAAACTTAAATTTTTTTTTTCAAAAGTACCATAGCTAAGAAGATATATAAGCTTTATGTATTTAACAAAACTTAACTTGCATCAAAACTCAACTTAATCTTCATCCCCAATATCTCTAATAGATTCATCATTGCTAGATAAATCTTTTTCCTGATCTGAGCTTGAAACATTATCATCAATATATATTTCTTCTTCATAGTTGGAGTCTGTATCCCATTCCTCATTAGACAAGTCATCATTGATGAACATACTTCCTTCAAGTTGCACATATACATCATCAACAAGTATTAAGGCCCCCAAATCTATTGCTGACACATCATATTTATGTAACAAAGTTGAGTCTTCATCATTTTCTTGTTGAACTGTTGCATTAACCCCAATACATTCACTTTCTTGGTATACCTTATCACCATTATCTTCTTCATTTTCTTCATGCACTTCCTCTGTGCTCGTGGGAATATCATACATGTTTCTATGCGTCATATATTGCACCACTCGCCAACTACTGCCCAATTTGGTATCATTCAAGTAAAAATCTTGTGAAGCTTGGCATGTTAGGATAAATGGGTTAGAATGATACCATGTACGATATGTATTCACACTTGTAAAATGCTCATCCCTTTGCTTTCTTGTTCAATTTCTAGTGTCCCACCAATCACACTTAAATAAATACACACGATTGTTGCCTTAGTAGTTAACTCCAAAACATTCCTCAACTCACCATAGTAGTCAGTTTTTGTTACACCATCTTCACTCGAAACAAAGACACTGCTATTTTGGGTACGATGAATATGTTCATGGTCTTTTGTGTGGAACCTAGCACCATTCACAATACAACCTTTGTAAACTGCAACTAGAGAATCAAATCCGCATGCAAGACTATATAATTCTTGGGACACATATGCCGCATTACTCCCACATATACGATTTCAAAAATAATTTTCGAATTCAACTTCATGCTTATGATCAATGTCAATGATGTCTTCTCCCTTGATCTTCAGATAATGCTCAATACATTATAAATACATATAAGGACTTCATTTTACTTTCAAGTAACATGTAAATTTTCCAAAAAAAAAAAAAAAATCAATGGATCTTTTGATAATGCTCACTACATGATAAAAACATATAAGCACTTCATTTTATTGTCAAGTAACATGTAAATTGTATAAAAAAAAAAAAAAAAAATCAATGAAGCACTTACGTTTTGTATGAATCAATTTCTGAGCAATTGCTAAGCACATACCATCAAGCCCGTGTGAGATGCATATCATCAAGTCTTATATATTTTGCTACTCCCAAAGGACATACTAGTTGTGAAAAAACAGACAAGCCTACATCCCTTTCACCCTGGCACCTATCATTATTTCACTCCTCACAACTCCATACTATCTCAATCTCACGAAGATACATGGAGTAGAATGTCAAACATTCAATAGATAAATATTCCTTAGCAATTGACCCTTCTAGACATGCTCTATTTCACACAAACTGCTTTAATTTACCAAGAAACCTTTCAATTGGATACATCCAGTGAAATTGAACAAGTCCTGCAAGCTCTACCTCTCAAGTAAATTAAGAGCTAGATGTACCATTATATTGAAAAAAGCAAGTGGAAATATCATTTCCATTTTGCATAAAATCACAACAATGTCATCATTCATTTGATTTAAGACATCTAACTTCAATGTTCATGAACACAAGTCCTTAAAAAACAAACACAATTCAATCAATGTTGTATATATATTATCATTAAAATATCCACGAATTGCAACAGGAAGTAAGCATTGTAAGAGTACATGACAATTGTGGCTTTTCATTCCTGAAATCGTACCCTTATTGGTGTTCACGCATCAACTAATGTTAGATGCATACCCATCAGGAAACTTCACATTTTTTAACCAATCACATAAACTTGTATTCTCAGCTTTTGTCAATGTATACTTTGCTTGTGACATTTTTGTAGATGTACTAGTTTTCTATAAATGCAAATCATTATGTATGCCCATATCTATAGATTTCCATAAATTAAATCTAATGATTAGAAAAAAAAAAAAAAAAACTATTGTCACAAGTTTGTTACTAATCATGTCAACCAAAACCTAATTAAGTCATAGGTTCTCTCTCTCTCTCTCTCTCTCTCTCTGAGGAAAGATCAATTCTTTAATTGATCAAAAAATTGAAGGAAAGATAAATTCTAAATTAAACATTTTTTCCTTTGCATTACTTCTACTATAAACCTTGCTCTCTTTCTTACAAGCTAAACATATTGGCTACAAAAAAAACAGTTCGCTTTTTTCAGATTTGTGAAGCAAATTCAACAAAACATGTGTGTAACACTTCACTGACATTGTAAAAGTAATCCCATTGCCTTTTATAGCCAAATTTTGCATCTGGCCTCCATTATGGACAGAAGAAAAAGATGGTGATGATCTAACCTCCCTCTGTACGAAGAAAAGACCTAGAGATGATTACTATCATGAAACATTTGAAGTAGAAACATTGGTAGCCAATTAGCCATTGCACTGCTTTCCTAGTTCACTGTCTTAAAAACCAACTATTTCAACCAACCAATTGGAAGGAAGCCAAACAATAAACGAACCATTATGTACATGAAAACAATGTAACCGAACCATCTAAGTGGATCTGGCAAGATTATAGATGCTAGCAACACCACTAAAAGAGTAGCTGAAAGATCACTGATGTGACCACAAACAAGTACAAATACCTTGTCAACTATTGCACGATTGAGTGTGGCTTCAGCTATAGACATGATATAGTAAATAAGCAAGTTGAAAATGGAAACATTCATAGTTTTTGGGTGAGTATCAAAAGGAGCAAAATTCTTGTTTTCATACTTCATTTCTATAAAGCATAAATGTACAGCAATTGTTGATGCAAAGATGGCATGTGATAGGCCAAGAATGTATTAACCCCTTGTCATAAATTAATTGATTAATTAGCCAAATTTATCAATTAATCAAATTAACATGCAAAGCTCGTGGTAGCACAAACAAATCATCAATTATCTAAAGTATGTAGTGGAAAATAAATTGACACGGTGATTTGTTTACGAATGGGGAAAACCTACACGACAAAATCCCACCGGGTGATTTTAAGGTCATCACTCCCGAGAATCCACTATTACCGAAACAAGCGGTTACAAGTGAAGGAATCCCAGTACCTTATACCAACCTACAGTTGAACCCTTACCCCAATACCCAGTTGGACTTGTTCTGTAGTGATAATCTCTCATTTTCAATGCACGACTCCCAGTACGTTACTAATCAATTGCGCTGATCCCAGTACGCGACTTGATCACCAACTTGAGAAGGATGTTGGCTGCAATGTTCTTCAATTCATCCAGACGATGAAGATCATGAAGTTGCTTGGTCACAAAACCCTATGGTGTACAAATACAACAGCTTCTTCAAGAACTAGGGCAAATTAGGTTTCCGGTCACACTCTTCTTCACACTTGTAGAATTGTGCTCTTGTGCAACTTGTGTCACCTTTTTTAGTCCTTAAAATAATCTTTATATATGTTTAGGGTTGTGTGAAATGAAAGTCTAGACATACATTCACGGATTGGATGAAAAACAGTCCTGAAAAACTGAGTTTCATAAACCTCAATAGATAGCCATCTATCGAGCTAGCTGTCGAGGCACGGGCTTTAGCAGCTTTTAAACCTCAATAGATGCTAGTTGTCAAACTTTAAAAACCTACACTTTCTCACTTGATTCTTAGACAGACTTGCATGGATTTAACACCTGAACTTGAAACACGGTTTCTTGAAGCATTAAACACATCCTAGATCTACCAAATTACAAGTAAAGTGTGTTTTGTCAAAAAATTAGCCAACTACATAAAATAGTGACATATGTTCCTAACATTGAATCACATATGTCCTAACAATCTCTCCTTTTGGCAATCCGTGACAAAACTACAACAAACAAATGAGATATGAGAGAAGTCATAAATCACTCAACTCATATTCACATGTTGGATACAATAAAATCTATCCTAACACAAACTCTTCAAAAACTTTGCAAGAAGAGAGTTTATGGCAAGTAGACTTTGACAACTTGTATTTCTGAAACACTTAAAATAAAACTCATCAAGTCATCTTAGTGTGAAATAGAAATAAAAGATTGTATACAATATATAAGAAACATGTGTATAAAGATAGAAAAGAAACAACACTTGGAGAGATAGGTGAAAGAACATACATCAATATATATAAACCAAATATAAATACAATGTATGTCAAAATGGTCACAAGACCAATATACCAAAGATAATGTATCTGTAATAGAAAGAAAAGAAAAGATACAAAAATCCTCACTACATCCCTCAACATAGACTCCCCCTATCTCCTAAACTAACCCTCTCCCTATGAGTATGATTACTCTCATCTCAAAACTACTCCCCTTTTTTGTCACGAGTGACAAAGGGCAAGTACATCAAGTAGACATCTCATCATCACTAGGGGAGCCATCATCATCATCCTCAGCACTACCGGAGCCATCGTCATCGTCATCCTCAAAAGCTGGCAGAGATGGAGAGGAAGCCACTGTGAAACCACCCATCACAACCTGTCGTTGTACGATACGACCTACATAGGTGTTCACCTGACATAACTCATCGCTGAGAGTGTGAATGCAAGCATCCATGTGCATAAGCTGTGCCATGATGGCCTCAAGTGTTACTCCACCTACTGAAGAAGAAGGAGCGGAGATGGATGGAGCATTAGAAGTTGGAGGAGCTGTCGTTTGCATCTAGGGTTGCCTCGAGCAAAGCTGTGCAAGACTCCGCTTCACCGTAGCGGCGTCAATGGCACACATATATGAGAAGTGGGGAGACTCGGGATAGGAGATGGAAAAATGGCGAACGAGTCTCGTGATAGCAGAAGGAAAAATGAGCTTATCACGAGTCGCCATGTCCTTATATACATCTATAAGGGAGAGTATAAAGTGTGATGGAAAGTCAATAGAGATATCCTCAATGAGGGACAACAAAAATCGAGCACGAGGCTCTGTTATAGTGTTATAGTGAGATAATGGATGAAAAACAAATGTCATCACCATGTTTAGGAATCTCGGACCTTTAGCAAAGGCCGAGCAAGGGGTGTTTTGACGGTCACCCCAAGATGATGGTGTCTCACAAAAGTGAGACACGAGTTCGTCTTTAGACACTGTCCTCAGACATGCACAGCTTGGGTAGTTAGGATGCGCTACCCTAGGCAAGTGTAGTACCTCAGAAACAATCTCCGGAGTAACTACCATGCGTATACCTCGAACGCTAGTAGAAAACTGAGGTATAGAGTAATTGAATCCGTGCATATTGGAGTAAAACTCCTGTATGATCATGGAAGGGCACGTGACCGAGGTGCCACATAGTGAATCCCAACCCCTACTGTAGATGACAGTGGGCAGGTCAGTGTCAGAAAAGTTTGATAGAATGACTTAGTGTTCCGAATGAATGCCGCGTCGTGAAAAGTTCTCCAAAAAGTCCGATTTGGCCTTCTCATCACGGAACCGGACGTGAGAGGGAGTGATGTCAGATGGAGAAGAAGAAGAAGATGCCCCGAAACGAAGATGGTTCTAGGATGGAGTAGACTTATGCTTAGGTGCCATGATGCAACTAACGTAAGCGGAAAAGAAAGAAAGAAAGAGAGGGAGACAATCAGAAAAGTACCAAGCAACAAATATATCAAAATATATAGAATTGAAGGTATGTATGCATGAGAATGCATGAATATGTGACCTGCAAAAATAAATTCATCATGGGCTTAGCCCAATCCAAACCTACCAACACATAACATAGCAATAAGGAAAACACACATCTAAAATGCATGAAACATTGTTATAATGCACATGTGATGCAATGCATGAAATTTAAAGATCATTTTAACAAAAACCCATCCCAAAATTTTAACAAAAACTCAAAAGTATTGAAAAAATTCAAACAATTTCAAAAAATCCCAAAAGTTAGGTCAAACATATGAAATGCATGATGAAGAGACGGATTAAGGACCTTACCAATGAAGAAAAACAAGATTAAGGTTGAAGAAAGCTTGGGAATGGAGTTGGAGCGAGTGAGAGGTGTTTGGGAGGTGAAAAGACTGAAAACTGTCGAGAGTGATCGAAGGTGAGAGATCTGAAATCGCGATGGCTGCTTATATAGAAATCTCATAAATCTCGATTGATCAAGAGCTATTGAGTAGCTATCGAAGTTTAAAATGCGTGTTCCAGCTGTTGAACCTGCTAATGAGGAGCTATCGAGGATCAAACAAGAGGATTTCAACACAAAGAAGCTCAATGGATCGAGGTAGCTATCGAGCAGCTATCGAGATGATAGAAATTTTCTCGATTGATCGAACTAGCTATCGAGAATGCGATAAGAAAAGCCTGAAGGGTCTCGATAGATAGCTTATCTGTCGAGAGGTATCGAGGTTGCTTAAAAACAGTTTTTCAAGGAAGAGAAAAACACAGATATGAATGCAATCAAACATGCAACTCAATGAAGGATCCAAACATTATTTTAAGCTCTCAAAACATCTCTCAACAAGAAAAATGTAAGCACATAGATCCCAAAACACACACACTAAACAAGTCTAACTAATTTTATATTTCGAAAACAAGTTAAGACAGTTTAGTGAGTATACATTAACACATGTATTCCTTGTGATGGCCAAATCACATTGTACCTGCACATGTATCAAAAGTAGCAAAGAATATTGCGTGTTGTGTGTGAAAAACATCGCAAGATTGCACAAGTGTCTACATGATATGACGATTTGAGATATGAGAAAATCACTTTAACTCACACACAATCATAACTATTTGATAAGGACTATCACCTTCAAGGTACATCCTATAACTCCCACATCTCCTAGAATACACGCTTGCAATCATATATAAAGCATTTTGTTCTTTTTGCTTTTTATTTTTCTTTGCATATATATATTTTTTCTTTTAAGCAAACCATGTATGGGCATATAAGAGAGAGAAAAGAAATATCCAATGATGTTAAGCATTTGACATTGCACTTTTGCTATGCCGAAGCATACGGATGTCATTTCATAATTGGTAGGCAATAGTGGTGAGATGGTTATTTATGCCTTTCTCTTAGGATTTTCTAGTCCTTCCGTCAAAAAGAGTGATACGAGTGTTAAGTACAAGAGATCACTTAACCTTACTCATCATAAACACGAGCCACAAAGCTCACTTGCTTAGTTGTGTATAAAGATACTAATCTAAGCTACAAGAGATACAAAGTTTAGAAAATTTTGTTTCAATGGTCATCCAAGGTACACAAGTACCAATGTACACATACACACACTGTTTTTGTATTTTTCAAATTTTCAAATTTTATTTTTTATGAAAAACAAAATAAAACAAAACTGAAAACTAACCAAACAAAAACATGTTAAACAAAACAAAGCAATGCATAAAACTAGATGCAAATGTATAAGGAAGGAAGAAGAGAAGAGGAGATCAATCCACGGAGATGACACCAATGTTTTGGCGAAGGAATTCAAACCGTTTACTATCAAGAGGTTTGGTAAACAAATCAGTCTTCTGATCATCAGTGTGAATAAACTCAAGAGTAAGAGTACCATCTTTGACAAGCTCTCTAATAAAGTGATGTTGAATCTCTATGTGTTTAGTTCAAGAATATTGAACTGGATTCTTAGAGATGTTGATGGCATGGTATTGTCACAGTAGATCGTAAGATGCTCTTGACAAATACCGTAATCATGGAGGAGTTTTGCATCCACAGAAGTTGGGTGCAACAGCTACCGACAGCGATATACTCAGCTTCTACAGTGGATAATGAGATGGAATTCTGCTTTTTGCTCATCCAGGAAACAAAATTATTACCCACATAGAAACAACCCTCCGATGTACTCTTTCTATCATCAGCATTCCTAGCCTAATCAGCGTTAGAATACCCAGCTAAGACATCATTTGTGTCCTTGCTGTACCACACACCAAAGTCGGCAGTGGTTTTGACATACTTTATGATTCTTTTCAAAGCAATCATATGAGACTCTTTGGGATTAGCCTGATATCTAGCACACACTTTCACACTGTAACTAATGTCAAGTCTACTAGCAGTAAGATAAAGAAGACTACCTATCATGCATCTATAGAGAGATGAATCAACACTTTTACCTAACAAGTCAAAAGTGAGTTTAACATTTGGGCTCATAGGGGTTCTAACAGAACTAGAAAATTCCAAACCAAACTTTTTCACAAGATTTTTAGCATATTTAGATTGAGATAGGAATATACCTGAATCTTGTTGATGAATCTGCAATCCAAGGAAGTGAGTTAGCTCTCCAATCATGCTCATCTTGAACTTGGCCTGCATGAGTTTTGAGAAGCTATGAGCAAGTTCATCCTTAGTTAACCCAAAGATGATATCATTAACATAGACTTAAGCAACTATCAACTCGCCGTCTTCCCTCTTTATGAAGAGAGTTTGATTTCTTTTCCTCTGGTGAACCCATGTGACACCAAGTATTGTGTGAGCCAATCATACTAAGCTCTGGGGGCTTGCTTTAATCCATAAAGTGCCTTCTTGAGGTATAACACATGATCCGAAAAGTGTGGATCAGTGAACCTTTTTGGTTGAGCCACATAGACATCTTCTTTAAGTAGCCCATTCAAGAATGTAGTCTTCACGTCCATTTGATAGAGCTTGAACCTCAAGTGACAAGCTAGGGCTAGGAGAATTCTGATGGACTAAGGCTAGTACGAACCATTCGCATACAAAGGCTAGTACGAACCATTCTTGTACAGTACAAGCTACGCCTAAGCAGTAAGTAGAGATAGACTAGACTAGCCTACAAATATATATATATATATATATATATATAGACTTTTATTTGTTTTATTTATTTATTTTATAAACCATAAAGATAATTGCAAGTTATGAATTTAAATCTTAAATATCTTATTTGAAAAAAAATTAAAAGATGCTAATTGAGATATACGATTATTGGCTTTTTTGAATAAAAAATTATAATTTGATTATTATAACAATAAAAAAAAATTGAACTCTATATATCTCCACTAATTAGAAGATCCACGATACTTTTGACATTTATTTTTATAATCATTATTATATTCTAGTCATTGGGTGCTAAATCATGGGAAAGGAAATCACAATGAATATTTATAAAATTGAGATGAGTGATCAAGAATAATTATCATGGAACAAACACCATAGGTTAAAATTTTATTATATAATAATAATAATTGTAATGACTTGATTAGAATTCTTAGCCCAAAACAAAGAATTTGTAGAGAATGGGTTGGAAAACTGGGCTTTAATGAATCGAACAACAAGTAAAATAGATCTTGATGACAAAGGAATGAAGATAACAAATTTACACTACGGAAAAATGTCCTCAGCAATGTCCAAGGAGATTGGTTCCTATATATCTCTTTCAAAGTTCAATTATAAGTTTGATTCCTGACAAATTTGATTCCTGATTGCTACAATATTTCTCTTCTTAATTTTTCTCCTCTCCCTTTTTTCTCCAGGGATCTCTTACATTATATATCTCACTTTTAATGATCTTGGCCCTCCATTTGTTGATCATCCAAGCCATTACTTGAGTGTTTGTCCCATCGGACACCCTCTCTAACCTTCTGTGAGTTGAGATAGCCAAGGTATAGCACTATTCAAGGGTCTTCTCCATATAAATGCAGCCAAAAAGTTAGCTGCTGAATATTCAATGTGGTGGCAGTAGCTTTTCCTTAGATATTTTTGAGCTTCCATCCCTCTTGTACATTTATAATACACGTCCCTATCAGTAGAACATCCTGAAAGGTCACTTTGAATGATAGGATATATATTTGATCTGTGCTTTGCTCATCCAATGAGATAACCTTCCTCGGACCACCTTTTCCAGTCTTTCTGTTTGCATCTTACTCATGGGATTCTAAACTTAACATCCTCACCACTGTTTATTCGTTCTTGGACCAATCAACGTCCTCAGTTAAGGCTCAAAACCCAAATATACAGTTTTTGGGCCCTTATCCCTACAATAATAATAATAATAATAATAGGAGTGATGCTAGGAAGGAATATACGTTTTTAATTTCTAAAGTTAATCCACTAAACAATTTTAGTCCTAAAGTTTAAATATGTGTTTTAAGTCCCTAAAATAAAAAAAAATTAAAAAAATGAGCTCTATTAGTTTTTCTATTCACTTTTATTAATTTTCTAGTCTAAGTGTCTAGCCGAGCCAAATAGCATTTTTAAATGATGTGACAAATATTTCTTATTTTAAAAAGCACTGCTAGTTGACTGAAACCCGTATTTGTTTGGATCTTTTCCTAATCAAACTAAAACCCATACATGTTTCTATTTACTAGTAGAAACTTGTGTGCCCTACAATGCCAACTTAAGGACTAGGCCTAAGACTCCTTTTACAAAAAGCTCCACCTATGTTATAAAAAGGCTCAAAATTTTATGATAATAAATTATTTAAAAAATAAAATTTTAAAATCTTTTAACAACTTGAGGTCATAATTTTTGTAAACCAACATGTTTAGAGCATTCACATAAGCTCTTCTAAAATTTCTGTCTATTTTACACGAAAAAACCTCATCTTTCTATTTTACACTATCACTTTTACAAAACACCTACATCAGTTTATCTATTTTACAAGATATTTCAATAAAATATTCATTCTACTCAATTTTTTTATTATTTCTCTCAACTACTTCTACCTATATACGCGCCATCTCTCTCTCTCTTCTGAACAGATCACCTCTCTCTCTCTCTCTGTCTTTTCTTCCTTCTCTCTTTTCTTCCTTCTCTCACCGGCCGAGCCAGAACCTTTCTTCTGCCACCGTTGAAACCAATGAAGCAAATGATTGACCCATCATATCATCCGAAGAACGGAAAATACCAAAAAGTTCGAATTCACAGCTAATAACATTGATTCAATTGGCATTGACATAATAGGAATATTTCGTCTATTAAGGAGGATTCCCCAAATACCTAAAATAGAGATGATCATAGAAAATGTGAAATATTTGATAGAATCCGTTTCGGGAACGTAGAATGTAAGAGAAATTCAAATGTTATAACTCCAATACGTCAGGAACGCTATGTCATTATCTAGAATTAACAAGACAATCCTAACAAGATTTCTTTAGGAGGACACGAATACTATCATATATTAGATTGTTCTTATATTCGTCGATGAGATCGAAACTCTCCTTGAAGGATTCGTATGTTTTCTGCAACTACGGCAAATTCATATTATCAAACTTTCCACATAAGTCGTACCCGTCTTCCAAAACAGAATTAACTAGATTATTAGTAAAAGTATTTGTTCTAATTTCAAGATTAGCTTTTGTAAATTCCGTGATCAGATCTCCTTCATATTTTTCAATATATTCTGTTACTTTTTCTATGACAAAAAGTCTTATTTTTTCAATAGTCTTATCCTTTTGCTCTTTTTCTTTATTCTTATTATTATTGGAAGAAGATGAGGAAGCATTCTGAGACCCTGTCGGCCTATTCATCAAGTGAAGAAGCCATTTCTTTCTCTGGAAAGTAGTTCCATGAACAACCCTTTGCGGGATTGTTCATGGAACTACTATCGAGATTCTTCGGACCATCTTTCCGAGTCTAGGGGTCCTCCTAAGAGGGGGTAGGAAAGGACTGGAATTATGTTCCTTCCTGTTTTCGAATGCTGACATGGGGTGTAATTAGAACTTAAGATGACGAGTGGTGACCTCTAGATAAACTTAAGTGCCAGTTACAGCTATTATACGCGACGATGGCTTAAAATGGTATAGATTATAGGTTTTGGAGACTTTTTACAGCCCCCCTGTTGTTGATAGAGAGCTTACTGCCCCGCCCTTTATAGTCGCGACTGTTGTCATGTAAAAAGAGTTTGTTTTTTGTCAAAAAAGAAGCATGATTAACACAGCCTATAGCGTAAAGGCATTCGAGCCGCGTCTAAACAAAATGAAGGGTAAGGGCCCGTACTCTCTCTTCTGTAGATACGCTATCCCTTCCGGCGATGGTATGGGGGAAGGGAAGTTAGATCTACCGATTGATTTGATATTAGATGAGCGGCCGTACTATGATTGTTCGGGAGACATGGCTCCACGCACTACACACAAGAATGAATTGTTATGCGGTCGGTAAACTCTTTTTGCAGGCAACCTATTAAATCAGATCACGTATTTTTTAATATGTCGTTCCGTCATGTACATGTATTCGGTCTTAAATTTGGATGTTTCTGCTCGTGTCCGGAGAGAGAATGGGCACAACTCTCCCTTCGGATGTAGGACATCTTATGGGCCCTCACGCTTAATGCAAGCGTTCGGCTGCGGGCTAGTCGGACTAGCCCTTGTCCGCTAGGGGCTGTTGGCAAGAACCTAGTTTTCCTCCGCTTCGCTTCGCTTGTCTGTCTATCGCTTCACTTGTTTAACTTCATCGAAAGAACCTGTGAGAATGCATTTATGTTTTTCACAGGCTTTTTTGACGGTCCCCACAATCATCTTTCTTGTACCTCGATAACCAAATCCCACATGTACTATCACGAGGAACTGGCTTTCACAATAACAATAAATAAAGGGAAGTGCGCCGGGAAAGCAACCGGAGATGCTGGTTCCATTCCAGCTTGTGAATCGAAGAAAACAAAAAGGGGAAGCGAGATGAGAAGCAATATTTATTACAATAAAAGAGAAGGAAAGACAGGGATCCCACATTGCTTACACAAAACCAGGAACAACAGAGAAAATAGAATAGAATAGCTCGTTCAAGACAAATAAAAGACAAGAGCTCCTCAGTTACAAGCAGATCAAAGGAATAGGAAATAATGCACAATGGAATCCCGGATTTCCTGCTGTAAG
The DNA here is from genome assembly GCA_032727855.1 of Quercus ilex subsp. ballota. Classification (NCBI taxonomy): domain Eukaryota; kingdom Viridiplantae; phylum Streptophyta; class Magnoliopsida; order Fagales; family Fagaceae; genus Quercus; species Quercus ilex. The sequence goes on from CM064919.1 coordinate 23,637,609, forward strand.
AGAGCGGCCTGCCTCTCTTCCTTCCTTTAGTAAGTACTAGTATATCCCGTTCCTCCTTGGATATAGACGAATGCCCCTTCCTAGAACAACCTGACACACTGCGGTCCCCTTAAGGGCACCCCCGATTACCGATCCCCTTCGCGTAACTTCCATTCCTTAGTTTGAGCTTGCCTGCCGATCCACGCTCCACAAGCACCGATCCACGCTCCACACTTCACCGGCCTACCCACGAGCTCTGATCAAGCGAGACCCACGAGCTCCGGTGACCCAGAACCTTTCTTCACCGGCCGATCCACGCTCCATGCTTCACCGGCCTACCCACGAGCTCCGATCAAGCGAGACCCACGAGCTTCGGTGACCTAGAACCTTTCTTCACCGACTGATCCACGCTCCACAAGCACCGATCCACGCTCCAAGCTTCACCGGCCAACCCACGAGCTCCGGCGACCCAGATTGTTCCGATAAGCACCGATCTTTCTTTGTTGTTTGTCCGTTTGGGTTTGTTTGTGTGTGGGTGTGTTTGTGTGTGGGTTTGTTTGGGTTAATTTTCAGTTGATTCTGGCGCGCTGGTTGTTGTAATGGTTGGGGAAGAGAGGTAGGAGGTGAGAGTTAGTTAGAGAGGAGAGAGAAAAAACTATTAAAAAATTAAATACACGAGCTACAGTGCCCGTGTAAATTTACACGAGTACTGTAGCTCGTTTATAATTTTTCACAAGTTTACACGATTTTAAAAGGACTGATGAGGAGTGTTTTTTGGTTCAAAATGTGTAAAAGTGGTCAAAATGTGTATTTTACACATTTATAAAAGAGCTGATGTGAATGCTCTTACTTGGTAGATTCTCGACATTAGCTATTTAATCTCCCATATGGTCACACACCAAATAATTTTTATCTCTTTCTTTACACTAAAATATTAATAAAAAATTAGATTACAAATTTACTTAGTTACACATCACCTTATTCAAGATAAACATTATTTTTTAAAAATTAATTAAAAAAATAATTTCTTTTTATTAAGCCTTATACTTTTTTTGAGAAAATTAACCCTTATACTTGAACTATGATATTTGATTCTCTATATGAAAAATTAATCTTAGTTTGGTTGGAATTAATTCAATTTATCAAATTAACATATGTTTGGTTAGTTTTAAAATATGGCAAAAAAAATTATTAAATAAATTTATTTAAGAGCTTGAATTTAGTTCGGAGCTGGCATAAAAGGTGAGTTTTACGCCAGCTAATGAGGAGACACCACATCATCATCTTAACATCATCTTCCTGGTAAAATTATTGAAATATATGGGTTCCACTTCTGCTTCTAGAATAACTAAAGTTATTTTCCATTCTGAGTCAAAGCAGCGTACACATGTCTGCAAATAAAGTTGAAGTGAGTGTCGTCGCCTCTAACACCAAGGAAACATTATAGCAATGACGTATGAAGACTAGCTAGGAAGACCTGCAAATAGATTCCAGGTTCCAACACCAAATCCGGGTGAGGCATGGAGGTTTGGTTCTAAGAAGAGGCGGACGACGTTTGGTTTTGGAGTTTGGGTGTACTGTTTCCTCTGAATCTATTATGTGATGGTTTTTTTTTTTCCCTTTGAAATTGGGGATTTGTTAAGATGATGACGTGGTGCCTCTTCATTGGCTAGCATAAAACCCATGTTTTACACCAGCTCCAGACCAAATTTAAACTCTTTATTGAACTAATATTTAAATAATAATAAAAAGACTCAACTTAATTAATTTATTGTCTTAGATCTCAAACCCTATCTTGCTAGTCCTAAATGTAGATCCTGTCAGCTGCTTGGGCTGAGTCCATTTCTGTGTTTGTTGTGATTTCTCAGAAACTATCTGTATATATGAATGCCTGGTATTACTATTATTTATTAAACATATCATTCTTCTCTTTCCTAAGTTTACTTCAAACTTTATGTTGGGAACTTGTTCAATGTATTGCTCTCTCTCTCTCTCTCTCTCTCTCTCTCAATTTAGGAATGCATCAAAATTCTTTCGGCTTTGATTTTGATATTTGAATTGACTAAAAGAACCAAATAGAAACAGGTTTGGGTTCAGACTAGCATATGTGTAGCATTTTGTTTTAATAAGACTAATGGTCCGTTTGGATTAAGGAGGATGATGGGAAAGTAGAGTAGATTTGGTCTAAAAATATCTATTTTCAGTCAACTCTACTTTTTTCTTCTTCACTCCCCCTCCTTCACCCCTCCATCCAAATGGGAGCTAAGTTAATTTTAAGGTAAAATAGCTCAATATATAAACTTTATAAACCAACAGCACATTTCGGTATATTATAAATTTACTATATATATACATAATCTTTGCAAATTGAATTGTCACTGGTCGTTTTTCACCAAAAAATAAATAAATTAAATTAAATTTGTCACTAGAAAAAAAATGATTCAATTATTTTGTTTTTAAATTCATTAATCATTTTTAATTTACATACTTCATATTATTAGAAAAATAATGAATTTAATTATTTAATTAATCACCATTCAAACACGTTATATAATAACTTTTTAACATTTTACAAATGAGAAAAGATACCTCCAGTTCTTGAGCTGAAAAATGAATGAACTGTGACCTGTTTGCTCTTTGTAGGGCACTTATTTTTAGCTTTCGTTTTCATTCACCTTTTGATTTCTCTTGCCAGCTGCAGAGAATTTGGTTTCTTCTAGATAATCAACTGTTTGGTTTCTTGGAATTCATAAAAGGTTGTCGACTGAGAGTGAATGGAGTAACGAGAGATGGAGCCAGAATTTTGAGTTAGGGGTAATTATACTGTTGGCTATGTGTGGCATTTTAAACTTCTGATTCTGTTACTTAGTTACTGAGAAATTTTTTTTTTTGGCAGGTAAGAACAAAATTATTTTTGTTTAGAATTTTTTAAAGGGAAAAGTTATTTATTTTGGATAAAATTAGTTAATTGAGCTTAATTTTGTTTTTAGTTTTATTGGTAATTTTTGTTGTTGAACTATATATATATATATATATATATTTATTGGCTTGTATATTTTGTTTTAGATTTTAGATCTATAAATTTTTTTATGATCACTAAAATGAGAAGAATGCAAGAGCTACAAGTTTTTTTATTATAAATTATTGATGTGATAAGTGGTTATTGGTAAGTAAAAAAATAATGTGAGTAGTTTTTCCATATACGAACCAATAAGAATTTGCTACTAAAACAATTTGTAAAAATGTTATAAAAAAGTTTGTGAGTATAACACTACTCTTAAAAAAATCAATGATATTGTTAAATGGAAAAAAAATGTAATTTAATAGAACAAAATTACTAAAATTAGTACACATATATATAATAATATATATAATAATATATATATTTTTTAAATTAAGGGGGCCATTGCCTTCCTTAGTCCAAGGGTGGTTCCATCCCTAGAGTAATATCAAAGATATGCTAGTTTTCAGAACAAATTTCACACCCACTAAATTGGTAGACGCACAAATACACTTAGATTAAGTTAGAATAGAATTCTATCTTAAATAAAAATAATAATAAAGATAACTTTTCAGTTGTCACCTCAAATATGTGTAACCCGTTTAGTAACATTATTCTAGTAATGTTGTTTAAGTATTGTGGAAATACGCGTGGATAAAAAAATATTATAAAAATACATGTTGTGTTGTTTAAACAACAAAAACTGTTGTTCAAACAACGTTACCCAACAGGCCGTTATTGGTCCATGACTCAGACCTCGGTCTCCTTCCTCCTTTCACGGAAAGTGGGATCGTGTGTGGAACACGATTCCACGAGTAGAATCGAATTAATCAACAAATATGGAATATATATGATTTTCAAATGAAATCTTTGATCTTGTATAATCAAAATAAATTATGAACAAATTTTGTATAAAATTTTATCATAAACTATTTTAGGGGACTTAAAGAAAGTTGGGTTCTATCTTGATATATTATGAATGAAATATTCATATATTCTCAAACGTTTTTTTTTTAAATTTATTTTTTATGTTCTTGTCCTTTAAAGAGTCAAAGATAATTCTGATTCTATCCCTATTCATCAATGATAACAACCAAATTCATCAATGATAATAACCAAATTTTGGTTTACATGGTTCCTTTACAAACACCTGAGTGGTAAGTCAAATGGATTTGAAAGATGTGTATTTGTAAATTTAGAGATTCCAAATTCCTTATTATACTATTGGTGCATTGGGTTTCCAAAATATCTCATGTGTAGATATAATGACAACTTTTGAAACTAATATATAATAACAAACTTAACATATTTATAATAATAAATAAATAAAAAAAACATAAAATTATCAAGAAAAAAAAAACAGAAAAAAGCTTAAATTATTTATTTAATTAAAAAAAAAGCTTTTGACATATTTATATTTTGAGTCAAAGGTCTACTGCCAGATTTTTCTAACAATGGTAATCATAAGAGAATAGTTGCTTTTCTCATTTTCTTTCCATGAGGCCTGACTTCAAATCAATCTTTTCGAAGATTCCTACTAAATTTCAACTTTTTAATTGACATTTTCAGAACTGTATTCCTTGCATTTCTCCAACAAGAAGGATATGCATGGCGGGTAAAATATTAAAAAAGTGAGTGTTGGACGATTGATGTAAATGAAAAGAATGTGAAAAGTACCATGTGGTTAATTGAGAAATCAGGTTCTTGATGGAAAGGGCGATCGACTCTGCCGACTCTGCCAAGACCCATGGCTGCCATTGCCATCTCTTGGTGTACATGTGTGACAGTTTTTATTTTGAACTAATTTTATTCGAAAGGTCTTGTGGTTGTGGGCAAAACAAAATGCATGTTTTGAATTGTGGTAAGTTTAGGTGTAATTTAGTTTATTTTATTTTATTTTGCCTCGTAATGAGTTGATACCTCAATTTATTATGAAAATGCTTTCTCAAAAAAAAAAAAATTTATTATAAAAATATTGTAAGATGTTATAGTACTTATAGAGGAATTTAATTCTATCTGAAGGTAAGGCTTGAAAATTAGTACAAATTTGACCCATTTTAAATAGGAAACAAGTGAAATATGGTTTTTAAATTTTGGTTTAGGCTACAGGATTTAATCTTTGAAATTGACTAAAGCTCATTTAATCTTTTTCCGGACTAAAGCTCATTGCTCATTCATTTCTTTCTTCACTATATATATATATATATATATATATATTTTTTTTTTACAGTTTTGGGTTCTTGAATTTTTTGTGCTATTTTTCTTTTAGAATAATTAAGTGTTCATTCATATGCAATTTTTTTAATAAAAATATAATGTGTTACTTTAAAAAAAAAAAAATTTATCTAATATGGATATAATGATAAATTTATACAAACTCTATTTTCTATCATCTTATTTCTCTTCCCAACCAAACAAAATAGTTTTCAATCCCTCTACTTTTCCACCCCTCTAGACCAAACACAAATGAAGGAAATTAAAATTTCTTCTATCCTCTTACTTTTTCTTCCTCTCCCTATTTTTTATCCTCACTCTTTTTTAATCTCCCAACCAAATAGGCCCTAAGAGTTCCTTAAGAGATTGTTTAATTCGAGTTTTCTATTGCAAAACCTTTCAAAACTCTTAAATTGGTTGTCTCTATGATTTTCTCATATATTGTTTCAAATGTGTTCTTATTCTTTTAAGTTATTCCAATTGCAATATTACTGGGTTTTATTGTTAAACTAGCTTATAACCCCATGCATATGCATGGATACACTTAAATATATATAATAAGATGCATAATATAATTCCTATATATATAATTTAAATACTATTGATAGTCATTTTTATATTTTGTTAACTCTTTAAAAAAATTTGAAAGGATATTATTAGGTATAAAATGTAAATTGTCAATTTTTTTTTTATATTGTGAAACACTTTTTTTTTAACGATTCATTTATTCTAGACTCTTTAGTTTTTGTACTTAATAACTTACTTTGATGAATATTTATGATGTGGTCTCACATTTGATTCTAAAATTAAGAAATAAAACTCTTTAAGAATAAATAATTTAGGACACATGGTGCAAAATTGAAACTCTAATTTAGAATTTTAATTTGAGTTTCTTTCAACTTCACCTATTATCTATATATATGTATAAAACCGAAGCTTTTGCTAACACCACAATTTTCCACATTAGCATCATTTAAAAAAAAATAAAAATACAAAAATTCTAATTTTGCTTTTTCTCTAAAACCCGATAATCACTTAAATTTTTTTTTTTCTCTAAAACCCAATAATACATAAAAACCCAATATACTGAAAAAAAATAGCTCCTCTCTCAAACCCGATTCTTTGCCCATCTTCACTCTCAATTTTCTCTCCACAACCCAGAACCACCATTAGTCCTCTCCCACAGCTCAACGGCTCCCCTTCTCTGGCACAACTCAACAGCTGCAATCACCCAAGTCTCATTATTTCCCCCACCAAATACCCATTACAAAACCGAAACTTCTTCAAAACCTAAACCTAAAACTGATGCTTCTTCAAAATCTCTCCTCTTCTCACACGCTAGCATCACCTTCCCCCAAACCTAAAACTCACCATTTCCTTCCCCTAAAATCAAAACCCAAAACTTAGATTCTATAGCCGCTGCCGGCACTGCATCTTTTGGTTTTCCTAGGTACGCTTGCTTTCCTCTTTCTCTTTTCTCTGATTTTAAGTTTTTCAATTGAAACCAAACAAAGGAAAGGTAGCCTACTTAATGATGAAAACAGAGAATATATATATATATATATATTTTTTTTAATTTGGAAATATGATTTAGGTTTTTTTTTTTTTTTTTTTTTTTGAGAAAATATGATTTAGGTTTTGGTTTGTAGTCTGATTGGTTTTGATTTAGGAAGAACAGATGATTGACATTGATAGGTTTCCGTATTGTAGTATTGTTCCTTACATATTTACATGTCCAAAGCTGAATACAAGAAAATCCTGCGGGTTTGTATTTAAAACACAATATGATTTCAATAATTCAAAACCTAACTCAAGCTAATTCTTGCGTTGTTGCAACAGAGACTAGCTTTGGAACTGATAAACCTTCTATTGGAATTTCAAAAAGTGGAGGTATGTTAAATTTTGATTACCATATGTTAAATTGTTTTTTTTTTCCTCATAATATCTCTTATAGTTTGTGCATGCTATACGTGTTTATGAAAAAATTGATGAACTTGCAGTTGCTGACAAATTAATATAAAAGGTTGAAGGAACATATATACTTGAAGGAACATATATACTTCAATTGAACTACATATAAAAACATGACTTAGTTTCAAAAAGTTATATCATATTTTCATATATTAAGGCTGGAGTTAGCAAGATGCCTAAATAACAACTATACCGTAGGCCATCTTTGAACTGCATACAACCATAATCCATTGAATTTTTGTTTCAACCTTATCAGAGAAACAGACAACCCTGATGTGGAGGAGGGTGGAAGATTTGTCACAGTGGAAGATTGAACATGACTGCTTCCTGGAACATCGTTGTTGTAGGGCTTATCAGACTGTGAATCAGCCAGGACAATGCCACGGGAAACTATATATACTTGAATGCATGCAGTGGAAGCATGAAAACTAACCTTCTATTGGAATTTTAAAAAGTGGAGGTATGTTAAATTTTGATTACCATATGTTAAGTTGTTTTTTTACCTTATAATATCTCTTATAGTTTGTGCATGCTGTACGTTTTTATGAAAAAAATTAATGAACTTGTAGTTGCTGACAAATTAATATAAACTGTTATTTTGTTTGGTTGAAGGGAATTAATAAATCTCATAATGAGTATTGGGCGATCTCAATCTAACCTTCTATTGGAATTTCAAAAAGTGGAGGTATGTTAAATTTTGATTACCATATGTTAAATTGTTTTTTTACCTCATAATATCTCTTATAGTTTGTGCATGCTATACGTTTTTATGAAAAAATTGATGAACTTGCAGTTGCTGACAAATTAATATAAAAGGTTGAAGGAAAGGGACACAGGTAAACATTTGGATGTCATTGTGATAAATTGATAACGTTTTGGAAAATTAGAATTTCCTAAGCTGCTTTCATACCATGATCATTTTTTAACTTTAGCCATACTATACCATATTTGGAATTGATGTTGCTATTGTGGGAATTTTTGTCATATGCAGTGAAGAAACATATATTTAAAGAAAAAAATAAAAAGAATTTGTGAGTTTGTTTAACAGGTTGTGAAATTAAGGACGATTATAAAAAACCTCTTCAAGTCATTTGTCAATTTGAACTGTACTTGATAATGAAAGATTGGCATAACATTGTGGCTTAGAAAATATGCTTTCTGAAACTATTTTTGCTATGTCGACATTTGACATTAACAAATCTGTGGTTGGCTCTTTCAGGGGGCAAAGCTCTCCATGGCCTAAGCTCTAAGAGAAAGCAGATGTTGGAAGATGTAAGCCTACACAAGAAGTTAAAGATAAATGAAACTGAGTCAAGTACATTGACTTGACATGTGACTTGATACATAAAAATAATTGTGGTCAACCCGTCAGCTTTTTGCCCTACGGTCTAAGCCGACGGCCTCGGATAACTGAAAAAGCAGAGCTGACGGATGGGGATTCGGAGCCCTTGGGCAGCGCTGCAAAGAACTGACGACGACATGGCTGACGGGGATAAGGCAAGCTGACGACCCCGATGCCGACGGTTAGGTGTAAAACTCTGACTTGGCCACCACGCGTGGTATTTAAGGAAATTACTTGTATCCCACGCACAGTATTAGAGTCCTATAAGGAAAGGATTCCGCGATCCGTGCCCATGAGGATTCCTATAAGGAAAAGACTTCTACTCCAAGGAAAAAGGTCAACCCATAACTACTATAAAAGCCCCAATACTCTCACAAATCGAGGTACGTATAATAAACCCCTCTTTAGCACTCTAGAGTTGAAAAAAGTTCTAATTTGACCTTCGAAGGGTATTTGGACGGCACCACACCGATGCTCTCTGTTAGGTCTTCTCTTTTCCTTGTGCAGGTGTCGTTTCGAGAGTACGAGCATTGTGCAACTCACTGTTGATATTTTCGGCATCATCAGTTGGCGCCGTCTGTGGGGAATTCCGTAATTAAGCCATATTATCGTTTCCCGGACTAAAGAGTTGCATGGTACTCACTCGCTCAATGGCGACTACTAATGACGTACAAGGAGAGGAACCACCCACGACTTCCCTCGAGAGACAAGTTCAGACTCTCGGTGCCGCCGTGGAGCGTCTCACCAAACAGAACCTCGACTTGGAAGAATAGCTGCGCCAGAAGAATGCAGCACTGAATGACCAACAAGAAGATCAGGAAGGGACCAGTGCTCCAAAGAAGAATCAGGAGAAACCTGAGGGCAGCCACGCCCCAAGCAGCCGGAGAGGCAGCACGTGAGCATGCCATCCCTCACGGATGCGACTCCACCACATATTATCGCAGAAATGCAGGCAATGAGGGAACAGATGGAGGTTATGATGAACGCCCTCAAGGGGCGAGTCTCCAGTGATCTTGACGATCTAGTAAACCGCACCAACTCGCCCTTCACTATGGCCGTGAACTCCTTCCCCCTACCCCATAAGTTTCGCATGCCGAATATAGATAGCTATGACGGAGTGAAGGATCCTCAGGACCACCTGGAAACTTTCAAGACCCTGATGCATCTTCAGGGGATAGCAGACGAGATTATGTGCAGGGCCTTCCCCACAACACTCAAAGGCCCCGCAAGGGTATGGTTCAGCCGACTGACGCCCAACTCTATCAGCACCTTCAAGGAGCTAAGCACTCAGTTCACTACACACTTTATTGGGGGACATAGGTATAAGAAGTCCAAGGCATACCTGATGAGTATCAAGCAAAGAGAGGACGAGACGTTAAGATCCTACATAACGCGCTTTAATAAGGAAGCGCTATCGGTTGACGAAGCCGATGACAAAATACTTGTAGCAGCCTTCACAAATGGGTTGCGAAAGGGCAAATTTTTGTTCTCCCTATACAAAAACGACCCGAAGACCATGTCGGAAGTACTCTACAGGGCTACTAAGTATATGAATGCTGAGGACGCGTTGCAGGCCCGAGAAGAGAAGCCGAGAAAAAGGGAGAGGCAGGAAGATGCACGACCAGACTAAGGGAGAAAGAGGCCCAGAACAGGAGATCGAAGAGACGAAAGGCGTTCTAAACCTCCGGGAGGAAGATTCACAAGCTTCACCCCGCTGACCGCCCCGATAAATCAAGTCCTAATGCAAATTAAGGACGAAGGGGCTCTGACCTTCCCTGGAAAGCTGAAGGGAGATCTTAGCAGGCGTTCTAGAGACAAGTATTGCCGCTTTCACCGAGATCACGGCCATGACACAGCCGACTGTTACGACTTAAAGCAACAAATCGAGGCCCTTATAAGGCAGGGGAAATTGCAGAAATTCGTAAGCAAGGAAAGAGCGGATCCAGCACCTCTAGAGCACCCCCCCCCCCCGACGAGATAATGACCGTCCAAGACCTCCCGTTGGTGACATACGAATGATTGTAGGAGGGATGGCTACCGGGCCGTCCAAAAAGGCTCGAAAGACGTACCTCCGGATGGTCCAAAACGTCCAGCTGACGGGTCCAGTGCAAAAGGTAGCTCGAAGGGAAAGCCCCATTATCGAGTTCTCGGAAGAAGATGTGCGACGTCTTTACCACCCACATGACGACGCGCTTGTTGTCAGCCTACAGGTTGGGGACTACAACTTGCATCGGGTGTTGATCGACAATGGCAGCTCGGCAGACATCTTGTACTACCCGGCATGCCAGCAGATGAAAATCAGCAGGGAACAACTGGCTCCAACGAATGCCCCACTTATCGGTTTTGGAGGTGCAAAGGTGTTTCCGCTGGGCGCGGTCACGTTGGCTGTGACAGCAGGTGACTATCCCCAGCAAATCACGAAGGACGTAACGTTCCTCGTGGTCGACCATTCATCTGCCTATAATGCTATCCTAGGACGACCCACCCTCAACGCATGGAAGGCGGCAACTTCAACTTATCATTTAATGATCAAGTTCCCAACTGAATACGGAGTCGGAGAACTACGTGGAAACCAGATTGCCGCACGTGAATGCTACGTGGCCATGATGGAAATTAATGATCACCTCCAAACCATGAGCATAGAAGAACATCGGAGCACGACGGAGCCAGTCGAGAAGCTTAAAGAAATACCCCTGGACGACTCCAGACCTGACCAGACAACGAGGATTGGAACCCTTGCAAGTCTCGCAATCCGGCAAACACTTACAGCATTTCTCAAAGAGAATCAGGACGTATTCGCTTGGAGTCACGAGGACATGCCAGGAATAGACCCTTCAGTCATGGTGCATAGGCTGAATGTATCACCATCCTTTCTACCCATCTGGCAGAAGAAGCGGGTCTTCGCCCCAGAACGGGATCAAGCCATAGCCGAAGAAGTCCGCAAGCTACGAGAGGCAAATTTCACTAAAGAAGTCTACTACCCCGACTGGCTAGCAAACGTAGTGATGGTCAAGAAAGCTTCCAGGAAATGGAGGATGTGTGTAGACTTCACCGATCTAAACAAGGCATGCCCTAAAGACAGCTACCCTCTCCCGAGAGTCGACACTCTAGTAGACTCTACGGCTCAACACCAGCTGTTAAGCTTCATGGACGCTTTCTCTGGCTACAACCAAATCAAGATGCATGATGATGATCAAGAAAAAACTTCCTTCGTAACCAGCCAAGGCCTCTTCTGCTACAAGGTAATGCCGTTTGGTCTAAAAAATGCGGGCGCAACATATCAAAGGCTTATGAACAAGATGTTCGCACGGCAGATCGGGAGAAACGTCCAGGTGTACGTAGATGATATGCTGCTTAAAAGTCGAAGGGAAGAAGATCATTTAGAAGGCCTCAGGGAAACGTTCAACACTCTTCGCTCTTACAACATGAAGCTTAATCCAGGGAAGTGTGCCTTTGGGGTGACGGCAGGAAAATTCTTAGGATTCATGGTTTCCCAAAGGGGCATCGAGGCCAATCTAGACAAGATCCGGGCTATAATGGAGATGGCACCACCAAAGAATGTGAAGGAGGTACAAAGCCTTAACGGCAAGATAGCAGCACTAAACAGGTTCGTCTCCAGGGCAACAGACAAATGCTTACCCTTCTTTCGCACGCTAAAAAGGTCTTTCGAGTGGACCATTGAGTGCCAACAAGCGTTTGAGGAGTTGAAAGCTTATCTCTCTTCCCCACCACTGCTGAGTCCCTCGCAACCAGGAGAAGAACTCTTTCTCTATCTCGCCGTCTCCCCAGTCATCGTCAGTGCCGCCTTGATCAGAGAAGAAGAGAAAGTACAGAAACCTGTGTATTACACTAGTCGGGCACTACGCGGAGCTGAAGAAAGATATCCACCCATGGAAAAGCTTGCTTTCGCGCTGGTTACGGCAGCACACAAACTGAAGCCGTACTTTCAAGCCCACACGATGATTGTCTTAACTGATAAGCCTTTGCGACGGGCAATGAGCAACCCAGAAGCTGCTGGGCGCTTGGCACTTTGGGGCATAGAATTAAGTGAGTTTGACATCCAATATCGCCCGCGGACTGCCGTTAAGGGACAGGTCGTTGCAGATTTCATAGCAGAATTCATGAATGGTGAGGACAGGGGGGCAGAAGAATCCCCGTAATGGAGCATACATGTAGATGGATCCTCCAACAGGCAGGCCGGCGGAGTCGGCGTCGTACTACAGTCACCCGAAGGAGATACGGTAGAATGTATGGTCCGCCTTGAATTCCCTACCACCAATAACGAGGCGGAGTACGAAGCTCTGATAGTAGGGCTTGACCTTGTAAAAGCAGCGGGAGCCGAAAAAGTGATCGTTTACTATGACTCCCAAGTCATAGTCAACCAGATAAGTGGGGAGTATGAATGCAAAGGCGAAAGAATGAAGAAGTATCTGGACCAAGCAAGAAGAAGGATAAACGAGCTGAAGGTCAGAATTATATAGATCCCCCGGGGAGAAAACGAACAAGCCGACCGCTTGGCCAAAGCCGCCTCAGCCGAACACATGGCCACCATTAGTAATATACTCTCCTTCACATAGCTCTCTCCACTCATAAATGCTGTCGACATACAAGAGCTCAGTCCCCAAAGCGATTGGACCACGCCGTTAACCTCTTTCTTGAAGAACGGCATATTGCCGGATGAAAAGGAAGCTGCAAGAAAACTGAAGGTCCAAGCAGCAAAGTTCGTGCTGATAAAAGATGTCTTGTATAAGAGAGGTTTCTCCCGCCCCTACCTACGATGCTTGGGTCCTGAAGAAGCAGATTACGTCATGAGAGAAGTGCACGAAGGAATCTGCGGAAACCACTCAGGATCAAGATCACTAGTACACAAGCTAGTACGAACTGGGTACTTTTGGCCAACAATGCAGAAGGATGCCGAAGCTTATGTGAAGGCCTACGACAAATGCCAAAGGTTCTGTAACGTCATTAGACAACCACCCGAAGAACTCACCCCGATGACGGCACCATGGCCGTTCGCTTAGTGGGGGTTGGACATCATGGGGCCGTTCCCTACGGCAATACGACAGCTGAAGTTTCTAATTGTCGGCATTGACTACTTTACGAAGTGGGTGGAAGCTGAAGCCTTGGCCACCATTATAGAAAAAAACGTACGGAGCTTCGTTTGGCGATGCATCATATGCAGGTTTGGCATCCCTAGAGTCTTAGTCTCGGACAACGGGAAGCAATTCGACAACGACTCCTTCAGGGACTTCTGCTTGCAGTTGGGGGTACGGAACCACTACTCCTCCCCTGCCCACCCCCAAGCCAATAGACAGGTCGAAGTCACAAACCGATCCTTGCTAAAAATTATCAAGACCCGGCTCGAGGGGGCAAAGGGCATATGGGCTGAAGAGTTGCCGAGCATACTATGGGCCTACAGGACAACAGCAAGGACACCAACGGGAGAGACACCATTTCGACTAACATACGGGAACGAAGCAGTCATCCCAGCCGAAGTCGGCCTTACAAGCTACAGGGTGCACAACATGACGAAAAGTGGAATAACGAGGCCATACGTCTGCAACTCGATATGGTGGACGAAGTCAGGATGGCAGCAGAACAAATGCTTGCACGGTACCAAGACCGCATGGCCAAGCATTACAACTCCCGGGTCAAACACAGAGACTTCCAGGTTGGAGACCTCATTCTAAGAAAGGTTATGGGCGCAGCAAGGGACCCTACCCAAGGAAAGCTCGGCCCAAATTGGGAAGGACCCTATCGAGTTACGGCATGGCAAAGGAAAGGCACCTACCATCTAGAGGCACTGGACGGACGGAAGTTACCACATCCATGGAATGCTGAACACTTGCGGAAGTACTACCCGTAGGGGCGGCGGCACGAAAAACAACAACGCCTTTTTTGGGTGCACTAAGACTTATCGATTACCTTTTTAAGTATTTGCTACAATAAGCCTAAAGGGTAGTCTTTTTTTTTTTCCCTGCTTAAGTATTTGCTACAATAAGCCCAATGGGCAGGTTCTTCTACTTATGTTTTTGCTACAATAAGCCCAAAATGGGCGGATTTTGTCTTCGAACTACTACTTTTATACTGATACATGACAATGAGAGTTTATTCAGAATTACTGAAGTATCTACTTACAAGCTCAAGTTCACAAGACGTGAATGGCCTTAAAACCTAAAAAGACTAAGTGGTTAAGTCCACAATCATCTCAGCTCTCAAGCTGACGGTCTAAAAGACTAACAGTGGTTTAAGTCCACAATCATCTCAGGTCTCAAGCTGACGGTCTAAACAAAATACTGAACAAGTTAAATTCACAATAAACTCAGTTCTCAAGCTAACGGTCTAACCGAAAGACTGAAAAAGTGGTTAAGTCCACAATCGTCCGAGCTCTCAAGCTGACGGTCTAAAAGACTAACAGTGGTTTAAGTCCACAATCATCTCAGCTCTCAAGCTAACGATCTAAACAAAAGACTGAACAAGTTAAATTCACAATAAACTCAGCTCTCAAGCTGACGGTCTAACCAAAAGACTGAAAAAGTGGTTAAGTCCACAATCGTCCCAGCTCTCGAGCTGACGGTCTAAAAGACAAAGTGGTTAAGTCCACAATCATCTCAGCTCTCAAGCTGACGGTCTAAAAGACTGTAACAGTGGTTTGAGTCCACAATCATCGCAGCTCCCAAGCTGACGGTCTAAACAAAAGACTGAACAAGTCCACAATCGCCCTAGCTCTCGAGCTGACGGTCTAAAAGACTAAAAGTGGTAAGTCCACAATCATCTCAGCTCTCAAGCTGACGGTCTAAAAGACTAAAAGTGGTTAAGACCACAATCATCTCAGCTCTCAAGCTTACAATCAAATTAAAAGACTGAAAAAGCGGTTAAGTTCAGCAATTGAACTGACGGTTACAATAAAGACCGACGATTGGTCATAAACACAATGAGCAAAAATAGGCTGACGGTCCAGTAAGAGCCAAAGAAACTAAAGTTCGAAAGCTGACGGTTTGAATAACACTGACGGCTATATTAAACGGGCATCACAACAGCGTTCTATTGGATCATGACCAAAAACTAAGCAAGCCCAACATTAAATATAAAGGAATAAAACAAAAAAGTTTTTTAAGCAGGAGAGCAACGGCCTTAAAGGTTGACGGCCTCAGTCAGCAGAAAAGAAAGAAAATTTGTAAAACATACATAAAAGGTGACGGAAGTCAATCTGTGTTCAAATTAAAACCCCAATGACAAAGGGGGCACTTAGAAAATATTATCCAAAATACAATTACAAAAAGAAAAAAATACAAAGAGCGTCGCTTGGAGCCTTTCTACTTCTGGGGAGCTGAAAGGTCTTCCACTACAAGGATCTCAGGTGAAGGGTGGACGGGAGGATTCACTACAGGTTGGGCTAAAACAACTCCAATATCTGCATGTGGAGAATCCTTCTGGTCATCACCACCAGCAGTAAGGGCGTCGGTAGCAGGCGTCATCGGCTGAGCGTTGTCCAGGGTAATTCCAGATAGGTCCAGTTCAGGGAAAGCTGATGCAACTTGTTTGAGACAGTCATCGAATCCCGTGCCATAATAGCCACCACAAGAATCGATGAAGGAGTCTGACGCTTTGAATTTCTCAACGGCGTCAGTCCCTGCCGTCTCCAATTGGCCACGAAGAGTCGTCAGCTCTCTCTCTAGCTCGCCCTTCTGACGGCTCGCCTCTTCCAACTTCTCCCTTACCTCTTTTAACTCGACGTTAAGTACACGCACCGCCTCCTTATACTGAGCCTGCTGGTCTCGCATGTTAGCATTATGTTTGCTAACACGAGTGACGACCCCCTCCTTGGCCACACACCGGTCTTGAAGCGCCTTCACACGAACCAAGGCCTAGAAAAGAATATAACCGTCAGTTATTTAACAAGAAAGATTAACCAAGGATCAGTTAAAGACAGATGACTTACCCGTGGGAGATCAAACAGAGCCGACGACCCCAGTTCTTCCGTCCCCAGCTGAGCACAGGGATCTATATCCGTCGGTCTTATAAGTGCTTCAATTCTTTCGATGGCAAAATCCTTGTGCGTCAGCAGGCTACGGGGCCCCTTCAGGACGGGACCAGAAGAAGTCATAACGCCCTTCCCTGCTCCATGGCCCGACTTGGGGGGCGACTTCTCAAGAGGCTCACTCCCAGGAGTGACGGAGGCCTTTTTCAAGGGACGAATGACGTCCCCTTTAGGTTTCCTTTTCAGGGAACCCTTAGTGACGGTCTGGGGGGCAGACGTAGACGTCGCCTCCCCTTTTGCCTTCCTTTCCTCCTTCTGATGGGCAGCGGCAGCCCTGATCCATTGCTTAGCTACATCCATCTCTGTAAAAGAAACGCATAAGGGAAGATGACGACTAAAAGTACAAAAGTGACGTAACAAAGAGGTCAAGGAACTCACGGTGACGGGAAAATTCTTCCAACCTGCGAGCTTCAGGCGTCGGTTTGGGACCTCCACAGTACGCGTGAAGAGTGTCGAGGGTAATCAAGTCCCGACACGATCGCTCTTCTATGGGTATCTCCAAAACCCGACGGATGAAATCTTCCTGCTCGTCGGTTATTGATGAACGAGTGAAGGCTGAAAAAGAACAAATTTGCTACATTAGTACCTTTTCAAAAAATAGTGTGATACGTAGCAAACTGATGAGGATCAAAGCTGACGGTCAAAACCTGACTCTCTAGCGAACGCCCAAGTATTGTCGAAACAACCAAGGGGTATCGTTTCCCACTCTTCCTGACGGCACACCCAGTCCGTCCCTTCCACAAAGAAGAACCTACTCTTCCAGGCCCTATTAGAATCTGGCATCTCAAACACCAGCCTCAACTCCTTCTCCCTGACGGCAAAATGATACATCCCCTTTGAGGAGGAAAGGTGCCGGGGTCTGTAGCAGTAAAAAAATTCATCCAAGGAAAGCTGACGGTGGCCTCTACTTAGACGACCCCACAGTACCTCAACACCAATAAAGATTCTCCACGAGTTTGGAGCAATCTGACTGACGGATAAACCAAGGAAATCAGCCAGCTGACGGTGTAAAGCCGTCAGTGGCAGTCTCAACCCGGCAGCAAACATGGCATCGTACATGCCCACATCTGCAGTTCTTCCCGTATAACATTTCTCACCATCCCTAGGCAGACGGATAGGAATATGGTCAGGGATTTGGAAACGGGTGCGTAACTCCTTAAAAATTTTAAGTGTCATCTTTGGAAGGAATTTATTCACAGCCCACTCCTTGGGAAGGATGAAGGGACGACTACCTCCAGGACTTCCAGAAGTCCCCTCACAAGACTCCTCGTCACCCTCATCCCCGTCACTATTTCTCTCTTCTACTCCTACTTCTTCTCCCTGGCCGCCGTTTCCCTGACTTCCTACCTCCTCGACGGGAGTATGGGCTGACGTTTCCCTCTCTGACGACCAGGAAAAACTCCCAGACTCACTACCTGAACCGAATACCTCGTCGTAGCCCGCTCCTTCGCGGACCGACGACCGATCACTCGACGCGTCACTAGACATTTGACTACCTACAAGTGACGGGTGTAAACTAAGCACCTAGGATGACGACCTCACTTTAAAAGAAATTAATTGAAATGAAGTGTGCAAGGGAAGAAAAGAAACTTACAAGTTTTTCAAAGGTGACGGTTAACGAAGTGACGACAGAAATGATGGCAATACTGACGGAATATGGCAATGGATTAGCTTTCCAGGAATCAGTAAAAGCAAATAGGAAGAAATGGGGAGGGGTGGGCCACATATATATATATATATATATATATAAGGGAAACACACGGAAGATGAAGAGATGCCCTCGTCCAGAAGCGGAGCCAACCAAAACTCGCCACGTGTCCGAAGCATTTAATTCCAACGGAAATATTTTCTCTCTCCTAGCTAAAATGAAGGTCTGCAACAAAAAACTAACTCCATAACCCGTCAGCTTGAACAGACGGAGATATGGAGTAGGGGGCAACTGATACATAAAAATAATTGTGGTCAACCCGTCAGCTTTTTGCCCTACGGTCTAAGCTGACGGCCTCGGATAACTGAAAAAGCAGAGCTGACGGATGGGGATTCGGAGCCCTTGGGCAGCGCTGCAAAGAACTGACGACGACATGGCTGACGGGGATAAGGCAAGCCGACGACCCCGATGCCGACGGTTAGGTGTAAAACTCTGACTTGGCCACCACGCGTGGTATTTAAGGAAATTACTTGTATCTCACGCACAGTATTAGAGTCCTATAAGGAAAGGATTCCGCGATCCGTGCCCATGAGGATTCCTATAAGGAAAAGATTTCTACTCCAAGGAAAAAGGTCAACCCATAACTACTATAAAAGCCCCAATACTCTCACAAATTGAGGTACGCATAATAAACCCCTCTCTAGCACTCCAGAGTTGAAAAAAGTTCTAATTTGACCTTCGGAGGGTATTTGGCCGGCACCACATCGGTGCTCTCTGTTAGGTCTTCTCTTTTCCTTGTGCAGGTGTCGTTTCGAGAGTACAAGCATTGTGCAACTCACTGTTGATATTTTCGGCATCATCATGACTTAAAATTCATCTGTATATATTAGCTTTAAACCGTTTGATACTCTTGCTTGAAGTCATCAACTATATGTAATATTTCTCCTTTCCTGCAAAGACATGGAAGCTAGGTGGTCCCTATTGGATTTGGGTTGGATATTTCTGCTTAGCTGAAAGCATTATCTCTCCCTTGAATCTCAATGGCTACCTTTGCTTAATTTGTCAGAATTGATTTTCTTTTGAGTATATGGGTTAATCTCCATATTTATATTGATATTGTTTTCGTAGGTTTGGTTTTGATTTAGGAAGAACAGATGCTTGACATTGATTTGTAAAACCTTTGCTTTTTTTAATTAGGGTTATTTTAGGTAGGGTATAGATAGTTGTTTTTCTTTGATTTTTTAAATTATTTAACAAATTTACCATCTTTGGCTCATATATTTGTTTCACGTTGACCTTTGGTTCTTTGTAGTTCAATTTTCAGTTGCTTATTTTGGATTTTCATATATTATGTTTGTTCCTTCCCCTAAGCCAAGGTATGCTTGCTTTCCTAGATATTAACTCCTTCTAGGTACAACATTAATTGGTTTCATAGTATTGTTCGTTACATATTTACATGTCCAAAGTTGAATACAAGAAAATCCTGTGGGTTTGTATTTAAAGCTTGAAGATCTAAGCACAATTGTATATTTATTCTATTTACTGGTTCTTTTGTAATACTTATTAAACCAAATATAAGGGCATATTATGATTATTGTAATATATTACTTCATAATATTTGTATTTATCTCATTTTTTATATTACTTTATAATATTACATGTTTCATCTTATATTATAGCTAATTTAGATTTCAATAATTGAAATTTGAAAAATGTTTAAACCTTAACATGTTAACATTTGATTTAAAACAATCCCGTGCATCGCACGGGTTAGCGACTAGTTATATATATAGATGTATCAATAAATAAATAAATAATGCACGGTCTTAGGCCCTTATCACCCAAAAAGAAAGGATTTCAATTGCATGGGTTGGCTAACTGTGGGCCAAAATGGGCCGGATGAGGCCTGACAAAACCAACCCAATATCTAGTTGGAACATAGATATTTTTGTACTAGCCTAGCAATAATTTTATAATTAAAATGATATATGCCTGGCCATGTAAATATGTTGTGCTGATGAAGGCAATTTCATTATCAAACTTAATTGTATTTTTTGATAAATTTCAGTATCATACATTATTTCATCTTGATTTTCTATGCTTTCAAATTGAGTTTATATTATTTTATGTATTGGTCTAAGAGGCCCTTATGTAACAAGTCAAGGAAAATCTAACTTTAGCTCTTGTAGTTTTTATATATACCCTACTAGGGTTTACTGTGCATGTGTGGAGGAGAAAAAGGAAAATAATTATAAAAAAGGAGAAATATTATATCACAATATTTTTACAACATTTTCACACAAAAATTCTAAATTGTAAGTTATTATTGGCAATTACTAATGGGGGGAAAAAAACACTAATTTAAGTGGTTGGTTCAAATTAAAACCAGTAATAACTTACTACCTAAAATTTGCTGTAAAAATATTGTGAACATAACATTTCTCGAAAAATAAAATAAAGAATGAGGAAAAAAGAATAAAAAATTAAAGAAATAAGTGTAAGGTTGAATTTTATCAACCATCTTGTTGGCTTTATTCCGTACCAATTTGCTTGTAATTTAGCACTTAGTAACCCTGTATTTAGGTTTGAAACTTGTAAGGGTAGTAAGTGAGAGAGTGTGAAGAAATGCTCAAGACTGTGCAAAGAAACAGAGACTCGCGACTGGATCTTGCGGGTGACTCGCAGCTTGCAAGTTGCCAAAAGTTGCACACATGCCAAGCATGTCAGAAGCTGAAGAGTCGCACCAGCTGTTGCACTACAGGACAAAAGTTCCAGGCTGGCCAGGCCGTTAGCTCATGGCTTGAACTCGCGACTCAACCCAGTCGCGAGGTCAAGTCGCCAGAATGCCCTGTTTGGGAAAAACTGACGTTTCACATTCCATTCTCATCCTAGTATAAATACCCCTCTTTCCCATAAAATGTAGAGAGCTTCCAGAGAGAATTTTGAGAGAGAAACCCTAGAGAAAAATAAGATTGCCTTATTCCCAATCTTCATCTAAGAGACTCTTCAAATTCCTCTACTCTCTTCCTCTCCATGATAGATCCTTGAGAGGTCATTGACCAAATCATTTTCTCATCACACCCACGTCTGTGAGAAGGTTCATTTGGTGCTAAGGGAAGCAGTTTGGAAGGAACCAATATCCATTGGTTGATGCTATGGTTTAGTAGTAGAATCTGGTAAGTTAGAAAAGAAAAAGGTTCAGCGCAACCTCGTTGGAGCAGGAAGCTTGGAGGGATTAGGTACCTGGGTAGATTAGGCTTGGAGGGTCTATTATTGTTCATGTATCCCAACTACATTTTCTAGTGGATTATTGACCGCTTGGAGGGTGGCAGAGAGGTTTTACGCCGAGGGCTTCGGTTTCCTCTTCGATAATACATAGTGTGTTGTCCTTGTGTTTGCATCTCTCTTCCCTTTTATCTTTACCATTTAATTACTGCTGTGATTTTTGATTATTTATGGTTTAGATTGTTTATCAATTCTGGTATAAGCTTGTTATCATTTTTCACACATACATTGTTTGATATAAAGCTTGAATTGGTAAGGCAGCTCTTGCGGCAGCTAATGCTAACAGTAAAGCATTGAATATTATTTTCTGTGGTGTCTCTTTAGAAGAATTTCACAGGATTTAACATATCACCGTTGCCAAGGAAGCATGGGAAATTCTGGAGACAACTTATGAAGGGACTAAGAAGGTGAAAGACACCAAACTACAGATGTTGACCACTCGCTTTGAGGAGCTGAAGATGAGTGAGGATGAGTCCTTTGATTCATTTTACAGTAAGCTGAACAAGGTAGTCATCGGCAAATTTAATTTGGGGGAAAAGACGAAGGATTCTAAAGTTGTAAGGAAGATACTTCGGTCACTACCAGAAAGTTTTCGTGCCAAAGTAATGGCCATTGAAGAGAGCAAGGATCTTGACGACATTAAAGTTCAAGAGCTGGTCAGTTCATTGCAGACATACGAATTGTCATTACCCACGCAGAAGAATTGCTCTTAAAACAATTGATGAGAGAGAGGTATCTCATGAATTTTCAGAAGAGGATGCAGTAGATAAAGATGTGGCATACCTGGTAAAGAACTTCTGGAAATTCTTAAAGCTTAAGAATGGTGGAAAATTTGGTGACAAAGGAAAATTTCAGAGTTCCGGGAAGGAGAAGAAAGAATTCCGAAGGAAAGATAGTAAAGATTCCCAATCTTCTCAAGGAATTACTTGTTTCAAGTGTAATGGACATGGACACTTCAAAAAGGAATGTCCCAACTATTTGAAGTCAAAAGGAAAGGTCTATGCCACTACCTTGAGTGATGCTGATTCATCAAACTCTGACTCTGAAGATAGTTGTGACGGAGAAGGAAATTACTCCGCATTTATGACCATTGCACATGTGGAATCCTCAGATGATTTGGGTTCACTTGTGAAGGAGCTTGGTGAGCATTCTGATTTAGAGTCTATTGGGATTGTTGAAGAATCGGAAGCTAAAGAGGAGGAAGATTCGTCTGATCTTCAAGAGAATTACGCCTCACTTCTTGAGAAATTGGGTGAGTATACAAGGGTGGCAAAGGTGGCTGTGAAGAAGATGAAGAGAGCTGAGGAAGATTACAAAAGCCTTCTGGTGCGATACAAGGAGGCAAAGTGTGAGATTGAAGAACTAAATGGTGAGCTATCAGAAGCTTATACAAAAGTGAGATTTCTTGAGCAAGAGGTAGTGCAAGCTCATGCCAAGATAGAAAGGGTCTCCTCCAAGAAGCTGGAAGATGTTATTTCATCTCAAAAACTTTCCTCAGACAAGTCCGGGTTGGGATACACCGGAGGGAGTAGCTCATCAGCAAATGTCACCAAAGAAGTGAAGTTTGTGAAGGCCAAAGAGACAGCTGTGGATAAGCCTATTCCTGAGAAAGTTAAGGCTGAGAGGAAGAAGAATGTGGCTGATCAATGGGTGTTAAATAAGTCCCGTAATCAATCAGAATCCAAATATGGAGCTAGAGGAAGATCACTTCCAAGATCACAACAGGGTCTTAGAATGAACTATCTTTGTCACTATTGCGGATTGCAAGGACATACTAGACCAAACTGTCACAAGCTGAGAGCATTGAACAATGCAAGCACTCCTCGATCAAGAGAAAGGAGAAATGATGAGAGGACTTGGGGTGGAGAGCAACCAAGAAGTCAAAACCATGATCCAGGAATGATGGATGTTATAAAGATGATCGGTGCCTTCACCAATTGCTTGGAAAGCTTCACAAGAAGGTTTGAAAGTCCCAACTCTCGTACCCAATCCGTCAAGGATATCACCCCAAATGCACGTGATGTGTGGGTGACGAAGGGTACTCATGCATAAGTATTACAACATGTCCATGCATTAATACTTCCCATGTTTGTGAATATGCTTGGTTGTGTGCTTCTTGCTAGTATTTAGGTTGTTATTTTGTTTGTGTGTTTGTTCTTGGTTCAAATGTTTTTACATTATTATTTATGTTATGTTTTTTATCAATCTTTTACTATTTTTGTGCCAAAAATCCAAAAACACATAAAAAGAAGAAAATCCAAAAAGTTTGATCGGCTTTGTTGAGTTCTGTCTTAAAGCATGCTTTGCCTTGTACCTTTGTACTTATGGCTTTGTGCATTTAACGAGCTTAGCTTGTCCCTTATGCACTCATATCATTATGGAAGAAATTCTGAAATCTATGTGACTATTGTAAATAGATCTTCAACCTTGTCATGAATGATTAGTGAATGGTTTTGTTGATCTTGAGACATGCATAGACTTGTGCCTATATATCTTCCCACTTTTATTTTATTGCTTTACTCAAAGAGCTCACCAAATGTAAATCTCCAAATGAAAAGAGATATTGAGCTGCAAAAGCCTGTCGCACATACTAATATTTGACTAGGAAAAAGGGAAATCGACCAAAATAAAATGTATAATGCCCAAAAAGCCAAAGGCTAACTCATCAAATTGAAATATTAAAAATTTCAGGCATCGATCTCTCAATGAGATTTGTTTATTCAAAAAGATCAAATGATATGTTGAAAATGGAGCCAAATGAAAAGTTTCAAAGAAATGTACTCAAGTTTATGTGGGAGGTCATATATGCATACTTCTATAATTGAGATGGGTCACATTATCTAGTGCTAGTTGTATATGCCTTGATTGAATTGATCATTGAAGCTTCACATTAGACTAAGGACTATCTCATTTTTGATACCCACACATAACACACAAGTCTATGTTTAATGAATGCCATATTCATTTGTGTGATTGTACTTGTTTAAATGTGTTTTCACATACTCAATCTTTGTTGATCAAACAAAAAAAGATTTTTGAGTGTTTTAGTTTGTTTTTGGAAAGTATTTTGTTTTTACAAAAATGTCAAAAATTTCAAAAACAATGTTGCCTTGTTTTGGCAACTCAGTCGCGGATAGGTCCAGTCGCATGATCTAGTTGCGAGCTCACTTAAGAGATTTTCGCAGCTCACTGGTGAGTCAAGGTCTTAGTCACGAAAAATACTTAGAAAATTTTTTCAAAATTTGAGTTTTTATGATTTTCGCTGCTTAGTGTGGCGACTTGTTCGCGAGTGGAAGGTCCAGTCGCGAGGGGTACTCAGAGATTTTCGCAGCTCTTCTCGCGACTATCTCGCCGGTAGACCTTCCAGTCGTGAAAAACACTTAGAAGATTTTTTGAAAATCTTGGTTTCATAGTGTTTCACGGCTTACCCTGGCGACTGATTGGCGACTTAATCCAGTTGCGAAAAACGCATGTTTTGCGTTTTAAAGACAGTTTTTAAAATTGGTTTTCAGTTTTTCCCTCGAATTTTAGTGACTGTTCATTGTCTTCCCCATTTCTCTCTCACAAACACTCCGTGTCTCTTTGAAAAACCTTCCTTTTTTGCATCATGTCTTCATCAAACACCAAGAAAAAGGTATGGGTTTTCTTGTCTTCACTTCATACTTCATGATTTTATTATTGTTTTCTTATATTTGGGTGATGTGATGTTGGTTTGTGTTTTGAGGGGTTCGTTCATGGGTTTGCCTAAAATGTTGGGTATGATTGTTTGAGGGTGTTTTCTCTTGTTGCAGAGGTGCTTTAGTGTTATGTGTTTTCCTCAGGTTGCTATTCTTTGGTCTGAGCATTGATATTTGATAGTTTTTTGCTCTTTGGGCATATGGGTTTGGGGTTCTGTATATTTCACTCTAAATGTGGTTTTAGATTTATCAGTTTGTTTGAGTTTTTGGTGTTTGTGGCTAGCATTGTTTTGATTTTAATTCACCATATCTTGTGTGTGCTGCTGCCTTTTTTTTTTTTTTTTTTCTTTTTGCACATTTCATACTCATTATGTCATGTCTCATTGACATTTGCTCACATCTATCTGGATGTGGTTTACATTGTCATTTTTTTTTGCTTGCTCCAGTCTACATTTATACATATTAAACTTGTTTATATTGATCTATCCATCTATTGGTTGTCAACTGTGCTTGATCTATGGTCTGTCTGGTCACTTTGTTACTCTCTTTGTAACTAACTTGTCACTAATATGTGTGCATTTCCACATTTTGTGTTTTGTCCTTGTTGTGGCCATTTCTGCTTGTTTACAGATAGCTGCATCTCCTTCAAAGAAGAAGACTATTGCTAAGAAATCTGATAAAAGGCTGAAAATGGACCCTAACCTATTTAGGTCTGTTCAGCACTTTGCGAGATACAAAGATTTCTTCATAAAGGGAACAATTTCTGATTGTTGTAAATAGATTTTCAAGCTTGTCATGAATGATTGGTCAATAGTCTTGATGATTTTGATACTTGCATAGACTTGTGCCTATATATCTTCCCACTTTATTTTTATGTTTTTGCAAAAGAGCTCACCAAATGTAAATCTCCAAATGAAAAGAGATATTGAGCTGCAAAAGCCCGACGCACATACTAGTATTTGACTAGGAAAAAGGGAAAGCGACTTTTGTTTTGAAATGTATGGTGCTCAAAAAGGCCAAAGGCTAATTCTCAATGTTGAAATATCAAAAATTTCAAGCACCGATCTCAAAAAGAGATGTATTATCCAAAAAGGATCAAATGTTATGATTTATGCTGAAGCCAAATGAAAAGCTTCCAAGTTGTGTAATCAATTTGTGGGAGGTCATATATGTTCATTTCTATAATTGAGAAAGACCACTTGACCTAGTATCAGTTGTGTATGACTTGATTGAATTGATCATTGAAGTTTCACTCTAGTCTAAGGACTATTTCACACTCAATACTCACCCACAACACACAAGACTTTGATTCAATGAATGCTTATCTCATTTGTGTGATTGTACATGTTCAAATGTGATGTGTATGCTCAAATACTTGATGATCAAACCCAAAAAGATTTTTGAGTGTTTTATAAGTTTTTGAAAGTGATTTTATACTTTTGTGTCTTTAGTTTTTGTTCAAAATGCATTTTTGTGTTTTTTTCTTCAAAAACTGGTTCAGAGGTTTTCTCGCGAGAAGCTCGCAACTTAGAGCTTCCCACGAAAAGGGCTTGAGGGAAATAAATTTTTTATCATGTCATACAGAATCTCTCGCGATTGTATCGCGACTACCTCGCGACCAACAGCTTCTCGCAAAATGCTGTTTGGCTAAAAATTAGAATTTTTTTTTTTTTTTAAATCAGACAAAAGCTATCATGATTGTCTCGCAACCTAGAGCTTCTCGCGAAAGCTCATGTGCTTCAGTGGCCATTCTCGCGACTGTCTCGCTACTCTCTAACCCGCGAAAAATGCGTGTTTTCAGTTTTTATGTAGCAGATGTGACAGTTTTTCAAAACATACTCATTTCCCTCGCTAAGCCTCTCTTGAACCTCTCTTAACCCAAAATCAAATTTCTCTCAAACCCCATCATTCTCAAGCATATTTTCTGCATTTTCAACTTCAAGGTATGTTTTCTAAAACATTTGCTTCTTGTTTTTCTTCTTTTATGCAGAAATTTATGTTAGGGTTTAAAATTTGGGGATTTTTCGAAAATGGGTTGGGTTTCTATTTTTTTGCAATTTTTTTCCAACATTTTTGATTGGGCTGAGTCCCATTTGCTGGTTGTGCATCTGTGTTGGCCCCATGAGGCACTTTAACATGTATTGTGGCTAGCTTTCACCATGTTCATGCATTTTTCATGTTTTATTTGCTTTGTTGCATGTTAGGTGTTTGACAAAATGTCTAAGTGACATTTGTATGTTGAATTGGACTAAACTGAGTTCCAATCATTGGTCTAGGTTTTATTTGTCATGTTTATCATGCTTCAATCAATGGCTATGTGTTTTACACACTTTGTCCATTTTATGCCTCAATGCCATGCCATGCACACATTAGGCATACACCTAGGCACCTTCTAGGCACACCTCATGCACCTCATGCTGCACACACATGCATCAGCACATGCACACATATGCACACATATGCACAACTACTTATCTTCATGCATTGTGTCTTTGTGTTCTTGGTTTGATTGTTTTAGCATATTGTTTTGCGTTGGTTATGCTCTGTTTTAGGCTATTTTACCTCTGTTTTGGAACTAACTTGAATCAAATCACGTTTTTATGTTATATTTGTGCCTTGTGTACTTGGTTCTTTTCTGGTTCTGTTGTTATACAGATGGCTCCAACTAAGCATGCAGCTTCAAAGAAACCAACTTCCAAACGTGCATGCACCGATTCTGATCATTTCAAGTCTGCTGATGCTGACATGAAGTACAATGATTGCTACAAAAGAGCAACCATCATCATGGAAAGGGTTGTTCAACTAGAAACCCTTGAGGACACCTTCATCCCTGAGGTGTTCAAAGAAAGGACCTGGACCAAGCTGTTGAACCCAATTGGGGTTGTGTACTCCGAGATCATTCGAGAATTTTTCTCAAATGCTACTGTGGAAGATGATAATATAGTCTGCTGGTTGAGGCATAAGGAGTTCATGATTACAAGGGATAGTATTCAAGAGTTTTTGGAGATGCATCCTCCCTCTTAGCCAATGTCATCCAATATGAAGAGAGATTGGGGTCTACTGAGGAAATGATAAAAACTCTTGGTGGAACATCGAAGAAATCATCAATGAATACAATCCAATTTTCTCCAGAGATGAGGACATTGAGGTATGTGATGATCCATAACCTGTACTCGATCACCAACCTCACCACACTATCAGCTCCAAGGACGAGGTTTCTTTACAACCTTTTTACTCACAAGGAGATTGATATATGTAGCCACATCTTCTACATCCTGAAGAAGAGCATTCAAAAGCAGAATTCAAGGACAGTGATGCCTTTTCCCTCTCTGATTATGAGCTTAATTGCTAAGGCAAAGCTCAAACTTCCCAGTGGACTCATAGTAGTTCAAAGGGACTACCCAATTGGTGGTCATACATTGGAGCACAGCACACATCAAAGGCTCCAAGATCGGTGTGCATACCATACCACAACCACAGGTTGAGCAGGAGGAAGGTGACACAGAAGATGAGATAGAGCGCTTTACTACTACTCCAGAGTCATTAGATCAACCCTCAGCACAGCCATCTTCTTCTGCACCAGCACGAGGACCAGATAGACTAGATCGTCTCCTAGAGAGAGTGGACCAAATGTTCATCATGTTAGACTCCCATGTGCAGCACACAGCGACCTAGTTTGCATACGTTCAGGGACAGATCATTGCATTGTCTTCCCAGATTAGTGACTTGTCCACGACACATGGATCAGATTCAGAATCTGATCAGTTCTAGGTTCTTTGGCCATTCTAGTCAAAAAGGGGGAGAAATTTTTGAGGGGGAGTTGAGGAAGAGCTTGCACAGTGTTAGGGGGTGCATAGTTTTAGACTTATGAGCATTGGTTATTGGTTCATAGACGGTTCATTTTTTATTTTGTTTACAATATTTACTGTTACTGCTTTTGTTTAAAGCTTAAATACTCTGTTTCTATTTCAGTTTAAATTTCAGTATTTTGTGTTTATCTCTATGCTTTGTAGCATTTCTTTTGTACTTTTAAGATATATTGCCATTATGCCATTATGTCTTAAGTACTTCACTCTCGTGCCCAAGTAAGATTTTTTATCCTAGATGCAAGTACTTCGTGTATTCTGCATTGGTTGAGTGTTGGACATGCAATTGATCCTAGGGATTGTTCTTAATTGCATTGCGTGTCCGGATGAACATCTACTTGCTAAATGTTCATTGTAGTCATTCTTTAATGACTGTTTTTGTTTGATCAAGTTATGCTTACATGTTTTGTTGTGCTTACAAACTTGATCGCACTTTACTTGCTCATATACGTACCTTGTGTCTAACCTGTCATAAGCTTAATGACAGTTTTGTTTGTGTGCAAGTGTTTCAGGTAACAGGTATATACTTGCAAGTGCTTCACAGCTTCTAGATTAGGTGTGAGTGAGTTTTGCCACTGTTCCCAAACTCACGTTTAAGTTTAGAGACTGTTTTAGGGGTTTTGTCACGGAATAGCCAAAGGGGGAGATTATAAAGTTATTATTTACAACTATATGTTTTGTTGGCTTATATTCCGTGCCAAATTTGATTGTAATTATATTCAATCTGTTGTACCCTATATTTATTGTAGGATTTCATTGTAAGAGTTGTGTGTTAGAGAGAGAGTGTGTGAAGACTCAAGCATTTGAAGACTGAAGGTTTCTCACGGGTATCTCGTGACTTAGCTTTCTGCGAAGTGACTCATGTGCCTTACACATGCTGAAATGCGAAGAGTCAGGCCAGATGGAGACAGCTATGTCTTACGGGTAAGGCCTTCCCGCGAGACACCCGCGAGGCATTCTGTTCTGCCAGTCTGTCCAGTCTGATACACACTTTCTATACTCACACTATTTATACCCATATTACCCACAAATATAAAGGAGAGCTTCTGAGAGAAAACCCTAACCAAACACCTCGAAAGTTAGAGATTGTTATACCCACAATCCTCTATACATTTGTTTTGGGAATTTCCTCATCTCCTACCTCTCCATTTCCATACCATTGAGAGGTTGATAGCCCAGACACTTACCACACCCTTTCAGAGTGTTAAGTGAAGTTTTGGTGCTGCTGGGAAGCATTGGAAGAAGTCAAGAATGGCAGAAGCAATATGGAGCTTGTTGCTGGACCCGGAAAGCTAGACTAGACACGATTCCGAGAAGCCTTGTTGGAGTAGGAGCTTGAAGGGCTTAGGTACATCGGGTAGATTAGGCTTAGAGGGTCTCTTGCTAACCCATGTATCCCAACTGATTGTCTTGTGGATCGATTTCCGCTTGGAGGGCGGCAGAGAGGTTTTTCACCGAGTTCTTCGGTTTCCTCTTCGATAACACGTCTTGGTGTTATCTGTATTTGCATCTCTCTTCCCTACTCTTGTTCATTTCATTTTTACTGTTGTGTTGCTTTAAATATGGATTAGAGTAATTGTCTTGCTTATACGCTTGCATTTGCTCTATTCCGCACTTAATATTAAGTTAGTGTAAAATCAACCAAGCCGTAACTTTAATTTGGAGGTCTAAACAGCTCTTGTGTTTATCGACACATTTTCGAGCTTTCAATATGGTTTTGAAATACTCCTAGACCTTACGTTTAATAGGAACAAAACTTGAGAACAACCTGATAAAAATATATATCTAACTCCGCATAAAATGCCTACAAAATAGAATACTCTCCTACTAATCTATGTCTTCAAAACAAACTTATCCAAAATATTTATATATATATATATATATATATATATATATATTCTCAATCCACTTTAATATTTTCTTCAAGACCACATACACTAGACCAAAAAATAAAAAGAGTCTCATCACACACACAAAGCAGACGTGATGAGGCTAGTGATCAATGATCAAGTTAGAACTTCTGATCAACTTAAGATATGTGTAAGAAGAAGATATGTGTTTTACTGTTTTTATCTAAAATTTTTTATAATCCATAAATAAAAAAATAAAAATAAAATGAAAAAATAGAAGTTTGAGTATTTTATTGTTGAAGAGAAAAAGTAAAAAATTTAAAAATTAGAGGGCCATTTTAATGAATATATATATTGTTAGAAAGAAAATACCCAACTTTTAGCCTTTAGGAAACCAAAATAAAATTTTATTAAAAATAGAAAAGTTACCTTTAAAAATTGAGTTGAAATTTAAATCTAAAGGTAGAGCTAAATTCACACTCAATTTTAAAACATATTGAAGTGAATACTGTGGGGGTGAAAGCCCAAACGCATATGTTGGGCCTCAGGCCCCATTTAAAGATATAAGTATTTCCGAGGAGGGATAAAAGGTTGAGAAAGGTCCGAGAATGGAGAATCGCGTAAGGAAAGGGTGAGGGAGTATAGTCCGAGGAGTATACCCTCCTCGGATTTGAAGAATATCGGTCAAGTAAATACCTGGGCAGCTTAGGTGAACTTCCAGGAGGTTTCAATGATAAGGATAAACTTTTTGCACGTATAAAGATGATAGAAATAGAGAAATATCTAGAGAAAAAACTGCTACCACCGCGTTTAATGCATTGCATCAACTTTTCTGATCGCATTTATGTGGAGAAGACCCCTGAACAGTGCAATCTCAGCTGACACCACTCATGAGGAATTAAAGAAGATACCTAATGTGACATGTACTCAAGTGAATGCTTAGACGAAGAATAAGTATACGATGAAAATGGTTTAAAAGGAGACTATATAAATGGAAGAGACTTCTGATGGAAAGGGATCAGAAAAAAGGAAGAAAAGAAGAAGAAGAAGAGTTTACTGTAGCTCCAAGTGTAACCTTAACCATTCAAACTATAATCTGTCTCCTCAGACCTGAGTTTATTCAAGTTCCCAGTGTTTTCAGACTTGTTCTTTTAATAAAACCTTGATTAATTGTTATCAAACTCACAAACAGCCTAGTTCTTTTACTCACTCTCTATAAATTTGTTGTATTAGGCTTGTTGGGCTCATATCTCATATCTCTTGGGTTTGGGCCACTAATTTTAACCCTACAAATACTTTTAACCCTATCATTTTTTGTATAAACCTACTATTTTTTTCTCAACCAATCACGATTACCACTTTAACTAATTGTATAATTGAGTATAAAAATGGATGCCTTATTGTTGGAGCCGAAAATGATACAGTATCTTGTCCACGTCCATAAGGTACTTATTTATCCGCTAACTTTTCCCCTTTATTATTATTATTATTATTATTATTTACTTTTTTTCCCTTCATTTTTTACTATTGACTTTGTTAGTAAATAATGCAACTTTGGTGGATTTCAATAGATTTATTGATTAATCCGCAAAATAGGATCCATCGACTCTCCACAAACTTCAAAAAAATTGAGGAAGAAAAAAAAAAAAAAAAAAACCCAAGATACTCAACAAACAACTGCCAGTTTCTTACCATTCCTAACCACAAACAGAAACAGTTTGAAAAGTAACCTGTAGGCATTTTTTTTCTTTTTTCTTTCTTCCTCTATTTTTTTTTTTTTAGAAGAAAAAGCAATAGTATTTGATTGACTGAAGCAATTATACAAAATCAGTAACATAAGGACTAAGAAAAGGAAAAAAAGAGGGAGTCTTTAGCAAGAACATGAGCAGCTGTATTTGACATTAAATGTACAATTTGTTGTCAGCAAAATCAAAATGGGATCTATTGAAATACTCCATTAACAACTGCTCTGTTTTCAGGTCATCTGGTAGACTTTGACAAACAATGTGAATTCTCTAGCCAAAAGGAAATTCCTCGTGACTCACAAATTCTCTACAATGAAACGGACCTATATTCACTCACAGCATGTATGATGAATTTCGAAAATTTGTGTCTGTTAATTTTTTAAAAGTTGCAAAAATAAATGTAGATTTATGGTTTGGATTCTATTCTATGTTTTGCAATCTTTTTTACCTTTAATAAAATAAAAACAAAAATGAATAGACCATTTCATTTGATAATTTTACAATTATGTTTTACAAATGAGACTCTTTGTTAAGAATATGTTCAACCATGATAACAACGAAGTTTTGGTCTTACATAAAATATGATGACAAATTTTACATAAGTGAATCTAAAGTCATTGAATCTCAGGCAACTAGATTATTCGAGCTCTCCGGTATCTACTCTTAAGAGCTTCTTGAAGATTTGAAGTTGTCTCTATGTTTCAGTGATCGAAAAGACTCTCAAGGATATTCAATGAAGAGGTTGAAAGGCAATTGGAATTTTCTATGTTTTTCTCTCAATTTTGCAGCTGTCAAAGTAGGGTTCAAGTTTTGGAAGAAAGAAATATTTGTGGAAGATATCCAAGATCTTTGTGCCCAAGGAATGCAGATTTATTTATACAGTAAGAGTTAATGGCGGCTACCCTTTATTATTTTTTCCTTTTTTCTGTGTTAACAAAACCAACCCAATATGGTAAAAAGAGAAAAGTAAAAAAATAAAAATAAAGTGCTGTTGGACCATATATAATGATGATTCAGTATTAGCCTAGTAATAATTTTGTAACTAAAAATGAATGAGTCCTAGACGTAATAAGTTGTTCACTGCCAAAGCTTAGGTGATGAAAGCAATTTCATCATCATACTTACTATATTTTTTTGGAATAAATTTCATTATCATACATTATCTAATCCTGATTACGTATGCTTCTATGTATTATGATCTAACAATCTCCCAATGACATTTTCTATTGGAGACCAAAATCATGTCCTTACTCCTTTGTCAGTTCTAAGTTGAAGATCAAAGCTTGGTCATCCTTCAATCAATGTTTACTATTTTGTGGTTAATTTGGAATCATAGAAACAGAGTACTTCACCAAGGCTTGAACCCGAATTCCTTAGAAGTTATACTAACAGCCAAAACTCTATCTTGTAGGTACAGGAAGGCTTATGCAGGTCAACTCTATCTTACTAGAGAGCTTAGAACAGCCAAGTCAGCCCATCTCACAGTTGCAAGGCAATATCAGCTCATCATCAAATTAGCTGAAGCAAGAAGAACAAAGCCACAAAGGAGAGCATATGCTTTTGTAGCTGTTAATATGCAGGGAGCAGAAATGTTTTTAGGGGTTAATTGTAGTCTCACCAACACAACAATAAGAGCTCTACTTGAAGCAATGGTGGAAGCTGGTATCATAGCTAAAAACTATGGCATTCAGCACGTTTTGTTCCTAACCGACAGGGTTAATCTTCATCAAGTTTTCAAATTGAAGAAAAGTGCAGATTGACTGGATAGCAGTAGAATAGTTGATCTGAACTTTCTTTCTCAACATGGTTTATTTTGTAATTCTTTAGTTGTTCCTCATGTAGTAGTTAAGGTTGTGTAGTGTTTTGCTAAATAGGCTGTAAACACACCTTTGTATCACAGGTGGTACAATCTTGCCCGATGTAACCATGTATGAACTCTTCCTTTGTTTGGTATTAAAAAAAATTGTTCTAAGGTGAAAGAAAAATGGACATCAAGAACCATATTTCACAAGACAGATTTCCTCACAAAAATTAAAAATAATAATAATAATAATAATAATTCACAAGAAAGAAAATTACATCACTTGAGTTATTCACTAAAAAGAAAGAAAATATGGTATATATGAAAGCCAACATTGATGTATGTTTCTCTCTTTCACTTTCGCACTTTCTCTCTCAAGGACCATACAAGGCAACTTTACCATGCCAAAAAGGACAGTCATGGTTGATATTCTGATTTCACTTCAAAGAGAATGGACCACAAAATGAACAACAATGGAAGCAATTACAAGAAGAAGAAGAAGAAAAAAAGGCAACCCGCATATGATCATAAACACAATGTTATATTACACTCGGCTCTTGAAGGAAAGCAAAAATGTAGAAAGGGTGTGATTTTATCTGCAACAGTTGCCATCAGGCATGCTTCCCAAATTAAAGGATGTTACATGTGCATGCATTCATCTTTTGCATCTGCTCCTCATTTTTGTCTGCAGAGTACCCCAAGAAAAGATACAATGAAGGTAGAAAGTAGACCCTATGATAGTAACTATGCAGTAAAAATTTCAGAAAACTAGTAATTTATCAACAATGTCTAACCAAAAATATATATTCTTGACAATTTAATAACTAAACATCATAAAATTGTCCACATTATGAAGTTTCTCTTCTCCTCCACCCTAAATAGCCAAATCCAAATCATGTACAAATAGTTAACATGATTACCAAAATCCAAATGATGTAAAAAAAAAAAAAAAAAAAAAACCTATTAATATAACAAATTAGTTAACATAACTTACGGATATAAAAGTAATTTTAAATACAAGGTTGCAGATTTTCAGAGTATATTTTTTTGATTATTTATGGCAGTTGAGTATGGCAGCAAGTAGATAAGGCACGATTTTTTTTTTTTTTAAGTTACTTTTACCAAATTAGTGTTCTACACATCTATTTGAAGCGTTAGCTGTCACTGACTGACAGTTTCAGACCCATATACTACCTAGAACTTATTGATTTATAACAAGCTTCATGTAGAGGAATTGATCATCTCACATTATATTCAGGGGATGATCACATCCTTTATGGAATTTTTCTAAAGTACCAAGTCTTGAAACACATTCTATATCATACCAGAAAGGAGTCTGCACTATACATCTATGATATCATACAAGCCTACCACAAGCCCCTCAAAACAGCTTCAGCATTATGTATTGTGACACCCACTTTTTTCAAGGTACATTAGCAGTCAGATTAGCATCTAGATTACCATAAACTCAGCAAATCATCCAAGAACAAAAGAAAAATAGACATACAAAGTTCAAATTTAATAAAGATTACTAAAATTGACATTACTTCTTGTGAAAAATGAACAATTAAGAAGGTTTTTAGTTAGAGTCCTTGATTTTGTCAAAGGAGAAAGGATTAGAAAAGGAACTTTTGGGGACAGTTTCAAAACCCAAGAGATTGCATGAATTACAGACAAATCCTAGTCCCCAGTTATAAAGAAATCGAAACTGCACATACCTGTCTTCTTCTTGGCTACAGGAGGCTGTACTACCACATGCATGGTAACAACCCCACCAGGAAGGTCGCCAATGGTTATTTTGGAATCAGCAAGTGTCTTGTTATCTTCCAAAATTTTACCAGCATGTATGAGTTTTACATCATTTACTGACTTGGGTGTGACTGTTTTGTCTGTAAATATAAAATTTCATTAAGAAACTCAGATGAAGACATAACTCCATAGAACAAACCAAATCCAAAGATATACACTCATGCAGATGCAGGCAGGTGTATATGCATTAGTCCAAATGCAGTTGAGAGAAAGTATTTTGTCTCCATCATAGTCATTAGAAATTCCACACTTCTTTTTTGGACAAAAGCAATCATATTGAAGAAGATGAGAGAGAGAGCTATTATTTATTCAGCACGATATTCATGTAAGATTAATTCTTTCAATCTAATTAGAAACATAATTTGAGAGACAAAACTAAATACAGAACAAGATCTCTGCAGTTTGGCAATGTGACAAAAACTATTGAAGACATGAAAAAAAATACAATCATGGTGCTTCTATTCAACCCCCCCTTCCAGTTCTTTCTTTTCATGCAAGGCATCCACATTAACTTCATAAGTATTCATGTACTTTCGGGTGCTGCTCTCATTATCTTTCTCTTTCTTTCTTTTTTTCCTTTTTTTTTTTTTTTTTTTTTTTTTTGGTAATTAAAAAATGTCACAAGCATCCAATCAATCCAGAAATTCCAACACACTTTCAATATTTCTGAACCTAGACTGATTGTTATTTATAAATTCAGAACTTTGTTTAGAACATAATTCATCTGGTTAGTACGAAGTTCCACCTCATGAGGGTGTTAAAACTTAATATAGATTTTGAAGTTATTTAATCTCTTTAACTCAACAAAAAAGATATTTTGTCCAGGAACACAAGATATTTTTTTCTTGGAACGCATTACATCAGTGAAACCACCTTATACTTGGAGGACTACTATAGGTCCTTTCTAAAGCAATTTCCCAGCTAAATGCAATGTGACTCAAAAAAATCTTGGGACAGCATATACACCCATGCAGTGAAGAGTTGCTGTCTTCAAATTTGTCAATCAATCACCATATGACATCAATTCACAAAGGTAAGTTGGGTACTTGACAATCAATGGATAGGAACTCAAAGCAAACCCAAGAAACATACAAAGATAAGTTATCTTACTTTCATTATGTCTAGTGTCATAACCAAGAAAAGCGCTAATTATATCTGCGTTATACACAAAAGGACTGGTAAAAGTTACAATAAAAACTTCTCATAATGGCTTTATAGCCGAGATCCACATATTAAACACCTGATGTAAGACTTAGCACATGCTTGCACAAATACACACTTGTACAATCCAATTAAATCAAATTCTCACACAATCCAATCCCAATCAAATCAACACAATCAGGGGTTCCACAAGTATTACAATATAAATGAAGTCAAGAAAGAATTAAACCCAAAAGAAAAAAAAGGCAAATGACAAACCTTTAGGCCACTCAGCAACAAGCTTTTGCTTAAGAGTTGCAGCTGTCATTGATAATGCATAAGCACCCTGGCCTATATCTGTACCATCATAAATCCTGAATCTAAGCTCAATAGTCTCCTCTCCTTCACCCATGATACTAGCCCTTGTCTTCCTTTCTCAATCTTGAAACCAAAATGTAAGTGTGACACCCAAAATACACCTCCAGTCAAAGAATCTACTAGTCTTGCCCAACCCACCTACAAAATAATCCCCAAAACTTTATCTTTATGTAATTTTCACACAACCCCTTTTCCCAGAAGGAGAAATATAATTAATAAAAAAATAAAAAATAAAAGCAACCACCCATTATGTAAAATTTCATTATACAAACAAAAACAGTCTGAGATCATAATGGGTTTTTTTTTTTTTTCATTTTCCCAGGAACCAAACAGAGAAAAACAGAGAGATCATAGATACCTTGTCAAGAAGCCATGAATGGAGGATCATCAGTCAGATGTCAGAGATTCTATTCACTGTCTGTCAGCTATTGATTTCTCGTTTCAGAATCACAGTGAGTCAGAGAGATTTTAATGATTTATTGCCTTTTTTTTTTTTTGGGTTTGGGGTTAACTTTTGTATTTCCTTTTTTGTAGATTCCAATTTTTGTCTGAAGAAATCTCACTGGGATGAGATACGTGAGATTTTTGTTTTTTTATTACGCTTGTTATTTTGACAATGGATTTTCTTTTCTTTCATTAAAAAAAATTACAATTTCGTCAATAATTTTTTTATAAAAATAAGATATTAATTTCTAAGGGTATAATTGTAACTTCAAGGGTATATACTAGGATTGTAAAATTTTATAAAGTTACTGTTCAATCCAATCCGGTCCTAAAATTTGGACTGGATCAGACCGAATAATAAGTAGCAACTAATAAATATATATTTGCTTCTACTCAAATAATAATAATAATAACTAATAAATATATATATAATTCTTAATATTTTGTATATTCATCTATACTACTGTTTTCTTCAAGAAAAAAAAAAAAATATATATATATATATACTATTATTTAAGGGGTTTTTCCTATTTAAACTGAACATTTTTTTTGTTTCAAAATACTCTTACGGCCTAAATTTAAGTAGAGATAAACTTAAAGATAACATAGTAAAAATATATTTTTAACTCCCACATGTAACTTTGCCTACAAAATAGGTATTGTTTTAGTTCAACTCCCACGTTTAACTCGAGGTGATTTTCTCACGTTTCCACTTTTCTTTATTCTCCCCACCCCCCACCCCCCCTTTTTTTCCTTTATCAAGACATAACTCTCTTCTTTTTTTTTTGCATTAAAAAAAATAATACTAAAGCTTAACTTTTTTTTTAATACCCGGTTTTCCTTGCTCCTTAATCTCATCTTACATTTAGTTCCCCCCCCCCCCCCCCCCCCCCAGAATCTCTTTGTTTTGATTTTTGAAGAAAAAAAATATACACTAAAAAGTAGAGATAAAACTTAAGAATAACATGCTAAAAATAATCTCTAACTCCCATATAAAACTCTGCCTACAAAATAGGACAACTGTCACATTAGTTACTCAACTTCTTCAATTTATTTCTTCCTCAATTCCTCTCAGTTCTATGTTT
This sequence comes from Quercus ilex subsp. ballota, assembly GCA_032727855.1. NCBI lineage: Eukaryota > Viridiplantae > Streptophyta > Magnoliopsida > Fagales > Fagaceae > Quercus > Quercus ilex. Next base: position 23,676,885 of record CM064919.1, read on the forward strand.
TTTTATCATCATCTTTTCTAAATTCAAAATCCAAAAAAGAGAAAATTTTACTTACAAAAACAAAAGTGTAGTTCTAATTGTTTTGGTTCAACAAGTATATCAATGTAGATTGCTCTTTTCTATTTTGTTTTTATAAAGAAATCAACAGCCTTCTAATTATTTGGACTTTGAGTCTTCTTCATTTTTTTTTTTTATGATTATCATTTTTTTAAAATATTTATTTGTGAGTTAAAGTTTACTCATTGCTTTTCTTTGATTACAATAGTACGATACTTTTCTTTGATTACTATTACAGTAGAGCACTGACTGAATTTAGAATACAAACTGTGCAATTTAGATAAGTATCAAATTGTGTAAAAAAACACACACACACAAAAACTCTTAACCAAATTATAATTGTTGCAAATTATTAAACATTTACCCAAAAACATAAAAGAGTCTCTAAGCACGCACGTGAACACGTGCTCAGAGGCTTGTATAGTATTAGGTGTATTTGGTACGGGATAATATTTTAGAATTCTCGAGAATGTAAAAAGATTCCTATGTTTGATTGCAAATCACACAAAGGAATAAGATGCCAAAGTTCCCACTTAACCCCTTTCTTTTAGGAATGTGGATTTTCTTTGAAACAGGTGGGTATCCAAATTCTCAAACTTAAAAAAATCACATTTGTTATAAATTGACAATTTTACCATTTTTCACTTATTATTTAACCAATGGAGATAAAACATACTTATAAAAAACAATTGGAGATAAAACATAAAACAAATCATCAATATCTATTCCTTTATTTTTATCTCTTCCCGCCACAACAATATAACTGCTAAAATAAAATGCAATATTTATATCTCCTATTTGGGATTGGTTATTTGCCAAAATAAAATAAAATATTTATATTTATATTTATTAACAAAACATGATGTTGTGATTTTCATAAAGAATAATAATTTAAATAGTTATTTTTGTATAATACATGTCATTTTGAAATGTTAGACTATAGTTTTAATGAATTTGTCTCAATTTATAGTTTATATTTTGTTTGTTATTATTTATTTAGAGGAAGATTAAAAAAAAATTGATATTGGGTTTATAAATTTAAGGATAGTATGGGAAAAATAAATAATTCATTTAAGATTTTTATGAATAAACTAAACATGGGAATAGTTACATCCAAGACATCCAGATTGCAAGACATCACATTCTAAGTAATCTAGATGCCGGGAGTAATGTGAATTCCCTCGTATCAAACACTATCTAAATACGACTTTTGTCTAATACATAAGTGCACTAGACACATTGAGATACGGACTCATGTCTAGTGCACTATACACAAGCTTTTCCCTACTATTAAAACTCTCTCATCTCATGTCTCACTCTCATTCTCTCCTCTCTCCTCTCTCCTCTCTCCTCTGTGTCTCTCAAGTCTTTCTAAGATACAATGCATATATCCAACACATAAGATACATTTTCAGGGTGAAAGAATAAATATTGTATTATTAGTGAAGAGAGGTGGATATCATTTCCTTTGATCTTGATGTGAGATACCTAATATATGATATGAGATAGAAAAATGTATATATTCGATACAAGAGATATATATTATCCGGGTAAAGAAGTATCGGAGGAAGAAGCTAATGCTCTATTAGTGTTTTATAAGTGACGGGAGGGGATTCCCTTGCCTTTGATATTGGCATTTCTCGTTGGAGGTAGATGCCCAGGCTGTTCTCAATTTGGTCAAAAATAGTTTCAAACATATTGAAAATTCTCAGTCTTATAAGGGTTATGAATCTTTTATTGCGGGTATTTGATGAGTAAGTTTAGTACATAGAACCTTGTTCACTCCCACAGAAGAAGCGATCATTGTGTGGACTAATTAACAAAGTAATGGTGTATGTTAGATATTTCCTTTATGTTATGTAATGATCTTCCCTCCTTATTATTGGTAGATGCTCACACTATTTTGTTCTTGATGTTGTCTTGTTAATCTAATGCACCCTTTTAACTCAACCAAAAAAGAAAAAAAAAATGGAGAAGAGGTGGAGCCCACCCTCCATCTCACAGGGGACCTATGAGTGGTGGCCATCCTTACGAGAGATGAGGTGAACTGCATAAACTAATATAAAATATCTATAAAATATCTAAAGAGTAGTTAATTACACATTGATGTGTATGGTGTGTATAGTGTGTGTGATCCACATCAGCTGAAATCTTATTTTTAAGACGCCATTTTACTTTTTCAAAATTATAATTAAAATCTTGTTTTGAATACATGATTTTCAAGACTATGTGCAACAAACATTAACCAAATATATATATATATATATATATATATATATATATATATATTATAACTCAAAATGATTAGTCATAATTTGAACTATCCATAATTGCTTATTTATCTCACTTAGTGTAGGATTACGCTTTTAATGTGGGATTTGGTACACGTTTGAAAGGAAACTCAATACACATCTGCATAACACTTTCATAATACAAATTAATAAACAAATCCACACAATCAGAAGTATTATATTATCAATGTAATCCTTCTAGCGCATGCCATCACCATGAGGGAATATGCAAGAGAGAAACAGCTACATACATGTACTATGAAGTATGAAGTGATGGATATATATGTATATATATATATATATATATATATATATGGAAGCCAATTGAGTTGGGGAAGGGGAAGTGTTATTTGTTCCAGAAAACTGTCTCCCAATTATTAGATCTTGTATTCCTGTTCTCCAATTTCTAGTGATGCCATCTCCGAGATTACAAACTAAACCATTAATCATAGCATGTAATGAGTCAGCTAACCTTTAAACTTGTTAGGTTCTAAAAGTTTAGAACAATTAGCAAATAGTGAACACAAACTTGTCTAGATATAGATCTTAAGAGTCTATAGGTATTGTGAGTGCTCAAAATATGATTATTGGGCTTAACCTCTACTTGGGCTCACAATCTATTTGTTTAGTAGGCTTTTGGGTTTCTTACTGTGGGTGATCTTATGCTCGGCAGGGCCTAATACACTTCTATTTCCTTAAATCTTTCTCTCTTCCTCACAAAGTTGCTCCTTTACTCTCTTTGGGTGCTTGCTCTCTTCCCTCAGTATTCTCCCCAAAATTGCTAACCCCTTTCTTCTCATTCTTGTTTCTTATTTATAGCGTGAGGTTAGTGGGAATGCCATGACTATTTTTATCATAAGTGGAAATAATGGTCGAATTCCATTGTGTTTAAGTGGATATTTCGTTGGGAGTGGTAGTGGTGGCATTGGAACTGGTTCCCACCTTCGAAAGGATGTTCGGCAGCAATATTCCCCAATGCCATACTGGGAAGCCGAGACATGTATCCTCGAGCAATTACGTTCCCATCCAGGATGCAATTGATCGGGCAAAGCCCGGAGTGCTCCTTAAGGAGTATGGGCCAAGATTGCTGGTTCGACGTACCTTAGATCAAGAATCGCAACATGGGGCTTGGGCCCACGGTTTAGCGGGTTTGGGGCCTTATCCCATACAAAAGGTCAAGGTCAGGGTTAGGGCTCGTACTATTGGGCTTGGGTCAAAGGCCCAATAGACTCGGGGATACCGTACTGTACATTAGCCCCCCCTAATTTGTGTTTGGCTACCGAGAATGAATCAAGGATTTGGCAAGCTAGAAGTTCTTCGGGAAGCTCAATAGTCAACTGTAGAATGGATGGGATGTTCATTAATGCACCCTTAAAAGGTGCGTTGTGCCAAACTGTTATATTTATCAGTGATTATGGCCTGACGGTTCGTGAACCACGCCCACGTGTGTGGGGGTTACCCATAGGGATCAAAGGGTTTTCCCGCCTTTTTCCCCATTAAATGCTTTTATCCTTATGAATAGCTCTTCCTGATTTCCCATTCCACTTTTTGCATCCTCTCTTCTTCGATTTCCTCTTTGCTAAGCATATTACTCCTATGCATAAAACACTTCACTCCAGATCACTTCCTAAAGCCCAAAGTAAGTCTCTTTACTCCTCCCTTTTCTTTCAATTTTTTCTTCATTCTAGAATCTAGGAATGGGATTTTCTCATCTTCTTGCGTTTAAGGCAGCCTTGGCCGATTTTAGGGCAACTTTTAGCGTTCCTAGAGACGTTGATATCGCCTACTGTCATGAAGGCGATATTGCTCTCCATAGACGTTCCAATCCTAACATAGCATTTTTTCCTTTGATGTCCATTCTTGAGGGTGGGGTTAGATTCCCCGTGGACCCTCCGATCATAGGCACCCTTAGGTTTTATGGCCTTTGCCCAGAACAACTCCCTCCCAATTTTTACTGAGTCATGAGTTGTGTAAGTAGAATAAACCAGATATACGGGTTGCAATTAAACCACCATGACATCAACTTCATGTATAGTTTATGCGGGAACATTAGGTCAAATTATTATTTAAAGACTAGGGACATGCGGGTACAGCTTATATCATGCCTGCCCGATTCTAACAGAAACTCGGTAGGGGAATTTGTCCTTGTGAGCGACAACTGGCTTGCCGATGAGCTCACTTGCCCGTATTCTCCATGTGACATTGGTCGGTACCAAGCATCTTTTGCTTGTTAGTTGCGTTTTACTTATGATTATCTAGCTCAAATAGTCACTAACCAACTTTTGTACTGTTTTGATGCAGAAAGTAAGAGGTTTAAGCCAAACCTTAGGGTAGTGCACATGAGGGACCTGAATTTTGTACTTCGGTCTGAAATATTCGTGCATACCGACAAGCAGCTCTAGGCATCACATCCCATTCTTGGCTGCAATCCTGTTTACACTACCTGGCAGCCTTTCGGACAGGCTTTGATAGTAGATAGCTTGCTGCTATCGTACATCAACATTCGGCTCGCTAATTTCCTTCCTCCATCTCTTACAATAGGTGAAGCTCAGGATCTCAGCCCTCTATATACTACAGTAGAGGATCTTCCACCGGTTCTAGATGAATCAGCTGAGCGTGTGTCTCAAAGCCGTAAAGTCCACGTGCCCATTGAAGAGCCTGATGCCTTCACCCACGTAGCCGCGCCAGAAGCAGCCGAGGTTGACCAAAACGCAGCTATGGTGACTAGGGGAAAAATGACCGTTGAATGGTTCCTACTCGGCATTCATACCACGGCCCAGCCTCAAGGTGGGGACCATACTCCCCTTCCCGTGGGTGCCAGCCATCAGAAAAAGAAGCAATGAGTTGGTAACTAGCCTCCCAAAGTCCCTAATGATGCTCTTACCAAGGCTCTTCCCCAGGGCAGGATAACAATTCGAGAACCAGTGGGTAATCCTCGGCCATCTGCCAAGGGTGGTATGGATGTGGCATCTTCATCTCAGTCTAACGCCATTTGGCAGCCCTCTTTCAAGTTCGGTGATAGGCCTCTCCCAGCGTCTGCCAGCCTCAAGGCTTAGGCCCAGGGCCAAAGGGGGAGGGTGGCCCAAAGCTTGGTGCACAACCTCTTATTACCTGAGGACTTCCAGTTCTTCTCGAACAGAACTGAGGAATCGTTAGCACGACGACTGTAGTGGCACACCGTGGCAGTAATTTTCCTCCCCTTCCCTTTTTTGTTCATTTTAATGCATGAATAATCCCTTCACCTTTATATTCGCCATTTTTGTGTTACCAGTCCGTGTAGCTGACCCACATCCTCGGCAAGAGACTAAAGGAGCTCGCCAAGGATGCTAATCGAGACAAAGCGCTGAAGGATGTTGCCAACTCCACGACTAAGGAAAAGGGAAAAGCTGCTGAAGCCACCGATAAGAAGACTAAGTCCTTGGAGAAAGCCTGGTTATTGGCAAGGGGAAATTGGCTGAGGCAGAGGACAAGCTGAGGGGTATTGAGCTCAAATTGGCAGAGGCGACCGGCCTGAACTTGGCCTAGGCTGATGACATAGCCGATCTGAAGGCAGCCATTGAAGCCTGGTAAAATAAATGGTATGACGAGGGCTTCGCGGATGCCGAGAAATCCATGGAGCCTGTCGTCCATCAGGCACAGTTTCATGGGTTCGGGGAGGGATGGTTGGCTGCCCTTCAAGCAATGGAAGTGCCCGAAGATTCCCCATTGAGGAATTCAGAGCAAGTCTCATACCCGGCTCCCCCTCCCCCTGTTCAGAGTCAGGATGGTGCTGCCAACGAAAAAGATACCCCCAGTATAAGGGAACTAATGCAAGCAATTGATGCTCATGTAGAGATCGATGATCTCAAAGTCACCAACAACCTCAATGCTATCGAAGACACACAAACCTAGCAACCGCCAACCGAGGATGTCCCCGGCCAGCAAGCCAATGAAGCAACCCAACTCTTGCCCATTGATCCTGTCATTTGATACTTATGTTTTTTACTAGCTTTTATATAGTTTTATTTGCATTTAATTTTCTTTTATTTGTTTGGTTTACCTAAAGTCATCGAGTTGTGGTGACGGAACAATGGTTTAACTCTTAATTTCCTAAGTTTTATTTGCCTATAGTTACCAGGTTGTGGTGACGAAACATTGGTTTAATCTTCATTTACTTGCTTTAATTCATGAATGTTTGCCTCTAAGTTATTCTTTTGGTCATGTTCTTTGATTATCTTTCTCTTTATATATATATATATATATATATATATATATTCCAGATGATCGGGTGGTTTACTCTAGGGACCGGCCTAGAAGAGGTCACCTGTATCTAGAAAGAATTGGCTCCTCGACAATAATTACTAAATTTGACATACATTAACTCTTTAGGAAAATGTAGGTTAATTACCTTCCCTGTAATTTGGATTGTATCCGAGATACTAGTTTCAGCCCCCTTAAATAATTTGACGTACTCCCTATATGCCTGACAACTAGAATAGAACTAGGGAGCTTGTTTCTATTCTTGGAATAGCTCAATGTATGGTTCCCGTCCGTCCAGGAATCGGTTTTCTGCCCTTGGATAAAATTTAAGATTAGGTTTCCACCTACACGATGATTGTCATCGAACCGGGAAGCAGGTTTTCATCCTTAGAAAAATTAAGTGTAAGGTTTCCACCTGCTTAGGGATGAAAATCGAATCGGGAACAGGTTTCTGTCCTTAGAAAAATTCATGATAGGCCACAAACTGAATGACCCCTTGTGATTAAACCAATTAATTAATTAGCCAAGTTATTAATTAATCAATTTAACATGCAAACGCGTGGTAGCACAAACAAATCACCAAATAACTAAATATGCAGCGGAAATTAAATGGCACGGTGATTTGTTTACGAACGGGGAAAAACCTTATGGCAAAAACCCCATCGGGTGATTTTCAGGTCACCACTCCCGAAACTCCACTATTATCACAACAAGCGGTTACAAGTAAATGAATCCTAAGTACCTTACCAATCTACAGTTGAACCCTTACCCCAATACCCAATTAGACTTGTTCTGTAGTGACAGTTTCCCCTTTTGATGCACGGCTCCCAAGTACGTGACTAACCAATGCGCGGATCCCAGTATGTGACTTCAACACCAACTGAAAGAGAGGTTGGCTGCAAAGTTCTTCAGTTCATCCTACACGATGAAGATCAAAAAGATGCTTGGTCACAAAACCCAAAGGTGCAAATACACAGCAACTTCTTCAGAAGAGATGAACTAGGTCAAGAACTTCGTCTTTGGTCACAATTTGCTTCGACAGAGTTTTCTCAATGCTTGTGCAACTTGTGAACTGTTTGACAACCCTTAAAAAAATCCTTTTATATGTCTAGGGTTAGAAGAAAAGAAGGCCCAAAGACACATTCACGGATCCCAAGAAATCATATCAGAATTCTGAATTTCTTAAATCTCGACAGATAGGAGGTGTCGAGCAGCTGTCGAGAAGGTGTCGAGCTTACAGGCTTGAAACAGCTTTTTTAAGCTCGATAGATGCAGTTGTCGAACCAGTTATCGAGCTTTAATGAAATTGCACTATAAGCTTGTTTTCTTGGACAAACTTGATGACTTCAACACTTGATCTTGAAACCTTGTTTCTTGAAGTATTAAAAACACCTAGAACTACCCAATTACAAGTAAAGTGTGTTTTGTCAAAGGATTAGCCAATTACATAAAAGAATGACATATGTTCTTTAACAAGTGAAACACATATGTCCTAACAATCTCCCCATTTGGCAATCCGTGACAAAACCACAACAAACAAATGAACATATGAGAGAAGTCATAAATCACTCAACTCATATTCACTTGTTGAATACAATAAAATCTATCCTAACACAGACCCTTGAAAAACTTTGCAAGAAAAGAGTTTATGGCAAGTAGACTTTGACAACTTGTATTTCTGAAACACTTTAAACAAAACTCATTAAGGCATCTTGTGTGAAACAGAAATAATAGATTGCATACAAATATAAGAATCATGTGTATAAAGATAGAAAAGAAACAACACATGTAGAGATAGGTGAAAGAAACATACATCCACATATAGAGAGAATAAGTACAATGTATGTAAAAACTGGTCATAAGACCTCATATACAAGAACAATGTATCTAAAAAGTAAGAAAAGAAAAAGATACATCATATCCTCACTACATCCCTCAAGTATCAACAGTATCAACACTCCCCCTAACAAAAATGTCCTATACTAACTCTCCCCCTAAGATGACTACTCTCATATCCCAAAATTACTCCCCCTTTTTGTCACGAGTGACAAAGGGTAGAGTGTCAAGTAGACATCTCATCAGTAGAGCTAGCATCTCCATCATCATCATCTGAAGCATCATCATCCTCGTCATCATCATCCTCAGAATCAGAAGCTGCTGGAGGAGGTGGTAAAGGTGTAGCCTCAGGAGCAAAACCACCCATAGTTGCCTGCTGTCGTGCAATACGATCAACACGAACATTCACCTGATACAACTCAGTGGAGAGTGTATTGAGGCGAGCATCTATGCGCTGCAGCTGCGCCATGATGTCTCCAAGTGAAACATCGCTCATAGAGGAAGAAGGGGCAGATGTAGATGGACCAGATCGGGATGGAGCTAAACGGGAGGAAGGAGTGGAATCCTGTTGTCTCGACCTAAACTGAGCCTCACTACATTTTACAGTAGCGGCATCTATGGCACACATGAAAGTGAAATGGTCGGACACGAAAAAAGGAATGGAAAAATGGCATAGAATCCTCGTGATAGCAGAAAGAAAGATGAGCTTATCACAGGTCGCCGCATCCAAATGAACATCTATAATAGACAAAATGAAATAAGAAGGAAAATCTATGGTAAGATGCTCAAGGAGTGATAACAAAAATCGAGCACGAGGCTCTGTGATGGAGTTGTAGTGAGAAAGCGGATGGAGTACAAAAGTCATCACCATGTTTAAGAATCTAGGACCTTTAGCAAAAGGCTGACATGATGTGAACTAACGCTCACTCCACTCCGAAGGGCGCTCACAGAAAGCAGATATGAGCTAATCCTTGGACACAGTCCTTAGACGCTCACAAGAATGATAGTTAGGAAACTCTATCCTAGGAACCCTAAGCACATCTGCAACTAGCTGCAGTGTGATAGGAATGCGCATACCTCGAACGCGAGTAAAAAATAGAGGTACTGAACGATCAATCTCATGCATGTTGGAGTAAAACTCCTAAATGAGCACGAGAGGACATGTGACCGGAACGTCACATAGTGACTCCCATCCCCTACTGTGAATGACAAAGGGAAGGTCAGTGTCGGCGAAATCAGCCAAAATGACTTGGCGTTTCGAATGAACACCTCATCTAGAAAAGTTCTCCGAAAATGCCTTGTGGGCATCATCATCACGGAACCGAAGATTAAGAGGAGCAGAATCAGAAGATGAAGAAGCCCCAGAACACAGAGGGTTTCGAGCCAGAGTAGATTTACGCTTAGGTGCCATAGACACTACTAACGTAAACAGAATGAGAAAGAGAGAGAGAAAGAGATAATCAAAAAAGTCCCAAAGCAATTCAAATATATCAAATATTTTGAATAGAGAGTACGTATGCATGGAGATGCATGAACATATGACATGAAACAGAAATTTCATCATGGGCTTAGCCCAATCCAAACCTACCAGCACACATACATAATACACATATCTAAATCCATGAAAATACCATTCTAATGCAAATGTGATGCAATGCATGAGACTTTGAACACATTTAAATGAAAACTCATCCCAAAATTTCAAGAAAAACTCATCAATTTTGAAAAACCCCAAAATTTCTCAAAAACCCCAAAACCTAAGATTCAAAACATGAAATGCATGAAGAATGAAGGGAAAAGAGATCATACCAAGTGATTTGAAGCAAGGAAGGGCCGAAAATCACATGGGTTGAAGGTTTTGAGTGAGAAAACTGAGTTTGGGAGATGAACAGTCGCGGACAGATCGAGAGAGATCGAGAAAATGAGAATCGGATCACGAACAGAGCTTATATAGGAACCTCAGTAAATCTCGACAGATGAGGTGTCGAGAGGTGTCGAGCCATCTGTTGAGGAAGGTGTCGAGAAAATGCACGTCGACAGCTACAGGTGTCGAGAAAATGCACGTCGACATCTACAGGTGTCGAGAAGGTATCAAGGAATAAACACCAGAACCAAGAACAGAAGCTTGATCGATCCATCAGGTGTGGAGAAGGTATCAAAAAGACAAAAACTTTCTCAATCGATCCACCAAGTTTCCAGAAGGTGTCGAGATTGTGATAAAGAAAAGCTTAAGAAGCTCAACAGATAGCTAGGTATCGAGGAGGTGTCGAGCTTGCTTTTGAAAACAGTTTTTCGAGAAGTGAAAAACACAGACATGAATGCAATCCAACATACACCTCAATAATGATCCAATCCACATAATAGGCTCTCAAAATCATCTCTCAACAAATATTTTCAAGCACATGGATCCTCAAAAACACAAACACAAACATTCTAAACAAGTCTAACCAATTTTTTTTTTTTCAAAAATAAGTCGAGACAGTTTAGTGAGCATACATTAGCACATGTAAACACTTATGATGACCAAATCACATTGTACCTGCACATGTATCAAGAGTAACAAAGAATATTGCGTGTTGTGTGTGAAAAATATCGCAAGATTGCATATGTGTATACATGTTATGACGATTTGAGATATGAGAAAATAACTCTAACTCACACACAATCATAACTGTTTGATGGGGACTATCACCTTTGAGGTACATCCTATAACTCTCACATCTCCTAGAAAACATGCTTGCAATCATATTTAAAACATTTTAATCTTTTTGCTTTTTATTTTCTTTGCATATTTTCTTTTAATCATATCATGCATGGACATATAAGAGAGAGAAAAGAAATACCCAACATGTTAAGCATAGACATTGCACTTTTGCTATACCGAAGCATACGGATGTCTTTGACACTGCACTTTTGCTATGCCAAAGCATATAAGTATCTATGACATTGCACTTTTACTATGCCAAAGCATACATGTGTCATATTATGATTGGCAGGCAACAGTGGTGAGATGGTTATTTATGCCTTTCTCTTAAGATTTTCTAGTCCTACCTGTCAAAAAGAGTGATATGAGTGTTAAGTTCAAGAGATGACTTAATCTTACTCATCACAAACAAGAGCCACAAAGCTCACTTACTTAGTTGTGCATAGAGATGCTCATCTAAGCTACAAAAGATGCAAAGTTTAGAAATTTTGTTTCAATGGTCATCCAAGGTACATAAATACCAATGTACACAAAACACACTATTTTTGTATTTTTCAATTTTTCAAATTTTTTTTTATTTTTTCTAATATCAAAAACAAAATAAACAAAACTGAAAATAAACAAACAAAAACATGTTATCAAAGCAAAGCATAAAACTAGACTGACTCAAAAAAAATGCAAAACATACAAGTAATGCAACAAACAAAAACAAAAAGATAGAAGAAAGTGATAAAATCACTTAGAGTCCTTTTTCTTCCCCACTTTGGAAGAACCTTTCCTTTGATTGAACCCTTGAACCGGCGGTAAGGGGGAAGAATTGAAACCGTTCAAGTTTGAAAGGAACATGAGGGCTTTGAGAAGATCTCCAAGAGGAGCAAGAGAGAATTGAAGCTGATTTTGGCTTCCAGATGCTATCATGCCGTTGCTCTGTTGAGTGGCTAGCTACTTGTAGCAATTTGGTCGAGTATGACTGGTAGCTCCATAATGATGACAGAGATGCTGCTTCTTCTATTTTGGCTTTTGAGAGTTAGCCTTCTTAGCCCTAGGGTTTTTAATATCTTTCTTATCCTGTTTAGGGGGTGCTCCTAAGATAGATTTACCCTTGTCTAGGTTCTCACTAGCTTTGCACTTGAAGCTTTGCACTTGAAGTCCTCTCCAATTGAGCTCTGACTTGAAACAGCTCCGCTTCAAGCGTCTTGGTCTTCTCAGCCAAGAAATGGTTCTCAAACCTCAGTGCACTAATTGTTTGATTAGCTTCATCAAACTTTGTGGAAAGTTCTTCACGATCAAGTTCCACATCACTAAGTTTCTTGGTGGCCAGCCTATACAGTTTCTCATGCTTCTCAGAGAGCTTGTATAGTTTCTCATAGGCTGAATGGATATCATCTTGATCATCCATCTTCTCACACTTAGAATCCACCAATTCTTCTTCTTCTTCCACTTCATCAACAATCCCTTTAGTAGGATTGACTGTGGCAGTGAAGGCATTTAAGATTCCGTCATCCTCATTATCGGAATCATCTTCAGACTCAGTGTCACTCAAGGTTGCAGCAAGTGCCTTACTCTTCCCAATGCTCTTGAGATATGTGGGGCATTCATGCTTCATGTGACTAAATCCATGACATCCAAAGCACTTTGGTCCTGCAGGAATAGTGTACTGACCGCCATCCTTAGCATCCTTCTTCCTTTTGTCTTGCCACTTAGACTGAGAAGAACTAGATTGTCTACGATCCTTTTCGAAGTTCCTTCCATTGGCATTCTTCATAAACTTCTTGAACTGCCTGGTGATGTAGGACTTCATCTTGGAATCTTCATCATCTGAATACTCATCTGTCTCACTGCTCTTGGCCTTCAGTGCCATGCTCTTTCCTTTACCGATCTTACCAATTCTAGTCAACCCTAGCTCATAGATCTGCAAGTTTCCAACCAGCTCAGTCAAAGGAATCTTATCAATATCCTTTGATTCTTTTATTGCCGTAATCTTGGCATGGAATCTCTCAGGTAGAGATCTGAGCACTTTTCTCACAATCTTAGGTTCAGGAATGGTTTTTCCAAGATTGAAAGCAGAGTTCACTATGTCCTTTAGCTTGGCATAGAACTCATCAAACGACTCATCCTCCTCCATCTTAATCTCTTCAAAACTTGTAGTGAGCCTCTGAAGTTTTGAATCCTTGACAGCCTTTGTACCCTCATAAGTTGTCTGGAGGATGGTCCATGCTTCCTTTGCAATTTCAGTAAAGGATATCTTCTTGAATTTCTCATTGGTGACTGCGCTAAATAGGGCATTCAACGCTCTGCTGTTGAAGTTTGCCGCCTTGATCTTGGCTTCATCCCAATTGGCCGGCGCTTCCTTTGGCTTGGTCCAGCCAATTTCTACAGCTTACCACACCTTCTCATCTAAAGACTGCAAGAAAGCTCTCATGCGTACTTTCTAGTATGCATGTTAGTGCCATCAAATAAAGGAGGTATGATTAATGACTGTCCTCTATCCATGACAAACAGGGGTCAATGGATTAACACAGCAAAGATTAAACCTAATCAGAGTGTGCCTGCTATGATACCACTTGATAGGCCACAAACTGAATGACCCCTTATGATTAAACCAATTAATTAATTAGCCAAGTTATTAATTAATCAATTTAACATGCAAACGCGTAGTAGCACAAACAAATCACCAAATAACTAAATATGCAGCGAAAATTAAATGACACGGTGATTTGTTTACGAATGGGGAAAAACCTTATGACAAAAACCCCACCGGGTGATTTTTAGGTCACCACTCCCGAAACTTCACTATTATCACAACAAGCGGTTACAAGTAAAGGAATCACAAGTACCTTACCAACCTACAGTTGAACCCTTACCCCAATATCCAATTGGACTTGTTCTATAGTGACAGGTCCCCCTTTTGATACACAGCTCCCAAGTACATGACTAACCAATGCGCGGATCCCAGTACGCGACTTCAACACCAACTGAAAGAGAGGTTGGCTGCAAAGTTCTTAAGTTCATCCTACATGATGAAGATCAAGAAGATGCTTGGTCACAAAATCCAAAGGTGAAAATACACAGAAACTTCTTCAGAAGAGATGAACTAAGTCAAGAACTTCGTCTCTAGTCACAATTTGCTTCAACAGAGTTTTCTCAATGCTTGTGCAACTTGTGAACTGTTTGACGACCCTTAAAACAATCCTTTTATATGTTTAGGGTTAGGAGAAAAGAAGGCCCAAAGACACATTCACGGATCCGAAGAAATCATATCAGAATTCTGAATTTCTTAAATCTCGACAGATAGGAGGTGTCGAGCAGCTGTCGAGAAGGTGTCGAGCTTACGGGCTTAAAACAGCTTTCTTAAACTTGATAGATGCAGCTATCAAGCCAGCTGTCGAGCTTTGATGAAATTGCACTATAAGCTTGTTTTCTTGGACAGACTTGATGACTTCAACACTTGATCTTGAAACCTTGTTTCTTGAAGTATTAAAAATACCTAGAACTACCCAATTACAAGTAAAGTACGTTTTGTCAAAGGATTAGCCAATTACATAAAAGAATGACATATGTTCTTTAACAAGTAAAACACATATGTCCTAACAATTCAACATAAAGTTTCCACCTACTTAGTGATGAAAATCAAACCGAGAACATGTTTCTGTCCTTAGAAAATTTCAGCGTAAGGTTTCCACCTGCTCAGTGATGAAAATTGAATCAAGAATAGGTTTCTGTCCTTAGAAAAATTCAGTGTAAGGTTTCCATCTGCTCGATGATGAAAATCGAACTGAGAACAGGTTTCTATCCTTAGAAAAATTAGGATTAGATTTTCATTATGTTTGTTAGCTGGGGCAAGCAAGTTAACAATAATAAAATTATGTGCGAGCATAGCAATATGAATAAACATCACCCTTATATTATTTAACATACATGTGTGCCAATAGTTCATTGATAAAACTTCTTTAGATTATGGATGTTCCATGGCCGGAGAAGCAGTCTCTCATCCAAATCCTCCAAGTAGTATGCTCCGGCGCCTACTATGGCAGTAACTCTATAAGGCCCTTCCCAGGTCGGGGTTAGTTTCCCAGTGTTAGTGTTTCGCATATTTCCCACTGCTTTCCGCAACACTAGGTCCCCAACACCGAACTCCCTTATCTTCACATCTCTGTTGTAACGTCGAGCGAGTTTTTGTTGATACTTAGCTAGTTGTATAGCCGCCACTTCTCGGTACTTCTCCACCAAATCCAAACGCACCACTATCAATCCATCATTCTGGGCTAGGGCGAATTCCACAATTCGGGCACTACATAGATTTATCTTGGTTGGTATTACGGCTTTTGCCCCGTATGTTAGGGAGAATGGAATCTCTTCTATGGACCTCCTAGAGTTGTTCGGTATGCCCACAGAATGTTGGGTAGCTCCTCGACCCACCTACCCTTTGCACCATCTAACCTTTTCTTCAATCCATTCACAATTGCCTTGTTCGTGGCCTCAGCTTAGCCATTGCTCTGCGGATATGCCGGGGTGGAGTACCTATTCTTGATGCCGAGATCACTGCAAAACTCATGAAAGACTCTACCATCGAATTGCAACCTATTATCAGATATGAGAGAGTCCGGCACTCCAAATCTCGTGACTATGTTTCTCCACACAAACTTTTTAATGTCTACGTCCCGAATGTTAGCTAATGCCTCTACCTCTGCACATTTGGTGAAGTAATCAATGGCTACCAAAACGAACCTTCGATTGCCTGTGGCCCGAGGAAACAGGCCGAGAATATCCAGCCCTCACTGCGCAAAGGGCCAAGGGCTGTTGATCGGGTTCAGACAACCTACTAGCTAGTGGATCAAAGGGGCGTGCTTTTGGCATTGTTCACACTTCTGCACATACTTGGTGGCATCCTTCTGCATCTACGGCCACCAAAACCCCTAGGTCATCGCTCAGTGTGCCAGTGAGCGTCCCCCTACGTGGCTGCCGCACACCTCATCATATAGCTCAGTCAAGAGTTCGTTAACCTTCTTAAGGTGCAAACATAAAAAATACGGCCCCCAAAAGATCTTTGGTACAGATTGCGATCCGCCGACAACCAATACTGGGTGGCTACTCGAAGTACCCTGTTAACGTCCTTCTCATCATTTGGTACTTGATCTTCAGCCAAAAAATTGACGATCGGGTCCATCCAACACGGCCTAAACGTTGAAACCATTGCAACACCTATCGCGATGTCAATACTCGGTTGCACTATGAGCTCCACTTTGATTATCCGAGGTACATCCTTTGTTATTGATGATGTTAATGTAGCTAAATAGTCTACATGTTTGTTTTTCCCTCGGGCCACTTGGACCACCTTGGCCTTTATAAACTGACTCATAACCTGCTTTACTACCTGTAAGTATTCCTTAATTCGAGAGTCACAAGCCTCAAAACTACCCTGCACCTAACTAACCACTAGTTGAGAATCTGAATAAATTTCGACTTCCTGTGCACCCATATCTAGTACGACTCTCAATCCAACGAGCAAGGCTTCATACTCAACCTCGTTATTAAAGGCCCTGAACCCCAACCTGAAAGAATGTTCTAGCCGTATTCCTTCTGGAGTGATGATGACAATCCCGGCTCCAGCCCTCATTGCACTAGACGCGCCGTCTACGAACACCTTCCACGGGTGACAATCCACATGACAAATTATTCACATCTCATTTCTAAGGGAAAACTTTGCAACAAAGTCAACTAGAACTTGGCCTTTCACAGAACTTCTTGGCTTGTACCTTATATCAAAGGACCTTAGCCGAGTTCCCCATTTAGCTATTCGGCCCGTGAAGTCAGATCTCTTCAGCAACGACTGTAAAGGGTATTCGGTCAAGACATAGACGGTATGGGCTTGAAAATAGTGAGGCAGCTTCCTCGTAGCGTGCACAAGTGCTAACACCAGTTTCTCCAAGGGCAAGTACCGTGTCTCAGTGTTAACCAGGGTCTTGCTGATGTAATACACGGGTTACTATACTCCTTGATCCCCTAAAAGCACGGCACTCACTACATGATCTAACACTGAGAGATACATGAATAAGTCCTCCTTGGGCTGTGGGGCTGTCAACATAGGTGCTTGCATCAAATACTCCTTCAAGTCTTGGAAAGCTTTTTCACACTCTTCATTCCACTAAAATGCCCTCAATTTCTTCAAAAGCTGGTAGAATGAATGGCAATGATTGGCAAACTTAGAAATGAACTAGTTAAGGGCAGCTAACATGCTGGTCAGTACTTGTACTTCCTTCGAATTACTTGGCAGCTTGAGGGGCTTCACGGCCTTAATCTGATCGGGGTTTACTTCTATCCCTCGGTTGGTTATCATATATCCTAAGAACTTGCCGGCCCCTACCCCGAAAGCACACTTATCCGCGTTAAGGCGTAACTTATGTCGCCGAAGTACTTCAAATACCCCTTGGAGATCCTTTATATGTCATGCCTCTCCTTTAATTTTCACCACCATATCGTCGATGTACACCTCCACAATCTGCCCGATCTTATCTCGGAACATTCTTGTCATCATCCGTTGATATATGGCCTCGGCATTCTTTAACCCAAAAGGCATCACGGTATAATGGTAGTTGACATCAGGGGAGATAAATGATGTCTTTTCCTGATCCTCGGTGGCTAGGGAAATCTGGTAATAACCTTGAAAGGCATCCAAAAAACTCATCCTCAGGTGCCCATATGTGGCATCCACCAATTGGTCGATCTTCGGCATAGGAAATGGGTCATTTAGGCATGCTCGGTTCAAATCTGTGAAATCTACACAAACTCTCCATTTGCCATTCTTTTTCTTCACCACCACTATATTCGCTAGCCACTCCGGAAAGAATATCTCCCTTATCGCCCCAGCCTCCTTCAACCTCCTAACCTCCTGCCTAACTGCCTCAACGTGTTCCTTAACTAAACTCCTCAGCTTCTGCTTCTTGGGGGGGGGGGGGGGGAGGGGAATGAGGGGTCTACATTGAGCTTGTGAACTATGAATTCGAAATCCACCCCGACCACCTCATATGGGCTCCAAGCAAACACGTCTATATTCTGCATTAGAAATAATAACCTTTCTACCCTGTCCTCATCCCTCATACTTGCCCCTACTTGAAAATACCTATCAACATCTGATTGTATTTTTACTCTGATAAATTCCTTAGCGCAGCTAGCCCCTTTTCCCTCCTAGGGCTCCTATAATTGCTATAAAGGGACCTCATTGGATGTTTCCTTCTATTTAGCCTGCTTGTGCTTCCAATCAACCGCGGCCACTAAACACTGTCAGGCCATTTGCTGGCTTCCCCTTACTACAGCAATGCCCTGCTCAGTGCGGAACTTAACCTTCACATGCAAGGTGGATGGCACTGCCCCCATCACATGGATCCACGGCCTTCCTAGAATCGCTATATAGGGAGAAAATGAGGCGACCACTATAAATGTTACTATTACTTCCTTTCCTTCCATGTTCATGATAAGGGAAATTTACCCCTCGGGAATCACCACCTGGCCATCAAACCCGACCAGGGGCGTATCGTACTTTGAGAGGTCTTCATTCTTCAGTCTGAGCCCTTTAAACAAGTCTGGATACATCACATCGGCCCCACTCCTTTGGTCTACCATCACCCTCTTTACTATGAAACCATTTATTCGGGCCGTCACCACCAACGCATCATCATGCGACTAAATTGTTCCCTCGAAGTCATCATCGTTGAAAGTAATGGGCTCTTATGTGAACTTCATCTTCTTTTCAGATGGTTACTTGCCCGAGCAGTCTTCTACTAGCACTACAGCTAACACCCCTTTCCTCCTAGTCGTAGCAGTACCCCTTGGGGTAGCGTGGATGACCTCAATCACTCCTAATGAGGGTGGAAGAGGATTCCCCCTTTGCTGCGCACCTTGCCTGGTACTTGGGTTCCTTGAATCCACCACAAACTCTTTCAAATACCCTGCTTTCACTAGCTACCCTAGATGATCTTTCAATACCCAGCACTGCTCGGTGGTATGCCCTTTATCTCTGTGGTAAGTATTATACAAGTTCTGATTCCTCCTGGATAGGTCACCCCCCCCCATCTTGTTCAGCCACCGGAATTATGACTCGTTCTTGATTCGGTCTAAGATCCTGTGCACTGGCTCCTTGAACATTGCGTTTACTTCCCCCATTTGTGCTTCCGGTTCTTGAATCCTTAAGTGCCTTTGAGGCCTTGACAAAAAGCCGCCCTACCGAGGATAACTCATTATCGGGGCTTTACCTTTGTTCTGCAGCAAGTCATCCTCTAAGCATTTGTACTCCTCAATGCGCCTCATAAGCTGCCTTATGTCCTCGAGAGGCTTCTTCATTAGCGACTCAGGTAGTTCGGAGTCCACGGGCAGCCCCATTCTAAAGATGTTCGCCGCAATCTTCTCGTTGCCCCCATTGATCTCATTGTAGAGTTCCCATTATTGACTAGCATAGTTATGAAGGGTTTCCCCTACCTTCATTTTCATGGACAGTAATGCATCTACTGGTTGTGGGACCCGGCTACAAGTTACAAACCGGACACCGAATTCTTGGATCAACTCAGTGAAACTGTGAATAGAGTCCTTCCGTAACCCATTAAACCATCTCAGAGTAGTGGGTCCGAGGCTTAAGAGAAATACCTTACACATTAGCGTGTCATTGTGAGTATGCAAAGACATCATCTGGATATAATGGCTGATGTGTTCCATCGAGTCCGTTTTCCTATCATAAGAGTTGAACGGTGGGCACGTAAATTTGCTCGGCATTGGGGCCCATTCAATGTCGTCTGAGAACGACGACCGAGTAGCTCTGCGTAATACACGGCTCATAGCATCCATGGAGGCATTTTGGGGCCACCGCTCTTCTAGGAAATCAGAGTCCTGGTCTACATACTCCCGTGAACATGAACGGTTCCAGTGTCGATGAGAACCAGACTGATTGGACCCAGCCCCGTAGCGACCTCCCCCACTAGCAAACCCTTCTTCTCGGTCGTCTTGGTCTCCTCTCCGGTGCCTACCTCTTGCTTCCAACTCCGAATCTCTCACCAACCTACGCAACCGCTCAAGCTCCTCATCTTTCTCGTCAAACTGTCTGTGCCCTGAAGCTCTTGACATTGTCCGGTGTATTTGATACGACCCTTCTCTGAGGCCAGACCTTTCTTCCTCTCGCTCACAATCCCTATCTTCACGTCTTTTGTGCCTCCTCTCTCGCCAAGTAGATCCCTGAGAAGACCCCCTATAGCCACTCTCAGCATAACTCCCTAAACGTCTTTCATACATTTCCTGAATGTGAGTCTCAGTTGAACCACAACTTTGTAGGAGATCCCCACAGACAGCGCCAATTGTGAGTGCCCAAAATATGGTTATTAGGCTTAACCTTTACTTGGGCTCATAATCTATTTGTTTAGTGGGCTTTTGGTTTTCCTACTGTGGGTGGTCCTATACTCTGCAAGGCCTAATACACTTTTATTTCCTTAAATCTTTCTCTCTTCCTCACAGAGTTGCTCCTTTACTCTCTTTGGGTGCTTGCTCTCTTCCCTCAATATTCTCCCCAGAATTGCTAACCCCTTTCTTCTCATTCTTGTTTCTTATTTATAGCGTGAGGTTAGTGGGAATACCATGATTATTTCTGATCATAAGTGGAAATGATGGTCTAATTCCATTGTGTTTAAGTGGATATTTCATTGGGAGTGGTAGTGGTGGCATTAGAACTAGTTCCCACCTCCAAAAGGATGTTCGGCAGCAATATTCCCCAATGCCATACCAGGAAGCCGAGACATGTATCCCCGAGCAATTACGTTCCCATTCGGGATACAATTGACCGGGCAAAGCCTAAAGTGCTCCCTTAGAAGTATGGGCCAAGATTGTGAGTTCGACATACCTTAGATCAAGAATCGTGACACGGGGCTTGGGCCCACGGTTTAGTGGGCTTGGGACCTTATCCCGTTCAAAGGGTCAAGGTCAGGGCTTGTACTATTGGGCTTGGGTCAAAGGCCCAATAGACTCGGGGATACCATATCGTACAGGTATTATTAGACAATGCTCAAGGTGATTCAAGTCAAGATTCAAGAACAAGTAAGCTGCAAAAAGAAGATTTTAGAATTTTCCTGGTTCGACTGATCGAAAGACAGGCTCGATCGATTGAAATACGAGTCTGTAGAATTTTAAGTTTGGCCCAACAGTAGTTCAAACCCAAAAAGGATTAGGGTTTTAGATCTACTTCTTCTAGTATACAAAGGAAACCCTAAGCACGTTTTTAATAAGGCTTTTCAATGAGAGAACAGTGTGCCTCTTTTGTATCTAGGGTTTTGTACCCAAAAAACTCTCTCATGTCTTCTACTGGTGTTATTCCTTGAAGAATCTCAAGATCTGGTGTTGTAGAAGTTGCTGCCTTCTCTAGTCATCAAAGGTGCTGATGATCTAAACCTTCAAAGTTGGTCTTAGAGTCACAAATAGGAGAGCTTATGTTTTTTATCACAAGTATGGGTGCTTATGTTGCAAAGGCCTAACAGAGAAGGAATCTGTAGATTCGAAGCTTGCACGTGGTCATGTCAGTAAGTTCTACATGTGGTAGCAATAGGATGTTAATAATCTAAGTCTTATTGTAAACTTTGATTCTCTATAGTGGATTTGCTTTTTACCTTGAGGATAGCTAAGTTTAATCTTCCTCGGGTTTTTTACCTGTTTGGTTTTCCTAGGTGATCATATCATTGTGTTCTTTATTTTTCGCTGCTTTACATGATATGACTTTATTGTTTTAACATATATCTAAATAATAAACCTAAGTATTCACTTGGTTAATTAATTAGGTTAAATAATCTAGTTTACAGGGATCTAAAACCTAACCAGTGATATCAAAGTGGGTTAGCTCTTGATTTAGGTTATTATACCTAGAGTTGATCATTGATTCCTGTTATCATGGATAATTTTAAGTGTCTTACTGTTTTTTATTGTGATGATTTGAATAAAAAGGACACTAAGGTGAGAAAAGACTTGCTAAGGTGAATGTTGTTTACTTGTCCCTGATTTAATTCTTTCAATTGTTTGTGGACATGTTTTGTTTCTGTTTTTGGTTGTTTTGTTTTTTAGATTGTTTTTTTTTTTATTAAAAAAAAAATCCAAAAACATTGAAATTTTTTTAAAAGACAAAAATATTTTATTTTGTGTCTAGTTTTATTTTTCTTGAGGATTACATTAGTTATAATATCTCTCTCGATTTAGAACATGTTTGACATTGTGGAGAAACTTGAATAGTGTGAGTATGTACTAGTGTGTACATGTACTCAAGAGTTAATTAAGAAATTGATATGTCTTGTTTGTGTACCATCTATATCTTAGTTAAGCATTGTCATGCATTGCATTTGCATTTTTAATCATTTAGCATAATGTGTGCTTTTAGTTTAAACCAAAATGATTTTTATTTCTTTTGTATTACACATCATGAATATGTAATTGAGGTCGACCTATTATCTTTGCATAACATGCCTATGTACCTTGATTAGCTTAGATAAGTTTATTTTCCTGTACTTTGCTAGTTTTAACTATGTAGTGCATGTTTGTGTGAGTGTTTATAGTTTTTGATCACATGCTCTTGATTTTGAAGTCACATGCTTTTGATTGTAAAGAATAAAAAAATCTTATGAGAAATGCATAAATAACCATCTTACCACTATTTACTAGCCAATCATGAACACTTTCGTGTATATTTTAAGATTTTGTGCTCAAGAAAGTGTAGCACATGCACAAAAAGAAAATAAGGTGTAGCCTTAAAAGAAAAAGAAAAAGAAAATAATAAAATAAGGCAAAATAATAATAATAATAATAATAATAATAACATGACTGCAAGCTTGTTTTCTAGGAGATATGGGAGTGATATGATGTAACTCTTTAGGTGATAGTCACTTTCAAACTTGTGTGATGAATAATGTAGAAATTTTGATTTATTACTATCTACATATTACCTTATATGTATCTCATGCTCTTACTAGTTGCACACACATCACAAGTAATTCTTTGCTAAGCTTTGTACATGAGATTGTGTGTAAACTAGTGTGGCCATCCAAGATTATACACTTTGTGATGTTTGATGCAAAATTCTTTGAGGGTTGGTTTAAATTTTGAGAAAAAAAATCTAAAACTTTGTTTTTGATAACTAAAGTTGAAGATAATGTATTTTCTCATGCATTAAATGTCATGAAAAATCAATTTTGCAGAAAAATTTCTAGTTTTTCAAAATTTCTGATTTTCAAAGTCTAGATCGATCAAATGTGTTTTTCGATCAATTGAAAATTTCCAGGTTTTTGAAGCTTGCTTCTGCCTGACTCGATTGGTATTCGATCAATGCTTGACTGATCGAAACTGAAAAATTTTCAGTTTCTAAGTTTTTGACCAATTTTTTTTTTTCATGCATCATTTATATTTAGGATTCACATGCATTGCACTTTTTTCTTTATCCATCTTACATTTTTGCAATCATATCTCTCAATTTGTTTCACACAGAACATGTATACACTTTGCTAAATTGGGTAATCAACTTGATTTAAAAATTGATTGATTAATTTTTGAGTTCTGTACATTTTAGTATATGCTATTTTTATATGTAAACTACAGAAAATATTTTTCTAAAGAGATGTGATGGATAATAATGTGCAAATATTTTCTCTACTTGATTTGAGTTCAAACACCATGTGTTTATGGGTCACATAGTGTCAAGTTTGCAATTATTGAAAGAAAGAATATTTTCCTTCGTGTGTATCCTCAACTTAGTTTTTAAGTTTGGTTTGTGTGTCTTTATTTTCCCCACCTTCTATATTTTCTCCAAAACTATTTTTCCTAACACTTGGGTTGTTTTTTCCTATATTTATAGGGGGAGAAGCTCGTTTTTAACTTTTGTTGTTCATAGGAGGAGTTGTTGCTCTTCATAGGGGGAGTTGTCTCTATCTTCTATAGAGTTGAATTGTTTTGTGTTCCCTTGATTCTCTATTTTCTCTTATCCTTTGTTGCGTATGTTTACTATTTACTCTTTGTTTGAGTTGTCTTTGTCAATACATGACAAAAAGGGGGAGAAATAGATGAAATGTGGGAATTCTGTTTGTTTTGTTTAGGAGGAGTTGAAATTGTTTTTGAAAGGGGGAGAAAATAAAAAATTTTGATGTATCTAACTTAGGGGGAGAGTTAGTTTGCATATTTGTTATTTGCTTTAGTTTGATTATTTTTTGTTTATATGTCTATCTTTCCACACTTGTGTTGATGTGTTCTTTTGAGTGTTTCAGGAAAGACAAGTACATTCTATTCAAGATCTTCTACCTCTTCTTGTAACTTCTTGGTTAGGAGTCTTAGATTATTATTTTTGTTGTATTTGGGCATTTTTATTATATTGGGTTGTTCTTATATTTGAGCATTTTATTTTGTATGTTAGTTTTGTCACGAATTGCCAAAGGGGGTTATTGTTAGGTACTAAAAGTTTAGAACAATTGACAAATCATGAATACAAACTTGTCTAGATATAGATTTTAGTCTATAAGTATTATTAGACAATGATCAAGGTGATTCAAGTCAAGATTCAAGAACAAGTAAGCTGCAGAAAGAAGATTTTAGAATTTGCCTAGTTCGACCGATCAAAAGACAAGCTCGATCGATCGAAGTACGGGTCTACAGAATTTTAAGTTCGGCCCAACAGCAATTCAAGCCCAAAAAGGATTAGAGTTTCAGATCTACTTCTTCTAGTATATAAAGGAAATCCTAAGCACATTTTTAATAAGACTTTTCAGTGAGAGAAGAGTGTGCCTCTTTTGTATCTAGGGTTTTGTACCCAAAAAGCTCTCTCATGTCTTCTACCGGTATTATTCCTTGAAGAATCTCAAAATCCGGTGCTGTAAAAGTTGTTGTCTTCTCTAGTCATCAAAGGTGCTGATGATCTAAACCTTTAAGGGTGGTCTTGGAGTCATAAACAGGAGAGTTTGTGTTTTTTTATCACAAGTGTGGGTGCTTGTGTTGCAAAAGCCTAATAGAGAAGAAGCTCGTGGATTCGAAACTTACACATGGTCGTGTTAATAAGTTTTGCATGTGATAGCAATAGAATGTTAGTGATCTAAATCTTATTATAAACTTTGATTCTTTATAATGGATTTGCTTTTTACCTTGAGTATAGCTAAATTTAATTCTCTATAGTGGATTTGCTTTACATAATATGACTTTATTGTTTTAACCTAGATCTGAATAATAAACTTAAGTATTCACTTGATTAATTAATTAGGTTAAACAATCTAGTTTACAGGGATCTAAAATCTAACAAAACTCTTTCATATATATTATGTGACCATCAAGAATATATGTTCTGACAAGCAATGATTTGTTTCGGGCCATGTAATGATTTACATGAAGATAGGTGTCCTGCTTTTTATATGAAACCAACTGTCAAGTAATAAGCTGAGCACCAAGAATCCTAATGGTCTCTAAAACACTTATTTTCCTCTCAGGTCCTTGTTGACCTAGTCAACAACTTAACTTTACTCCAAGGATGCTGGAGTAATTAGGGACATCAATGCAAACATTCACACTTGCTTCCTCTGAGGCCATCTTTGGAGAAAGGAAGTCTGCAATCTAAAGTGGATAGCTGGTAATATATTCTATACAAGTGGTGGATATGATTCTCAAAACAAAGAATATAATAGAGGGAAGATGCAATAGACCTTTCAATGCATGCATCTGCAATAAAACTATTATGAATTGCTTGAAAGGGTTCTTTGTATTATTATTTACAAATAATTTACGTGTGAGATTATGATGTATGGTTATTGGTAGATATGCAAAATAATGATATTTTAGAACCAGGCTGGATTTGATCCTGTACATAATACATTGGTCCTTGATAGGCTATGCCAATTTCCACAAAATATTTGTTTTCATCCAGTCACATTGTATCACCATTGAGGTTCTGGATTGATAGTGACATCTAAACAAATTAACATGCTACAAAATGCTGGCTGCTTTCGATTGTTCTGCAAGGTGGCGTGGTTTCACAATTGTTAGCACTTTACTTCTGTCACCAGATTAATATAATTAGTTGGCATCTTCACTCTTTGCCTCACTTTTGTCCCCAGGTTAATATAATTATATGGAATCTTCACTCTTTGCCTACTATAAGATGTTATTATATTATAGCTTAGAGATTATCATTACATAGAAGTTTCTAAGGGAGTTTATCCAAAATATAACTATTTGTTATAGATTTATTAGAATCTAATTCCAGGGAAAAACAGAAGGCCAGTAAAGAGAAAGGAAAGGCTAGAAGGTGAGGCTAAAGGCTACATATATATATTGATGGGACAAAGGCTACATATATAGTCTAAGAAAAAGTGCGACACTCAAAAAAGTCTAAAATTCCTCATGTTTGAGGTTGGCTAATCTTTTTTGGCCATTTTGCTTCAAGGTGCATCAAGTATAATACAAATTTACTATTTAAATTAAAAAAAATAAAAAATAAAATAAAATAAGAGGGTACATGAAGAAAAGCCATATAATATGCATGCTATGACATGTGAATGTGATTCTGTTTTTACTTCATGGGCATATAACTTTTCATGTAGAAAAGGAATGATGGAAGGAAATAAAAAAAGAAAAGAGAGGGTCAAGGGAGATTGTCTCCTAGGTCCCAGCTCTTCTGCAATCCTAACATCTGTCATGGTACATGTAAAAATCTTAATGTTTTTTGAGGTCTTTTAGTAGTAGAAAAAAGATTAAACCTTAGGATTTGATGAAGAGTACAAATACATAGTAATGCAGATTTGCAGGCAGTTTGCATCAGTTCAGGTTGGGGGCTTAGGCAGAGGTACAGGAAGTACAAACTGGTCACTTCTTCCTCCTTTCTTCTATATCACCAGAACAAGCCAAAGGTCACACCAATTTTTGCCTTTTTTTTTTTTAATATCATCTTTGTTGAAAATTCTTGATTAAGATTGATGGTGATTGATCCAAAAAAGCTAAGAAAAATTGATATTGTGCGATTTTTTGTGTCAGACAGCATATAGATGATATCCCTTTCTTTCATTCCTAAGAAACATTTGTATGCTTGTCTCCATTTACCATTTAAGAATCTGTTTATCACTTCTGTATATAATTTGCTTTCATTGTTGGCATTGATAACATAATCTAGTACCTCAGATGTTTACAGCAGAAATACCAAACCCCTAAACCAGCCTGCAAATACCAAATTCTTCTCCTGTATCACATAAAGTTGTAGGGGACCAATTCTTTTGACTATTCAGTGTCTGTGAAGCCAAACCTGTCCTAATCTCAAACCTAATATTTAAATGAGTACTCAAGCTCATATTAATATAGTTTGCCTTTGTAGGTGGCGGAGCCACATGCATGCTTGGGGGGCCTTGGCGCCTCCAAATTTTTAATTTTTTTTATTTTACAATATAGGTATATTTTATAAATATTTAAAGGTTATATGAAAAAAAAAAAAAAAAAAAAAAAGGAGTTGCCCCTCCCCCAACCCCAAAAAAAAATATTGATCAGCTAATCTAATAATCCTTCCCAAAAAAAGAGAGTTTAGAGTTCAAATCATTCAACATGGATAATATATGCAATTTGGTTGAAATTTTCTATTCTCAAGATTTTATCAAGAAAAAAAAAAAGCTCATATGTGACTTCAATTATAACATTATGATTTTGATTTGTCAAACATGTATGAAGTTTTGCAAACAATTTATATATTAAAAAGGAAATTATGAATAATTTTGATATAAAAATAATAATTGATGAGTTTATTATGTGAAGTATTATTGTTGAGCATGACTTTGATGGAAGATACTATATTCGTTTTTTTTTTTTTTTTTTTGGTTCTATATATTTGTATGTTGTATAACCAATTATACAATGTTTGTATACTTATTAGAGTTTAAGAAGATTATAAATTTCTCTTATAAAGAAGATCTTGTGTCTAGGTGTGTATATATACATATTAAAGTTGATAATTTTGTATATATATAACTTACTTTAGAATAAGAAAATTAAAATTTATATTTTCATACACACATATATTATGTGAGTGGATTCTAGTTAACTCAATTAGTAAAGTTTAACGGTTGAATAAGAAATCTGAAGTTCAATCTCTGCTTATACCAAAAATCGATTGGTCTCTTGGTCTGAATTTAATTAGAAGTGTCCTTGGGTTATGACAATAATATTCAACATGTCAATAGCTAATAGGAATACAATCCTATAGTTCAGCTAAATAGCTAAAATATATTACCTACCAATTGATCAAATCAACTAACTCCAGATTATAATTATTCTTTTCGTGTAAAGTTATTTTTATCTTTTCTTTTTTTTTTCTGCTGACTGACTACAAACTAAAATAAAAAAGGTATATTTGTACTGCTAATAATAAATTTTAAAAGGGTTTCGGACTTAAATTTCAAAGTAACAAGAAGGGACTATGTTAGTATGTTTTCAAAACTTCGGTAAATTTCAAAATTAATCGTTGTTTTTTTTGAGTTGTTTTTTCAAAAGAAACTAGTGGCTGAAGCAGCACCTCATAGTTTGTGGCCCTAAATGCAAGGTTTTGAGATCATGTGCAAGATAATCTTTATTTGGTACACACACACACACACACACACACACATATATATATATATATATATATGTATGACTTTTACACCGCCTTTTATGTTGGCTTTTGCATAATTCTGTTATTCATAGTTTGCTTTGCTAGAGTGACACAGGTGCACTGAGAAAGGAATTTAAATATTTAATGAAGATTCTAGCTAGCTCCATAATGATGATATCTAGCACCGATGGTCTTATGACAGAGTCAGGTCCAGGTTCTGGCTTGAACTTGGATTTTTTTTTTTTTTTTTTGGGTTAAAAAAAAAAATAGAAGATGGTGACTAATGTAACTTTTTTATTTGGACATGACCATAATAACATCTTACTTGTTTTTGGGCGAGAACCCATATTTTCAGTCGGTGAGAAACTCACTTATTATTTTTTGAACCATTTGAAATGGAAATAAGATATAAAAAACACCAATATATAGCTAGTTGTTGAAATTCGAATCCAAGTCTTAAAACTTATTAGCACAGTATATCTTATCAACTAGACTACCCTAACGTTGCTCGAACTTGGTTTTTCACTGACTATAACCGCTTGACTACTTTCCCATAACAGAGGGTACAAAACTAAAATTATTCAAAAAGAAAAAGTGAGGAATGTAATACCATACTTGCCCAAAATGGGAATGTAATACCATTCTTTCTACAAAAGTAGAAGAATGAGTGGCAGCACAAACTAAAAAGTTAATAATTTTCCTTTTTGAACTTTTTGCATATGGAGAATGCAAATAGGGATTTCAAAAGTTGGATTCTCTCCCTAACAGAAATAATGCTTTTATTTTATGAAAGTTGGTAAAGTAACACGGTTTTCTTCCACTTAAGAACCCATTTTATGTCCTAAAGACACTGATGTTAAACAATTTTTTTTTTTTTGATAAAGTTAAACAATTAATCTTACTGTATTTTAAGATGAAGCTCCAATTAAAATAGCCAAACGCACTATAGGGTATCTGGGATCGCAGGATCACTTGGGAACATGCTCAAACCAATTTCACTCGTTATTTGTCAAAAATTGATAATTCAAATTCCCTACGGCTTTCATCCTATTGGAAATTTTAATATTTATTGAAAAGGATGTGGAGACAATTCTCTGTAAAAATATGATAATGAGGTATTGTGCATGGCATGCATGAGAATGAATGTCTGTGCACATGCAGAGAGAGAGAGATGATTAGTGTCCTATCAATGGTGCAATTTTCAGCGATGGTAAATATTAAAGGTTCATTTTTATTAGGACTGTGACTTCATATTGAAGTGTCCCATGCCAGCAAGGTGTTAACTTTGGTATGGATTAATGCTAATTGGACCTCCTCTTAATGGCTTAAACTTTTCAGTTGGATGCTCTAACATGGTATCAGTGCCTGGTTTATTTATTTGTTGGTTCACATGCCAAGTTCGTTTGCATATATTTAGAGATTGAATGTGAGAGAAGGTTTTGAAATTTCACATTGATTAGGTGTGGAATTTGATACGGGATTATATCCTAAGTAAGATTATTCTGCTAGACACAATTTTAACTGAAATTACTGGTTGAAGTTAATGACAGGAACAGTGAGCAGCTCTGGAGCTTTTTCAGAATCAAAAAAATCCCCAAATTTAGTTAAATTTCTTTAACACATGTAAACATAGTATTTAAAGCCAACTTCATTAAACAGATTACACACTATAGCTACTAATAATCAAATGCTACAAGCACTTCACAGTTCACACATAGACACTATATATATAGACTATTCAATATGAAGATACTACCCAATTTGAGCCCAATTTATTCTTCCAAAAAGATATTGGAGTAAAATATTTAAGATAAAGGCTGATAAGGCTTCAGCATTGGGATCAAGTGGCCACTTAGATGAAGGGACATGACTTCGTTAGTGGATCCTATCAGCTTTCCTCCAATGAACACTGCTGGTACAGGCCCATTACACCCCATCCTCATGAGAGCTTTCTCTATGTCCCTGCCTTCAGGGTCTTGGTCAATCTCATGAACCACGGGGTTCACCCCAAGTTCCTGAAATAGAATGTGGACTGCATAACACAGGCAACATGAGCTCTTGCTGAATATCACTACCCCCTTCTCTGTAGCCAATCTTGTCACCTTGTCCATCTTGACAGTCCTGTCTACTTAATAGGTAATACAGGATAATTGGAATGTCTAATTTAGAGAAGTTTGCAGGTTGTTTTGTAATTTCTTAAAACCGAGGATTGAATTCAAAATGAATTCGATCCAATGGTTATGGTGGCTTTTGGGGAAGGAGAATTGGGTTATGGAGAAAAGAGTTTGAAGCTTAAGGTTGTTTGAATTTGAGCTCTTATGCTAGTCTATTTATAGGGACAGCTTAGAGTGGACTGCTTTCTTTAAAGAAGAACATTTCAAAAGAAAATGTGCTTTATTAAGATGCCCAAACCAATAAAGAAGCTTTCTAAGACAAAGACTACTGTGTTTCTAGTAGGCCTAACAAGTTGGCAGACATATTTTCTACATTCATATAACTCAATTTATTAGACTAGCTTTGAGTGTATAACCATCTGATATGTAGTCTATTATTACTCCATCCAAGACAGACGGACGAAAACTGTACAATCAAATATGGGAGACGTGTTCATCCTGTTGACCATTTCTTCAGCTTTTGCAGATATTTTGGAAACAAGAATACTCTCTACCATGACATAACAAAAGTATAAAATTCTATGGGGCTGGTCAATTTAAACCAGATTCTTATGATCACTTTTTGTAGTTCTTATGCATAAAGCTTGCGAGTGAGATGGGCTTTCGGTGGCTCTGATTCTTTGTGTTGTGCCCACCACCTTGTGTGATTCCTTCTCACACGCAACCACACAGGGCAAAGGTTCATATATGTGGTACTTCTGTGATTAGCTCAGTTCTTACGTGTTGATGAGCATGTCATGAATGGCCACATGTGTGAACTTTTCCCTTCGAGCCAAACGGGACAGAATTCTTGTCTTTAGATGAGCTAATGAACCACATAATTCATAAGTATGTGGACAAGCTAATGGGCCACAAAATTGATGTCATCCCCATTACTTTAATTGCATAGCATTCATGCTCAGCCATAGGGTAGGTAGCACTAGCAACACATGCAACTTATCACATATGGTTGTATTTTCTTGGATATGGAAACACATGTACATATGTTATATACAGAACATTTATATTTACATATATGATTGTACATGTTGATATATGATTTATGTATGATTTTGCTCAGTTTTTTTTTTTTTTTTTTTTTTTTTTTTTTTTTTTTTTTTTTTTTTTTTTTAAGTTCATTAGAAGTTAGTGTAGCCTATGAGCTGCACAATAAGCAATAGCTTCATTCTATCCCTTGAACCCTCCATCCTCAATGAAGGTGAGAGTTAATCCAGGTTTTTATTATGCTGTCAAGAAACTTTTACCGACTACACTAACTGGCATCTCCATGTTTTCATTGAGGAATCTGTACTTAGTTTATATGGGCAGAGGTTAAAAGTTTTTATCTTTCTGGATATGAAGGAATACGAGGGAAACAAAAAAAGTTGCAGCATCAACTTTTTGTCCCTTCCTTTAGGCAAAGGAGCCATGCACGTGCCATTACTATAAAATTTACCAAGTAGCCTGCTAAATGGCGTTGATATCTCTTGCACCACGGGTCCAATTTAAGTGACAGAGCCAAACAGTTAAGAATCAAATGTGAGCCATACAGTTAAGAACCAACCATTAAGTAGGTCTCAGTCTAGTAATTAATATATACATATCTCATATATCTGTATATATATTATATATACATAAACAATCTAATGTTCAAGTGCATCAAACTATAAGCATCTTATATGACTAATGCTATTGTCTCTTCATATACAGGGCTCACTGTTAGTAAGTAGATAAGTTTTTCAATTGGAACAATTCTGATTACTCATAAAAAAGCAATGAAATGTAGCTTTATTCCAAGGCAATTTATCTTGCATGAGGGTGCTATTGCTTATTATTCTCCATTGAGAATTCTCCGGAATTATGTATGACCAAGACATTCATTTGAGACTTTAATTTGATATTTGTCTGGTCTATGCTTTGGTTGATAGGAAGGAGTCCTGAAAATTAAAAACTTCACTGGATCCACAGGTATACTTTTTATTTGATTTTGTGATCCGTACAATTGAAAGCAATTGTCAGAGTTTTTTTTATCAAAACTCTGAAGCCTATTTTCATATTGTGTAACTTTTATCATACAGTTAGCTTGAAAACTCAAGAAAAAGCAAAGCCCTTAATACAACTTTTTCCTCTACATGTGGTATTAGAGCTTTGATCACATTTCTACTGCAGTAACTAACTTAGTATGAGGCTTGTTTTGGAGTTGCTAGAACCAGATGGCCCTTGCATCTATGAGCATTTGTTTGAGAGACCCGTCAACATGGAGGGATATGATATCTTTTGCTGAGCCTACATACTTTCCTCCTATGAACACAGCTGGGACAGAGGGAGTACATCCCAGCCCTCGTAGAGCATACTCCATTTCCCTCCCATTGGCATCTTGGTCAAGCTCATGAATTTCAGGGCTTGCGCCAAGTTCATAAAAGAGTTGTTTGATGCTGTGGCACATGAAACATGAGCTCTTGGTGAAGATCACAGCTGCCTTCTTTGATGCCAAATCTCTTACTCTATCCATATCAAATAGCTTTGTTTGCTTTCGCAATGAAAAGGAACAAGTTCTATATGAAAAGCAGAGAAATAACTTGCAATGCAGCTAACTGCAAATTGAAAGGAAATTGAAAGCTAAAGGATTTTGGAAAAAGCTACGCAAGTGAGCAGGGTTTTTAATGTAGGAAGCTTGTTTTTGTACTGAGGCTTGGCTATGGACTTTGAGATTTCATTGCCCCTTATTTATAAGGCTGTGGAGGATATGGATTCCATTGTTTAATCCAGGAAAGGAAAAACAGTCTAAAACTTTTTAAATGGATAAAAAAGAGAGTTCTTTCAGATATTTGTTTGGATAAGAGAAAATGCCCCCTATGATTTGCTGACGGTGACCTAATAAACAAGTCGCATGTAGTATCACACTGTAACGATAATTAAAATCTTGTGGAACGTCTGTCTGGGCTATTAAAAAGTTTTGGAATAAAAGGATTTGCAAATAGTTACAGAAGAGCTTTCGGCACTGGATGGTAGCATTATTTATGGAAAGAATAGTATTAAAATGGAGCAAGGGTGACAAGAA
Source organism: Quercus ilex subsp. ballota (assembly GCA_032727855.1). NCBI lineage: Eukaryota > Viridiplantae > Streptophyta > Magnoliopsida > Fagales > Fagaceae > Quercus > Quercus ilex. The sequence continues at coordinate 23,710,837 of CM064919.1, forward strand.
GAATTTTTTTGATAAGAGACAACATTATCCTCCAAGATGAAATGGAATTAAATAATTCATTACAGTTACTAGAGAATGTCAAGGTCCTAGAAAGACTTCGTATCTTAATCTCATTCATTTAATGTACAAATAGCCAAATACTTTAATAATACGATGTAATGGCATCAAAACCATAATAATATAGGTGCCTCAGCCATCACTGATATTTTACTCTCATATGAAATAATGCTTAATCAATTTCATGTTCAAGTGCCAGATAATTTGACTTATTTTTCATGCATGGTAATGTAATTTGCAAAATACATTACCTTGAATTTTTTTTTTTTTTTTTTTCTTTAAGTTGAATGATGTACTAGGAATTTATAATTTTTTGGTTGAATGCTATATTTGGTAATCTGTCATGCTAGAATCATTTGGCTGATGTGGAGAAAGATAGAGTTTATCCAAATCATTTCCACTTTCTGTGCGTTGGTCCCCGCATCAAATTCACCGTATATGAATATGATGTAATTGGATAAGAAGATCAGCAAATTGGCAAGTTAACAGTAACATTGTGGAAAGTAATTCCATTTCTGTGGAGGAAATGGACATTCTAACTACTGTAACATTTTGTTCCAATGCCTCTGCCTCTAGATTTGTTAGAATGTAATGAAAGTAGCAATTCAATATTTCTTTCTTTCTTTCTTTTCTCAAATTTTAATTTTTCAATTTTGGGTTCTTCAAGAAACATATTCTCTCTCTCGTTTTTACTGACAGAAAAACATAACATTCTGTTATCAGTCCCAAATCCTATGTAGTATTGTTTAATGTTTTCACAAATGCTAATACTTACTCTTCCAAAACAAGACCATTGGTATTGGTCAAAATGCTAAAACTTACTCTTCCTATGAAAAAGAAAGGAGAAAAATAAGAGTAGAAGAACGAATATTTACTTGACTTTTGCCAATCAAATCCATGCATCTTCTTCTTTGTTTTACATGATCTTCTTCGATATACAAGAATCCTTGAAACTAAAGTTGAGAATCTGCCACGACCTCACAACATGCATGTCAGAGAATATTACCGACGAGTAGCAGAGCCTAGTAGCTATCCATGGTACGTGACGTGGCCATTAATTATAAGCATAATGCATGGTCAACATGAAAATATAGCATACAAGTAGTCATGATATCAGTACTATGGCCCCTTGCCCATTAATTAGTCATTAATAGATACAACATACATGCATGTATTCATCAATAGTGGAGCCCCTTGCTCATTCATTAGTCATTATTCGATTCTTCTAGCTTTTCAATTTTTTGAATCACATCCCACCATTGGTCACAGATCACAATCACTGTGACATATGGTGCACCTAGACGTATACCTATGTCATGTGTCTCTTCTTCACACTTGACAGCAAAGTGAGCACTGGTGACAGAATCGTCTATATTGCAGTTAGGGGAAAAGAATGAGGGAGGGGGTGGGGGTGGGGAAGGAATGTCAACTTTAGAGAAGATGCATTCAATTTCAAATGACTTGAGATTTTATGCTTGATTCTGCATATTATTTACAATAAACATATGCCCATAATAGAGGTTTTTCCAAGAATTGATTACCTTAAGTAGCAACCTTTTCCTCCCAATATCATCCTACAATTTCCAATTCATTAAACAAAGCAACGATTCGGATTAAAGAGAATATTTAGTTTTTTTTTTTTTTTTTTTCCTTAGAGGGGTGGTGGAAAAGGGAAAGTAGAATTTTCTTATTTATTCAAAAAAGCAACCTTAAGTATTTGCATTTTTTCTTGTTCTTTGTGTTTTTAATCAACAGTAATATATTGCTCTCTCATAAGCTAAGTTGTAGAATCCCATAAGTTCCCCCCCCCCCCCCCCCCTCTTTCCTCTTCTCCTTCATACCGCGATGAAGATGATTTCATTGAACGCAGCACAAAGAAGGTTAAAGATAACCATCAACCTTTTCGACATGTCCTTAGACCCTTTATTTACTACGACGGTCCTTTGGTTAGAGCTCATGAGACGATCTCATAAGACCTACTAAATGAGTTTCTCTTTGATTAACCTCTCAAAGGTTGACAAGATGCTAAGCTACACTAAATGAAAAATTGGGACGATATGAGTCAAACATGGAGGCAATGATAATTGGGATGATGAGTTCGACATGGTGGGCAATGATAGTGAACAACAGGGATGGAACTAGGGCTACATCTTTGGAGTTTAACAATGAATTAATGTTTTCTTTTCATTATTCATGTATTAAGATTCAAAATTAAATGAATAAATGAAAAATAAAGCAAACATCTATTTGGTATTAAGGAAAAATAAACTAAGAAAATTAAAGGACATAAAATATTTTTTTCCGAATACATGTATCGTGTTGATTATATGATAATCTCATATTTGCATATGCAATCTAGAATACATTTTAATGAACTAATATCAATTTTTATTTATTTATGTCAATTTGTCAAGATTTTGTATTAAAATTTTCAAAAAATGGTATATCAACATTATTAGTAGACAATGTTGAATCGTCAACACTGGATTTAAAATTATTTGCATTATTTTCTTTTCTTTTCTTTTCAAAAACTAATATATATTGTAATTTGTTCATGATTAATGATCGACTGTGGACGAGCTAATGAGTGGTGACATACACCAACTGTAGCACTTATGGACTAGAGACTGTTGTTCATGTTGGTGTCAAACTTAAAAGGATTTATTAAAGGTAAAATCTCCTCTCTCTTTTTAAGGGGAGGGGCTACAAATATGGGTTAATTGGCCATTATATTTTTTTTGGTTAACTATCATTTCTTAGGGGTCAAATATAATTTTGGGCCCAAATTTGAACTTAATATATATATAATTATAATGATGATGCCTAAAATCGTCAATGAGCCGCACGGTCCTCGCATGCTTCAAACAGAACTTGCGAAACAGAAACAAAGATGACCTTGCAGAGAGTACCGGTGTGGTACTGGCCAAATACCCTCCGAAGGTTAAGTTAGAAAACTTTCACAACTCTAGAGTGCCAGAGCTGAGGTGAATTATGCGTACCTTGATTTGTGAGGTTTTGGTGTTTTTATAGTAGTGTAGAGCTAACCTTCGTTTCTTGGTGGAAAAGATCTTTCCTTGTAGGGAAGATCCTCATTAATGCACATACTTTGCAAGATCCTTTCCTTGTAGGGATTCCTTTGATTAGGGCTGATTGTGGGATACAAAAAAATTCCTTACATAGATATCTGAGGGGGTCAAGTTAAGCGAGGCTAGACTCGTCAGCCTCGCCAGATCCGTCAACCATCTACTCCATCCTAGCATTCCCGTCGGCCTATGGAGACGCCTATCGAGTCTCCTTGTGGGGTCGTCCCGTATGGTGTCGTCGGCCTAACTCTTCCATTGGTTTCCGTGAAACTGATAGGTATGTGGGTGCCGACGACATTTGCACGATGTTTTGGTGGTATTAAATTTATGGCTAAAATATCACAATCAGCTGCCTCCTACTTCGTGGTACCATCAACTTTGGCTAACGGGCCACAAAGTATTAGAGTATTTATGACCATTAATTAGGTGTTTTATCAGCGAGTGTGTCATTAAAAGGTGTAGGCATCCTTAAGCTTAAATGCCAGGTGACACGTGGCATTCGTCGGTTGGCCTCGTTTCCAATCACAATCGTTACTTCGTTTGTCGTGCATCTTTGCTTTATAAATAGTTCACCTCCTCCTCTCATTTTTCCTTATTTCATCTTTGTAAATCTTGAGAGAGAGAGAGAGAACTGTCATTTCGTCATTTTTGCTGGCATCTACTTGCTGATCCCGTCACCTTGTAAGTCCTCTTCTCTTTTTCCTTCCTTTTCTATTTTCGTTTTTCTAGTTGGTCGTTACTTCTATAGAGAGACTCGCCAACTAGGTTCTTAGAATACCTCTGTCGCTTATAGGTAAATAGATGTCAAGAGATAGTAAAGCGACAAGTGAGCAGTCGTCGTCAGTCCATGACGGAGCGAGCTACGATGAAGTCTTCCTGTCAGGTCATGGGCTCGAGGAGGGCTTGTCCTGGTCTTCAGAGAGGCAATCGTCTGCCCATTCTCCCATCGACGAGGAGGAAGACTATGACAAAGAGGAAGCAGAGGAAAGAGAAGGAGATGAGGATGAGCACGACAAGGGTGAAGGAGAGAATAAGGGGTAGTCCAAGGGAGAAGATGACGAAAATGAGGGTGAGAACGATGGGGGAGCTTCTGTGGGGGGAAGTTCAGGAAGCCCAGGGGATGGTCATACCCGTCCCTTCATCCTTCCCGCGATATGGACCGTCAATGATTTTAAGCCGACAATGACGACCAAATTTTTTAATAACTTAAGGGATTGTTACCAAATCCCTGATAACATTCCAATCCATCTGCCTGGGAAGTATGAAAAGTGCTACTCTGGAAAGACTACAAACGTCGGCATGTATGACACCATGTTCGCAGTAGGATTGAGATTGCCTTTAACAGCGCTACACCGTCAGTTGGCCATTTTCCTTGGTCTATCTGTCAGCCAAATTGCCCCAAATGCATAGAGGATATTCATAGGGGCTAAAATCCTCTAGGATCGTCTTAGCGGGGGGAACCTCAGCTTACCCTAGACGAGTTCTTTTGGTGCTACAGACCCCAACATATCTCCTCGTCTCATTAGATAAATCATTTTGCAACGAGGAAGAAGACACTTAGGCTGGTGTCAGACATGCTCAACTCCAATAGAAATTGGAAGGGCAGATACTTTTTTGTTCGAGGGATAAACTGTGTATGTTTTCCTCATACTTTGTTCTATTTCGTGTTTTCTTTTCTTGCTGGTGGTTGTTTTTTATTCTAGGCGTCGATGCAAATGAAGGCACTCCAAGACAGGTGCGTCGCCGGAAAGGGAGTGATCCGTTGGCTTCAGAAGCATCAAGATATCCAAAACAAGGAAATGGATCAGTACAAAGAGGCCGTTTGCACCCTTAACAAGGAGCTAATGGCTGTCACTGAAAAACTGAAGCAAGAATCCATTCTTCGAGAGAAGGCGCAGGAGGCCAAGGCAAATCTGGAGGAGAAGCTAATGGCCATTTATGGGTAGGTAAAGATGGCTAGAGCTGATGCCATAGTAGAGTTCAAGGCTTCCCAGCCTTTTATCGACGCATGCGCAGTGTACTATGGTGATGGGTTTGAAGATTGCCTGAAGTAGGTTGGGTCCGTCTACCCAAACCTAGACTTATCTAAGGTCACCATGGACGACCCGATGCCGACAACTCCTGCATGCGATACCGTTAGTGAGGAGACTGACGATTCCACTCATACAAAGAAGGACCTGAAAGACGATGGTGTGGTCCTTGCTCAACCTACCCTTGAAAAGCCTGTCACTCCTTTGGTCTCGTCTATTGAAGACCCTCCTACTCCTGACGCCCTGAACTTCGCTACTAAGGACGCCCCAAACTCTGCTCAAGACGCCTAAAACACAACTGCCCAGGACGCCCCAAACGTTTAGCTTTAATTCTTAGTTTTTATGTATCCACTCTTATTTCCAAAAAGTAAATGCCCTTGTTTTTGGGCTTTTTAAACACTTTTTATTTATGGTGTCTGTATGGTCAGTTTTGGTGACCCAAGCCCAAAGTATGGATTCAGCGCCCACTGAGCCCAAAACAATAAATTTTGTAGAGAGTGGGTGAAAGAGCTAGGCTAATAATGAGAGTAACAGTATCAAACGGCCACACCAATGGGAGAATTTGGATTAATATGTCCTCGGACTGATAGAAATGCCATGTCCGAAGAGGTGCCTTTCATTGATAATTCAATATTACAATTCTCGGAGCTACAATAATCAAATATCTTCCTTTTTCTCTCCCCCCTACTATCAGAGGCTTCCTTCCCTTATATAGTACTGCCTTCCTACATCTTCTCCGTCCACTTGTTCATCATCCAGGCGTCCACTTGAGTGCATGTCCCATCACCCCACTCTTAGCCTTATGTGAGTGGTGGTAGCTGAGAAAGCACTGTTCAGGGGTCTTATCCACATAAATGCGGCCAGAAAGGTAGGTGCAGTGCATTAAATGTGGTGGCTGAAGTATGCCTCTTTGATATTTTTCTGTTCCCATTATCTTTACGCGCGTCTAAGGTTCCTTTCTCTCTTAACACTTGTCAAGCAGGTCGCTTGAACCTCCCAAGCTCGTGTTGGATCAAACCTCTTCGGATCCGAGGATGTTGGACTGCTCGGACATATGAACATCTCCTCGGATAGTACACGTTCATCTCTAGGCATTCCCCTTTGACATGGGCCGGACTGAAGACCTTGCCTCCTCGGACGAAAAGTGTTCCTCATTCAGGGCCTTGGGCCCAATAAGTTGGGTTGGGTTTTTCTCCCCCCACAATAGCCCCTCAAAATTGTATTTTTTCATTCGTACCCGAAGAGAAAAAGTAGAATTTTGACTTGCCATGGAGCAAAGGCCTGCAAACAGGTAGACTCGAACTGGCACGTGCATAAATGTAGGAACTGTCGCTTCATTAATGCCGCTGCGGTTTCCTCATTTCCCAGGCGCTGCATTAATTGCACCAGGTGGCGCTTTGTCCTTCATATCCAATGGTAACTGACTAATCCAACGGTTGCGGTTTTTCTTCGAAATTTGGGCGGGAGTGCCCCTGACCCTTCGTTTGACCCCGTATAAAGCTTCAGAGGTCATTATTCCTTCCTCACTTTGCGAATCTTCAGACGCTCCAGAGAGAAACAAACGCGCCGCTCCGTCCAAACTTCTGAGTCGCTGCTTTCAGGTCTTCCTAGAGTCATCAAGAACCTTCCTACAAGCCTGAAATCTTCTTTCCGATTTGGTCCCGGTGAGTCATCGTTCACCAAGCCATTTAATTTTCTCTTCGGCCAACAGTTTCGTCTAAGCACCATGGGAAAGCTTGAGTACATGGTGGATACCCCTGAGCGACTAGAAGCATTTAGGGCCACGTATCGCATACCTCCCAACGTGGGTGTGAGGTATTGCCCCCCAGAAAAGATTCTAACAGACCGGAAGACGGGAGAGGTGGTTATTCCCCTTATTGCCTTCAAAGAAGGGGGAATGACCATTCCCATGGGTCCTATCACCATTAGCTATCTCCGAAACCATAGGCTCACTCCCTGGCAGTGCGCACCCAACATGTTTAGGATTCTAGGGGCCATTGAGGACCTTAACCTTCACCTAGGATTAGGCCTCACCTGGCTCGACGTAGTACATCTGTACGAATGCCATAGCCAGTGAGACGCGGGATATTACCTGAAATCCCGGTCGGACGTGGTCAGGCTCATTTCTTGCCTCCCCAAATCCAACAAAGGGATGAAAGACGACTATGTGATCGTCTCGGGCGCATGGCATGACGGCCATCACTGCCCAACCAAGCATGGAAAGCCAGGTGGGCCATGTTAGATTTAGGCACATTAACTATAGGCCTAGGGTCCTCGTCCTTTAATCGTTTTTGGTTTCCTTTGTACTGCTATTTGCGAGTCTCTAACATAGCTTTGCTGTGCCTTGGAACAGATAAAAACTTCGTAGCTCCTCGGCTGAGTCTTACGAACGTCGCTGCCCTCAATTTCCTATTGAGATCTGAGATTTTTGTGAGCGAAGACGGGCAGCTCCGATCAGCTCCTCTTATTCTGGGCTACACAGGAAATCCAAAGGGTTTCCAACCAGTCGGCAACGCAATTGTCCAAGGAGACCGCCGCCTTGCCCGTATTGACGTCGGTCAGAAGGGTTTTTTGGCGTCATATGATCTAGAGCCCGTACCACATCCACGCCCTCAAGCTATACCCCCTCTCGTCCAACCACTCCAGCAAGTCCCTCTCGGACAAGCAGCTGAAGGCGAAGGGGTCGGTTCTTCCACCTCCTCGCTAGAAGAACAGATAGATAGATTCCAGTTTGGGGGTGAGGGTTCAAGAGCCGATCGAGTGATAGAGGTTTCGGACGCTGAGGAGGATACCGACAAGCAATCGGGCATTCACCTTAATCTATTAGCTGCTCATTCTGAAGGCTCTTCGGACGACAATATGGACCTGAGGATTTTGATGAAAGGCAGGGGGAAAAAACCCGAGCAGAAAGACGCTGGGTCGTCAAAAGTGGTAGTGACACTGCCTCCTGCGCCCACGCAAGTTCCTGACCCAAGTCTGAAGCCCATTCCGGACTTAAAGAAGAAAAGACCCCACGTTGAGGTTGGGGAAAAACAAAAACTGCCAGACAAGGGGGCTAAGCAGCAGAAAGTGGTGGACAGCCGAGCCTATAGGGCTTCATCCACTGAAAGCCGAGAAGAGGCTTTTGTGGCAAATGTACGCCGAGGGGGAGGACCGAGAATCTGGTCTCCCAAGTTGGAGCTGGAGGGCGCTCCAATCCTGTGGGATACCTCCCTCAGGAATTATGACGGAGGGAGGGCGGGCTATGTAGCTGAAGCCTTGCAGCAACCACTCCTCCTCCCCCACGACATGGAGTCCTACAGGCGCTTTAACCAGCAGGAGCTCTTCATGTCTCTTAAGAGGGACCTAGCCATGGTAAGTGCACCATTTATGAGTTTAAGTTTTATACTTGATTGGCTTCGTTTTTCTCCTTAACAGTGAAAGTGTTGTCATGCAGATTACTCAGCAAGTCTATGTGGCTGAGGGGTTGAACAAGGAGTCCTGGATCAAAGCCCAAGCAGCGGTCCAGTCCCAGCATGAGGCAGAGGCATCCCTTGGAAAGCTGAAGGAGGAGCATTCTCAGATGTCCGAGGAGCTTAAAGAGGCGATCTCCCAGAAGCGAAGCCTCGATGCTGGGCTTAAAAATGTTGAAAAACAGGTTGAGGAGCAGCGAAAACTGCCGAATGCCTCGGAGGTCAATTTGGCGACCGAACGGGAGCTGGTGAAAGGACTCAGGGCCGAGCTGCAAAAGGCCAGGGATAACGCCAAAGCAGCCGAGCAGAAGGTTCAATTGGCCAAGGAGTCAATTGAAACCGAGAAGAAGGCAGCGTACCAGTTGGGGGCAGATGTGACAGCGCGGGAACTCACTGAGCAGTTTGCCTCTGTTTGTCGCGAGTACTGCGACAAAACCTGGGAAAAAGCCTTGGACGCAGCTGGGGTACCCTCGGACTCTCCCTTGAGGTTACCTGGGAGCATCTACTATGATCCTGATATCCAAGAAATCCCAGTGGATGATCCCTCTGCCCCCCAGCCTCCTGAGGCTTCTGGGCCAAGCCAGGCCGATCAGGCTCCTCCGTCCACTCTTGGTGCAAGCAAGGAAACTGGTCAGCCAGGCACCAAAGATAGGCCAGTTGAACCTGCCAAAGGCAAAGACCAAGGGTCAGGCGGAGAAAAAATTTCTTCTGAGCCCAAGGAAAAGCCTACTGAAACTACTGCTCGGACAAGCCAGGCTGCTGACCCCGTGCTTCCTCCAGCGAAAGAATAGATATATAGGGTTTTTATTTTGCATTTGCACTCTTGTTCTTTGTTTAAGAAACTGTAACCCTTTCTTTCCTGTTTTGCTAATTAAGTACATACTTTTCGTTGAATGGAATGGCTCCCTATTTGTCTTTTGATGTCTTTGATACATGCTTTATCACTTACTGTTTCCGTATATACAATCATACATTGCAATTGTGACATAATAATATAAACAACTTGACTGATACATCATACTGGTGGTATGAGTAATGAAAATTAAAATTGAAAAGGGTAGGCCGAGTAAGAGTTATTGACGAGAAATGATTAGAATAAGTGCATACGCGAGTTTCGCATGTCCTTCCAAGTAAAACATAAGGTATTACCCCTCGGTTTCACACTAAACGTAACGGAGGAAGACATTTATAACTTAGAACCAATTTAAGCTCAATCAGGAATTTTAGCACTAAAACCCCAGTGACAGCAACTGCGCGGGGGAGGGGATATCGACTAACCTGTCGTTTGGTTCAAGGATCATGGGGTTCGACTGTATTCGAGTGTTAGCTAACACTAATCACTTGGTCCGAGGACTATGTGCATGATTGGATTTAAGTTTAAACACTATAGAAATGTAACTGAGTGCTAACTAACCCAAATCATCTGGTCCGAGGACTACATGCATGATTGGATTTAAGTTTAAACACTATAGAAATGTAACCGAGTGCTAACTAACCCAAATCATCTGGTCCGAGGACTACATGCATGATTGGATTTAAGTTTAAACACTATAGAAATGTAACTGAGTGCTAACTAACCCAAATCATCTGGTCCGAGGACTACATGCATGATTGGATTTAAGTTTAAACACTATAGAAATGTAACCGAGTGCTAACTAACCCAAATCATCTGGTCCGAGGACTACATGCATGATTGGATTTAAGTTTAAACACTATAGAAATGTAACTGAGTGCTAACTAACCCAAATCATCTGGTCCGAGGACTACATGCATGATTGGATTTAAGTTTAAACACTATAGAAATGTAACCGAGTGCTAACTAACCCAAATCATCTGGTCCGAGGACTACATGCATGATTGGATTTAAGTTTAAACACTATAGAAATGTAACCGAGTGCTAACTAACCCAAATCATCTGGTCCGAGGACTACGTGCATGATTGGATTTAAGTTTAAACACTATAGAAATGTAACCGAGTGCTAACTAACCCAAATCATCTGGTCCGAGGACTACATGCATGATTGGATTTAAGTTTAAACACTATAGAAATGTAACCGAGTGCTAACTAACCCAAATCATCTGGTCCGAGGACTACATGCATGATTGGATTTAAGTTTAAACACTATAGAAATGTAACTGAGTGCTAACTAACCCAAATCATCTGGTCCGAGGACTACATGCATGATTGGATTTAAGTTTAAACACTTGAGAGAATACTTTACGCAGAGAATTGACACGTCGGTTGAAGAAGAGACTTGGTCAATAAAAGTACCTCTTGAGATTATTTACATTCCATGGGCGCGGTATTACATGACCATCTAGGTCTTCTAAGAAATATGCCCCAATGCCTGCTCCTGAGGTAATACGATATGGTCCTTCCCAATTGGGTCCAAGTTTTCCCCAAGCAGGGTTTTTTGCAGTGCCTACAACTTTCCTCAACACTAGATCACCAGGCTCTAGTGGCCTCAGCTTTACGTTAGAATCATAGCCTTGCCTGAGTTTCTGTTGATAATGTGCCAGCCGAACCATTGCATTCTCCCTTCTTTCCTCAATCAAATCTAAACTCCTCTGTAATTGCTCATCGTTATCGGCCGGACTGAATGAACTAGTTTTCATCGTTGGGAACCCGGTCTCCAAAGGAATGACGGCTTCAGCCCCATAGGTCATTGAGAAGGGTGTCTCCCCAGTAGATCTGCGAGGCGTAGTCCTGTAGGCCCAAAGTACGTGCGGCAGTTCGTCCACCCATTTGCCCTTTGCGTCATCCAACCTCTTCTTTAAGCCATTTAGTATGACCTTGTTGATGGCTTCTGCCTGTCCATTACCCTGAGGATAGGCTGGAGTGGAGTATCTGTTCAAAATTCCCAGCTCACTGCAGTAGTTCCTAAATGCCCTGCTATCAAACTGCAAACCGTTGTCCGAGATGAGAGTGTGAGGAATTCCAAACCGGGTGACAATATTCTTCCACACGAATTTTTGCACATCAACGTCTCTGATATTGGCTAAGGGCTCAGCTTCAACCCATTTGGTAAAGTAGTCTGTTCCGACCAGGAGGTATTTCTTGTTTCCTGCAGCTTTGGGGAAGGGTCCCACAATATCCAAACCCCATTGGGCGAAAGGCCATGGGCTAGATAACGGATTAAGTTTTCCCCCTGGCTGGTGAATGTTTGGAGCGAAGCGCTGACATTGATCACACTTTTTAGCGTATTCGTGTGCCTCCTTTTGCATGTTAGGCCACCAATAGCCTTGGGTGAGGGCTCGGTGAGCCAAGGACCTGCCTCCAGTGTGGCTCCCACAGATTCCTTCGTGCAGCTCTTCTAGCAACGTCTCAGTTGCCTCGGGATGCATGCATAACAAGTATGGCCCCGAGTAGGAGCGTCTGTAAAGTTTCTGGTCCTCGGATAACCAGAACTTAACCGCCTTCCTTCGAATTTTATCAGCTTCTCCCCTATCTTCAGGCAATACATCTTCTTTGAGAAATCTGACTAGAGGGTCCATCCAGCACGGCCCGGCTCTGACCTGGTGAACCTGAACTGCCCCTGACTTCGCCTCTGTAGGCTTGTGCAAATCCTCGACGAGGATGACCCTTGGAAGGTCTTGTGCTGAAGAGGTGGCAAGCGTCGCTAGGGAGTCAGCATGTGAGTTGCCACTCCTGGGGATATGCAGCAAACTGAAAAAGTCGAACCCTGACTGCAGCTGTTTAACACGACCCAGGTACCCCTACATTCTTTCGTCCTTTGCCTCGAACTCGCCTTGTACTTGTCCTACTACCAATCTTGAGTCCGAGAACAATTCCACGGACTTCCCCCCCATCCTATGGACCATCGTCATCCCCATCAGTAGGGCCTCGTACTCCGCCTCATTATTCGTTGCCGAGAAGCCCAGCCTTAATGACTTCTCGATGGTGATTTTCTCGGGGGATATCAGTACCAGCCCAACTCCAGATCCTTTTTGGTTTGCCGCGCCATCAACGTACACTTCCCAATGGGAGGGATTCTGTTGGGAGACCAGGCCAACTGATTTTTCATCCATGCCTGACGTGGGCTTTACTTCTTCTAACTGGGGCTCCGTGAACTCAGCCACCAAATCTGCGAGGACCTGTCCCTTGACCGAGGTGCGGGGCATATATCTTATATCGAAAGCCCCTAAGATTGTACCCCACTTGGCAATCCGACCGGTGTAGTCAGCACTTCGGAGTATAGCTTTGAGTGGGAGTTGTGTGAGAACGATGACCGTGTGGGCTTGGAAATAGTGGGGCAGCTTCTGTGTGCCCAGCACTACTGCCAAGATGGCCTTCTCCAGAGGCAAGTAGCGAATCTCGGCCTCATGTAGCGACTTGCTTACGTAATAAACAGGCCTTTGCACACCAGAATCTGATCGTATCAACACCAGGCTCACTGCATAGGGAGCTACAGCTATGTAGGCGAACAGTACCTCATCAGGCTCAGGACTGGACATGATAGGTGGCCGAGCCAGATAATCCTTAAGTTGCTGGAATGCAGAAGCACATTCCTCAGTCCATTCGAATCCCTTCCACTTGTTGAGTAGGGAGAAAAAGGGACGACACCTGTCTGCTGATCTAGAGATGAACCGATTGAGGGCAGCGGTCATTCCGGTTAGCTTCTGAACCTCCTTGGGGTTCCGAGGAGCTCGTAGATCGTTGATGGCCTTTATCTGGTTGGGGTTGACTTCGATTCCTCTGTGCGTGACCATGTATCCTAAAAATTTTCCGGACCCTACCCTAAACGAGCACTTAGAAGCATTCAATCGTAGCTTGTACTTTCGTAGAATCCCAAAGGTAGTTTCAAGGTCCTTCACATGCTCAGCTATAACTTTGCTCTTCACCACCATGTCATCTATGTAAACCTCGATATTCTTGCCCAGCTGTGGCTCGAACATCCTCGTCATCATCCTCTGGTAGGTAGCTCCCGCGTTCTTCAAGCCAAACGACATTACTTTATAGTGGTAGTTGCCAACAGGGGTGACAAATGCAGTCTTCTTCTGGTCATCCGGGGCTAATGGTATCTGGTGATAGCCTTGGAAGGCGTCTAGGAAGCTCATCCGAGGGTGGCCGACAGTGGCATCGACCAGCTGATCAATTTTTGGCATTGGGAACGGATCTTTGGGGCATGCCCTATTCAAATCCGTGAAGTCTACGCATACTCGCCACTTCCCACTCTTCTTCTTCACCACCACGGTGTTTGCTAGCCATTCGGGATAAAAAACTTCTTTGATAGCCCCGGCCACTTTGAGTTTCGCTACTTCGTCTCTTACTGCATCAGCATGCTCCTTGGACGGGCGCCGAATAGGCTGTTTCTTGGGGGTGATCAGTGGATTCACCTTCAAGTGGTGGCATATAAACTCCGGGTCTACCCCTGGGGCCTCGTAAGGACTCCAGGCAAACACGTCGAGATTTCGCTTAAGGAACTCTATCAGCTCTTCCTTCTCTTGAAGAGGAAGCTGAGATCCGACTTGAAAGAACCTATCAGGATCATCTCCAATGACCACTTTTGTTAAATCCTCACATCGAGTGCCTTCATCTGGTTCTCCAAAGGGCAACCCCCGAGACTGTAGTTGCTATGAATCCCTCCCGGCTGAGTCCGAGGACTCGGCTGTGGTCCTATGCTGAATGGCAGCTACCAAGCACTGACGAGCAACAGACTGGTCTCCTCGGATCTCACGTACCTGCCCTTCTGACGGATATTTGACCTTTTGGTGCAAAGTAGAGGGAACAGCCCCTAGTGCGTGAATCCAAGGTCTGCCCACGAGTGCCGTATAGGGCGAATATGCATCCACAACTATGAAATCCAACTCCACCACCTCGGTGCCAGACTGCACTGCTAAGCGTATCCGGCCTTTTGGAATGACAGGCCTTCCTTCAAAGCTCAAAAGGGGGGAATCGTACGGCGTCAGGTCCTGGGGCTTTAGGCCTAGCCCCTTGTAAAGGTCTGGGTACATTACCTCCACAGCACTGCCCTGGTCCACCATCACCCTCTTTACATCGTACCCTCCTATCCTGAGGGTGATAACTAGTGCATCATCATGGGGTTGGATGGTGCCAATCATGTCTTCGTCCGAGAATCCCATGACCAACGGGGCACCACACTTAGTTCTTTTAGGTCCTCGGCTTGACTCCCCTACGGGTGGCCGACCTACTGACATGATTTTCAATGGCCAGGATCCTGTTCTTCCTGGCGCGGCGAAGACGACGTTTATAGTCCCTAGCGGCGGCTTTGGGGGGTCATCTCTGCGTGGCCCTGGTCCCGTCTGCCCTCGGCCGCTGGAATGATGCAGGAGGTGTTTCAATTTACCGTCGCGGACCAGTTGGTCCAAGTGATCCCATAGGCTCCTGCAATCCTCCGTGGTATGCCCATGGTCTTGATGGTACTGGCAGTAGAGATTATAGTTGCGTTTCTCGGGGTTTCCTATCATCTTGTTCGGCCACCTGAAGAATGACTCGTTCTTGATCTTTTCCAGGACCTGGTGTACTGGCTCTTTGAACACGGTGTTAACCGGTTGAGGGTTCATCGATCCTGATTGCCCGGCAAAATCCCTCCGTGGTTTATTATAATTGTAACGGTCCGACCGCGAGTCCCTCCTCTCCTGAGAGATAACCTTGTCCTTTCCCTTACCCTGCTGCTGATCTTCTTCAACCCTCTTATACTTCTCTATGCGGTCCATTAGCTGACGCACGTTTGTGACCGGTTTGCCAGATAGAGATGCCCTCAAACCGTGATCAGTAGGGAGGCCGAGCTTGAATGTGCTGAGGGCCATTGCATCATTGTTACCTTCTACCTCATTGAACATCTCCCAGTACCTGTCTGAATATGCCTTCAAGGATTCACCTTCCTGCATGAACAAGGATAGCAGGGAAGAGAAAGGTCTGGCCACTCTTCGGCATGTGACAAAACGGGAGCCAAATGCCTGAGTGAGCTCTTTGAAGGAGTTGATGGAGCCTGCTGTCAAGCCGTCGAACCACCTCATGGCCACAGGCCCCAGACTGGAAGGGAAAACCTTGCACATCAGGGCTTCGTCTCTGGCGTAAACAGCCATCCTTTGGTTAAAATGACTCACATGCTCCACGGGGTCAGTCTTACCATTATAGATGGTAAACGTTGGCTGGTTAAAGCGCCGAGGGAGTCTAGCCTCCTCTATCCTACGCGTGAAGGGCGACTTAGATATCTGGTTCAGAGCCCTATTCATGGCATCGTTCTCCATGTCTTCGCGTGATGGACTCCTACGTTGCCTCTTACGATGGGATTCTTCCTCATAAGTGTAGGACTCGCTAGCTGGTGTTTTGGATTTGTGCTGATAAGAGACATCCCGCTCATCATCAAGATCATCCTCAGAGTATGAGGAAGCCCGCCTCCTCTTTGCATGGCGCAGCTCTCTCTTTAACTTTTCTACTTCCAGTTGCAAGTCGCGGTTTTTCTTTGCATGGGACACATGACTTCCGCTCTGTGATTGGCCCTGGCTAAGGCGCACTGTGTGTACGCTACCTTCACGATTTTGTCTCCTCTCTAGGTTGGCAAAATGGTCCACGTGTTGGGATGCCCTGGATTCCGCTTGTTGTTCACCTTGTCCTGCCATCATCAACTGTTGCTTTCACTCTGGCACAAGCTCTTCCCACAGACGGCGCCAATTGTATGGTCAGTTTTGGCGGCCCAAGCCCAAAGTATGGATTCAGCGCCCACTGAGCCCAAAACAATAAATTTTGTAGAGAGTGGGTGAAAGAGCTAGGCTAATAATGAGAGTAACAGTATCAAACGGCCACACCAATGGGAGAATTTGGATTAATATGTCCTCGGACTGATAGAAATGCCATGTCCGAAGAGGTGCCTTTCATTGATAATTCAATATTACAATTCTCGGAGCTACAATAATCAAATATCTTCCTTTTTCTCTCCCCCCTACTATCAGAGGCTTCCTTCCCTTATATAGTACTGCCTTCCTACATCTTCTCCATCCACTTGTTCATCATCCAGGCATCCACTTGAGTGCATGTCCCATCACCCCACTCTTAGCCTTATGTGAGTGGTGGTAGCTGAGAAAGCACTGTTCAGGGGTCTTATCCACATAAATGCGGCCAGAAAGGTAGGTGCAGTGCATTAAATGTGGTGGCTGAAGTATGCCTCTTTGATATTTTTCTGTTCCCATTATCTTTACGCGCGTCTAAGGTTCCTTTCTCTCTTAACACTTGTCAAGCAGGTCGCTTGAACCTCCCAAGCTCGTGTTGGATCAAACCTCTTCGGATCCGAGGATGTTGGACTGCTCGGACATATGAACATCTCCTCGGATAGTACACGTTCATCTCTAGGCATTCCCCTTTGACATGGGCCGGACTGAAGACCTTGCCTCCTCGGACGAAAAGTGTTCCTCATTCAGGGCCTTGGGCCCAATAAGTTGGGTTGGGTTTTTCTCCCCCCACAGTGTCTATTTAACATTTTACACTTGTCACTTTTAATATTTTTTGCTATGTTTTGATCTTTATTTTGAGATAGGCATATGTTCGTCCATCTTTTTGGACATACTTGTCCATTAAAGGACTTGGTGAATGATTAGGATGAACCCGTCTACTTCGGCATACTCTCCACCTATAGACTTAATGATGAACTCATCAACTTGGGCATCTAATAATGGACTTGTCCACTTTAGGACTTAATGATGAATTCGTCCTTTGGTGGACTTAATAATAAACTCGTCCTTTAGTGGACTTAATAATAAACTTGTCCACTTGTGGAAATAATAATTTCAAGGCATCCCCATGGGACGAACTCATCCACTTGTCGACTTAATAATAAACTTGTCCACTTGTGGACTTGATAATTTCAAAGCATCCCTATGAGATGAACTCATCCACTTTTGGACCTAATAATGAACTTGTCCACTTGTGGACTTTATAATTTTAATGCATCCTTATGGGATGAACTCGTCCACTTGTAGACTTAATAATTTTAAGGCATCCCTATGGGATGAATCCGTCCTCTTGTGGACTTTATAATGGATGTAGTTTTGTAGAGGCACATACATACACATGTCATATTTGAATAACTCCTCTTATTGTGATAAATGTGTGCATAAGTAAAAAATTATTCTTGAAAGAGTAAAAAGCTGCCCTTTGGGCTTAAATGGTACTGTAGATATTAAAAATTAACTAAAAGGACGTAAACTAGAAATGAGGAGTGTTGTTCTTTGTGCCATTGTCTACTGCTAGTATTTCTTTAAGTGCTTTGTGTTCCACGGGTGGTGCAACTTTTTCCCGTCTAGTGTCTTTAGGTGGTAGGTTCCCTTCCTCTGCCATGAAGCGATCATGTAAGGTCCT
Organism: Quercus ilex subsp. ballota; assembly: GCA_032727855.1. Classification (NCBI taxonomy): domain Eukaryota; kingdom Viridiplantae; phylum Streptophyta; class Magnoliopsida; order Fagales; family Fagaceae; genus Quercus; species Quercus ilex. The sequence continues at coordinate 23,728,778 of CM064919.1, forward strand.
TCTCAATTAGGTCCTAGTTTTCCCTAGGATGGATCTCTTGTAGCGCATGTCACCTTTCTCAAGATGAGATCTCCAACCTGAAAGTCTCTGTGCCTAACTCTCGAGTTGTAGTGCTTGGCCATGAGGTTCTGGTACCATGCTAATCTTTGTTTAGCCGTTGCTCTGACCTTATCCACCAAGTCAAGCTGCAAACGTATAGCTTCATCGTTCTTGCTCTTGTCATGGTTTCCCACTTTATAGCTTGTGAGTCCAACCTCAACTGAGATGACAGCCTCGCTTCCATATGCTAGTCGAAACGGTGTCTCTCCTGTAGGTGTCCTCACCGTCATCCTGTATGCCCATAGAATGCTTGGCAATTCTTCCAGCCATATACCCTTTGCCTCCTCGAGCCGAGTCTTGATAATTTTAAGCAAGGATCAGTTTGTTACCTCGACCTATCCGTTGGCCTGAGGGTGGGCGGGTGAAGAATAGTGATTCTTAACCCCCAACTGCAAGCAAAAATCTCTGAACAAGTTGATGTCGAACTACTTCCCGTTGTCTAAGATCAGTACTTTAGGTATGTCGTACCTGCAGATGATGCTCCTTCATACAAAGATTCGAATGTTCTTTTCTGTGATAGTGGCCAGGGCTTCGGCTTCCACCCATTTGGTAAAATAATCTATACCGACCATTAGGAACTTTAGCTGTCTCATCGCTATTAGGAATGGGCCCATGATGTCCAACCTCCATTGAGCAAAAGGCCACAGGGCCATCATTAGAGTGTGCTCTTCTGAGGGCTGTCTGATGACGTGGCTGAACCTTTGACATTTATCGCATGCTTTGACATAGGCTTGGGCATCCTTCTGCTTGGTCAGCCAATAGTATCCAGCCCGAATCAACTTGTGCACCAATGATCGTGACTCGGAATGGTTCCCACAGATCTTCTTGTGGACTTCTTTCATGACGTAGTCTACTTCCTCAGGGCCTAAGCACCTTAGGCATTGGCGGGAAAAGCCTCTTTTGTACAAGACATCGGATGAAACATGCTGCCTGAACCTTTAGCTTTCTTGCAGCCTCCTTACCATCAGATAATGTGTCGTCTTTCAAATAAGAAACTATCGATGCGGTCCAGTTGCTTCCTAAGTCTATTTCCCGCACTCCGACACCATCTATCAAAGGTAAGAGCTGAACAAAAAAAGTTCCTTACTGGGGATGATCATGTGTTCTGCTAATGCGACTTTCGCAAGACGATCAACCTGCTCGTTCTCTTGTGGGCTTTATAATGGATGTAGTTTTGTAGAGGCACATACATACACATGTCATATTTGAATAACTCCTCTTATTGTGATAAATGTGTGCATAAGTAAAAAATTATTCTTGAAAGAGTAAAAAGCTGCCCTTTGGGCTTAAATGGTACTGTAGATATTAAAAATTAACTAAAAGGACGTAAACTAGAAATGAGGAGTGTTGTTCTTTGTGCCATTGTCTACTGCTAGTATTTCTTTAAGTGCTTTGTGTTCCACGGGTGGTGCAACTTTTTCCCGTCTAGTGTCTTTAGGTGGTAGGTTCCCTTCCTCTGCCATGAAGCGATCATGTAAGGTCCTTCTCAATTAGGTCCTAGTTTTCCCTAGGATGGATCTCTTGTAGCGCATGTCACCTTTCTCAAGATGAGATCTCCAACCTGAAAGTCTCTGTGCCTAACTCTCGAGTTGTAGTGCTTGGCCATGAGGTTCTGGTACCATGCTAATCTTTGTTTAGCCGTTGCTCTGACCTTATCCACCAAGTCAAGCTGCAAACGTATAGCTTCATCGTTCTTGCTCTTGTCATGGTTTCCCACTTTGTAGCTTGTGAGTCCAACCTCAGCTGAGATGACAGCCTCGCTTCCGTATGCTAGTCGAAACGGTGTCTCTCTTGTAGGTGTCCTCACCGTCATCCTGTACACCCATAGAATGCTTGGCAATTCTTCCAGCCATATACCCTTTACCTCCTCGAGCTGAGTCTTGATAATTTTAAGCAAGGATCAATTCGTTACCTTGACCTATCCATTGGCCTGAGGGTGGGCGGGTGAAGAATAGTGATTCTTGACCCCTAACTGCAAGCAAAAATCTCTGAACGAGTTGTTGTTGAACTACTTCCCATTGTCTAAGATCAGTACTTTAGGTATGTCGTACCTGCAGATAATGCTCCTTCATACAAAGCTTCGAATGTTCTTTTCTGTGATAGTAGCCAGGGCTTCAACTTCCACCCATTTGGTAAAATAATCTATGCCGACCATTAGGAACTTTAGCTGTCTCATCGCTATTTGGAATGGGCCCATGATATCCAACCTCCATTGAGCAAAAGGCCACAGGGCCGTCATTAGAGTGTGCTCTTCTGAGGGCTGTCTGATGACGTGGCTGAACCTTTAACATTTATCGCATGCTTTGACATAGGCTTGGGCATCCTTCTGCTTGGTGAGCCAATAGTATCCAACCCGAATCAACTTGTGCACCAATGATCGTGACTCGGAATGGTTCCCACAGATCCTCTTGTGGACTTCTTTCATGACGTAGTCTACTTCCTCGGGGCCTAAGCACCTTAGGCATGGGCAGGAAAAGCCTCTTTTGTACAAGACATTGGATGAAACATGCTGCCTGAACCTTCAGCTTTCTTGCAGCCTCCTTACCGTCAGATAATGTGTCGTCTTTCAAATAAGAAACTATCGATGCAATCCAGTTGCTTCCTGAGTCTATTTCCTGCACTCCAACACCATCTATCAAAGGTAAAAGCTGAACAAAAAAAGTTCCTTACTGGGGATGATCATGTGTTCTGCTGATGCGACTTTCGCAAGACGATCAACCTGCTCATTCTCTTCCCTAGGGATTTGAACAAACTTGGTTTGAAACTCACCCATCTTTTTCCTTACTTGCTCTAGGTATTTCTTCACTCTTTCCCCTTTGCATTCGTAGTCACCGTTCACCTGGCTTGTGACCACCTAAGAATCATGATAACACATTAAAATGTATACTCGTTATATATTTATGTGGGTGTTGTCTCCTTATTACTATGCTTAATTTGTATAATTAAGCCATAATTTGCATTAGTCCCTATTATTTATCTTTACATAATTTCTTGAATAAGATGCTATTCATTGTATGTAATTTTCTACTTTCAGGAAATCATGTGAGAAATATGAGTTTATAGGAATTTGTGAGAGAATGAAGGTCAAACTAGAATTAAAGTGGAGCTAAAGGACTATGCTTAAATGTCTAAGGAGATGCAGCTGGAGTGCTTGGATCATCTACCATGATTGGAAGCTTCAAATAAGGAAAGAAATCAAAGAGGCAGAATCTGAAAAGGAAAAATCTGATTTGAGCACTGATCAGTATTTTGGGCGTATCTCTCTCTAGAAACTCCAATTGACACAAGTCTGGATGGGTTGAAACCATGACTTAAATATCTACAAATTTCCAGTTTTGAGTTTTTTGAAATTCTCAATTTTTGAATACCAAAATTAACTCACAATTTACTGCTGTAAACCTGGACGGAAATTAAAATAGAAAAAGTTGTATTTTCTTTGGACACTTAGACGTTAGGGTTTTTGAAGGGAGGCTGTGAGAACGAATTTTGGGCAAAGAAAAGCTTGTATTTTCCTTTCTCTAATGGTAGCCTAAACTCTTTGCTAGGGCTAGGGGTTATGTTTCTTCTATACGATATGAATATTCAATGTGATTCTTTTTAGGATTTTATCAACGACATATTTGATTGTTCAATTAGATTTCTTTTGATGTATTAGTTCTTCCATGCTTTCAATAAGTTCAATCATGTTTTTCTTATTGTTTAGATAAATTTCTAATAGTTTCAAATAGAAATTAGGTTTTAAAGTGAATGGGTTTTTCTGAAAACTTTTCTAACTGCATTATTAATCGAGATTATCATGCGTTTTTGAATTGTCTCAGTTCAACCGAATCAAAAGTTTTTAATTTTTTAATAACAATCAATTATGAAATATATATTTTCTTAGATCACAAAGAATCTCATATCGATATAGGGAAACACCACGATGCCCTAGTATTTACATTATTGATTTAAATCAGTTTTTATTATTATTCTTGTTAACAATCACCAAGCAAAAGTATTTTTCTTCTTTACCCAAATTTTTGTTTAATTATATTGTTTTTGAATCTATCCTGATCCTTGTGGTTCGACCTCGGTACTCCAAGAATTATATTGCTACGATCTCCTGCACTTAGGAGTGAGCAAGCAAATCGCAGTATACAACTACACTTATGGCCCCTGCGGCTTTGGCAAGATCCAGTCTGCCACTAGGGTCTCGTATTCTACTTCATTATTGGTTATAGGGAAGTCAAGATGAACCATACACTCAATTTCGTCCCCTTCTGGAGAACTAAGCATTATACTTGCCCCACCAGCCTGCCTGTTAGACGATCCATCTATGTGAATACTCCATTGGGGATGTTATCCTGCCCCCTGACCTTCCATGTTGGTGAATTCCACAATAAAGTCAGCAACCACATGTCCCTTTATGGCAGTACGCGGGTGATACTGTATGTCGAATTCGTTCAACTCTATTACTTATAGTGTCATCCGTCCAGCCGCTTCAAGGTTACTCATTGCTTGTCGTAAAGGTTTATCTGTCAGAACGACCACAGTGTGGGCTTGGAAGTATGGCTTGCGCTTACGGGCTACTGTAACTAAAGCGAAGGTGAGCTTTTCCATCGATGGGTACCTCTCCTCTGCACCACAGAGTGCCCGGCTAGTGTAGTACACGGGCTTCTGCGCCTTGTCTTCTTCTCTGACTAAGGCCACACTAACGGCGGCTGGGGATACAGCCAAGTAGAGGAACAGTTCTTCCCTTGGTTTGGAGAGACTTAGCAACGGTGGGGAAGAAAGGTAGGCCTTCAAATCCTCAAATGCTTGTTAACACTTGGCCATCCACTCAAAAGACTTCTTCAGCATACAGAAGAAAGGTAGGCACTTATACGTTGCCCTTAATACAAACCTATTCAGTGCAGCCACCTTGCTATTGAGGCTTTGTACTTCTTTCACATTCCTTAGTGGTGTCATCTCCATTATGCCCGAATCTTGTCTGGGTTGATTTCGATACCTCTCAGAGACACCATGAACCCTAGGAACTTTCCAGCCGTCACCCCGAATGTACACTTGCTCGGGTTAAGCTTCATGTTGTAAGAGCGGAGGGTGTTTGAAGGTCTCTCTAAGGTCGTCCAAATGGTCGTCCTCCCTTTGACTTTTTACTAGCATGCCGTCTACGTAAACTTGGACATTTCTTCTGATTTGATAAGCAAAAATTTTATTCATGAGCCTCTAATACGTTGCGCCCGTATTCTTGAGACCAAACAGCTTCACCTTATAGCAAAAGAGGCCTTGACTGGTGATGAACAAAGTTTTCTCCTGATCATCTTCATCCAATTTGATCTGATTGTAACCGAAAAATGCATCCATGAACCTTAATAACTGGTGTCTTATTGTCAAGTCTACTAGGATGTCAACCCGCGGGAGGGGATAGCTATCCTTGGGGCATGCCTTGTTCAAGTCTGTGAAATCTACACACATTATCCAATTCCCATTGGCTTTCTTAACCATCACTACATTGGCCAGCCAGTCGAGGTAGTACACCTCCTTGATGAACTCTGCCTCTTGTAATTTGCAGACTTCTTCCGCTATAGCATTGTCTCGTTCTTGGGCAAACACTCGTTTCTTTTGACGAATAGGTGGAAAAGAAGGTGACACATTCAACCTGTGCACAATGACTGAAAGGTCGATCCTGGGCATGCCTTCATGACTCTAAGCAAAGACATCCTGGTTTTCTCTTAGGAATGTCGTGAGTGCTTGATGGACTGGCGGACTAGCGAGGGTGCCGATCCTAGTCATTCGCTTAGGCCTAGAGTTATCGAGAAGTATCTCTTCCAATCCTTCAACGGGTTCTACGACCGCTCTCTGTTCTTCAATGTTCATGGCCTGCAAATGGTCATCCATCTCCAGCATTGCAATGTAGCACTCTCGTGCTGTCACTAGGTCCCCACGTACCTCTCCTACTCCATACTCAGTAGGGAATTTGATCATCAGGTGATAGGTTAAAATCGCAGCCTTCCATAAGTTGAGAGTAGATCGGCCCAATATGGCATTGTAGGCAGACGAGCAGTCGATAACAAGGAATGTGACGTCCTTAGTAATTTGCTGAGGATAGTCGCCAACCATCATGGGTAATGTGAACGCACCGAGGGGGTATACCTTTGTTCCTCCGAACCCAACGAATGGCGCATTGGCTGGTATGACTCGCTCTCTCTCTCTCGATCCTCATCTACTAGAATGTCGGATAGTAAAGGATATCTGCAGAGCTTCCATTATCAACCAGGACCTGGTGAGTATTGTAGTCCTCTACCTAAATACTAACAACGAGTGCATCGTCATGTGGGTAGTGGAGGCGTCGAGCGTCTTCTTCCGAGAATCCAATTATAGGGTTGTTGACCTGCACCATTTTCAGGACAAATCCTGTTAGTTGGAAGTTCTGAACCATCCTAAGGTAAGTCTTACGGGCCTTCTTGGATGAACCTAAAGTCGTAGTGCCCCTTACAATCATCCTTATGTCCTCTATGGGTGGCCTGGGGCGCTCATTATTCCTTTTAGTAACCTGCTCCTATGGTGGATCTGCCCTTTCTTTGCTGACAAATCGTTGTAGTTTCCCTTATCTAATAAGGGCTTTAATCTGCTGCTTCAGGTCATAGCATTCAGACGTGTCGTAACCGTGGTCCCGATGAAAACAGTAATATTTGTCCCTGGACCTCTTACTGGGATCTCCTTTTAACTTGCTAGGCCACGTCAAGGTTGTGTCATCCTTGATCTGCATCAACACTTGATCAATCGGGGCGGTCAGCGAGGTGAAGCTAGTGAACCTTCTAATGGGGGGTTTGGAGCTCCTGTCTTCTCATCGGTCTTCGGTTCTAGCTATCTTCTGTCCCCTTTCCGGCCAGGCATCTTCTTACCTTTCCCTTTTCTTGGGTTTCTCCTCTCGGGCTAGCAGCGCATCCTCTATGTTCATGTATTTAGTAGCTCAATAAAGCATATTTGTCATAGTCTTTGGGTCGTTCTTGTATAAGGAGAACATAAACTTCCCCTTCCGCAGACCATGAGTGAATGCAGCAACTAGTATCTTGTCATCAACTTTGTCTATCGAGAGAGCTTCCTTGTTGAAATGGGTTATGTAAGACCTCAGTGTCTCATCCTCCCATTGCTTGATGCTTATCAAGCATGTAGTGGACTTCTTATACCTGTGTCCCCCGATAAAGTGCGAGGCAAATTACGTGCTCAGCTTCTTGAAGGTATCGATGGAGTTGGGCGCCAATCTACTGAACCACACCCTCGTGGGACCCTTCAGCGTAGTTGGGAAGGCTCGACACATGATCTCATCTACCACACCTTGTAAGTGCATGATGGTTTTGAATGACTCCAGGTGATCCAAGGGATCTTTTGACTCGTCATAGACTTCTATCTGCAGTATACGAAACTTTGCAGGAAAGGGGAACAAAGTGACGGGTGCTATGAAAGGTGAGTCCATCCGATGGACCAACTCATCGAGGTCATTTAACACCCGCCACTTGAGGGCGTTCATCATGAAGTCCATCATTTCCTTCATTATCTACATCTCCATAACCATATGTGGTGGTGTCATATCTATGACGGAATGACGGCTGGTATCTTCTTGCTCCTGCCTACTTGGGGCATGGCTTCTTTCCGGTCCTTCTCAGTCCCTCTTTTAGGCACTGGTGCCCTCTTACTCCTCCCCGTGACTGTTGGGCCCAGCATCCCTTGGCGCAGCTGTTCTTCTAGGTCATGGTTCTGCTTGGTAAGGCGTTCCACCACTGCAGCTAGGGTTTGTACCTGTCTTTCAAGGGCAGCAATGCGTGGTTCTTCTCTGGTATGGTTATTGGTTGCCATCGAGCGAGTGAGTACCATATAACTCTTTGTCTGAGGAGTGGTAATATGGATTAATGCACATACTTTGCAGGATCCTTTCTTTTTAAGGATTCCTTTGATTAGGGTTAATTATGGGATACAAGAAATTTCCTTACATAGATATCTGTGGGGGTCAAGTTAAGCCAAGTTGGACCCATCGGCCTCTTTAACCCCATCAGCCTCTCCAAATCCGTCAGCCATCTGCTCCGTCCTAGCATTCCCGTCAGCCTATGGAGATGCCTGTCGAGTCTAGCGAAAGGAGTCTTCCAAGAGTAGTCACGGAAAAAATTATTAGGATGACTCCAACATGTTAGCTAGCAAACTTTAATACATAACCTTATAGATCATATGAAATTGAAGAAGTTAGAACCAACCAACCTAAAGAGGTTACAAGGATGAAGGAATTACTACTTTTAGGCTAACTTATTATGTAAAAACTACATATGTATTTGTAGTTGTTGGGGGCCTTTTTTCGGTGCGCAATCACGTGTTTGTTTGCTGGAGGGGTAACCTTGCTAGACCCTAGTTTGTATGGGGAGTTGCATCCAGAACTCAACATTGGGCAATGTAGTCCAATGGCTACTGGCGTATTTTTAGGCCTACAGAATAGGTAAAGCCCAAAGTCTAAGAATCATGATAATGGTTGAGTAAATAAATAATATATGTTTGATATAATAGCTTTGATTAGTAGTTTTAATAATAGTTGAAATAAAGTAATATGTATTTAAAGGTGAAGTAATCATGTATTCAATGATGTAAACTTAAAGACATGGAAGCAGAGTCACTTATTTTTATATGATTTGTAGCTCCAACTGTGTAGCATCAGTGAGTTGATAGTATTCCAGCGGAATGACTCCAGCGGTAGAGAGGCAGTGTGCCATGATAACTTTAAGATTAAAGGGGGAAAATGGGTGCAACTAGAGGGACAGAGAGTATGTCCAGCTATGTGTAGAGGCTAGTTAAGTTTGTTGCTTTATCATGCACTTAAATGAATTTTCCCTTGATAATACTCTTTTAGTTATTATGAAGCTATGAATAGCATTGCCTTCCATGGGAAGGGTTTTTGTAAGATAGTTTTGTGCCTTCCATGGGAAAGGCTTTTGTAAGAAGTATTTGTGCCTTTTAAGAGAAGGGTTTTAATATGAGACCTTGGTACCTTCTAGGAGAAGGACTTTAGTATTAGAAGTTTATGTCTTCCATAAGAAAGACTTTTATAAGAGAGGTGGAGAAGAGTATCGAGATGTGTTTATGGGCAGCAAAACAAAAGAATTTCAAAGTGAGAGAGTATGAGAGTGGAGTTTAGAAGAGTTATGGCGTGTTATATGTAATGGTGTAGTAAGTGTGTATAGGATTATGTAAGAAAAATGGAGAAAGAGATGTTTAGAGATATGGGCAGCAAGATAAATGTATTTTCTGAATATGGAGAGTGAGAGAATGAGTATAAGAGGAGTAATAGTGTTGTAGTGTATTTAGCAATGTTGCTAGGAATTTCTACTGGAGGATGGATAAAGGCTTATGAAGGGCTGTTATGAGCTAAAGACTAAAGAGTTTAGTTCCTAATTTGGAAACTAAAAACTCAGAATCTTAGAACTTCATTAAGGGCTTAAGAAGAAAATTAGAGGGAGAGGGAAAATAGAGAAGTTTATAAGAGAGTTGCTCTTCTCTATTGGTGTGTTTTGGTGTGTTGATGTGGGGATCTATTTATAGCTGAGTTTAAGGGGGTATTTAGGAAAGAATCTCAGTCAAAATCTGTCCCAATCAATAATGAATTTTCAGAAAATCCATCCTAGAATTTGGCCTAAAATGGTATGTTCAGCTTTAAGGTGTTCTTACAGTTTTGGGTAATAGCAGCTAGAGGAAAGACCAGTAAAAAAGGAAAGGATTTTAGCAAAAAAAAAAGATAGTTTCTTTGGTTGGTTTTGGTTTTTAGCCAAATAGGGAAAATCTGTAATTTCAAGGCTGCTGGGTCAGCTGTCACAACTATTCTAAAAAAGCTATCCTAGCTATCAGAAAAAGTTGTCACAACTGTCATAAGACAGTTGTTGCTTGGGGCAAAAGTATCGAGGTCAGCTAGATAATGTCAAGCTGCTGGAGAGAATATTCAGCATTTATGTCATGGATTTGGCTGAAAATAGTAAGATCTCTTTTAAGGGTATCTTGCTGTTTTGGGTATAGCAGTTGGCTGCTAGGATTTGAGCATTAAATGGCTGGGGATGTCACTGTCTGCCAGGTGTTAAGTGCTGAACACACTGCTAGTGTTATGCTGGAAAGGTTTCCTTTTTTGGGTATTTATATTTTTTGTCCAAGATTCTATTACAACACATTTTTAGTAAGTAATAAAATGATGGATTGATATTTAATGAAGCTTTAGAGATCTAGTCAATGTCTCATTGTATTGCGGCTTAATCTTGGTGAGCAAAAAGAGTATTTAATGCTTTGCTTTGGTAGCTGGCAGGAGAATATTTGATTTGATTATGGTAGATGGTAGCTGGGTATTAAAGATATTATTAATATTTTATATTTGAAGATTAAAGATAGCCAATCAGATTCAACCATGTGTTTCAGTTGGATTTTAGCTGAAAATAGTAATATAGTTTATGTGAAATAATATAATTAGGTTTCTAAATTCATATAAGAACAGCTGGAGGTTGAATAAATAGTTATTTTCTTAGCATTTAGATGGCTGGAGTTTTTGAGTGTTTATCATATGATGAATATTAAGTTTTAGGAAAAAAGAGCAATTGAGAGTTTTATCATTTTAAGTGCTATGTGATAAGAGAGGCTTACCATACGTTACCTGCTACACACTTACTCATCAGAGTTCAGGGAGTTGGAGAAGACATACCAAACAATAAAAATTGGAGAAGACATATCAAGCAACATGTTTCTTTAATCTACTTTAAACTGTTAGAGCTTTACTAAACATACCTCTTGGCCCTCCAAACCATAACTCCCAAAGTTTCCCCAAAAAGACTCATGAACTTAAAAAATAAGCCGAATATGAGATGACGTACTTTGGGCTTTGTTGTCATTTTGTGTAAATATGGGTTTTTGTTGGAGAAGCCACTTTCTAGGAATATGAGAGAGGTAATATGGGCCGTGAGCTTTGATTCATTGCTTGAGCCCAATCCATATGTTGGTGTTGATGATGTCGTGAGGTTATGATCCCAATTGATGAAGAGGAAATGTGGACCATAAATCCGCCTCTTGAAGTGAAGATGTTGTGAGCCATGTGAGCCTAGTTCTTGTAGTTAAATGAGATATAAGCTTATTTTGGGTTTTAAAGAGATTTACCAAAAAATCGATACTATGTTGATGTGTCATGGGTTGCCAATGAAGTAATGCTATGTGGTGCAAAAAAAGAGTCCTCAATAGTACTTAAGTCTCATATATTTTACCGTTGATCCCTAGCTCGAAAAAAAAAAATTTCTTGCAGGTAGATGGGCGTACTTAAAATTTAGTCATTTTATTATAAATGGATCTAGTTGCAAATACATGTTAGGGCAGCCTCTAATCTATTATCACTATACCTAGTATGTTGAGTATCTGAATTCAAAATTTTAAAATTAGGGCTTAATAGTTGCCTTGGGTTGATGCTAACTTATTATTTAAAAATTCTTGAATTACATTACGATTTGGGCTTTATTGATGCCCAATAATGCTATCATTGTACTTGGTGGGAAGCAGAAAGCCCAACCCAATTCTTAACCATGCCCTAACATTCTTCTTTGAAGTTCCAAAATCACACACACACACACACACACACACATATATATATATATATATATATATATTATATACTATATAATAAAAATTGGGCTTAGACGCTGTGGTTGCGCCAAGTGGCGATACCAAATTGTAGAAATATTTTTAGATTTTTAGATTTAAAAAGAAAACATTTACATAAAAAAAAAAAAAAAAAAAAAATTTAATGCATCTTAAATTGCAGCAACGTAAACATAGTGTAATCTAATTCTTCTTTTTTTTAATTACTCCACTAAAAAAAAGATATCTAATGCATCTTAAATTGCATCAACCGTATACTACACTAAAAAAAAAGAGGTCTAATACATCTTAAATTGCAGCAACGTATACTACACTAAATCGAACGGTCTAATGCATCTTAAATTGCAGCAATATTTATAGAATATTTTAAAAAATAGATATAATTTTTTTTCTTATCTTCTTCTCCTATAATTTCTAAGTTGATAAAAATCTTAATTTAATTACAATCCAAATTCTTTTCTCCATCTATTTCTTCTTAATTTTCATCTTCATCTAATCCTCTCTTTTTTTTCATTTAAATTATATTACTACACCTATTAGCTACAATTTTTTGGAATAAAAAAATAAAATAAACAGCAACATGATATATGATTGCGTTAACATGATTATTTTCCACACCTCCACAAATTAAGTTTGAATCCAAGAGAAATTGAGTTGAACTAAAACTATTTAAGAATGCTAAAATCAATCAATAAAAAAAACCAAATTACTACACCTAAAAAAATAGATATAATTTTTTATTCTTATCTTCTTCTCCTATAATTTCTAAGTTGATAAAAATCTTAATTTAATTACAATACAAATTCTTTTCTTTATCTATTTTTTCTTAATTTGATTACAATTCAAAATCTTCATCTTCATCTAATCCGCTTTTTTTTTTCCATTTAAATTATATTACTACACCTATTAGCTACACGTAAAAATAAAAAAAATAAAAAAATAAAAACAATGTGATATTTGATTGAGTTAACTTGATTATTTTCACACCTCCACAAATTAAGTTTGAATCTAAGAGAAATTGAGTTGAACTAAAACTCTACTAAGTATACTCTACTCTACTATTTAAGATCGCTAAAATCAATCAATAAAAAACCAAAATTAAGTAAAGAACTTCAGAAGAAAGGATTTGGCTTTTTAGTGAGAATAGCTATCTTCTTTTTATTTTTTATTTTTTATTTTTTATTTTTTATTTTTTATTTTTTTATTTTTCTATTAACGTAGTTCAATTATTACTTAAATTCTATGGTTTTTTTTTAAAATGTTTTACATAATGCAATTCGTCTTAATTATTGATGTATTTTTTGATTTGGTGTTCTTAATTGATTGTGCATATTATTTTCCTCACTTATGGCAATATCAAAATGGCTAGACACCAATGTCAATATCAAAATGGCTAGACACAGGTATTTTATATGTAAACTTTTACATTTACATTGCAATACAATTTTTGATTTCTCTTTATGTACTTTTATTTATCTATTTTTGAAATTATTTTGATTGTGGTACCCCTAGAAGGTTTAGATACTTTTATATCTATATATATATATATATATAGATATATAATTTATGGAATTTTTATTTTGGTCAAAATTTTATCACTAAATCTATTTAGGATGGAACTCATCTACCATATGAAATTAGGAGATTTATGTGAGAAAATATATCTTCATTTTTATTTTTTTTAGTACCTATTTTTCTATTTAGGTAGTTCAATTACTACTTAAATTATATGATTTTTTTTTATAATAAAAAAAATTAGATAATGCAATTCATCTTGATTATTGATATTATTTTTTGATTTGGTGTTTTTAATTGATTATGTTGATTATTTCCTCACTTATGGCAACATTAAAATGGCTATGACTGGTAATTTATAAGTAAACATTTACATTGCAATCTAAATACTTACATTTTTGTAATTTATGGAATTTTTTTTTAGTCATATATACAAGAAATTTATATATGATTAGCACTTCTGCTACTTACTTGGTAGTTAGTATTATGGAAAGATTTTTAAGTGCCATACATACATACATACATACATACATACATACATACATATATATATATTTACTACTAAGAGCTTTTAGAAATTTAAAACTTGCCATAATTTTTTAAAATATTTTATAATATCTATTGTGGGGTCGGAGAATTTGGCAACTCTGGCCCATTTTATACCAAGACCAAGGCCCATGCCGATGAGAAGGAAGCCCAATGCCCTCGCCGAGGACAACCTTATCCTCGGCCAACCAAGACCATTGGGGGGGGGGGGGGGTGGGAGTAACTGGCCACCATAGGCAGCCCTCTAGGGCATCTGAGGAGAAAGAACAAGTACAACATATCAGCCATGGAAGAATAGCCGAGGAGCAAAACCAGGATTGAACTGTCACTTCCACATTAAATGCGCACGACTAATGTTCCAGCAGCATTAATGGGGAAATGACCCCTAAGCAGTGCTGCCTCAGTTGCTGCAACTCACAAAGAGTTTTGGTAAGGTGGCTGATGGGACGGGTTGTTAGAGAGAGGCATGAATGATCAACAAGTGGAGGAAAGGGATCGTTGGAGGAGGACTATATAAAGGGAAGAAACAGATCAAAGAGGGGGACGATTCTCAGGAGAGAAAGACTACCATCAAGCTCCTCGGACTGGGCTGAGGACAGACTTTTGAGGATAATTTCGATTCGTCTGCGTTCGATGGTGGCGAACACTGCCTTAGACGTTGTCCGCTTGCTAGGGCCTAGTTCTTGAACCCATTCTCTACAAATTCATTGTATTGGGCTAGCTGGACTTGAGTCCACTCACTCAACAGTAGAAGTGCTCAAACCCAGTCCCTACAATTGGCGCCGTCAGTGGGAAGAACTAGTGTGTTAGCAAGTGCAATGGTCAATTATTCCTACATTGCTAGCTTGCACAAAGTTCGGCAAATTTTTGTCGCCACCGCTAACACCGATTCTGAGTCTCGTTAAAAAGAAAAAGAAAAAGAGAAAACAACACACCCACTCAAGAAATAGTTGTTGTAGAAAAATGAAAGGTTCAGAGAATGAAGCAAGTAAACAGTATAGCCTTTTATTAAATAAAAAAAAATACATCATACGCCCGAAGGCTTAGACAAGCTTGTTTTAAAACTAAAAATACAAACAATGGCTTGGACAGGCTTGTTCTAAAGCTAAATGTACAAGTAGAGGCTTAGACAGGGTTGTTCCAAAGCTAACCGTAGGAAAGGGAGGCTAAGGCAGGCTTGTTTTAAGGCTACCAACAACTCCCAAGCCCGTATGGATGGTACCGGCGACGAGAGAGGAGAAGGAGTGGAAGCACCAGACGGCCCCATTCCAGGACATTCCCTTAATGCTCCCCCAGCCTCATGATAATTAAGCATTAGAGGCGGCAACACCCGGGCACCAATTATAATGTAATCTTGAACCTCCATCGGCGGGTAAGCGGGGCACGAATCACTACCAGCTTGAAGGGCAAGGATAGACGCGTACCGGAGAAAAACATTATGTTCCTCATGAACCTCCTACCTGACTACCAGGCGTACTACCACCAGGATGACGCCCAAGCCTTGCTGCCTGAAAGTCTGACGTGATCTACAACCGCCACGGCTCTCGATTGAGGAAGGAGGACCTCCTTTCTTGCTCGGTTGAAAGGTAGGGACACCTTTGGCCCCAGCCCCCTTTGCCTCAACTGCGTCGTCCTGAGTCTAGGCGACATCTCTGGTTCTTGAAAGGGGCTCAACTTCCTTGCCCTTGCCCCCATCCAGGGCCATCCCATTCCCCCCAGCCCTGATCACAATCCTGGCAAGATTGTCGGAGGTGCTTAGAAGGTTGGGAGCTCAGAGTTCCTACTGAACTCAAGGATTCGTGAAGTGTGGAAGAACAATTCCCCAGAGAGCCTTATATAGAAGGCGAAGGTTAGTGGGAATTAACCCGCACGGAATTCAAATGAGGAATTACCAGCGACATTAATCCCAACCAACTTCCAAGGAGGCCACCAGCCGCTGGATCTGGGTTAATCCACAAAGATATTAATGAGGGCATGCCTCGCATACCAAAACGTCAAGCACACAACCCAAACAGCCAAAGGACGCCTCGTAATCAGAAGTGGCAAAAAAATTGGCACAACGAGGCTACCACTGTGCATAAAGGTAGAGGGACAAGCCGCCCTTGTCCAGGTCAATATTGGGCCAATTGCCCAGTCTAAGAAGGAGTCCCTCCTCGGCAAGGCAAGGCAAGGCTAAGACCGTTATCACTCTAGAAGCGAACATTCCAGCGTTAAGGACAAGTTCCTTCACCCCGAGCAGTGACGACGAAGTGTTAGACTGAACCAAGGTCTTGCATAGTCCTCGGACTCAAACCTATGGGAAAACTAGTTACTTACAGAAGAACATAAGTGTTAGGCTGAACCAAGGTCTTGCATGGTTCTCGGACTCAAACCTATGAGGAAACTAACCATTTCAAGAAGAACCTGGGTACTAGACTGAACCAAGGTCTTGCATGGTCCTCGGACTCAAACCTATGGGGAAACTAGTTACTTACAGAAGAACATAAGTGTTAGGCTAAACCAAGGTCTTGCATGGTCCTCGGACTCAAACCTATGGAGAAACTAACCACTTCAAGAAGAACCTAGGTACTAGACTAAACCAAGGTCTTGCATGGTCCTCGGACTCAAACCTATGGGGAAACTAGTTACTTATAGAAGAACATAAGTGTTAGACTAAACCCAGGTCTTGCATGGTTCTCGGACTCAAATATTTGGGGAAACTAACCACTTTAAAAAGAACCTAGGTACTAGACTGAACCAAGGTCTTGCATGGTCCTCGGACTCAAACCTATGAGGAAACTAGTTACTTACAAAAGAACATAAGTGTTATACTGAACCAAGGTCTTGCATAATCCTCGTACTCAAACTTATGGGGAAACTAACCACTTCAAGAAGAACTTGGGTTCTAGACTGAACCAAGGTCTTGCATGGTCCTCAGACTCAAACCTATAGGGAAACTAGTTACTTACAGAAGAACATAGGTGTTAGACTGAACCAAGGTCTTGCATGGTCCTCAGACTCAAACCTATGGGGAAACTAACCACTTCAAGAAGAACCTGGGTACTAGACTGAACCAAAGTCTTGCATGGTCCTCGGACTCAAACCTATGGGGAAACTAGTTACTTACAGAAGAACATAAGTGTTAGACTGAACCAAGGTCTTGCATGGTCCTCAGACTCAAACCTATGGGGAAACTAACCACTTCAAGAAGAACCTGGGTACTAGACTGAACCAAGGTCTTGCATGGTCCTCGAACTCAAACCTATGGAGAAACTAACCACTTCAAGAAAAACCTGGGTACTAGAATGAACCAAAGTCTTGCATGGTCCTCGGACTCAAACCTATGGGAAAACTAGTTACTTACAGAAAAACATAAGTGTTAGACTAAACCAAGGTCTTGCATGGTCCTCAGACTCAAACCTATGGGGAAACTAACCACTTCAAGAAGAACCTGGGTACTAGGCTGAACCAAGGTCTTGCATGGTCCTCAGACTCAAACCTATAGGGAAACTAACCACTCCAAGAAAACCTGGGTACTAGGCTGAACCAAGGTCTTGCATGGTCCTCGAACTCAAACCTGTGGGGAAGCTAGTTACTCATAGAAGAACCTAAGTGTTAGACAGAGCCAAGGTTTCGCATGGTCCTCAGACTCAGGTCCCTGGAGAGACTGGCCGCATTCGGCAAAGGCGTAAACAAACACAAGCCCATGAGCATCACTTAAGGCATTCTGAGGCACATTGAACCTAACCCCTTAGCATAATCAGCAACTAATGGCTTCCTTAAGAATTTTTTACGATCTACAGTAACCAATTCATGAGATGTAGAACTAATATTGCGAAGTTGCTCCCTCGGTATTCAATCCGGCAAAAATAGGTCGTGGTGTTAAGGTGGTTCAATTATCGACCAAGGTCCAAGTGGGAACTATCGCTATGGGCTTTACATTCTTTGGTTGCCAATTTAGAATGAAAAATATGCTGAGCCTCTGAGATTTTGAAGCTAATAATTAAAGCCCAGGTTATATAAGTAGCAAAACTCATCACAATAACAATAAACACCAAGTAAAAAAGGAGGATTCATGCATTCAACTCAAAAGTAGCATTACAGTGCTTTAAAACAAAATAAACAATAGTAAATTAAGGCGAAGAGGAAGGAAGACTAGGACGGCACAAGTCAACGAAGCAAGGTGGCCCGACAAGATTGCCTATTTCTTCAACTTGATAGAAAGCTTGTCCTTGGGGGTCTACCGAGAAGCTTCATCTGATGCCTCGAGATCCTAGCTCGAAGGTGCAACGTCGGAGGACTCCTTCTCGGCAGGAGGAGCCTGGGAGTCAGCAGGAGGCTTCACCACGTCCTAAGGCGCTGCTGGGTTACAAATTTCCTCTTTCCCCAACATCCTTTATTGCCCAATCTCCTCAGCAGGCTCATTAGTTGACATTGGATCGTTGGCAGCACTGGTCTAACCTTCGTCCGTCGCTTTAGAGATGGTGCCAGCTTCAAGGTTAGCGGAAGCAGCCTCACGAATGGCGGGTGGATAATACACCCTCTCAGCCCTCCTAAGCTCAGACGAAGCCTCAACCCCAGCTTGGTTGAGGGCTTCATTCCAAGTCTGGGAGCAGTAGCGTCTGCACACCTCGGGCACTTGAGCCTTGAGACTATCCTCGGTCTTAGCCACTCCCTCAACAAAGGCCTCTTCCTCCGCTTGCTCTTTGGATCTCTCAGCATCTATCCTCGCAAACTCGGCCTCTTCTTTAGCCCTCAAGGTCTCGTCCCTAGTGTACTCGGCAACACCTTTGGCCCCCTCTGCCTCAGCCAGTTTCTTCTTTAAGTCAGCGATGTGCTCTTTGGCAATCTGCAACTGACCCTCGACCTCCCGCAGGCGCCCTGTCTGGTCCTTGGCCTGTTTCTTAATGCCGGCTAGGTCAGATGTCGCGCTGTCTCTAGCCCTCGTCATCTCCCTCCAGGTCCTCCCTTGCCTTCCTAAGATCAGCCTTAGATTTCTTAAGAGTATTCGCGGAATCCAAGTACTTGTACAGCTCCTAATCCAGGGCTCTACCCTGGTTATAGGCCTCCTCTTCCAACCTAAAAGTGGCCTGGATGGCCTGCCAATCAAAACAAGTACATCGTAAGTTGGGTACTAAGGAATAAGATTCAACAAAGGCACAAGTATCAGAAGTCTTACCATGCCCAGGCACCTCTTGAGGTTATGGGCAACTTCCTACCTCCTCATGCCCCCCAGCTCGGCCATGTCAGTGGGGAGAAGCAGGGACCTCTCCAGGGCATCGGCTACGCAAGCCCCCTCGCCCCCTTGGAAGTCCCTGAGGGTGGCGTCGTCCATCAAAGGCTTCCCATGAAGCATGGCGACAGGCAGCCAGGCCTGGGGCTCGGCCTGCTGAATGACCTCTTTTCCTTTGCCCTGACCACCGATCCTCAGCTACTTGGAAGGTCGACAGGCTTTATCTTCCTCTTGGGAGGAATGAGATCTTCCCCTATCCACTGGGTCTTTGCCCTTAGAAGGCCTTTTCCTCTTCGGATCAATGGATTCAAGCTGTGGGTCCGAGGTTGGCGGAGTGGAAGACGACTTAGTCTGCACAGGCAAAGACTTAGGTGGGGGAGGGGGAAGCTTGAGTAGAAGAGAAGGAGGCTTGGATCATGACTTCCCTGGCGTGTCCTTCCCCAGTTGGCCCTCAAGTAGGTCGAACAGGCTGGTTTAAGGTTGTCTCTTGAAACCCATCTCGGCCTGAGTACCAGTCCTTAGTGACAGAAGGTCTGCTTTAGATAAATGAGGATCGTCCAAGTCACCAGAGGGATCCTTGGATAGATGGACTTGGTCGAATGCACCATATTCGTCCTTGGACGAACCCAAGTCAACTACTTCTCCCTCTTTTTCCAAACTTCTTCCCTCGGCCTTCGTAGCTTGGTGGGACGAGGAAGAGGCTGCCAACAGGATGCCCTAGGGGATGGAAGATCCTTCAGAAAACGAGAACCGTGCTCCACCACAATGATTTGGCGAAGCCTAGGGTCCTTAGCTCTGATCACGTACCTGGGAGCTGAGAAAGACTTCTGAATCGGTTTATACCCGAGAATCTTGTAAACGGCTCTAACTTGGTTGTCAGCCTCGTTCATAAAGACCTCTGCCCTTAGTACAGTTTCCAAGTCTTCCTTGTTGACTAAATGGAAGTGTCATTCAAAGGCATAGGGATCTGCAAAAGGAAAAGCTAGTCCTTGTTAACAACCAAGCCATGCAAATAATGAAAACATAGCAGATCAACCTTCCCATATTCCAAGTACCCTACCTGGCTCTCCCTCTACTATCGGGCAGTTAAGGTCGTCGTGCTAGTCTCCCGACGCGATGACAAAATCCTTATTCAACCCCTTGCTAGACTCAGGGAGACACTAGATGAGCCTGACTTTATCATCCCTCCTCGTCTTCATATAGTAGGACTTACCCATTAGGTACTGGAGATTGTAGCACCAATTCACGTCGTGATGGGTTAACCTCAACCCCATCTTCTTGTTCAAGGCATCCACGCAACCCAGGATCCTAAACACGTTAGTGGGGCACTGGGTGAGGGCTAATCGGAAATGCCTAAGGTAGCCCCTCATCACTGACCCTATAGGGATCCTCATACCACCTTCAAGGAAGGCGATTATGGGGATCACTACCTCACCAACCTCCCTCCTGATATACCAATTCCCCTCCTCACAGTACCTTAGACCCACGTTACCAGGTATCCTATAAGTGGCGATGAATTCCTCCATCGCCTCCTCAAACCCGACCAACTTCTTAAACCTACCCATCCTGAAGAATGGCTAAGAGACTCAGGGAAGGGCAAAAAAAAAAAAAAAAAAGGAGTAGAGGAAGAGGAAAATCAGAAAGGGAAAAGTATAAGATAGAGTAAGAAGAAAACTTACAGAAATGAGGGAAGGCGCTTAGAACAGGCTTTTTAGGCTGCGAAGATACGCGAATTGGGTTGGAGTCTTGACCGGATTCGAGGTGTGTGCATAAGAACACTTGAATGCAGAAGTGAAGAGGCAAACCGATTCAAATGGGTATTTACCCACTCACCAAAGACAACTGTGCAAGGCTTCCCGCCCATAATAGCGAAAGATCCACGCCGTTGGATTACCATCACACCGTTGAACGTGGGGAGTATGGAGCCGCCAAAATTTAATATAGGTGCGTACCACATATCGAAGCACCAGACACGTGCATTAGACAAGTGAAAAGACTTCAAGCGTTGACTTGGGACCAGACCAGACAAGCCACGGTATAGGCCCGAGGACATCAAAATCCTCCTCCCCGTCCGAGGAGCCGGGCAGCAAGATTTTGAGGGGCTATTGTGGGGTCGAAGAATTTGGCAACCCCGGCCCACTTTATACCAAGCCCAAGGCCCATGCCGAGGAGGAGGAAGCCCAATGCCCTCGTCGCAGACAACCCTGTCCTTGGCCAACCAAGACCATTGGGGGGGGGGGGGGGGGAGTAACGGGCCACCATAGGCAACCTTCCATGGCATCTGAGGAGAAAGAACAAGTACAACATATCAGCCATGGAAGAATAGCCGAGGAGCAAAGCCAGGATTGAACTGTCACTTCCACATTAAATGCACACGACTAATGTTTCGGCAGCATTAATGGGGAAATGACCCTTAAGCAGTGCTGCCTCGGTTACTGCAACTCACAGGGAGTTTTGGTAAGGTGGTTGATAGGACGGGTTGTCAGAGAGAGGCATAGATGATCAACAAGTGGAGGAAAGGGATCGTTGGAGGAGGACTATATAAAGGGAAGAAACAGATCAAAGAGGGGGACGATTCTCAGGAGAGAAAGACTACCATCAAGCTCCTCGGACCGGGCCGAGGACAGACTTTTGAGGATAATTTCAATTCGTCTGCGTTCGATGGTGGCGAACACTGCCTTGGACGTTGTCCACTTGCTAGGGTCTAGTTCTTGAACCCATTCTCTACAAATTCATTGTATTGGGCTAGCTGGGCTTGAATCCACTCACTCAACAGTAGAAGTGCTCAAACCCAATCTCTACATCTTTTTTTTGTAAATATATATATAATTATATATATACTTACATAATATACATTTTCCATGTAACTTAATTTTTAAAAATATTATTACTATTTTATTTGTTATTAGATTTGATTTTATTATCAAAAAATATAATTTTTAAAATTTATATATAATTTTTTTATTAAGCCGTGCATTGCACAAGCATAATACTAGTATATATATAAAACCGAAGTCTCTGACTTTTGGTTGACCTCTCTACAATTTTACAAATCAGGATTACTTAAAAAAATACTATAATTAATTAATGAAAAAAAAAGACTCTAACGCAAGTTAGGCTTCTAGCCAAATACAATTACACTCTCACGGCCTCTACTCTCTCCTATTTAAGAACTACTTGTGTAGAAGGCCTAAAACCCAAAATACAAACATGTAAACCAAAAACTATTTGTGGAGAAAGATGATGTTTGATCAAAAGCAGATGCGTGGCATACAGGAGCAAGATGGTTCAACGATATCGTAAACATCCCTTTTTTCATAAGAACCTTTTGTTGCTGGCTGTGTGGCTTATTTCCTGGACAACACACTGCATCGAGACCCTATAGTTAGGAAAGACAAAGGTAAACATTGGTGGGACAAGTTCCGGTCCTTCAAGGGTGACACAAGGAATGAAGAATTTTATTCCCTGGCCTTCAATCTAAACAAGTATTTACCATCTGTTTGATTTTATAAGGTCCTCTATCAGATATTGCTCTGTTGAAGGTTCAAAAGCTCTTTGCGGGATCATGTTATAAATCATTGTTATCTCTATTACTTGTGAATCTTATTACAAGCTACATCAGTTTAAGATTGTCTCTTCCTTTATAGGATGCCTTAGACCATTTATTTAATTGTTTTCTTTGTTGTAAATCCAATGGCAGGACTGGATTTAAACTACTAATGAAGCATTTTTACTTCTCTCCACAAAAAAAATAATAAAATAAAAAGTAGATGCGCCATCCCACAAGCAATGAGATCCAAAAGCAACAATTGATGAACCAATTCATGGCTCACGATCCCAACACGATGAACTTCTCCAGAGCTAACTTCATGTAAGATCAAGAAACAAATTAAGAAAAAACAAATCTTTTTAGTTCATAGGTGTTAATAAGACCATCTGCAGTTCCGATTTTTATTGCTTTGGGTTTACGATTTTAGGATCTTTATGTGCACTTGTGTTGTATTACATTGTAGTGTATAGCAGCTAAGCAAGTGGCACGTGTGTGTTGTATGAGTTAGTAAGTGGTTAGTCAGTGAGGGAATGACTAGCATTCTGTTAGGGAAGGTAGTTACACAGATATAAAGGGAGGATTGATTTTGTATGAGGGTAAGCAATAATACTTCAAGCATTCTCTTACTCTAATCTCTCTATCTTTCTATGGAGGCCTGGTCCCCTTGAAGTGACCACATTTCTCTTTCCTTTCCATTCCCTATAAGCAGAATCATAACATTGGATTTGCTTACAAATTTTAGATTTTGATCATGTGCTATCCAATATTAGTTGTGGGTGTTTTTAGATCTATCATATGACAAATATTTGTAGTTCGTAGGTGTTTATGGCTAATAAGACTATATGCAATTCCAATTTTTATTGCTTTGGTTTTAAGTTTGTTTACAAATTTAAGTTTTTTGATCATGTGCTATCCAATGTTAGTTGTGGGTGCTTTTAGATCTATCAAACTTCATTTTTGGTTGGATTTATAACAATATAGTCACTTTTTTTTTTCCTATAATTTGTAGGCTCTAAATCTTTTAATTCTTAACTCTTTTTTCCTTTTGGAAGTTTTAAAATATGTATTTTTGGGTTCTTTTTTTTTTTTTTTTTTTGGTAATATTTGAAATTGTTGGGAAAATTTCAACAACTATAGCCATGTATTTTTTTTTTTTAAGGTAACCCATCTTTTTCTTATATTTCTCTATTGTGTAGTTATATATACATTTTGTTTTGCTTCAATAATTTCTAAATAATGAATCTTTTGATTTTTTTTAATATTTTTTGGCATTTCAGAATTTTTAACATATGAATTTTTGAGATATTATTTTGCAATATTGAAATTATTTGACAGATTTCCATGACTATAGTGATGGATTATTTCTTTTAAATGTAACACTGTGAGAGTGCTTTTTTTCTTAGCACACAGGCCCAAGTAGAGACAAGGATCCCGGGCCCAAATACTTGTTGTTTTGGTGGACTGGGCTTGATTCACCGTAGCTAAATGGGGTTAATTACAAACCAAGTTGTGTGCAAGTCACATAAAGCTCCTCAAGATGAAAAATTCAATTCCTCTTGGTACCCTGGGGCATATTGTCGTGGGATCCCGGGCATACTGTCGTGGGATCCCGGGACGTACTAGGCCTGTAAGAACCCAGAATGCTCTGATTCTCTGAACTATATGATCTTTTCCATGTTTATTATGCAATAGAGTTTTGTCCTTTCCCTTTACCTCTATGGGTGCTACATAAAAACACACTACATATATCTTCAAATAATTGTTAGTTTCTTAGATTAGGATATACATTTTAATACATATACATATATGTAAATGAGTTTCATGAGAATGATTCAGCCACGAGGATCTTGGCCCCAATTCTCACAGACTTGGTGCTTTTGCACAAGACTTGTGGGATTTGGAACTCAAGTCCAAGTGGCTTTGCTTGGGCTTTGCCTTCCAAGATAGTTAGGTGAGAAGGATTTTAGCAAGAAACAGAAAAGGAAGACAATGTAATAAAGAAATACACAAAATAATTGTTAGAGATCCTCAAATCAATATGAGGTATTTCATTATTTTTCTTGATTGTGGATTACAATATGCTCACTAAGACGTGATACAAGGTTCAACTAAGTTCAAAACTTACAGACTTTGATAGCCATTCAAGCTTCCAAGACTTGCAAAGTTTGAATTTGTTGAATCCGAGTATGTGCTATAGTGGTTGTCTCTGGGATACCGGGAGCGGTTCCTCTGTTTTCTTTTAATTTTACAGAGCTCTTAGCGTGATTACAGTGCTCACTAAGACGTGATACAAGGTTCAACTAAGTTCAAAAATTACAGACTTTGATAGCTATTCAAGCTTCCAAGACTTGCAAAGTTTGAATTTGTTGAATCCGAGCATGTGCTATAGTGGCTGTCTCTGGGATACCGAGAGATATTCCTCTGTTTTTCTTGAGTTTTACAGAGTTATCCTAATGATTCCCTTCTGGTTTTTCTATTCTGCCTCATGCCCCTTTAATGTTGGCTACTTCCCCCTTTTTATAGTGTCATTTTAGGGTTTGGATACCATTGATTCTTCCCCCTTGGCTCCTTGGGTACCAAAGCCTCTGTTATGCCAGCCATTTCTGATTGTTGATTCTTTCTCTGTTTCTCATAGTTTTCATCTTTTAGTCCTGTTTTCCTAAAAGCCACTTACTGACTTTCCATTTTGGATAGCTGACATTTACCCTCTGTTCTTTCAAGTCCTTTTATTTCTTGGACTTAGCTTTTTGGCTGTCCTCCTTGTTGTCATTTTTTCCAAGTGAGCAGAATCCTTTCTTGCTGGGTTAAAGGCTTTCCAGCCACTTCCTTTTACAGTTCTTCATTCTGGGTTCCCCGGGGTACCAGCCTTTTGTTCATGAATTGTTACTCTCCAAGCTTTCTGATTCTTTGCTGCACCACTGGGTGCTTGAGATGGACATATTTGTTCTTCATTTCTTGTATTTTGTGGTACTCCTTTTGAGCTATCTCAATCCCACTTTAGTTGTACTGCACATCCCAAGGATCCCGAGCCTCTGGCAGCCTCTGGGGATCCCGGCCCAGATCTTTCACTAGAATTTGCTGGACTTTTTTAATGGCCTTTTTTGCTGGAAATCTAAACATACATAGAGCCTTGATGTCGATTCTTCTTGCTGCACGAATTGGGCCTTCTTTATTTTTTTATGGAATGGGCTTTGTTGTGAAATTTTGGACCTCAACAAACACTATAGTCACATTTTTTTATGTTGTTTCTATAATTTGTAGGTTTTGACTATTTTTGTAATATCTGAAACAATTTGGCAGATTTCAACAGTTATAATCATGGATCATTCTTTTGAAGATAACACATCTTTCTCTTATGTTTCTCTATTGTGCAGTCACATATATATTTTGTTTTGTTTCAATAATTTATAGACAATGAATCTTTTGATTCTTTAATATTTTTTGGCATTTTGAAAGTTTTTATATCTGAATTTTCAATTTTTTTTTTTGCTATATCTGAAAACGTCTGGCAAATTTTTTGCAAGCCAACTTCTTTATCAAATTTAAACATAAAAGATTGGAGTAATTTATGTGATGGTATAGTTTCATAATCAAGTTAGGATTTATAACCATTGCTCGTTCAAGCAATGGCTTCTTTATCAAATTTGAACATAAAAGACTGGAGTAATTTATGTGATGGTATAGTTTCATAATCAAGTTAATTTCAAATAATTTCAATATTACAAGTATTAGTCTGCTACACAAACAGGTAGGTTCCCGTGCATATTACAAGTTTATGACTAGTATACTATATAATAAAAGTTGGGCTTAAAGCTATGGTTGCGCCAAGTGGCTACACCAAATTGCATAAAATTTATTAAATTTCTTTTAAAAAAATTAAATTTAGTTATTTCGTGGCATATAACTACTATACCTAAGAGAGACCTTGTAACACCCCGACCCAATTTTATAGTTAACCTATGTTTAAGTGGTTAATTAATATTTTAAGCCCCTTTCTTTTTATAATTAATAGAAGAGTATTTAATAAAAATATTATTTTATAATGCCATTGAATAAGAATTATAAGGAGTATAAATAATTGAATGGTTAATTGTATTATGTATATATATTAAGTATGTACAAAATTATATGAAGTTGTTTAAGTTATTAGATACATAGTTGTTGGTGTTTAATTAAGTGTATTAAGGTAAGGATATATATATATATATATATATATATATATATATATGTATGTATGTATGTATGTATATGCAAAGTGATATTATATTTGGTAGAAGAGTGTGAGGGTGAATGCAAGAAATTATTTTTGTAGAAAAGCATGTGTGAATGCAAGAAAGTTGAAAGTGGGTGTGATTTTTCTTTCCCTAGCCGTACACGTATTCCACCCCAAAAGTCCCCTTCTCTTATCTGATTTTGCTGCCCCAAAAGTCTTCTCCCATATCTAATCTTCTTGGCTGCACCAGACAAGAAGTCCAGCTCCTTTACTTCTTTCTCTATTCCTCTTTCTTTGCTCTTCTTTCTCTCTTCTTCCTTTGCTCTTACACGGCAGCCTTCCCTCTCTCACAAAAACAAAATATCCCTCTCTAAAGAAGAAATTAAAGAGTT
The DNA here is from genome assembly GCA_032727855.1 of Quercus ilex subsp. ballota. Lineage (NCBI taxonomy): Eukaryota > Viridiplantae > Streptophyta > Magnoliopsida > Fagales > Fagaceae > Quercus > Quercus ilex. The sequence continues at coordinate 23,755,945 of CM064919.1, forward strand.
AACACTAAAATTCAGCTTCAAATTGTTGGGGGTAAGTAATCAAAACTTCATTTGTTTATTTCTACTTCTTTATTCTCTATCCTGATTTTGGAGGCTGAACTACGATTCTGCTTTAGTGATTTAAAAGTTTGATGATATTGTGATCAATTGAATGCTTATTAACGTATTTTAATATGTATACTATAGGTATAAAAATACCCAAATAAAATTAAGGCTAATTGCTATTTGTTGATGATTTTAGAAAGAACATGTGCTGAAGCTGTCACTGTGACAGATTTGATGTTTCCAACAAGAAAATTATGTATTAAATTGTATATAGTGAATTTGGATGCTAGGGTTATTTTCTATGAAATCTAAGACACGTATGGTTGTTGTGGAATTGGTCTCACAGTATTTGGATGAGTAGAAAAATAATGATTTAATTTTGAAGTTGCAAGAAATTCTGTCAGGACAGATTTGAGTATGCTGGATTTTATGATTTTTAGTAAATTATGCTTTTATTCTTTGACCCCGAAATTTTTATGGTTTATAAGGGACATACAGGGGAATTTCTCTGTAAAATTACATGAGGTTTGGATGTGAATTGGTAGTCCATTTTTATTTTATAAGTAAAGTATAAGCTGCTGGAATGAAACAGTGAACAGTAAGGGACATGTCTAACTTTGTAGATTTAATTCTAAAGTTAGGGTGAGTGATTTGAGCTATAATTTATTATGCTCATCATTTGATATGTCGGGATCATAGAGTAATTTTTGTATAACTTATCTCAAGGTTTAGTACTCAAATGAGGGGTTCTAATCCATTCGATGGTTGTTTTTATGAAGCTGTCTTGTTCAATGCGTTGTATGTTGCCATGTGAATGTATATGGTTACATGATCATGCTTAAAACAGTGTATATTTATGCATGCATTATTGCCATAAGCTCTAAGTACCTTTTGAAAAGAAGTTGACTCCTATGGAGATATGATATAAATATGAGAACGATGATTTTCTTTAGTTTGGTACATCACGGTGTTGATGAATGCATAATATGTTTGTGGGAATCTCTTTGAGGTGGGATTAGGATTTCCTTGATTTTAAGAGATAGGCTTTGAGATGAATGTGTAAGATATGATAAGGAGTAATGGATAGTAATAAGCTTTGATTTTGGTTTAGGTGTTACCAGCCGTCAGGTCTAAGCTCCTTCGATTGTAGGCTCTCGGTTCCTCTACTTTCAGGTAAAGGATAAGTTATATGGGCATTTGGTAAGTCATGAGGTTATTTTAAAGTATATGATGCATTAAAAGGTTTTGATTAGAGATATGGCATATAATCATTATTTTGACAAAGATATGTTCGTGAGCTTTCGAAACCCTATGTATATGATTTAAGCATATTGATGCTATTACTAATTCACGAACATGATGAAGTAAACAATGGAAATGCTTTTATTATGAAATGTTATGCAAAAATAAGAAATTTCAGTATAATGTATAAGTATGAAATGTTTTCGGGTTATGTCCTCTGGTGATCTGAACTCGGCTAGTAGGGGTTAATTACTAGCTTTCCATGGAAAAATGTTATCTGTTTGGCCATTTAAATTAGAGGAAATGGGGTTGCCCGTAACTCTAATCTGAATAAGGCCTTCTCCCCAATGTGTACAGGCGGCGGGGGGGAACAAAACCTGGAGGGGATGTGCCATCAGGCCTCCCAAAGGGAATAATATCATACACACGAGGGCACCCAAATGTGATGAGGCCTTCTCTGTACAGACTTATCAGATATGGACTAACCAATATGTTATGAACAGCTATGTTATGTTATTAATCATGAGAGAATTATTTTGTTTAAATGCATTGTGAAAAGTAAAAGCTCTCATGGCAAGAAGAAGTTTCTGATGAAAAGAAAAGCTGTTCATTAAAGATAAAAGTTCTGAAGTTTTGTTATGCTATAAAGATAAAGTTTATTATGAAAGTACAAGTTATGTTAAGAAGTTATCTGATATTAGTTTTTCTTTATGAAATGTTAAGTTTTATGATTATGAAGGTTATAATATTTTACGAGAACAAGTTATGAAGGAAGTTTTATTATTCTTTAAGACGTTTCCAGTTTAAGGCAAAGTTACCAATTATATGATTTAAGTTAAAATAATTATTTTGTAATGAAAATATATATGGTGACTTTGTAAGAAATGAAAGGGATACAACCTGAAATATTTTGTAGAATTATTCTAAAAAGAAAAAGGAGAACAATTATTTTCCTACGAAAAGCGTATAAGTGATTATTACACAAAGTATACAATACTATGCATGAAAAGATGTTCTCCTATCCAAATATTTATAAAATGAAATGAATTGATTTACATGCATCCTTATTGAATTCTCATATATCTTACCTTTACTGAGCTGTGTAGCTCACCCCTTCCACTCTTTCAGTTAACAGGTTTTATTTTGGAGCAGAGGGAGCCTTAGTCGAGTTTTGGAAGGAGCTGGTTTTAGTTTTATATGTGTAGATCCTAAATTAGTATTTGATATTTCGTTTTGTGGTATTGTGTATTTTAGGATCTAATGAAAGTTGTACCTTAAGATATTAAGATGTGTATTATGTGAAAGTATGGAATTTGAAAAACTGGAGGATTACATTATATTTGGAGTACAGTGTAGATACTCTGAATATCATGTGAAAAGCTATATCAAGAAGTAAAGAAACAAGAATGAAAATAAAGAGGGAAGTTTTTGTAAAAGCTTTTCTGAAAATTTGTAAAAGTTAAGTTGGTTCTTGTTAATATTAGGTTTAAGCTTGATATTAGTATGCCGGTCATGGTCACAAATCCGGGTATCGGGTTTGGGGCGTGACAGACCTAATCAAATTGAATAGCAAAAACTAAATTAACGTGTAATCATTGTTCATCTATATCTTTTCTAATTTAATGCCTCATGGATGTATTCCTTTCTTTTTCTTTTTTCTTTTTTCTTTTTTTCCATATCAACTTCTTGAGAAGTTCCTTCTAACTTATCAAACTATTTTTTCCCTTTACTTTTTTATTCTTTGGATAAACACCAAAATTTAATATAGAGTTATGATTAACGTTTCCTTAAAAAAAAAAAAAAAAAAACAGTTATGATTAACGTTAATTCCAATTGTTAGATGTAATATTAGATTTATATTAATATATAAATTAATAAAAATTACAATGGATAATGAATATATCCTTAAAGGTTTTTTTTTTTTTTTTTTGAGAAAGAACACTGTATTTTATTGGTGAATAGCCGAATCGGCTTGAATTACAAAAGCAAGGTGTGGAGGAACATCTTCCATCCACACCGTAAACTCGCTAACATGTCTCGCATGTCTAGCAATGTTATGAGCTGACTTGTTCGCTTGTCTTGGCACAAACTGAAACTCCACCCCATCCATCTGGTTTGCCACCTCTTTTGCTTCACACAGTAGATGACCATACTCGTTCAGGGAAGAGTTTTTGCTCAACAGACCATCAATGGAAATCTTCGAGTCACCTTCTAGTATGATTGAATGGAACCCGAGATCATTGGCGAGCTAAAAGGCCTTTTTTGCTGCAAACACCTCTACTGCAGCAACCGAGAACAGAAGATGAAAACTCTCTACCATAGACACACACACCCTTCCCTCTACATCACGGACAATGACTCCTACCCCGGCACATTGAATCTCCCTAAACATGGCTCTATCGAAATTAACTTTGAGCTTTTGCCATGGTGGAGGCTTCCATATGGGCCGAGAAACAGAGAAAGGCATCTGCTTAGGAGGACGGGGTTGGCTAGTTCAAATAAACTGTGATCTTGCCTTCTGCACTTCAGCGTACACTTGCTGCATCAGTATGTGTTTCCCGCTTGTTCTCATCGTGTTTCACCTGTACCATATTGCCCAAACTGTTGTGGCAAATGAGTTCAAGTCCTTCCCTGTTTCAATAATAGTTTCCACCAAATCTTTGAAACAAGAGAAACGTGGGCTGGGTCCTGTGTTATTCCACACGCTGTTCTGAGTCCAAACCAGAGAAATGGAGGGGCACGTCCAAAGTGCATGGAGCACATCCTTGGGTTCACCATGGCAGTGATCACAACCATCATTAGTGGGAATTTTTCATCGTCTAAGATTCTGTTTTGTTGGAATGGAGTTCCTGATGGCCCTCCACAGAAAGTTTCGGACCTTGGGTTGGACTTGCATTCCCCACACTTTCTTCCATAGTCTGTTGTCATCCAGTTGATAGTCTCCATTATCCAAGCTCCTTGAATTGTAGAGAAATCTATAACCAGATTTACCGGTGTAAGACCTGGTTGGAGTGAAAGGCCACATTAGAACATCTTCCATCGCTTTGCCACACAAAGGAATGGAATTTATCAGCTCCTTGTCTCTTGGGCTGAACAGCAAGTTCAGTGAGTCTTGCTTCCACCCCTGATTAGAATGATCCAGTAGAGAGGCTACTGTTGCCTCCTTCCAACCCGACACCATTGGAGAAGAAATGAACGGCAAGAAAGATGAAGGCAGCCACAGATCAGACCAAGTGTTGATTGAGGACCCATCACCAACCCTCCATCTCATACCCTCTTTTAATACTTCTCTTCTTTTTAAGATGTTTCACCACACATAAGAACTAGCTTGAGAATCCGATGCCTCCATGAATAAGCAATTGGGGAAGAATTTTGGTTTGAACACCCTATAGAGTAGAGAATTTTTATTTTGGAGCAACCTCCATGCTTGGTTAGCTAGGAGTGCATTATTGAATAATGCTAAATCCTTGAAACCCATTCCTCCTTCACTCTTTGGCTTACACAACTCTTCCCATCTAACCCAATGTATCTTTCTTCGATCTCCTCTTTGACCCCACCAAAACCTCCTAATGAGCCCTTTTAATTCATTACACAAACCAATAGGCAATTTGAAACAATGCATGGTATATGTAGGGATGGCTTGGACAACCGCTTTAATGAGGATTTCCCTACCCGCTTGAGAGAGTAGTTGTTCTTCCCACCCTTGTAATTTCCTCCAAACCCTCTCCTTTATGTAATTGAAACTTGCTCCTTATTTCCTCCACCCCCAAAGTATTTTTTATCATTATCCTCCTTTCATCCGAAGTTGAGCAGCTAAAAAAGATTGTGGTTTTTGCCTTGTTTATTTGCTGCCCGGAACTTAATTCATAAACTTGCAAAATCTCCAAAATCTTTTGGCACTCCTCCGGATTAGACCTGCAAAAAAGCAAGCTATCATCTGCAAATAAAAGGTGGGTTAATGGGGGGCTTCTCCTAGATAGGGAAAAGCCATGAATGTCTCCTCTAGCTGCTAATTTGGTAAGTAGGCCATGCAACCCCTCCGTACATAAAAGGAAGAGAAAAGGGGATAAGGGGTCCCCTTGTCTGATCCCTCTAGTTGGCCTTATAAATCCATGAGGAGCACCATTGATAAGGATAGAATAAGAGACAATTGACACACACAGCATCATAAGGGTTATCCATCTTTCATTGAACCCCAATTTTTTCATCACACACTCCAAGAAAGGCCACTCAACTCTATCATAGGTTTTGCTCATGTCGAGCTTTATGGTCATATAACCCTCTTTAGTGGATTTGTGGTTTTGCATATAGTAAAGGGATTAGAATGCAATTAAAATATTATCCGAAATAAGGCGATCCTTTGTGAATGCACTTTGGTGTTCAGTGATAATGTGAGGTAGGATTTTCTTTAATCTATTTGCTAACACCTTAGAAAAAATATTGTACAACACATTACACAAGCTAATGGGACGAAATTGAGAAATCAATTCTGGATTTTTAACCTTGGGAATCAAAGTGATGAAGGTGTGATTTAGATGTTCTGGTAGTGTGGCTGAATTTAAGAAAGATAAAATAGAAGTAGTGAAATCCTTACCCACCAACTCCCAATAATGTTGATAGAACAAAGGTGGCATGCCATCAGGGTGGGTGTTTTGAGTGGTGCCATTTGATTGAGGGCTTTCTTAACTTCATCTTCAGTAAATTCAGTAAGCAAATCCTTGTTCATATCTTCAATTACTATGCATTGAACTGTCTCCAAGGCTAAATCGGGTTGGCATGATTGTGTTGATGAGAATAAATCATTATAAAAATCCAGTAACTCCTTTGCCATTTCCTTAGGATCCGAACACCATTGTCCCCTTGCATTCTTTATCCCTTCAATCTTATTCCTCCTATATCTTTGAGTGGCCCTACTATGGAAGTATTTAGAATTTTTGTCCCCATGGATAGCCCAAAGTGCACAAGATCTTTGAAACCACATCCTCGTCTCCTTATCCAATAAATCATTCACCTCATTTCTCAAGCTCCATGCCCGAAAATTAATTCCAGTTGTCAGTGCCTCCAATTCGGCTTGTGCTAGGAGTTTTTGCTTCAGCTTCAATTCTTTTCTAACCCTCCCAAAATTGGTACCACTCCACTTCTTCAATGCTTTGCTACACCTTTCAATTTTTGGAACAATACCCAAAGCTATGTCTCTACTTTCTTGCTTACTCCACACTTGTTTCACTGTATCCGAGCAACCCTTTTCTGCCAACCACATTTCCTCAAATCGAAAAGGCTTTTCAGGATTTGTTGGTTCCACCATTTCAGGTTCAATGAGTAAAGGGCGGTGATCTAAAGTGCTACAAGTTAGATGGTGCACCGTTGTCCCTCCATACCTTAATAGCCACTCATTATTCACCAATCCCCTATCTAGTCTCTCCCACAAAGTTTTTCTATTTCTAAAATGTTTTTTCCAAGTAAATGGATTGCCTTTGAAACCCAAATCGATAAACCCACACAAATCCATAGTATCCTGGAACAGTTGCATTTGTGAATGACTTCGGTTTGATCCTCCTTTCTTCTCTGCCCTTCTAGCTATTTCATTGAAATCCCCAGCACAAAGCCAAGGAAGGTTGAACTGTGAATGCAATTGCTTGAGGAGTTCCCACGATTCGTGGTGTTTGTGTGTTATAGGTTCTCCATAAAAACCCATGAATCTCCATGCTCCCTCTATCCCTCCTCCAATAATACAGTCAATGTGATTTTTAGATGATGTATCCACCCGCAAATTCATCGAGTCCTTCCAAAATAAAACAAGCCCTCCACCTCTATTAACTCTCGGTACACTAAACATGTGATCAAAATTCAATCTATGTTTCACAACTTTTAGCCCGAGTATAATCTCCAAGCTCTCTCTCTATCACCTGGTTCCCAAACCCGTGACAGTTCCACACTAATAGACTCATGGTTCTTGGAGGGGCTGCGCTACAACCTCCACCATTGTTGTTGAGGTATCATCAGAGTCAGAAAGGACCTGCACACGTTTGTTGGGGGGTAAAGGTTCATCAAGTGGGTTGAAGCTTGCCTTCCTCTTCTTCTCTAGTTCGGGTTGGCTAGCTTGTGCTCCATTATTGCCCTGTCTCATTACCAGTTTCCAAGTTCTGAGACTGTTATGTTGCCCTACAAGTTCAGCCGTTGATCGATTGGCTAAGACTTCATCCTAATCGTCCAATCCATGAGGTAATACTCCTTAAGTAGAGGCGGCTAGGGTTATGTCATTAATTGCTACCGGGCATTGATTGCATGAAGATGGCATTGAATACGGATTGATTTGAGATACTCCCTCCTTTATTTCCGTGACTACTGGATTGCCAACTCCCTCATTTAACGTTACCTTATCTGGACTTGTTGACTTAAAATTCTGAACCCAGACTAGTTTTGGTGCTGTAGTAGAATTACTAGGAGGCATTAATTCCTCATTAAGCCTCTGATTGAAACTGTCGCCCAACTGAATTCCCTCCTCAACATTCCCCCCTTCCTCAATCATTGCAGCATTAATTTCCACCGGATTGGAGTAAATAATCCCCTCCATCTCCTCGGTTTCCCTCCCAGGTGCCGTCGGTCCAGGTTGTGGAGTAGCAGCGGCTACCCTTGCCGCCATGTGAGCTGCCATCTCTCCTTAAAGTAATTGAATGGAATGTATCCTCAAAATAAATCTATAGTTTTGGATTATTTTGTAGGGTAAGTTTCGTTTGAGTTGCTAACATCCAATGCTAATAAATGTATATTCTGTGGGTTCCAGTTAGATCAACTGGTAAAGTCTTTGATGATTGTATAAGAGATCTGGGGTTCAATCCCCGCTTACACCAAAAACTGATTGGTGTCTTGCTCTGATGATAAAGAGCTATCATCAGGAGCAGACGACATAGGTTGAAACTCTCTAAAAAAAATAATAATAATAAATAAATGTATATTCTATATATATATATATATAGGCAAAACTGAAAGAAAATATAATTAGGTTCTAAATTGGATTCCAATTGTTATTTAATTTTGCACCACATGTCCTATTTAAGTTTTTAAAATTTTTGTTCTGAGTGAGTTAATGAGGTGCAAAAAACGAAGTGTCTAATATAAATAAATCATCAAAAACCCAATAAAAAAAAAGAGTAAACTCATGTGTATATCCAAAAATAAAATAAAAAAATAAATGACAAAGTTTAGCTACAAAATTAGCTACAACCTTATTTAATAAAATAAACATTACTACATATTTTGAAAATCTAACTATTGAATTTCATGTTCTTTACACTCTTAATACTCAAGTCAAATTTTGTGTCAATCGGATATTATTTACTATATGATCTATAAGCTTATATTTTATGCATAATTTTAAACTACCAAAACTTGTCATTTAAACAATTTATTGATAACATAGTTATTGATCTTTAATTTCCTAAAAATTTTACAAGAATGGAGGATATAAGAAGAAGATGTAATCCAATGGTCAAAATTTACCTCCAATAAAAAGATATTGAGTAAGATTGTAGTTTTAGACTACAAACAATTTTGTAACTAAACTTTTCCAAAAATAAAAGAGATAGTATAATTTGAATCTATATGTGTATAATTATAATTTTTTTCATTGTACCGTGCATATGCATAGGTTATGTACTAGTAATATATAAACTAGAGAAGAACAACAAATGGAGTGCCACCAATTCTTCTCAACCATTCATAAAATCCATCTCATTGGCGTTTTGAGTCTTTTAATGCTCAATAGAATCACTCGGGTATGCATAAATATATTTATTTACTAAATCTGTGAGGTTATTTTATATTCAACTTGAATTGCTGCTATATTAATTTCTTGAAATCATAAAAGCTTATTTCTTGATTTATTGGTCTCACTTTGAATTACAAGATTTTTTACACTTTACACGTACTTGATTTGTCTTTCAAATATACATATGATTAGTTTGGTTGTCTATACCATATCAGTTTGCCTTTATTTTTTAGTTTTGGGTTTTCTAGTTGAACAATGCTAAAATAACAAGAGTTGCAAGATTAAAACGAAGATCAATTATGAATTTACGACAATCAATATCTGTAGAATCAGCCAAGAAAAGACAAGGAATCAAAATTCAAGAATCAACTATTCTTGCAACAGACCATATAAGCAATGAACATTTAAAGGTACCAATATGGTCATATATTTATTTTACATAATAAATTGGTAGCAAATTACAAACTCATCTACTTGAATTGTGTACATTTAATTCATTAATAAATTTGTTTTCAAGTGTTTTGAGTCCAATAATGAATAGTTTTTTGGCATAAACTTTTCCTTTTTCTTAAAGAGCAAAATTTAGGTGCAGTACTTATGTGCTATTCCTTAAGTTCTTTTTTTAAGATTTTGCCATGTGGATTTTTCTCATGGAATAGAAGTGTATTTTTTAATTAAATAGCCACATGGCTAAATCTTAAGGCTCCGCTTGGGAGGAGGGAAATGAATGAAATGGAAATGAATAAAAAGAATAATTTTAGAATATTCTTCCCTTCTCTTGTTTGGGAGTTTTAATGAAGGGAATGAAAAGTCCATTCCCTTGTTTGGGAGTTTAAGTAAGAGAGAATAGAATGGATAGGAGGGAACACTCATTTCTCTATATTCCCTTAAAACCTCAAATTTTCATTCTCCCCGAAATTGGGAGGAATAGGAGGGAATGAAATTAGATTTAATGATTTTTTTACTGAAACTCCCAAAATACCCCTATATATTTAACCCTTTATTTTAAAATAGGGACCTAATAGTAATATTGTCATAAAATGATTCCATTACATTCCCTCCATGTTACTTCCAAATGGAATTACTTACATTTCATTCATTTTCATTCCTTTCCATTCCTTTATTTTAAAACATCCAATCAAGGTTACTTAATTCCATTCCATTCCATTCTTGTCCATTCTTTTCCCTTACTTAAATACATTCCATTCCTTTCCTTTCCATTCCCTTATGATCATCTCATTTCATTCCATTCCATTCCCTTATCAACTCTCAAGTGGAGCCTAAGAGGGAAACCTAAGGAACAGCATCTAAGGTACTGTACCTAAGTTTTTTCCGTTCTTAAAATAGTTGAACAACTTTGAAATAACAATAGGTGCAAGATTAAGACGAACATCCATTATGAACGACGACAAAGAGCTACAAATTCAATCTCCAAAAGGCAAAAAAACACTATTCAAGAATCGAATATTTGTCCAAGAGACCATTCATCCTAAAAAGAAGACAGTTTCCTTTAAAGATTTGTTATGTCGTGATAACAACAACAACCAAAAAAAAAAAAAAAAAAAAGGTCAAGGACAAATTCTAAATAACATTGCCCTCTACTTGCAAAGTCCAATGTTCAGCCATGACCAATTGTACATTGCTTTGTCTCAAGTAACAAGCCCTGAAGAACTAAAGATTTTAATAAAGAACAATGACAACCAAGAGTAAGGATACACTAAAAATATATTCTAATGTAAAAAATTCGATACATGTAACTACAAGTCTCATTATAACACAATTGGTATTTTTCATTGAGGTGTTATCATTTTGTATTTGATGATTGCTACATCAATACAATTTATTCCTTTTGTTATTATATCATATAAATTTATAATAAAACGGTGCAACGCACAAGCCATTAACTAGTATAAAATAAAATAGAAAAAACTTAGATATAATTATTTACCCTTTTAAATTTCTATATGAAAATTAATAAATTATATATTTTTAAAAATTATAGCTAAAAAAACTAGTTTTTTTAAATAAATAAATAAATAAATATATATATATATATATAGCTTTTTATGTTTTCCATAATAATTTAATTATTTCAAAGAGCAAACGGCGTTAAAACCATATATACCTTTTTCATTTTTTAGTTACCCCCGTTAAAACCCGGAGAAAAAGGCAAACCCCATGTCTCTCTGATCTGGGATGGAACCATATCTCAATCTCTCATTCTCTTGAGCCCTGAATGAATCATCCATCTGAAAGCTGTTGATCTGATTGATTTCATACAACCAACCAACCAACCAAAAGGTAATTATCTCACACTCACCAGATAGATTAATCTTGGATAACAATGAGCTTTTCTATAAGTAGGAGAAGATGGGTTTGGGGTTTTCTCCAGCATTTCTAAATGGGTTTTAATGAGGACATTTTATTTGGATAGCATACCCGTGTCGTAATAGTCTCCCATCTGTCGTATTTACAGTATCGTGTCTATTTGCGCATCTAAGTTTTAACCAAAAAAAAAAAAAAGGGTTTTAACTTTTAACGCCGTTTGGTCTGTGAAATAAGTGAACCAGATGTCTGAATTTTAAAAGGGTATTAAGGAACAGTACTTAAACTCAGCATATGCTTTCAGAGAATTCTAGGTTGTTTCACGCGTAAACGGTAAACCCTAACCTTAAATATTATTCTATGTTGTCTCTCTCTCATTATCGATATTTGAGGCTCTTCTTCTTCAAACCCTTTGATTGCTTGGTAAGAAATCTTATTAAAAAATTTTCTAAATTTTCATAAAGTTTCAAACTTAAGTTTTTTTTTTTTTTTTTTGTGTTTTTCTTGTTATTCAAAGAATGTAAATTTAAAAACTATCTAGTACCTAGTATAGTATCTCGTATGTCTGTTTAAGACTGTTTTGCCTTGTGGGTTATTATCTGATTCCATTTTTGTGAGAAAATTATAATTCAATCTTTTTTTTTTTTTAATATATCACTTTGTGTTGCGATTTTTAGAATGGGTTCTAGCAAAAGATTGTATTTGAATTTTAAATTGATTTTGGTTTATGTTTTTATTGTTCAGTATGTACGTGAATTTGTTGTATGATGCATTGTTGTTGATGTTAATGTTGATACCTTAAGTGAAAGTTTGACTATGACTATTTGGTATCTATGTAGATTATTGATGACATTTTAAAATCCAATCCACTCATTTCAAAGTGGATAGATAGGATTTTAGGATTTCATGGTGGAGTTTACTTTAGAACTCTAGAGGATCTTAATTTATCGAAAAAAGAACTGTAGACGTTCTTAATGTAGCCATCGGAGGTTGTTACTCACGATGTTGCTTTCCATGCCACCATATTTAACCTTCTTTATATCACCACATGTTTGCAACAATGTTTCAATTGTGTAGGTATAAGTGGCACAATATTTGCATGAACCAAATGATTTTAATTTGTGACAGTCTGACACTGGTTATACCAGGAATTAGTTTAATTTGTATGTCAACAAGTCATAAGTTGCACCATATATTTAGACAGTTTATGTAGGTAGAAAAATTTTGCTGACTCTTAGAAACTATATTGTATGTATTTGATACATGTTAGAGCTTAAATAACTGTGTACATACTAGCATGCTAAAATTGAAGATGGCTTCTGTAATCTTTTAAAGTAATTCATCGAACTTAGATTTCCTCAGTTTTTAATTTAAAGAGATGCCTGTTTTTTATCATCTTGTTGTACTCCTCCCTCTCTCTGCCTTTTCCCCTCTCCCCAGATGGTGTTTACTGTAGTTCAAAAGATCTAAAATACTAGTTATTTGCATTGGAAGGTTTCCACCCTGTGCTCTGCTTTATTGTCTACCTTGATTGCAGGGTTGCTTAAATGGAGGACACTCAAGAAATAGAGGATAAAACATCTGAAGCAATTTCAGATAATGCATCACAAAAGAAAGAGGAAACTCGTGATGACATGCTTGCCAGGCACAGGTCATTTATTTATCACAAATCTAAACTATCACTTCACTGCTTTTCATTTTGTTTATTTCTTGATTTTAACTATTCTGCAACAATGATGGTTTCTGGCTGCTTCGGGTTTATTCCTAGTTTTCCAGCATACAAGTGGTAGTTTAATAAGAAGACATAGCCTTGTTGAAAGAGGCAGTGTTACCAATGTCTTGTTTCCCTTTCTAAAAGATTGTGGAGAAGAAATAATTAAATTGGATTAGCACAGTTGGATTCTAATCCAAAAATGAATTTTGCTAAGTGAACTTGACACTTATGAGTTTAATTTACTCGTCCCTGTTGCTAAATTAAAAAGTAGAAGAGGGCCTTCATGAGGACAAGGCAGTGCTACTAAGCTTTATAATATGAAACGCAGTCCTGATATAAAGTAAAAAAAAAAATTTGAATGGTGGTGGATTTGAGCATAGCATGCCTCAACTGTTCCCTGCTCTGCAAATCAGTGGTTGAAAGGAATGTTCTTTTTCTTATTTATTATTCCTTTTGTGTGATTGAGGCTTGTCCCTCAGAATTGTTGTATTTTGTGTTTCAGCCTTTTCAAATTCTCATGTTATTGCACAAATGACTATTATTTGTGTGCAGGAAAGAGATATCACAGCTGCAGAACAAGGAAATTGGGCTGAAAAAGGCAGCAGCCAAAGGTAGCAAGGCTGAACAGAAAGCTAAGAAGAAGCAGGTGGAGGAAGAGGTTTCTCAACTTTCTGCTAAGCTTAAAGAAAACCATGCCAAAGAACTTGCCTCATTAGGCTATAGTGGCAGTAGTGGAAATGGAAAAGGCACTATTGACACTTTGGTGAAAGCAATAGCTGGGGTTTCTGTTACCAGTCAACCTGACCAATCAAAGGATTCAAAGCCCAGTAAGAGTGCAAAGAGGCGAGAAAAAAGAGCTCAGGAAGAAGCAGCAAGAGAGCAAAGAATCCAAGAAGAGCAGAGCAACATTATAAGTGATCAAATGGTTGAAAATGAGAAACTGGAAAGAAAGCTTGAACCTCTTGGTTTGACTGTTACTGAAATAAAGCCAGATGGACACTGCCTCTACCGAGCTGTTGAGGACCAGTTAGCCCTCCTCTCTGGTGGTTCATCTCCTTATACATACCAAGAGCTTCGAGAAATGGTGGCTGCTTATATGAGGAAACATGCATCCAATTTCATCCCCTTTTTCCTGTCAGAGAATGTGTTAGAGGGTGATTCTGATAATTCAGTTACAGAGAGATTTGAGAATTACTGCAAAGAAGTGGAGTCAACTGTGGCATGGGGAGGCCAACTAGAGCTCGGTGCTTTAACTCACTGCCTTAGAAAACATATCATGATATTATCGGGGTCCTTCCCTGATGTAGAGATGGGGAAGGAGTACAAATCCGATGATGGGAATGGTTCATTGAATTCAAGTATCATGCTATCATACCATAAGCATGCATTTGGGCTCGGTGAGCACTATAATTCTGTGGTGCCCAATGTCGTCTAATAGGTGTCCTTCAAATTATGAGTATAAAATTAGATGATATACTAGTGGTACTGAATTGTAGGACAATGTGATCACAAAGACCTCACATTCATGGGATTGCTGCTTTTAAGTGTAACTACAGAAAAATTAATTGAACTTATATTGTTGGAATTTATTGTTACTAAAGATTTTTTTTTTTTTTTTAATTTTTCTCGGTAGGAAGAGGAAGTTTTATTTAATTAACTAGCAAGTATGTTACTCCTTAGGATTGAATTACCCCTGTTCATGGAATTAGGTAAATTGAAGATAGAAAATAAAAAATCCTCCGTTGTGTTATTGGTTATTGCAGACAGCAGAATTACCTTTCTATTCGTCTCAAATGCATATGAAGCTTAGTTGTTTACTTTGTTGAATGTGATTGTGTGACATTATGAATCCTGGTCTTTCTCAAAGATATCAACTTTGCTGTCTCTTTTTTTGGTTCCTTGGCTACTTCCTGTATTGCTGTCTCTAACGCTACTTTAACATGTACTGTTTAAGCCCAAGGTTGCTTAAGCATGTAAATTCTTAGTTTAAGAGTGTCAAGAATTCCTAGCCAAAAAAGAGAGATAGGAACTTCAGAACCAAAAATATAACCGATTACAATCTAATCAATCCTTAATCAGGCTCTTATATAACTTCTACATAGTGCATACACCACAACCAGCATGAGATCCGCTACATTCAGAAAGTGTCATACAAAATAAGGTCACTTGTCACTATCAGTTGAATGTTATTGTCTTGGAAACACTCTTAACACTACATGAGACCTTGACCATGGAACTAAAACTTACATTTTATTCCAAGTGCAAACAAAAAGCAAGTTATCCCTACTTATACAAATTCCCCAACCCTACTGAAAAAACAAAAAATAAAGTAGGAGAGGCTAGAGGGCGACTAGAGTTAATAACATCTTACTTGTTATCGAGCTTTCAAGTAAGGATCTGTTTTCCATCCAGCCCCATAAGATCACTAGTTGACAAAGAGTTGGAGATGTGAAGTTTTTCCATTAGGGCTTCTATCTTGGAATTCAATCCTAGACCTTCACTCCCCAAACCATGTCAGAGTAGGTCCCTTGATCACTAGGCCACCACCATTAGTGATAGATAACACTTAACTAAAAATATTTATATATATATATATATATATACTCACACACAAATTAACATGATGCTTGTCATTGCAAGAAAAAATTTGGCAAATAAGAGCAAATCACTTTTTAATTTTGCCCTAGCTAATGAATTTGAAAAGCGTGAGTTTCAGGGTACATGTTATAAGCGTTACAGATATGTGTGAGCAAATAAGCATTACAGATATGTGTTACAAAGCGTGAGTTTCAAACTCTTCTCAAAAGTCCAACAGTACCTGCAAAAACAAATGGGGGGAAATAGCACAATCTCTCTCTCTCACAGTCTCTCTCTCTCTTCAATGTTACATGAGACTTAATTTTGAGAAGCTTTATTTTTTAGTTGGATTCTATGAATGTTTGGTTTAACTCTCAAATTGTGAAGCTCAAGCTGAATACGAGGGTAAAATTTGCCAAACAGTACAATTTTCGAAATATTTCAGCCGGATAGCACGCGTTCAAACTTATTTGGTAAGTTAGACTCTTTTTGGAAGTCGATTTTAGTAAACTCGACTTTCAGGCGAATTCAACCTCTCATCCAACAAGTAAATAAGTCTGATTTGTACTGCACCTAGAAGTCGAGTTCAACAAACTCGACTTTCAAGTGTTCTACGCTTTTACAAAATTGATTTTTTATAGAAAGTTGAGTTTGTTAAAATCAACTTCTAAAAAAAGTCTAATTTACTAATTAAGTTTGAATGCATGTCATCCGCATAATTTTTTCCCAAAAATATGCTGTTTATCAAATTTTGCCGAATACGAGGGTAGCTCAGAGGACGCCATTCCCTGAAGGATTAATCAGACAACCAACGGGCAAACTCAGTGAGTCTATTCCATTATGTTTAGTTGTCTTTGTTCAACACGTCTACTATTACTCAAACGTAGAACGACCCAACTGGGTTTTCTTCACCAAAATGCTTTCTTTATTGTTAAATCGTTCGCATCAATAACATTATCTGATTCTAGTCACCAACAACAACAAGGTCAAGAAGAAGAACATCCTTTTACAGTGTCTTACCTCATAAACTCTTGCGGGTTATCATCAAAATCTGCTCTTTTAGCATCCAAATATGTACACTTTGAAAACCCAGAGAGACCAGACTCAGTGCTTAATCTTCTCAAAGAGAATGGATTCACCAATACCCAGATCTCCAAACTTGTCAGGATACGACCAAAGGTGCTTTTATCTTATCCTGAGAAGACCCTTTTGCCCAAAATTGAGTTTTTCCGTTCTAAAGGGATTTCAAGACTACCATCATATCTTCAAACCCATCACTGTTAGGAAGTAGCTTAAACAATCATCTAATCCCCTGCTATGATTTCCTCTAGAGTGTACTACTTGTCGACGAGAAAGTCCTTAAAACTTTCAAGGGATCCCCCGGGGCTGATGTTGCAAATAATTTGGTCCCAAACATTGAACTTTTGAGACAACATGGAGTGCCTCAATCTGTAATCTCTTTGTTTGTAACTGGTTTTCCCCGTGTAGCGTTCTTAAATCGTTCTAAGTTTGT
Source organism: Quercus ilex subsp. ballota (assembly GCA_032727855.1). Lineage (NCBI taxonomy): Eukaryota > Viridiplantae > Streptophyta > Magnoliopsida > Fagales > Fagaceae > Quercus > Quercus ilex. The sequence continues at coordinate 23,773,129 of CM064919.1, forward strand.
TGAGGCTGTACTCGAGGTTAAGGAAATGGGATTTGATCCCTTGAAAACTGTGTTTGTTCTAGCAGTCCAAGTGGTTTTAAAGATGAGTAAAGAAAAGATGGAATCAAAATTAGAGCTTTATAAGAGATTGGGTTGGTCCAAGGACGTCGCTCTCTTGGCCTTTAAAAGGAACCCAAATTGTATGGCTTTATCAGAAGAGAAGATCGCAAAAGCAATGGACTTCCTTGTGAACAAAATGGGTTGGCCATCAGCACATATTGCTAGAAATCCTACTATTCTATTTTTAAGTTTGGAGAAGAGGATTATCCCTAGATGTTCAGTTATTCAAATTTTACTAGCCAAGGGTTTGGTGAAGAAAGATTTGGGTCCAGCAAGATTCATAATACCTAGTGAGAGGAGTTTTCTGGAGAGGTTTGTGATCAAGTTTCAGGACGATGTTCCTCAATTGTTGAATGTGTATCAGGGTAAGAAAGATCTTGAGGTAGGAAGCCAATCTGAGAAGGTATGTCGGGCTGAACAATTGTAACATTTCGACTTCAAAGTTAAATTTTAATTCTGTCTTTTTATTCAGTAGCTATTTTAACATTTTATACTTATTGGATAAAGCATTTGCACAATCTTGTACTAGATACATGTTCTCCAAGATAACAATCTCAGTTGTTGGTATGAAACATGGATTCTTAATTTCAAACATAGTTTACTATTTGTGTAGTTGTTTTCAACACCCTAAAAATTAGGGAGCGAAAAGGAAGAAAAGAAAAACTTTTAATAGGAGTCTACTTGTTATAAATGGGATATGTCTATATGATGCTGACACAGGTCTCAAGACACTATACTTCCTGCAAATTCACCTTCTAATCAACCTGCCATATGCCATTTAAAATAAATGGGACTTCTTAAACACTTTTGATTTCTCTAAATAAGTCATCCTCGGAATAGATAAAGAAATTGTTGCATTCTTGAACTGATGTAGGAAAGTGCAGCAAAATAGAGATAAACAAGAAAAGAGACAGAGAACAGAACAAACCCTAGGCTTCACCACCTAGAATCTACGTAAACCCTAGGCATCACTACCTAAGGGTGTTTGGCATCACCACCAAACAAAGATAAGGACATATTCGCAACTCATCAATTTCTTATTCAAATTCTAATGTCTTCACCATTACAATAGCATTAGTTAAATAGGGTTCAGGGATTACACCAGTATGGAAAATACCTAATTAAATCCATTAAAACCCTCAACATTAAAAACTAAATTAAAAAAATAGAAATAAAAAATCTTAAATGATTTTGGTGCTTGCATCATACCTTGTGAACTCTGGTTTATAAATCATGTTTCTCGTTTATCTTTATGTATTAAGTTAAACTCGAATTCAGAGTAACTAATATAAATTTGATGATAGTAATTTACTGCCTTTCTATGCATTTTTAAAATTTGCTGAGTTTGTGGCTTCAACTTTTATTGGTTTTCGTTCTGTGGAAATTTGCACTTAAGTTTTCTGGTTTGATCAAATACTCATCTCTCCTATACTGGCCTCTTCATTGTTTTCATCTGGTTGGATGATCCCATTTAGTAGATGCATCATAATTTTCGACTTAAATTGTTGATCTTCCATGAACAATCTTTAATTTTAACACATTATTTGTTTGTTTGAGTATGTTTGTGTACTCTGTAGCTCAAGAGTCCACAAAGATACAGCAATGATCATACTCTAAGTGAGATGATTCCCGAGGCTGCTTCCCAATAGAGTTGCACATGATGTATAATCCTAGCATATTCTAAGCCTCAAAGCCTAATTGACTGAGAAAACTCAAGTTTGGGCAAAAAGTTTTTTTTTTTTTATCTACAGGAAGGACCATGGAGATTATCCTAAATGATCTGCAAAGTTGGCTTTTGGTGAACTTTAGGTCCCTGAGAAATCTAATGACCATCTAGGCTTTCTGGGATTTAAATGTACCTTCTGGCTGCTGAGATTGCAGCTTCTGGGGACAGAATTTGCATTATCTGCTCTCTCTGGTATTATAATAATAAGTGCCCAATGATTATCAAAGGTGATGTAAAGCTTGTTTGAAAAGAACCTAGTTTGGTTGTGGCTAAGAATAGTGTTTTACTGAGTGAACCTAGCATTTTGTTAAAGCTACAATAAAACATTGAATGGAGGATTTGGTTCCTAGCAGGAACTCATTTGGATTGAGTTAACTCAGCTAGGAATTTGGGATGTTTCACATCTATTGTTGGCGTATGATTTTTTGTTTTGATGAACTCTCATCCATGTAATTTAATTGAAAATCTACACAACCCATTGTTTAGGGAACATCATGTCCTTCAAATGTGAGAGAAAAATTAAGATTTATCTTTGCTGTTACTGTCTCATAATGTGGATCCTGGTTCAACTCAAAGATCCCTGCTTTGCTATCCATGTACATATGTGTGTGTGTGTGTGTGTGTGTGTGTGTGCACGCGCTGGTTTGCTGTGTCTAACACCATTTTAACACATCTGTTTAAGTCCAAGGATGGTTATCTTTGTTTGTTTTTATAGAAAATTTGAAATCAGGATGAGAATACATGCATGAAAAACAGAAAAATTATCCCTCTTTTTTTATACAACAAAAGGACAAGATAACGGAACAGAGAGAGTTCTAGCCAGTACTACAGTTATTACATATTCAGAAAATGCTCATGAAAATTTTAAAGCCAATATTAGCTAAACATTGACATTCTTGCAGTGCAGCTTGATGCACAGCAAAGGTGGTATTTATCTTTCCTTTTATTTTTTTATAAGTAAAAAAAATTATTAGAAAAGGAAAAGAGAAAGACACATAGTAAGATGTGTACTATCCCTTTTCAAAGAATACAATCACAAAGAGAGAGTCAATAAATTCAACAGAAGGCATCCAGTGGAGGCCGCCTAGAGTGTGCATGTAGTCACAGAAAGTCCGCAAAATGCCTTGTATTTCTGCAACTATGGACTCTGCTCTCCACTTGCTGCTTCTGTTGCTTCTGATCATTTCTTCTATTTCCTTGATCTGAATTAGGATGATGAGTGAGTTGATGTTTAGGTGGGTTGCTTTTAAGAGTGCTTCTCTGATTGCTAGACATCTCACCTCGAGCTTACCCTATGTCAGCACACTAAAGCATCTAGCAAAAAACCTTTTTCCTTCTCTTGAATTTGCCACTATTGCAATTCCTCACCATTTCCTGTTTCTGTTCTAAACCCCCTCTACAAGCAGTAGTGTGCTCCATCCTGGTACCTATCTGTATAATATTCTTTAATGTTTTTCTTTGCTACATAGATGTGCTTGACTTGACTTAAGATCCTCAAAAACTTTGGTGAATCTGCAAGAAAGAGTTTCTGCTCATGTTAATCACACTTTCAGTAGATGTTTGTGATTTATCAAATTATCAAAGCGAACCTGGTTCCTGTGATTTTAGCAAAAAGAGAAACAGTGCATTCTTACTCCCAGGACCAGACATACTGTTGAGTTGAATTTTGTGAATGTTTGTTTGAACTTTGTACTCTTTGTGAAGCTCAAGCACTTGTGAAACTCAGAAGCACATAAAGAGTAGCTCGGAGGCCATCATTCCAAGAAGGTTTGCTGTATCAGGCAAAGTCGGTGACGGTGAGTCTTTTTAATTCAGTAATGTTTGGTTTTCTCCATTCAACACGATTCGTATTACTCAAACATAGGACAACCCAACTGGGTTTTCTTCACCAAAATGCTTACTTTATTGTCAAATCATTCGCATCATTGAAATCACCTGATAATTCTAGTCAACAACAAGAAGGTCAAGAAGAAAAACATTCTTTTAGAGTGTCTTACCTCATAAACTCTTGTGGGTTCTCCCAGACTCATTACACTTTGAAAACACAGAGAAACCAGACTCAGTGCTTAATCTTCTTAGAGAGAATGGTTTCACCAATACCCAGATCTCCAAATTTGTCAGGTCCTGCCCACAGTTACTTTTATGGGATGTTGAGAAGACCCTTTTGCCAAAAATTGAATTTTTCGGTTCTAAGGGGACTTCAGGCTCTGAGCTCCCTAGGATCCTCTCTTTGAACCCAGTACTGTTGAGGAGGAGCTTAGAGAAACATCTTATTTGCTGATATGATTTCCTCAAGAGTGTACTACTTGCCGATGATAAAGTCCTTAAAAACTTTCAAGTGCTCAACAATTGTTGATGCCGCAAATAATATGGTTCCAAACGTTTCACTTTTGAGGCAATTTGGAGTGCCTCAGTCTGCTATCTCTTATTTTGTAATGAATTATCCACGTGTAGCATTGAATAAGCATACTAGATTTGTTGAGGCTGTACACAAGGCTAAGGAAATGGGATTTGATCCTTGAAAAGAGTGCTTGTTGAGGCAATCCAAGTAGTTTCAATTATGAGACAACCAATGCTGGAATCAAAATTGGAGCTTTATAAGAGGTGGGGTTGGTCCAAGGATGTTGCTCTCTTGGCTTTTAAAAGGCGGCCACATTGTATGCTTTTATCAGAAGAGAAGATCACAGAAACAATGGACTTCCTAGTGAATAAAATGGGTTGTCCATCTGCAGTTATTGCTAGGAATCCTATAATAATTTTATTCAATTTGGAGAAGAGGATTATCCCTAGATGTTTAGTTATACAAAGTTTGCTTGCCAAGGGTTTGCGGTAGAATGATTTAGGTGTATGGACTTTCTGGAGAATTTTGTGATCAAGTTTCAGGATGACGTTCCTCAATTGTGGAATGTGTATTGGGGTAAGACAGATGTTCTAGAGGTAGGACACGAATCTGAGAAGGTATGTGGGGCTAAATGTTTGTAGCGCTTTGTGACTTCCAACTTAAATTTTGTTCTTAACTTTTTATTCAGTTGCTAGCTTAACATTTAATACTTATTGGATAAAGCATTTGCATTATATTGTACTGTATTCACTTGGATAAGTGATTTTCCAAGACAACAATCTCAGTTATTGATCTGTGACATGGATTCTTAATTTCAAAAAAAAGGCCTGATTCACGTTTATATTTTTCTACTTGTGTCCAATACCCCCAAAAATAGGGAGCAAAAACTTAAATAGGAATCTCCTTGTTATAAATGGCTCTATTATTTTCTATTTTTATTGTTACTTCAAAAGGTTGCAAGCAACTTCAAAAGCACTTCAAATAGCACTTCAAAAGGTTATTGGAATCTCCTTGTTATATTTTTATGAGATATCCAATAGCACTTCAAAAGGTTGCAAGCAACTTGCTTGCAACCTTTTGAAGTGCTATTGGATGTCAAATATCTTAGCTTGACTCCAATGTCGTTTTCTATTATGAGAGTGTCCTGATCATAAGGCACCTATTGTGATGGTTGCTATATGCTGAAGACAGAGTTCACAAGGCACTCTTCTGCCCACAAATTCACCTTCCAGTTAATTTGCAATATGTCATTTATCAGATTTGAAATAGGAGGATGCCTAACACATTGTTGCTTTCTCTTAAGTTCATTGTTAGAACATATAGAGAAATAGTTGCATTCGTGAATCTTGAGAACTTCTTTATCTAACTCACGTTTCTCCCTAACTTTAGATTAGATAAGTAGTTAAACTCAATTCACTCTTGGTGGTCTATTTTTATAATGGTCATTTACTGTCTTTGGGTGTATTCTTAAACTTGCAACGTTTGCGGCTTCAACTTTTATCGGTACGATGCGTGGAAATAAATAATTATTTCGTATTGTAATATAATGTATAATTTTTCCTCTAAAATTTTTCGAAGATAATTTGTTCTCGTTAAAAAGTAAATAATTTCTATTCGGTTTTTGTAGGTCTACTTCGGTCTACTCGGTCAATTTCAGTCCCCCTTCAGTCCAATTTAGACTAACTGGGGCCTCAAATTGATTTTTTTTTTTTTTTTAATAGGTTTTCTTTTCAAGTTTAACTCAAAAATTCATTATTTTTTTCCTTCATTTTTGGGTAGAAAAGTATGAAATTTTATTATATTTTGGCTACTCTTTAGTTTTGAGTTAAAAAATACAAATAAAAATACTAAAATACACCTTCAAAATTAGAATTATGAGCCCCAAAAATGCAATAAAAATGATAAATATTCAAAAACTTATTTGGTCCACATTTGTTCTATTCGATCCATTCTATCATATTCAGCCCAATTTGGTCCTATTTAGTCCATTATGTTCACCAAAGTTCTATTCGGTCCAATTTGGCGCATTTGGTATTATTCTGTCCACTTCAATCTAATTCGGTCCATTCAGTCTACATTGGTCCTATTTACTCCACCTCAGTTCTATTCGGTTCACTTTGGTCCTATTCGATCCATTATGTCTACTTTGGTTTTATTTGGTCCTATTCGGTCTAAATTGGTCCTATTCGGTTCATTTTGTCTACTTTGATCCACTTCAGTTCTATTCGGGCTATTCGGTCCACTTTAGTCCTATTCGGTCTATTTTGTCCACTTTGGTTCTATTCGGTACATTCTATCCACTTCAGTCCTATTTAGTCCACATCAATCCAGTCTGTCCACTTTGGTCGTATTCGCTCTATTTTGCTCTCATTCGGTTCATTATATCCACTTCGATCCTATTCGGTCCATTCGTTCTTATTCAGTCCATTCGGTCCCATTCATTCTTATTTGGTCTCATTCAGTCCTATTCCTGATAGAATCCCATAAGCTTTAAGAATGCAAGATGAGGCAGCAGTGGGTGATCCCCTATCCAAAATAACCATGTACTAATTGTCTCGAAATTCAAAAGCTAGAAATTTGTCCTCCAATGCTGATCAATAAGATGCAAACAAACCATAAGAGATAGCAAATACACAATGAACCTTAATGCATAAACAAAAAGGTTACAATGTGAACAAAAAAATTATGAGAATATTTATTAGTGAATCAGATTTAAGCACGCTTTTCTTGGAACCAAAGATATAACATATTATTACAATCTAATTATTCTAAACCAATCTCTTACAAAACTTTCACACAATGCATCGACCACAGACTCCATAGTCAACGTAAGATTTTATTTTGATCCAAGCATTTCTAAATTTTAGTTGTGGAGTTCAGATGGCAGATGGGATAAACTAGATTGTATAGTTTTAAAATCGGACCAGACCAATTGGTTCAATTTGAAACCAATCATTTCATTAAGTAAAAAACCCCTAAAACCAGCCAAAACCAGGAACTTAGTGCTTTTCAGGTTCTTTGATCATACTAGTTTTAAAACCATTTAATTAGTGACAATGATTTAACAAAAGAGAAATTACATTGCTAAAAAAATATTTAAAAAATTAACGCACCCTTTCTCTTAGGACAAAACGACTTACCGTTTAGTAAAGAAAACGGCACAACGTTCACTTCATATACCCCCACAGGCCCAGTCATACCCCTCTTGCTCTTTCTCTCGTCCTCAATGCTTCAGTTCTTACAAAAACAAAAAAGAAAAGAAAAGAAGAAGAAGAGATTCTTGAGAACCTTAGATTTTGTGAAAGTTGGTTTTAACTTCTTTTTTTTTTTTTTTTTGAGAAGAAAGTAGGTTTGAACTTTGAACCTGAAGCACGTGAAGAATAATTCAGAGGCCATCATTTGCTGGATTAGGCAAACTCGGTGAGTCAATTCAATTCAATTATGTTTGGTTTGTTACTCAAACATAGGACAACCCAACTGGGTTTTCTTCACCAAAATGCTTACTTTGTTGCGAAATTATTCACATCAATAAATTTATCTGATTCTACTCAACAACTGATAATAAAACAAAAACACTCTTTTACTGTGTCTTACCTCATAAACTCATGCGGGTTATCCCCAAAATCTGCTCTTTTAACATCCCAAAAGGTGCATTTTGAAAAACCAGATAAACCAGACTCTGTGCTTAATCTTCTCAGAGAGAATGGCTTCAGCAATACCCAGATCTCCCAACTTGTCAGGTCAATCCCACAGGTGCTTACAACTAAACCTGAGAAGACCCTTTTGCCCAAAATTGAGTTTTTCCTTTCTAAGGGGGTTTCAAGTTCTGATCTCACTAGGGTCCTCTGTGCAAACCCATCTCTACTAGGAAATAGTTTGAAGAAACACATTATTCCCTGCTATGATTTCCTCAAGAGTGTACTACTTGTTGACGAGAAAGTACTTACAACTATGAAGAGATCACCCCGTTATAATGTCACTAATAATATGGTTCCAAATATTGAACTTTTGAGACGACTCGGATCGCCTCAATCTGTTATCTCTTTCTATGTAACTAATCTGACACGTTCAGCGTTCGTTGAGCATACTAGATTTGTTAATGCTGTACAAGAGGTTAAGGAAATGGGATTTGATCCCTTGAAAATAGTGTTTGTCCTAGCAATCAATGTGGTTTTGAGTATGAGTAAACCAATGCTGGACTCAAAATTGGAGCTTTATAAGAGATGGGGTTGGTCCGAGAATGTTGCTCTCTTAGCTTTTAAAAGACAGCCAAATTGTATGCTTATATCAGAAGGTAAGATCACAAAAGCAATGGACTTCCTTGTGAATAAATCAGGTTGGCCATCGACTGATATTGCTAGAAGTCCTTCAGTTCTATTTTTAAGTTTGGAGAAGAGGATTATTCCTAGATGTTCAGTTATTCAGTTGTTGCAAGCTAAGGGTTTGCTGAAGAATGATTTATCCCTATCAACTTTCATACTACCTAGTGAGAGGTGTTTTCTGGGGAAGTTTGTGATTAAATTTCAGGACAAGGTTCCTCAATTGTGGAATGTGTATCGCTGTAAGACATATCATCTAGAGGTAGGGCATCAGTCTGAGAAGGTATGCTGAATAATTGTAACATTTGGTTCCAACTTAAATTTAGTTCTTGACATTTTATTCAATTGCTAGTTTAACATTTTATATTATTGGATAAAGCATTTGCATTATCATGTACTATTTTCACCTGGATATGTGATCTCCAAGACAACAATCTCAGTTATTGATCTGTGACAAGGGATTCTTAATTTTAAAAGGGATTCATGTTTATATTTTACATTTGTGTCCAATACCCCCATGAGTAAGGAAAGAAAAGAAATAAATAAATAGGACTCTCCTTGTTATTAATATCATGACTTTTTATCATTTGTGTTTCTGCTTACCTTTTTAAGTACTATTGGATATCTCATATCTTAGCTCGACTCCAAAGTCATTTTATTTTGTATTTGTGTCCTGAGCTTATGGCACCTATTTTGATTATTGCTAAATGCTGAAGACACAGGTCTCAAGGCACTCTTCTTCCTGCAAATTCTTCTTCTAGTCAACCTGCAATATGTCAGTAGTTCATCCTCAGAAAAGAAAGAGAAATAGTTGCATTCTAGAATCTTGAGAACTTCTTTATCTAATCACGTTTCTCCTTTTTCTTTTAGATATGAGTTAAACTCAACCTGGTGATCTACTTTGATAATGGTAATTTACTGTCTTTGGGTGCATTCTTAAACTTGCAGAGTTTGTGGCTTCAACTTTTATTGGTATTCATTTTGTGGATATTAATGCTTAAGTTTTCTGGTTTGATTGACATGATCACTGAATTTCTGCCTAGTTGGATGATCCCTTTTACAGGATACATGATATTATTGAACTCGAATCACTGATCTTTAATAGACTATTGTTAGTTTCATGCATTATTTGTTTGTTTGTGTACTTTTTTGCTCAGGGGTATGTAAACATACAGCAATGATTGTAGTTGTGTAGGGAATAAATTGATTACTAAGGCTGATTCTTAATTGGGCTGGGCATGAAGTGATAATCCTAGCACATTGTAGTTCTCAAAGACAATAGACTGGAAAAACTTTAAGTTTGCGCAGAAGGGTCTTCTACTTTTCTTTGAATCTGCTAAAAGCTGTGTGGAGAATATCCTGATTGATCTGCAAAGTTGGGTCTTGATGTATGGATGATGCCTGAGACAGCTAAAAGACCTAATCTGCTTTGAAAATGTACCTCCTGGGCTGCTGATATTGCAGCTCCTGCAGATCGCCCACATGAGCTTCTGGGACTGAATTTGCTTGATGTGTTCTTCTCTGGGGTTATAATGAGAAGTGCCTAATGGTGACTAAAGGTAATTTACTGCAAGTTCAAACAGAACCCAGTTGTGGTGGCTGAGTGTAGTGTTTTTATGAGTGAAGGTAACATATTTGTTAAAGGGATAATGATTTTTTGAATGGAGGATTTGGTTCACAGGAAGAACTCATTGGGATCGAGTTAACTCAGCAGGGAATTTGAATGCTTCAAATAAAGTTTGCATAATATAAATTGTTCTGATAAACTCATCCATAGAACTTAACAGAAAATCTACAAAATCCCAATGTTTAATTGGTAACAATATTTCCAGAATATTAAGTCCTTCCACTGGGAGAGAAAAAGTAATAGTGTTGAGACTCATCCTTGCCATCACTGTGTCATGTTGGAACGGACGGAGCTTATCTAGGGACTAGGATGGTTATCTGCAATGTCAAACTTCGAAAGCCTCAGTGATGATAATCTGGTCAACTTCTTCTTTGTGGTTAATGCTGCCCAACCCTCCCTTTTGATGTGAAATAAAATTTTAAATGATAACTACTCTCTGCAGCCCCTGGCCCCCCATTGATAGTCAAACGTAAGTGAGAGATGGTTTGTTTTTTTGATCTGTGGAAGTTGCCCGAAATCCATGGATACACCTTGCTCCTTATTTATCAATAAGGCTTGTGGTTTCAGAATTCAGAGTTTACTCTATATTGTGGTATAGTTCTTTGATTGAGCTTAAAGTTTTTATATGTACTAGTTAAGATGGCTAAAAATTGAATACCTCCTTGGGAATAATATTAGGATTAGTTGGAGTTTTTTTCTTTTTCTTTTTTTTTTTTTTTTTGAGAAACGATTAGTTGGAGTTAATAATGACAAATTCAACTTCAATGTAAAACCTGTGTTCCAGCACTGTGTGAGTATTTATCCAAATTTCTGTTTCAAAATTTCAGGACTGATAGTGATAACCATATATATATATATATATATGTTGGAGAGAACATATTTTATAATTTGTAGATTTTATGCACAGCAACGTGTGACACAAACATTGAATGCACGTTTTGCATTGAAAATCCGAGGATGCTCACTTCACACAAGTTGAAAAGAAAATATTGGAAAAGTGAGTGTCGTAGAGTAAAGAAGAAAGCAACAGCTTATGTACAAAGATGCCTACATGCACCTGGGGAATCCTGTGACATTGAATATAATCTTTTAGTTTTTTGGGTAAGCCATTGAAATTCAACTTGTTTTGCGGGTATCTTGATCAGCTCTAAATGCAAAGAGGGAGAATATTTAGATCTTTAGATGAATAGTTAAAGCAAAGATGAACAGATTGTCATGCTTTGTGTTGTCATAACTCATAAGTATCTTGATTTATACTTGAAACAACTAAGTTTAAAGAATCACTATTTTGTTTCTAGAAAAGCATTAATGGAAAGATGACTCATATAGTCATGTGGTTTGAGATCAACGGCTTGTTTCATAGTCAAGATATCTACAGTTCGGAAACTTCTAATATTTGCATCTAGATTAACAAATAATTGTGAAGCATCCCAACAATAGTCAACCTTCTTTGTCACTAATGATAAATAAAAAACCAAATAACTGTACATACAGTGGCTGAGAATCTTCATCCAATCCAAATATGTGATGCCAGGAACCGAAGAAGTATTTTTCTTTATTCTAGTTCTTGACATTCATTCACCAGAATTGACACTCCTACAAGTACTTCACCATATATTCTGTTCATCTTCTCTGCCTCTCTCCTTATATCTTTTGTTTTATTTTATTTTTTTCTTGAATAACATTAATCTATCTATCGATTAATATCTAAATACTAAATTGTAACATTGATTGTTATTATGCTCCTACAACCACATTAGCTTAACATTTCGGTCCATTTTGGTCCACTTCGGTCCATTCGTTCTACTTTGGTTCATTTCAGTGCACTTAATAAAAAATGAAAAAAATCACCACACACCCTTGATGCGATGGTCACTCCACAAGTATAAGTGCTTGTAGGGTGTGGGAGGCAAGGGCCGGGGTTCAAGTCTCTAGGAGGAAGTTTCACACACATATACACTTAGAGTAGGTTAGAGTAGGTTAGAGTAGAATTCTATCTTGTATCCAAAAATAAATAAATAAATAATGGAAAAAGACAGGTTTGGGTTAAAAGTATCTATTCTAAATCCAAGTTTATTAAAAAATATAAATCTTAAACTCATTTCAAATTCTATTAAATTTTTGCAATTTAATCTCAAATTTGTTTTACATATATTTAATGAATCAACAATTCCACGCTCATTTCAAACCCCATCATTTTGGTCAGTCTCCTTAACAAGAGAGTTGTGAGTCATCCAAATAATAAAAAAGTTTTGGAATTCTTCATTCTATATGTGTAAGATATTGCTAGCATTCAAAAGAATACTCACCCAGTCACTAGAGTTTCTAAAGATGTAGAAGGAGAATTTTAATGGCCATGGTGATTAAGCTCAGATTATTTTTGCTATTGCCGAAGTAATTTATAAAATGCAGGTTCAAACAGATGAAATCAAAGGGCATTACTTGAATGCTACCTATGGGGTTAAGGGCCCAAATTACACATTGGGCCTTGGGCCTTGGCCGAGAGCATGAGTAGTCCGAGAAGGGATGAATGGTAATGAGTGCTTCAAACTCAAGACTTAATAAGCAAATATGCAAATGGGAAAGTGGTACGAGGAGGAATATCTCCTTGGATAAGCTGAACACAGATCAGATATAGATCTTATAGATCGGAGTGACGTCCCAAGAAGCTCCAGTGATAGAGAACCCAAAAATATCTGAAGGAAAGCTGCTACCAATGCATTGAATGCACTGCAGCTACTTTTTTGGCCGAATTTATGTGGATAAGACCCCTAAATAATGATGTCTTGGCAACCACAACTCACAAAAGGCCAAAAGGGGTGTCTAATAGGACAAGCACTCAAGTGGTGGCTCAAAAGATCAATAAGTGTAGGATCAAGATCATTCAAAAAGAACTATATAATGCAAGAGGCCCTTCATAAAAAGGGGGGAGGAAAAATAGAGAGGAGGCACTGTAGCAATCTAAATTGCACTTGTACTATGTTTAATCAATTTATATGAAAACTTACCTCCTCGAACAATAAATTCATTCAGCTCTATGTTCCTTGTTCTTTCTTAATCATCTTCTACATCCATATTAGCCGTTGTCAAATTCATTAATGCCTAGTTCTTTAACCTACTCTCTACAAATTTATTGTACTAGGCTCACTGGGCCAAGATCCAATACATCTTAGGTTTGGGCTACAAAACATGACCTTACACTACCCATATGGCATGAGATGAAAATGTCTTTGGCTCACCACTGAAGAGTGGACAAGTGATTGTATCGATTGGGAATTTTTAGTACTCCTTTGGTTGGTAGCACATTTCAAGTTATTTTCCATAATGTTTGGGTCAAAATCTATGTATCATGGAAGTATGAGGAAGTGAACTTATGCACAAATGTGTAAAGGAAAATGTCTCCATTACAATGCGGAGAAAACCAGCCCACTTGGTCAAAAGTGAATACAAGAAAACAATTCAATGAACGTCTTAATAACAGCAAATCCACCCTAGATATACACATAGTTGGTCCTTGCTCCCGAAAAAAAGAGGCAAATTCTACTTTTCAAATCATCTAAACTACGAGTTCAATTACACTTAACATCGTGAATTATTGAAATGCACAATTAACCCTTCAATGTTATAATTTTATTTCAATATCTTTGTATCGCTTAAATTGTTAATTTTAACAGAAGAAATATACACGTGCATTTAAAAAAAAGAGGGACTAAATTGTGCCTAGTCAATAATATAATTGCTCTCTTCTACAGAATCCCATAAGCTTTAAGAATGCAAGATGAGGCAGCAGTGGGTGATCCCCAATCCAAAATAACCATGTACTAATTGTCTCAAAATTCAAAAGCTAAAAACTTGTCCTCCGATGCTGATCAATAAGATGCAAACAAACCATAAGAGATGGCAAATAGACAACGAACCTTAATGCATAAACAAAAAGGTTACAATGTGAACAAAAAATTTTTGAGAATATTTATTAGTGAATCAGATATGAGCACACCTTTCTTGGAACCAAAGATATAACATATTATTACAATCTAATTATTCTAAACCAATCTCTTACAAAACTTTCACACAATGCATACACCACAGACTCCATAGTCAATGTAAGATTTTATTTTGATCCAAGCATTTTTAAATTTTAGTTGTGGAGTTCAGATGGCAGATGGGAAAAACTACATTGTATAGTTTTAAAATCGAACCAGACCAATTGGTTCAATTTGAAACCAATCACCAATTCAATAAGTAAAAAACCCCTAAAACCAGCCAAAACCAGGAACTTGGTGCTTTTCAGGTTCTTTGATCATACTAGTTTTAAAACCATTTAATTAGTGACAATGATTTAACAGAAGAGAAATTACATTGCTAAAAAAATATTTAAAAAATTAACGCACCCTTTCTCCCAGGACAAAACGACTTACCGTTTAATAAAGAAAACGGCACAACGTTCACTTCATATACCCCCACAGGCCCAGTCATACCCCTCTCCTTCTTTCTCTCGTCCTCAATGCTTCAGTTCTTACAAAAACAAAAAAGAAAAGAAAAGAAGAAGAAGAGATTCTTGAGAACCTTAGATTTTGTGAAAGTTGGTTTTAACTTTTTTTTTTTTTTTTTTCTTTTTTTTGAGAAGAAAGTAGGTTTGAACTTTGAAGCTGAAGCACGTGAAGAATAATTCAGAGGCCATCATTTGCTGGATTGGGCAAACTCGGTGAGTCAATTCAATTCAATTATGTTTGGTTTATTACTCAAACATAGGACAACCCAACTGGGTTTTCTTCACCAAAATGCTTACTTTGTTGCCAAATCATTCACATCAATAAATTTATCTGATTCTACTCAACAACTGATAATCAAACAAAAACACTCTTTTACTGTGTCTTACCTCATAAACTCATGCGGGTTATCCCCAAAATCTGCTCTTTTAACATCCCAAAAGGTACACTTTGAAAAACCAGATAAACCAGACTCTGTGCTTAATCTTCTCAGAGAGAATGGTTTCAGCAATACCCAGATATCCCAACTTGTCAGGTTATTCCCACAGGTGCTTATAACTAACCCTGAGAAGACCCTTTTGCCCAAAATTGAGTTTTTCCTTTCTAAGGGGGTTTCAAGTTCTGATCTCACTAGGGTCCTCTGTGCAAACGCATCTCTACTAGGAAATAGTTTAAAGAAACACATTATTCCCTGCTATGATTTCCTCAAGAGTGTACTGCTTGTCGACGAGAAAGTACTTACAACTTTGAAGAGATCACCCCGTTATAATGTCACTAATAATATGGTTCCAAATATTGAACTTTTGAGACGACCCGGATCGCCTCAATCTGTTATCTCTTTCTATGTAACTAATATGCCACGTACAGCGTTCGTTGAGCATACCAGATTTGTTAATGCTGTACAAGAGGTTAAGGAAATGGGATTTGATCCCTTGAAAACAGTGTTTGTCCTAGCAATCCATGTGGTTTTGATTATGAGTAAACCAAGGCTGGACTCAAAATTGGAGCTTTATAAGAGATGGGGTTGGTCCGAGGATGTTGCACTCTTAGCTTTTAAAAGGCAGCCAAATTGTATGCTTGTATCGGAAGATAAGATCACAAAAGCAATGGACTTCCTTGTGAATAAATTGGGTTGGCCATCGGCTGATATTGCTAGAAATCCTTCAATTCTATCTTTAAGTTTGGAGAAGAGGATTATTCCTAGATGTTCAGTTATTCAGTTGTTGCAAGCTAAGGGTTTGCTGAAGAATGATTTGTCCCTATCAACTTTCATACTACCTAGTGAGAGGTGTTTTCTGGAGAAGTTTGTGATTAAATTTCAGGACAAGGTTCCTCAATTGTGGAATGTGTATCAAGGCAAGACATATCATCTAGAGGTAGGGCATCAATCTGAGAAGGTATGCTGAACCATTGTAATATTTGGTTCCAACTTAAATTTAGTTCTTGACATTTTATTCAGTTGCTAGTTAATATTTTATACTTATTGGATAAAGCATTTGCATTATCATGTACCGTTTTCACCTGGATATGTGATCTCCAAGACAACAATCTCAGTTATTGATCTGTGACATGGGATTCTTAATTTCAAACAGGATTCATGTTTTTATTTTACAACTTGTGTCCAATACCCCCACAAGTAAGGAAGGAAAATAAATAAATAAATAGGAGTCTCTTTGTTATTAATATCGTGACTTTTTTTCTTTTGTGTTTCTGTTCACAGCCTTTTTAATTACTATTGGAAATCTTTTATCTTAGCTTGACTCCAAAGTCATATTATTTTGTATTTGTGTCCTGAGCTTATGGCACCTATTTTGATTATTGCTAAATGCTGAAGACACAGGTCTCAAGGCACTCTTCTTCCTGTAAATTCTTCTTCTAGTCAACCTGCAATATGTCAATAGTTCATCCTCAGAAAAGATAGGGAAATAGTTGCATTCTTGAATCTTGAGAACTTCTTTATCTAGTCATGTTTCTCCTTTTTCTTTTAGATATGTAGTTAAACTCAACCTGGTGATCTACTTTGATAATGGTAATTTACTGTCTTTGGGTGCATTCTTAAACTTGCAGAGTTTGTGGCTTCAACTTTTATTGGTATTCATTTTTTGGATATTAACGCTTAAGTTTTCTGATTTGATTGACATGATCGCTGAAATTTCTGCCTAGTTGGATGATCCCTTTTACAGGATGCAGGATATTATTTAACTCGAATCATTGATCTTTAATAAACTATTTTTAGTTTCATACATTATTTGTTTGCTTGTGTACTTTTTTGCTCAGGGGTACGTAAACATACAGCAATGATTGTAGTTGTATAGGGAATAAATTGATTACTAATGCTGATTCTTAATTGGGCTGGGCATGAAGTGATAATCCTAGCACATTGTAGTTCTCAAAGACAATAGACTGGAAAAACTTTAAGTTTGTGCATAAGGGTCTTCTTCTTTTCTTTGAATCTTCTAAAAGCAGTGTGGAGAATATCCTGATTGATCTGCAAAGTTGGGTCTTGATGTATGTATGGTCCCTTAGAAAGCTAAAAGACCCAATCTAGGCTTTGAAAATGTACCTCCTGGGCTCCTGGGCTGCTGATATTGCAGCTCCTGCGGACCGCCCACATGAGCTTCTGGGACTGAATTTGCTTGATGTGTTCTTCTCTGGGGTTATAATGAGAAGTGCCAAATGGTGGCTAAAGGTAATTTACTGCAAGTTCAAACAGAACCCAGTTTGGTGGTGGCTGAGTGTAGTGTTTTTATGAGTGAAGGTAACATATTTGTTAAAGGGATAATGTTTTTTTGAATGGAGGATTTGGTTCACAGCAAGAACTCATTGGGATCAAGTTAACTCTGCTGGGAATTTGGATGTTTCAAATCTTTGGTTTGCATAATATGACTTGTTCTGATAAACTCATCCATAGAATTTAACCGAAAATCTACAAAACCCCAATGTTTAATTGGTAACAATATTTACAGAATATTAAGTCTTTCCAGTGGGAGAGAAAAAGTAATAGTGTTGTGATTCATCCTTGCCGTCACTGTGTCAGGTTGGAACGGACAGAGCTAATCTAGGGACTAGGATGGCTATCTGCAATGTCAAACTTTGAAAGCCTCAGTGATGATATGTGGTCAACTTCTTCTTTGTGGTTAATGCTGCCCAACCCTCCCATTTGATGCGAAATAAAAATCTTAAATGATCAATTAATATCGTGTCAGAGCCACTTTTTGCAGCCCCCATTCATGGTCAAATGTAAGTGAGAGATGGTTTATTTTTCTGATCTGTGGAAGTTGCCTGAAATCGATAGATACACCTTGCTCCTTATATATCAATAAGGTTTTTGGTTTCAGAATTTACTGTATATTGTGGTATATTTCTTTGATTGAGCTTAAAGTTTTTACATGTACTTGTTAAGATTGCTAAAAATTGAATATGTCCTTGGGAATAATAGTAGGATTAGTTGGAGTTAAATAATGACAAATTCAACTTCAATGTAACCTGTGTTCTATCACTGGGTGAGTATTTATCCAAAATTCTGTTTCAAAATTTCAAGACTGATAGTGATAACCATATATGTGTGAGATATTGGAGAAAACATATTTTATAATTTGTAGATTGTATGAACAACAACGTGTGACACAACCTTTGAATGCACGTTTTGCATGGAAAATCCGAGGATGCTTAATTCACACAAGTTGAAAAGAAAATGTTGGAAAAGTGAGTGTTGTAGAGAACAAGAAAAGCAACAGCTTATGTACAAAGATGCCTGCATGCACCTGGGGAATCCTGTGACATTGAATATCATATTTTTATTTTTTGGGTAAGGCAGTGAAATTCAACTTGTCTTGCAGAGATCAGCTCTAAATCAAGATTTTCAGACCCGGACCGTTCATTGAACCGTAAAAGGGAGAGGTTCAAGGTTTTTGAAATCGAACCGAGGTCGAACTAGAGTCGAACCGTGATGACGTCATAATTAATTTAATAACTAATTAAAGCCTAAATATAGATATTAAATTTGTAAAACTAGCAAAATTGACTAATATATCTATATATGTAAGGGAAATTTAATGATTTTCAAGCATGTATTTAATAATTAAATAAGAAACTTAACAAAATAGAATAAAAACTATGAAAACATTAAAATTTATGGTTAAATTTTGAAGTAAAGTTGAATATCTTTGAAGGGTTTTAACTATAATTTTTTTTTTATTCCTTATTGTAAGAGATGGATAATTTAATTAAGTAGAATAAAATTGTGTCAAGTTGTTTTTATAAATATAAAAAAAAAAAATTGCTAAGGGGTTGGACCACACGACTCTCATCGGTTCGTGTGGTCCAACCTCGGTTTACCAAAAAGTTCGGTTCTTTAGGCTTAAAAAACTTATTTTCATCCCATTCTCAGTTCTTACGGTCCGACCTCTCGGTTCAATCCAGTTTTAAGAACTATGCTCTAAATGCAAATAGGGAGAATATTTAGATTTTTAGATGAATAGTTAAAGTAAAGATTAATAGAGTTTCATGTTTTGAGTTGTCATAACTCATAAGTATCTTGATTTATACTTCAAACAACTAAGTAATCACTATTTTGTTTCTAGAAAAGCATTAATGGAAAGATGACTCATATAGTCGTGGTTTGGGATCAACGGCTTATTTCATAGTTAAGATATCTACAGTTCGGAAACTTCTAATATTTGCATCTAGATTAACAAATAATTGTGAAGCATCCCAACAATAGTCAACCTTCTTTGTCACTAATGATAAATAACAAACCAAATAACTGCACATACAGTGACTGAGAACCTTCATCTAATCCAAATATGTGATGCCAGGAACCGAAGAAGTATTTTTCTTTGTATTCTAGTTCTTGACATGCATTCACCAGAATTGACACTCCTACAACCACTTTACCATATATTGTGTTCATCTTCTCTGCCTTTCTCCTTATATCTTTTGTTTTATTTTATTTTTTTCTTGAATAACATTAATCTATCTATCTATTAATATCTAAATGCTAAAGTGTAACATTTATTGTTGCTACGTTCCTATTAAACCACATTAGCTTAACATTTTGGTCCATTTTGGTCCACTTTGATCTATTCGTTCTACTTTAGTTCATTTCAGTGCACTTAATAAAAAATGGAAAAAAGACAGATTTGGGTTAAAAGTATCTATTCTAAACACAAGTTTATTAAAAAATATAAATCTCAAACTCATTTCAAATTCTATTTAATTTTAGCAATTTAATCTCAAATTTGTTCTACATATATTTAATGAATCCACAATTACATGCTCATTTCAAACCCCATCAATTTGGTCAGTCTCCTTAACAAGAGAGTTGTGAGTCATCCAAATAATAAAAAAGTTCTGGAATTCTTCATTCTATACGTGTAAGATATTGCTAGCATTCAAAAGAATACTCACCCAGTCACTAGAGTTTCTAAAGCTGTAGAATGAGAATCTTAATGGCCACGGTGATTGAGCTCAGATTATTTTTGCTATTGCCGAAGCAATTTATAAAACGCAGGCTGAAACAAGTGAAATCAAAGGGCATTACTTGAATGCTACCTATAGGGCATGAGATGAAAATGTCTCTGGCTCACCGCTGCAGAGTGGACAAGTGATTGTATCGATTGGGAATCTTTAGTACTCCTTTGGTTGGTAGCGCATTCCAAGTTATTTTCCATAATGTTTGGGTCAAAATCTATGTATCATGGAAGTACGAGGAAGTGAACTTATGCACAAATGTGTGAAGGAAAATGTCTCCATTACAATGTGGAGAAAATCAGCCAACTTGGTCAAAAGTGAATACAAGAAAACAAGACAATGAACATCTTAATAACAGCAAATCCATCCCAGATATGCATAGTTGGTCCTTGCTCCCGAAAAAAAAAGAGGCAAATTATACTTTTCCAATCATCTAAACTACGAGTTCAATTACACTTAACATCGTAAATTATTGAAATGCATTAACCCTTCAACGTTATAACTTTATTTCAATATCTTCGTATTGCTTAAATTGTTAATTTTAACAGAAGAAATATACACGTGCATTTAAAAAAAAGGGACTAAATTGTGCCTAGTCAATAATATAATTGCTCTCTTCCATAGTTGTTTGGTTGTTGAGAAACCGTAAGGGAAAAGAAAGAAAAATGAAAATAAAATAATAGGGAAATCAAACAATTAGTACGTAAGTTGTAATTAAAAATTGTTATTTAAAAACTTGTGTAGAAATACGTGTGAGTAAAATAATGTATAAAAATATATATAATATTATTTAAAAACTGAAAATTATTGTCTGAAAATACAAACCAAACAACTCCTAAATCTCAATCTTAAGGAACCTTTTTGTATGTGTAGGCTCGCGTGTGCATGGAGTACGTAAGTTGTAATCTGCTAATAAGTTAACACAGGTGCATGGATGCTTTTGAAAATGGATGTCATGATCACTCAGATTCACTCTTCACTTCTACAGTGATGGCCTTTGAGCTTTGTGTAGAGCCAGTTATGCAAATTGAACCAACATAAAGATTATTAGCTTTTTCTTGGCTGCAGATACGTGGCGATATATGCAACTTTGAAAATTACATGAACTTTCTTTTATATATACGCATAATTTTGACGTGATGATCACTGAACAGAATAAAAAGAAGAGGCATCTTTTTCCATATTGTGGTGAATAGGTTTCCAAATGTCCAAAGAAGAAAGTGACCGAGAATTGATTTGAAAGATTTCTAACAAGAGATAATGTTCAATTCCACTATTACTCTTTAATAGAGAATATAGTTTGGTGATTAATTAGTAATTATAATATCATGATCAAAATTACTCTGAATTTTGGTAATATATATGAGATGACATGACATTATATTGTTGATTAGGGCCATAAACAAATCAAGCCGTTCATGAACAACTCGGGCTCAGCTCGATAAAAAACTTGTTCATATTCGTTTGTTTACATATAAGCCAAGCTTGAGTCTTAGTTTTAGGCTTATTTGATAAACAAGCTGAGCTCAAGCAAAAAAAATTGTTTGTGAACAAGTTCATGAACAATAGGGCTTGATACAAAACATACTGAGGTTAAGCTCGTTTATAGCTTGATTTATGTTTACTAAATAAACTTATTATTATAACATTACACATATGTTATGGAATGTTAATTTATAGCTTGTTTATTCATATATATATATATATATATATGTTTTGGGATGTTAATTTATTTAGATTTGTGAAGATTATAGTTATACGAATAACAAAGGTGAATGTAAAAATTGTATTTTGAACAATTACTTAAGCTATAGACAAAAAACGATGATTGATGGATTTAATTATGTAAAGTTGCAATTTGAACAAATTCTAATCAAGGGTGTTAGAAGCATGATAAAATGAGTATATTTATATATATATATATATATATATATATATACACATATATATTTGTTTACTTGATTTTTGGTGATATAAGCATTTGATGATGCAATTTTTTTGGATCTCAAGCTAAAATGCTTGACTTGAGCTTGAGTTTGAGCTTGGTATTAAGCATGAGCTTGGCTTGACTAATTAATCTAGCCCAACCAAGTCAAGCTCAAGTTTTTTGGCATTCTCACAAGTTCGAGTTCAAATATTGTTTTTAGGCTTGTTTCAAGCTCAAGCCAAGTTTGAGCATTTGATTTTAATTGATAAGCCAAGCTCAAACACACACTACTCGGCAAAGCTTATCTCGTTTATAGCCCTAAATGTTGATGCAGGAAAATCATACCCAAATTATCAGTTTTATTTCTTGGAAAACCATCTAGAGTTTTTTATTTTATTTTATTTATTTATTTATTTATTTCTTTGAGAAAGTGTTCCTTTTTATATGTTCTTCGAGTCTTATTCCCTACTAATAATAAATTTGTGTTAAAACGTGTTTTTTTTTTTTTTTCTGTATTTTAATTTTTAACACTACTATTAAAATGTCAATATGAATAAATAAATAAATTTTGAAAAGTGCAAAAGGAATTTTCTTATCTAGCTAGCTCCAGCACCATGGTTTTGTGAGCAACATCACTTTGAATAAATTGTTTACAAAATTAATGGTTAAATTAACTGAAAGCTAGTTATATTCTAATTTTATGCTAGCAAGCGGCATCTGATATGGGACCTGGTGGTAAAAGTTCCCTTTTTTTTTTTCTTTTTCCTTTTATTTATTTATTTTTTTAAAGAATGGATAATGCATTTGTGGGGTATCATTTTATTTAGCTTTGTTTATTTGTGATAAAATTTTCCAACAATCATGCCTCTTTGATAAGTTTTGATATATAAAGTCATGATTGCATTATCCAGGTTACAAATTTTTATCACATAATTAGAATCCACTTTCTACTGCTAATCTTTGAAGTAATAAAAATATTAGGGTGAAAAAAATAAAAAACTTAGCCACATTATTATATATGCTTTTAACTTAATGGTGGGTGAAGATGCCAAAAATCGTCAGTGAGCTACACAATCCTCACGTGCTCTAGACAGAACCTGCGAAACAAAAACAAAGAAGACCTTGCAGAGAGTACAGGTGTGGTACCGGCCAAATACCCTTCGAAGGTTAAGTTAGATAGAATTTCTACAACTCTAGAGTGCCAAAACTGGGAGAATTACGCGCACCTTGATTTGTGAGGGTTTTGAGGTTTTATAGTAGTGTGGAGCTGACATTCATTTCTTGGTGGAGAATGTATTTCCTTGTAGAGAAGATTCTCATTAATGCTCGTATTTTACGGGATTCTTTCCTTGTAGAGATTCCTCTTATTAGGGCACAAGACATTTCTATGTACAGACATTCATGGAGGTCAAGCTAAGCTAGGCTGGACCTATCGGCTTCTTCACGCCCGTCGACCTCTTCTCCCTCGTCGGCCACTTGCCTCACCCGTCGGGTATCATGGTGGGATCGTCAACTTATGGTGTCGCTACTCTTGTCCTGCATATGTGAATGAAGCTAATGGGCCTATGGGAACCGTCAGCTTCCTTGTGTGTGACTCATTAAATCATTTGCAACACTCTTATCAGCTGCCCCCTACTCTGTGGTCCCATTAGCTTTAGCTAACGGGCTGCGGAGTACATGAGCATTTATGACCATTAATAGGTTTTATAGGAGCCCCTGTCATTAAAGGGCATAGGTAGCTTTTGGTTAATATGCGAGGTGGCACGTGGCACTTGCTAGTTGGCCTTGTTTCCAATCATGAACATCGCTTCGTATACTGCGCCCCTTCTCTTTATAAATATTTCATTATTCTTCGGTCATTCTTTTCTAATTTGCTTTTCATTATCTAAGAGCTTGGGAAATCAGAGTTGCCATGTCACGCCGTCATTTTCGTACAACCGTTACTTTTCGTGCAACCGTCATACAGTAAGTTTCTTCGCCTTGTCATCTATTTTTATTTACCTTCTTGTTTGTCGTCGCTTGTTTAAAGACCAGTCAAATAGGTTCTTAGAATACCTTCATCGCTTGTAGGTGAATAGATGTCAGGTGGTAGGGAAGCAACGAGTGAACAGTCGTCGTCAGTCCATGAAGGCGCAGGCTACGATGAGGTCTATCCGTCAGGGCGTCGTCAGTCCACCCATTCTCCTACTAAAGGGGAAGAGGCTGCGATGATAAGGAGGAAAGAGACAATGAGGAGGGAGAATATGATAACGAGGGAAATGAGAGTGAAGGGGGGAGTGAACAATATGACGAAGGGTCAGTAAGCTAGGTTGACAGTAGTGGAACTAGGCCCTTTATTTTACCAAGTATATGGATGGTAAACGACTTTTACTCGACCGTGACTAGGAAAATTTTTAACACCCTTTGTGACCATCACCAAATCCTAGACAACATTCCCCTCCGTCTACCAAGAAAGACAGTAGACGTGGGAATGTATGATGCCATGTTTACTGCTAGGTTGAGATTGCCGCTGACGGCGCTGCATCGTTAGCTCGCCAACTTCCTCGGCCTGTCCGTCAGCCAGATCGCCCTAAACACTTGGAGAATCTTTATAGGTGCCGAGGTGATATAGGGTCAACAGAGCGGAGGGAATCATCGACTTATGCTTGACAAGTTCTTTTATTGTTATAAGCCCCAGCAAATCACTTCGTCAAAAGGCATTCCATTTTTGGCTAGTAAGTCGTCACTTAGATTAGTGTCCAACATGCCAAACCCCAATAGAAATTGGAAGAATAGGTATTTTTTTTCATTAAGGGGACAGAATGGGTGTGCAGACCTGAAGAGTGGGATTGCATGCCTAACGGGTTTGACAATACTTAGGGTGTAGTTAAGGAGTCTGGTGAGTCGTCAGTGTCCCTTTTTGTTACCCCGTTAGCCTAAATTGTATACCTAACCTTCTACTCTTTTTGTTTTTCAACTCAGGTCTGTCCCGAGATAACTGACGAACAGGAGAATTTCCTCAAGAGAGTTTGGGCGATCCCTCTAAAAGAAAGGAAATGGAAGGATTTGGTCACCCTCGACACCCTTTACGCTCTTTATGGTGGTCCAGAGAAAAATCCTACAGCCCGACGGTTACACGCTTCTTCCCATCACTGTAAGTCCCTTTGTCCGTCTATTTCTATTTTTACTCCTTCTGTCCGTATAATCACCTTATTGCTTTTTCAAAGATGGACATAAGCAAGCAAAGATCTTTGGTGAGGAAGGCAGCTGCCGCTCGTAAGTAGCAAGAGCAGGCATCGGGATTAGCTCCTAACGTGGGCCCTAAAGCCACACTTAAAAGAAAACCCAACACCAAAGATGATCGTCCATTGAAGAAGTGAACGAGTCCACTGATTGGGGAGCAACAGCAGAAGGCTCTGTCACCCCCTCCCCCTCGTCATAGGTCGGGGAAAGGTCTAATGACGGGGAAAGGGCCCGTTGCTACTGACCCCGTCCAGAGGCTTGTTACTCATAAAGATTACGCCGTTGAGATGGTCACTTCGATCATCAAGGAGACAGACCTAGATCCGTGTGGGGGGCAAACTTCGGAGGACTTGGGGGCTTCTAGCCTCTACGACTTGTCAAGGGTATGTTCCCATCAATTATGTTGCACTTTAATTATTCTCTTGGTTTTAACCGTCATGCTTTGTCTCAGGCGTTGGTGTACATGAAAGCCTTTCAGGATAGGTGTGTGGCCAGCGAGGGGGTGATCCGACGGTTTCGCAAGCGCCAGGAGATTGAAAATAAAGAGCGAGCTCAATACTTGGAGGCCGTCCGTACCCTTAACCAGGAGCTGACGGCTAAGACTAAAGCGCTTGTGGAAGAGACCCGTTGGCTTGAGGAAGCGGAGAAGGCAAAGACCAATTTCGCAACGAAATTGGCCTCTCTTTGTGAACAGATAAAGAAGGCCAGAGCCGATGCCGTGGTGGAGTTTCACATTTTCCAACCCTTCTTCAATGCATGTGGCATCTACTACAGCGAAGGGTTCAAGGAATGCTTGAAGCAAGTAAGTGCTGCTCATCCCAACCTTGACCTATCCCAGATCGCAATAGACACCACTATCCCGCTGACGCCTGGAAGAGAGGACACCGTCAGCGATGAGACTGTTGACTCCACTCATACAGTTAAGTAAGAGGTGGAGATTGACGACATGGTTATTGCCCAACCTACTCCTTGTGGTTCCGACGGTCTACCCGCTGAGAACCCTACCACTGCTGATGGTCTGCTCACAGTGAATACTACCATACCTGATGCCCCTCCGTCTTGATTTTTCTTTATTTTTTGTATTTATGTATTCTGTGAAATCATTTGTAAGACAGTAATTAATTCCCCTTCTTTTTGGGATTTTTCATGTAAAGACAATTACTCGTTCGGGTTACATTTACTATCTTCTATCCATTGCCTATACTTTGTTATATTTTGTCTTTATTGCAATCGTGTATGCCTCTATTGTATTGGTATTGTTGATATTTTATTCTATCCGTCCACCTCATGGGTAGGGCTTATATCATTCGTAAGACCAAGTACTTGTCGATATCCTAGGTTATTTCTCCACCCCGTAGGTAGGACTTAGCAAAATTTGTAAGACCACCCGTGGGTATCCTGGGTCATCTGTCCACCCTGTAGAACTTAGAATATTTTGACCAGGGACCCGTCAGTTATTGTCTTTTAACCCACCAATTTTAATAAGAATATTCCAAGGTGACCGTCGTCTATCCACTTTATAAGTTGATCTAAGTAGACTTTTGAGACACGTGGTCCATCCACCTCACAGACTAGTAGAATTTCAAGGCATACATGGATGTGTCCGTCCACTTTAAGGACGTGTCCGTCCACTTATGGACTTGTATATGTTTCAAGGTATCCCTTGGATGTATCCGTCCACTAATGGACTTTAATAAATTGCAAGGCATCCCTTGGATGCACCCGTCCACTAATGGACTTTAATTGCAAGGCATCCCTTGGATGCACTAATCCACCCATGGACTTGTATAAATTTTTAAGTCATCCATTGGGATGTATCCGTCCATTAATGGATTTTAATACATCCTTAAGGTGCATCCGTCCACCTAAGGACTTGGTCGTAGATGTGGTTTTGTAGAGATGTATATATGCGCATGATATATCTTAATAACTCTCTTTATTATGATAAACAAGTGCATAAGCCAAAAATTGTTCTGAAAAAATAAAAAGCTACCCTTTGAGCTAAAAAGTACTATAGATAATAAAAACAACTAGAATGAAATAAACTGGAAATGAGGAGTGGTCTGCATGCCTCATCTACTAGTAGTATTTCTTTAGGTGCTCGGTGTTCCATGGATGGTGCAACTTTTATCCGTCAAGTGTCTCTAGGTGATAGGTGTCTTTCCTCTACCACGAAGTGATTCTGTAGGGTCTTTCCCAATTGGGTCCTAGCTTCCCTTGGGAGGGATCTCTTGTAGCATCCGTCACCTTCCTCAGGATGAGATCCCCAACTTGAAAGTCCATGTGTCTGACTTTGGAATTGTAGCGATTGGCCACGAGGTCCTGGTATCATGCTAACCTTTGTTCGGCTGTTGCTCTGACCTCATCCACTAGGTCCAGCTGTAGAAGCATGGCTTCGTTGTTCCTACCCTCATCATGTTTCTCTACCCTGTAGCTTATGAGTCTGACCTCAATGAGGATAACAGCCTTGCTCCCGTATTCTAGTCGAAAGGGTGTTTCTCCTATAGGTGTTTTGGCCGTCATCCTGTATGCCCACAGTACACTTAGCAGCTCGTCTAGCCATATACCCTTTGCCCCCTCGAGCAGAGTCTTAATGATTTTGAGCAAGAATCAGTTCGTGACTTCAACTTGTCCGTTGGCCTGAGGGTGGGTGGGTGAGGAGTAGCAATTCTTGATCCCCAATTATGAGCAAAAATCTCTGAATAACTCGTTGTCAAACTGCTTTCTGTTGTCCGAGACCAAGACTCTAGGGATCCCATACTTGCAGATGATGTTTCTCCAAACGAAACTTCGTACGTTTTTCTAAGTGATGGTGGCCAAGGCTTCAGCTTCTACCCATTTGGTAAAGTAATATATGCTGACCACTAGGAACTTTAGTTACCTTATTGCTATTAAGAATGGGCCCATGATGTCCAACCCCCATTGAACAAAAGGCCACGGCGCTGTCATCGGAGTGAGCTCTTCTGTTGGTTGTCTGATGATGTTGCTGAACTTCTGACACTTGTCGCAAGCTTTGATATAGGCTTGGGTATCCTTTTGCATGGTAGGCCAATAGTATCCTGCCCAAATCAGCTTGTACATTAGCGATCGTGACCTTGAATGGTTCCCGTAGATTCCTCATGGACTTCCTTCATGACATAATTTGCTTCCTCGAGGCTTAGGCATCTCAGGTATGGTCGGGAGAAGCCTCTTTTGTACAAGACATCTTTTATTTGGACGAATCATGTCGCCTAGACCTTAGTTTTCTTGCGACCTCCTTACCGTCGAGTAGCATGCCGTCTTTTAAGTATGACATTATCGGTGTGGTCCAGTTGCTTTTCAAGCCTATTTCCTGCACATTGATGCCATCTATTAAGGGTGAAAGCTGAACAAAAGAAAGTACCTTACTGGAGACGAGCATGTGTTCTGCTGATGTGGTCTTGGAAAGTCGGCCTTCTCATTCTCCTCCCTTGGGATTTGAACAAACTTGGCCTAAAGGTTGTCGCCTACCCACTTCCTTACTTGCTTCAAGTACTTCTTCATCCTTTTTCCCTTGCAATTTTAGTCACCATTCACTTGGCTCGTGATCACCTGTGAGTCACGATACACCATCATACTTGTGGCCCCTGCTGCTTTGGCGAGATCTATTCCCACCACTAAGGTTTCATACTCCGCCTCATTGTTAGTCGTAGGGAAGTCGAGGCAAACCATGCACTCGATCTCGTCCCCTTCTAGAGAGTGTATCACTATCCCTGCTCCACCAGCTTGCCTGTTAGATGACCCATCCGTATGGATAATCCATTGAGGAAGCTCCTCTGCCCCTTGGCCTTCCATATTGGTGAATTCCGCGATGAAATCAACGACCACCTGCCCCTTCACGGCAGTACACAGGTGGTATTATATGTCAAACTTACTCAACTCATTTGCCCACAGTGTTATCCGTTTAGTGGCTTTGGGATTACTCAATGCTCTCTGTAAAGGCTTGTCTGTCAAAACGACCACAGTATAGGCTTGGAAATATGGTTTGAATTTAAGAGCGGTGATCATTAAGGCAAAGGCTAACTTCTCCATCAGAAGGTACTTCTCTGCACCTTGGAGTGCCCGGCTAGTGTAGTACACGGGCTTCTGCACCTTGTCTTCTTCTCTGACTAAGGCTGCACTAACAGTAGCTAGGGAGACGGCCAGGTAGAGAAATAGCTCCTCCCTAAGTTTGGAAGGACTTAGCAATAGCGGGGAAAATAGGTATGCTTTTAGGTCCTTGAATGCTTATTGACACTCGACCGTCCACTCGAAGGACTTCTTCAACGTGCAAAAGAAAGGCAGGCATTTGTCCATTGCCCTTGACACAAACATGTTCAGTGTCGCTACCTTGTCGTTGAAGCTTTACACTTCTTTTATGTTCCTCGGTGGTGACATCTCCATTATGGCCCGGATCTTGTCTGGGTTAACTTCAATGCCTCTCTGAGACATCATAAACCCTAGGAATTTTCCAACCGTTACCCCAAATGCGCATTTGCTTGGATTGAGCTTTATGTTATAAGAGCAGAAAGTATTGAAGGTCTCCTTGAAGTCGTCCAAATGGTCGTCTTCCTGTCGACTTTTCACTAGCATGTCGTCCACATAGACTTGGACATTCCTCCCAATCTGTTGAGCAAACATTTTATTCATGAGCTCTGATACGTTGCACCCACGTTCTTGAGACCAAACGACATCACTTTGTAACAGAAAAGACCTTGGCTGGTGACGAATGAAGTTTTCTCTTGATTAGCCTCGTCCAACTTGATTTGGTTGTAACTAGAAAAAGTATCCAAGAAGCTTGACAACTAGTGTCTTGCTGTTAAGTCTACCAGGACGTCGATCCATGAGAGTGAGTAGCTATCTTTGGGGCACGCATTGTTTAAGTCCATGACGTCTACACACATCCTCTACTTTCTGCTAGCTTTCTTGACCATCACTACATTGGCCAGCCAGTTGGGATAGTATATCACCCTGATGAATTTTTCATCCTGCAATTTGTAGACTTCTTCTGCTATAGCCATGTCTCGTTCTTGGGCAAACACTCGCTTCTTCTGACGGATAAGGGGAAAAAAAGGTGATACATTCAACTTGTGAACCATGATTGAAGGGTCGATCCTCGGCATGTCTTCGTGGCTCCAGGCAAAGACATCCTGGTTCTGTTCTCTCTCAGGAATGTTGTGAGTGCTTGATGGATTGGCGAACTGGTGAGGGTGCCGATCCTAGTCGTTCACTAAAGTCTAGAGTTATCGAGAAGTAGCTCGTCCAACCCCTCAATGGGCTCTGCAACCGTCTGTTGCTCTTCTATGCTCATAGTCTGCAAGTGGTCATCCATTTCCAACATCGCTATGTAGCATTCACGTGCTGTCACTTAGTCTCTACGTACTTCTCCCACTCCGTACTTAATAGGGAACTTGATCATCAGGTGGTAGGTTGAAGTCACAGCCTTCCATAAATTGAGGGTAGGTTAGCCCAGTATGGCATTGTAAGCGAACGAACAATTAATGACAAGGAATGTAACATCCTTAGTAATCTGTTGAGGGTAATCACCAACCGTCACGGGCAATGTAACTACACCAAGGGGGTATACTTTCATTCCTCCAAACCAAGTGGTGCATTGGTCGATACGAGTTGTTCTCTCTTGATTCTCATCTGCTGGAACGCCGGGTAATAGAGGATGTCAGCAGAGCTTCCATTATCGACTAGAACCTGGTGGGTGTTGTAGTCTTCTACTCGTATGCTGACAACAAGAGCATCATCGTGGGGGTGGTGGAGACGTCAAGCATCTTCCTCTAAGAACCCAACTATGGGTTTGTCCACCCGTGCCATCTTTGGAACGAAACATGTTAGCTAGACATTCTGAACCATCCTAAGGTAGGTTTTACATGCCTTCCTAGACGAGCCAGATGTTGTGGTGCCCCTACAATCATCCTTATGTCTCTTAAAGGTGGCCTGTGGTGCTCGTCATCCCTTCTACCAGCCTGTTCCTGCGATGGGTTTGTCCTTTCTTTGCTGACGAATTGCTGTAGCTTCCCCTGCCTGATGAGGGTCTCGATCTGTTGCTTCAAGTCATAGCATTTGGATGTGTCGTGATCGTGATCTTGATGAAAATGGCAATACTTGTCTCTAGACCTCTTATTAGGATCTCCCTTTAACTAGCTAAGCCGCATCAAGGTCATATTGTCCTTGATCTGCATCAGGACTTGATCGATCGGGGCAGTTAGCAGGGTGAAATTTGCAAACCTTCCAGTGGGTGGTTTGGAGCGCCTGTCCTCCCATTAGTCTCCTGTTCTAGTCGTCTTCCGTCCCCTGTCTTGCCGTGCATCTTCTTGCCTTTCCCTCTTTTTAGGTTTTTCCTCTCGGGCCAATAGCGCATCTTTTGCATTCATGTACTTAGTGACTCGATAAAGCACTTCTGACATAGTCTTTGGGTCGTTCTTGTATAAGGAGAATAAAAACTTCCCCTTCCACAAACTATTGGTGAATGCAGCAACAAGTATCTTGTCATTGGCTTCGTCTATCGAAAGGGCTTCTTTGTTGAAACGTGCCATGTAGGACCTTAGCGTCTCGTCTTCTCATTGCTTGATACTGATCAGGCACGCAGTGGATTTCTTGTACCCATGCGCCTTATGAAATGCAATGCAAACTGCGCACTTAGCTCTTTAAAGGTACCGATGAAGTTGGGTGTCAATCTGTTGAACCATATCTTGACAGGACCTTTCAATGTAGTTAGGCAAGCTCGACATATGATCTCGTCTGGAACACCTTGTAAGTGCATGAGAGTTTTGAACGACTCTAAGTGATCCAAGGGATCCTTTGACCCATCATAGGCTTCTATCTACGGCATATGGAACTTTGCTAGAAAGGGCAATGAAGTGGAGGGTGTCGTAAATGGCGAGTATGTCCGCTGGACCAACTTGTCAAGGTCGTTTGACACCCGCCCCTTGAGGGCGTTCATCATGAAGTCCATCCTCTCCTTCATCATCTTCATCTCTGCAACCATATGCGGTGGTGCCATATCTGCAACGGATGGACGAATGGCATCTTATCGCTCTTGTTTGCTTGGGGCATTGCTGCCTTCTAGTCCTTCTCGGTCCCTCCTTTCGGCACTGGTGCCCTCTTGCTCCTCTCCGTGATTGTTGGGCCCAGCATCCCTTTGGCACAGCTGTTCCTCCAGGTCGTGGTTTTGCTTAGTAAGGCGTTCCACAGTCGCAGCTAGAGTCTATACCTGTCTTTCGAGGGCAGTAGTGCGTGGTTCATCTCCGTGATTGTTGTTAGTTGCCATCGAGCGAGTGAGTACCATACAACTATTTGTCTGGGAAGTGGTAATATGGCTACTATTGTTTTCTTTCCCACAGACGGCGCCAACAAATGATGCCAAAAATCTTCAGTGAGCTGCACAATCCTTATGTGCTCTAGACAGAACATGTGAAACAAAAACAAAGAAGACCTTGCAGAGAGTATTGGTGTGGTGCTGGCCAAATACCCTCCAAATGTTAAGTTAGAGAGAATTTCTACAACTCTAGAGTGTCAGAGCTGGAAGAATTACGCATACCTTGATTTGTGAGAGTTTTTGGGTTTTTATAGTAGTGTGAAGCTGACATTCGTTTCTTGGCGAAGAAGGTATTTCCTTGTAGAGAAGATTCTCATTAATGCTCATATTTTATGGGATTCTTTCCTTGTAGAAATTCCTCTGATTAAGGCACAAGAGATTTCCATGTACAAACATTTGTGGAGGTCAAGCTAAGCCAAGCTGGACCCGTCGGCTTCTTCATGCCTGTTGGCCACTTACCTCGCCCGCCAGGTATCGTAGTGGGATCGTCGGCTTATGGTGTCGTTGCTCTTGTCTTGCATATGCGCATGAAGCTGACGGGCCTATGGGAACCGTCGGCTTCCTTGTGTGTGACTCATTAAATCTTCTGCAACACCCTTATCAGTGGGTATTTTCTTTTGGCAAAAATAGCAAGATTTTGAAGTACTAATTAATCTACAATCGGATACCAATACACTTTTAAAGAGAACCACACATTATGCTAAATAGGCTTAATTTGTCCATTTGTTCAATGCACTAGTATTTAATGAAGAGAATATATTTTATATAGTAGCATTCCCGATTAGTGCATGTGTCAAAATAGATATATAATGCGTTAGGTCACCTTTAAAAAGCATATTTTTCTTGTCTTTAATTTTCACATATAAATTATTAATATTTCTTGTAATTCAAATAATTTTATGAATAAAATTTTGTATTCATGATAAATAAAAAACCCAAAATTAAAAAAAAAATTATTTAGATCATTTAGGAGTCTCAATTGAAAACCAAATCCCAAATTCAAAATCTACAATAAAAAGTATGCGGAAAAACGATTAATTAGAGAAAAAATGTCATTTGAAAAAGGTTAATATCGATCAATGATTGATCTATAGAGAAACGAGAGCGTAGAGAGAGAAGTTATCATTAAGACTTTATTTGTGATGTGGAGTTTATTTGTAATAATCTATTAAGAATGTAAAGTTTTGGAATATGTGTTTTCACCTCTTTAAGAGTACTGTTTCACTGTATTGGGTTTGCTCTTTGAAAAAAAAAATCATTTTCCATTTCATTTTTTGTCGCATCAAATACAACAATTTTTTCCCCCACCAAAACACAAATGAAATGTAAAGTGGCTCAGCTAGCTTAAAGGTTCTTACGTAGGGTATCAGCTGGTATGGCTTAGAGAGTGTCATGCATGAGCATTCCATTAATCTTTTAACACCTCCTCTTTGTCTTTGTTGTATGATATATTTAAAACTCTATATTAATCACTTAATTCAAAACTTAAAAGGAATAATCTTTGGCATTAAGGAATGTACGCCCCCACCATTGTGATCAATGATAATATTTTTAATATTAATATTCTGATATATGTAACTTGTTATTCGGTAAAATTCCCAGAATGACAACACTAACTTAACGTAGTCAAGATGATGGTTGGGTACATTTACATATGCTACAGTACAACTTGCTCTTCAATGTGCAAAAAGCCACTTAAGTCATTGTCAAGTAATCATAAAGGGTAAGTTTGGAATGCATTGAGATATCTTCTTCCTAAACAATGATCTACAAATAGACACCAATTGGAGCTCAAGTTCCTCAAAGCAAAGCCTCATATTAACTCACTTCACAAGCTTCAAAACATACATACTCACATTTTCCTACTTTTTCAAACTTCATAACAATGGATGTGGTGACAGGGTTGGTGGCTGAAAAGCCAGTAGTGATCTTCAGCAAGAGCTCTTGTTGCATGAGCCACTCCATAAATTCACTAATATGTAGCTTTGGGGCAAACTCTACAGTCTATGAGCTTGATCAGATACCAACTGGAAGGCAAATTGAAAGAGCACTGTTGCAGTTGGGGTGTCAACCAAGCGTACCAGCTGTGTTCATAGGGCAAGAGTTCATTGGTGGTGCAAATGAGGTTATGAGCCTCCAAGTAAGGAATGAGCTGGTCCCATTACTCATAAGGTCCAAAGCTATATGGATTTGGAATAAAAGTAAATAACTTCTGCATCGAACTTCAACACCATGTTTCTATAATATAATGCTACTAGGGCTTGAATAAGTGGTGTTTTGTAACTCTACTTGTACTCTTTCTTTTTGGCTGAGTGGAATAACAATCTTTTTTTTTTTCCCTCAAACTAAGTTCAAGAGGAAGTGGAATAACTTTAACTGTCAAGTACTATAATGCATGTCTATCTTTCACCAAATTCACTTACCACAGCTCCATTGATAAGTAATTTTGTGTGAAAACCAATATTGGAAAGTGGAAACCCATCTCTAATTCAGTCCCATTAATCAAGTGTTTGTGTATAACTTGATATTGAGAGTGCTATACCTAGTAATAATCCAGACTTTCAATGATGAAAGCAAGGTATTGTTCACCCACTTCATAAATGGAAGAAAACAGTTTAAAAGATTCATAAATGCTCCTGTTAGTAATTTAGTAGTATTTTCATTCATCAGAAACATCTGTTCAACCATAAAATGCCTGAATCACATCATGCACAAAGACAAGAATATATGGAATACTGAACCACGTGATCTGAGTAAAGAAGAAAACAACAGCTCCTGCATAAATATGCCTTCATCCACCACTACCAGGGAGTTATTATGTGACTGCTTAAGTTTATCTTCTTATGCTGATAATCTCAATTTTTATAACAGTTTATTTTTTCTTTTTTCCCTTTGTTGACTGAAATAGGGAATATGAGGGGAAAGAAGTTTCCCTTTTCTTGTTTATCTTCTTATGCTTATATTTTTCTTAATTAGCCTCATGTTTTGTCAGTTGCATATTTCATGCTTTAAAAAACAAGAAAAGGGAAGCTTCTTTCCCTATATTCCCTATTTGGAAAAAAGCATTAGAAGAGAAAGTTGAGCTATATATATATATATATATATATATATATTTTTCTTTTTTTCTTTTTTTCTTTTTTTTCTTTTTTTTTTCAATCTATAAAAGCATTATTATAGACAAAATATACATATTGCACTCTTCATTTTTTACAACAACTAATATGATTTATTGTGATCGAAATAACATTACTTTCATTAGAGTCTACCATTGATATTATTTTTATCACGAATAATATATAACATATTATGACATTAATTATGAAAAAAGTTATTCTCTAACTAGACTTATTGTTAAGAGAGAGATGACAAAGGAACCTAAATCAAATCCGTGTGTGTGATGATAGGAGCCGACCATGCATTTACTATATTCTAGTTCTAGACATATATGCATCCACCAAACTTGAGAGAGATTGCTGCCCCTAACGTACACTTTTAGGTCTCATATGCTTAAATATTTGCAGAAATCATTTTATTAGATTCTAGTTGTCGACATGCATCCACCGATATAGACATTGCCGTACTCCACTTTACCATATATATACTTCATCTCTTAACATGCTATGCCTCATTTTTGCAGAATAATTTTGGCAGGCGGAGAGGAGACTTGCACAAAAGTTTTTTTTTTTTTTTTGAGAAAGCTTGCACAAAAGTGATGAATAAAAAACTTCAAGGATTAAATTTAGTTAAAGTTACAACAAATAACAAACAAATTAAAGCAACAATCGATGGTGGTCCATTCGAAAATAATAAAAAATAAAAAAGTGTTCATGAAAAATGAAGTGGTTAAGAGTGAAAAATATTTTCCAAAATGTTACATACTCAACAAACGGCCACAAATGAATTTCATACCATAAAAATATCTTCCAAAGGTATAATTGCATCTTTCTTTTTGCACTCTCTCTTCTCCACAAACCAACAATTGACCGATAATTGACATTTTTACTTGAACTAATTGTTTTTTCACTTAATTTTTTCTACAAAGACTCTGAATTTGGAAAATATATATTTCAATTTAAGGCTCCCAAATGACAAAAATATATATATTATTTGTACTTTTGTATTCTATCTTCTTGAATGAAATATTCTGTTCATATACTCTACTTATTTGGCATAACAACAAATATTAATGATTTTTCATACAAACCATGCAAATAACATAAAAAATCTCTAGCTCATTTTTAGGTTTGCAAAAAATGAGTTATTTTTCAAACAACTGTTTCGATAAAAATAAATGGAGCATTTACTCTAATATAAATTAAATTTTATGAATTGGATTGCAATTAAATTATGAAACATTATGTGGGCCTAAAACTACAAGATGAGTCTACACTAGCTTTGACTATTTAAGTGATGTGGGCTGATATGTCTAGTTTAGTTTTCCAAATCATACTAGATCATATAAGAGTTCTGTAATTCAACTGGAATATCCTAGTATTTTTAATAGAAACAATTAAGATTCAAATTTTTCCACCCTCAATTATCGAGTTATAAAATAAATAAATAAATCATATTGATCCATTTCATCCAAAAAAAGAAAAATCATTTTGATTAAGGTGACCCTGCATATATAAAATATAATTGACCTTTCATTTTATCTTGTGACAAGGATGTTCATTTTTCAGGACTCGAGTACGTGACTCTCTCTTTTTTTGGCTGCCTGTAATCCCCGTCTATCTGAAAATAACTAAAATACTTGAAAATTTCTGGGCACTCCTTTTGTCATATATATATAAGCACAATTTTGACGTTATCAATTATCATCAGAGAGAGAGAGAGAGAGAAAAAAAAAATAAGAAGAATCATTCTCATGATTGATGATTCCGATTGGTGTCAAAAAAGCAGTTTGTACAAAAAAGTTGAACTGATTGGATTTTGGTAAGATGTGATGCCAATTTCTCCAGAACTCTACTACTATGTGTCCATGTCTTCAATAAGAGAAACTTTTATTGGTTTTTTTTTAAGCTGAAATAAAGTTTATTGGTTACTCATTTATGGTAGACAAACTTTATGAACATAATTACAATTTGAGGTGATACCAGATTATTGATATGGTGAAACATACCCAAAATAGGGGTGTGCATACTCCAAGAAAAAAAATGGGGTCGGATTATTCAAGTAATGTATTAGGTAGGATTTGGGTTAGAAACGGGTTGTCATAAATAGGTTGCGAGTGGTTCATTTCAATTGAATTACGAGTTGACTTGTATTTTTTATATGTGCACAAAAAATAAATAAATATGATTATTGTTGGTATTGAAAGAAAGACAGACTATTTTTTTTAAACCATTTTATTAAAATAAATTATTAAAATTCACATGCTAAGTTATATTTAAAATTTTCAAATTGATCAAAACTATTAATTCTCAAAATACCATATTAAATCAACCTTAAAAACTAAAATAAGAATAATAAGATAAACTTATATATATATGATGCAAGCTTTTAGCGTAATCACACTAGCTAACCTCATATGCCTAAAACGTCAATATATATACTCTTTGAGTATCATACCAATCATAATATTATAACTGGCTACTTGCACTTGGCTTGTATAAAGTAATATGCAATAATTTTGTGTCCTATGCAGAGAATATCTTAGTGACACAAACTTTTCCAATTAGTGCAATGTGAAAAATAGATAACATGAGTTGTACGGAAAATTGTGGATTTCCAAAGCTATCAGGGGCAGAGTACTTTATTAAGCATCTTTCAATCGCATTCTCTTTTTTTCTTCTCTTTCTATTGGCTTTCGTTTCGTTTTTTGTTTTTTGTTTTTTTTTTCCTTTTCTCTAAAAATAAGTTCTACTCATATGGATAAACTCAACTCCATCATCGACCTCATATATTTAGGGCACATGTGCCCTAAATTATGCAAATAGCAAAATCATTTGTTAGATATTGCTTTAGTTAGTTAACAACTAAGACTTTGTGGCCAAGTTGTATGATACTCGTATCTGAAAATAAAGTTAGATTGCTTTGGCTAACAAATTTTATCTACAAAATCATTCCAATCTTAGTGAAAAACCATTCTGGGTATCTCTAATATATTTATCCATTACTTTTTACCTTTGGAATATGTTCAGTATTGTCAACTTTTGTATGTCAATTTATTAAGTTTTGCCACTTGTTATTCTATGAAAGTTTTTATGACAACACTAACCTTAAGCTAGGCCAAAAATGATAGTTACACACATTAACATGCTAATAGGCAACTTGTAATTACATGCAGAAAGCCAGAGATGGTCTTAATTATTATGTAATTGCAAAGGGCAACGTGGGAATTCAGTGGTATATCTTCTGGATTGTTTTATTATTCCCTTTAGGAAGTTATTCTATCTGGGAAATTATGCAATCCTCACTACACTAACTTAGTATAAATAAAACCACCAAACCGAGCTCAATTCCTCAAAGTAATCACAAGCTTCATAAAACACACACGTTTCTGACTCCTTTAATAGTTACAGATAGCAATGGATATAGTACAAAGGTTGGTGGCTGAAAAGCCTGTTGTGATCTTCAGCAAGAGCACTTGTTGCATGAGCCACTCCATCAGGTCACTCATATGTAGCTTTGGGGCAAACCCTGCAGTTTATGAGATCGATAAGATACCAAACGGACAGCAAATTGAGAGGGCATTACTGCAGCTGGGGTGTCGGCCAAGCGTACCGGCTGTGTTCATAGGGCAAGAACTCATTGGTGGTGCAGATGAGGTTATGACTCTCCAAGTCAAGAGCAAGCTTGTCCCACTGCTTATAAGGGCTAAAGCTATATGGCTTTGGAATGGAAATTAAGTACTAGACAGTTCTCAATTTCCATTTTTTGGGTATAGTAATAAACTTGAACTGAGAACTGGCAACGTCACCCCCCTCCCCCGCGTCCTTTTCTTCTTCTCCGGGCGGCGCTTTTTGTGTTAAACTCCTTTCTTCTTTAACTATGTTCAAGAGAGAAACATGTATTTGACTTAGTATATAATGTATGTCAATCCTTTAACCAAATCATTTACGGCTCCTTTTGATTATCAAATGCAAGTGTTTTGACAAACCAATGTAATAAGGTGCAATTTGAACATAACCTAAAGTGACCTAACATATAATACCGGTCATTATAGGAGAAACTTCTAGGTGGAAACAAGGATAGATATCATGGGAATATATGGTGAGGGTCCACTGCAGCATACACGAAAACATCCTTACCAGGACACTAAATCAAGATTGGTTTTTGTTATTTAATTTTTCGTTAATTGAATAGCCATCTTGGACTCATGGAAGTGACATGAGATGCAGGTAACACCAAGTTCCTGATGTCACCTGGTATGATATTTCCTTGGTTAATTAAGCCTGAGCCATTAGCGCAGTCAATAGGTTGCATATACAGCAGTCACTTCCATAAATATGATCAAAACCATAAACCATGAGTTTGAGTACCTCAAGCCAGCTATACGTGCCCAGGTTAAAAAATTTGTGATTGCCTTTTCCCTCTAGCAGTTCTAACCAGGTTGTCATGACCTTATTGATAAACCCATGTCTAACCCAATCACTACATATATTTGCACCTGACCTAACCAATATATTACTCCAACTAAAATTTAATTAGGTATAACTTTCTTAAGTATTGTTCCTTAAATTATTCCCAGTCAAATTTAGTATGCATTGAAATAGATAACATTATTTTTATGTATTGATTAGTACAGTTATGTGATTGAATTCAATTGAGAAATCTAATAAGGCACAACACCAAAAAACTTGTACATAAATCTTTCTCTATTACTTCTACTGAACAAACTGTTCATACATCTCCTTATTAACAGGAGACATAACTAAGAATATCAATGATGATAGCAATGTCATGCACACCTTATGGTATGGAAACAAACATATTGAAACAATTAAATCATCAAATGCTGCTGTGATAGGCCAAAAACGTATTGACCCCTTGTGATGAATTAATTAATTAATTAGCCAAGTTTAATTAATTAATCAAATTAACATGCAAACGCATGGTAGCACAAACAAATCACCAATTAAACAAAGTGCAGCGAAAATTAAATTGACACTGTAATTTATTTACAAATGAGGAAAACCAACACGGCAAAAACCCTACCGAGTGATTTTAAGGTCACCACTCCCGGGAATCCACTATTATCACAACAAGCGGTTACAAGTAAAGGAATTCTAATATCTTATACCAACCTACAGTTGAACCCTTACCTCAATACTCAATTGGACTTGTTCTGTAGTAACAATCTCTCCTTGTAATACACGGCTCCCAGTACGTGGCTAACCAAATGCACGGATCTTAGTACGCGACTTCAATCACCAACTTAGAGAATGTTGTTGGCTGCAAAGTTCTAAATTTCTTCAGTTCATCCAGACGATGAAGATCAAGAAGATACTTGGTCACAAAACCCTACAGTGCACAAACACTGCAACTTCTACACAAAAACGATGAATTAGGGTAAAACTCTATCTCCGGTCACAATTTGCTTGAACAAATTTTGCTCAACACTTATGCAACTTGTGTCCACTTGACGGCCCTTAAAATAATCTATTTATATGTCTAGAGTTGTGAGAAAAGAAAGTCAAACACATAATCACAGATTAGAGTCAATAGATACTAGCTGTCGAGCAGCTGTCGAGCCACGGGGCTGGAACAGCTCTTCAAGCTCAATAGATACTAGCTATCGAGCTTTGATGGACTTGCACTTTTCAGCTTGAATCTTGGATAGACTTGCATGGTTTCAACACTTAATCTTGAAACACAGTTTCTTGAAGTATTAAACACATCCTAGATCTACCCAAATACAAGTAAAGTGCGCTTTGTCAAAAGATTAGTCAATTACATAAAATAGTGACATATGTTCCTAACAAGTGAATCACATATGTCCTAACATGCTGGAATCAGGTACCATCTGCACATGCATGTGAATCCATTGGTAAATTAGAACATATTATTCGTTCAATCAAAAACATACATGCATGAATATTTGGTGATAATGCACAACCAAATCATGATGAAGAACCGTGGAACATGCATGTGTTGCATGCCAAAGCCCCATAAAGGATCACATCATGCACAAAGATTGGGCATTACGCAATTAGTGAACATTGTGGTACGGTGAATGAAGAAGTAAACAGTAGTTTATGTACTAAAGATACCAGAAACCACCTGGGGAATTTTGACACAGAAATTCAACCCATCTTGCAGTGATCAATATATCTTGATTGTAGTTGTGGAGAATAATTAGATTTGCCAAGAATAATATTATTAAGCAAAGATCTTTTATGTCTTCATTTGCATCGAGTGCATATATCTTGTTCTATACTTGGAAAGGTTAGGTTTTGGAGAACTTTTTTCCTGTCCTCCATCTAGAAAAGCATTAAAAAAGTTGAGTCATATTGTCATGTGTTTGAGTTATTTATCATATTTCATGCTTGAAAAAACTATGCTTGGTGGAGACTTTCCTATTTCGCATCTATAAAAGCATAAAAGGAGAAGCATACAAATAGTTGTCAACCATCTTTGTCACTGAGCCAGGGGGGGGGCCATAGGTGAGAGAGAGAGATAAAGAGAGGTGAATAATTTGTAGAAACAGTGACTTACAACCTTGATCTAATCCATGTTTGTGATGCTAGGAACCGTCCGCGCATTCCTTATATATTCTTCTCTTCTACACATGCATCCACCAAAGTTAAAATTTGCCCCACAACCACTTGAAGAAATGTACCTTTTATCCTATATGTTCCCATCTCTATCTCTGATGAGGATTAGATTTGTGTAAAATGTATCTATTTATGGAGCTAGAAGTACATGAAGAGGATTTTTGCATCAAAAATTACCTAGAATAAATTACAAATATGAAATAACAGTAGAACGTACAACACAACTTAAAATACAGAAACCTCACAATGGTGCAGCATAAATCTGTTAAGTTTTGGTGATTACACATGACAACAATAAAGAACTCTTATTAATGCAGAACATACTATGCTAGATATCATTTTAACTAAAAGTAAATCTTAAATTAGATATTCTCCAATTAAAAATATTCAAAAAGATTATTGATTGATATAGTACGGTTTATAATTTGACTAGAAAAGTCTTAAAAGCTCCTAAAATTAAGAAATAAATCCCTCACTCTTTAAATTTCAAAAAAAATACATAATGCTTTTTATTAATAAAAAAAAAAATGTCTTCATATTATGTTTTACTTCACTTACATAGTTGTTATGGGTTTTTAGGTTGACAAATTCCATGATTTGTAATCTTCATTGAGTTTGTAATAAGTTATTATATATTCAAGATTAAGTGTCCAAGATGTAACTCAAAAAAAAGAAGAAAATGAAGACTTTTGACTACCATTCAATTGATGCTTGATCAATCGAAGCATGGGTTTTGTCAAACTTTCAATCATAGCTCGATTGATCGAAACAAGGTTTTTAACACTTCCTCAATAGTGAACTTGCTTGATTGAGATATAGGAATCCTGAATTTGACATGTATTAAATAAGTCAGTTGTTGACTTGAAAGTCGTGTTATACATTCAAACATTTAAAAAAGGCTTACTAAGGACGACTTCTTCAAAGATTTAGAGAGCTTATATTGTGTGCTATTAGTTAATTCCTTCTTAGGGTTAGTGAACCTTATAGTGGTTTCATCTCGCCACTGTACCTTGTGTTTTTTACTTTATTGTTTGTTACTTTACATATGGTGGCGTGCGGGTTGTGGACCTTGTGGTAATTAACCTATGATAATACTGTTTACGTATTTGGTTAATTAGAGTAACTTAATTAATCCACTGACTAAGGGATCAAAATATAGCATTTCCAGTTGCATTGATAGGTAAAGCATTATGCAAACATGTGATATGTACTCCACGTAAATGAAAAAAAATACATATGGAATAACTATGAATCGAAAGTAAATTTTAGTCTAGTATAGTCTATAGGTCAGGTAAAGTGCTTTGACATGTCTAACAAAAACTAATAACGTTAGTGCTAAATTTCCTCTAAATACTTTATAAGTAAAGGGCTCAATGACACTCATGTAAGATATAACTGCATGGTCTGCAAGTCGTTTAATTAGGCAACACCCTATCTAGATCTAAGCCTTCCAATTATCTTTCACATCACAAATCACACCAAATCAAAACATTGGACGTCAACCTTCAAAACACAACATACATTAAAACGTCTAGAGTTTAAATTCTCACTCTCCTATTGTAACTATCGAATTAACAAATACCAATAACTTTTTTGCTAAATGCTTTTATACATATGAATAAATTCAGTGTTTTTACCCTTTTTTTTTATAAGTAAATTGGTGTTTTCACAATCTATGAAGAATAGAATATACATTATTCCCATAACTCAAATAGATAAAACAAGACAGAAAAAAGTGATCATTGATAAATAGTTATGTAATGAAAGAAATAATTTGATCAGTGATACTTGTATTTGTACTGTGATTACATATTAACTCTACAGTCT
This sequence comes from Quercus ilex subsp. ballota, assembly GCA_032727855.1. Lineage (NCBI taxonomy): Eukaryota > Viridiplantae > Streptophyta > Magnoliopsida > Fagales > Fagaceae > Quercus > Quercus ilex. The sequence continues at coordinate 23,817,225 of CM064919.1, forward strand.
TTGTTGTATATTAGCATGCTCATAACCTAATTACCGACCAAAAAACACTTTTTCATAGAGAATCAAGGAGAAAATGAGCTTTTACTCTTTTTTTTAAAAATATCCAACAAAATGTCTCATATTTGAAACTATTTAGGGAAATACCCCTGTTTTGAAACTCGATTTTCTAAAAATTGAGTTTCAATTTAAAACTAGATTTTTGGACAATCGAGTTATAGTGAACTGAAAAATTAAAAAATTAAAAAAAAAAAATTTCTAGAACTTGAGTTCCAAAAAAAATAAAATAAAATAAAATTCTAAATTCACGTTCGCTATAATTCGATGTTCCAAAAATCGAGTTATAATTTGAAACTCAATTTTTAGAAAATCGAGTTTCAAAATAGAAGCATTTCTCTAATTAGTTTCAGACATTTGACATTTTGTTGGATATTTAAAAAAAAAATGGCAATAGCTCATTTTCTCTAGAGAATCAATGAATCAAAGAGGATAAAGATTTTTGTTATATAGGAATCTCCCAATTGGTTAAAACAGTAACCATCATATGTTATTTGTGAGGGAAATATATGTTAAGGGGCATTTCTTTTTGTGTGGTAATGGAAAAAAAGTTGTGGGTCCTTAAAGGAATAATTGTCTCCGTCTAGTACGGTCTCTACTTGGAATTATTTCATGATATTAGGGCCGTATTACCCTTTTTTTCCTAAGCATGATATCTTTTTTTTTCAAAATTTCTTCTTGGTGTTTTCACATATGCTTTTATACATATGAATAAATTCGGTGTTTTTACCCTTTTTTTTTATATATAAGTAAATTGGTGTTTTCACAATCTATGAAAAATAGAATATACATTATTCCCATAACTCAAATAGATAAAACAATACGGAAAAAAGTGATCGTTGATAAATAGCTATGTAATAAAAGAAATAATTTGATCAGTAATACTTGTATTTTTACTCTGATTACAAATTAACTCTACCAACTTTTTAGTATATTAGCATGCTTATAACCTAAATACTGACCAAAAAACACTTTTTCATAGAGAATCAATGAATCAAAGAGGATAAAGATTTTGTTATATAGGAATCTCCCAATTGGTTAAAACAGTAACCATCATATGTTTTTTGTGAGAGAAATATATGTTAAAGGGGCATTTCCTTTATTTCCAATTAGTCCTATGCGTGGTAATGGGTAAAGCCGTGGGTCCTAAGGAATATTTGTCTCCGTCTAGTACGGTCTCTACTTGGAATTTTTTAATGATAGTAGGGCCGTATTACCTTTTTTTCCAAAGCATAATATCTTTCATAAAACTGCATGCGAATCTAGCCGGGGCAGAAAAGGTGCTTCCAATTGGATAAACCCAAACTTTTCTCCTTTTCATTTTTATCACCTTGGGAGATGCTTCAAAATAGAGAGTACGGCAGATATTTTTTTTTTTTTTTTTTTTTTTTGATGGGAAGTACGGCAGAGATTTTATGAGAATTAGAGGAAAATAAAAATTCATTGTGCAAAGTCTAAGAGTATTGGACACTCCATTTAACAAAACAGAAAAGAGATAACTTACAAATTACATCTTCTAAATTTAATGTGTTTATCAAGTTCTTTTAACTTTAATTTATTTTTAATTTAGTCATTTTATCTTGTAATTTTATCTAATCTTGTCATTAGTCTTAGTTTTTTTTTTCCATACTTTTCAAAATGATGTTAATTTTGGTGTACTTAACGATGCAAATTGGACAAAAAGACTATCGAAAATATATGTTAGATAAAGAATTGAAATGAAATTTAAATAATTAATTTCAGAATAAGTCAAAGTTAAATAGTGTAATTAGTAATGTAACCGACAAAAAATCAAAGTGGAACAAAGAAAATCAAAGACACTATTACCAAAATCTTGGACATGCCTTGAAGATAAATATAGCATTAGAAATGCACCTCTTCTCAATAGAATTATCCCATTTGGCTTTTTAATAAACTAATATTATTTTATATAATTGCTACTTGTTATTCCATGAATGTAAGATATATGACACACTGCGCTTAACGAAGCAGAAACCGTTGACAAGAAGGTGATGTGCAACGTGTTATTCTTATTTTCCCAAAGAACCAAAAGTCTTTATCAAGCAATCATGAAGGTTGATCTCGAAGAATCCAATCACTTTATTTTTTTCAACATTATATTCTTCCGGACGAACAATACATCCCCACACCCACACTAAAACCTTCCACAATAAAATTATAAATAGGCCTCCATTGCAGCTCAAGCTCTTCACTGCAAAACACCAACACTCACTTACAAACACTATAACATTCCCAACTTCTTTTTGCTTATTACAACCAATGGCTGCAGTGACAAACTTGGTAGCTGAAAACCCAGTTGTGATTTTCAGCAGGAACATTAATTGTCCAATGACTCACACAGTCAACTCACTCATAACTGGGTTTGGGGCAAACCCTGTGTTGTACTATCTTGATAGGATGCCCAACAGGCAGCAAATTGAGAGTGCACTGGCTCAACTTGGTCGTCAGCAAAATCAACCAGCTGTGTTCATAGGGCAGCAATTCATTGGTGGCCCTACTGAGGTAAATAGTCTCCTCTTAAGGAATGAGCTTGTTCCACTGCTGTTAAGGTCTAACGCTATATGGGTATGGAGGGGAGCTTGACTTTGTTCACGTACGTACGGACACTCAATAACAGCTTGTTAAGCAGACTAGCTTCAATAAAAGTCTATGTTTTTGTTTTCTTTTTTGGGTGGGGTTTTCTCTAAAATAGTACTATAATGGAAATGAGAATGGGCATGGATTATGTATACTATATATAGAGCCACTTTGACTTGTACTAGTACCATTAATTATTAGCATTATATAAAGGTCACTTGTAGTTTTCCCTTTTTGCTGAATAATATTATGAGTTATTAGTATTATTATTGTTGTTGTTCTTGCCTGTGCTTCTTCTTCCTCTTCCTCTTCTGTCCTAGACCAGTAGAGAAAAATGCAAAACTAGGCTACATAAGTTTGTCTCTGATGAGAAAGTTCTAAATTGTATTGGAGAACCTACTAATTATCAATGGCTGTAGCCTGCATGCATTAGAGTAATTGATTTTGAGCTCACTCGGTCGCACCTGCATTCAGAGAGAGATTGAGACACAAAGAGAAGCAACTGGCAAAAGAAGGGAGCTGCAGAAGAAATCTGCATAAAAAGAATAATGAGACGCCAAGGGATGTAAAAGTTTTGTCGTGGAATATGATAAAACGTAGATGGTGAACGCAGAAAGTGAAAGGATTATGTATTCTTTTCTTTTCTTTATCTTTTCTGAATAATAATAATACATAAAAAGACTAGTAGTCTAATACGTGTGTGTCTATATATATACACACACGCTTCTAGCTAATACATCCTTTAAAAATGATATTGTATAAACACATATCACAAAATAAATACACAAGCACACACATACATACACATATGTTCATACGTAATTATGTATACTTTTGCTATTTTGCTTGAAAATGTGTGCAGAATTTTTTATATTTTGTGAGAGATAATTAAACTAAAATTATAAAAAACAAATTCTTCATTAAAATTCTTTTTTAGATGTTTTAAACCTTGTACATTTTGTTTATATTCTACTTTCTTTCGTATAAAATTGAATAAACCATATGTTATTAACTAGTTGAAAGATTTATAAGTTTTATATAAAATAAAAATGAATTTTATTGTGCACTTATGTTGTATTTGTAATATATTTAATATTATTCACTTGTCATGAGATAATTTTTGCTTTAGTGAATTAACCTTTTAAACATTTGAATTTCTGATATTTTTATTTACCACTCACAATACTAACAAATTTATGGAATACACTAGATGCCTAGCATATATACTAATTATTTGACCCACAAATAACAAAGCAATACATTGATCAAAAACCATTTTAGGAAACTATCATTCCAATCAATTTCTCAAAAAACTCTATCTTCTTTTCAATTGATATCTCACGTAACTTTTGCACTCTTTCTTATCCCAAAGATCAAAAAACTAATTACTAGAAATATAAGAAAAAAAAACGTATTAGAATCACTAAAGAATAGTACTCATGTACTATTTTCAAAAAAATAATGAATTTGAGTGGGTATTTTTTTTACAATTTGTATAATCTATTTATAATCTTATTATTTTTTATGAAATATATACTATAATTTTTGTAACTTTTTTAAAGTTCCATAAAAGTCTTTTTTTTTTTTTTAGGGGGGCCATATGATATATTCTGGGAGGCCAAACTATTAAAAATTTTAATTTTAACAATAAATATATATATATATATATAAATTAATAATTTTGGGAATAGGGGTCCATGGTCCCCCTTAGTCCCTACATAATTCCATCCCTGATAGCATTCATGCATTACCATGCTAATTAATACAAATTTAGTCAAATCTGATAATAAAAAAATCTTCACTTTTCGAATTTTATTTAAAAAACGCTATTTAAACCCCCTAATCGGCTTAACTACTGAATTCTAATTGATTTATTCAATTCTTAATCTTAATAGGTATTAATTAACCAAGGTTCTAATCACAATGTTTGATGGTTAAACATATTTAAACAGTATAGCACATAGATCATAAAAACACACACAAACACAGGCAGCTAATATTCACAAAATGATTGAAAACCCTAAACAGTAAGTAAAAACAATTAAGGGGCAAATCTAAATTAGCAAATTTACTATAGGAGAAAATTGTTGAAGTACAGATGATATTCACACAACTTCCTGTACCTAAGCTCCCAGCTCACTCATGCTAGCAATTGCAAACTCGTGTCTTGTGCCTTTTAAATTATTCGTTGCGCACGACAATATGCCACTTGCAAACCGATCTGTCAACCACTCCAAAACTCCTTATAAATTAAAGCGACTTCTAATTAAAACAAGTTTGCATTTGATCAATCTCTAAAGCACCAAACTTGCCTGGTTTTGGGTGCTTGTATCAATTTATATATAATTGGCATGATAACACCATGCATGTCGAGTAATCCATAATTCCTGAAGTTATTCATCTAACGTTGTTTGGCGGGTTTCAATGTCGGCATGTGATCAAGGGCCTGGTGTAGCGTCCAACACAACAACAGATGAATGAACATGGTGATCATCTGATCACTGTATATAGGAGTTTTTCGCTCTTGTATTTTCATTGTCTCGCTGGCTTCATTATTAGCAAGCTTATTTGATTCTTAGTTCTTTACTACTGAATAGTCTAAAGTCTAAACCATGGGCTATATATATAAAATGAATAGTTAGGATTATGGGACTCCCACACTATGTCAGAACACCCTTTATAAGGTGTGGAGTTAAATGGATTAGATGGCAGAGAAGCCCATCCTATCTTATTTGGGTTTGAGCATAGGTTGGGTTAGGTGAGGTTGAAAAAACTCAACTCAACCATAACCATAAAATGGGTAAAAATCAAACCAACCCAACTCAATAATCCGTCATTACAAACGCAGCCTAAGTAAATATCATCAACAAAGAAGAGGTTGTTGAAAGTCGGTCTATTCAACCGAATTCGGGAATAGTCCAAGATTAAATCAAGCACAAGAAAAAAGGCTATTCAAACAAATTATGATAAGATATAGGGATAGGGGCATAATTACGAGTTTACAACAGGATAGGAATTATTATAGGACCTAAAAAATCCAAATAAGACCAAATTAATAGACCAAATTAAGTTTTGCTAGAATGGTTTATAAAAATAATATAGTTGTGTTTTAGTTAATAACTAATAAAATCTCTTATGGTTAAATAAGAGATTTAGGGTTCAATCTCCGCCTACACCAAAAACTGATTGGTATCTTAGTCTGATGATAAAGAGCTATCATAAAATGCAAACACCATAAGTTGAAATCTCTCAAAAAAAAAATATATAGTTAATCAATCACCTAATATATAAAGTTTTTTTTTTAGAAAAAAAAAAAAACCTTTATATATATATATACACACACATTTGCACAAATTACGATTAAATTATTATTTTGTTTATAAGAATTAATATAAACAACAAATTATCATTGCAAAAGAATTCCTAACAGGATTCAAAAGTTCCCCTATACTCAATTTGGGTTTCCTAATATTATCTCGGATCCAATGCCATAGTAACGGTTACCTTGGTGCACACGTGACCACATGGTCTTAGCTTGGGACAACAAAATCAAAAGCTTGCTTTTAACTTTGTTTTTAAGCGTGAAGGCTGGTCAAAGTATGTGCATGTGTGTGTTGTTTTGGTTCACTTTTATCTTGGTTAAATAGCTTATGCTTCAAAATGCATTTTTACTTTGTTGAAAAATGACGAAGTTCCAAACTGCCATCATTGACGTGAGAAAAACTTTGGGTTCAAAAACAATCACTTTGAGCAAAATGCCATCACTCAACCTGTTTGTTTCACTTTGAACAAAATAGCAACATTCATTTCATCTCAACCTGTTTGGGTCACACATTGATAGCTTAAGAATAAGAGGTACATTGATGTGAATGGGACTCTAAACTCTATGACTACGAGGCTATAAAGAATCCCAAGTAGTCCGTACTCATTGGGGCCCTTGAAATGGAACAGGCCCATCTGTGTGTGATCTGTAAAGCCCGGAGATCAGATTAGGGGCTATCATGTGGAGGCCCATGTATATAACCTAGCCTTTTTTTAACAGTGAAACATTTTTTGTCCCCATTTTGATGGATTTTTAATAGTGAAACTGAAAGCTGCCTATTATTTCACCTTCCCAAAATGTAAAAAAATATATATATATTAACCCCATATTACTCCCTAACCATCATCTATTCCTCTTCCATATAATGACTAATGATAAAGTCGATCTTCAATTATTTGAGTCTTTTGTAAGTTTTTACTTTTCAGAGTGACCATTTCTCTTTATTAAATAAATAAATAAATAAAAAGGTGAAACGATCTCCAAATCTATCCCTCCAAAAGCCTTATTTAAGCGAGACAAATACTAAATTATAATCATTTTGTTAACATAAATTTAATAGTTAAAACTTAAAAGAGAGGCTAAACAATATGTTTGTCAAATTAACACATTCCCACGATTAAGATCACACGATCATCATATGATTTAGGGGTGTTCATGGTTGACTCTGGGTAGGTTTTTGCTCCGCCCGTCAATTAACTCTCTCTCCACTCGCTCTATGCTCAATGAGGGTCAATTTCACATAATGAAACTTACTGCTAATCGACAAAATCGAAAATTAACCATGAGGTCGTTGGTCTGGATTGAGCAGTTGGATTGAGATTCTCGAATCTATGGACACTCCTAATATGATCTAAAGGATAATTATCCAATTTTGGGTGTATGGAATGATGTGATAATATTATACAATACACTTGACAAAACATCTATAAAGCACATTTTAGTGCCAACTTTAATTTGGTTAGCGACGGTGAATGATCTTATTCTTAGGATCATAATGAACCATGCAATCATCCTTGTACATGTGATGCAGTGCAGCATATAATATAACGTTCTAGAAGATTCAAAAGGGTAGGCGCATATGTTTTCGGTACACCATAATTATGGCTACCAGCTTTGCATACCTGCACTGATGATTCGACTCCCTTTACTTTCATGACCTTACCTTAGTGTCAAAAAAAAAACTTTTGGCCATTGCAGTCCTTTTTATTTTTCCTTTTTCGGATCCAATTTTATGGCATAGGAAACCAAGCTTTTAGAAATTAATGTCACAAATTTTTTTGAAGCACTATATATGGTGCATAATTGTTAAAAAAAATTGAAATTAGGGAAAAAAAAACATTCCCATTTACAATCAACTACTTAGGTCAACATAATATAAGAGAATATATTTTAGGCACCAATAACCATCACTGGTCCTTGAAACTTTGAACTTAAAATTGGTACATTTGTATATAATCATTAAGCCCATAAGTAAAGGATTTATAATTTATCTATCCATCTCTTTCTTGAAATTAATTGACTAAAAGGAGGGGAGGGGTTGCAAGTATATATACCAAAAGCTAAAAGGGAAGAGATAGTGTTGGGCCAGTTGAATTGGAAACTCAAAAACATCATATGTTTATAACCATTTCTAAGGAGACAAGTTCCATTAATAAATCTTTAGAGGCCGCCCTGTTCTCAAAAGACTATCACACTTTGACTTACTGATAGAATTTTTTCTCATAGAATATAATAAGACATGGCCTTATTCAAAAAAACAACTCTTTTTTCTTTTTCTTTTTTTTAAATACTTAAAGGGAACAACTGTCAAATAGGTGAATATAATGAAAAATGAAAGCTTTAATGCAGGATATAGACAATAACTGAAGCTTGAGGGGACATGGATTTTTTTTTTTTTTAATACAAGATAAAATTTCTACTCTAGCCTAATCTAAGTGTATATATGTGTGAAACTTCCTCCTAGAGATTTAAACCCCGGCTCTCATCCCCTACTCCCCACAAGCATTTATACTTGTGGGAGCATTTATTAACAGAATATGAAAGTATCTTTGGGAGCTTTCCATAAAGAGCTAGACATTATAACTGCATTAAGTTGCATGTCATTTCAAGAACCAGTTTAGAACTTTAGAGAAATAGAACCCAATTTAGCCAAGACCGTTTAGTCCAAAGTACTTTTGCCTTGTTTTGATTAGGTGGATTGCACACTTGCATTGCAATTTGATAAAGATAGTAAGAGATACAAGCCTATCACAGAAAATTGTTTCAACTTGAAGATACACTTAATTTTTTTAAAGAACCTAGCAAAAAAAACATTATTGCACATAATTACATGAAGAAATATGCTTGTGGATCTAGCTGACTCCTCATTTTGAAGCAATTGGTCCACATTGAAGTTTGTATGAATAATTGAACACAGAATAATGGGAGAAGAAGTGTCAGAGAAGAAAAAAAAAAAAAAAAAGGGTTGGAGCATTAAGGGTACTCAATGTCAATTGCAACATTTTGCACCCACCTGGCTCAAAGCTTCAATTCATTGCAGTGCTTTGCAACTATATGGGAATAAAAATTAAATGGACCACCTGCCAAACTTTTTAAAAAGGAGAAGAATTCCCATCAAAAAAAAAAAAAAAAAGGAGAAGAAATAAAAATATAAAAATGAAAAGAAAAATGCCATTCTTTTGGCTGCCTGTGATATAGGTGCTAACAACTTTATAAAATTAAATAAATAATAATAAAAACAAATATTTTATAGAGAGAAAGTTGAGAAAGGGCCTATGATGAAATCATCATTTTTTTATTTTTTTATTTTGGTAAATATGATGGAATGATATTAACCACATGATCAACCGTAAGTTTTATTGATAACCTAACAGTCATCCAGCAACAAAAGGGAAGGAATTGATGGGGTCATCATTATCATTCGATCGATGCAATCTTATGCCATGATTAATCCACAGTTGTCGCACTACAGGTACATACACTAATTTTGTTACATAAATTAATGGTTTGATACATATATTTATTCATTTATTTGTATGTTTGCGTGTGTTAAATAATTTATCTGTGTGTAATATTTAAATTAAAGTAAGCAAATGTATTATATGAAAATTATTACTAATTTATCTATGTATATAGTATATTATATGTGTGTATAGTATTTAAATTCAAGTAATCTAATGTGTACTCAACTGGCCTACGTGCATAACACATCTATAATGTCAGTGTGTTATTTTTGACCAAAAATGTATACTTGGTCGTCAATTATACAAAAATCAACATCAAATGGGAACCGTGCTCTTGGTAAGTTTCTCAAACCCCAACCATCCCCGGGATTAGTGTTTATGGCACAGAAATGTCAAAATCACCAGCATTTGATTGTCTGCATGCAAGTTGCTTTTTTTGTTGTGTGGGATACAACCAGGCCAGAAGCTAGTGTTCACACAATTTCACAAAGCAATGAGACAAAGTTCTTCCCTTGAGGTTGAGGCTAACACAACATTTTCCACACGTATTTTTCTTTAGATACGACATTTGAGACTTTTAGATACGTTAACATTTGAAACTTTAAGGTGTCTACTCCATAATAATTATTTTTTATCGTTTGGTTAGGATACTGATAGAATTCTTTTTTAGTGAGTTTTAGTTTTTAAGTTGGATGTACAGTTGTTCTCATTATAACATGTAATCCAACTCATCCTCTTAATTTCCACTTTAGTTAGCTTTACACATAATCTAAACTTAATTTAAGCTAATCTTTTTGTAGGTAGCTTTCACTAGCCATGATTATAGACCCCAAAAGCATTGCAACCCTTCAGGATTCCTGCAATTTCTCATAACAAAAACCATGTAAAAGGAAGGTCACTCCCCAAGTCCCCCCCTACCTTTCACCGAAAAGTGCATGCACACCTGCATTGTTTCTTGACTTTAAGATTAACCACATTATAAACACTCATTAAGGTATGTTTTAAAGTCATCATGACCACCCTTTGATCCAACATGGGTTCATGTGGCACTCAAGTTTCACCTCAGTGTAGCTTTCTTTCCAGAGAGAAGGTGGGAAGGGTGGCCTTAAGGAATAACATTCTCAGTCTTGGTTTGAAACTGAAATGAGAGAGCTTGTTAAGAGAGTTCCATATTCTTCTTGAAAGAGTGACACTTGTTAGTGGGGTTGGTGGTGCAGAACTGTCAGTGGGATTTTTCAGGCCAGAATTGCCACTTCTTTTAAGATATGGGTGTTGTTACTGTTGGTGAACTGAAGCCAAGCATATCAGGGAAGAGGTCATTTCGTCCAAGTTCCAGTATAAGGCATGCCACAGAATGGTAATCTTCTCCTTCTTGACTCTTAACCTCTGCATATTGTAGTTTAGTTTCATTCTATGCAATGTTTTCCTACCACTCATAATGTAGTTAATTGACGGTTGCAAATTCAAGCGTGAGGACTTATCACCATTACATTCGTATTTCTTGTAATCCTTGAACTAGAAATACCAGTAAGGTATAATACAAGAAAGTGGTTTAATAAATCTCTAATTAGTAATGCAAAGTGCTAGAAATTGTAGCCTACAGGTTAACCAAAACAAAACATGGGCTGAAATTTACCATTTCCTTCATTCTCTAACTGTTAATAATATTTTACATGTGGTTGAATTGTTGACGATCCATAACCGACCCCAAATTTTTAGGACTAAAGCTTGGTTGTTGTTGTTATTGTGTGTTGGTAATATTTTAGAATTTAAGTTGAATCATCGTTTTCATAACGTTACCAAAGATGGTAGATCTGTGACATTCAACCACAATTTGGGGTCTGAAATGTTGAAATAACTTAGTGTTCTGGATTTATCAGGTTACTGTCACGATTTCTTTTTCCTGTATCGTGAATAGTCAAAACCTGATGGATGAACAAGAAGCTAAAAACAGCATCTTTTTGGGATTAAATTTCCTGGAATAGAGCCTTTTGGTAGGTCAGACAGTTAGATAGGCTTCAATTTTCATCAGCATAAACCATAGCCCTCCAAATTTATTGCTACAGCATATAATAGTAAGGACCGAGTATGACAGATCAACTGAACTTGATCTTGAAAACCTTTTACTCATAAGACACTGGCACGAGGCTGGACTGATTAATGTCTATATTCCATTCTGCACTATCAACATTGTGAACTGGAATTAGTGTTTGCCGGGCAATAATTTTGTGCAATTTTACTATTGATGAGTCCAAACACAAGTACGGACAGGTCCTACAGTGTGGTTGGTTCATTGAGTATGACATGCCTTCTAGCTTTACATAGAACATAGCAAGCATGGGCTGCTATCTAATTAATCCAGAGGGACCCATTTGGCTCCCATCATATCTCTACAAGTCAGTAAATTGGCCAAATTGTTTTTAATGCCAAACCATAACCACGCCACAAATTTCAAGTCAACTTTTTACCATTGCAAATCGCCATATCTAACCATATTGTCTAGAGCACTGCTGCTCCAGTGACTCCAGTCTCACTCATTTTGTAATAATTGAGTCATAATTTTTCCCTATCTGGGCCATCCAAATCAATCATATAATGAAGATGGATCACACAGTCCTTAAGTTAAGGTAACTACAGTATAGGAACATGGGAATGGAAGTATATGGTAGGAGAAGCTCCTGCAAGGTTTCTAAATTATTAGCACTAACAACAATGTATGCATACAAGTATTTCTTTTTCTGAAATTATTCTCTTTCTTCAAAACTACTTCATCCAGTTCCTTTCTTGCAGGCCAATATCTGATGTTTCTAGCGATCTTACTGTCGAAGTAGGAGCCTCAAGCTTCGCGCTTCATAAGGTAAGGATGGTACAACAATAGCAATACTTTTTTGTATATCAAGCAATTTACAGTTTATTACTGCAAGCATTACACTTTTCAGCTGCCAATTTACTTTGGCGGTATCTTTAGGACAGTTTGTGTTGTACATAAACCCTTTTTCACATTGTCATTAAATCTTAAGACTCCAATATTTGTACTTCTAAAATATTCAAAATCACATAAATTATCTATATGACACCAGTCCTGCATTCAAGTCCTTTTCAAGAGAATTTCAAGCTGTTTGGTTTAACTACCCGTCCACCAAGAACAGATTTAACTACAATTAATGAAACAACAAATTTTTCTTGATAATTACAATATTTTGCATATAATTTAGTTATACGGTCCTGATTTTTTTGCAGTTCCCCCTAGTTTCTCGGAGTGGAAGAATACGAAAATTGTTGTTGGAAGCAAAAGAATCAAAAGTTACACGCATAAGTGTCCCTGCTGTTCCTGGTGGACCAGAGGCATTTGAGCTAGCTGCAAAGTTTTGTTATGGAGTAAATGTTGAGATTACACTCTCAAATGTGGCTATGCTACGTTGTACAGCTCACTTCCTGGAAATGACTGAGGAGTTTTCAGAGAAAAACCTGGAAAGTCGAACTGAGGCATATCTAAAGGAGATGGTGCTCCCAAATATATCAAGCTCAATAATTGTTCTTCACCGATGTGAAAGCCTATTGCCTATAGCAGAAGAGGTCAACCTAGTTAGCAGGCTTATCAATGCAATTGCAAGTAATGCATGCAAAGAGCAGCTTACCTCTGGATTATTAAAGCTTGACCATAACTTCCCCGCAAAAACTATACCAAGCATGGAACCAGAAACACCGGCAGACTGGTGGGGAAAATCACTCACAATGCTTAATCTTGATTTCTTCCAACGGGTTCTGACTGCAGTAAAATCCAAGGGTCTAAAACAGGATATGATTTGCAAAATTTTGATAAACTATGCCCATAATTCTCTTCAAGGACTTGTTGCCAAGGACCCCCACCTGGTCAAAGGAAGTCTCTTGGATTTGGAATTGCAGAAGAAGCAAAGAGTCATTGTTGAAGCAATAATTAGCTTACTGCCAACACAATCAAGGAAGAGTCAAGTTCCAATGGCATTTCTTTCAAGTTTGTTGAAAACAGCAATAGCAGCATCAGCATCTACTTCCTGCAGATCGGATTTGGAGAGGCGAATTGGTCTGCAACTGGACCAGGCAATTCTTGAAGACATCCTAATTCCTGCAAATTCACATGGAAATAACCACAGCACACTTTATGATGCAGATTCAATTGTGAGGATATTCTCTATTTTTCTGAACTTGGATGAGGATGACGATGAAGATAATAATCACTTGAGGGATGAAAGTGAAATGGTATATGATTTTGACAGCCCTGGATCTCCTAAACAGAGTTCAATTCTCAAGGTATCAAAGTTATTGGACAATTATCTTGCTGAAGTTGCACTAGACTCAAACTTGACACCGACAAAGTTCATAGCACTGGCAGAACTGCTTCCAGATCATGCACGTGTAGTTAGTGATGGATTGTACAGAGCTGTGGATATCTTCCTAAAAGTAAGCTACTTCCTCTCTCTCTCTCTCTCTCTCTCTCTCTCCCTTAATGAAATTCTGAAAAAATCAATACTTGCAGTTAGATTTTTCTTTGCAAGGTTTTGAGCAACAATTTGTGCTTCCCATTGCAGGTTCATCCAAATATGAAGGACCCTGAACGCTACAGACTTTGTAAAACAATTGACTGCCAGAAACTATCCCAAGAAGCTTGCAGTCATGCAGCACAAAATGAAAGGTTACCAGTACAAATGGCGGTCCAAGTCCTTTACTTTGAGCAAATCAGGCTTCGGAATGCTATGAATGGGGGTCATAACCAATTCTTCTTTGGCACAATCAATGGTCAATTCCCTCAACGTTCAGGCAGTGGTGCTGGAAGTGGAGCCATCTCACCAAGAGACAATTATGCATCAGTGAGAAGAGAGAACCGAGAGTTGAAGCTTGAAGTTGCAAGAATGAGAATGAGGCTAACGGACTTAGAGAAGGATCATGTGTCTATGAAACAGGAGCTTGTAAAAACCCATCCTGCCAACAAACTATTTAAATCATTCACCAAAAAATTAAGCAAGCTCAATTCCTTGTTTCGGATTAATAGCATTAAGCCTATAGGAGGTAAGGCTAACTCAGAGAGTCGATTTCCATTTCAGAAGAGAAGGCGTCACTCAGTTTCCTGACTATGTATAGTGTAAAATAAGCAGGAGTGTATAGTATATTTAGTGTGGTTGTGTCTACTGTCAGATTGATAGTTTTTGAGTGTTGATTCTGAGTTGCTGAGTTCAGTGAGATCACTCCATTGACTTCTCCATGGAGCTTTGAAGGCAGGCACTCAATCAATATTGTATTCAAAAGGTATGTCCGAGCGTGTGAGAATTTTTAGAATATTGAAATAGAATCTTGAAGGAAATCTTTTGTAACATCAAATTTTTTCAAGGTATTAGTTTCACTAGCAACTCTTAGTATCATCCATGCTTCTCAGAAATGTTAAGAGCATTTGCTGTGGAGTACTAACATCATCTTTGTAGCATCACAATTTTCAGCAAATGATGCAAATTCCCTAATGTTTTACAGTAAAATGTTTCCTTTCGATTTTTTGGATGAACGAGAAGATTGTATTGCACCAAATGAAAAGAGTAACAACACCTAATAGCAAAACTGGAATTCCCCATACACAACACAAAGCTCTGTTTTGGACAGAATTAGTAAAATACCCACTCCCTTCAATTCTCCTTCTAACTTCCCATTTGATCAAGTGAAGGATATTTTCATTAACATAAATTCTTACTTGATGAAGCACACCATTTCTATTGCATCCTCAAACAGATAAGATGCAGCTTGTTGATTAGTTGAATCTCTGCAAATTGAATTTAGTACTTGTATGTGTCGGTGACAACTGACAAACCAGTCAATGAGACAAAACATCATGGCTATCTCATCCTTAACCAAGGTACAAGACCTTTTTAGATGATTTACTAAACCATGTGTGGACAAATCAGAATTTGTATGCACAATATCACATTTTTAGAACATGAATAAAGTGAGAGGAGTAGAGGACAAATCCAATTGCTTTGAAACTGTCAAATGCCAAAAGTGCACACATGATCAATTGTATGGGTATCCAACGAGTAAAAGGTGAGACAAAAAAAGATAAGAAATTTAAAATAGGGGTAAATCCAAAACATGATGTTTTGCTTTACAGAAAACTAGTGGGCATGCGCAATTACCTCGACCAAAAAAAAATTGACTTTGTCATGATATGATTTGAGTCGTTGCCACTAATTTCTGTCATTCTGATTTGTTATATTGGCTTTATGGGTTTTGCCAAGTTATTGGTGTTTTGGTCCCCCCACAACATGAACGTGTAATTCAACTGACACTTGAGATAAGGATATGAATCTGGATATTGGTGTTAGCTCCTCATGTTTATGCAAGCTGGACAATTGACAAAGTGCAACATAACAAAATCGAACAGGGCCATGTTTATTTCACACTGCCTGTTGCACACAACCATACACACAATTTTTGCACTAAAATCGTGACTTCAAGTCACGATATCAATTCAAAACTTTTTTCAAAATTGTGTGTATACAGTTGTGTACAACAATGGTGTGCGCTAATATTTACCCAATCAAATAAATGTTCATCTAGGAACAAATCACCATCACCATAAGATTATATCTACATAAAGTAGACTAATAACAAAATGAGTTCTTAATGAATGAAGAAAAAAAAAAACCCCAAAACCTCACCTCAATAGAAAAAGCCAAAGCCACCCAAAATTGTATTGGTATCTAGGTAAGTCCCAGACCAGACTTCAAAAGATGGGTCAAATCATATAAATGTGCTATTAGTATGAAAAGGTGTGGCTGAGGGTCTGTCGGCTTTGTTGCATAAGGCCTCGATGAGGAAGGAATTGAATGGTGTGGCTGCCTCTGCTAGGGGGCCAAGAATTTCACATTTATTCTTTGCAGACGATAGTTTGATTTTCTGTAAGGCAACGGAGAGGGAGGGGGCTGAAGTGCAGAGAATTTTGCAAGTGTATGAGTCTTCTTCGGGTCAGCAGTTAAATAGGAACAAGACGGCTTTATTCTTTAGTCGCAATACCCCTACACGCACTCAGGAAGTCATCAAGTCAATGTTTGGTGCCCAGGTTATCAAACCTCATGAATCCTATCTTGGCCTTCCGTCGTTGATAGGCAAATCTAAGAGGAACTCATTCGCTCAACTGAAACAAAAACTGGCTTCGAAGCTTGCGGGTTGGAAAGAGAAGCTTTTGTCAAACGCGGGGAAAGAAATATTGATCAAGGCGGTCGCTCAGGCTGCCCCTTCTTATACTATGAGCTGTTTCAAGCTCCCCAACAGCCTTTGTGAGGAATTGACTGGAATGGTGAGACAATTTTGGTGGGGACAAGTGAAGAATGAGAAGAAGGTGGCTTGGATGAGCTGGGATAGAATGTGCCGCCCTAAGGAAGATGGGGGGTTGGGTTTTAGGGACCTGAAATCTTTCAACCTGGCTCTTTTAGCAAAACAGGGCTGGAGACTTCAAACCAACTCCTCTTCCCTCTTCTCTAGGGTCTATAAAGCTAAATACTTCCCTAATGGGGACTTCGTAGGGGCAGTGATAGGTAAGAATGCTTCCTATGCTTGGAGGAGCATCATGGCAGCACAACACCTTGTAAAACGCGGTTTAAGATGGCAGGTTGGCGATGGTTGTCGCATACGTGTTTGGCATGATCCGTGGCTTACTACTCGGAGCACCTATAGAGTGGTCACTCCTGAACGGCCGGGGAACCAAATTAAAAGGGTGTGTGAATTACTGAAAAATGGGGGCAAGGAATGGGATACTGAGCTAGTTAGGGGGCTCTTCTTACCCCAGGATGCAGAGGCGATTCTAAGCACCCCCATCAGTGATTCGTTTGCTATTGATAGAATGGTTTGGGCTGAAGATAAGAAGGGTAATTTTTCCGTGAGGAGTGCTTATAGGCTGGCTCGGGAAATTGGGGCAGTGAGTGGGATCGCCAGTTGCTCTGATCCGGCATTCTTACACGGTGCTTGGAGAGGGGTGTGGAATATGAACCTGCCAAATAAAATAAAGCATTTTGCCTGGAAGGCCTGTAACGGAATCTTGGCCACTAAAGACTCTCTCTTTCGTAGAAAAATCACGGCCAACAATTTTTGTGAAGAATGTGGTAGGCATGAAACTACCATGCACTTGCTCTGTTTCTGCAACCGAAGTACAGAGATATGGAGTTCCTGCAAAATATCTCTGCCTTTCAACGTTCAAGACTCTTGGAGCTTCTTGGACACCTTTAGTAGACTACGATGTTGTTGGGAAGCGCAGCATGGAAAGTTGGAGCGTTGGGTCTCGATTTGTTGGGGCATTTGGAAGAGTCAAAACGAGGTTCGGTGTGGAGGAAAGAAGCGCCCAGGGCCTGTAATTGTGAGTGACGCCTTGAGATTTTTGGAGAATTACCATTCTGCCAATGTGAAGCCAAGCCAGTCTGGTTCGGACACCCAAACCTCTGCTGTTTGGAAACCTCCTCTGCCGGGTTACTTCAAGGTCAATGTCGATGGCGCACTTTTCACGAAATCTAAACAATCCGGTGTGGGGGTGATCGTGCGAGACGAGGTGGGTAACGTGGTTGCAGCCATGTGTAGGAAGCTGGACTTACCCCTTGGTGCACTGGAGACGGAAGCGAAGGCCTTAGAGATTGGGATGACATTTGCCGAGGAGGTGGGGCTGAGGGATGTGGTGTTTGAAGGTGACTCGCAGCTAATAATTAACGCTGTTCACGACACTGGTGAGGCAGCGTCGTCGGTGCTGAACATTATCCAAGGGGTGCTGCGGAAAGCCCAAGGCTTCAGGACTTTTGATTTTCTACATGTTAAGAGGCAGGGAAATGTCCATGCCCACTTGTTAGCTCAACATGCCCAAAAGGTTGAGAGCTTGGTAGTCTGGCTGGAGGAATGTCCCAGTCAAGTGGCACATGCGTGTGCAAAAGATGTATCTTTACTACAACGTATCGTATAAAAAGTTTGAGTATTTCCCATCAAAAAAAAAAAATCGAACAGGGCCATGTTTATTTCACAATGCCTGTTGCACACAACCATATACACAATATTTGCACTAAAATCGTGACTTCAAGTCACGATATCAATTCAAAACTTTTTTCAAAATTGTGTGTGTACAGTTGTGTACAACAATGGTGTGCGCTAATATTTACCCAATCAAATAAATGTTCATCTAGGAACAAATCACCATCACCATAAGATTATATCTACATAAAGTAGACTAATAACAAAATGAGTTCTTAATGAATGAAGAAAAAAAAAAACCCCAAAACCTCACCTCAATAGAAAAAGCCAAAGCCACCCAAAATTGTATTGGTATCTAGGTAAGTCCCAGACCAGACTTCAAAAGATGGGTCAAATCATATAAATGTGCTATTAGTATGAAAAGGTGAAGCCTGACATCAACAAAAGACTTCATGGCCCAATGGATAAGGCGCTGGTCTACGGAACCAGAGATTCTGGGTTCGATCCCCAGTGAAGTCGAAACCCATTTTTTTTGGGTTCTTTCATTTTTTTTAACCAAAAACGCTCCGTTTTGGTTTATTAGAATTAAACGGCGTCGTCTCAACCTTTAAGCATAAAACTCAAAACGCTAAAGCCCAAAGCCATTGATATTCTCTCTGAAAATCTTCAGCACTGAAACGGTGCGTTTTGTGGCAGTAGAATAGACATGCCGATATCTATTTCTCGTATCGGAAACTCATTGCCCTTTTCCAACCTCATCAGGTACTCTCAAATCTCTGTTTGGATTCTGAGAAAATGTGGGAAAATATGTTTTTATAAGTACCAGACCTGATTCTATTTACTCATGTTAGGGTTCTGCAATTTCAATTTTTTTTTTTTCTTTGTGTTTGATTTTTGTTTCCGACACTCTCTCTGTTTGTGGAATATTTTCAATAATAATAGAAGATACATTTTGAAGAACTAGTAAGTATGAATTCCATGTTTGTAGAATTTGGAGGGCTCCATTTGGGGGCTTTACAGGCTTGTAAAAGTGTGGATTTATATAAGAAATGTGATGTTGTACTACACCTCTCACGTGTTTGAGGAATTGACGCGGGTCATGAACCCGACATACATACATGTGAGAATGATGTTGCACATGTAAGATACCACTTCTTACTAGATGCTGTCATTTTAAAACTATTGCTAACAGTTTTTTTTTTGATGAAGTGAATGTGTGAATTGAAAAAGGGTTAGATTTTTCATAGAATTTGAAATGATCAATTGGGTCTTTATTCTTCCTGGTGTTTTGTATGTTATGGGATCACATAAGATATGTCATGTCATCACAGAAGATCAACTGTTTTGATGGCTTTGGTTTTGTTTAATTGCTGCTGCTTGACATTTTGGCACCCTGAAGTAGAGTAAGGTATGATAATGACTGCTGAATGTTTAAAGAGAAATGCTATATTCATAACATTTTCACAACAAATCCTATACGGTATGTTGTTACGGTTGTTATTAGTGGGGTAGAAAAGTAATTTCAGTGGTAGGTTCAAATTTGAACCAATAATAAATAACCATCTATGATTTGTTGTGAAAATATTGTGAACGTAACACCTCTCATGTTTAAATGACCGAAAGGGTGAATGTTTTGTAGAATTTGACGGGCTTCATTGAAGCGTGCATGCATTGTCTAGTTAGCTGCTATGGTTTGGTTTTAAGGTTCTGTTGGATTTCCTTGCTCGAAACTTGGTTCTATCAATGATTTTGATGGCTTCCATTTTGTTTTATTGCCCTATAATACATACACACACTCTCTCGCGCGAATGGAAGTCCAGCAATCTTTCCATGTTGTATTTGAATTGTGCAATGGATTTTTTATTTTCTTATTATATTTATGCAAGTTATACTCTTAAAAGGATCTAGTGTTTATTCATTTCATATTTTGACTCATTTGTACAAGATGTTTCTTGTTGGTGCAGGCAGCTGGAGCAAGAGATGGAAACTGTGGTAAAGGTTTTGCAGCCTGGACCTTTGGGAATTATAGAACACAAGTTCTCTGCTGAGGAGATACGGGAGGCAAATGCTACAGTTCATAGAGCAGTAGAGAATTGGCAAAGGAATGCAAAGCTAGAACCGAAAAACCATATCTTAAAAGATTTTGTGCATAAGTGAAGCTGTGAAGAGTTACCCAAAGAAGAAAAAAGTGAAAGAAGCTGTGGAGGAATACTTTTTGTTGATTTTGGATAACTAATATTCAGTTAAAAATGTAAACTCTTTTCTATGAGAACTCTCTCTCTAGCACCACGTCTAAATTTCTCTGCCTTTAAGATGTTCTAATAATTTTCCTGTTAGATACAAACATCTGAATTCAAATTTCTCTTATATGATATTACTAGGATCATACCCGACAATGCCATTTTGCGGTTGGTTCAGGCAAAGAATTATTTTTTTTATAGATCCTGCTTTAAGAATAATTTTTGTAATGGTTTGGGTAAGGTTACGAAATAATTTTGTCAAGCCAAAATAAAATTGGAGATGCAAGACAAATTTTCGTAATAAGTCTTTACATTTTTCATTCTCCACCGGAAACACCTGAGGATTTTCCATGCATATTTTTTACTCTAAGAAAAAAGGACAACTTTATTACCCTAAAAGAGTTAATATATATATATATATATATATATATATTTCTTTGGCCTGTCTTTTCCCATGCAATTAACTTATTATTGTTTTGTCATTATTCTTGATCAGATCCGTGGTTGATGATAAATTTTCAATGCACAATTTCCTGATTTTCAGTGCATATATTAGCAATCATATAACCAAAAGAATCCTAAACTCAATGTGTTACAGCCTCCATAACCATGCAAAAATTCTTGTTTATAAGAACCTACCTTTCTTTTTACTTGACCATTTTTCAAAAACATTTACATCAAATTATATATTCTAAATTATATTTTATTAAAAATATTAATCTTTTTTTTAATTATTTCTTTTTCTTCACACACTACAATAATTATTCATTCTCTTCCTTCAATCTCGTGATACGTAAAGAAAAAGATTTATAAAAATAAAATAATAATAATAAAAAATAAAAATAAATAAATAAATAAAAACCTAAACTAAAATGCAAATGAATGGTGATAACTTTGAATTGGTTTTGCACAATTTTACATAACTATTTTGCACAATCTGATGCAAGTGTTCACAAAGGGAAGGTTTTTGAACAAACTCAAATGCTAAAGCTAGTTACAGTTATTTTATACTTTTAGGGTAAAAGTGAAACAATAATTCTCATCTCAATAGTCAGACTTCCACCTTTGATTTCCTAAACTAAATAACTATGAGTTTGCCTCTCATCAGTCATCACCACCTACGTTCTCTCATTGTAACACTTCAAAATCAGCATTGATTTTCAGAGCAATTAATGGATCAAAATGGAAAGCCTTGGTGATCAACTGTCACTCATTCATTAATTACGACACCACTGTTCTTTCTCTGTTGCAAGTGTGATGGGGTCTGGGTTAGGACTTCTTTTTTGCACAAATCCTTGTATCAGTGTCTGTTTGACATATAAAAATAAAAAGCTATAACTCACTACCTCCTATTGGTGAGGTTGTAATCATTACTTTATGATGGCTAATGTTCTTTGACATTTTTTTCATGATACTTTGCATTTGTTAATTGAAGTTTTGAACTTTGAAAACTACTTTAAAAAATATTTCTCTCTATATATATATATTAAAAAAATCCACTTTCATTACATGAAAAAATAAATGAAACCCCATCACCTGAAAGAAATAAGTTTTGGACTTTTCCTCCAGTTAGCATTCATGTAAATAGCAGCAACCACCTCAGGCCTTCTTGACAATGTACAGCAAGTGGGAAACACCTTTAAAGACACTTCCTCAGTTTTATATAAATGTATAAATACTATAACGTATAGATATTCATGGATGTATATAGATGACATGAGATGATGAGTCCAAGTGTGAGGTAAACCAAATTGGTTGATAGTCCTTAACAGTGCAAAATGAAACTCTACACAATTGAGAGAATTGACTAGTAAAGACTTACAGATCTATAAACAGAAGCACAATTATGCTGCTGAAAACATATTCAGAAGATAATGAAGAATGGCTCTTTTAGGTTTTGCATTAGCTTGAACGACGAACCTCACCACCTTGTCTTGTGCTTCTACCACTGCTTAAAGGGGAAGAAATTTGACTTGAATGTTGCACTTCAGATAGTGAAACTGGCCCAGTTTGGGAAAAAATTAAACCAACTGAACTACTGGTATTCCCAGAAGAAGGCATTCTGGTTGGATAAGAACTTGAAATCAGTTCAGGTCGAAGCTCTGAAGAAGAGGATGAAGGAGCCACAGTAGCTAGCAAAGACCCAACTGTGTAGGGAGCAATTGGGATATCGATGAGAGATGATGCTGACGGACTATATGCCTCCATCGGATGATCAAATTTACACGTTGACCCAAACTTGCAATGACCATTTTGCATGTAGAATGCACAATGTTGCGTCCCCTGTTTAAAAGATATGAAACAAATATAAAAAAATGTTCCAAAGAAATCATTTTGATTTGGAAAGTCTCCACAGCTAAGCACAATTAAAATATAGTCGGAAGCAAGTGATACATTCGCTGTTCAAGGCATCAATATGAACATTGGAAACTAAAAATGGTGCAGAAATGAAATAGTGAATAAAAAATTGAAGGCAATCTGTTCATAGCTAATTTGATGAGTAATACATTATTGGGAGACAGATGTGGTGCACATATGAGGTGTAGAGCTTGATAAGTTCAATTCTTTTTTCTTACCCAACAGAGAAGAAGGGGGAGGGGATGTACAAAATAGCAACTAGGTATAATTATGATGAGATTGGTAACCAACCTCTTCTACTCTCTCTCTTCTTCCCTATTACAAGTCATGCCTATAATAATGGAAAGAAATTATCACGAAGTTTCAATAAGATTATCCCGAGGCTCAGCAATTAACAATCCTTATGTTTATACTCACAACTCACAAGGGTGGGGGAGAAGCAATGCGTTCAAGATCCACTAGGGCATACGTATATTTACCAATAAAAAATGAACTATAACATGAAAGCATTTTCAGAAGCAAAAAGTGTTGACAAAAAAAAAAACTCTGTATAGTAGATCTATATATTGAAGAAAGAAACACAATATTTTATTTTGTATTACCTTTTTTATTACAACAAACTATTATAATAGCGACATCCACACAACACAACTGCTCTTGTGAGTTCAACGTGGGTTTTTTGTTCGATACATCAACTTGCCTTACTAGTGTTTTCTCACAGAAATCATCTGATCATAGTCATCTAAACAATTCATCCAGGGCCACTGTAATTTTCTATTACATGTCTTTTTAACTCACTAACTATTCCTCGTAAAAATAAAAAACCAAGAAATAAACATGATTGAGTCAATCAATTAAAGAGGTCCCGGGGCGCCGGGGGGGGGGGGGGGGGGGGGGGGGGGGGTGGAGAAGTCAACCTGAATTCACATGCTCTCTAACATACCCTCCTAATCCAATCAATTCAATTGCTCCAAAACAAAAAATCATATTGCTAACTCACCACCACATACTCATTCCCCAACTATGATACCAGAAGTCATTTTCATGATGAAGTGATTTCTCAAAACAATTCCAGTCAATGCTAAAGCCCCATTACACAAATTTGCATGCTCTAGATTTTGTGGGAAGCAGTGGGTGTTATTCATGGACCAAAAATGCAATGCTATGAAAACAGACAAGCTAAAATATAAACCATGTGATTGATGAACAATAGAGCTACCTTTTTGTCATCCTTACTCTAATATTCAACCAAACAAAGCAAAACCAATCTATATTCTAACATATAATTGTTTTCTTTTTTTTTTTATCGATAGCACGTATACAGATCAAAACCACTTCTTTAACATACAAGAACAGACATTTTTCTTGATAAGTGACACATTCAACTAGTGAGCTATAAGCATGACCTCACTCTCCACCCCACTTCATGGAAGGAAGTGCTATTTAAATTACAGCTCATCAGCAAAATTTCATTATTGACAAAATCCCCCGTTTAATCAAGATATTACCAAATGTCTTGTAGTGCACCCTTCATCGAAATATAAGGTACTTCTAAGTACAAATTGATATTTACTACTTCATAAGCATTACATGTTCAAAACAGAATGATATTTTGATCTACAAAGAAGAAGAATTAGTAAAGCCATATTTAGTGGAGAAGCACTAAAAACTAATGAGTAATGAGCTTCAAATCAAATGGCACTTTCCGCTCCAACAAGAATGAGACTGGAGAGTAAGATTGTGGGCTCAAAACCCATTCATTGTGTACATAACTTACCAATCAAAAAAAAAAAAAAAAATTTAGTAAAAAAGAAGCAACTTCTCAAACCTAATAAAGCATAATCAAGAAAAAAAATTGTGCCAATTCAACAAATGGCACATCTTCCTCTTGTAAGAATAAGGTAGAAGGTGAGGTCATGGATTAAAAGCTCACCAGGTGTGTGTGTGTAACTTCACAATCAAAAGAAAATCAAAACAGAAATTTCACTTGCACTGGTACAATGCAAGTTTTCCAGGCATACTAATTGAAACAAGAGACGTATAAAGCACAGCAAGACGATATGCCTCAAAAATCATTTTCCAGGACTTTGATACAGCCTCAGCCATCAAACATTTTTCTGAACATATTGATATGCTCTATCATTTTGAATTCTTTAAAAAATAGAAAACACTTTACAAGCTAGAAGGGGAAAGTATTGGTCTAAGTGAAACAACTAACATTTCATACCGGACGCAAGGGGAGACCACTGGGACTGAGAACAGTACTGGGAACAACCCGGTCACGAGGATGATGATATCGACAAGATGATCCGAATTTACAGTCCCCTGTTCTCATATAGTACTGGCATTGAGGTTCGCCAGGTCTCTCAGGAAATGACTGTTGATTCTGGTTACTGATTGAAGGATCAGCCGAAGAGGGGAACGAGGGATAAGGTCTTGCAAGTGCAGGAGTTGATGAAGATAATGGTGTTACTCCATATAGAGGAGTTGGTCCAACTGCAGGTTGAGCACCAGGAGATAGTGCAGGGCTGAGAGGTGCCTGCACAAAGTACGCCGATGGCATAAAAAAAAAGGTACATACTTTTGGCATATCTCGATCTCAACATGTAGTTTATAGCATACCGAATAAGGATTCCAACTCTGAATAGGAACAACCCCTGGGGGAAGTAGCAGAGGACCATAAGTTCCTTGCACATAAGAACTAGGTATTAGTGGAGGCCTAGGAACTCTCAAGCTGGTGGATGCACCCCCATACTGTTCAGGCGTAGGAAGCGAAGGAGACTGCACCGGTGGATAAAACTGAGGTGCAGACGCTGGCATTGAGGTGCCAGCTGGTTGAGGATGATGGAATTTACAAGTTAGACCAAATTTGCAGTGCCCCGTTTTCAAATAATAGGAGCATTCTTTCTCACCCTGATGAATACATAAACTGGTGATTCGATTGTACTATACTCAAAATTCCACAACATATTGATATTAGAGTGTGTGCATGGGATATAGAAAAAAGGAAGTCAAACCGGTCGTAACGGGTATCCATAAATATTTGGTGGAGCTTGGCTCAAGGATCCACCTCCATCTTTTGGATGGTGAAATTTGCAGGACGCGCCAAATTTACACGTCCCAGTTTTCAAATAATACTGCACATTAAGTAACAAACACAATAAATATGAAAGGAATATAATGATTCCACAGTATACAAGCCAGATAACAACAATTCTAAGCAGATTCCCCAGGAATCTACATTCTGAAGTTATCAACCATAACAAGCCCATTTAAGGTGCTACAATCCATAATTACAGAACTGCATACCTGACATGCAGGTTCCCCTGGTCGCTCCGGGTACTCCCCTGTAGCCCTTACAGCTTCTGCAACCTATGAAGCATTAATCCCAGTTTACATTTAGAAACCCAATTCTCAAACTTTAATGTTCCACTTACTAGTTAATCCAAAGGAATGAAAACAATTAATCTTTGAAACACAAACTTCTGCTATTTGGCAGTGAGTTAAACAAAAAAATAACCACCGCTTCATCGAGCCAATTACACAAAAAAATCTTTCTCAGCCCAGATGAATTTTCATTCTCTAAAAACCAAAACAAAACAAGACAAATAAACAAACAAAAAGGCACATAACACATTAAATTCCAATCTTTACTTCCTTTCTCTATCCTCAGATTCCACAGCAACCAAACAAACACCGACTTTCTGACAAAACTTCTCACAGAATCAGAGCACAACATTCCAATTCTAGGCAATTAAGCTAGATAACATAACTCATTGCATCAATAACACCTACAACTTCAAAATTGAGTTCCACAAACACAATATCAAAAACCCACATTAAAAAACACCTCCAATTCTGCACAAATAAGCTAGAAAACATAATCCATTGCAGCAATAACAACTAAAAAACTTCGAAATTAAGTTCACTAACACGCACAATATCGAAAACCCACATCAAAAAAACAAAAAAAGAGCACAAATTTAGAACAAAAAGAGCTCAGTTTTACCGCGGCGCGATCATGAGGGTGATTGTAACGGCACCTACTACCATATCCACAGAACCCAGTTCTCATATAGTACACACAATTGGGTACCCCCTGTCTCTCCGGGTACGATTCACTACCCCTCAACCCCAAGTGCCACATCGACTCTACAAATTTCACACACAAACAAAACCTCAAATTAGTATCAATTATCACAAAACCCTAACCACATTGCAAAAACCCTAGAAAAAAGCCCCAAATTCCAAAAAAATAAAAAACTAAATTTTGAAACGAAATTCGAATTCAAAAAGCGAATGAGGAAGTACCTTCGAGTCCAGTCTCGGTACCAGAAGGGGTCCACTCGGGCTGCTGTTGTTGTTGACCCGATTGGGGCCCATTTCTGGCCGAATTTCGCCCATACAATTCCATTTCGAAACGGGTTTCGTTTCTTTCTTTCTTTTTTTATTTGGGGGGGGGGGGGGTTTTGCGTTTCTTGTTTCTTGTTTTGGTTTTGGGTTCTGTACAACCTTTTAACGAAACGTGTGTTGTTGTAGTTTGTTGTTTTGGGTTGTACGAGGAATTCAGTTCTACAATGGTACTATAATGTTGCGGGAGGAACAGAGAGCTCGATCTCTAACTAGAAAAAACGCGTATTGAAGAAACAGCAGAGAGATTAGTAAGAGTTTTTATTTCTTCTAGGTTTCACTGTAATGGAGCTCTCTCTCTCTCTCTCTCTCTCTCTCCTCTCTCTGAGTGTCTTAAAACTGTACGGTCTGGTTTTTGTGCTTTTTGAGCTTTGTGTGTGCGTGTGTCACTTTTTTTAAGATTTTTTATTTATATTTTTTTGCATTTTTTTATTATGTTTGTTAAATATAAAATATCTTCCTCCAATATTCATCTAGGTAGGAATATTAGGAGGAAAGTTTGTCAAAAACGACAGATACTTTCATTTTTATATTATTTAAGAGGAAGAATTTAAATCCTGATTTATTTGTGATCAATTAAGTTATAATATTCTTAATATTATTATATAAATTTTACATATATATGAAAATAAGATTGTATACGTATAACATTTTTTTGTTATTTATATCTTTCCGTTGTGGTATTTATCAAATTATGAAAACAAAAAAAAAAAATTTGTATACATGATGGATAAAAAATCATAAAAATACCATCTCACTTAAATATATGTGTTTTTTTTTTTTTCAAAGTGCAGATATATTTTCAATTTATTTTGTTGTTTTAGATATATTTTCAATTTACTTTTGTTAATTGTTAGTGTTCAAATGCGTGAATTGAAGTGCATTTAATAGCTTATTATTTAATGATTTATTTTTATAAAAATAATATCAAATTATACATTTATGTATATTTGATAAACATTTAAAATTTTATTCTGGAAATCCTTTTTTATTTTTTTGGCACGTGTGAGTGTGTTAGTTTTCGTACCCGCCAAAAGGGAGCAAACACTGACCTAGGAATGGGCAAAAATTGTTTAAAAAGCAAAAATGGGTTTTATAGAATAAATAGATGACCGACACTGTATGAAAATTACGAGAATGTCCTTGTCTCACCAACACGTGTGGTGGGATTGGAAGTTTTTACTTTTGGGTACGAAACAAACAAGAAGTGGGGTTTGGTGTTAAACAAAGTTGTGATGGTTAAAGTGGGACAAATGTGTCATTTTGGGGGAGGGTGCTGAGCAGAAAAAACAAAAAATGCTTCTATTAT
This sequence comes from Quercus ilex subsp. ballota, assembly GCA_032727855.1. Taxonomy (NCBI): domain Eukaryota; kingdom Viridiplantae; phylum Streptophyta; class Magnoliopsida; order Fagales; family Fagaceae; genus Quercus; species Quercus ilex. The sequence goes on from CM064919.1 coordinate 23,845,947, forward strand.
TGGTCTGTCTTATTGACAATGAGGGACTTGGTGGTAGTCAATGGCATATTCATCGTGGGCATATTTATTGTGGAAAAATTTAAGCACCACAAAATTTTTCTAACTTTTTGTCACAATTATAACATGGTGAATTGTGATTGATAAAAAAATAATAATAGATTCATGTATAAATAGCGTAAGTGATTGCTAGGAGGGGGTGTTTGGTACATACACTTAAAAACATGTGTTTTGTTGTTTGAAAATATGTGTGAAAATACGTATAAGTGAAAAAATATGTGAAAATACGTATAATATTATTTAAAAACTGAAAACATGTTTTTGAGTTGGTGTACCAAACAGGACCTTAATTATTTACAGTCTGTCACATCTAAGTTGTGACAAAAAAAAATTATGGAATTATTCGTTGTTCTGGAACTACTTTTTATTATAGGTTTCACTAGGTTAGAGCAACCGCATTAATTAGTGTAAAATTTTCATCTATTTTGCAAGAAAAAACCTATTTTTTCTATTTTACACGCCCACTTTTACAAAACACCCACATCAGTTATCTATTCTACACATTTATTCAATAAAATATTCATATCTTTAACACTGTCATCTCTCTCATAGACTCAACACAACCCACACAGCCACCATCATCAACCCAACCATATGAAATCCAGAAACTCATTCAACCCAGCCATATGAAATCCCAAAACCCACTAATCAAATAAAGAATAAAAAATGGATCAAAACCCACTTATCAAGATCGACGCCTCGCCCTGAGCAACAAGATCGACACCTCCTTCCTCCCAACCGTATCAACCCAAAGGAAAACCAAATCAACCCCATTCAACCCGAAACCCACTAATCAAACAACTAAAAACAAAGGTAAGCGATCAATGATTGGAGAGGCTTCGGCGAGAGATCGGAGTGATTGGAGATCGGAGTCAACGATCGGTGGTAGTGGATATACTAAATGGCGATAGCGACCAGCGGTGGTGGCGATTGGTGATCGATGGAAGCTAGAGGAAGAAAGATTTATGAGATAAGAGAAAGAGAGATCTGTGAGCCTGAAAGAGTTGCGTTCTATGATCTGATGAAATGAGAAAAAGGAGCATTGCTAGTGCCACAACTCGCCCATGTGGCGAGTTGTGGTTGGTGGAGTGGTGATGGTGGATCTATGTAGGGACATCCCTCCACCAACCACAACTCGCCACATGGGCGAGTTGTGCTACTAGAATTATCCGAGAAAAAGAGAGTGAGGTGAGAGTCAGAGGTACAAAGAGGAGAGAGAAACAAATACTAAAATATTAAATGCAAGAGATTCAGTAACCGTGCATATATGCACAGTTACTATAGCAGTGGTGCATATTTGCACACTTTTACACTGACTGATGTAAGCATTTTTTTGGCTAAAATGTACAAAATGATGCACTTTTTGTATTTTGCAAGAGCTCATGTGGTTGCCCTTAGTCCATACTAGTTTAAAACTTAAAGACTTTAAAGACATTTTTCTCATCTTCACAGAGAGAGGGCTAGAAATTTTTTGCACTAAGTTGTGAGATGAAGTGCCTGTCTTTTCATGTCTTATGTGGCGTGGAGGTTTAATAGTTAGCAAGCAACAAGTGCATGATTGAACCATGAAGATGCTAAGCTTTTTTTTTTTTTCTTGATATTTATGTGTAATAAGTGGGGTATGATTATGGCTTTGAGTGGAAGGTACAAAGTTTATGTATTCAATTGCACAATTATGATTCCATCAACATTGATTTAGATTTTTCCAGAGATGGGGAAAAAAGACATTGATTAAGATTTAATCATGTTGGATTGAGACTATTTAGACTTTTTGTGTGAAGTTCTTAATTAAAACCCCGTCAATTCATTATTAGATGAATGATTTAAATTTTACCACATTATCAATATTTAAACAAACATTGATTAGCACTACTTTTATATCCTTATTAAGATATTGATGATCATTTAAATATGAATTTTGAGGAATTTAAGAAGTACATAATGGAATTATCCTAACATATTATCATGGGCTAAGCAGGATATATCTTGGTCTTTGCCATGGTACCATGACTCTATGACAAATACTTTTCAAACTTCATTTTCAGCATGCTGATTGCTGACTGTTCTGCATTGAATACTACAGAATTTTAACTCGAGAGGGACAAAAAAAAGTCATAAATATTTTGTCCACTACCTTTCTATCATTGTTGCAAGTTGGATAATACTATCCCATTCAAAAGTTATGACATGTTGAGGCCTAGGCGCTTGGCAAGTAAATTTTTTTGCACAATAATGACAGTACACGATGTTTTTGGAAGGAAACCCCAGTGCTTGACCAGCTTGGTCCTTATTATATCTGCTCTTAACTATAGAGGAAGCTGCCATGGTACGTAGCAACAAAGAAAAGAGTAAGTGATAATTCTTGAAAGTTGAATAGAATAATATCATATATACCTCAAAATAATCTCACTTACTTTAAAATAATCTCACTTAAGGGAAGTCGTACGGTGGTGACCAATTCATGTATTCAAAATTATAGAAAAGACGCTAAAAATTTAGTAGTCCAACTGATTAACATTTTTTAATATTTTTAATTGAAATATTCAGAATTTAAATCCGTCATTTTTAATTATCGAATTATATATTATACAGGAGATGAGCTGTTAAAGCAGTACTAATGAGATATGAAAGCAACAAGGTTTTATTAGTGGGCTAACCTATTATTTTTCAAAAGTAATTGCCCTTTTAATATTTTGATTTGTATATTAATTTAGCAATGAGCCAAACAAATATTTATAAAATATTGAAACCCAGCACGCAGACATGGGTACCAAAGACCTTTTCTACTTTCTTTCTTTATGTAATTTTTTTTTCTTTATAGCTCTTTTTCATTCAGGCCAAAGTTGTCAAGGGCTTTTGGACCATACCCAATTGGAAGATGCCACGTAGGGAATCACAAGTCAGCAATTTTGGAAACTTTTTGCGGTTTTGGGAGAGAAGAAAAGTATATGTATTACGGCGGCTGGCATTTCCAAATCTCATTCTCTTAGTAGTAGTGACATCATTTAGCAACATAGACGGCTCCAAATCTTAATCACAAAATTAAAGTGACAAAAACCCATGCCTTTGTGGGGTACATTAAAGAATTTTTATGTTGGACCAACACCAGCCTCAACTCTAAAGCCACCAACTTCACAATATTAAATGCACTAAAAAATAAAAAACTGAAAAACTTCACAATATTCATCCACCACATAAAGAGTTCAGAAGATATTCCCATTAAAGGGTACGTACACTATATTCAATTTTTGCAAGATACTTGTGGGGTGGTTGTATTATTCGGTTCTCTCAAAGGAAAATATTTTGGTTTGAATCTTCCCTTTGATCATTGAATATTCCAAGGTCATATATTTTATCCCATCTTTTTTCACAATTATTTTATGTGATTAACTGTTTGTCACTTTCATATATATTCATCATTTTTTCTCAACTACTCATAATTAAGGGTGTCCAACTAGCCCCATAAACTAATCAACTTGTCCGAATCATCTAGGCCAATCGGAAAATTGGCCTATTCGACGTCGGTGAAAATCATAAGTGGGTCTCCACCTCCAACAATTGATACTTGCGAGTTGGTCGGCAGGTCTTCTCATGAAAATTCAATTTCAACCGACCTGACTAATATCCACATCGAAATCTTGTCTATCTCTATAAGTATGAGCAGTTTTCCAGTTAATTTTGGTCAAATCTGATGAGATCTGACAAGATCTCGTGAAGACCCAACGAGTTCGGCTAGCCCGACTTCAATTGAAGACTCTGCTACCCGAGTAGGTCTACTTGGATCGACTCCTTGTATCGGTTAGCACCAAGTCCAGATCTTGGAGACCCAAGTGATCGAGTCGATTCCGGCCCTTTCGGATTGGACAAAAACCCAACTCGACCTAACCCATGAACAATCCTACTCATAGTTTGCCATATTAGAGTTGATTGCATTTTTTATTGTTTTTTCTTAATTCGTTAATTGGAGAAGTAAGATTTAAATTCGATGTATTTATTAATACTAAAAAAAGTAACAATTGAGGTATAACTCTTGACAGCCTCATTACACTTTAATGGATTGTTAATTGTGTATTTTGCTATCACCATATCAAAGATTTAAAGATTCGTGGAGGTTGAGGAAGGGGGGCCTCGCCACACTTTTAAGTTTTAAGGTTCAAAGCAACAAAAGAAATCAGAAGCAATAAACATGTGATCATTAATGGTTCTGTTGATTTGATTATTAGCTCGTGGACTAGCACTGAAAGCTCTATATAAATCTTATCAAGCAATTTTGGCATGCCCAGTTGTCCACTCAAGCAACAAAAGGAAAAAGAAAATTTCCATGTTCTCAAATTATATGCAATAATTATCAGGGGGTTAACTTAAGATGATATCAATTAGTCAAAAAAAAAAAAAAAAAAAGATGATATCAAGATACTACAACTTTCTGAAGGGATCCTCCTCTACTATATGTGACATCAAATGACAGTCCATTTATTGAAAAGAAAAAGGCTTATTGAGTGACGTGGGTTGTCGTAATGGTGAGCCACCTATTATTTTTTTTTTTTTTTTTTAACAAAAAGACTTTTGAGATTTTTTTTAATAATAAATAAATAAACAATGGATGTACAAAAAATATAAGCAAAAAGTGAGATAAATAAATTAGGGATTTATGCAGCAACTTAATTTGGTCATAGTTTCAAGGGTGATTTGTTTATTTTTACTAAAATTTCAGTATGTTTTCTATTAACAATTAGAGCTTCATCTTGGATTCTTATTATTTGTTTGGATCCGCATCTACTGCGTCCACGTCTACTGTGTTTACGTTTTCAACTTCTTCTTCTTCTTTTCTTTTGCCGTAAAGTTTGACTTTTTCCCCCATTACTATTCATGCGTTTCTGATTTTCTCCGACAGATTGCACTATTTAACATTGTTTAGGCACTATTCATGAGACCCACAAAGGACTATATTCAAAAAAAAATATTAAAAATAGGTCCCACGATATTATTCATATATTTAAAAATTATTTTGCTACAACATTTTTAGTTTTCAGCAAAATAAGTTGTATCCAAACGGACCCTTAATTGATATAAATTGTTAAAATTCTTATTCGTTTGTGAGTAGTTAAATGTTAAAACCTACTTTGGACAAAATATATTTATTGCAGTTATTGTTGAAGACTTGAAGTATGCTTGTTTGGGGGAGTTAATGGAATTGAACGAATTCTTTTTTTAATATCTTTCTATTTTCTTTGTTTGAGAGTTTTAATGGAGGTAATGTAAAGTTTATTTCCTTATTTGGGAGTTTAAGTGAGAGAGTATAAAATGGGTAGAAGGGAACACTCATTCATCTCTATTCCCCAAAATTGAGAGGAATTAGAGGGAATAAAATTATATTTAATTAATTTTTTACCAAAATTTCCAAAATTACTTACATTCCATTTACTTTCATTCATTTATTTTAAAACATCCAAACAATATTATTTAATTCCATTGTAAGGAATTAGCACGAAATTCCAAAACCTGTGAGAAACAAAAATAGAGAAAAACACAAGCCAAAAGAAAATAATCATACGTACAAAACAGTATTTATGTGGTTCCGCTCCATGGACTAAGCCTCAAAAAATCTCCTATTAAAAACCACGCATCATTATTTTGGGTTGGGTCATCATCCGGATCAAACACAATTAGGCTCCACAAAGCCAAACATCCATTACACTTCATTCTTTTCAATTCATTTCCTTTACTTAAATACATTTCATTCCATTTTTTTTTCCATCCATTTTCTTTACTTAAATACATTTTGTTAGACGTGAGTTGTGTCATTCCACCTCAAAAGTAATTGGTGATGAGAAAGACACAATCAAATCTTTTATAGTCTTCAACATCACACCACGCTGGCATGTTTTTAGAGTGGTTGTAGGAAGTCAAATTGTGGTCCCCTCAGCAATCTCTCCATCACAATGACATTTTAGTGACTTGAACTCAAGACCTTAACTCTGATACCATTTGTCGGACCGTGAGTTGTGTCATTTCACCTGAAAATTAATTGGTAATGAGGAAGACACATTCAAATCTTTAATGGCTTTTGTTAGGACATAGGTGGTTCACTTGTTAAGAACATATGTCACTCTTTCATGTAATTGGCTAATCCTTTGACAAAACGCACTTTACTTGTAATTGGGTAGATCTAAGATGTGTTAAAATACTTCAAGAAACTATATTTCAAGATCAAGTGTGGAAACCTTCAAGTCTATCCAAGAAAACAAGCTGAAAGTGCAAGGTTACTAAAGCTCGACAGCTAGTATGTGTCGAGGTTTAGAAAGCTGTTCCAGCCCGTAAGCTCGACACCTGCTCGACAGCTTATCGACAGCTTCTATCTGTCGAGGTTTATAAAAATCGAAATTTCTGATTTGATTTCTTGGGATCTATGAATGTATCTTTGGGCATTTTTTTCTCCTAACCGTAGACATATAAAATGATTGTTCTAAGGGCCGTCAAAAGTACACAAGTTGCACAAGCATTGAGAAAACTTTGTTCAAGCAAATTGTGACCAAAGACAAAGTTTTGCCCTAGTTCATCTCTTCTGAAGAAGTTGCTGTGTATGTGCACTTTTGGATTTTGTGACCAAGCATCTTCTTGATCTTCATCGTGGATGAACTGAAGAACTTTGCAGCCAACAACTCTTTCTAGTTAGTGATTGAAGTCGCGTACTGGGATCTGCGCATTGGTTAGTCACGTACTTGGGAGCCATGCATTAAAAGGGGAAATTGTCACTACAAAACAAGTCCAATTGGGTATTGGGGTAAGGGTTCAACTGTAGGTTGGTAAGGTACTTGAGATTCCTTTACTTGTAATCGCTTGTTGTGATAATAGTGGAGTTTCGGGAGTGGTGACTTGAAAATCACCCGGTGAGGTTTTTGCCGTTAGGTTTTCCCCATTCGTAAATAAATCACCAGTGTCATTTAATTTCCACTGCATATTTAGTTATTTGGTGATTTGTTTGTGCTACCACACGTTTGTATGTTAATTAACTTAATTAATATACTTGGCTAAATTAATTGGTTAATTAATCACAAGGGGTCAATTCATTTTTTTTTTTTTTTTTTGCCTATCAAGTGGTATTAGAGCAGGCACACTCTTATTAGGTTTAATCTTTGCTGTGTTGATCTTTTGACCCTTATTTGTCATGGATAGAAGACAGTCATTAATCATACCTCATTTATTTGATGGTACTAACTATGCATATTGGAAAGTACGCATGAAAGTTTTCTTGCAGTCTTTAGATGAGAAGGTGTGGCAAGCTGTAGAGATTGGCTGGACCAAGCCAAAAGAAGCGCCGGCCGATTGGGATGAAGACAAGTTCAAGGCAGTAAACTTCAACAGTAGAGCGTTGAATGCCTTATTTAGCGCAGTCACCAATGAGGAGTTAAAAAAGATATCCTTCACTGAAACTGCAAAGGAAGTATGGACCATTCTCCAGACAACCTATGAGGATACAAAGGTTGTCAAGGATTCAAAGCTTCAAAGGCTCACTACAAGCTTTGAAGAAATAAAGATGGAGGAGGATGAGTCGTTCGATGAGTTCTATGCCAAGCTCAAAGACATAGTGAACTCAGCCTTCAATCTTGGTGAAACGATTCCTGAACCCAAGATTGTGAGAAAGGTGCTTAAATCTCTACCCGAGAGATTCCATGCCAAGATTACGGCGCTAGAAGAATCAAAGGATATTGATAAGATTCCTTTGACTGAGCTGGTTGAAAATTTGCAGACCTACGAATTAGGGCTATCTAGGATTGGCAAGTCGGGTAAAGGCAAGAGCATGGCCTTGAAGGCAAAGAGCAGTGACACAGATGATTCTTCCGATGATGAAGATTCCAAGATGAAGTCCTACATTACAAGGCAGTTCAAGAAGTTTATGAAGAATGCCAATGGGAGGAACTTCGACAAGGACTGCAGACAATCCAGTTCTTCTCAGTCTAAGGGCCAAGACAAAGGGAAGAAGGATGCAAAGGATGACGGTCAGTACACTGTTCCTGCAGGACCAAAGTGTTTTAGATGTCATGGATTCGGTCACATGAAGTAAGAATGCCCCACATATCTCAACAGCATTGGGAAGAGTAAGGCACTTGCTGCAACCTTGAGTGACACTGAGCCTGAGGATGATTCCGACAATGAAGATGACGGAATCTTGAATGCCTTCACTGCCACAGTCAATCCCACTGAAGGGATTGTTGAAGACGTAAAAGAAGAAAAATTGGTGGATTCTAAGTGTGAGAAGATGGATGATCAAGATGATATCCATACAGCATATGAGAAAATTTACAAGCTCTCTGAGAAGCATGAGAAACTGTATAGACTGGCCACCAAGAAGCTCAGTGATGTGGAACTTGATCATGAATAGATTTCCATAAAGTTTGATGAAGCTAATCAAACAATTGGTGCACTGAGGTTTGAGAACAATTTCTTAGATGAGAAGACCAAGAAGCTTGAAGCGGAGCTGTTTCAAGTCAGAGCTCAATTGGACAGGACTTCAAGTGCAAAACTTGATGAGATGCTCAGCATTCAGAAATCTACTTTAGATCGAATAGGTTTAGGGTATGGTCTTTCTTCCTCTAATATTGCTTCTACTAGTTCTACTGTTTTTGTTCCACCCGCTAATAATATTGAAATTGAAAACAATGATGCTAAAACTAAATTAGCTAGTGAGAACTTAGACAAGGGTAAATCTATCTTAGGAGCACCCCCTAAGCAAGATAAGAAAGATGTTAAAAACCCTAGGGCTAAGAAGGCTATCTCTCAAAAACCTAAACAAAAGAAGCAGCATCTTTGTCATCATTGTAGAGCTGCCGGTCATACTCGACCAAATTGCTATAAGTGGTTAGCCACTCAACAGAGCAACAACATGATAGCATTTGGAAGCCAAAATCAGTTTCAATCCTCTCTTGCTCCTCTTGGAGATCTTCTGAAAGCCCTCATGTTCCTTTTGAATTTGAACAGGTTCAATTCTTCTCCTTTACCGCCGGTTCAAGGATTAAATCAAAGGAAGGGTTCTTCCAAGGTGTGGAAGAAAAAGGACTCTAAGTGATTATATCACTTTCTTCTATTTTCTTGTTTTTGTTTGTTGCATTACTTGTGTGTTTTGCTTTTATTCTGAGTCAGTCTAGTTTTATGCTTTACTTTGATAACATGATTTTGTTTGTTTGTTTTCAGTTTTGTTTATTTTGTTTTTGATATAAAAATATATAAAAAAAATTGAAAAATCAGAAAATACAAAAACAGTGTGTGTTTTGTGTATATTGGTACTTGTGTACTTTGGATGGCCATTGAAACAAAATTTTCTAAACTTTGTATCTTTTGTAGCTTAGATGAGCATCTCTATGTACAACTAAGCAAGTGAACTTTATGGCTCTTGTTTGTGATGAGTAAGATTAAGTTATCTCTTAAACTTAACACTCATATCACTCTTTTTGACCGGTAGGACTAAAAAATCCTAAGAGAAAAGTATAAATAACCATCTCACCACTGTTGCCCGCCAATCATAATATGACACCTATATGCTTCGGCATAGCAAAAGTGCAGTGTCATAGACACCTATATGCTTCGGCATAACAAAAGTGCAGTGTCAAAAGACATCCGTATGTTTCGGCATAGCAAAAGTGCAATGTCAATGCTTAACATGTTGGGTATTTCTTTTCTCTCTCTTATATGTTCATGCACGATATGCTTAAAAAGAAAATATGCAAAGAAAATATAAAGCAAAAAGATCAAAAAGGCTTTTAAATATGATTGCAAGCGTGTTTTCTAGGAGATGTGGGAGTTATAGGATGTACCTCAAAAGTGATAGTCCCCATCAAACAGGTATGATTGTGTGTGAGTTAAAGTAATTTTCTCATATCTCAAATCATCATAATATGTATACACTTATGCAATCTTGCGATATGTTTTCACATACAACACGCAATATTCTTTGCTACTCTTGATACATGTGCAGGTACAATGTGATTTGACCATCACTAGGTTTACATGTGCTTATGTATGCTTACTAAACTGTCTTGACTTGTTTTTGAAATATAAAATTGGTTAGACTTGTTTAGTGTGTGTGTTTGTGTTTCTAAGGATCCATGTGCTTAAAATTTTTGTTGAGAGATGATTTTGAGAACCTATTTTATGTATTGGATCATTGTTGAGTTGCATATTGAATTGCATTCATGTCTGTGTTTTTCACTTCTTGAAAAACTGTTTTTAAAAGCTGGCTCGACACCTCCTCAACACCTCCTCGATACTTAGCCATCTGTCGAGCTTCTTAAGCTTTTTCTTATCGCAATCTCGACACTTCCTCGACACCTGGTGGATCGATCGAGAAATCTCCTGCCTCCTCGATAGCTTCTCGATACCTGGTTGATCGATCGAGCTTCTGTTCTTGATTCTGGTGTTTATTCCTCGATACCTCCTCGACACCTGTATCTGTCGATGAGCATTTTCCTCGACACCTCTCTCGACAGATGTGTCGACACCTCTCGATACCTGTATCTATCGAGCTTTACTGAGGTTCTATTTAAGCTCCTCATGTGATCCAGTTCTCATTTTCTCGATCAATCCGCACCTGTTCACCTCCCAAACTCTCTCTTCTCACTCAAAACCTTCAACCTACGTGATTTTCGACCTTTCTTTGCTTCAAATCACTTGGTATGATCTCTTTTCCTTTCATTTTTCATGTATTTCATGTTTTTGAATCTTAGGTTTTGGGGTTTTTTAAAAATTTTGGGGTTTTTCAAAATTAATGAGTGTTTCTTGAAATTTTGGGATGGGTTTTCATTTAAAGGTGTTCAAAATCTTATGCATTGTATCACATTTGCATTATAATGGTATTTTCATGCATTTAGATGTGTGTAATATGTTTGTGTGCTGGTAGGATTGGATTGGGCTGAGCCCATGATGAAATTTCTTTTGCATATCACATGTTCATACATTCTCCATGCATACGTACTCTCTATTCAATATACTTGTTATATTTGAATTGCTATGAGACTTTTCTGATTGTCTCTTTCTCCCTCTCTCTCATTATGTTTACGTTAGTAGTGTCTATGGCACCTAAGCGTAAATCTACTCCAGCTCGGAACCCTTTTCGTTATGGAGCTTCTTCATCTTTTGATTCTACTCCTCTTTCTCTTCGGTTCCGTGATGATGATGCCCACAAGGCATTCTCGGAGAACTTTTCTAGACGAGGTGTTCATTCGGAACGCCAAGTCATTTTGGCGGACTTCGCCGACACTGACCTTCCCTCTGTCATTCACAGTAGGGAATAGAAGTCACTGTATGACGTCCCGGTCACATGTCCTCTCGTGCTTATTCAGGAGTTTTACTCCAACATGCACGAGATTGATCGTTTAGTACCTCTTTTCTTCACTCGCGTTCGAGGTATGCGCATTCCTGTCACATCGCAGCTTGTTGCGGATGTGCTTCTGGTTCCTAGGATAGAGTTTCCTGACTATCCTTCTTGTGAGCGTCTACGGACTGTGTCTAAGAATGAGCTCATATATGCTTTTTGTGAGTGCCCTTCGGAGTGGGGTAAGCGTCAATTTACATCATGTCGGCCTTTTGCTAAAGGACCTAGATTCTTAAACATGGTGATGACTTTTGTACTTCATCCGCTTTCTCACTACAACTCCATCACAGAGCCTCCTACTTGATTTTTGTTATCCCTCCTTGAGCATCTTACTATAGATTTTCCTTCTCATTTCATTCTGTCTATTATAGATGTTCATTCGGATGCGGCGACCCGTGATAAGCTCATCTTTCATTCGGCTATCACAAGAATTCTACGCCATTTTTTCGTCCTTTTTCCTGTGTCCGACCATTTCACATTCATGTGTGCCATAGATGCCGCTACAGTAAAACGTAGTAAGGCGTAGTTTAGGTCGAGACAGCCAAATTCCACTCCTCCCTCCCGTTCAGCTCCATCTCGATCTGCTCCATCTACATCTGCTCCTTCTTCCTCCTTGAGCGATGTGTCCCTTGGAGGCATCATGGCGTAGCTGCAGCGCACGGATGCTCACCTTGATACACTCTCCACTGAGTTGTATCAGGTGTATGTTCGTGTTAGTCGTATTGCATGACGACAGGCGACCATGGATGGTTTTGCTCCTGAGACTACTCATTCACCACCTCCTCCAGCGGCTTCTGACTCTGAGGATGATGATGGCGATGACGATGATGCTTCTGATGATGATGATGATGGAGATGCTAGCTCTACTGATGAGATGTCTAATTGACACTTTACCCTTTGTCACTCGTGACAAAAAGGGGAAGTAGTTTTGGATATTGAGAGTAGTCATTCTTAGGGAGAGAGTTAGTGTAGGACATTTTTGTTAGGGAGAGAGTGTTGTTATTGTTTTGAGGGATGTAGTGAGGATATGATGTATCTTTTCTTTTCTACTTTATTAGATACATTGTTCTTGTACATTAGATCTTGTGATCATTTTTACACATACATTGTACTTAGTTCTTTCTATATGTGAATGTATGTTTCTTTCACCTACCTCTACATGTGTTGTTTCTTTTCTCTCTTTATACACATGCTTCTTTACTTGTATGCAAACTATTATTTCTGTTTCACACAAGATGCATTGATGAGTTTTGTTTAAAGTGTTTCAGAAATACAGGTGGTCAAAGTCTACTTGCCATAAACTCTCTTCTTGCAAAGTTTTTCAAGAGTTTGTGTTAGAATAGATTTTATTGTATTCAACAAGTGAATATGAGTTGAGTGATTTATGACTTCTCTCATATCTCATTTGTTTGTTATTGTTTTGTCACGGATTGCCAAATGAGGAGATTGTTAGGACATATGTGATTCACTTGTTAAGAACATATGTCACTCTTTCATGCAATTGGCTAATCCTTTGACAAAACACACTTTATTTGTAATTGGAAAGATCTAGAATGTGTTGAAATACTTCAAAAAACTATGTTTCAAGATCAAGTGTGGAAGGCTTCAAGTCTGTCCAAGAAAACAAGCTGAAAGTGCAAGGTTACTACAGCTCGACAGCTAATATGTGTCGAGGTTTAGAAAGCTATTCCAACCCGTAAGCTCGACACCTGCTCAACAGCTTCTATCTGTCGAGGTTTATAAAAATCAGAATTTCTGATATGATTTATTGGGATCCGTGAATGTGTCTTTGGGCCTTCTTTTCTCCTAACCCTAGACATATATTGAGAAAAGTACACAAGTTGCACAAATATTGAGAAAACTCTATTCAAGCAAATTGTGACCGGAGACAAAGTTTTGCCCTAATTCATCTCTTCTGAAGAAGTTGCTGTATATGTGCACCTTTGAGTTTTGTGACCAAGTATCTTCTTAATCTTCATCGTGGATGAACTAAAGAATTTTGCAGCTAACAACTCTTTCTAGTTAGTGATTGAAGTCGCGTACTGGGATCCGCGCATTGGTTAGTCACGTACTTGGGAGCTGTGCATCAAAAGGGGAAACTGTCACTACAAAACAAGTCCAATTGGGTATTGGAGTAAGGGTTCAACTGTAGGTTGGTAAGGTACTTAAGATTCTTTTACTTGTAACTGCTTGTTGTGATAATAGTGGAGTTTCGGGAGTGGTGACCTGAAAATCACCCGGTGGGGTTTTTGCCGTTAGGTTTTCCCCATTCGTAAACAAATCACCCGTGTCATTTAATTTCCGCTGCATATTTAGTTATTTGGTGATTTGTTTGTGCTACCACGCGTTTGCATGTTAATTGACTTAATTAATATACTTGGCTAAATTAATTGGTTAATTAATCACAAGGGGTCAATTCGTTTTTTTTTTTGCCTATCAGCTTTTAACATCACACCATGTAGACATGTTTTTAGAATGGTTGTAGAGAGTCAAATTGTAGTTCTCCCAACACATTTCATTCCATTCTATTCCATTCATTTTTATTTATTTATTTTTTATGATCATTCTATTCAATTTTTTTATGAACTCCCAAACGAAGACTTAAAGTAGTGAAAGTTTATGGTAATCAAGAAATTGTGCTCTTCATGCTTTTGTTGCATCTTTCTATTATAAATTTCATTATTGTTGTAAACATATTGTTTAAGTGACGCAAATTTTAATTTGAGTAGATTCCGTTCTTTTTCTTTAACGATGAAGGGTTTTTTTTTTTGGTCCCCACACAAAACGTCAACATCTTGCTTGTGGGTTGTTTGGTGTTTTTATTTTTATTTTATTGTGGTGATGTTGTGCTATAAATTATAGTTGTCTATTTAGTTTGCATAAAGAGACGTTGTATGTCATAATAATAATAAAAATTAAAAATTAAAAAAATAAAAAGAAAAAAAGAAAAAAAAGGAGACGTTGTATGTTGTTAATTAGTGGTCATCCTAAAACAATTGTTTGACTTTTTATGTATATGATGCACTTGACACTATGATGCTTACAAAAGAAAAACAAAACAAAACCCAAGACATGGTGTTTATAATTAAATGATTTGGTATTAAGACTAAAATAGTTATAAGGTTTAGTTTGAGTCCTCTCTCTCTCTAACAAGGGGAAATACAAACTAAATCTCAAAGATTTGTTTTAAAAAAAAATAAAATTAATAACAATTCGGCAATTACAAAGTTAAGAAAAACTTGAACCATGATTCTCCGAATATATGAGAGCAAACTATGCTATTAAGTTAGACAAATCGAAGTCAGCAAAGGACTGTACCTCTTGGATAGGTGTTGAAATCAAGACAAATCTCTAGTTTGCTGGTAGGCTAGCCTAGCCAAAGCGTTTGCACTCTTTATTAGCTTTTCATTATTTACATGTGTTTGACTTTGATCTTCCTTACCATTTGAAGAAGAACGTACAACAATCAATAATAGATTTTAGAATTAGTTTAACATTCTCATAGCATTCACATCAGCTCTTTTATAAATGTGTAAAATACACATTTTGACCACTTTTACACATTTTGAACCAAAAAACACTCCACATCAGTTCTTTTAAAATCTTCTAAACTTGTGTAAAATTATCAAAGAGCTACAGTACCCATGTAAATTTACACGGGCACTGTAGCTCGTGTATTTTTTTTTAATAGTTTTTTCTCTCTCATCTCTAACTGACACTCACCTCCCTCTCTATCTCAGAGGCTGTGCTCTCTTTCTCTCCTCCATCCTTTCATCCTCAGTTCTCTCTCCTTGTCTCACATCTCTCTCTCTCGTTCAAAGCATGCCACCGGAGTTCACAGCGTGGTGAGATTGGCGCCGTGGGTCACAACGTGGCGAGATCAGCGCGTGGCGTGTGGCGTGGTCTCGATGGTGGCGGTGTGGGTTTGGGTCGATGATCAATGGCGGCGATGTGGTGAGGTCTCGATGGTGGTTTAATCTGAGTTTATGGTGTGGGTTGGTCTTGGTTTGTGTGGGTTTGTTTGGTCTGGGTTGATTTGGGTTGTGGGTTGATCTGGGTATGTGTTGATTTTTCTTTGATTTTGGTTGATCTGTGTGGGTTAATGGCTTTTGGTTTCTAATGATGGTGGTGATGGTGGCTGGGCGGTGATGGTGGTGGTGATGGTGGTTGTTGATATGATGTTGATTTTTCTTTGATTTTGGTTGATCTGTGTGGGTTAATGGCTTTTGGTTTCTAATGATGGTGGTGATGGTGGCTGTGGATCTGAGAGAGAGAGGGGTAGTGAGGGAGTGAATAATAAAAATTGTAAAATAATGAATATTTTATTGAATAAATGTGTAAAATAGATAAACTGATGTGGGTGTACTGTAAAAGTGGATGTGTAAAATAGAAAAAGTAGGTTTTTTTGTGTAAAATAGACATAGAATTTACAAGAGCTAATGTGAATGCTCTCAGGTGTCTTCATAAGCATAGCAACTAGTATAAGGTGTTCAATTCAACTTCAAAACTAGTAAACCTCGTACTCTCACAGTGTTGGAAAGATACTAGCCATCCCTAAGAACCTGCTGTTGGAAAATATGGCTAAATAAACAAGTTTTGATTCAACAATATAAATCCTAAAAATTAGCAATGACAAAAATAAATACATAGAGTTAGAAAGATCTCACAAACAATAGAATCACGCAAATTGCATTGTCCTTAAAGGTTGATTCATGCCACCCAGAGTAGAACTTGGTGCAAATGACTCTCTTGGCCGAACAACCCCCCAAGATTAGACTATAGCAAGTTCTTCAAGTTGGATGCACACCCAAGCAAGAAGAACTAAGAACAACCTTATTTTCCTTTCCTTAAAACCAAAAAATAGATGCTAAGATTTTTGTGGAGATGAGCAAAACAGAGGGAGAGAGGCGGCTGTGTGTAGTTGAAAAAACTGGAGAAATGAGTGAAAACCAAGGGTTTTATAGCAAAGAAGCAGATGACATATGGGCTGCTCCAACGGTCACTGTGCATGCCCAATGGGCAGCACATTAAATGCCCTCAACGGCTACTTGGTTAATGCCTAATGGGTTGAACTGAATTGAGCTAGATGGAAAAGAAATGGAAAAAGGATACAGCCCAAGAGAGATATGAACAAAGCCAAGCCCAAGCCTAAGCCCAAAACCAACACCTAGCCCATTATTTTCAAGTTATAACAAAAGATGTGCAAAGGTTTATAAACACATAACAAGGTTCACTCCTAACCAATGTAGGATACAAAGCAAAGGCTTAGTGTTTGAAACACACACACTCCAACAATCCCCCACATGTTACAAACACTAAACTAGGAAAGACAAGAAACTCAAGAAGACATGCATCAATATAGTACCATAAGGTTTTAATTATACTTAGGATAAATAAGTAGGAACTACTAGACAATGATAGAGTTAGACTCTTTTAACCAAGCTATTAGATAACCAAACTTACCACTCATATACCTTTCTTTACCAAGGTTGTTCCATAAGCGGGTTGGCGCCTTATACAGGCCAAGCACCACTAGTAGGGCTGTCCACGGGTCGAGTTTGTGCCCAACTCGGACTCGACCCAAATGCAGCGGGTGGGGAAAAATTTAACCCGCAACCAACCCGAACAAAGTTTCGGATCTGTCAGTTCGGGTCGTATCAGTTTCGGGTTCATATCAGTCGGTTTCGAGTTTGCTACAGTGGAGCAAAATCTGGCTGAATTTTGGCCGAAATATTGCCAGATTTCATCAAATCTGGCTGGATCTAATGAGATTAGGCCGATCTTTCCTCTGAACCTATAAAGATCAGGCCGAGATCTTGATGGATCTATCGAGATCTGGCCGAAATCTTCCTATATTGTCGGACTAAGAGATTGGACTTACCGATTTTTGGCCAAACTCGTGATTTTTTATGAGGGGAGAACAACTCATTGGGCGGGTTGGGTCCATCGGTTTCTCAGACAGCCAATCCATAACTCGAACCAACGGTCTCAGGTCCTGGGGCCTGCAACCTGCGTTTGACCGAAACAAAGCTTTGATCGGGCCATTTCGAGTGAAGAGAATTGGGTTTTGGACGGTTCTTCGGGTCCTGGCAGATCGTGGATAGCCCTAGCCACTAGAAGCGACACAACTTCCACTCCTAGATAAGTGGCATCCATCAAGAGTGTGTGTGGTACACTCAATCCCAACATGTAGAGACTATGGATCCATTAAGAGCTAGAGCTAAAGCTCAATCTTCAACAATCTACAACTTAGCACTGTCTTACACTATAGGGATGGACTCATCACTAATCTCCTCAATGAGATAGCGAAAAGCATAACAACTGACAGTGCCCATATGGACCATTAATGACCTTTACCCATTTAACCCCTTGCGTGGAATCACCCATCATAGAGGTTGGGCATTGGTCATTGTGTCACAATTTGGGTATCAGTCCTATCCCTTGATGTTTCACTTACCAGCCTTCTTGCTAGTGGCTTGGTCAAAGGACCAGTCAAATTCCTTTCTGACCTCACAAAGTCCAAGGACATTACACAATTATTACTAAGCTGCTTCACAATATTGTGCCTCAATTGGATATGTCGATTTTTCCCCTTGTAGATTTTGCTCTTAGCATGTGCTATGGCAACCTAACAATCACAATGCATACAAATAGAGGCAATAGTGTTAGTATACAATCGTGTATCAATTAACAAACTCCTAAGCCACTCGACTTCATACCCAGCCTTCTCTAAGGCCACTAACTCTGATTCCATGGTGGATCTCACTATGTAAGTTTGCTTGGATGATTTCTAAGAAACAGCCCTTCTAGCTAGTGTGAACACATATCCACTAGAGGGCTTTACCTCATCTGTTTCAAAAATCTAATTGACATCACAATATCCTTCTAATATAGCAAGATAACCACAATATGACAAACCATAATCAGAAATACCCTTTAAATATCTCAACAATCTAGATATTGCATCCCAATATTCAATACTAGGATTATGAGTATATCTACTCAATCTGCCAACAACATATGCAATATTAGGGCAAGTACAGTTTGTCAAAAACATTAAACTACCAATGATTTGTGCATATTTATTTTGCGAAACACTATCACCACAATTTTTAATCAAATGCACCTTTGAGTCAAAAGGAGTAAGCAAAGGTGACATATCAAAGTGTTCAAACTTTTTAAGAATTTTCTCTACATAGTGAGATTATGATAATGTAACGCAATCCCCTAAAAATCTTAATGCCCAGGATTACATTTGCCCCGCCCAAATCTTTATATCAAAATTAGAGGCAAGAAAACATTTAGTATCATGCACAACATCAAGGCTAGTTCCAAATATAAGCAAGTCATTAATATATAAACATATAATAACACCTTCAGTATTAATAAACTTGCTATATATGCATTTATCAGCGCCATTGATCACATACCCATGTGTAAGCATAACATTATTAAATTTTCCATGCCATTGTTTAGGTGTTTGTTTTAAACCATATAAAGATTTAACCAATTTACAAACTTTATTTTCTTGTCCAAGAACTACATAACCCTCAAGTTGCCCCATATAAATTGCTTCTTCTAAATCACAATTTGGAAAAACAGTTTTAACATCCATTTGATGTACAACAAGTTTGTAAATAGAAGCAATGACAAATAAAATTCTAATAGATGCAATTCTAGCAACTGGAGAATAAGTATCAAAATAATCTACATTATGTTTTTTCTTATAGCCCTTGGCTACTAAGCGAGCTTTATACTTATTTATTGTACCATCCAGATTTAATTTCCTTTTAAACACCCATTTGCAACCAATAGGTTTAACTTTGGGTGGAAACTCAACTAATTCCCAACTATGATTAGACATAATAGATTCTAATTCATTATTAATAATTCATTATTAATAGCTTTCAACTAAAAATGTGTATCTACGGATTTAATTGCATCATAGTAACTTACAAGTTCATCTTCAAGAACATAGGCAAGGAAATCGTTACCATAATCCTTTTCCTTCCTAGCTTGCTTGCTCCTTCTTATTTCTTGTACATCATCAACAAAGTCATTAGAAAATTCAATAGAATTATGCAATACTTTTTCCTCATTTTTTAAAGGAAACACATGCTTAAAGAATATGGCATTTTCAGATTCAATAATAGTATATGATTCTAAGATATCACTTTTGATGACAAGAAATTTATAGCATGTATTATTGCAAGCATAATAAATAAACACACAATCACATATTCTAGAACCAAGCTTTCTCCTTTTAGGCTCAAGTAGCATGATCTTAGCCAAGCACCCTTACATTTTGAAGTACTCCATGTTAGGCTTACGCCCTTCCCAAAGTTCATGAGAAGTTTTATCGGTTTTCTTATGAGGTACCTTATTTTGAATATAGCAAGCTGAAAGAATGGCCTCTCCCCACATGTTGGAATATAGCCCAAAACCAACAAGCATATCATTCATCATCTCTTAAAGTATTCTATTTTTCCTTTCGGCTATTCCGTTAGCTCCGAATGAATAAGGTGGTGTTACCTAATGTATTATGCTATTTTGTTCACAAGATTCCTTAAAATGATTAGACTCATTCACCACCTTTATTGGTTCTAAGTCTTTTAATCTTTTTATTCTTTTGGTTGTCAACTTCAATTTTATACTTTATAAGCATCTCTACCATCAAATAAAACTGTAATATCAGCCTTACCAAGCAAATGCACTGAAATGAGATTGTGTCGAAAGTGAAGTACATGAAGAATATTATTGAGTGAAAGAGTTTTATCGGAAGTTAGCTTCAAGAGTACCTTCCCTTTACCACTCACCGGCACAGACCTATTGACCCCAACATAGACACATTCGATGCCTTCCACCATAGGAGTGTAGGAACTAAACTCCTCTTTGAATGCACCAATATGCCTAGTGCAAGCCAAATCGACTACCCATCCTTTCATCTTTATCACAAAGTGTGCCTCGCACACCACTGCCACAATGATCTCTTCGGTTTGCACCACATTTGCCTTATTTGAAGTTGAGCCTTTGTTGTTGTTCTTATTGTTGTTGAAGTTGCCTCTTGCCCTACATATTGCTACATAATGACCTACCTTGCCGCAAATAAAATAATTACCCTCTTTCTTTTGGATTTGAGGATTTGGGCCATTTTTATTATGAAATTTTCATTTTCCTTGAAATCATATTTATTGTTATGTTGTGGAGGTCTAGAGGGTCCTCCCTCTACAATATTAGCATTGGAAATAAAATTCCTTAGCTCTAGAAACTTTTTCTGACATCCTATTTGTTTCTTCAATTTGAATATCAATGATAATTTGTTGAAGATTCAAATAGGTTCAATGGTGGCTATACTGGTGTTTATACTTTTTCCAAGAGTCCAACAACTTAAATACAAGGTCATGAGCCACAAACCTCTCGAGTAAAACATCACCCTCTTTAGCTAGGTCGGATACTAATTTTTGAAAATCTTCAATTTGGCTAGAGACGTTTTTTTCCTCAACTATTGGTTTTTCCCTCTTTGCTATATTTTTAGGATCATCTTCGAGTTTAGGCTCATAAAGAACCCGATCAATTTCGGTAAATTCCAAGATGGGGAAAACTCTTTCTTTCTAATGTTTAAAATTATTTCCATCAAAAGCCTCAAGCTTTGTAATTTTTGAAATGACCTTAAGAGAATCAACAACTTGTTTCTTCATTTTTGAAACACAAAATTCAACATTTAAGATTGTTGGAAAATATGGCTAAATAAACAAGTTTTAATTCAACATTATAAACCCTAAAAATTAGCAATGATATAAATAAATAGATAGAGTTAGAAAGATTTCACAAACTATGGAATCATGCAAATTGCGTTGTCCTTAAATGTTGATTCGTATCACCCGGAGTAGAACTCGGTGCGAATGATTCTTTTGGATGAACAACCCCCAGGATAGACTATTGCAATTTCTTCAAGTTGAATGCACACCCAAGCAGGAAGAACCAAGAACAACCTTATTTGCCTTTCCTTAAAACCAAAAAATAGATGTTGAAATTTCTGTGGAGATGAGCAGAAAAATAGAGTAGAACAGAGGGAGAGAGGCAGCTGTGTGTAACTGAAAAAACTGAAGAGAAAAGAGTGAAAACCAAGGGTTTTATAGCAAAGAAGCAGAGGACATATAGGCTGCTCCAACGGTCACTGTGCATGCCCAATGGGTAGCACATTGAATGCCCCCAACGGGCTTCTTGGTTAATGCTTAACAGGTTGAACTAAATTGGGCTAGATGGAAAAAAAAAAAGGAAAATGGATACAGCCCAAGCCCAAGACCAACACCTACTCCATTATTTTCAAGTTATAACATAAGATGTGCAAAGGCTTATAAACACATAGCAAAGTTCACTCCTAACCAATGTGGGATACAAAGCAAAGGCTTAGTGTTTGAGACACACACTCCAACACCTGCAACGGGTAGTAATTCAAATATCCCTCACACAACTACAAATCCAATGACCAAGCTGATTCTTAATAAGACTGCCACCACTAACTAATCTTAGGTTGCTCACATATGAGCCATCGATATTTCAAATGGAAAAAATGGCCCCACCATAGATGGGTTTTTCGCTCATTCAATAGGAGACAAGAAGATAGGGGCGTATTTTGTATCTCGAACTCTCAATAGTCATATCAAGTTTTGAGCCTGATAGAAGTTTAGCGTTGAAGTCAAAACTCTCAAGTGTGAAAGTAATTCGTGTTAGCAAGTTGTGTTTATATTATGTCTATGTAAGGATAGTGGAATGGCCTATTTGATAATAGTATCAAAACCA
The DNA here is from genome assembly GCA_032727855.1 of Quercus ilex subsp. ballota. Lineage (NCBI taxonomy): Eukaryota > Viridiplantae > Streptophyta > Magnoliopsida > Fagales > Fagaceae > Quercus > Quercus ilex. Next base: position 23,868,175 of record CM064919.1, read on the forward strand.
TATAACTCTAACATGACCCATTTATTAAGCATATTGATCACTTAGTACACAAGTTGTATTGAGTAATATAGACATGACCCATTTCCATTCCTTTAATAAACATGAATTTTGTTAATGTGAACATGGCCCATTACAAATAATTTTAAAATGACCCAAAACAAAGAATTGATTAATATAATCATTAAAATTCTTTTAACTACTCAATTATATTTGGAATTCAAATTTGTTGTACAAAATTAGATATTAAATTCAATAAAAATGTAGTGTAAAACTCAAGTTTTACCCCTCAAATTCCAATATGCCACAGCTTCATATTACATAAAGAATATACACAACCACACTCAATCAATTTTAATATTCATTTGAAAATATAACTTAATTGAGAGTTTATTAAGATATTATTATGTGTGGTAGACTGTATTGAGTTTTAAGTAAAAAGTTGATATAATAATCTTTTATTAAATAGTGTAAAATATGGGTTTGACAACCCATTCTTATCAAATTCAAACTTATAAAATTAACATTTATATGATTGTGTCATTCTGCATTAAGCAAGTCAATAGCCAACACAACATCGAGTCACTTCAATTGGGTAACAATGGGTCATTGGGTCAATTCGCTCCACTAAACCTTAATCTGCCAAAAACTGTGTCGTGTATCGAAAAAAAGAAAATAAAAAAAAAAGAAAAAAAACTGTGTCGTGTAATTGGGTTGTGTCTAAATTAGAACGACTGACAGGTTTAGATACATCTGACCTGTATAGGTATAATATTGAGTTCCCAAACTGGGATTACTTTAACTCACTGCCCAAACAGATTACCAAACGCTCCCACTCTTTTTCTTTTTGTTTATCCCAAACTTAATAGCATAGAAGCTTTATATGTGTGCCTCACAATTCTGCTAAAACTGTGAAGGCAATGGATAGCTTAACAACGAGCTCAACAGCTCGGATTTTGACTACTCTGACCCAGTTCCCAACACGACATGACCACCGACCCAGAAGAGGTTGTCTTGTCCTTCGACCTTCTCGTACACTTCGCAGAGCTCCAAGTATCGTTTGCATGGCGGTCAGTACAAAAAATCCCAGAAAAATATTTGTTTTGTTTTTGTTTTTTCACTTGGGTTTTATTTATTTTGGTGAAATTCAGGAACCATATTTGATAACGAAGCTGGAGTCTGCTGAGAAGACTTGGAAAGACCTATCGGTATGCCTGAAAAGCTTTGAGTGAATTGTTTCACTGTTAATGTGTATCAGTGTGTGTGTGTGTGTTTCAAGGCCAGTCATATATATTTATTGAATTAGTTGTTGTTTTGTACTTGTAATTGTTTTTTTTTTTTTTAATTGCTAAGTTCTGCATTTAACCAGTGTGTTTTGGACCCACAATCTCACCCTTGGCTGAGAGGAACTGCCATTTGAGTTAGAACTTATTGGCATTTGTACTCATAGGATATGGAAGTTTTGTGATAATTTGCTATAAAATGATCTAAAAGGGAATTTGTATTTCCAAATCCGAGTATTGGGTTTTTTTTTTTGGGTATGGTTTGTCTAATTGGGATTTTGAAGTAGTTTGCAAATAATGGGGATATAGCCTTTTGAAGATTTTGATTGAAACTTAGCAAAGTCCTTGAGAAGAAGGTTGGGAGATGGATGATAATTTAGCTTAGGAGATGGTGGAGTTGACCAATTATCATGGACCAATTATTAGAGAATCATATGTACCATTTCTGTGGAAGGAATTACATTCTATATAGAGAGATGGTTTTAAAAAGGATATAATGGTGGGAAAAAATACATGTAGCCGATCCTGATTAGCCAATGAGCATAGCCACCTCGAGTTTAATAAGGATTCAGGCTTAGTTGAATTCTGCTGATTTGTAACGAATCACATTTTATGCATAAAATATGGTTGATTGAAGTGATGAATCACAAAGTAATGGTTAGTCATTCTGAGATTTGTCCTATTGAGAACAAGAAAATGAACGGTCAATAAACACATGAAAGGTGCCAGAGTTAGACATGATTGTGTTACTGAAAGCAATAACCTATAAAAAAAGAGTGTATTATGTTACTGAAGGTAATTATGGAAGAGTAAAAAGCTTCCGCTATGGAGAATAGATTAACATATGTTGTAAGGTTAAAACCTAGGACTTCAATGTACTTTTGAATCAAATTCAAGACTATTTATTTCAAATTTGGTTGAAGGTAGACCCATTATAGTTGAACCCATTCATTGTGTCCTTTCCTCAGATAGCCTTTTTCCCTTTGGAACTCTTTGCAGCCACTGGTATGGGCAGACCATAGGCTTAATGGGGAATCTGAAGACAAGTATAAAACTAGTGTTACTAATTTTGCAAGGAAGATTAGTAGATGTATTATCTTATCTAAAATCTGGCCCCTTATTTTTGAAGGAACTTTATTTGAGGTTTTCAGTGATCGGCCTATGAAACCTAGTTTCTTATATCCACAATGTATAATCTCTTATTATGGTGCAGCCCTGATAGTTGATCTGGTTTTTAATGCTGGATTTGAATTTACCCAATGATATTTTTTAGGTCAAGTTAGCTGATCCAGACGTCGTCTCAAATCCCAGTGAATACCAAAAGCTGGCACAATCTATGGCTGAGCTTGATGAGGTACTGTATTTCACTTTATTTTTTATAAGGGTGGGTTTACTTTTAAAACTGTGTTGCAGTTAGTTGCAATTTTTACTAACATACTTTTTCTTCTCTTCTGTACTTGTAGGTTGTGTCAACCTTTAGAAGCTTGAAGGACTGTGAGAAGCAGTTAGAAGAGGCAAAAGGTTTAATCCCTCTTGTTTACTTTTGCAAAAAATAAAAATATTAAGGTTTGTGTTAACAATCATCTATCTTCCTCTGCTTGTTTTCATTTCAGCTTTGGCAAAAGAGAATGGCACTGATGAGGATATGGCAGAGATGATAACTTATGAAATTAAGTCTTTATCCAATCAACTCAAAGAGCTTGAGGAGAAACTAAAGGTTATCCACTTTGTATCAGTGATATATGTTTTAAATATACATATACGTTTTTGTAATGTTTTATAATTATATGCTCCTTCAAATGCTTCATATTTTGTTTTATATATTCTTCTCTCTCCCTCTCTCTCTATTCTTCTTTTTATTTTTATTTTTTTAAATGTTTTTTATGAAGCTTTTTCCCTAAAATTTTATTTGACTAAGCAGTATATCTTTTTACTAGATTCATTGTTTTACCTGCTGCTTCACTCATGAAATGCCAGCGGCTTCATCAAATTGGTACTAATAGACTTGATCTGAGATCAATAAATTATTAATTTAATGAACATTCTAAAAGTTGAGCTTTAGAGAAAACTCCAAACCTTTTATCCTCATTTTCATTATGATACTAATCTTTCTCTTCTCTGAACTTGGAATGCCCTATTGTTTTTCATCCTACCTTTATTTGCATTTTCCCCTAATTAGGAAGCTAAAAACATGGAATTTCCTTTTACATTAATAGGTGCTACTGCTACCCTCTGATCCTCTCGATGCAAGAAATATAATGATTGAAGGTATGTTCTCTTCTGCCAGTGATAAATTGTACTATCTGATAATTTTTAACCAAATATCATATAGGCTATTGCTATAGTAAAAATGCATCCTCATATGTGGATTAGCTGATCTTGATTATAATCTTTACTTATGATAATGAGCCATGACTTGGGGTGATGTAATCCATCTATCAAGCATTGGTCTAATTCAGGCCAAATGCCTTAGAGGTTATGAATTGGTTGATTTCAATCTTTGGATTTGTTTTCTAATGCTATACATGTGGCTTAGCTCTGCTGACAAGACATAAAAAGTGGTGTGCATATTTCCTTGTGCTTAACTAGTGTTGCTTATATTCTACAATTTCTTCTGTTTCATCCAGTCATTCTTGAGTTTTTCTTCTTTTGCAGTAAGGGCGGGTACTGGCGGCAATGAGGCTGGAATATGGGCCGGTGATCTTGTAGGTACATGCTTTTTTTATCCTTCCAAATCTATGGCATTGATTCATTTTTAGTTGCACACAGCATTGGAAAATAGAAAAAATATTTACTATTGACATATGCGGAAAAAGATGCTGGCCATGTAGTCAAAGTTTTTACCATTGACAGGAGATTAATGGGTCTAGCTTACAGAATATATAGAATATACTTGTTTTGTTAATATTTTCTGTTAATGATTTCCTGGACTTATATATGAATTAGTTTCATGCTTCTGTACTATGTTTCATCCTTTCTGAATGTTCTTCTGCATGCATTCTAATGCTCCTTCCATTTTTTTTTTTTTTGGCTCAAGGTCCGTATGTATCAGAAGTACAGTGAACGAAATTCTTGGAAGTGCACCCCCTTATCAAGCTCAGATGTATGTCTTCCTAACTTTCCATCAGAATTATGCATCTTATTGTTTCTATGTGACTTTCAGAATTTTTATATATGTATTTATTTCTCTATTATTAAGGCTGAAAAAGGAGGATTTAAAACTTTTGTAATGGAGATCAAAGGGAATCGTGTCTTCAGCAAATTAAAATATGAGTCCGGTGTTCATCGGGTTCAACGTGTTCCTCAGACAGAAACGCAAGGTCGTGTGCATACGTCTACTGCAACTGTAGCCATAATGCCAGAGGTAGAGTGCATTTGGTGTGCCATTTACATCTGGGGTTTTGAATAAAATTCATGTCAAATATTTTTAGCTTCAACTGGAATCTTCAATGTCAGAAGCAGTGGGAGGCAATCAAGTTTTACGGGGTTTTTTATTGTCTAGTCTGGGGGAAGGCAACCATTTTCTACTAGAAAATTTTGCATGCAATTTCTCTTTCTTAAAATGACTCACAAATCCTTAACAATGCCTCATAATGTTGATCTCTGGATGCATATTTGCGGACAATGCTTTAGAAAACATTAGTCTAAGGCTGCTTCAGAATCTGGATGCTTGTTCTTGTGGCTGTGATGTTGTTAATGCTGTTTGTCTTGTCTTTTATTTTCTCCCCTTTATGCCTGTTTATTTTACTATATCCTTCGAGCTTATGCTAATTCTTGATTTAGGTGGATGACGTTGAGGTGGTAATTGACCCAAAAGATATTGAACTAACAACAGCGAGGTCTGGGGGTGCAGGAGGTATGAATCTGCAAAATTGAAAAAATAAATATTCGTATAGTGATTTGCTTTTCCATGCTTCATTTTCTGGAGGAAAAAAAAAGGAATGAAAAATCCTCATTAGGTCATTTCTTTTGCGTGATCATCATGCAGGCCAGAATGTCAACAAGGTGGAGACAGCTGTTGATCTTGTTCACAAACCAACAGGAATTCGCATCTTTTGCACTGAAGAAAGGACTCAACTCAGGAACAAGGATCGTGCTTTTCAGTTGTTGAGAGCAAAATTGTGAGCAATTCACCATGTGCTAATTCTCATTCTATCTCTCTCTCTCTCTCTCACACGCACACACTATAATTTGTATTTTTAGTATTCCCTTCATTCCTAAATGTTTCATTTCTCCTAAATGTTTCCATAAACTAAGGGTCCGTTTGGTACATGTGTTTAAACACATGTTATAAGTTTTTAAACAACGTTACATGTATTTCTATACACTTTTTCACTTACACTTATTTCCAAAAAATACAAATAACGTTACTAGAACAACATTACCAAACGGGCCCTAAATGTTTGAATCTTCTGTGAGGTGTGTGTTTAATATTATTTTTAATGGGGACTGACCCATATATGGTTGTTTCTTGTTTATTAGTTATATCTTAAAGGCCTGGTCTGTTATATCATACATGCAATTGACAACTATGAATTCCATATATTCACTCTAAAATTGCATGTTTTGTCTTCTTCCCCCCTTTTTTCCCCTTTAAGTATCTTTGTGCGTTTATGATGATCCCTGAACTTGCTACAGGTATGAGATGAAAGTAAGGGAGCAACAAGAAAAGATAAGCAGTCAACGGAAATCACAGGTATTTCTCAGCTTAGAAAATATTTGAGATGTGTATGAGATTGCAACACGAAGGAAACAAACAACACTACCTTGACATACTTTCAATCTTCAGTTTGATTTCAGATTGAAAGTTACTTTAATATACTATCAATCTTTAGTGTCTCACATTTCACATTGATTTCTTTAGGTGTTGATTTGAGTATATTATTGATAAGTTGACCTAATGTACATTGACTCTTAAGTTATGAAACATATAATGTTTAGCAACAAGTTACTTTAACATACTTTCAATCTTCAGTTTGTCATTTTGAAGGCATTATTGTTAATTTTATCATTGTTCAGTTGCAACTAGTGCAGAGAAGCTATACTATAAGCTAACCACTGGAAGAAACATTTAGATAACTAGAGATCTAATAGGTGAACTTTTAAAATGTTGTACATGTGTTTGCATATCAATATGCTCTAGTATGAGAGTCATTGACATTATTTTTAAGTGGTTGTTTCCTGCCTCTTTTTTAACAATCCTATCTAGTATACCTGCAAATGCATCAAGAACTACATAATGTTGTGCCCCTTTTAAAAAAAGGTTTTGGATTGACCTTGAGAAGATGAATCTTGATATGTACGCATCTAGCTGTTCCAGATGAATGACGATAGGAGTTTTATTGCTTTATGTTATCAGGCTTAATTGCTTTTTTTTTTTTTTAATACAAATAATCAATGATAGCGAGAGCCTAGATGACCAGCAATGTTCTTGCTAATATCCACCCAGTTGCCATTATGTATGCACTCTCCAACTTTTGATGTGAGGTTATAGTCCTTATGGAATGAGCCGTGGAACTTGTTTGCCCAGATATTATTTGATTGTGTTTTGGATAATTCTTATTTTCTGAATAATTTTTTGTTCAATTGTCCTAAGATGATGCCTTTTGACATTGGATCAAAGAATGATTCATGTTTATTTTGAAATGCAGGTTGGCACAGGTTCTCGTGCAGAAAAGATTCGAACGTATAATTTTAAGGTATTTAATATTGCATTTACCATTTTTCTTTGAGATTACTACTGGGACCAGTTCTTGAGATTGTGGAGACCACTTTATAGACCCTAATAACATGTAATGAAAAATTATCTGAATTTAGTAACAGTAAGTGGAAGAAAGGCAAGAAATGCATGGATAATGTGTAAAAAGAAAAGAACCTTTTTATCAGTGTGTTAGTGAATTAATAAGACATTTCATTGGGAGTCACTCAGTGCAGCTAATCACAACCCAATTGCTCATTGAATTATAAGCCTGTCTGGCTGTCTTGTCTTGAAGAAGGGTAATCTTATATTGAGATAAGTTAAATAAATGTCCATTTTGGTGTTGATAAGCTTGGAAGGTTTTGAGGAAGTTTATAACACCTCATTATTTTTATTAGGACAATAGGGTTACTGACCACCGGCTAAAGATGAACTTTGAGCTCACCTCTTTCCTTGATGGTGATATAGAGACTGCAGTCCAGGTACTGTTTTTGGCAGCCATAGTCTCTTTTTATTGATGTGTGATTTCTTCTGGTGTGTTTTTTTTTTTTTTCCTCCTAGTTTTATTTTAATCATAGTTCATGTTTAGAAATTTAATACACATATTAACATTATTTAGAAAAGAGGAACAGCACAATGATTTCCTTATCACTGAAATGCTTGTTTCAGGACTCAAAATAATAATAATTTTGCTTGTTTCCTGCAGGCTTGTGCTGCTACAGAGCAGAAGGAACTACTAGAGGAACTAGCAGAGTCCACAGTTGCTCCAACTGGCTGATTAGCAGCATTTATGGCAAGTGATTAGTAAATTCAGGTTATTGGATCAGATACGCAGGAAACCATTAATCAAGTTTCTCTTACATGAAAACATTCTCCTGTAATTGGCTGATATGTTTGATTAGAAGACCCTTATTTTATTTTTTATGTATGTACGGATGAAAATGAGGAAATGGTTTCTATTGAAATTGTAAGATAAAGGGTATTCATATCTGAAACAACACCCGCCCACCCCCACCCAACAACAACAAAAAAGAACTTATTCTTCTTCATTGAATGCATAAGTTTCATGAACTTTGAACATTAGCTGCAACATATGTACTTAGTTCTCTTTTTGCAAATTTTCTTAGAAACTTGCATGTCTGTGTTGTTTCACCTTGGACTGAAACACTGGCTAGCATTTAGAACTTGGAAGAGCTTTGTCTAATCCCAAAACAATTAAAATCCACAAATTGTCACCGTGAATTCAGAATCTGTTATTTCACATAACTTAGAGCCTGTTTAGATTGAGGGGAGATATAAGGGGAGTGGAGGAAAGTAGAATAGAGTTGGCCGGAAATAGAGACTAAGGTTATGACACAGCCTTACAAAAGGACAATACCTTGCCATTATGGGCTTACTCCTCTCCCAGATTGCAAAGCAATTAGTTTGATCCACAACTTGACGCTGGACTATTGGTCTCTCTGTTGAACTGGCCCTACTGCCTAACTACCGAAATGGCCCTGATGGGCAACCCCAGCACATTGGACTGGGGTACCCATCATGATTTAATAAACCATCAATGAAGTAGAGAATTTAGTCAATTAATGCACGTATCTGCTCAGGAGTAGATGGCACAATCGAAATGCTACCAGGTTGAAGACTACTTGCATTCCATATGGAGACATGCTTGATCGTTTCAATGAATACCAATCTGCTCAGGACCCAACAACGACAGCAAATTCAGATTCAACGGTTCAGATGTCAAGCTCAGCCCCTATACATTGGAAGCCACCTCAGAGTCCTTATTGTAAAATTAATTTCGACGGTGCTGTATTTCAGGACTTGCAGATGGCGGGTATTGGCGTGGTGATAAGAAACTCAAGGGGCCAACTCATTCAGAATAAACCTCCCACCACTACCAGCAGTGGACGATGTCGAGGGAGGCTATCGCCTGCAGGCGTTGATGAAGTGGAAATTGAAGGTGACTCCGAAACAATCATTAACGCTATTAAAACTCAGACTCAAGTTGCTTAAGCCCCTTTGGTCACATTGTTAGAGCTCTTGCTTTGAATTTTGTCTCATTCTGTTTTTTTCACATGTAAAAAGACAGGGGAATGCAGTTGCTGATAAATTAGCAAAACTAGCCAAATATTCCCTTTGTCCACACTATCGGTCTGATGGCATCCCCTGTGATGTTCAAAATCTTGTAGCTGCTGACACAAGCTTTTGTTGATTAATAAAAATCATTGTCTTGTTTCTCAAAAAAAAAAAAAAAAAGAAATGCACGTCTCTTGAATGAAAAAATAAATAAAAAAAGAAGTTAAATTACATACTAGTATCTTTTAATTTTGTTTCAGATAACCCTAATATTTTAAAAAATTCTTATCATGATTTATGGATGTAAAGGTCATTTTAATGATATAGGGTTAATAATGTGACATAAATTCATTTGAAAGGTTATCATTTTTATAGATGATAATAAAGATCTTTTCAAACAACTTTAAAAATACATAGACATTTTTATTGTTGGCAAAACTGTGTTAAAACTTGAAAGTTTCAGTTGTAACTGCAATATTTCCTTATATTTGAATTTCATTTAGTTTGTAATTGCATCAAGTCATTGAGATTCAATTGCAAAAGAAGAGATGAAATTATTACAACTGGACGAGCGAGATTCAATGGGTTAGACGAGATTATGAGTGAGATAATTAGAATTTGAATTTCAGTACACAAAAATTAGTTCACCTCAAATTCACCCAAAACTTATTGGAGCAAGTTTGTCTAGGAAATCATTTTTATTTTTCCACATTATTCTTGTAGCCAACCAACCCTCAAGTGTAACTTGAATAAAAACAGAAATTTATTACCCTAATTATATAGAACAAAGGAGAGACTACCAAGAATCTTGAGAGATAAATCCTTTTAAATTCAATACCTTCACCCTCTCCAAATTAACATACCTTTGAGAGGATAGTTTATCCAAGCATTGTTAATTAGTTATGAGTGTAGAGGATTGTTGCTAAAAACCACAAAACAAATCACAAATATTCAAATAACATGGGAGTATTCGAGAGATTGATTTGCAATTTTTGATACTTGAGTCATTGGATTGCTACGAAGATAAGCAATTCGTGTAGCTCGTTGCTAGCAAGAGCAAGGAGCTCAAATACATTTATGGGTCTGTTTGGATAGAATTTATTTTGCTGAAACTGAAAACTAAAAACACTATAGCAAAATAATTTTTAAATGTGTGAATAGTGCCGTAGAACCCATTTTTAATGAAAAAATTGCTAAAAAGTAAAATTTGTGGGACCCGTGAACAGTGCACGGGTGCACTGTTCACGGAAGACTTAGTCAAATGTTGCGATTGAACAAAAAAAAAAAAAGGCAAAACGCGAAAAAACAAACGCAGAAGCAGCTTTCAGCCCAATCCAAACACATACTATATATATTGAAAGTTTTGCAAGCTATTTTGTATTCGCATTTTTTATAAAAACGTGCGTTAAGGCTTTTAGAACAGCCTATCCAAACGGGCTCATATCACAACTATCTTCTTAGTAGATTTGGTAAATTGGACACGGGCCTTGAGTATTTTTAACATACATTGTCCGTGTTTTGTGATTGCTTTATGATTTTCATGTTCCCATTATCCCTGAAACGAGTTTACTAACCACTTCGATCATACTTTACTAGTCGTTTAAAATTTGGTAAATCTAACAACTATCGCGAAATTAAACACTAACCCAAGGGAGTAGGTAAGGAAAACCGCTAAAATGGAAGATTCTCTTAAATAATTAGGGGTCTAAACGTTAACTTTTAGACCAAAGTCAAAATTTAGAACTAATGCGAGTATAGTATATCACTTAAAGATAAATAAAAAAACTATTTAAGTTCAGCTATAGTAATATAGGATACATAATCTAATCGGTATTGTGTGAGATCCCATTTTTAACCTAACTAAACTTGTTGCATTTGGAAACTTAAATTTGAATTTGAATTTGGGTTTTAAATTAATAGAATTGAATTTCTTTAATTTCACATCTAAGGATTTTTGGTAAATCATGCCAAATCTAAAATCTTGATCTTTTAAAACTATCTAAATTCTTTGATATTTTAAAACTATCCAAACACACACTACAACTTAAGACACTTGTCTACACGTAAGCCACTCCAAGAGTCAAGTACAACCAGGTTCCACATGGCACTTCCGACTCACCGTTAACTTCTCACATATGGCAAGTCCTCCTAGGACCAACAACCTCTTCCTTCACAAATGCCTTGTCTCTCTTATTCTTTGCTTCTCCAAAATTCTATGAAAAGAACTTTACTCCTTTCTCCATCTCTCCACCGCTTTCTCTCTCACAAAACCAATTTACTATCATCAACCTCTACAGGGTACCCTTGTGCAGTTTGTACTCGCTTTCCTTCACTTTCTTTGCCTTTCTCAACCATATTCCCTCGACCCTTACACTCCCTCAAGGTCCTGGCCATGGCTGAACGACCCTCAAGTTCCACAACATCATCGCATTCTCACAAGTTTACCAATCGTCTAGCTGCTGAGCACAGTCCTTATCTTCTTCAACATGCCCATAACCCAGTGAGTGCAATTCATCTTCATATTGGTTTATTTATTATTGTGTTTTTACTTTGTGCACAAAGGGTATTAAAAGAAATTTTTTTTGGATTAGTTTTGGGATTTTTTTTTTTTAATTGGGGAGGAGAAAAGATTCCACCTTGATTGAGGCTAGATGTTTGTTGGATTGGTTGAGGTGGGTTTTCCATGATTTTGATTCTCAGTGAGTATTTGAGATAGGATATTTGTTTTTCCTTCGCTTTTTCTTGGTTTCCTCAGCAATCAAACAGGGATAGTTGGATAACTTATGTTGAATTTCTTGGTTTTCATAAAAAAGGGGTACTTTAGATTGTCACACTGTGTTTATTATGCATTGAAGGTTGATTGGTATCCATGGGGTGAAGAAGCTTTTGCTGAAGCACGACAGAGAGACGTGCCCATCTTCTTGTCAAGTAAGTTCACCCTTGATTTGAATGTTTTATTTTCTTATCATGTCAAAGTGAATGCACTGAAGTGTAATTTATGTTTATCAATTTGCTTGTTGGTGATGAATGACATTTGTTTTTTCATTTGAAGTTGGATACAGCACCTGCCACTGGTTAGTCTCTTGATCCGTTTCTGGGAATTATTTAACTTCTTGCTTTCTATATCTGATATCGTTGAATGAATGTTGGACTTATCTATTGCATGAAATTATTCAAAAGGTGTCATGTTATGGAAGTGGAATCTTTCGAGGATGAAGGGGTTGCCAAGTTGTTGAATGATTTGTTTGTCAGTATTAAGGTGAGTTTTCACATCAGTTTTATGTTCTTTTTTACTTGCATTGATCCTAAGGATCTAATTTTTAAAATGGTCAACTTGGTAAGTTGGAATAATCCTAAATTATCATGGGTTCTAGTTAAATCAACTAGTAAACTCTCCCTTGTTGAATAATGGACCTGCACTTGCACCAAAAACTTAATTAGTGTCTCGGCCTAATGATAAAGAGTAATCATCCACTTTATAACTATAATTATTATACTATTATTCATTATAATAATAAATTATTATCATTAAATAATGAAATTGAATGATCAGGTTTGTTAACCCACTGAGCCAGGATCACTAACTAATACTAATATAATAGAAAATGCTAATACAATAGAAAAAATTTCTTCTCTAATGATTCTAACATGTCCGTGCAACAGGTGGATCGAGAAGAGCGACCTGATGTTGATAAGGTAAATCAATGATTTTGTAGCTATATCTCTGTGAAGATATCATGACTATTTTCCAATAGTTATTCTATACTCTACTTGAATTTGTGTGTTCTCTTAGTTCTTTATCAGATGCTCTTTCTTGTTGAACCATTTTATGTGATTCTGGTGGGCCTTTTTAACTGACTATATTATTTCATCTTGATAGGCACCTTGTATGTATGTGAAGGTTTGGTATTTTAATAAAATTCTTCTAAACTAATCCTGTATTTATGGCTGAAGCCGCTTTTTAGTGATTAACATAGACCCTTGGGTAAGAATAGGGTTGGGATTACTTTCAAATTCTGCATAGCGTCATAAGTTTAAAAATAAAAGAGGTTGAATTTACATTCTAATGCAGTTTTTAAATTCCCTGGTGCTCTTGGGTTTAGTAATTTCAAATTTGAAATTTCACCAATTACAATAATATTATTTTGGGCTGTTCATCTTTTCAGGTATACATGACTTACGTGCAGGCTTTGTATGGCGGTGGAGGTTGGCCACTTAGTGTCTTTCTTTCACCTGATTTGAAGCCATTAATGGGCGGAACTTACTTTCCACCAGATGACAAGTATGGGAGACCAGGATTTAGGACTATACTTAGGTGAGAATAAATCATCCTATGACGGGTTAGCATTTTCCCACTGTCCATCACCCTCATGATGCTGGTTGCTGGTCTTTTGTCATTCTGTGTTCCATTGAGTAGCATTCTTAACTGCAACAAAAGAAAATGTTGGAAGTCTGGGCTCATGAATTAAAGCGAGTTATCTTTGTGGTTTTTTGTGACTGATCCCTTTATTATTTTGCTGGTCTTGTGTTGTTTCAGAAAGGTGAAGGATGCTTGGGATAATAAGAGGGATATGCTTGTTAAGAGTGGAGCCTTTGCTATTGAGCAGTTATCAGAGGCATTATCAGCAACTGCAAGTCCTACTAAACTGCCAGATGAACTTCCACAAAATGCGCTGCGTCTGTGTGCAGAGCAAGTAAGGTTTCATCATAATGAGATCTGCTTTTTGTTTATTCTATGACTAAGGTGTTAATTGCATAGGTGGGGTTTAGTTTATTATAAGTTTGTAGTATGTCAAAAAGTGTCGATTGCCCGAGAAGTCTAATCTTTTATTATGATTTATGAGTTTGCAGAATCAGAAAGTAAAAGGTCTGTGGCATTCAACCATCTTGCTCCTGATTTTTTTTTTAAGGGAACAAACTGTTCTTTAGACTCTCTTTAAAACATAAGCACAAAATGCAATATTTTTGTCAAACAACTTCTATAATATTTTACCCTTCCTTTCAGACTATTCCATCTTAGCATTTGTGCTACCTTTAATTTTTTATTATTTATAATTTGATTATTAATGATTTAGTGAAATATATTTCTTGTTTCATTTCTATTATAGCTTTCTGGAAGCTATGATTCAGAGTATGGGGGCTTTGGTTCTGCCCCAAAGTTTCCTAGACCAGTCGAGATTCAGCTGATGCTTTATTGGTCCAAAAAATTGGAGGATACCGGAAAGTTGCAAGAAGCAAATGAAGCTTTGAAAAAAGTCTTCTTTAGCTTGCAATGCATGGCAAGGGGGGGCATCCATGATCATGTTGGAGGTGGCTTTCATAGATATAGTGTGGACGAGTGCTGGCATGGTCAGTTTTTCTTAAAAGATAGCTATTTTACACAAGAACCTAGATCTTTTAACTCTAATTGAAATGGAAAACTCATTAAGATATTATTTGGTCCATTTCTTTCTTTCTCAATCTTAGGTGATGGCTCATTTTCTTGTTGGGTATTTTGATTTTTGCCTTAAATGAACCCTCTTTCCTCTCTCCTCTTTCTGGGTGGTTGTGATGGAATTGTTGAGGCAGTATTGTTTACTTGCAGTTCCCCACTTTGAGAAAATGCTGTATGATCAAGGCCAGATTGCTAATGTTAATTTAGATGCTTTTTCCATCACCAAAGATGTCTTCTATTCATGTGTATCTCGGGATATTTTTGATTATTTGAGGAGAGAGATGATCGGACAAGAAGGTGAAATATTTTCAGCAGAGGATGCTGACAGTGCTGAGTATGAAGGTGCTTCAAGAAAAAAGGAGGGAGCCTTCTATGTATGGACCAGCAAAGAGGTTTGTTTCTCATCACCATCTTCTTAACATGTGCATGTTTTGTCTTTATCTTGAATGCTGATATGTAAATTTTGTTCATGATCTTTACTCCACAATGTCTCATTTTTGAAACTACCCTTTAAACTGGTATTATGTTGTTTAATTACATCTATTATGCATTGCATGTGAATTTCGACTCCTGTCTATAATTTATTTTCTTGTTTGTGCCCATTGTTTTGCTTAATGGCTGAAATTGAAATAACTACCCTTTAATAAGTAGCATTTGGTGCACTCTTCACCATTGCTGCTTGCATTTTTCCTTGATTAATCATTGGTTATATATATATAGAACAACATGAAAGTTTGGGTAGGTAAATGAATATCGTAAACTTGTATCTTTAGTATTTCAGTTGCTGATTTATTCACTCTCCAGAGAGTCTAATGTTCAGCATAGATGCTATAGAGATGAACTTTGAAATCAAGATAATTGTTTCCTAGAGTAATTTTCCATTGATGCTAATTTAGAAATGAGTGTCTATATTTTAAAAAATTTCCTACTGTTTGTCCACAAATTTTGTCAATCTCAAGTTGATACATCTTCTTTGAAACTCGGAACCTTTTTTCCCACTCTTTTTTAGTGAGATTAGTGGTTATTTTATTCTGATTCTATTTTTTAACCTGGTTTCTCTCTTTTTAGGTTGATGACATACTTGGAGAGCATGCAACTCTTTTCAAGAACCATTTCTATATAAAGCCTGTGGGTAACTGTGACCTTTCTAGAATGAGTGACCCTCACCATGAATTCAAGGGTAAAAATGTGCTCATTGAGAGACATAGCCCTGCTGAAATGGCATCAAAAGTTGGCATGCCTGTTGAACAGTATCTTGATATTATGGGTGAGTGTAGGCGAAAGCTCTTTGAAGTAAGATCAAGTCGACCCAGACCGCATTTGGATGATAAGGTAGTATTTGTTAAAATAATGAACATAAAGAATACATCCATCACTTTTATTAGCTTATCTTTATTTATTATGCACAATTTAACAGAACTGGTGCTTGGTAGGTAATTGTATCATGGAATGGTCTGGTAATATCATCCTTTGCAAGGGCTTCTAAAATTCTGAAGGGGGAAAATGAGGGGACCAAATTCAACTTTCCTGTTGTTGGCTGTGATGTAAGATTTTATCATCTTTGGCTTAATTGTGCTGGAAGCTGTCTTATATACTCTTTTTTTTTTTTTTGGATAAATTACAAAAAAATTTATTTAAAAAAAAAAGAAGCCAACCCAAGTACACTGGAAATGTACTATGGGGGGCAAAATAATCAAGAACCCAAATTACAATGGTCAATTAAAACAGGAAGGGAAAAATAAGAATATATCTGTAAAGCTAAACTCCACTCTAGGAGAACTTCTATGCTTTTATTTTTTGGAGTAAGATGCTCTAGCTGTAGTCATCATGTCTGTTAGCTGTAGTCATTATGTCCGTTGACAAATCATGCTATCAATTTTAGCAATTTCCACTTCATATCAATTGCTTTAAAATTTAGATGTTTAGATTAGAGATAAACTCTCTAGCTGAATTCTCCATTAGTGTGACTTCTGTAGTTTTTAGCATATTATTGAATTTAAGCATTCATTTACTCATCTGATGAATGGGAAAGTATATGAACAAGTATCAAAGTTGCCATTTTGGCTGTGAATTCTCCATCAGATTCTCCCAAACTTGTGACTCGACTTGAGTGTAGGAGTGAGTAATCATTAGTTCAATTGAATTTACAACTCCAAGGGGGGGAAGTCCCAGAAGTTTAGTTGTATTTTGAACTCCAACGGTTACAACATGATTGTGGTCTAAATGTACTAAACATAAATGTCTTGCATTATTACTATTATATTGATTGAGTGATTTTCATTTTGTGTTATTCAACTTCAAAGTTTCTTGATTGGGTTATTCACATCATGTACAATATTTCCAGCCTCAGGAGTACATGGAAGTTGCTGAGAAGGCAGCATCTTTTATCCAGAAGCAACTTTATAATGAGCAAACACACAGGCTACAGCACAGCTTTAGGAATGGCCCATCTAAAGCACCTGGATTTTTAGATGATTATGCTTTTTTAATTTCTAGTTTGCTGGATCTTTATGAGTTTGGTGGGGGAATTAAGTGGCTACTCTGGGCAATGGAACTGCAGGACACCCAGGCAAGAACTGATAACCATTCTATTTCAAGTATTAATAGCCTCCCATTTTCTACTTTGTACTTCTGTCAAATTTAGTAGAGAACTTTCTTTGCAGGATGAATTATTTCTTGATAGGGAAGGAGGAGGCTATTTCAATACTGCAGGGGAAGACCCTTCAGTTCTTCTCCGCGTAAAGGAAGATCATGATGGGGCCGAGCCCTCTGGGAACTCAGTTTCTGCAATTAATCTCGCAAGACTGGCCTCCTTGGTTGGAGGCAGTAAGTCTGATCGTTACAGGCAGAATGCGGAGCATCTTCTGGTATGCTGTTGCTTCACCATAATATATTGTCCAATCGAGTTTAAGGCTTGCAAGCCCAATGAGCTATAACTCAACTGACAGTTACTTCTCCAGTTCTCCTATAGAAAATAGAAATTGGTTGGAGAGTGAGGATGTGGGTTCAAGACCCACTCGGTGCATGTATAACTTACCAATTAAAAAAAAAAAAAGACTTGCAAGTATTCCTGATTTGAGCTTATTGTCTCTCATATACAGGCAGTTTTTGAGACAAGATTGAAAGATACGGCCATGGCAGTGCCTCTGATGTGTTGTGCAGCAGCCATGGTCACTCTTCCCTCGAAGAAGCAAGTTGTCTTGGTTGGCCATAAGCCTTCTGTGGAGTTCGAAAACATGCTTGTTGCAGCTCATGCATCATATGATCCAAATAAAACAGTGAGTGTAAAATGTTATTATCTCAAGTGTATACATATTCACTTGATCAATGTGTCTCCTAATAGTGCGATTAATGACAGGTTATTCACATAGACCCGTCCAACAAAGAAGAGATGGACTTTTGGGAAGGAAATAATAGCAATGTAGCCATCATGGCAAAGAATAATTTTGTTGCGGATAAAGTGGTTGCTCTAGTATGCCAAAACTTTGCTTGCAAAGCCCCTGTGACAGACTCAGATTCTCTTAAGGTTTTGCTCTCCGTGAAATCCTCTTCTGCATAAATTGCCATTTGCTAGTAAGTTCAATTACAATGTAATACCATGTAGTGACGTATATAAATGTAGAATCACAATGATAGTTCCAAGATGATGGTGTATTTTAAGTTTAATTCATCATTTTGTATGTAATTCAGTAAAGATAGATGGATCAGGTTCATAGCTATTTGTTGGTAGGGATGGGTGGGATCACGTATCTTGCATTTGTTTGCAATTGGTGGTCGGAATAAATGTTGGTTTCATTTATGTGGTGATGGCTTCAACTTGCAATACACAATAATTATTCAATAAATATTCAGTTGGTATCAAATGTAACTTCTTGGTACACTATCTTTTCTGCAACACTTCTAATGTATATTCTAATGTAAGCAAAACAATCATATTTTTGAAGGAAATTTTCAAAGTTGTTACTAATTTTATTACATGTTTACAAATTGATGTAGCAGTAAATGTTATTGGCACATTAGTCAAAGCACACTAATTTCTAAAAGTTCTGATATGTATACATTTAAGTCTTATTCCCTTTTACAGGAGAATGCTCATTACTCATTTCATATATATATATATATCTTATTAAGTTATTGCTTATACTTAAATACATTCTGTTGTTTTTTTTCTATACCTTTGTGATTTATTCATTCCATTTCATTTCATTCTTTTATGAACTTCCAAACAAAGTTTTAGAGAAGTTTTAGAGAAGAATTGAAGAAGTCATTGCCATACTTTTTCCTCTTAATTCTTTAATTTGCTCTCATGCTTTTAATAAATTCAACTCCTCTACTGACAGGAGTTAATCCATAAACCCCACAGAGAATATTTGTCTTCAGTTAATGACCAATAAAAACGTTATGGTTTTTCAAGATTGCGCTTTATTGTGACTTATTGAATACGAGGTTAAAG
This sequence comes from Quercus ilex subsp. ballota, assembly GCA_032727855.1. Classification (NCBI taxonomy): domain Eukaryota; kingdom Viridiplantae; phylum Streptophyta; class Magnoliopsida; order Fagales; family Fagaceae; genus Quercus; species Quercus ilex. The sequence goes on from CM064919.1 coordinate 23,887,116, forward strand.
CTTCAAATATCGTTATAACAAACACAATCTGTAACGAGCCATGCAAAAGCTTCTCTCTATAACGTCGGGTATGCTGACATTACTTGTCGCAGTAGTTGACTCTAACCCTCGTTACTTCCATTGCGCCTTAACAAATACTATTAGTATTCATTACAAAAAAATATTTATTGAGTCGAAAATATGTCATCGAACAAGCTAAAAGTCGCCGCATTACAAAATGAAGCCCATAAGGCCAGGGAAAAAACAAAGAGTTCTCGTGAGTGATTTTTGAATGACAAATAGTACAAAAACCTATTGATCTTTGTCATCCACTCATTCTAACATGGAACCAATCCAGAATTTCCAGTTTCTGAGAAATTCTTGCATATTTCTCTCCAAGAAACCATTGCCAAACAAACCATTTATAGGAGATTCAAAAACCCAACTTTGTTTCTCTCATCAGCATCACTCAATTCACAAACCCATCGCTTCAAAAATCTCTACAAACCAACAAACTTCCACAATCTCTTACCTCATAAACTCATGTGGGTTGCTTCCAGAGACAGCTTCTCTAGTATCCCAAAAGGTACACTTGCAAAACCCAGAAAAAGCAAACTCTGTCTTGGCCCTTTTGAGAAACCATGGATTCTCACAAACCCAGATCTCAAATCTTATCAGGAAACGCCCTCTGCTTCTTTTGGCTGATCCTGAGAATACCCTTTTGCCCAAGTTTGAGTTTTTCCACTCTATAGGTGCTTCAAGCACTGACCTTGCCAGAGTTCTCACTGCTGACCCAACCCTTTTGACTAGGAGCTTGGAGAACCAAATTGTACCCTGTTATAACTTCCTCAAGAGTGTGCTTTTAAGTGATAAAAAGATCGTTACTGCTTTGAAGCGCACCTCATGGATTTTTCTTGAAGGTCATACAAAGAATTTGATACCAAATATTTCGTTTTTGAGGGAGCTAGGTGTGCCTGAGTCTTGTATTGTGTTGTTGTTAACTCATTTTCCTGAGGCTTTGATGCAAAAGCATGATAATTTTGGTCACATTGTCAATGAGGTTAAGGAAATGGGGTTTGATCCGATGAAATCAACATTTGTGTTAGCTATACATGCTATATCTGGCAAGGGCAACAAGTCCATATGGGAAAGGTGCTATGAGGTTTATAGGAGGTGGGGTTGGTCTAAGGATGAGATTCTTTTGGCTTTTAGGAAGCACCCTCATTGTATGATTTTGTCAGAGAAGAAAATAATGAGAGCTATGGATTTTTTTGTGAACAAGATGGGGTGGCCATCTAAAATGATTGCCAAATGCCCTGTGGTTTTGCTTTTCAGCTTGGAGAGGAGAATTGTTCCGAGGTGTTCAGTTATTCAAGTTTTGTCATTGAAGGGATTGGTAAAGAAAGATATGAGCTTAACTACTGTGTTGCTGCCTGTTGAAGAGTCGTTCTTGGAGAGATTTGTGACCAGATTTCAGTAGGAAATACCTCAATTGATGAGTGTGTATCAAGGGAAGGTGTATCTTGAAAGCATCATTTGAACATGTAGAATGGGGTGAGAATGAGATTATTAGTGTCTAGACTGTTAGTGTTGCAAGTCAAAGTAAAATTCTTGTCTCCACTGACGGAAATTTGCTTGTTTTTTGGCCACTAATTTGTTCAGATATGCAATGTACATGTGGTGATGTTGTGAGTCTGAGAAATACGATTGCTTTGTTTTTTAATCTGGCTTTATGTTTGTTGTCTATTTATCAGTGGTATTTGCAATGACTTTCTATTGACAACCAGAATCAGAATTCAAAACTGCTGAAATACTTGGATTCAAATTTCAACAATGCTACAAATACAATAAGTTTCACAATTTTTAATCATCAATTTGTTGAGATGAAAGACTATAATTAGTATAACATTATTTTCACATGGAACCATCATCGATAATCTGACATCACTCTTATTATACACCAATTATAACATACCATCTCAAAAGTCATGAAAAAAGCTATGACATTTGTTGTCTTTAGATTTATTGTTCAAAATTCAAACCAGGACACGCCATTGGCACTGAACTTCTGGTTGCAATCGGTCTTAGCGAGACTGTTTTTAAGATCAAATAAATAAATAAAACATGGATGAATTTAGTCTTAGTAAAACAAATCGATTCTGTCTTGGTAAGACCAATTTCAAGGTTTTAATGTAGGTTAAGTTTCCAACAGATATGATTAAGGTCGCTGAACGTTAGAATTGAAAAATCTTAAGGAATAGTTTTAAGTAATTTAAGCCTGTGCACTACTATCATAAAAACAATCACTTTCCTTTCATATACTTGGTCCTACTTTGGGAGCCAACTTCACCTAGCAATTAAACACTTCAGAAACAATCTGACTCAGCCCAGCTCCCACTCACCATCATTGCCATCAGCCTTATGTCTATAAACACTCATGTAAGTAAACCTTCATACTGCATAGCTCAAATAGTCAAATGGCACCCAGTCTACCTACATAAGATAGCATTGGAATAGCCGACTGGCTAGTCTAGCTAAAATACGCTTAACTAACAAGTCCAAAAAATTATCCACATTGGCTTATTAACCAAAATGCATTTTATTTAAGAGTGCTAATCCAAAAATACAAATATGAACTATCCTATATATATATATATATATAAGTAATAAACAAATATGATATAACCATGAACACAACCATCCCAAACCGGTTGCTTAACTTACAATCGGGCTTCCAAAGACCCCATTTTCCATTGGCTGTTGACAGGCTTCCCTTCTATATCTCATACCTACATTCCAATCTTTGACACCCAAACACTTATCACAGCAGGAACAAGCAATTAATATTCAATCCCAATTCCCAACCAACGTCTCCAAAATATCGTCCCCAACCCACACTCAGTTATTATAGAAAATTTTCAGTGTTGTTTGTAGAAATAAGCTTTGTTTCTGTTCTTGCCTTTGTATAACCCAACAGGATTCAACAACCCCGTTGCTTTTCTTTAGAACTTAATCCATAAAAACACATCACCACTCTCCAGTAGTTCAGTGCCAATGGTGTCTGTACTTTCTAGGAGAGTTTTCACTTTTCTGGGTAATCGACATTGTTGCTTGTTGATAATTCGTTGTTTCTTTTTGTGTATTATCCAACCTGCTCCAGGACTTGTATAATCCATCTGGATTACACAACCAAAATGCATTTCAGGTTGTTTCTTCAGATCCTTCTCCGCAGATACTTGTCTGCATTTCAGGTTGCTGGCAATGGTGCACATAGCAGAGTGTTTCAAGGGACCACAGAGCAAGTTGATTGAAGAAAATATTAATGCTAATGCTAGTGGCTTGCTAATGTGCAAATCTAGTAACACATATGAGATACTGACTTGTTGAAAAATTGTCAACATATGCAAAAGCATAATAATTTAGGTTATTGTTTTGGAAATTACCTAGATATGTTAAAAAAATATGGGTTAACGCAAATCCAATATCTAATAAATACAAAAACGAACAACGATGATCATCAAAGTCAAGAATAACATTATATTGAAATAAAAAAGTTACAACTGTTTAGTCTCACCTACCTTCTCAAATTGAATTTCTACATCCAGAAGATCCATCTTATTTTGATACAAACTCAACAATTGGGGAACAAAGTCCTGAAATTTGCTCACATACTTCTTCAAAAACAACTTCTCATTCACCAGTAAGAAAGATGAAAAGCTAAGATCATCCTTGACCAAATCCTTGGCAATCAAAATTTGAATTACTGAACATCTAGGGATAATCCTCTTCTCCAAGCTTAAATGCAGAACCACAGGATTTCTAGCAACATCTTTTGATGGCAGTCCCAATTTATCCACAAGGAAATTCATTTTTTTAATGATATTCTTCTCTGATAATCCCATAAAACTTGGATCCTTTTTAAATGCTAGGAGAGTATCCTCCTTAGACCAACCCCACCTCTTGAAAATCTCAAGTTTATATTCCCACATTGGTTTCTTTAATGACAAAACCATTTTGATTGCTTGCACAAATACAATTTTAGAAGGATCAACACCCATTTCCTTAACCTCCTGGACAGCTTTTATAAATTTACTAGGTTCTGTGCATGCTACGAAGGGACAAGTAGTCACCAAGAAAGAGATGCTGGATTGAGGCACTCCAACTTCTCTCAAAAGTTCAACATTTGGAACCATACAGATAGTCATGTAATGTAAAGACCAGCGCGAGCGCTTCGAAGTTGTAATGACCTTCTCCTTCTCAACAAGCAGACTCTTGAGGAAATTATAGCTGGGAATAAGAACGTTGTTTAAGCTCCTCTGCAGTAGGTCAGGGCTTAAAGTGAGAGTTCCAGGCAGGTCAGAGCTTGAAATCCCTATAGAAAGGAAAAACTCAATTTTGGGCAAAAGGGTCTTCTTAGGATCAGATAAAAGGAACCTTGGGTTTATCTTGATAAGTTTTGTGATGTGGGTATCGTTGAATCCATTATGTTTGAGAAGATTAAGCACTGAATCTGGTTTATCCGGGTTTTCAAAGTGCACCTTTTTGGATGCTAAAAGAGCAGATTTTGGTGACAACCCACATGAGTTTATGAGATAAGACACTGTAAAAGAATGTCTTTGAGCTTCATTTTGTTGTTCTGGTTCAGATAAACCTAATGATGTAAATGATTTGATAATAAAGAAAGCATTTTTCTGAAGAAGACCCAATTGGGTCCTCCTATTCCTATGTGTGATAAAAAGTAACCGTCTTGAAGAGAGAAAAGCAAACATAATTGACTCACCAAGTACGCCTGAATCAGCTTCAGCTGCGGGCTTGATGGTCTGATTACTCCTTCGGGGACTAATGGCCACTGAGATATGCATTACGATTCATGGGCACGTGAATCCTAGAACTGAGAGAGAGAGAGAGAGAGACTCTTGGTTTGGGACTGAGCTACTCACGTGACCCACTTCAAGGTTAGTCTCAAATCCCTCTATAGTCTCGACTTTAGGCAGCTATCACGTTAAAGCTCAGATAGACTCAAAAATAAAATCAAAGCCTTGAAGTCGTTGCTAGGATCGCCTCAGTTTAGCAAAAGGACTTTAGATTGTTGAGACGGGAGCACCAAGCTTGTTTTCTTTCTTATTGGGCTTATTATCTGATTCAAAATATTGTAATTGACTATAGAAATCCGAAATTTCATCCACAGCTTTTGATAAAGGTTAAGTAAAGCATAGCTAATTAGCTATAGGGAAACCAACGTACGTGCCGAAGCCCTAAATAAAATAGGTTTTTTTTTCCCCTCTCTCCCTCTTTCTCAAAAAAAAAAAGAAAAGGAAAATAGGTTCTTCTCAGGTACTTATTATAGGTGCAGATCCCTCACCTCTTCGGAAGGGAAAAACTCAATAGGATCAAGAGCAAGGCAGGTCAAATTTGAGACAGATTTGAATGTATTCTATTAATCTTAGAATATATTTATAAAATAATTTAAATATATATTAGACAAAATATGAATATAAACATTCAAGGTAGGGCGAGCAAAAGCCATTCCTACCCTCACCTCTTTGGGGTTGGAAAAATCCACGCGGGTCAAGCCGAGTAAAGAGTTTTTGCCATCTCTATAATCTCAAAGACCAAATTTTGTTTTACAGCTTTTAAAAGCTTTGGGGTACAAAGCAAAAATATTGTCATATTTTAGGTTGGATATCCATAATATGATAAAGATCATTTCCTATTGAATCATCTAATTTCCTCTAATTTTTATCTAGAAGACATGCAATATTTAAAAATTAAATAAATGGCGCGTGTTGAACATAAGGATAAAAAAGTGAGGGAACCGGCTATAAAATAGATTTGAAACAGTTGAAATCAGTTTTTTTTTTTTTTTTTGGAGAAGAAGTTGACATCGGTATTAATGGAAAAAATTTCAAGATTAAAATAAATAAACAAAGATGGTTAATATATCTTATTAGTGAGACTGATTTTAGATTGAAACAATAATATATATGGTTAAAATCAATCTCAGTAAGATCTATTGAGAGATTTAAAAAAAACAATAAAAAAAGGTTGCAATTGGTCTTAGTGAGACCGATTTTAAGAGTAAATAAAAAACAAAACATGGGTGAAATTAATCTGAGTAAAACAGATCGATTCTGTCTTGGTAAGACCAATTCTGTGCACTATTCATTAAACACAATCACCATCCTTTAATATCCTTGCTTGGTCCTACTTTGGGAGCCAACTTCACATGGTAAACCCTTCAGAAACAATCTGATTCAGCCCAGCTCCCACTCACCATCATTTCCATCAACCTTATGCCTATAAACACTAATGTAAAGTAAACCTTCATACTGCATAGCTCAAATAGTCAAATGGCACCCTGTCTACCTACATAAAATAAGAGCTTAGCATTGGAATAGCCAAGCCGCTAGTCTAGCTAAAATATGCTTAACTAACAAGTCCAAAAAATTATCCACATTGGATTATTAACCAGTTAACCAAAATGAAATTTTAGTTAGAGTGCTTATCCAAAAATACATATATGAACTATCCTTAATAAAACCATGAACACAACCATCCCAAACCAGCTGCTCTCTCAAGTCTCAATCACCCTTAACTCACAATTGAGCTTCCAAAAAACCCATTCTTTATTGGCTGTTAACAGGTTACCCTTCTATATCTCATACCTACATTCCAATCTTTGACACCCAAACGCTTATCACAGCAGGAACAAGCAATTAATATTCAATCCCAACCAAATTCTCCACTATATCGTCTCCAACCCACACTCAGATATTATAGAAAAATTTTCATTGTTGTTTGTAGAAATTACCTTTGTTTCTTTTCTTTTCTTGCCTCTGTATACCCAACTGGATTCAACAACCCTATAGCTTTTCTTTCGAACATAATCCACAAAAACACATCACCACTCTCTAGTAGTAAACCAAAAGTTGCTTCCCCAATGCAAATGGAACTTGTCTTAAAATCAAATCTCATTGCCCAGTGCCTACATGACATTAAAATATTCAACTTAAGAACCGCCATACCATTTGGGTGAGTTGGTACCTCCCCAAGTGCTTGAGGTAGCAAGGGGAGGGCATGGATTGGAGCTGCGAGGGCAGCATATGTAGCATGTAGGATGTAAGTGTTTTCAACCATCATCAAAAATATATTCAACTTAAGACTGTTAGTGCATTTCTGAAAATATTAAGGTAAGAAAAATTTGATTTGCCTCTAAGTCTAACTGACAACACTTGACAAGTCAGCACCAAAGCATGCTAAACAAAAAATTATACAAAACTCAAAGGACAGTACATACAAATTCAGTGATTCAAGACTAGACAGTGGTAATGAAGTATACCTACGACAGATGAGTCTGTGATCACACTAGAAAACTTAAAATACTGAACATCCACACAATTCACAGCCATAAACATTGATAATGCAAATCAACATGCTTAAAGATGTACCAAACATGGTAAATTATGACAACAGAGTTTTGGGTCACATAAACTAAAGTTGCATTTTTAATTATAAAGGAAAAATAGAAGCCAGATCCATGAGTTCCCAATTCGAGAATACTACTTTTAGGCTTTTAGCTCTATCTACTTTAGAGTGTGTGAGTGAATTGTTAAGAGAACAAAATTGTTAAAAGACTCCATTTATTTGAAATCTTGCAATAGATGTGATGTAGGAAAATTAGATGACATTGCTAGGTTAACAAAGTTGGAAGCTAAACTAAAGCCATCTAAGTTGATAATGTCCCATCTAATAAGAAGACACCTAATTCTAGGGTCCTTTTTTCTGACACAAGTAGTAACACGTGAGTTGCTGAATTTTGTTTGAAAATTTGTCAACATGTGTAAAAGCATAATAATTCAGGTTGTTGTTTTGGAAAGTACCTAGATATGTAAAAAATACTATGGGTTAATGCAAATCCAATATCTAATAAATACAAAAACGAGCAACTATGATCATTAACGTCAAGAATAACATTATATTGAAAACAAAATGTTACAACTGTTTAGTCTCACCTACCTTCTCGAATTGAATTTCTACATCTGGAAGATCCATTTTATTTTGATACAAACTCAACAATTGAGGAGCAATGTCCAGAAATTTGCTCACATACTTCTCCAAAAACAACTTCTCATTCGCTAATAAGAAAGATGAAAAGCTTAAACCATCCTTGACCAAATCATTGGCTACCAAAATTTGAATTACCGAACACCTAGGGATAATCCTCTTCTCCAAGCTTAAATGCAGAACCACAGGATTTCTAGCAATATCTGTTGATGGCCGTCCCAATTTATTCACAAGGAAATTCATTGTTTTCATGATATTCTTCACTGATAATTGCATAAAATTTGGATCCTTTTTAAATGCTAGGAGAGTATCCTCCTTAGACCAACCCCACCTCTTGAAAATCTCAAATTTATATTCCCACATTGGTTTTTTTAATGTCAAAACCACTACGATTGCTTGCACAAACACAATTTTAGAAGGATCAATACCCATTTCCTTAACCTCCTGGATAGCTTTTACTAACTTACTAGGTTGGATGGATGCTACAAAGGGACAAGTAGTCACCAAGAAAGAGATGTTGGATTGAGGAACTCCAACTTCTCTCAGAAGTTCAACATTTGGAACAATACTAATAGTTATGTACTGTAAAGACCAATGCGAGCGCCTCAAAGTTTTAATGACCTTCTCATTCTCAACAAGCAAACTCTTGAGGATATCATAGCAAGGAATAAGATGGTTCTTCAAGCTCCTTTTCAGTAGGTCAGGGCTTGTACTGAGGATTCTAGGGAGGTCAGAGGTTGAAAACCCTATTGAACGGAAAAACTCAATTTTGGGCAAAAGGGTATTCTTAGGATCAAATAAAAGAAACTGTGGGAATTGCCTGATAAGTTTTGTGATGTGGGTATCGTTGAATCCATTATGTTTGAGAAGATTAAGCACTGAATCTGGTTTATCCGGGTTTTCAAAGTGTACCTTTTGGGATGCTAAAAGAGCAGATTTTGGTGAGAACCCACATGAGTTTATGAGATAAGACACAGTAAAAGAATGTCTTTGAGCTTCATTTTGTTGTTTTGGTTCAGATAAACCTAATGAAGAAAACGATTTGATGCTAAAGAAAGCAGTTTTCTGAAGAAGACCCAATTGAAATTGGGTCTTCCTATTCCTATGTGTGATAAAAAGTAGCTGTCTTGAAGAGAGAAAAGCAAACATAATTGACTCACTCACCGAGTTTGCCTGAATCAGCTTCAACTGGGCGAGTTTGATCGTCTGATTAATCCTTCGGGACTAATGGCCACTGAGCTATGCATTATGCTTCATTGGTATGTAAATCCCAGAACTGACTGAGAAAAAGAGAGTATTTTGGGCAGGAAGGGTTTGGGAACAGGGTATATAAACGTAGTGTGTCGTTTATTTGTAAAGGGTGTGTCGTTTAAAGGAACTATAAAATAAAGTACAAATGTTTTGTGCCGTTTATTTTACAGTTCTTTGTTTAGCTCAAAGTTTCAGGGTTTGAACTTTTTGTGTGCCTGGGGCTTCTCTAGTCACTGTCATAAGGGGTGGCCGACGAAGCAAGATACAACCTTTGTTATCAAATTGAAGCTGTTCTCCATCAATATCTGAAAGAGGGTTCTTCCTATAGTTGAAGCTTACATAGCCAAACACCGGTGAGTCAAAATTATGTTTGGTATTCTCTGTAAAAGACTACAAATTTTAGTAGTACCTAGTAGGTGTATTGCTGTGCCGAACTCAATTTCCCATCTGGGTTTTCCTCAAATTCCCTTATTTGTTGTCAATTATTTCTCATCAGGTCTCATAGATGATAAAAAACACAATTTTACTGTGTCATTCCTTGTAAACTCATGTGGGTTGTCTTTAGAAAGGGCTAAACATGCATCTCAGAGGGTAAATTTTGAGACTTCTGACAGACCAAACTTGGTTCTTAATCTTCTCAAGAACCATGGATTCACCAATGCCCAGATCTCTAAAGTTGTCAAGGCTGAGCCATATTTGCTTTTGTCAGATCCTGAGAAGACCCTTCTGCCCAAATTTGAGTTTTTGGGTTCTATTGGGCTTTCTGACTCAGAATGTGCTAACATAATCTCAGGTTGTCCATCTGTACTGGGTAGAAGCATTAAGAATCATCTTATGCCCTTGTATGACTTCTTCAAGAGTATAGTTGTTAGGGATGAAAAAGTTGTTAAAACTTTCAAGCTAGCTCGCCGGGGTCTTTCTCAGGATGTACAAAAGAATCTTGCTCCCAACTTGGCAATTTTAAGAGAAATTGGAGTGCCTCAGTCTTCCATCTGTCTCTTATTGAGTTGTTTTCCTTCTACAGCATTCCTTAGGCACGCTAAGTTTGATGAGATTGTCAAGGAGGTAACAAATTTAGGATTCAACCCCAAAAAATCGGCTTTTATCCATGCAATTCATGTACTTGCTTCATTAAGAAAAGTGAACTGGGAGCACAGGTTTGAGGTGTATCAGAGGTGGGGTTGGTCCAAGGATCAGACTCTCTTAGCATTCAAAAAGCATCCGGGTTGTATGTGTTTAACTGAGGAGAGGATCACGAAAGCAATGGACTTCCTTGTGAATAGAATGGGTTGGTCTTCAGAACATATTTCCAGAAATCCAATAGTTTTACTTTTCAGCTTGGAGAAGAGAACTATACCTCGGTGCTCAGTTTTCCAGATCTTGTTATCCAAGGGGTTGGTCAAGAAAGATTCGGCACTATTCACTATCTTAAGACCAAAGGAGAAAGACTTCCTGGAGAACTATGTGACAAAATTTCAGCAAAATATCCCTCAACTGTTGGAGGTCTATCAAGGAAAGTCAGATCTTCTGGATCTAGGAATTGGATCAGAGAGAATTTCTGAAATTAAACCATTGTAGCATGTTCATTTTTGAAATCAAAGTACTTGTTTCTTTCATGTTTTTCGCCATTTTTAGATTTAATGAATGATTTATCTATGTTACATTACCTACTAGTGCACTTCTACTTTGAGCTATCCAACAAGAATATTGACATGGGTTTTGGGATTTGGTTTGGCACATTGGCAGCGAAGTAGTACTACAAGATGTCTTAAGTTTACAAAGCTTGATTTAATTAGAAGATAGTTGCATTTTTATAGTTTCTAGTATAGTATTTATTGCTCAAACTATTTGTTGCTGCATGACCCCCTTGTTCACTTGGTTACAATTAGATGTGAACGGATGAGCAAAATGGCAGTTTGCAATGGTACTTTATTGCAGGACTGTTTCATGCCTTCTTTAGTGTCCGATAACAGGCCCTCTTTTTGTAGGCTGCTACTTTAGATGAAATAAACTCATTTAATTGGATTATCATATCATCCTCCATTGCTGTGCCATTGCAGTATTACTCTCCTTTTCCTCTCTTTCATTGCTCATATTCTTGTGTGTGTCAACATAGGTAAAAGCCTGAGTTTTAGGCTGTGTTTGTTTTGGCTTCAAATTACTTCCAGAAATGTTTTTCCGTAAAACTTGAGTGTTTGGTTGAACTAGTAAATTCAGTCAACTTCAAACCATTTCCCCTTTGACCGTAAAATAACCCAAAACACCCGTAAAATCATTTCCGTTCATATTTTCACTTTAAACCATTTCCACTTCTCACTCTCTCGAAGCTTCTCACAGACACACTCCTCACAGACACCCTCACAGACACACTCCAAGCTCAGAAAAGACCGAGCTCCGATCCACAAGACACGCCAAACGGTGAGCCTCCACAGACCGAGCACCGGTTCCGCCCAGATCGCACCGCACCGATCGCATCAGTTCCGCCGAGATCGCACCAGTACCGCCGAGATCGCACCGGTTTCGCTGCATGTCTCCTTTTTGTTGCTGCGTAAACCCATCTGTTCAAACCCACCCTCGTCGAAAGTCCCTTCCATCTTCGTCGAGCAATGCCCAAACCCAGAAAACCCATTCCTCAAACCCACTCCGACGAACCCACCACTCCACTGCGCGATCTTGCCTCCGTTGCCTCTAGATCGAACCCAATTGCCACTCTCTCTCTTCCTTCTTCTCTCAATTTGACTGGATTTGATGAATTTTTTTTTTTGTTGGGTTTTGTTGCTTTTGTGTTTATCTAGAGAAATATGATATTATATATTTGTTTGGAAGCTGAGAAAATGTGAGCAACAAGTAGAAAATGTGATTTCTCTAGAATTTTCAGAACACAACCAAACACTAGAAAATATTTTCCAAAGTATTTTTTGAAATGCAAACAAACACTTGAAAATATTTTCTTTTCCCGAAAATAGCATTTCCAGAAAATTAATATTTTCCAGAAAATATTTTACATGAACCAAACACAGCCTTAGGTGCATTGTTGTTCAATCACCTCCCGGGATGGGACTTTGCTTGAAACAAACACTTTGTTGTTACTAGTTCAATTATATTGAGTTCATGTTCAAGATCTAACATCTTTGTTGGTATTCATAGAAAGCACCCCCTGAATCCATGCATCAAACACAAATTTTGTAGCCAAGGCTCAAGGAACATACGAGATAAGATAAATCACTACTAGATCCAAAAGTTTAAACTAATAGAAAAGAATGAACTTAATAATAATTATTTAACACTTCCCTTCATCTTTGGACAGAGACTCAAATAAGTGACCTGTGAAATTTTCTCACTTTCAAACGAGAGGTAAAGTGGAATTAGGGTTCCAACTTTAGACCATTTGGTCCGATACTATGAAAAATTATTACTAATTCAAAAGATTTAAGACAATAAAAAATTATGAATCTAATCACTTAACCATTATTTTCTAGGAATCCACTTAAATTATGCAAAAGAAAATATGAAATTGATTTCATTGTTAGGGGGGGACTTATATATGGTCTTTGAATAGATTGGGTAAATAAAGTAATCTAAATCCAGTGAACCTTATTGTGGCTGGGTAATTGCCCAGAAAGAATTGAAATTATGATTGGAGTGAGCCCTATTGTTCTTGGTTAATTGCCAAGAAGAAAGCAAAATTAAAAGTTATAACTTGAACGAGTAATTCTTAAGTAATCTCGGAGCATAGAGAATGGTGCTCCCTCCTCTCACATTCATGATGAGGTCCGCTAATTAAATTCATGGTGGGGTCCACCATGAATGTAAGAAGAGAGAGCACAATTTCACTATACTCCGGAACTACCTAAGAATTTTCCCTTGGAAACTAGCAACCATATACAACTCCAAATCGATGTACCATATACAATCCCAAATCAATGTTTTATTTTTTTTTTCCCCAATGTTATAGAAAGAGACTGCTAGATCTAGGTATGTCCCAGTTCAATATGCTTTTCCTCAAACTGACAGGAAACTAGTGATTCATTCAGTGTTATGTAACATTGTAACCACCAAAGCATGCATGCTGGAGGATTCACTCACCAGTCACCACAGAGAAAAATCCAAGCAATGCAAATGAAATTAACATGAATGTAACACCAATATACTTGACTTTTTAGTTCGCCACAATAGAATACAATTCCCCCACGGCAATCTTCTTTTCTTTTGCTCAGTCCACTTTGAGCCTTTGAGGCCATCCATGTGTCTCTGTGGCTTTTTTGTTCTGTAACTTAAGTACTTAACAAGAAGAAACAAAGTTTCTTTTCTTCAAAAACTATTCCAAAACATTACCTCACCATCTTGAAATTCATGAAATTGGAATTTGAATACGGTGTGCCTCGTTGGGGGGGGGGGGGTGGGGAGGACATGGTTGTGGAGTAACTAAAGCTCATGGTCGGTCTTAGGCCTAGACCATTTAGGTCATGGTATAAGGCCCCCTCATCCCAAGCCCCTAACCACTAGGTTGCCTCCTGACGGGTGTGATAAAGTTCCATATTTAATGGTAAAAGAAAACTCGAAAGCCATATGCATGAGTTCTCAATTCAAGAACACTTTCAGCTCTACCTATGCACAAGTTCACAACTTCTTACTGCTTAAGCCATGTGTCACGAGTTGGAGTCCATAATCTGGCTACCAATTTCCTCTCCTAAATCCAGCAAAAGCAGGAGTCTTGTGCACTGCATATGACCTTTTTTACCTTTAGCTCTATCTACTTTAGAGTGACTTGTTAGAGAACTCAAGATTGTCTACAGACTCCATTTATTTGAAATATTGTAACAGACCTAATGTAAGGCAATTAGATGACATTACAAGGTGAATACTGCCCTGTGTGTGTTGCCCTGAGCAAATAGCGCAGACCACATTTAGCACTTAGAGAGTTGCAAACTATATTAAAGCCATCTAAGTACTCATGCCCCATCTAACAAGAAGACTCCCAATTTTTCTCTCTTTTTTTTTTCCCTGTACAAAAGTAGTAAATAGTAACACACAAGATTTACTGACTTCTAAATTTCAAATCAGAAAATCATCAAATCTATGTCAAAGTTTTACATTTGAGATTGTTGTCTTGGAAATTACATACACATGTGAAAACAGTATGAGATAACGCAAATCCCATATCCAATAAATCTAAAATGCAAAACCTTGCAACCATGAGAGTCAAAGGCAAGAATAACATTATATTGGAGTCAAAAAGTTAAAACAGTTCAGTTCCACATACCTTCTCAGATTGAATTTCTACATCCAAAAGATCCATTTTAGTTTGATACACACTCAACAATTGAGGAACATTGTCCTGAAATTTTATAACAAACTTCTCCAAAAAGAGCTTCTCATTGCGTAGTAAGAAAGTCGCTAAGCTTAAATCACTTTTGATCAAATTCTTGGCTAACAAAATTTGAACAACTGAACACCTAGGGATAATCCTCTTCTCCAAGCTTAAATTTAGAACCACGGGATTCATAAGAATATCCGCTGATGGCCGTCCCAATTTGTTCACAACGAAGTTCATTACTTTTGTGATCTTCTCATCCGATAAAAGCATAAAATTTGGAAACCTTCTAAACGCTAAGAGAGTGTCCTCCTTAGACCAACCCCACCTCCTAAAAATCTCAAATTTATATTCCCACGTCGGCTTTTTTATTGACAAAACCACTTCGATTGCTTGCACAAATGCAAATTTTGAAGGATCAAAACCCATTTCCTTAACCTCCTGGACAGCTTTCACAAACTTACTAGGCTTAATGAATGCAACAGACGGAGAACGAGTCACCAAGAAAGAGATGGTGGATGGAGGTGCTCCAACTTCTCTCAAAAGTGCAATATTTGGAACCATAGTCTTTGTTCCATTACTTAGCAAAGTCCTTTGAGAGCGCCCTAAAGCTGTAATGACTTTCTCATTCTCCAAAAGCAGACTCTTGAGGAAAACATAGCAGGGAATAAGATTGTTCTTTAAGCTCCTTCTCAGCATGTCAGGATTCAAACTAAGGATTCTAGGGAGGTCAGAGCCTGAAACCCCTATAGAGCGCAAAAACTCGAATTTGGGCAAAAGGGTATTCTCAGGATGAGATAAAAGCAGCAGTGGGATTTTTGTGACGAATTTGGTTATTTGGGAGTCATTGAATCCACTCTCTTTGAGAAGATTAAGCACTAAGTCTGGTTTATCTGGGTTTTCAAAATGTACTTTGCGGGATGCTAAAAGAGCAGATTTTGGTGACAACCCACATGAGTTTATGAGATAAGACACTGTAAAAGAATGTGTTTTTTGCTGTTCTGATTCAGGTGAAGCTATTGATGCAAATGATTTGATGCTAAAGATGGCTTTTTTCTGAAGGAGACCCAACTGAAATTGGGTCCTCCGATTCCTATGTGTGGTAAAAAGTAGCTGTCTTGAAGAGAGAAAAGCAAACATAATTGATTCACTCACCGAGTTTGCCTGAATCAGCTTCAACTGGGCGAGTTTGATTGTCTGATTAATCCTTCAATGGCCTCTGACACTGAGCTATGCGGATTGCGGGAAACTGAAGAATCAGATAACAGATTGAGAAAGTGAGAGAATTGAGAGTTAAGACTTTCGTCCGAGGGTTTAACTAATTTATTTAACTTTTAGAATATAATTTATATATTGAATAAAATGTTTTTTTTTAAGGAAACGGTAATGCTTAGAAAGTAGTATATATAGTATTTTAAACAGATTTATAATATATATTATATAACTAGAACACTCCTACAAAATGTTTAAATAATTAATTAAATGTTTAAAAATTATAAAATATTTAAATAATTAATCAAACTCTATTTTTAAAAGGCATAAAACATCAATGCAAAATCCACATTGCCAACCCAAGCCTAGGTAAGTTAATTAGATAAAAAATTATTTTTGTTGGTGATCTTATAAAAATTATTTTACAATCTTGTGTTGTAAAAATTTATATATAATTTTACTACAAATATACTATTATTTTGTCAATAAATTACAAAGAATAATTTGATAACTTATGAATTTATATTAAAAATTACACAATCTAATTTCAAGTCTATATTAGTATATTTTTATACATGTGTGTGTGTGTATAATCATCTAAAACACTTGCGTTTCCTTCTTTATTAATATTGTCTGTGGGGTCAATTAGTCAGACAGTCCCGGCCCACTTCGTACAAGGCCCTAAAGCCCACATCGAGGAGGTATTCCCGAAGGCCCACGCCGAGGAGGTATTGAGGATCCGAGGATGAAAGTAAGAAGCCCAGGTGCCCAAGAAGCATCGCCGAGGAAGATTCTATCCTCAGACAGCCGAGACCATAAGAGGGAGAAGCAACACATCATCAAGGAGAGTCTCCCAGAGCACCTTAAGAGAAAGAACCGGTACAGCGTGACAGTCACAGAAGCATGATGAAGGAGCAATTCAGGAAGAAACTGCCACCTCCGCATTAAATGACCACAACTAACGTTCTGGCCGCATTAATGAGAAAAAGACCCCTGAACAGTGCAGCCTTGGTTGCTGCAACCCACAGAAAGAATGAGAAGATAGCTGATGGGACAAGCACTTAAGTGATGGCCTGCTTAATCAATAAATGTAGGGATAGGATCAACTAAAAGGGGATATATAATGTAAGAAATCCCTCTGAAAAAGAGAGAGAGGCATAGAACATCGGAGCAACTAGTATGACTACTAAAGCCTTTGTAGCAAAGAACGGAAGAAGTAAGAGTTACCACCCATGAAGAGGAGGGCCGATGACAGATTTTCACAATTTAGTCCACTTGTAACCGTGTTTAGTTGTTATAATCCTCACTAGAGCCTAGTTCTTCAACCCACGCTCTACAAATTTATTGTATTGGGCTAACTGGGTTTGAATCCATTCACCCAACAGTGATTGTGCTCAAATCTGGTCCCTACATTATCATAATCCAATTTTCCTTTTATTTTATCAATATTGAAGTCATCTTATTAAAATTAGTAAAACATCTTTAACCCGCCTAAAAAAAGGGATAGGGCTTCAACAACGCACCCATGATCCAACTTCACCCCCCCCCCCCCCCCCCCCCATTAACATCTTTTATGTTGAGAGTGATTAATTTAAGGGATTTACAATGAAGATTTCACTTAATTTAATTTCATGAACAATGAGAAAATAAAAATAAACCTTACAACATAAGTTTAATAAATAATGAAAATTACACAAATTGTTTGAATTGAATTAAATTACAGAGTTTTGATTCTATATACAATCTAAAAAATAAATACATGGATTTTTTTTCTAATTACATATGAATCAATAATAAAAATATTAAAAAATAGAAAAGAAAAGTATATCAATAGGACCCAATATACATCTCATTGACTAAGGTTGATATTAAATCACCAAGTGGGAAGATATTAGACACTTATCCCACCCAACCTAAATTAATCTTGTAGGATATAATAATAATAAAATGAACAAGCTCATGTATCCTATCATTCAATCGCATAATAAAGATATAATTAGGAACTTAACCAAATAACTCAATCCATGCAATATATTCACCTAACTTTCATAAACAAGGATTTGAAAAAAGCTTAGGGGAGGCAAATTTTCCTTTGATTTTTTTTCTCGTAAAAGGGGAAAATGTACTATTCACAAAACAACCAGAGTTTTTTTTTTTTTTTTTTGAGTTGAAAAACTCAAAATAACTAGATTATATATACATTACATAGGCAAAACTTGGAATTTAAATTAAAAATTAAAAAGACTATGCCCTATTTTGTTACATTATAATTGAAAGAAAATGCTTATATATAATCAAATGTTTTGTTGCATTATATTATAATAGTATTCATTAAGAGATAACAATAGACCAATCAGTTCAACTAACATCTCTTCGTGTTTTCAATAGAGACTTCCACACCTTTCTCCCAAAAAAAATAAAAAGACTTCCACACCCTCAAAGGTTCAAATCCTCCACCTCACAACTATCAAATTGAAAATAAATAAAACGATAGAGAAATTAGCACCAATTTCATTTATTATGGGGTGAGTTGAAATCTCTTGTATCAACTCTCAAGCTTGGTTTCTAGCAACACCCATCAAAATTCTAGGAGAGAGATGCAAAATAAGTTCATCTTCACACAGCTTAACAATCTCATCCTTTGGAAGCGTAACCATAACCACCCTGCCCAATGGACCATCATATGATGGAGCTCGAAAAATCAAAACCTGCCCTATTCCAATCGCTGGCTCCACATAATAAGAAACTCGAATTGGTTCAAACCCCCCAACAAAATCCACAGAATATGGTTCCGCAGTCTCTAAGCTAGCACAAATGAGATCACAGTTATTCATTAATGGATGTGATTGACTATCATTATGTTCAAGCCACTCAATCAAATCCATTATTCCTTCATTATCCATTTTCTCCAGGGCCTCTCCTATAACCTTAGTAGCTTGTGATAAATTATGTTCTTCCAAACCATTGGAATGAACTTTGTTATAAACCATGCAGTTGCCAAAAAACCCTTTATCTAAACCCAAAACTTTTCTCTGATCCAAACACAAGGACATGTTCACTAGTCCATTTCTCAAACCTTTCACCTTGCTAATACAGATCCATAAAAGCCCAGCTAGGGCCTCAAAAGGTGATGATGGGTTAGGCTTGTTGGGTGCAGAAGTGGGTTGAACCATGTCCATGCAAGCTTGCACCATGTGGTCAGAAAATGAGAGAGTTATGGTTGTGTGAGTGTGATTTGCATCTAAAAATGGAGTAGAATTCTCAATAGAAAACTTGTAGTGGTTAATTAAGTCAGTGTAGGGCTTGTGGTTGGAAGTTTTGTTAATGGGTCTTCTTGGAGGCAATGGGTGGAAGAAAGGAGGAGAAACCATTTTTTGACCCAAGGTTTTGTCAGCCCAAGCCTTGAGGAACATGGTGGCACAAATGGGGTCTGCAAGGAGATGAAAGCAACTCAGGCCTATTGCTACTCCACCTTCTTCAAACTCTGTTATCTGGAAACAAAAAGCAATGTTAATTATAAATATGAATTTTGATATCACATCAAAGATCTGAACTGAAAATCTTGTTCCAACAAAAATAATTGTGTTATAAATTTGAAATAATACTATGCACCTAATTATTTCAAATCCACGTATTAATAATATTTAAATCCAATCATGGGTTTTATAATAGACAAGAAAAAAATTGTACTTTTGCATACCTTATTTAAACCATTTGAACTAAAAAAATTAAGACTAAATCCTTCTATACAGTACATAATTTTTTTTTTCAGTGTAGTCCTCTATTTGATTATAAAGTGAGAATAAATTGAAATACTATCCTGAAATTATTGAAAGGAGTGTTAGAATAATAGTTAAGTGATAAAATTCATTATTTCCTAAAATATTTGACAAAAATATGAAGTAATAGGTACCTGGACATAAAATGTTGACCAAAAATATGGCTTGTGAATCATGTCTTCCCAATACACAAGCTTAAGCTCCTTCTCTCCATCTACACTTTTTAGCCAATCCTCCACACTCCCCTTGGCCCTTGCTTCCACCATTCTCACTCCAGCATCATTACACTTGATCATCCAGTTCCCTTTCTCATTCCTTATTAACCTTCCAGTCACTTTTGGAAAATGTGTAAGCATTTCTGAGATAGACTCTCTAAGACTTACTGTGATCTCTCCAGCCTCTTTTTCTCCCCAAGACTTACAGTAGTACACAATCCGAATGTGATTCTTCTCCATTAGGTGGTCAAGGACTGAAAAAGAGTGGTACTTTCCTGGTTGGGTTGGTTTGGTACTTACCACAGTTCTTTTGCAAATATATGTGATCTCTGCCATTGTTAAGAAGCATTAGAGAACAATAGTGTTGTATGATTTTGGTTTCTTTGTGAACTTTTATATGGTAAGAGACGTGAGGCTGAAGGGTCTATTTGTGTGGTTACCAGAAACAAAACAACCATTGTATTTTTTGGGGAAAATGAGATTCTCATGAACCATGAAGCTTTTGGTATTTCGTCTACGTTTCATAAGCCTCTGAGGGTTATTCATTTGAATTGCCAATTGGAAAGTTGGAGTTAAAAAAAAGGCTCAAACAATAACTCAAATTACCCAAAGAAGGCTCAAATGACAAACTGAATATTGAACCGCATACTTTAATTATACTCAATATTATAGGACTAGAAATAAATCTCCAAGACGATAATTGAGTGAAAAACAGAGACATATATGTAATACTAATATATGTGAGTGTTATGAACAAAACATCAGTTGGGAATTTTATCAAACAATATGCATGGAAATAAGAACAAAAGCAAAAAGTTTTGTATGAAGCCCGTCAGACAGCCATACGACCATCCCAACTGGGCCAGGCCCAAGTTCAGAACGATCATCTACAGATTGGTGCCTCAATCAGAAGCACCAAGGACCGTCAATCACGCTCTGATCGCACGGCCATGATTCATCCACCGGGTTTGGGTCCTGTCTCCTTTGTGATCAAGGATACAGAGGTACGATCCTATAGAACAGATCCTGTTCAAGTAAGGTCGTGACCAAATAAGCTGAAGCCAGTGTTATAACGTGAAGTCTTGCTAACTATCTAGTCGATATGGGACAAGCTCGCTTCGGTTACAAAATCATACTACTTCCTTATTGACAAAACTCCCCCTTTACATGTTCCCACTTCATTCTTTGCTGTCTCGGCAAGGACAAAGATGCCCCCGAGTTCCCTGGACCAACCAGGACAGCTCTAAAATCTTTTTATTTTTTTGCTGCTGCATAGGACTGCTTTTAAATCGTATTTAAAAAATAGTTTTTGTTGTTTAAACAATACATCACGTATTTTCACAATATTTTTTTACCCACACGTATTTTTAAAAAAGTTAAACAATAAAACAATATTATCAAACGGGCTCTTAATTACTTGAGATTCATGATAAAATAAAAAAATCACAAAATAAAAAATAAAATAAAATAGGGCACCCATTAAAAGGGTCCAAATAAGAACTAAAGAAAATAACCCAATTAAAGTAGTAAAGTATATTAGATACAACTTTAATGGTGTTGTAATATCCAATATTGTATTAAGTGTGCATTTGGCATTTGATTATAAGCTCTCTTTTTTTTATAATTGATAAATTGGGCTTTTATCAATTATTTAAACATGTGTTTTCAATAAATTATTGCAATTTATAATATGCTTAAACTATATTCAAAATTTCCAAATTCATCAAAATCAATCAAACTAAAAAAATTAAAATAAGTATAATAAAATAAAGAGCAAGATTTAGGTACAGTACTTAGGTGCTGTTCCTTAAGTTTCTCTTTTAAAATTCTGCCATATGGATTTTTTCTCATGGGATACAAGTGTATTTTTTAGTTAAATAGCCACATGGATGAATCTTAAGAGGAAAACCTAAGAAACAATACCTAAGGTACTGTGCCTAAGTTTCATCCTAAAATAAATTATCAACCAAATAACTTGTGGGAGCAATTTGAATACTTTAAATTATAACAAGTCATTAACTCTCCATTTGTTTCAATATAAACCTTTTTGTGATGATAATTTTTCGAGTTTTTCAGTGTTTAGTAACATTAAAAAAATTAAAGGAAAACTATATTTGGTTGATGGAAAAACCTATTAAATTTTTTTGGAAAATAATCATATCTCGTGCCATGCTAAATATAAGAAGTTTCTTATAAAATTAAAAAAATAAATAAATAAATGAAGAAGAAGAAGAAGAAGAAGTTAGAAAGCAATATGGAAACTATAGTCAACGGAAAACTATATTTCAGTTTTTAGAGATTTTTTTTTGTTAAAACTTTTGGACTCCAACTATATCACACGTCAAGGCTAAATAAAGGAAGTTATGAACCAATATGGAAACTATTGAAAACAACCTAATCTCATTTTTAAGGTTATTACCAAATATATAAAATAAAATATAATAAAATAACTATAAAAAAAGAACTAAATTTTTTTATAGAATGTTAATGTTGAGTTTTTCAGTGTTTAATAGCATTAAAAAAAAATTAAAGGAAAACTATATTTGGTTGATGGCAAAACCTATTATATTTTTTTGGAAAACAATCGTATCTCATGCCACGCTAAATATAAGAAATTTCTTATTTAAAAAAAGAAAGTTAGAAAGCAATATGGAAACCATAATCAACAGAAAACTATATTTCAGTTTTTTAGAGATTTTTTTTGTTAAAACTTTTGGAAACCAACTATATCACACGCCAAGCAAAATAAAGGAAGTTATGAACCAATATGGAAATTGTTAAAAACAATCTATAATCTCATTTTTAAGGTTATTACCAAATATAGAAAATTAAAAAAAAAAAAAAAAAAACTTAAAAAAAGAACTAATTTTTTATA
This sequence comes from Quercus ilex subsp. ballota, assembly GCA_032727855.1. Classification (NCBI taxonomy): domain Eukaryota; kingdom Viridiplantae; phylum Streptophyta; class Magnoliopsida; order Fagales; family Fagaceae; genus Quercus; species Quercus ilex. Next base: position 23,909,805 of record CM064919.1, read on the forward strand.
TATAAAATGTTAATGTTAAGTTTTTCAATGTTTAGTAGCATTAAAAAAATTAAAAGAAAACTATATTTGGTTGATGGAAAAACCTATTAAATTTTTTTTGGAAAACAATTGTATCTCATGCCACGCTAAAAATAAGGAGTTTCTTATAAAATAAAAAGTTAAAAAAAAGAAAAGAAAAAGAAAAATAAGTTAGAAAGCAATATGGAAATTATGGTCAACTGAAAACTATATTTCAGTTTTAGAGATTGTTTTTTTTTTTTTTTTTTGTTAAGAGTAATGCTACAGGAACAAATTATTTTACAATATTTTTACAAACTGCTAATGTGATTTTAGTAATTTTCAAATAATTATTGGTAAATATAAATGTGATGTTAATAATGAATCCATATTATAGGATTGTTATAGGCAGTAGCCAATACTTTGGCCACTGTGGCCAGCTTGTAACTCTTTCTTTTGTTGAATATCATGCATGTTAACCAAAAATAAATAAATAAATAAACTTTTAGAAACCAACTGTATCACACAAAGCTAAATAAAGAAAGTTATGAATGGAAATTAGTGCTACCAGCTTGCTAGCTTTTCCTCCATTATTTTATTAGTTGTTTTGGTAGGAGTCCAAATCTTTTGTCTAACTTCCTACTTTACTATATACTCCACAAATAAAAACATGCTACATGTCTATCTAATTTATTAAATGCTAAATTTATGTCTTCTATTATTTCAATTTCCTAAAATAAATAAATAAATAACTCATCATATTTAGGTAATTGAAATAATAGAATGCATAAATTTAGCATTTAATAAATTAGATGGACATGTGACATATTTTTATTTGTGTAGTATATAGTGGAGCAGGAAGTGTGGGACAGAAGATTTGAACTTGTTTTGGTAGGGCTATCCTGTTCTTGTCCTAGCCCAGGCTGGTGTGTATGCGTGAGGGGCTCAGGACCCTTTAATATACCTTTGTACTTTTGCTTTTATAATAATATCAATTCTATCTTCTTTCGTCAAAAAAAAAAAAAAAAAAAAAAAAAAGAAGTTATAACCAAATATAGAAAATAAAAAAAAAAAACTAAAAAAAATACGGCTAGCTAACTAAGAGACAGCCAAAAGGCACCTGTTTAAGGTAAAAATGCACAGCCAAAACTGTTTAAGGTAAATTCCCAACAAGATTCTGAATCTGTGCTGTCAAAGTATCCAAGATTCATGCCTTGAATTTTGCTTTGAAAATTGTCCACATGCGTATATACTCCGCCTTCTCTTATTTATAATCACACAAATCTCAATTGCAATCTTCATAGAGTTCAAACCTTCAAAGGTAATGGTTGTTTTCTTTTCATTTTTTCAATCTCTCTTTTTCTTTAATCTATTGAAGGGTAGGTTTTTTTTTTTTTTCCTTCCCCACTCTCTTTTGTGAATATTATTGCATTTTGTTGACTATTTGGACTCATAAGTTATCCAAAATTTTATCTTTTATATGATGATTATAATTTGGAGTTCTTGTCACAATCTGAATTTGGTTTCAACTCTTATAATATGATGGAGAAATTTTGCCAATTTCCAACATGTCTTGAATTTATTATTGAGCCTAACATCCACGAGATTTGTATAACTTGTCACTAAAGAAAATAATTGCATGTGTTTTTATTCACAAAGTAATAAGTTCAATCTCATGCACCCATTAGACAATTGGTCCTAGTAATAGACCATAATGCTCCTTGGTCCTTTCATAATGAACTTATTTATGTGTCTCACATTTGCTTTCATGTATTTTCTTCTTAATTTTTCACTTTGACACTTGCAGGAGTTCAGCATCAAGTTATTTGTCAATTGTCATCTTGGTTGTAAGCAGTGGCGGCTCTAGGATATATTTTTAGGGGGGTCAGTAAGAAGATATATTTTGGGGAAGAAAAAAAAAAAAAGTGAATCTTGCGGTCTACATGATTTCTTTATTACAAAATTTTTCATAATACGTACTAGCAAGAGAATAAAAGATGAGAAGTGCTACATCTAAAACATTTTCACAACACTTTTCCAACAAATTTTAGATTATAAGTTGTTATTAGTTCTAATTTAAACTCTCGACTGAAATTACTTTTTTTTCTCTTTGGTAACAATTAGTAACAATTTACCAATTAGACTTTATTATGAGTGTATTATGAACACAGCGTACCTCATATAAGATAAACTATAAGTTCATTGCATATTTTTAATTATTGTTGCTAAGATTAAATCTTAGAAATCATCTATTGTTTTTAAATACAATCAACATATGAATTATTGTTGTTAAGTGAACTCCAAGTGAGATCTAAATACAATAAACTTTTATGTATTAGTTTATTTCAAATTTGTTAAGATGTAAATGATTTTTTTTTAGATTTAAAATAGAAAAATTTATACTTTTGTTGTTAGGCTTACTATTTTTTCCCCCATATTTTAGATCATATTGGTTTGTTATTGGGTTTTTTTTTTTTTTTAAAGACCAAGATATTGTCAAGATGATCATATTCAAATTCATTTAAGCTAAGCTTAAAAAAAAAATTAAGTTTAGGGGGTTCAAAATTTATTTGAGGAGGATCAAATTGAAAAAAATTATATACAAAATTTTTTTTGGGGCCCAGCTCAGGGGGTTCATTTGAACCCCCTGGGCTGCACCTAGAGCCGCCCATGGTTGTAAGCATGGCCATCACTGCAACAAAGATGGCTCTTATTGTGGGTACACTTGGTGTGATCTCTTTCATATTTGGAATTTTTGCCGAGACTAAGAAGGTATTTTTATCTCCCTTATATCTCGAAGACACCAATACACATTTTTAACATGTTAATTAAATTTTATTGTATTGTTTAGTAGATTTTTTCCAATTAATTGTTACTATTTGTCTGTTTCCTTACACAATGTTTTTTTTTTTAATTTTTGATTTAAAAAAAAATTTCATTTATAATACTTGCCTGAATATTACCTTGAGAAATTCAATTTGTAGTGCTAAGTTAAATCAAATGTATGCCTTTTTTTTTTTTTTTTTCCTTCTTTCAAATTGATATTAATTTCTTTGATTTTTGTTTTGTTGGGCTTTGATAGCCTGCAGGTGGCACCCCAATTGCTGGGAAAGATGTTGTCATTTGCAAGTACCCATCGAGTCCCACAGTTGTTTTGGGTTATCTCTCATTTTTGTTTCTTTTGGCTTCTACCGTGGTTGGCTACTTGTCACTCTTTTACCCTTACCAAAGAAAATCAGTTCCAAATTCCGTTCTGTTCAAAAGCACCAACTTCACCATCTTCTTTAATGTTGCTTTGTAAGTATAAATTCTTTTCCTAGTCTCAAAAGTCATTCTATGCTACTCTTGTTGTGTTTTCTAATTAAAAATAAATGTAGGAACACAACATTCTTTATAGCTACTGATATGGTTTGTTTGATTGGTGCATAACAAAAATAGTATTAGTAATCAACTCGCATGAAAATGATTTTGTTGCTCTAATCACTTATGTAAAAAGTTGTATGCCTAATATTACTTGCGATTAAAACTAATGATGGTAAAATTTTGCACTCAGGTTTACAACTGGATTAGGGGCAACCTTTCTATTATGGCCAACGTTAACAGAGCAATTTCACTTGTCCCGCAATGTCCATCGCAACCTCAAAACAGATTGCCCCACGGCTAAAACAGGCCTCCTTGGTGGTGGTGCTTTTGTGTCTTTGGATGCATCTCTCTTCTGGTTGGTTGCTCTTATGTTAGCTATCAATGCAAGAGAGGATTTCTTAGAAGATGCACAAGAGGAACCTGTTAAGAGTGGAAACAGCCACACTATCATAACTAATATATGACTATGTATAATGTGGGTGTGTGAGTGATGCTTCTTCAATCACATGTCCAAGGATCAAATGTAGTTTGTGTGCGCATTTCTACAAGGGCGATTCTTGTATAGCAAGCAACCTGGTGCTTGACTGCTTGGAGTTTTCATTGTAAATATCATTTTAATATTTTTCTGTTTGCTTATTTTGCTTTCAGTACTGCTTTTGAATATTGTTCTTCACTTCTTCCTTGCTCCACCCACCAAAATATATATATATATATATATATATATATATATATATATATACAGCTCGAATGGAATGTGGAATGGTATTGTTTCAACTTACAACAAACCAGGTGTAATTTTTACGCTACATTGAGTTTCAAAATAAGAGTAATTTGTGTGCTAAGTCACTTAATCATCCTTAACTATGGGATACACTTCAATTCTTGCGTAAACTTTAAAATAGACTAATGTCTCTTACTTGATTTATTGTAAATTAGCGAACTATCCCCTATTTTTACCAATTTTTGATACATTTAAATTTTTTAATACAAAGTGTAATTTGTTAGAAAAATGTGTTTTTGTCATATTAAATCTCCAGAATGCCCTTTGATAACATAATTTAACAAAAAAGAGTGAAATCACTACTTACAAATAGCTTAAAACAATAAAAAGAAATGAAAAATTCTTGCTGCCAAATCTATTTAGCGCAAAAAAAAAAAAAAAAAAAAAAAATCCAGAAAACAACACATTACTCTTATTCCAAATCATATTAGTCTTTCCTATTAAGTATCAATAAATCTTTCAATGATATTACAACTCCAATTAGTGTTTCCTATTAACAGTTAACACCAACCTCTACACCTGACATAGGACTCTCCCAGTTTAATAATCTTTCGTCTTTTATTTTTTTATAGAAAACAAAGATATTACTAATTGAAACAAAAATTATACTCTGGTTATATTCTTTGTGTGACGTATGAATGTATTACTACTTTACTAGTTTAAGACCCATGCGTTGCACAGTTTTAGATTTAAACTCATAAAACGTATAATTTTATTAAAATAAATAATAGCTAAATGAATTATTATTTCCATCAGACACCCCCTCTGACCCTTTGTGAGTTGGGGTAGTCAAGACAGCACTATTCAGAGATCTTCTCAATATAAATGCAGTCAGAAAGTTAGCTGCAGAGCATTCAATGCGGTGGCAGCAGCTTTCCCTTAGATATTTTCTAGCTCCCATCCTCCCTGTACGTTCATGATGCATGTCTTTATCAATGAAACCTCTTGGAACGTCACCCTGGGTGACAGGAGGCACATCTTGATCTTTATTGCGTTTAGCCGAGGGGTTATTCCACCTCGGACAACCTCTCCCAGCCTCTCCAGTCACAGTTTGCTCGTGAAGTTCGAAGTATTACGTCTTCCTTACTATTGATCTATTCTCAGACCACGGATCCTCCTCGGACAAGGCCCAAGACCCAACATACATTTGGGCCTGCGTCCCCACAATAACCATATATAAAATATAACCACTTGTTGATGCCCATTTTTGCAAATCTGTACCCAAAGGCTTATTAGGAAGAAAGCCCAATGAAGAGCAAGGCCCAAATGCCCACCAAGAAGACCAAATAACAAGAATGGTCCAAAGAAAGAAATGCAAGTGAAAGCAATCTACGGCAAAACGCAAGTCTGCCGCAGAATACAACTTTGCCGCAGAATACAATTCTTTGGCAGGATGGCTTCGGCAGATGAAGATAAATTGGGCCCAATGCCCTTTTGATCCAGTCAACATTATTTGGCCCACGAAGGCCTAAATCCTTTTGCATAAAAAAGATAAGCTTGAAAACTGATATGAAAAAGAACAATGAAAGGAAACAAGGAGCAGCAGGAAGTGTTAGCAGCAGGAATTGCGTGAAGGAAGAGTCAAACTAAAGGAAATGACAAATGCAGCAGGAAACGCGTGAAGAAATAAGACAAAAACACGCAGCAGATGAAACAGAACTAATCTGCTGCGGCAAGAATGGCATGGGAGACAAAAACAAAAGACAGTGGAGCAAGAACAGAAGGGCCAAGGCACCACCAGCCTGTACCCAGCCAATACAAGGGAGGTGGGCCCACGATCAAAGAGATCGTGGTTTGGTGGTGGGGGGGAAAAGAATGTCTATATTTGGTTTCCTGCCATGACTTCTTTTGGGAACATATCTTGCTAGGATGATATCTTACCCAAAAGAAGTAATAAATGGTTGGGACCACTGATGCATGCCATAGAGTTAGGTAGTGAGGTAGAGGTATACGACAAGAACAAACAAAAGAGAATTTTGTTGTGCAGCAAACATGTTCTGAGCAGATGGCAGTGATCGGGGCAACCAATGGGTGAGTGGGTAATCTTGAAAGGATGCCCACAACAAACCAAAAACAATTGGTGAAGCCCTAGGGGTAAAAGGGAGAAATCCCATTGAATTAGCTCACTATAAAAGGGAGGTAACCACGGCAGAAAAGAGGAGGACCGAGGTAGAGAAAAAATAGGGGAAAGAGTGAAAAATAGGGGAAGAAGAAAAACACCCAGAGGGGAGAGAAAAAAAGAAAGAAAAAAAAAAAAAAAAAAGAGAAAAAGCGGCAGGAATAGGGGCATGCATCAATAGACCATCTTTTCCCTCCCTCTTAGTAAACTCACTCTTTGAAATCTCCAAAAGTAATAGCTAGTGGTCATTTAGGTCTATTCTCCAAAATGAACAACTTTTATGGCAGGAGCCCATGATAAGGTTGTTGAAGTTGGAGTTTAGGTTCCTTCTTGGTTTACTTATTCTATGGGCAGATTCAATACTTGATTTTGATTGCAAATATATTTGATTTCTCTCATTATAACTTATATCTGCCATATTTAGTCATCCTGCCGTAGCACATTTTTATCACGTCTGCCGTATCAGTTGTCCTGCTATGATGTCTTTACTTGCTATATTATTTATTTTGCCGTAACACCTTTTTATTATATTTACCGTGTTAAACCTTTCCTGCCGAAGGTTTCTTTTTGTTTGTTTGTTATTACGTGTTTTACTTTTGACACAAACTAACCATTATCCTGCCATAAGTATATATATACATATACGTTGTTTCTCATGTTCTGGAAAAATATATTTATAGATATATATATATGTGAATGCGTATAAGTATATATACTTATATACGTATGTATATATACTTGAGAATATGCTAACCCGCTTAAACTAACACTTGTTTGATGGGTATTTTCTTTGGGTTTTAGATTTGTTTATACGCAGGAAGTAGAAAATATTTCTGCAGTAAAAATGGTAGTCAGTCACATTGCCGAAGGTTTTACTGTACGGCAGACAGCTTTAAAGCACAGCAGACAGCTTCATTGCACGGCAGAAGGCTTTACGGTAGAGAGCTTTAATACACGGCATGAAGTTTTATTGCACAGCAGAAGGCTTTACGGCAGGAAGCTTTACTGCACAGCAGAAAGCTTTATTGCACAGCAGACAGCTTCACTGCATAGCAGAAACTTTTATTGCACGGCAGACGGTTTTACTACTCGGCAGAAAGTTTTTGCTGCACAGCAGAAAAGTTAGACCTGTGGCAGAAACCGGAGAATAGTTCCTTCTGCGGCAGAAACGTCAATCCTGCGGCAGAAACTATTAGCGGCAGAAACAGAAAAGTCAATCCTACGGTAAAAACTGGAGAAAAGTTCCTGCGGCAGAAACAAAGGATAAGCCCACTTTGCTGCGTCTTCCCTTGGACTTGGACTCAACGTTTGCGTACAAGCCGGACCAAATTGAGTTGCAGTTGGACCGGTCTCAACTCCCTTACTCAGAACACTCAGGCTTACTACCGCGGAAGGCAGCCTAGCCCAACGCACAAAAAAAAGGCCCCTACACCACTCCAAAAACATTATACATTAAAAGTTAAAATAGTATTATTTAAAAGCCAAAAATATATATTTATGAACTTACTTTCAAATCTGAACGATGTAGATCTATCTTTCTAATTCTACCTATATCATGAAATTGTTTGTAACTCTAAGTAATGGAACTCCTAATAGAGAAATCATTGTTCATTTGTAATCAATCTTCTTTTCAATCTTGCAAGTTTTGTTATTTCAACATTGTTCAACTATTTAACCCAAAAAATATATGTGGCAAACAACTATAATATACACAACCAAACCAAACTAACTATACATATTTTTTGAAAGACAAATTAAGTGCATGTAAAGTGTAAAAAATACTTGCATGTAGGTTGGTGGTGGTGGTGGTTGTGGTGGTGTCTTATCCCTATCTAGCTATTTCAATTGTTGGTTTGGTAGTTCGAAGTTAGTACATGCATAGTAGTTAATAATTAGCAAATCAATTTGAATTTTTTTTTTTAAACCAATGCCTTGAAAAGAATTTAGTGGAGTTAAAATCATGTTAATAAATTAAATTAACTGTTTATTCAAACTATTTTAAAATCACGTTAATACAAATTTATTGATAAAGTCATAAAACTATATATTATCAGTGAACGTTTCTTAGGCTAATTCATAAAATTTAATACTAAGAATATAGTCAAACTTATTCATAAATTAAGATATAAATATAGAAAAATAACAAATAATATACCTATTTGTTTCTTCTATCACTTTGAGAGATGAAAGTGTAGTAAGTGTGAGTATGTAACGAAAACTTGAACTAATTATTGCAGAAAAGTTAATATTATGAATTGGGTTAATCTATCTATCAATTTCTAATGTGGAATTCATGAATTTAAGTACTTGTGTGAGAAGTTTTTATTAAATTTTTTTGAAGTTAAAGAAAAATAACTTAAATAAAATGGAAAAAATAATAATGAAGAAATAATGCATACCTGTGTTGTCATAAGATTTAAGTATTCACATATTAGAGTAAGCTTATATATAGAGGTAGAATTCCATTTGATATAGAATTTAAATCCTATTGAAATTAAGATTTTTGATTTAATCAATGTGTTTGTTGCTATCCCATGAAAAAAGTAGAATAAAAAAAAAGTCATATACGTGTAAGTATATATATATATATATATATACACACACTCCTTCATTATATATAGAATTTTAAGGAGAAGATGTTTACTAAAAAAAGTTTGGTAATTGCTGCTATGCCATAAAAAATTGGAATAAAAAAAAAGTCATATACATATAAGTATATATGTGTACTCTTTCATTATATATAGAATTTGAAGGAGAAGGTGTTTATTTTAAACTCAAATACTTAAGAGTATTACGTTATTTACAATTTTTTTTTAGTTTATCTAAAAACAAGTTTGGTAAATCGGTATGAAGTATTGCTTTTTTTTTTTTTTTTCTTTTCCTTATGACTGTGTAGTAATATAATTTAAGTAAAAGTAAATGGTATCAAATAAATTAATAATTGTTGAGGCTTATTTTCGACAAAGCCCAGCAGGACAAAGGGCCCAGAATCATGGGCAGACCAAAAGAAACGGCAGACAAAAGAAATCATGGCAGGAACGAATGGTTCGCGAGTCCATGAGATGGATCCAGAAGGAGCAAACGGGCTTGAATAAGCCCAGAAAGAAAGAAAATGATAACAAACCCATGAGAAATATGAAGAAAAGAAAGAATGGGCCACAGCAGGTCCAATGCAATGAAAAACTAAGAGAGTAACAGGCTAATGGAGAACCCATGAGCCCAAAGGATGAAGTATATAGAGTAATTGGGCCGAGGAAGCCCAAAATGAATTAGCAAAAGTCTATGAGTGAAACAGAACTAAAATGGGCCAGGGATGCCCACAAGAAAAACAAGGGACATTGGAGCCCGCAGAAAATGAAAGAAGAAGCCCAGCAAGCATACTGGGCTACTGAGAAGGAAAGCACACGGCAGGCTCAAAAGAGCCCGGCAGGATTGAGATGAGCAGTAGGAATAACAATCTGGCATGGCAGGGGAGGCCAAGCCACAAAGCAAAACACCTAAACTCAAGGGAAGTCCAACTGATCCTACAGAGCTCCATCTTCCAAAGAAATGGACAAGTCATGAAAGTTGGCATGCCGGAGATACATTCCACGCCAGAAAAGGCCAAAAAGCGCACAGCAGGATATGCGCACCCATTTTCAAATCTCGGCAAACGAACGAAACATCAATAAGGTAATGCATGTGTACGACCCAGGCATCACCAGCCTATACCCAGCCACTATGGGAAAGGGTGACGTCATGGGTGAGGGCACGGTCTGGCGGTGGGGAGAGGAGTGGAAACCCATTTCGTGTTTCTTGCCCAAACTCTTTCGGTGGGCACAGTCCTACTGGGATGACATGCCACCCAAAAGAGGCAAAGGTGGGTAAGAACTACTGGGTGTATGCCATGAGAGACCGAGAGAGAGAGGGGACACACTAGACGAAGTAGAGAAGGAACCTTCATTGTCTGAAAGCCACAGGTCAATGGTGGTTATCAGAACCATTGACTAGGTAAGTGGTCGGCAAAAGGCTACCATATCAGAAGAGGGCCATAGAGAGGCTAGAACAGTAAAATTAGCCGCGGCAGACCCTATATAAGGGACTCGTGGCTATGTACAAAGGAGGAGGAAAAGGGGAGTTATCAAAAACAGAGAGAAAAGAATTGGAAGAAAGAAAACAAAGAGAAAAGAATTGGAAGGAAGAAAATAGAGAGAAAAGAATTTTAAGAAAGAAAAAACAGAGAGAAGGGAATTCTAAGAGAGAAAACAGAGTGTTTATGGCAGGCATGCACCTAAATGGGTTAACCCCCTCTCTCCCTCAATAGCCTTGTCCTCGGAGGGAAACACGACCTATACTCGGGCACATACCATTTGGGGCTGGCCTCTCAAAGCAACTAATTTCGTCTTTGAAGTTATTTGCGTTGAGGGAACAGTTTTTCCTTCCCTGGTTGAAGTCCCGCAGTAATACTTAATATGGCAAACTCGTTCTTTTACTCTACTAATTTCGCTCTAATATCTTGTTTAAGTGTTTTTCTTTAAAGGCAAAGCCTTTTAAGTCATTTATCTTGTTTATTGTGGCAGAAATAGTGACTGTATCTTTTTTACATTTTCTATATTATGTCTGCCTGCCATAACTTGTTGACAATGACTCTGCCTGCTGTGAGCTCTTAAATAGACTTTGGCAAACGTGGTGTAGATTGCGCACAAGCCGAGCCAAGGTGTGCTCCAATTGAGCCGGTTCCGACTCCTCACCCAAAAACAACTCAGGCTTAGTGCGGCAGGAATTTGCCCAACGTCCCAATCCAGGCCCACCCCTTACAATAATAAAAGGATTAGATGAAGAATTTGAATTGTAAATAAATTAAGATTTCTATCAACTTAAAAATTATAGGAGAAGAAGATGCGAACAAAAATTGTATCTATTTTTTTTTTTGGTTTTAAATCTCAAAAAAATTCTGCAATTTGGTGAAGCTTATGAGTCCAAATCTTTAGTTTTACTCTTCTTGCTCTACTATATACTTCACAAGTAAAAACATGACACATGCCCATTTATTTTATTAAATGCTAAATTTATGGCTTCTATTATTTCAATTTCCTAAAATAAACAAACAAATAAATAACCTATCATATTCCCACTGCCTCACCATCACCTTTGCCAGAAGCCACTGCGGTCACGGCCAACCACCGCCACTAAGCCTAATGCCTCCAACAAAACTCATCACTATTCCACTTTTGTACCTCCCAAACCCACGAAGAAGATGGCAACTAGAGCAAAACAAGTTTACCAACCAAAAATATATGGCCTTGATATGGTAGCCACCCATGATGTTGTTTGGTTGCACCGATTTGGGTCAATGTTATTGCAGATGGTTGCAATGAATGGTTCGGGGAGATTACAAGATGATCTTTGCATGTGAGTCACGGAGATCATGGTTGGACTGTTTCGAACCCAAGGTACTGGTTCATATCGTTTTAGGCCAAGGAAGAAGTATATAGATTCAAAATAGAACAGTGATAAAAGAATTACTCTGACACATTACTATCTTTATGTGTAATCATTTAGAAGAGATTAAACTTATCTCTTATCTCTTGGTTGCCGGCAAAAGTAGTGGTGGGGCAGTAGGAATATGATAGGTTTTTATTTATTTTAGATAATTGAAATATAGTAAAACAAGAAGAATGAGATATAAAATTTAGACTCATTATAAGATGCGTGCTTCCTATTATTGTGCTTCGACCAATAATACTCATGCTTCAAATATTACTTTCCCACATATTCCCCCTTCAAATATTTCGCCCACTTTTTTAATTATTGTCAACAATACTCTTTAAGCTTGAAAAAAAAAAGTCAACTATAATCTAAGAAAATATTGGCAAACCTAATATAAAAGAGTTTTGTAGTATAATTGGTTAGCACCTCTTATATGTCCTTAATATAAAAATAATATCTGAATTTAATTAAAAAAATTAATGTTTGTTGATGCCCAATTTTGTGAATCTATATCCAAAAGCCCATGAGAAAGAAAGCCCAGTAAGTTGCAAAACACAAATCTGCCGCAGAATACAGATCTGCCGCAGAATACAGTTCTCTGGCAGGATTGAGATAAGCAGCAGGAATAACAATCTGGTATGGCAGGAGATGCCAAGCCACGAAGCAAACATCCAAACTAAAGGGAGGCCCAGAAAGGGACAAGTCATAAACGTTGGAGATGCAACCCACACCAGAAAAAGCCAAAAAGTGCACGGCAGGATATGCACACCCATTTTCAAACCTCGGCAAACCAATGAAACATCAAGAAGGTAAAGCATGCGTACGACCCAGGCATCACCAGCCTATACCCAGCCACTATGGGAAATGGTGAGGTCATGGGAGAGGGTACGGTCTGGCGGTGGGGAGAGGAGTGGAAACCCATTCTTGTGTTTCTTGCTCAGGCTCTTTTGGTGGGTACAGTCCTGCTGGGATGACATGCCACCCAAAAGAGGCAAGGCTGGGTAAGAACCACTGGGTGCATGCCATGAGAGACCGAGAGGGAGAGGGTACACACTGGACGAGTAGAAAAGGGAACCTTCATTGTCTGAAAGCCATAGGTCAATGGTGGTAGTCAGAACCATTGACTCGGTAAATGGTTGGCAAAAGGTTCCCACACCAGACAAGGGCCATGAAAGGGCTAGAATAGTAAAATCGGTCATGGCAGGCTCTATATAAGAGACCTGTAGCTGTGTACAGGAGAGGGGGGAAGGAATGGAAAGAAAAAACAGAGGGGGGGTGAGAGGAATTCGAAGAGAAAACATAGAAAGGAAAAAACAAGGAGGAGAAAACAAAGAAAAGAAAGAAAGAAAGCAAAAAAGAAAAGAAAGGCAAGAATTCTAAGAAAGAAAACAGAGAGAAAAGATAAAACAAGAAAACAGAGAACAAAAGAAAGAAAGAAAACAGAGTGTTTTATGGCAGGCATGCACCCAAATGGGTTAACCCCCTCTCTCCCTCAATAGCTTTGTCCTCCATTGGAGGGAAATATGACTTATACTCGGGCACATACCATTTGGGGCTGATCTCTCAAAGTAATTAATTTCTCCTTTGAAGTTACTTACGTTGAGGGAGCAGTTTTCCCTTCCCTGGTTAGAGTCCCGCAGTGATACTTGGTGTGGCAGACTCATTCTTTTTACTCTACTAATCCCGCTCTAATCCTTTGTTTAAGTGTTATTCTTTAAAAGCGAGGCCTTTTAAGTTATTTATCTTGTTTATTGCGGCAGAAATAGTGACTGCATTTTCTTTACGTTTTCTATATATTGTCTGCCTGCCATAATTTCTTAACAATGACTCTGCCTGCTGTGAGCTTATAAACAGACTTTAGCAAACGTAGTGTGGCTTGCGCACAAGCCAGGCCAAGGAAGTGGAAAAGTATTTTTGCAGTAAAAGTGAAGAGTAGTCATTCACACGGCAGACAACTCTATTGCACAGCAGGAGGCTTTATGGCAGGAAGCTTTATTGCATAGCAGATAGCTTCATTACATAGCAGAAAGTTTTGTTGCACAGCAGGCAGATAGCAGAAAATTTTATTGCACGGTAGACGATTTTACTACACGGCAGAAAGTTTCGCTGCACAGCAGAAAAGTCAATCATGTGGCAAAAACTGGAGAAAAGTTCTTGCGGCAGGAACAAATGATATGCCCACTTCGCAGCGTCTTCCCTTGGACTTGGACTCAACGTTTGCGCACAAGCCGGCCCAAGTTGAGCTCCAGTTGGACCGGTCTCAACTTCCTTACTCAGAATACTCGGGCCTACTACTGCGGCAGGCAGCCTAGCCCAACGCACAACAAAAAAAGGCCCCCACTTACAAATGGCGACTTCACTGGGGAGTTGGGATCAAGATGGGGAGAATGAGAAATTTCTCCCTCGCAAACATGTTTCCAAGTCCTTACCAAAGCAAGACATGCAGATATTCTTAAACCTTCCAAGCTATACTCTCAGGAAAGTATCCAAAACGTCATAGCAGTCCCATAGCAGAATCCTGCGGTAGAATACAGCAACGTTACCGCAGGACAGTACCATAGCAGAAGTCAGTGGCAGAATACAGCAACGTTACAGCAGGATAGTGTTGTAGCAGAATTCTATAGCAGAATACAGCAACGTTACAGCAGGACAGTGCTATAACAGAATTCTGTGGCAAAATACAGCAATGTTACAGCATGACAGTTTTGTAGCAGAATTCTGTGGCAGAATACAACAACGTTATAGCAGGACAGTGCTATAGCAGAATTTTGTGGCAGAATACAGCAACATTACAGCAGGATAGTGCTGTGGCAGAATCCAGCAATGTTACAGCAGGACAGTTTCGTAGCAGAATTCTGTGGTAGAATACAGCAGCGTTACCGCAGGACAGTGCTGTAGCAGAATTCTGCACAGCAATGTTAAAACAGAGCAAAAATATATTGAGAATTCTACAATAGAAGGCCTTCATAATACTTGGTCCTATCCTTTAAATGCCACTTGTTCTCCTTGTGATGCATGTGGGACATGTGGCAAGCCACTTATTCAAACATGCAAAACCAAAAGTTCCACCACTTTTTGCTCTCATTTATTTTAAGGAAGCACTAGAAACTTTCTAAACTCTCTCCATCTTCACCTTCAGGTCCAGAACTTAAAGTAGAAAAATCCATTCATTCCCTCACAAGGTTTCAATCATTTTTTTTTATGCTAGTGATTCTAGCTCTACTTCCCCTGAAGAACCTGAAGCTAGAAACAAAAAAAATGAAGCTATTGTAGCCAAAGGAAAATTTTCATCATTACTGTACTGTCGCGAATAACTATTTCCTCCGTGAAGTATCCTTTAGCAGACTTTTCCAAAAGTGCAAAATGTCCCTTCGCAGAAATTTTGCACCAAAAAGTACAAGTCCTTCGGCAGACTGTTCACAGCAAAATCTGCTAAATTCTAGAAGTGCAAAATGTCCCTCCGCAGAAATTTTTTGTAGCAGAAAGTGCAAATCCTTCAGCAGACTACTCACAGCGGAATATTCTGCGGTAGAATATTCTACAGCAGAATTTTGTATTCCAGCAGGTCTTTTCGCAGAATATCCTACCACAAAATTCAGTATTGAATTCTTGAACTTTCTAAGTGCAATCACAAATCCAATGTGGTTATCTTCTGCAACAAAAGTGATCATTGCCCCATCAAGAATTCATGGGAAGACAAAGACAAGCAAATGGGCTGAGGAAGCCCAAGACAAAGCAAATGGGCCGAGGATGCCCAAGGGAAAACACAAGGGACGCAGGAGCCCATAAGTAAGAAAACACAGGGCCAGGATAAGCCATTGAGGAAAGAATAAGCGGCAGGCCTGGAAAGGCCTAGCAAGATCAAGTCATTGCAGCAGGAATGACTGAGTAATACGGCAGGACATGATCGCAAATCTTTAGAAAGAATCTGCAGAAGAGCTATAGCCACAGTCATATGTAGCAGAAAACACATGGGAAGCAATTGTGCTTGCAGTGGAACGAAGTCAAAGCATGCTTGGGAAGTATCTTTTTTCCAAATTCTCTAGCAATGAAGAATTTCTACAATATGGCAACTTGCAGATCCATGGCATCTAATTTTTTACTAAAGAATGCATGAACCACATGATGGAGCATCAACACCAAGAGAAGGTGATATCAAGCTCATCCAGTTGTCTCACATGCTGGGGGCTAAAGCTCATTTTGAGGCAAACATGGGAAGCCTTCTGCTGAAAGCTAAAGGCTTATTTTCGTATACTGGGGGCTGTCTCATTTTGCAACAAAATTGGGGAAGTCTTCTTCAAAAAGCTAAAGACTCATCCAATTGTCTCACATGCTGGGGGTTAAAGCTCATTCTGCGGCAAACACGGGAAGCCTTTGGCTGAAAGCTAAAGGCTTATTCTCGTATACTGGGGGCTGTCTCATTCTGCAACAAAATTTGGGAAGTCTTCTTCAAAAAGCTAAAGACTCATCCAGTTGTCTCACATGTTGGGGGGCTAAGGCCCATTCTGAAGTAAATTTAGAAAGCCTGCCGCAAAGTGCTTAGAGTATCAATATGAAGCAGCAACATCACGTATCTTCTACAAAAGCTTAGTGTGTTGCGTGGTTCAAAAAAAAAAGTTTGGAGGAAGAGAGTAATGAAGCGAAAAACAAAGAAGTTGTGGCAGAAAAGGATGTATAGGTTGTGGCAGAAGAAGAAATGAAGGAAGTTGACCTGGGGTCTGTCTCGCAAGGACCAAGGCCCATCTTAATTAGTGCAAGTTTGACAGAAAAAGAAAAATCAGAATTGATACTGTTGCTAAAAGAATTCAAAGATGTCTTCACATGGGGTTACAGTGAAAATGCCAGGATGGGATCCTGGGTTAATAGTGCATAAAATTGAATGTGGACCGCGAGGCCAAGCTAGTAGCCCAGCCTGCCAGGGCGTTCCACACAGCCTGCAGGGCGTTTCACACTGCCTGCCAGGGCGTTCCACACTGCCTGCCAGGGCGTTCCACGCTGCCTGCCAGGGCGTTCCACGCTGAGATAGAAGGGCAAAGCTTTGAGGAAAGAAGTACAGCAGGCAGCCTTCAAAAGGCTACAACAGATCATGATGAACCTTCCTACTGTGCAAGCCCCAATTCGCAAAAAGCCATTGTTACTCTACCTAGCCACCAATTCATGTGCCATTGGTGCATTAATGGCCCAGAAGATGGAAGAAAAGTTTTGAAATAGAACATACTCCAAGGAATGAAAATCAGTTGGCCAATGCTTTTGCCGCACTAGGCTCTCAAATAATGTTCGAAGGGGATAGCACCAGAGTGGAGGTCAGCAAGAGAAAAGAGTCCATAATTGAGAGGTTGAAAGAAAGATTCAAAGAAGAACAGTGTGAAGGGGACTAGCAGATCCCCATAAAAAAAGCTTTGACGAAGGAAGAAAATGACGCAAAACTAAAAGTATTGAAAGACTACGTCCTGGCGAGAGAAGAATTGTACCGCAGGATGCCGGGTGGTGTATTGTCCAAAGAAAGTTAAAAGAAGTACATGATAAGACTTACGGATCCTGCGAAGAGGTCAGCCTTTACCGCAGACTTCAAAGGGCAGGCTTCTATTGGCCAAGCATGGGCAAAGATGCGGATTAAGTTCAAACCCAATGTGGGACCTGCCAGCTTGCAGCAGACAGAGAGAAAAGTTACGCTGTGTTCATCAGCGAAGATTGGAGAAGCCCATTCACGAAGTACCTGATAGAAGGTATTCTGCCACAAAAGCACAGTGAAAGATACAAGCTTAAGAGGTTGGCAACATGTTACTTTTTGCATAACATGGTCCTTTTCAAAAAAGGGTACGACGGGGACCCTTTGAGGTGTTTGGGCCCTGAAGAAGTAAGAGAAATGATAAAAGAAGTACACTCAGGAGAGTGTGGCGAGCCCCAGGAGAAGAAAAAGCTTTACAGATGCCTGCTGCAAATGGGCTACTACTAGCCTGCCATGAAGAGAGACACGACAGAATTTGTAAAAAAAAAAATGTCACAGCTGCCAACTACAGGCCAACTTGATTCACACTCATCCATAGAACTTACACAGCATGGTCACCCCATGGCCCTTCCACACTTGGGGGCTTAAAGATCATCAACAAAATGAGCCAAGAGTATACAAGAGGATGGGCAATGCATCTGCCAGACGCTCTAGAGAAATTCGCCAAAGTCAGCCATAGGGTTTTCACTCTTTTCCTTAGTCTACGGGACAGAGGTAATGGACCTGGCAGAAGTAATGACTCCGTCTTTGAGAGTTATGCAGATGCGGTAGAAAGAAAAAGAAAAGAAAGTCTTTGCGGCAGAAAGATGCCAAGACCTAGAGAGGCTTGATGAAAGGAGGGAAGAGGCCCAAGAGCACAGTCGCAGAAATAGACAAAGGATGACTGAAGCCTATGGCAGAATAACAAGAAGAATATGTTAAAGAAGAAAAAAAAAGCTAACACGAAGGAATCAATAGTTGCTGTGGCAGAATGACAAAGAAAACGTTTAAAAAGTGAAGATTTCTCATGAGAACATCCTCATTTCCCCTTGAAAAAATATTTGTAATGGCACCACTCGTGGGCGCCTTAAAATGAGTGGCAGACTCAGTCACTTCTGCAGAAAAATCGATTTTGCAGCAAAACCATAATTTATGGCAGAATCAGAAACAGCCCGCAATACAAACAACAAAGATACAAGAGTATTGATGATCTTGGGGGCTAAAAGGTTCTCTACTATTGCAACAATACATTTGCCCATGTCAGTAATAGCTCCGAATAAGGAGGTCTTCCATAAATACATCATCACTGAAAGAAACTTGCCTTTTCACAAGGCCCAACATCCTTCTCCGCAGAAACTTCATCTTGGCAAAGAATACATGTGTTCTTCAACACAGCAGAAAGTATTATCAGCAAATGAAAGAGTACTATATTATGATAAGGGCTTGCAATGTTAGCTCTACGCTTTGTTTTGAGCAAAAGAAATGAAGATGTGTAAACGCAAAGAGAAAGAAGAGTCAAAGAATCCAAAGAGCCAATTTTGAGCATTCTACAGAGATGTAGAACATCATAACAAAGAAGAACCCAACAAGAAAGGATGAAGAGGTGAAGAGATAATACAAAGGAATACATGGGGAAAGTAAGCAGTCAAGCCTAATTCTTCTGCCGCAGAATCTGCTACAACCTTCACTTCCTACAGTATAGATGCTGCTCTAGCAGAAGCAAAGTAAGAGGCGCATTAACACAGAGAAATAAGTGCTTGTATTGCGGCAGAAAGTGTCTACATATTCTGCGGAAGCAGAAAAATGAGTATTTATCCCTACAAAAGCAAAGAAATGAGTACGTGCTGCGGTAGAAGCATGAAGAAATAAGTATACGAATTGCAGCAGACATAAAGAAATGAGTACCACTGTAGAAGTCCAAGATCACAAGGAATTTCCAAGAAGCAAACTCATGGGCAGTATATGATGTAGAAAAGAGAGAATGGGCCACAGCAGGCCCGAAGTAATGTAAACAAAGAAAGTAAAAGGTTGATGGCAAGCCCATGAGCCCTAAAGATAGTATGCAATAATTGGGCCGGGGAAGCCCAATGAAATTAGTAAAAGCCCATGAGAGTAAAGAATTGAAACGGGCCGAGGATGCCCAAAAGAGTAAAATGGGACAAAGGAGCCCGAAAGAATTGAAATGGGCCGAGGATGCCCAAAAGAATAAAATGGGACAAAGGAGCCCAAATGGGACAAAGGAGCCCAAAAGCGATGAAATGGGTCGAGGATGCCCAATAGAATAAAATGGGACAAAGGAGCCCAAATGGGACAAAGGAGCCCAAAAGAATTGAAACGGGCCGAGGATGCCCAAAAGAATAAAATGGAACAAAGGAGCCCGAAAGCAATGAAATAAGCCAAGGAAGCCCGAAACAGCATAGTACAAGCCCAATGATAGTACTGGGCTAATGGAATTTAGCAAAAGGAAAGCATACAGCAGGCCCAAAGAGGCCCAGCAGGCACAAGTCATGAATAGCAAAAGGAAAGCATACAGCAGGCCCAAAGAGGCCCAGCAGGCGCAAGTAAAATAATAACGTGCAAGCGATCAGCAGAAAGATATGCAAAGCTTTCAACAAACTCACTTTGGGGTGACAGCAACAAAACCACCACCATCATGAAGAACCACTTTTGGCTACCCTTGGAAGGTCGTAAAATTGTAGAAAGAAAGAAAACAACGTGCCTAAGGAGAGTAAATATTGAAACAGCAAGCACGCCAAAAAAAAAAAAAAAAAAAAAAGAAGAGGAGCATTCGCATGTGAGTTGTGAAACAACCCACGGAAGAAAATTGCATGAGTTTTCGCATACGAATTGCAGGAGCAATCCATATGCTCAGGGGGCTAATTGTTGATGCCCAATTTTGTGAATCTATATCCAAAAGCCCATGAGAAAGAAAGCCCAGTAAGTTGCAAAACACAAATCTGCCGCAGAATACAAGTCTGCCGCAGAATACAGATCTGCCGCAGAATACAGTTCTCTGGCAGGATTGAGATAAGCAGTAGGAATAACAATCTGGTATGGCAGGAGATGCCAAGCCACGAAGCAAACATCCAAACTAAAGGGAGGCCCAGAAAGGGACAAGTCATAAACGTTGGAGATGCAACCCACACCAGAAAAAGCCAAAAAGTGCACGGCAGGATATGCACACCCATTTTCAGACCTCGGCAAACCAATGAAACATCAAGAAGGTAAAGCATGCGTACGACCCAGGAATCACCAGCCTATACCCAGCCACTATGGGAAATGGTGAGGTCATGGGAGAGGGCACGGTCTGGCGGTGGGGAGAGGAGTGGAAACCCATTCTTGTGTTTCTTGCTCAGGCTCTTTTGGTGGGCACAGTCCTGCTGGGATGACATGCCACCTAAAAGAGGTAAGGTTGGGTAAGAACCACTGGGTGCATGCCATGAGAGACCGAGAGGGAGAGGGTACACACTGGACGAGTAGAAAAGGGAACCTTCATTGTCTGAAAGCCACAGGTCAATGGTGGTAGTCAGAACCATTGACTCGGTAAATGGTTGGCAAAAGGTTCCCACACCAGACAAGGGCCATGAAAGGGCTAGAATAGTAAAATCGGTCATGGCAGGCTCTATATAAGAGACCTGTAGCTGTGTACAGGAGAGGGGGGAAGGAATGGAAAGAAAAAACAGAGGGGGGGTTGAGAGGAATTCGAAGAGAAAACATAGAAAGGAAAAAACAAGGAGGAGAAAACAAAGAAAAGAAAGAAAGAAAGCAAAAAAGAAAAGAAAGGCAAGAATTCTAAGAAAGAAAACAGAGAGAAAAGATAAAACAAGAAAACAGAGAACAAAAGAAAGAAAGAAAACAGAGTGTTTTATGGCAGGTATGCACCCAAATGGGTTAACCCCCTCTCTCCCTCAATAGCTTTGTCCTCCATTGGAGGGAAATATAACTTATACTCGGGCACATACCATTTGGGGTTGATCTCTCAAAGTAATTAATTTCTCCTTTGAAGTTACTTACGTTGAGGGAGCAGTTTTCCCTTCCCTGGTTAGAGTCCCGCAGTGATACTTGGTGTGGCAGACTCATTTTTTTTACTCTACTAATCCCGCTCTAATCCTTTGTTTAAGTGTTATTCTTTAAAAGCGAGGCCTTTTAAGTTATTTATCTTGTTTATTGCGGCAGAAATAGTGACTGCATTTTCTTTACGTTTTCTATATATTGTCTGCCTACCATAATTTCTTAACAATGACTCTGCCTGCTGTGAGCTTATAAACAGACTTTAGCAAACGTAGTGTGGCTTGCGCACAAGCCAGGCCAAGGAAGTGGAAAAGTATTTTTGCAGTAAAAGTGAAGAGTAGTCATTCACACGGCAGACAACTCTATTGCACAGCAGGAGGCTTTATGGCAGGAAGCTTTATTGCATAGCAGATAGCTTCATTACATAGCAGAAAATTTTGTTGCACAGCAGGCAGATAGCAGAAAATTTTATTGCACGGCAGACGATTTTACTACACGGCAGAAAGTTTCGCTGCACAGTAGAAAAGTCAATCCTGTGGCAAAAACTGGAGAAAAGTTCTTGCGGCAGGAACAAATGATATGCCCACTTCGCAGCGTCTTCCCTTGGACTTGGACTCAACGTTTGCGCACAAGCCGGCCCAAGTTGAGCTCCAGTTGGACCGGTCTCAACTTCCTTACTCAGAATACTCGGGCCTACTACTGCGGCAGGCAGCCTAGCCCAACGCACAACAAAAAAAGGCCCCCACTTACAATGTTCAACATTTTTTTTTTTTTTTTTTGAGAAACAAATGTACAACACTTAAAAAATTTAACTAAATTCTGTAAATAATTTATAATAAAAAAACTCTTTAAAAAATTGAAGTAATCTTAGAAAAGAAATAGGAACAGCACAAAAGTGCACTTTTTACAGGATATATTATATATATATAGATAAAAGAGTAGGCATTCTGTGACCCACCGAGAATACTTTTCCGTGTGAGAGCAAAAGTGCATACCAATACCATAATTCCTGAACGAAAAGAGTCCTTCCCAAGTTCCCCACTTTTCCACCGCCAGATAAGGAGAGATTCCAGGAAGACTTTGAATCTTATCTCACAAACAAACAAACTCAAACCCACCTTACATTCTTTCTTATTTATCTCTTTTTCAAACACTCTTTTAGCTCTGTGACTCACTCTCACAACAAAATATAAATATACAAAGGAGAGAGACTCACACACACACAAACAGTCAAGAACCGCTCTCTTTCTTGAATTGATTCAGAGCAGTTCACCTCTGAATCAATTTTGAGATCCTCCTCTTTCCATTCATACAGGTATATAATTATAATCCACTTCTTTATATATGTATGTATGTATGTATGTATGTTTTTTTTTTTTTTTTTAAAGCTCTGATCTTTTTAAGTAGTTATTTCATGTTAAGAAGAGGTATCTCTTCAGGTGTAAATTTCTTATCTCTTTTTTTTCTCGAGAAAAGAAATTTCCTTGTCAAACTGTTTTCCTGGGAAATAAATAAAAGTAGGGGTCACTTGTTTTTTAGTATGTACCCGTCAACATATTAGATTTTATTTTTGGGGATAAAACAGTGTACTACAGACTGCTACGTGAGATTTGTATATAGAGAGGATATACTGTAACTACCTAATTTAAACTAGATAACTCTGTTACCAATTTCACAAATTATAAGTCAACGTTTTTTTTTTTTGGGATAAATTATAGGTCAACTTTTAAGATTAGGTATCTTTTGATATTTTTAAGAATCCCATGTGTTAAAATTGTTTTATTTGAATTTTCTCCAGAAAAACCATAATATTTGTATTATTTTTATTGTTATGTTTTCACAATTCTTTTTAGCGGGGCTGAAGATTAAATCTTTGGTTTTCAGGGAGTCAGTAAAATTTTCTGTTGGGGACAATGGCTGTTACTGTGAGACTCATGGCTACGATGGTAGCATTACTTGGTATAATTTCCTTCATAATTGGTGTCATTGCTGAAAACAAGAAGGTAAAAATAAAACAAAATAAAATGAATGATGTGTAGTGTAGTACTGTAGTGTAGGAGGATTTATTCTTTCACTGCTCTCCCAAATATTTTTTTATTATTAATGTACATTAGTTATTTTTCTGTAAAATGAAACTTGTTTGAACACTTTGTCTATGTATAAAGATAACTCAGACAGTGACATATGGTATCCAAGCCATTCATTTCATTAAGTTTTCAACTGTGGTGTGCTCATCAATGGATTTGATGGATACTTTGGTGTCCTCCTAAGGAAATTCATTACTGCTTGAGTGTTGCAGTAAAATTATCTTCTTGATTTGTAGTCTACCTTCATAATTTTGCATTCCACAATGTAAAAACAACACCTGCAGTAGAAATTTCCAAGATGAAAAACATTCTAGTATATGGAAGTCATCTACTTAGCAGTTCTATCCGAATACATTTAATGTAAGTTCCTTAGGTGGTATACAGTTTTTTTTCCCCTCCCATAAAAATAACTTCACAGACGCATACAAAATTCACAACATTTTCCACAACTTGCTTAGGTGTATTACCACTAACACCGCTTTCACATGAGCCTGGCTATGACAGAAGATAAGGTTGTAGAAAGGTCTTTTCAACTTTACTAATGTGAAATTTCTTTTATGTTGTGAAGAAATAGGGCAATAGGTTTGCATTTATAGAAATCATTGATAGCTGTAAAACAATTATGGAAATAAATTACTTTGTATACATGTCTTGACAAAACTGGTGAAAAATCATAATCAATTAATCATGAACTTTGCTTAGGTTTATAAAGGATCATTCTTTATTAGTATCCAAACCTTACATGGCTTGACAGGAAGTTGTATTCCTCAAGTGTCCGTGACGTAGTCAGGAGCACAGTGAGAGACATTTGTATCACAGTAAAAGCAATAGTTTTCTATAACATTGATATATGATCTTTCTATTGCCCATGGTTTACTGTCTGCGTGTTTGTTCAAGCATATGGCTAGACCTAGACAGCAATATTTTTTTATTGCTTTTTGCTTCCTTCCCTTATATCACAAATCAAATTTTGATAATTCCTACCTTGTAGATCCATATGCCCTCTTTATTTATTTATTTATTTCTTTTTCACTATTTCTGTTAGAGGAACACTGTAAAGTACATTTCAGAGGAGTGAAAGAAGTGGATCACAACTAGCTCTGACCTTAGTTACTTATTCTTTTGATTTTATTTCGTCCATTAAAGCTAAATAGTCTTCATTTTTTTTAATGGCTAATTTCCCCTTTGTTTACGGTCTAATTCTTTATCTCATTCTCTCTGGTGTCTACAGCCAGCAGCTGGAACTCCAATCCAAGGGAAAGATGTTGTTATCTGCAAGTATCCATCTGATCCAACTGTGGTTTTGGGGTATTTGTCTGCAGCATTTCTCATTGCGACTACTGTGGTTGGGTATTTCTCCCTGTTCTACCCTTACAAAGGACAATCTGTTCCACAAGGTGCTTTGTTTAGAAGCACCAGTTTTGTGGTATTCTTCAACATTGCCATGTAAGCATACTTTTCTCGGTTCTCACTCTCCCACATTAGACAAAGCATTATAATACTGATTTGTCATCCTTAACAGACAGTCATGTGCTCACAAACACACCAAGATGTTTTTGTTTGTTAGTTACACACACTCAATGGTTCTTGGACCCACAACCTCACCCTCCATCCCATTATTATGGGAGAAGGGAATGACAATTGAGCTATAACTCATTGGTCAAACATAAACATATTTATTGGGTCAAATTGGATACTTTTTCAGCCAGTAGACTAAGTAATTGAATCAAATGGTATTTTGTTTGGACCTCTTTTAAAAAGAAAAAGCTACACCAGCAGAACTATTAGTAAATTTGAACCTCAAAAGGAGGTACTGTAGAAGAAATTTATTGTAATTAAAGCTGACCAAGGAAACTGAGGTATATTATCCAATGTTTACATAGATGGTCATTTAATTTTGTGAGTCCATCAGTGTCAGATTCAACAAGCAGTAGTAGTAGGCTTTTGCTATTATATTGGTAAGGAAGGTTATGAAAGTTAACAATACCTGTCTTCCATATGTTGTGGTCATTGTAATATGTCTTTGCAGCCTGTAACTATTAAGACTTTGTGGGGAAGGCATCCGTTCCCCCTCACCAAATTGTATACGAGAGGAGATCCAAAACATTCCCAATACTAGGTTGATGAGAGGGCTGTCTCTG
Source organism: Quercus ilex subsp. ballota (assembly GCA_032727855.1). NCBI lineage: Eukaryota > Viridiplantae > Streptophyta > Magnoliopsida > Fagales > Fagaceae > Quercus > Quercus ilex. Next base: position 23,935,261 of record CM064919.1, read on the forward strand.
CCTCTTTCTTATTGTTTGCCATTTTAGTTTGGAGGCTAGCTTCTAGTAGGAAATCTGGATTTATCTGATGTCTTAGAGACACTCTATCTTTCCATTTTCATAGATGACAGTTTCATTAGTATAAAAGAAAATATATAACTTAAGAAGGTAAAAATTGCTGCCATTCAATTCACTGTTGCGAAAACAGAACCAGACAAGGTGCTTGGACTGATGAACCAGTCACCCAGCTGCTCTGCTGATTGGATTAAACCATTGGAAAATCTAACCTTCAGTTGACTTGTATCAGCTGCCTTTTTCATATGAGTCAATAATTGTGTTTTTCAATCTTATCACTTCTATCTGGAAGCCAGTGAGCCTCTTTGTCTGACATTTCCCTCGCTCACCATTTTACTATCAATAGTTATTGGTTACAACTACACGTTTATTATTGTAGTCTCGTGTCCATTTTTCGTCAAATGTATGGTAAGTAATTGTCTAATATTGGATGGTCTGACTGGTAGCCTACCAGCAAAATTAATGTCAGTTGACTCACCTCTTGATCAGTTCACTTTCCTGGTAGTGACTATATGAGGTTTGTTTAGTGTGATCATAGGCTGGTAGGGATATTTTTAAAGATACTCTTGGGACTCCAGATTTAATACTTCATCGTATTTGAGATGCTATTTTTTACTTAAACAAAATACAGTATCCTTTTCACCAGCACCCTATCTACATAGTCTACCTTTAAATATTGGATAAAGTAGTTTACATCAAATAGTACTGCTACTACATTATATGTTTGATGCATCTTATCAAATTTCTTGCAACCAAGGTAGTTTTATATGGAATTGATTTCTATCTCTCCCTCTTTTGTTAAATGGTGGTGGTAAAAATTCAGACTTACTGCTGGCTTAGCTGGAGCACTGCTCTTATGGCCAACAATCACAGAGCAGCTTCACCTGTCACGCAATGTTCATCGCAATCTCAACACAGATTGCCCAACTGCCAAGACTGGTCTCCTTGGCGGTGGTGCTTTTTTATCCCTTGATTCATCCCTGCTCTGGTTGGTCGCCCTTATGTTAGCAGACAATGCTCGAGAGGACTACCTTGAAGAAAATGAAAAGGATCACGTGGGTCATGAAGCTGCAAAGGGCACAGTGTGAAGTATTGTGTAAGCCAGCCTGCCCTTTGGGTTTAGGCTTCTCCATTTGATGCATATAATAATCAGATTGTCATTGAACAACTTTATGGGATTGGAGCTTGATTGTAAATAACTAAATATTGTTCATAATAGTTCTGTTCTCTTTCATGTTTTCGATCTATAGTTGTGGATTGGCTTCTACTTTGTAGATCTAGAACGCATAATGGTTAATTAGGTGGAAACTATCATTTCTTCTTATTTCTCCCAAGTTTGAAATTTTCTGCTCTCTATATCAACTGAAAAGTGAAGCTGTTGGAAAAATATGAAAAATTATGATTATTGATTCCAACTTTGAGTGCTTTAATTTTTTGCCTTCATTTGGTAGCGATGGAAATAGGCTGCTCAGGGAGGTCGAGGAAATTCTCCGTTTCAAATTATGGCTTTCCTCTGATGGTGGTGCACTTTTAGCCCAAGTTCTTGGTATATTACTTCTACATTTATGGGTTTAATAATATTCATACTAGTGACCCTCAACTAAAGTTTATTTTTGTTGCTAAGACACCCATATCAGTATAGTTTCTTGACCACCATCGCACACCTTTGATGCGATGGTTACTCTACAACTATAAGTGCTTGTAGGGTGTGAGAGGACAAGAGTCGGGGTTTAAGTTTCTACGAGGGAGTTTCACACATATTTACACTTAGATTAGGCTATAATAGAATTTCTATCTTATATATATATATATATATATATATATATATATTTAAAAAAAAAAGTATAGTTTCTTAACCAACTTGTCTATTTTTCCCTTAGATTTAATCATGAAATGACAATCACTCAACAACAAAATGGGGTCTCTAAAACTCAATTCTTTTATTTTCAAGCAGAGCACCAGTAAAAGACCTTTTTTTTTCTTCCAATAAGTGAGGGATGAGATATTTGAGCACATATTTTCCTCCATAAGGTCTAATTTTTGGCCAACTCTACTTTACTTCCCCTCAATCCAGACAAGCCATAAAAGAACTGAATAATCTAACCGAGTTATAAGGTTTTTGATGACAATCACTTATTTACCTTATAAAGGAGAATAGACAATTTCTTTCAAATTCTTCCCCAATTGAATGTTTTTTCATGTTATAGACAATTTGGGCTAATCGAGAGAAAACCATTTATCTCACTAGTAGATCTTCTTTTCATTTTCTTAGTTTATACTGTCTTTATAGGGTCTCTTTCTTTTCTTTTCTTTTTTATAAAAATTTTTAGGGAGTCATTTGATGTATGCTCTTTCAAAAAATGTATGAGCTATAATTAGAACATAGAAAATGGAATGTTTTATAATTTCTAATTCAAATGAAACTCTTTCCGACAAATCTATATTTATATAATATCTAAAAACTAAAATGTATCATTTATTGTTGTTACAGACTTGTTGAGCCACATCAATGTAGCATTTCGGTTCACTTTAGTCTATTTCAGTTAATTCAGTTCACTTTAGTCTAATTCAGTCTATTTTTGTCAATTTTAGTATACTTACTTAAGAATAGGAAAATAAAGATTTGGGTTGAAAGTGTCTATTCTAATTATGAATTTATTAAAAATATAGTTCTCAAACTCATGCCAAATTCTATTAAATTTTAGCAATTTAATCTAAATTTATTCCACATATATTTAATGAATTCAAACTCATTTCAAATGCATCTATTTATTTATTTTATTTTGCTTATTGGTTATTGTAGGGTCAATTTTTGCAGCCAAAGCCCACGAAGATATGGATTTCGAGCCCACTGAACCCAAAACAATAAATTTGTAGAGAGTGGGTGAAAGAGCTAGGCTAGAGCTGAATAAACAGAAATAACAGCAATGTTTAAGGAAGAAATTGTGTTAAAGCGTACTCGGACACGTGTTCTCACGTCCGAAGAGGTGTTTCTATATCACAAGCCTGATTTACAACTCTTAGGAACTACAATCATGAGATTCTCTCCCTCTCTCTCTTTTTTTCTCCCCTTTCTTTAAGGGGCATCCCTCTCTTATATAGTACCCCCTTCCTCCATCTTTACCGTCCACTTGTTCATCATCCAGACGCCCACTTGAGTGCATGTCCCATCATACTCTCTTTAGCTTTGTGTGAGTGGCGGTAACTGAGAATGCACTGTTCAGAGGTCCTCTCCACATAAATGCGGCCAGGAAGGTAGGTGCAGTGCATTTAATGCGGTGGTTGAGGCCTGTCTCCTAGATATTTCCCTGTTCTTGTTATCTTCATGTGTGTCCGAGGTTTACTTCCCTCCTTATACTTGTCAGATGGAGCACTTGAACTTCCCGTATGTCTGTCAGGCAAAGATCCTTCGGATCCGAGGGCATTGGACTCCTCGGACAAATAAATAACTCCTCAGATATTGCCCGCGCTCCTCTCCCGACATGCTCCCTTTACATGGGCCTCTGATTAAATGTTTTCATCTCCTCGGACTAACAGTGTTCCTTAAATGGGGCCTTGGGCCCAAGTTAGGTTGGGTTTTTCGTCCCCCACAATAGCCCCTCAAAATTGTAGTTTTTCCCTCGTGTCCGAGGAGAAAAAGTAAGATTTTGACTTGCCCCGGAGCAAAAGCTTGTAAACAGGCAAATTCGAACTGGCACGTGCGTAGGCATAGGAACTGACGCTTCTTTAATGCCGCTGCTGCTTCCACATTCCCAAGGCGTTGCATTAACTGCGCCAGGTGGCGCTTTGTCCTTCGTACCCAATGATGGTTGATTGATCCAACGGCCGTGGTTTTTTCTTCAAGATTTGGGCGGGAGTGCCCCTGACTCTTCGTTTGACTCTGTATAAAACCTCAGAGGGAGTTATTTTTCTTCACTCTACGAACCTTCAGACGCTCCAGCAAGAACAAGCGCGTGACTCCGTCCAAATCTCTCAATCACCGATTTCAGTCTTCCTCAGAATCTTCACGAATCCCTCCACGAGCTTGCAATCCCTTTTCCGGCCTCATCCTCGTAAGTAATCGTCCACCGAATCCTCTAGTTTCCTCTTCGGCCATACATTTAGTTAAGTACCATGGGGAAGCTTCAGTACTTGGTGGATAGCCCTGAGCAGATGGAGGCGTTCAGGGCCACGTACCGCATACCCCTAAACGTGGGTGTGAGATATTGCCCCCCGGAAAAGATACTAACAGACCGAAAGACGGGAGAAGTCGTTATCCCTCTTATCGCATTCATAGAGGGGGGAATGACAATCCCCATGGGTCCCATCACCACTAACTACCTTCGGAACCATAGGCTCACTCCCTGGCAATGCGCGCCCAATATGTTTAGGATCTTAGGGGCGATTGAGGACCTCAACCTTCACTTAGGATTGGGACTAACCTGGCGCGACGTAGTACATATGTACGAGTGCCACAGCCAGCAAGATGCGGGGTATTACTTAAAATCCCGATCGGACGTTGTCAGACTCATCTCCTGCCTCCCAAAATCCAATAAAGGGATGAAGGACGACTACGTGATCGTCTCGGGCGCATGGCATGACGGCCATCATTGCCCAACCAAGCTTGGAGAGCCAGGTGGGGCATGCTAGATTTAGGCACACTAACCATAGGTTTAGGGACCTTGTCTTTTAGTGGTTTTTGGTTCTCCTTATGTCGCCATTTGTGAGACTCTAACATGATTTCGCTGCAATGTAACAGATAAAAATTTCGTTGCTCCTCGGCTCAGCCTTACAAACTTCGCCGCACTCAATTTTCTATTGAGATCGGAGATATTCGTGAGTGAGGACGGACAGCTTCGATCGGCTCCACTCATTCTGGGATACACAGGAAAACCGAAGAGTTTTCAACCAGTCGGCAACGCGATTGTTCAGGGAGATCACCGTCTCAACCGCATCGACGTATCTTGGAAGGGTTTTTTGGCACCGTACGACCTTCCGCCCGTACCACACCCACGCCCTCAGCACATACCTCCTCTCGTCCAACCCGTTCAGCAAGTTCCCCTCGGACAAGAGGTTGAGGGTGAAATAGTTGGATCCTCTGGTTCATCTCTTGAAGAGCAAATAGACCAGTTCCACTTCGAGGGGGACGCTCCAGGAGAACAAGTGGTAGAGGTCTCGGACGCCGAGGAAGAGATCGACAGGCATTCAAGTGTTCAGCCTGTTGTGATTATTGCCGGCCTTGAAGACTCATCGGACGAAGACATGGACCTAAAGAATTTGATGAAGAAGAGGGTCCAAAAGACCGAGCACAAGGATGTTGGGACGTCAAAAGTGGTGTCGTCTCTGCCCCCAGTGCCTACCCAGGTCTCCGATCCAGGTTCGAAGCCCATCCCAAACCCTCAGAAGAAGAGGCCATACGAGCCTGAGGAGAGGGAGGGAGTTGTGCCCACCAAAACTAATAAACAGCAAAAAGTGATACGAGACCATCGGGGTAAGAGGGCCTCCTCCACCGAGAGCCGAGAGGACTTGGGTGGGGTTGAAGTTCGCCGAGGAGGGGGAACTCGTATTTGGTCACCGAGGTTAGAGCTGGATGGCGCTCCTTTTGCTTGGGACACTTCCCTCCGCAACTATGATGGGGGAAGGGCAGGGTACGTAGCTGAGGCTCTGCAGCAGCCACTCCTCCTCCCTCACGACATGGACTCCTATAAGCGCTTCAACCAGAAGGAGCTTTTCCTGTCCCTTAAGAGGGACGTGGCCATGGTGAATATTCATTTTTAATTCAGATTTTATTTGCAGTTGGCTTTAATTCACTTCTTCATTTGATGTTGAACATGCTGTCATGCAGATTACTCAGCAAATATACGTAGCCGAGGAATGGAACAAGAAGTCCTACCTCGAAGCTCAAGCAGCAGCGCAGTCTCAATCTGAAGCCGAAAAGTCTCTGGGTCAGCTGAAGGAGGACTATGCTAAAATGTCAGAGCAGCTAAAAGATATGACCAGTCAAAGGAACAGCTTCAAGGCCGGCCTGAAGAACGCCGAGGCCCAAGCCGAGGAGCAGCGCAAAAAGTTGCATATGACAGAGATCAACCTGGAGACCGAAAGGGAGATGGTGAAGGGCCTCAGAGATGAACTCAAAAAAGCCAAAGAGCGCGCCCTATCGGCCGAACAGAAGGCTCAACTGGCCAAGGAGTCAATTGAAGCTGAAAAGAGAGCAGCATATCAGTTGGGGGTGGAGGAGACCGGGCAGCAGCTTACCGAACAGTTTGCCTTGGTTAGTCGTGATTACTGCGACATAACCTGGCAAAAGGCGTTGGACGCGGCTGGGGTCCCCTCGGATTCCCCCCTGAGGCTACCAGGGAGCATATACTATGACCCCGAAATCCGAGAGCTCCCAGGTCCTGACCCTCCTACCCCACAGCTTCCGGAGATCTCAGAGCAAAACTTGGCCAACCAAGCTCCTCCCTCTACCCTTGGTGCCACCAAAGAAACTGGTCAGCCAGGTGATAAGGATAAACCCACTGATCAGGAGAAGGACAAGGGCAAAGGGTTGGAGGGACAGAAGACTTCAGATGAGCCCAAGGGTCAAGCCCCAGATGCTGCTGCTCGGAAGGGCCAGGCTGCTGATAACGTGATCCCCTCGGCCAAAGAATAAACATGGGATTTTTCTTCTATTATTATTTATTTATTTATTTTTTTTTTGTTTACTTTTATTTTTACTATAAGAGATTTGTAAGCTACTCTTTTTCGATCAATGAAGTAATTTTTCTTTTACTTTGATTGTCTAATCTCATATTTCAACGCTACGAGACCCCAATATCACTTTATTAGCGTGCATGATTATAGGTGTTACTAAAAATAAGCAGAATGTGTGGGAACTATCAATGAAAAGGCATCATGAGATAGGAATAATTTAGATACACTTAGCAGTTTCAATCATGGATCATCATGGAATGATATCTCAGCCATAGCAGTTGCATTAATTTTAGATTTAAACAGGCATGATTGGGGTGTCATCCAACCTACATCATCTGGTCCGAGGACTACAGGCATGGCAGGTTTTAAGTTTAAACAATTGAAAGAAACTGTAGGGAGTGTTAACTAATCCAAATCATCAGGTCCGAGGACTACAGGCATGATAGGATTTAAGTTTAAACACTTAAAGGAACTGTAAGGGAGTGTTAACTAACCCAAATCATCTGGTCCGAGGACTACAGGCATGATAGGATTTAAGTTTAAACACTTAAAGGAACTGTAAGGGAGTGTTAACTAACCCAAATCATCTGGTCCGAGGACTACAGGCATGATAGGATTTAAGTTTAAACACTTAAACTGTAAGGGAGTGTTAACTAACCCAAATCATCTGGTCCGAGGACTACAGGCATGATAGGATTTAAGTTTAAACACTTAAAGGAACTGTAAGGGAGTGTTAACTAACCCAAATCATCTGGTCCGAGGACTACAGGCATGATAGGATTTAAGTTTAAACACTTAAAAGAGCTGTAAGGGAGTGTTAACTAACCCAAATCATCTGGTCCGAGGACTACAGGCATGATAGGATTTAAGTTTAAACACTTAAAAGAGCTGTAAGGGAGTGTTAACTAACCCAAATCATCTGGTCCGAGGACTACAGGCATGATAGGATTTAAGTTTAAACACTTAAAAGAGCTGTAAGGGAGTGTTAACTAACCCAAATCATCTGGTCCGAGGACTACAGGCATGATAGGATTTAAGTTTAAACACTTAAAAGAGCTGTAAGGGAGTGTTAACTAACCCAAATCATCTGGTCCGAGGACTACAGGCATGATAGGATTTAAGTTTAAACACTTAAAAGAGCTGTAAGGGAGTGTTAACTAACCCAAATCATCTGGTCCGAGGACTACAGGCATGATAGGATTTAAGTTTAAACACTTAAAAGAGCTGACTATATAACTCGTCGTTAGATAGATTAAAAGGAAAATTCGATTAATAATAATACCTTTTAAGGTTATTTACATTCCAAGGGCGCGGTATCACATGCCCGTCCAAATCCTCAAGGAAGTATGCTCCAATGCCAGCCCCTGAAGTAATGCGATATGGCCCTTCCCAATTAGGTCCTAGTTTTCCCCAAGCTGGGTTCTTCGCAGTGCCGACCACTTTTCTTAACACCAGATCACCGGGGTCCAAGGGTCTGAGCCTTACGTTGGCATTATAACCCTGCCTGAGCTTTTGCTGATAATGCGCCAATCGGACCATTGCATTTTCTCTCCTTTCATCGATTAGGTCCAAACTCCTTTCTAGCTGATCATTGTTGCCCTTCAGGTTGAATGAGCTAGTTTTTAACGTTGGGAATCCAGTTTCTAGGGGTATGACAGCTTCAGCCCCATAGGTCATCGAGAAAGGAGTCTCTCCAGTAGACCTGCGTGGAGTAGTTCTGTAAGCCCAAAGAACATGTGGCAACTCCTCGACCCACTTGCCCTTCACGTCGTCAAGTCTTTTTTTCAGGCCACTCACAATGACCTTATTAACAGCTTCTGCCTGGCCGTTGCCCTGGGGGTACGCCGGGGTGGAATATCTGTTCGCAATTCCCAGCTCGCTACAATAACTCCTAAATGCTTTGCTATCAAACTGGAGGCCATTGTCCGAGATAAGACTGTGTGGAACTCCAAATCTAGTGACTATATTCTTCCACACGAACTTCTGCACATCTACGTCTCGGATGTTCGCCAGAGGTTCTGCTTCAACCCACTTCGTGAAGTAGTCAGTGCCGACTAGCAGATATCTCTTGTTCCCTGCGGCCCTAGGGAACGGGCCCACGATATCCAAGCCCCATTGGGCAAAAGGCCACTGGCTGGTTAGCGGGTTAAGAGTTCCTCCGGGCTGATGAATACGTGGGGCAAACCGTTGGCATTGATCGCATTTTTTGACGTAATTCAGGGCTTCTTCTTGCATGTTGGGCCACCAATAACCCTGAGTAAGAGCACGGTGAGCCAAAGACCTACCCCCAGTGTGGCTTCCACAGATTCCTTCGTGTAGTTCTTCTAGTAGTAGCTCGGCCGCTTCAGGAGGCATGCACAGTAAATAAGGCCCCGAATAGGACCGTTTGTATAACTTCTGATCTTCAGATAGCCAGAACCTGGTCGCTTTCCTTCGAATTTTATCGGCCTCCCCCTTTTCTTCAGGTAAGACCTCTTCCTTTAGAAACTTAATTAAAGGGTCCATCCAGCTGAGTCCGGCCACGACTTGATGTACTTGGATCACTTCTTTTCTCGCATCGGTAGATTGATACAAGTCCTCGACGAGGATAACTCTCGGCAAATCATGTGCCGACGAGGTGGCTAGTGTGGCTAAGGAGTCAGCGTGTGTATTGCCACTCCTGGGCACATGTTCCAGGCTAAAAGATTTGAACCTGGTTTGCAGACGTTTGACTCGACTCAAGTATCCCTGCATTCTTTCATCTTTCGCTTCAAACTCTCCCTGTACTTGACCCACGATCAATCTTGAATCCGAGAACAGCCTTACTTCCGTTCCTCCCATTTTCTGGACCATGCTCATCCCCATCAGTAGAGCTTCGTATTCCGCCTCATTATTTGTTGCCGAGAAGCCTAGCCTTAGTGCTTTCTCGATAATAATTCCTTCGGGAGATAGCAATACTAGCCCCACCCCAGAACCTTTTTGATTCGCGGCGCCATCCACGTACGCCTCCCAAAGGGAAGGACCTTGTTGAGAGATCATGCCAACTGATTTTTCATCCATGTCTGGTGTCAGCTTTACTTCTTCTAGTCGGGGCTCCGTGAACTCAGCTACTAAATCAGCAATCACTTGACCCTTGATCGAAGTGCGTGGCATGTACTTGATATCAAAAGCCCCTAGGATCGTTCCCCATTTAGCGATTCTTTCAGTATAATCCGCACTTCGGAGTATTGCCCTGAGCGGAAGTTGGGTGAGAACAATGACCATATGGGCTTGGAAATAATGTGGGAGCTTTCGCGTACCCAGGACTACGGCCAGAATAGCCTTTTCCAAGGGTAAATAACGGATTTCGGCTTCATGCAGCGATTTGCTTACACAGTAAACTGGTTTTTGGACACCGCCATCCGCTCGGACCAACACCAAGCTTACCGCGTGAGGGGCTACAGCGATATACGCAAATAAGACTTCGTCCGGCTCGGGGCTGGACATAATTGGTGGTCGAGCCAGATAATCCTTTAATTGCTGGAATGCCGTAGCACACTCTTCTGTCCATTCAAACCCTTTCCATTTGTTGATCAAGGAAAAGAAAGGCCGACATCTGTCCGCTGATCGTGAGATAAATCGATTTAGGGCTGCGGTCATCCCCGTCAGTTTCTGAACCTCCTTCGGATTCCGAGGAGCCTGTAACTCGTTAATGGCCTTTATCTGGTCTGGGTTGACCTCAATTCCTCTGTGAGTCACCATATATCCTAAGAACTTGCCTGATCCCACCCCAAATGAACACTTAGAAGCATTCAAGCGCAGCTTGTACTTTCTGAGAACTCTAAAAGTACTTTCTAGATCCTTTACATGCTCAGCCACCTCTTTGCTCTTTACCACCATGTCGTCTATATAGATCTCGATATTTTTGCCTAGCTGCGATTCAAACATCCTCGTCATCATCCTCTGGTATGTGGAACCCGCATTTTTTAAGCCGAATGGCATCACCTTGTAATGGTAATTTCCAACGGGGGTTACAAAAGCGGTTTTCTCTTGATCCTCCAGGGCTAAAGGTATCTGATGATAGCCTTGAAAGGCATCCAAGAAGCTCATCCGGGGGTGTCCGACAGTGGTGTCGACGAGCTGATCGATTTTTGGCATAGGAAACGGATCTTTAGGGCACGCCCTGTTTAGATCAGTGAAATCCACGCATACTCGCCATTTCCCGTTCTTCTTCTTCACCACCACAGTATTTGCCAACCACTCTGGGTAGAAAATCTCTTTAATAGCTCCAGCCTGCTTGAGCTTTGCCACTTCTTCCCTGACTGCTTCAGCATGTTCTTTGGATGGACGACGAGGAGGCTGCTTCTTGGGTGTGACCGTGGGATTTACTTTCAAATAGTGGCATATGAATTCTGGATCCACCCCCGGGGCTTCATAAGCGTTCCAGGCGAATACGTCAAGGTTTTCCTTAAGAATTTTCAGTAACCCTTCCTTTTCCTGTAAAGGTAGATGGGATCCGACCTGAAAGAATTTTTCAGGATCATCCCCAATGATAACTTTTGTTAAGTCCTCACACCCTGCACCCTTATCCAGATCTTTAGTGGGCGATAACCCATGCTTTCGTTGCTATAAGTTCTCTTCGGTTTTTGCTGACTTTGCTTCTGGCTCATGTTGAATGGCAGCCACCAAGCATTGTCTAGCCGTGAGTTGGTCCCCGCGGATTTCGCAAACCTGGCCTTCTGATGGATATTTAATTTTCTGATGTAAGGTGGAAGAGACTGCCCCCAGAGCGTGAAGCCAAGGCCTGGCTACAATTGCTGTATATGGAGAAAATACGTCTACCACTATGAAGTCCACTTCCACTATCTCAGAGCCCGTCTGCACAGGTAAGCGTATTTGGCCCTTAGGAGTCACGGCCCTTCCTTCAAAACTGATCAATGGAGAACCATACGGCGTTAGATCACTGGGTTTAAGGTTCAGCCCCCTGTAAAGATCGGGGTACATAATTTCTGCAGCACTGCCTTGGTCGACCATCACCCACTTTACATCGTATCCTCCGATTCTGAGAGTTATGACCAGCGCATCATCGTGCGGCTGGATAGTCCCCACCGTGTCAGCATCCGAGAACCCTAAAACTGGACATCCTTCCACTTTGCTTCTCTTCGGACCCTGGTCAAAGTCCCCCGCAGGCAGCCGGTCCACTGACATGACCTTAGATGGCCAGGATCCTGTTCTTCCTAGTGCTGCAAAGATGACGTTGATGGTTCCCAGAGGAGGTTTTAAAGGGTCGTCTCTCCTAGGCTCCGTGCTAACCTGGCCCCCTCGACCACTAGAGTGATGTAAGAGATGTCTCAATTTCCCTTCACCGACCAGCTGTTCCAAATGATCCCACAAACTCCTGCAGTCTTCGGTCGTGTGTCCATGATCCTGGTGGTACTGGCAATAGAGATTGCGATTGCGTCTATCTGGATTCCCTACCATTTTATTCGGCCACTTGAAGAATGGCTCATTCCTGACCTTTTCCAAAACTTGGTGGACTGGATCCCTAAATACTGTGTTGACTGCCTGGGGATTGGCTGATCCTGACTGCGCAGGAAAATCCCTCCTCGGTTTGTTATTATGGTACCTATCTGACCTGAAGTCCCTTCTCTCTTGGGGGATAACCTTGTCCTTGCCTTTTCCTTGCTGCTGATCTTCTTCGACCCTCTTATACTTCTCAATGCGATCCATTAGCTGACGCATGCTAGTAACAGGTTTGCCAGACAAAGATGTCCTTAGACCATGGTCGGTAGGAAGACCGAGCTTGAATGTTTCCAGGGCCATTGCGTCAAAATTGCCCTCCATGTCGTTAAACATCTCCCAATATCTATCCGAATACACCTTCAGGGTTTCCCCTTCCTGCATGCTTAGAGACAGCAGCGACGACAAAGGTCGGGCCACCCTTCGGCAGGTAACAAAGCGCGAACCAAAGGCTTGGGTGAGCTCTTTGAAGGAGCTGATGGAATTTGGGATTAGTCCATCGAACCATCTCATCGCCACTGGTCCAAGACTGGAGGGGAAAACTTTGCACATCAGTGCCTCATCCCTGGAGTAGACAGCCATCTTTTGGTTGAAATGACTTACATGTTCCACGGGATCCGTCCTACCATTATAGACGGTGAACGTCGGTTGGTTAAAGCGCCGAGGAAGTTTTGCCTCCTCTATCCTGCGCGTGAAGGGTGATCTAGAAATCTGATTCAAAGCCCTGCTCATGGCGTCATTTCCCATGTCTTCTTGTAATGGAATTCTGTGTTGCCCCTTACGATGGGCTTCTTGTTCATAGGAGTAGGATTCGCTGTCTGGTGTCCTGGACTTAGGTTGGTAAGTAACGTCTGGCGCGTCATCGAGGTCCTCATCGGAGTACGAGGAAGCCCTTTTCCTCTTTGCATGGCGTAACTCCCTCTTTAGTTTTTCAACTTCCCGCTGCAGATCCAGATTCTTTTCTGCATGGGATATGTAACTCCCACCATGTGATCGATTCTGGTCACAAGGCACAGTATGTACACTGCCTTCCTGATCTTGTCTCCTCTCCAAGTTAAAAAAAGGGTCAACGTGTTGAGATGCCCTAGACTCTGCTTCTTGCTGATTCGGTTCAGCCATCACCTACTGTTGTTTTCTCCCCTGCACAAGCTCTTCCCACAGACGGCGCCAATTGTAGGGTCAATTTTTGCAGCCCAAGCCCACGAAGATATGGATTTCGAGCCCACTGAACCCAAAACAATAAATTTGTAGAGAGTGGGTGAAAGAGCTAGGCTAGAGCTGAATAAACAGAAATAACAGCAATGTTTAAGGAAGAAATTGTGTTAAAGCGTACTCGGACACGTGTTCTCACGTCCGAAGAGGTGTTTCTATATCACAAGCCTGATTTACAACTCTTAGGAACTACAATCATGAGATTCTCTCCCTCTCTCTCTTTTTTTCTCCCCTTTCTTTAAGGGGCATCCCTCTCTTATATAGTACCCCCTTCCTCCATCTTTACCGTCCACTTGTTCATCATCCAGACGCCCACTTGAGTGCATGTCCCATCATACTCTCTTTAGCTTTGTGTGAGTGGCGGTAACTGAGAATGCACTGTTCAGAGGTCCTCTCCACATAAATGCGGCCAGGAAGGTAGATGCAGTGCATTTAATGCGGTGGTTGAGGCCTGTCTCCTAGATATTTCCCTGTTCTTGTTATCTTCATGTGTGTCCGAGGTTTACTTCCCTCCTTATACTTGTCAGATGGAGCACTTGAACTTCCCGTATGTCTGTCAGGCAATTATCCTTCGGATCCGAGGGCATTGGACTCCTCAGACAAATAAATAACTCCTCGGATATTGCCCGCGCTCCTCTCCCGACATGCTCCCTTTACATGGGCCTCTGATTAAATGTTTTCATCTCCTCGGACTAACAGTGTTCCTTAAATGGGGCCTTGGGCCTAAGTTAGGTTGGGTTTTTCGTCCCCCACAGTTATAAATTTATTTATCTTCCCCTTGCAAACCAAAGAGAAGCAAGAGGAAGATTTGATCCATTTTTAAAACATTAGAAGATACTAATGAGTTGAATTATAAGATTCTTGACCATTTTCTATAACTTATTCTTAAGGCCCGTTTGGATCACGTCTGCGTCTGCACGTTTCTGCGCTCTTTGCTTCTTTTTTCTTTTTTTTACCAACGCCTCTTGCATTGTTCATGGGACATGAACAGTGCATTAAGGCAAAGCTATAGTAACCCAGCAGTGAACAGTAATCCGAAAATTATTTTTTTATTGCTTTTAATTTGCAGTTTTTAGTAAAATAAGCGGTATCCAAACATACACTTAGGCCTTGTTTGGGAGGAGGGAATGGAATGAAAATGAATGAAAATAATAATTTTAGAATATTTTTTCCTTCCCTTGTTTGGGGGTTTTAATGGAGGGAATGGAAAACTCATTCCCTTGTTTAGGAGTTTAAGTGGAAGAGAATGGAAAAGTCATTCCCTTGTTTAGGAGTTCAACCACCTAGGCCGTCCTCGGATGGCCTTGCATTCATCTCGGCATGCTTTGCATTCACCTCGGCATGCTTGGCATTCACCTCGGACGGTGTCCTAGGAGTCCCACATCGAAGGAAAACCCCCCCACTTGCTACCTTATAAGCTATGAAGCGAAGGGAGTAGTGTACCATTCCCTCCATGTTGCTCCCAAACAAGATTACTTACGTTTCATTAATTTTCATTTCTTCACTTTAAAACATCCAATCAAAACTACTTAATTCAATTCAATTTCATTCTTTTTCATTTATTTCTCTAACTTAAATACATTCCATTCTATTCCATTCATTTTCATTCCCTTATGATCATTTCATTCCATTCTCTTATGAACTCCCAAACGGAGCCTTAGTATCCGTTTGTAGATTTTGAAAACCAACTATGACGGAAAGTGAGGTCATCAAATTTTTACTAAAATTAAATAAATTAATTAATTAAAAAAAAAACCACCACCACCAAAGAAATTAAGAAAGCAATCTATGTCATTAGAGCATTTACAGCAGTGGAGCTAAAAATTTAGCTATTTAGCTCCACCAAAAATTATTTTATCTATTTTACCTACACACATGCTGTAACAATGGATCTATTTTAGCTTTCAACACAATAAAATAATATAAACATCACAATAAAATAATATAACCACTACAATAAAATAATATATCCCACTACTCAAAAAACATTCACAGTACCAACCACAACCACCTCTACCATCAACCACAGCCACAACCACCACCACCAGCAGTCCACAGCAGGGGGGAAAAAAAAAAAAACCCAAATCTCCAATATTTTTCCTCAGTCCAGACCAAACAAAATCATCAATCACAAACAAAATAAAAAATCACCAATTAGAAACAAGCATAACATCGACGAGCTAGGTCGGCAAAAGGGGTGGGTCGGCGAGTTCCGTGAGTTTCACAGTTAGGTACCCAATATCCACGAGCAAGCACTTCGATCGGTGGCGTGAGTCTGAGGCGAATGGCGGCGTGGGTCTGAGGCTGATCGGTGGCTTGAGACGGCTGGTGGGTTGGTGACGTCGAGCTTCAGTGGCGGCGATGTTGATGATGAGTCGGGTCGGCGGCGGTAAACAAAGTGAGCTTGAGAGACCGGAGTTGAGAGAGTGAGCTTGAGAGAGATGAGATGAGAGTGAATGAGAGAGAGAGAGGCACGGTGTGATAAAAAAAAGAAAAAAAAAGGGGCAAGTGATATTATTTTAATCACCAGGCAGAATAAAATAATATTTTTTTTATTTAGCTCTCATGAACAGTGCACATCTATCTATAGACGTGCACTGTAGCAATGAAGATAAAAAAAAAAAATTTAGCCCCACTGCTGGAGCATGATTTTGGTGTTTGAGAAGCTAAAATATAGCAATATAGCAATATAACACTACTGCTGTGAGTGCTCTTATCCATTTGCGAATTAATTGGGCCCAGCTTCAACCCGACCCGGAAAAGTGACCAAATTGGGTGAAACTGAAACCCGCCCATACAAAAAAAACCCTAGCTTTCAGGCGCTTATTTATTTAACCAATCAAAAACCCTTACCAAAACCCTCTCTCACCTTTTCTTTCTTTCTTTCTTTCTCTTTCACATTTCCTTTTCAAGAATCTGTGTCTGTCTGATTCAAACCCAAAGAAAATGCCGCTAGGTGAAAGGTCAGGGGACAAGGAATCCCGCTACTGCGGTGTAGAGACGGAGTTCAACGATGACATGCCTCAGCTCTTGTCTCACAATCTCGCTTCCGCTGGCTTCGACTTCGTTGTCGCTACTCTGGTTCGTTTAATCGCCCATTTTCTTTTTCAATCGTTTCGATTCGAAGTATTATGTGTTATGGTGGCCAATTAGCCAGTCACACACCAGCTTTAATGGCTGCAAAACTTTTTTTGTGTGAATGGTCAGTAAGCTCACCTAAAGTAACGTTTTGTTAGTGGCCTTTTGATAGTGAAGCTGCTGAACTATAGAGTTTCACTTTAGGGTTGGTAACTACATTTATATGGATTTCTACTTTTGCTATGTTTTTGGGTATGAGTAGTTAGCAATGTGTGTGATAGTGAGGAAGAAAGGTTTATTACACTGAATTGGTTGATGGGTTTTCATAATGAGCAACTATGTCATAAGGCACTGTATGTGGTCCAGATGAGAACTAGTAAAAGCTTTGCCAAAGTGAAAAATGTTGTGAAAAATGTTGTGTGTATAGCATTATGCCTTTGCAATTGTACTGAACCAATGATGTCTTATTGCCCAAAATTGTTACCCAAGGCGACAACATAAAAAGATCATATTGTATATCATTCTTTGTGTGATGATCATGTTGTGCATTCTTTGTAATTTACCGAGGTCTTGGATGTTATATTTGCTTCCGGTGGCTAATTAGCCAATCACATATAGCCGCATGGCTGTTGTTTTATGTGAATGGTCAGTAAGCTCACCAACAGTACTGAGTTGGTGGCCTTAGAAGGTGAAGCAAAATTCTGGTTTCACCTTTTGGTTTTCAACTACATTCTTATATGTGTAATAATTGTGCTATGGCTTCTTTAAAACCCAATCATCTGTTAGTAATGTCTTCCTGGAAAATACATGTTAACTATTTTCATTCTGCAGTATCTGATGCTTTTGACAGGTTATTAATATTGTAATGGTTTTTTTAACTGGTTTATTTAGCCAGCCAGATGCCAATAGTTCCTAAGATTTACTCCTTTTTTTTTTTTGTCATGAATTTAAAATAATTAGCAGTGTATTTCTCGATGCTTTGCATGATTGGAGTAATACTTAGTTTGATACAAAAATTCATAGTACAAGTTGATTGCTGTTTAACATTAATTCTAGTGGCTAGTTAGCCAGTCGCATATTGGCCGAATGTGTGATGTCAGTGGTGGGCCTAGATGAGAGCCACTAAAAGCTTTCCAACTCAACTGTTGAGAAGAATGTTGTGAAAATTATTGTAGATATAGCATTATTCCTTTGCAATTGTACTGAATCAAAGATGTCTTCTCGCCCAAACTTGTTACCCAAGTCGACAACATAAAAAGATCATATTGTACGTCATTCTTTGTGTGATGATCATGTTGTGCATGTTTGATTATTTAATGAGGACTTGGATGATTTATTTGCTTCCGGTGGCTAATTAGCCAATCACATATAGTCGTATGGCTGTTATTTTATGTGAATGGTCAGTAAGCTCACCAATAATACTGTGTTGGTGGCCTTAGACGGTGAAGCAAAAGTCTGGTTTCACGTTTTGGCTTTCAACTACATTCTTATATGTGTAATAATCGTGCTATGGCTTCTTTGGAACCCTTCATCTGTTAGTACTGTCTTCCTGGAAAATACATGTTAGCCATTTTCACTATGCAGTATCTGATGCTTTTGACTGGTTATTAATAATGTAATGGCATTTGAACTGGTTTATATAGCCAGCCAGATACCAATAGTACCTAAGATTTACTCCTTTTTTTGGTCATGAATTTAAAATATTTAGTAGTGTATTTCCCAATGCTTTGCATGATTGGAGCAATATTTTGTTTGATACAAAAATTCATGGTAGAAGTTGATTGCTGTTTAACATTAATTCTAGTTAGCCAGTCACATATTGGCCAGTTAGCCAGTCACATATTGGCCGAATGTGTGATTTCAGTGGTAGGCCTAGATGAGAACCACTAAAAGCCTTCTGACTCAGCTGTTGTGAAAATTATTGTGGATGTAGCATTATTCCTTTGCAATTGTACCGAACCAAAGATGTCTTATTGCCCAAAATTGTTACCCATGGCAACAACATAAAAAGATCATATTTTACATCATTCTTTGTGTGATGATCATGTTGTGCATGTTTAGTTATTTAATGAGGACTTGGATATTTTATTTGCTTCCGGTGGCTAATTAGCCAATCACATATAGCCAAATGGCTGTTATTTTATGTGAATGGTCAGTAAGCTCACCAATAGTACTGTGTTGGTGGCCTTAGACAGTGAAGCAAAAGTCTGGTTTCACGTTTTGGCTTTCAACTACATTCTTATATGTGTAATAATCGTGCTATGGCTTCTTTGGAACCCTTTATCTGTTAGTATTGTCTTCCCGGAAAATACACGTTAACCATTTTCACTGTGCAGTATCTGATGCTTTTATTAATAACGTAATGGTATTTGAACTGGTTTATATAGCCAGCCAGATACCAATAGTACCTAAGATTTACTCCTTTTTAGTGTTTTTTTTTTTGTCATGAATTTAAAATAATTATCAGTGTATTTCTCGATGCTTTGCATGATTGGAGCAATACTTAGTTTGATACAAAAATTCATGTAGAAGTTGATTGCTGTTTAACACTTATTCTAGTGACTAGTTAGCCAGTCACATATTGGCCAAATGTGTGAATGGTAGCATGCTCACCTATAGCAATGTGTTGCTAGCATCTAGTTGAAGTAAGACTCTGGTTTCACATAGGCTATTAACTACATTCTATGGTATGGCTGTTCTTATGCTATGATTTGTTTAATGCAAAAAGTTCTTCATGTATGATAGTAATTCCTACTGTATCAGAAATGGTCCGCATTTGTTAAACTGTCAGTGGACAAAATTCTAAATATTTGTGGGTGTGTGGTTTTGACAACTATTTACTCCCCGATGAATAATAATCAATGCACTTAACTCCCCCTGCCTCCACCTGCCCTCCAAGTCTAATTTAGTTCTATAAAAAGGGGACATAAATGTTTGAAGTTTTCATTTTTCACCTTCTATTTGTCTACCACATTAGCCTTGCTTGATCCTGGTAATCAATGTAGCTGTCCTTTGTAATTCTGAATGGTTTTTTGGCTGCTAATTCCCCATCCGTATATCTCACACTCCTAGCACATCTTCTTTGTCTCATATTTCATTTTCATTTCCTACATTTTTCTCTCTATGCATAAGTCAGCTCTGTGCTGCTCAAATACATCTTTAACTTATCTGCTGATGTAAGGGTCATTCATGGTAAATCCAATAAGTCCTAGCTCAAAAGGCACCTGCTTCCCCCAAAAGAAAAATGTAGAGGGTAAGGACATGGGTTCAAAATCCATTGGGTAAACTTACCAATAAAAAATAAGGATCATTCATGGTTTATTTATGAATGTATCTTGCCCTGAGCAAAGTCTAGAAATTGTTTGTTACAGTGATGTGTATTTTGGTTTTGGAGGGTGGGTTCTAAGTTACATTTGGTGTAACTTGTTATTATGACCATGCATGAATAAGTGTTTAAATTGAATGTTTGATGCAACCATATCCAGCAACAAAGCCTTAGTTCCATGGGGTTGGAAACCCATATCTCATTTTAAAGAGAAACTATCAAGAAACTGTAATTTTAAGTACTGTGTATTCTGTTTTGGTTGCTATTTGGTGAACAAGACAGGCATGGGTTGGAAATGTATTCCAACAATTGTTTTCAATAAATGTGGATTGTGCTAAAGCCTAAGTGTTATTTCTGGGTGTTACAATATCCATGCATGAATAAGTGTTTAAATTGAATGTTTGATGGCAACCATATCCAGCAACAAAGCCTTAGTTCTATGGGGTTGGAAACCCATATCTCATTTTAAAGAGAAACTATCAAGAAACTGTAATTTTAAGTACTGTGTATTCTGTTTTGGTTGCCATTTGGTGAACAAGACAGGCATGGGTTGGTAATGTATTCCAACAATTGTTTTCAATAAATGTGGATTGTGCTAAAGCCTAAGTGTTCTTTCTGGGTGTTACAATAGTCAGTTTTACTCCTGTTGCATTTAGATTACACACATACTTATATTTGATCAAAGTTCAAATCATTATTAGTCAAACTTTATTTTGTGCTAGGAATAAAAACACATTTTCTTGTATATTGAATACCCAATGCCTAGATATTTATATGACATTGTGATGTAGATGGATCCTGCTTATCGGCCGAGTTTAATGCAAAAAGAATGTGGTGGATCTGGTGCTCTGCCATTTGCTGGGTCAGACTTGGTTTTGAGCCCATCCCAATGGAGTAGTCATGTAGTGGGTATGAATGTTCTAGACTACTTGAAAATTTACTGTTTCCTCATGGTTGGTTTGACATCATCCTTTTTCCCACCAAATTCCAAATTGTTTGTTGTATTCATCTTATTTGAGTTGCCTCCTGATATTTGCGAGACTGGAATGGGCTTTGACAGATCTTATATTTTTTATTTTGGTGGCTAGGTGGATCTGGCGCTCTGCCATTTTCTAGATCATACTGAACTAATGGACTTATGTACATTCTTAATTATCAATGGGAATACATTGGAGTGTTTTCCAAAGCATTCAAGGAGTGTCAATGTACTTGTGTTTGTACTCAGTACACTATCCTTTAGATAGCAAAATAATTCAGGAATGAGCTGTTACTACTTAGATGGAGTTTATTGGGTGCCGAATGCCATCTGGGCTGTTTAAGACAATATTTTGATCTCTGTTTATTTTATGCCTTTACCATGGATTTTCAGTTTTCAGTTTATTAATTGAACTTATTAGAGAGTAGGTTAACGAGCCTTCATTTTGGCATTTGAAGCCTTCACCAAGAAATGTTGGTATGGACACTGCATGGTTTTATAGTTTTTGTTGTAACCATTTGGCATTTTAAAACTTGGACTCCCTCAGTAAGTGGGCTCTTAAATTTTTTCAGGAAAAATTAGCTCGTGGATTGACTTGGACTCGGATGATGAGATTCTTCGAATGGATTCTGAAACCACTCTAAAGCAAGAAATAGCTTGGGCTTCTCATCTCTCCCTCCAGGTTTGCATCATGTTGATTATTTTATGTTCTGATGCACTTCAATGAGCATGGCTAGCTTTAGAACTATTCTCTCCTCCCCAAAAAACTGTCTTGCTTGACTAATTCTAAACCCAAAATATTTCCTAGCTGTGGGATGTTTAGGTACCTTGATATAATGGTAGTGAACTAATTAACATGCAGCAAGAATCAATTTTGTAGGCTAGATGATGATGTCCATGACCATATAAAGTTACCTTAATACAATCCCATTTGGTTGAGACATGTGCATTAATCAATATGGTTGCAGTTGCTTATCACAAAAAAATAAAATTCAATATTATTACTTTTTTCACCTATCAAAAATGTAATATGTGATGTGTTATGCTTTGACATGTGATGTGGTCCTTAAAAAAAAAAAATCTACTTTTACGATTAAAAGCTAAAGTTTTCAATGCTTACTTATATGCTGCAGGCATGCCTTCTTCCTACTCCCAAGGGAACATCCTGTGCGAATTATGCTAGGTGTGTGAATCAGATATTACAGGGCCTAAACAATATGCAGGTGCCACTCTTAATCCAAATTTATTAATAATATACATTTTTTTTTTTTGCCTTATAAAGTTTCTTTCTATCTCATTATTTCTCTGTTCTTATTGCTTCCTCTTAAAAGTTGTGGCTTAGGATTCCTTTGTTGAAGACTGATGATGACTCTATGGATGTAGACTCTAATAATTTGGTGAGTAGTCCTCTCCAATTGCACTTAATTCTTACTGTTGGATGATCTCTGTTTTACGCATTTATCAACCCAAATTAATAGTAAAACTAGATTTTTTTTGGGTAAAAAATATGAATATGTTTCCAGCTTCTTGAAACTCTTTCTTGCCTTGACCCTTCCCCTTTTCTCTTTGGCTAATTTGTATACTTGGTCATCAAATCAAACTCTTTAGCAAATAGTCCGTTGTCAATAAAAATGTGCCTAGCTGTGCTTAAAGTGCATACTGTAAAGTGCCAGAAGAAAAGCGCTTCTTACCCCTACCCCTAAAGTGAAGCGCATATTATTAAGGGCACCTAAAGTGCAAAAGGTGCATGCTTTTTTTCAAAATGCAAGGCGCTATGCACTAGGTGCATGCTTTTTTTCAAAATGCAAGGCGCTATGCACTTTCTGATTTTCTTGAAAGAAAAAATGCTTTCTCTGTTCCACATGAGTCTTTTGAAATGGCGTGATTATCAATGAAAAATTAAAAACATAGTGTCAACCTATAATGTTCTTTATCTCATATTAAAGGTGGAAAGGTTTTTGATAAGAAAAAGTTGAAGGTTATAAATGAAATTGAACTTCCACTTTTAGAGAGTTTTTATTTATTTTTTATTTTAGGATAATCCATTAAGCTTAGGTTATCATTGTGGGATGGAGGGAAGAATCCATAAAAAATATATATATATATATATATATATAGAGTTTGGAATGTGGTTCTGTTGTGCCTTATGTGGATCATTTGGAAGGAAGTACTTTTGTATTTTTTTTATTTGTTAAATTATATGTGGATCATTTGTGTCCTTTTTGGGATGATTTGTGTTTGGAAGTAACGAGAGTTGTCTTTTGGTAAATTAGCTCTAGCTCAAATGGTATCTCCATCCTTGTAAGTATAGGATGGACTCTGAAGTTCTGACTGGGTGCATCTGCAAGTGTGCCATTGAAAAGAAAATAAAGAGACCTGCCTTTTTTTTTAGAGCCTGCTTTGTGCTTATGTTGGCCTTTTATTTATTTATTATTTATTTTTTGGGGGGGGGGGGGGGTGGTTTAAGTTCATAGTCTAGTGGTAATGGCATCCTTTGTGGTGCCCCATGTCTATATTTCAAACACCTCCAACCCCTCCCCCTGCTAGCTATATGAAAAAAAATGTTTGTTTGCTTGGACTGAGCAGAGTAGAATAACTTTTAAATCTGTATAACGTCCTCTGCATGAACTTGAGGTTCTTTTCTTTCCTACTCTTTTCACCCTTTGTGTGGACGATTGATTCGATCCCATTCGGCTTGTGTTCTTTTTTGACCTTCTTAGATTCTTATGAGCATTATGAGGCTCTTTTTTGGTCCCCTTTTGGTGATTTTGATGACTATTTCATATCAGGTGAATATTTGAAAAAGAACTGAGAATGATGATTGACTTACCTAACAATGAGCTTTTTATTTTGACTCATCATGAGACCTGAGGGTATTAGAAATTTGTAAGACATGGATGTTTTAGATGCATGCTATGTTTTTGTTTACCTCTTTATTTATGCCACATAGGTTGATTCCTGGGAGCTGTGGAATTCATTTCGGATGCTTTGTGAACATCACAGTCAGTTGTCAATTGCCCTTGATGTTTTGTGAGTTAAAGTCGATGATCAGTTGTATTTCTGTCAAGCTACTTTTCAGGATGTTGAACCAGATTACCTGTTTTTGTTCTCAGTATTTATTGTATTTGCTTGTTCATTAGGAGTTCACTACCTTCAGCAAACTCACTTGGTCGTTGGTTTGGAGAGTCTGTTAGAGCCGCTATTATTAATACCGATGTAATTATATCTTTAAGGTTTATTATGGTTTCCTTAAAAGATTATGCTTACTGCTTGCTGCTTCACATGCATTGATGTTGTTGCCTTGCCAGTCTTTTCTAACGAATGCACGGGGTTATCCATGTTTGTCGAAGCGCCACCAGAAGCTAATTACTGGGTTTTTCAACCATGCTATACAGGTATGTAGAACATATTTCAAATTTCCTTGACTCTTGTTATGTTCCTTTGAATTATTTTCCTTCTGGATACCACTTATATGTAGGGCTGTAAATGAATCGAGCTGTTAAACCACTCGGGCTCAGCTAAAAAAATGCTTGTTTTTGTTCTTTTATTTAGCAAATGAGCAAAGCTCAAGCCTAACTTTAGGCTGGATTATCAAACAAGCTGAGCTCAAACATAATAATGTGGTCATAAACAAGTTTGTTAGTATGGGGCTCGATTCAAGTATATATATACATGTATAAAAAGATACTTGTATAGACTTGATATTTAAGTTTCTAAATAAGTTTATAATATGTCAAATTATTATTTTTAATTTATTGATAACATAAATAACCCATTTTGTAATAAAGATTATATATAATTTTTAACAAAAGAAGGTTGGTAAATCTATTTTTTATAAGGTCATAAAGGAAAATCATTCTATCTAATTAACTTAAGTAGCTTGTGAACAAGCTCATACTTGCTTGATATGAAAATGAACCAAGCTTTTGAACATGTAATCTAGTTTGGTAATGTGCTTAGCTTGTTTTTGAAAGAAAATTAAATGAACAACCTTGGAACTTTTAATACTTGGCTTAGCGTAATGCGTTTACAGCCCTACTTATATGGTCAATTCCCCCCCCCCCCCCCCCCCCCCCCCTTTTCTCTTCCCCTTGTGCCCTGTGAAAAAGAAAAACCCTAATCAAATGTCTCAAAAAATCGCTCTAAGTGTTTTCTTTCTCATGCTTCGTTGCACAATATTTATCAATAGATATTTTCTTTTGGGTGATGGTCAATTAAGTTTGAACTTGGCATATCCGAATCTGTTCTGGATTTTACTAGCATTCATTGTCACTTTTGTCATATTGATCATGGCTCTAGATCCGGAAGGTGTTTTTTTGCATGAACCCTAGTTATTGCATTGCAACCATGATTTGGATGACCCTCTTGTTATATGAAATTTAGCTGATGTGTTGAAGTACTTTAAAACTTATCTGGTCTTTGTTTCCAATTTTGAGTAAAAGTTCGAATCAGCAGTTCTTAGATTTTACAACTACTCCATATCTTTTTAAATTTTCTAATATCTGTCCTCTAATATATCTTTTCTCAGATTGTCATATCTGGAAAACAAGTACACAGTCTTCCAAAGGGGAGTACAGATTTAGCTTCTAATCATAATGATAGTAGTTCTGATGGTGAGTACCTACCCATGATTAATAATTCTTTGATGCTGAATCCTGCTGGCAATTTTTTTGTAATTATTTTTTGATAGGAAAATACAAATTATTGATATTTTATTCTGTTTCTTTCTGAGATGCTAATGATTTACTAGTGTTATGAGTAGTAGTCTATGACTTCATGTGTCATCTTGATTATCAAGATTTCTACCCATGATCTTCTCTAGAATGTCTTTATTATTTTTTAAATGGCTGTTAAGTAGTCTTGCCATTCAGGTGTACAGAGACATCCACTGAGGCCATATTTGGACTATGTTGGTTATCTTTACCAAAGAATGGATCCACTTCCTGAGCAAGAACGATTTGAGGTAGTTTACTCTCTCTCTCTCTCTCTCTCTCTTACATACACAGAATGGTGGTATGTCTTTCTTTGTCATAAATTTTCTTTTGACCATCTTAATTTGTACTCAGCTTGGTTACAGGGATTTTTTACAGTCACCCTTACAAGTAAGTTTTTTCTACCCACTGTTTATTTTCTGATATTGTCTTTCATTAGTATTTAAATCACAATTTTTCTCCTTCTTGTTGAAATGGTTAACTGTATATTGTCATTCTCGTGTGGGAATTTTTCTACCCATTGTTTATTTTCTGATATTGTCTTTCATTAGTATTTAAATCATGATTTTTCTCCTTCTTGTTGAAATGGTTAACTGTATATTGTCATTCTCGTGTGGGAATTTTTCTACCCACTGTTTATTTTCTGATATTGTCTTTCATTAGTATTTAAATCACGATTTTTCTCCTTGTTGAAATGGTTAACTGTATATTGTCATTATAGTAATTGCAAGCTGGGTGTTATCTATTTATTAAATGCAGCCTCTCATGGATAATCTTGAGGCTCAAACCTACGAGACATTTGAGAAAGATGCAGTGAAATACATTCAGGTATGACTGATTGTGAGTTCTGTTTGCCACAATCTTGTTTCATTCTTTTCACTGTGTAATCTGTTTAATCCCCCCCCTTAATTGTGATGTTTGTCAGTCCTGTTGCTAGGCAATTGTTTTTATGTATGTCATTAGTAGGTGGAGTGATTATGGTTAGTAGTCCTGTGGTTGTGTGTTGTACTGGTATATGATTGCTAGAAAATAGCAACTAATGATATATTCATTTGAATTAATATTCATTTTCTTATTATTTGCAGTACCAAAGGGCAATTTGTAAAGCTTTGCAAGACAGAGTTCCTGATGAAAAGGCGTCGATAATAACCACCGTAAGTGACCCAGTCATTGGCCTTTTTGCAATTTCTTTGATTTTGTTTGTATATGTACATTATGCACCTCATTTGGTATTTGATAAAATGTAATGCGCTTGGGAAGCAAAGGTTCACATCAATGTATTTTTCATATGTGGCCAGGTATTGATGGTTGTAGGAGCAGGACGCGGACCTCTTGTTAGGGCATCATTACAGGTACATTTCTCTACCTGCTGCTTGATTGGTTTTGGCTACACTATTTGTCTCTAGACTGCATTCTGCATGGTGAAAATTACATTGTTTTATTGAAATTTTATTTTTCTCCTGCTCTTATGTAGGCTGCAGAAGAAACTGGACGCAAGCTTAAAGTTTTTGCTGTGGAGAAAAATCCAAATGCAGTTGTTACACTACATGTGAGTTGCTCTTCTCTCTCTCACTTCTGGTATTGCAGCCTGCTTACCTTGCCTAAGCTTTGATAGCATGCTGGGAATGTATGTACTGCAAACAATGTTCATATGGTAGGGCTATGCAGAAATACAAGGTTTCAAGGCGATAACCGCTAGGAAATATAAGAAAGTTTCATATAATATTTTGGTTCAGCCTGATATGTGATTAAGTGAGGGTAAATACAAATTTATTTGGGTTGCTCATTTAAATTGGATCAGATTATTTGTTGGAATTATGCGGTTGGCTGGATCATTCTGTGTGCCATGAATATCTTATAGATATTAGATAACATATTGTATAATTTGCTTCTACAGCACCCCTTTTACTAGTCTTGTGGCATTTTTTGGAGCAGAGTTTAGTCAAACTAGAGGGCTGGGAAAGCATTGTTACCATAGTTTCCTGCGATATGCGTCACTGGGATGCTCCTGAGAAAGCTGATATTTTGGTATGTGCATGTTGCCATGGTAAATCAATTTTATATCCTTTTACCTCCTCTTATGGCTGCTTAGTATCTGTGCCTTCTGTTGTTCTTAGGTTAGTGAACTGCTAGGATCTTTTGGTGACAATGAGCTGTCTCCCGAGTGCCTTGATGGAGCCCAGAGGTTTTTGAAGGATGATGGGATTTCAATACCGTCATCGTGAGTATATTATTTTCAAGTCTTTGGATTTTATACTTAAAAAAGAGTTTAGTATTGTTATATTTTTTACAATTTTATCTCTCTGATAATTTGGATGGGTGATTGCTTGCTTTTTACTAAATGGTTGGCCTGCACAAAGGAAAGATAGATGGCTACCATTTGATGACTAATGGGAGAATGGAGATCTTCTGTGCCAGTGGATGCTTACGTAGACAGTCAAATTTTTTTTTTAAAGTAAACTAGTATTATATACAGAAATTCTTTTCCTTTGTGTTCCCGTATTTTTTCTCTTTGGCTGTTATCCAACCCTATGATTTTAGGGTTTATGCTCAACTGACATTAGTTTCATTCAATTTTTTATAGTTTCAATATATTTTATCCATATGAGATTCAAATAAACAGAATTTATTCCCTCAGCTTGATTTGATGATCAGAGCCATTTGACCTGAGCATCATCATCATCATTATTTTGGTGTGGAGAACGTGTGAATGTACCTGTACAAAGCATCTAGTGTGATTGTGACGCAAGATTATTATTTGAAACGTTTCTTTTACTAGATGGACCGATCAGATATTGTGTATCAAGATTATATTTCTGATGCTGCATGTCTTGGTATTATTGTAAATTACATTTTCAATCTAGATAGACAGTAGTGGAAATTGTATTGCTTCTGATGTCTACATTGCCAATAAATATTTACATTGTAAAACCCCAACTGAACAGTTGCCTTTCTCAAGTAGTCCAAACGATAGTGGTTATATGAGTCTTGGCATTCAGTTGGCAAGACAAATTGTTCTCATACCATAGTCCATCTTTTGTCAGTTGGTCCATGGGTCCCCAATCTTTCATGGAGTGGAAGCCCATTTATCCACCAACGATCTGAGTCTTGTTTAGCAGAACATAAGTTGGATCATGTTCTTGATACCCCCAGTAGTATATTTACATCATATGCTTTTACTAAATTAAGATACCCCTCTTTCAGGTACACAAGTTTCATACAACCAGTGACAGCTTCAAAGCTGTATAATGATGTATGTCCCTTGTTTTTGTGGTCTAAAATTTCCACTATTCAGTTATTCAAGCATTTTATCTAAACTGGTTCTAGTTTTGCTGCAGGTTAAGTTACATAAAGATGTTGTGCACTTTGAAACTGCTTACGTTGTTAAACTGCACAATGTAGCAAGGCTTGCCCCTACTCAACCTGTGAGTTTTTCCCTCAGATGACATACTACCTCTAATGTGTAAACAATATTTAGCCTATGCTTGTTTTTTATAGTGATTGATTAAAATAATTTTTAAATATTTTTAAAAGAGCTGTTCTTTCATGTCATCTCCTATGAAACTTGATATTGATTGGTATCTTCAACTGGTATTTCTGTCCATTTGCGTAGGTCTTTACATTTACTCATCCAAATCAGCCAACTATGAAAAGCAATCAGCGTTACAAGAAGCTTCAGTTTGAGATACCTAGTGATACAGGATCAGCCATGGTGCATGGTATGTTGTTAGAATTATAGTTAAATGACCATTTCCTAATAGATTAAGCTTTAGGAAGAATTGGTAGTTTATCATGGTGTTAGATTGAGATCTTGAGTTTGATCCCTACCTCCATTCTACCTCCCATTTAAAAAGTTGAATATCCCACATATTGGGCTCCACTTATTAAGAGGGAGTCTAGGCCCACACGTAAGGGGGAGTGTTAGAATTATAATTAAATGATTAAATTCATCAATTCCTAACGACTTAAGCTTTTGGAGAATCTGTAATTTATCAAATGTGATGGCTAATGTATCTGAAGATAAATTTTCCAGATCTATTCATATTGCTCATGAACTTGTGTTTGTGGACATTGCCCTTTTACTCCTATGAATGAGAAGCTGGTACTCAGACAACAATGCTGAACCAGAACCAGTGTAGGAAAATTTCAAAATAGTAGCATAGGCTAAGAAGCATGTTGTTGCCTGTTGGAGTCCAGGTGACAGGTGATGTCCAGCTGTTACTTAGAAGGAATATATATTTTGATGGACTCAACACAGTTAAATCTTATTATTTGACCCCTGTAGTTGAAGATAAAATGTGATGCATGCAATTCAAATTTGGAATATATATATATATATATTTCTTGAACTTTATCCTGTGTTATTATTGATGAATTTTTATTCTCAGTGTCTCTTTGTTAACGGTATTAATAGATCATCTCTTATTTGTGCTAATCAATCATCATATTGGGAGTAAATCATTTTTTGTTTGCTAAAGATTTAGAATGATTAATTCTGTCTGACTTGTGCGATGTAATTGACATTGGTCAATCTAACTTTAAACCTCACCAGTGCCAGTATAGGCCTTGTCTCCTCTTACTTTTAAGCCTGCTTCTCTCTGATGTGGGTATGGCATAATTTTTTTTTTTTTTTGAATGGAAGATATAGATGGGTATGGGATAATTTGACCCCAAGAACTACCTCAATCTCTCAAAACTCCTATACCACCTGCGCCAGGGCCTAGGGGCAGAATGCCCTTCATCCACACTTTATTATTTGTTTTGTTTGTGGTTTTAGTCTTTTAGATGAAATCATTTTTTTAATTCCTTCAATATGGCCAGTGATGATGCTGGAGATCTTTTATCTTAATTTCCCATGAGATAAATCAGATTGAACTCTTTCTTGCGCCTGATTCACAGGATTTGCTGGCTATTTTGATGCAACATTATACAAAGATGTACATCTTGGTATTGAACCATCGACGGCAACACCAAACATGTTCAGCTGGTATGACATTTGATTCTCTTTTAATTTATTTGCGAGGCACTTTTCACTTGAAGCTTATCATCCTTCATTTAGTGCCCTGGAATTGATATTAATAGCTCAAATATGCAGATGTTGGGATCTCCCCTTGTTTTATTCCAATCGATACAATGTATTTTAAATGTCTGTATTTGTTATCAAGTACAGTTTGATCTTTTTGGGGTTACTAAACATGAGTGAGGGAGTTTGCTTATTATCCGGTTTAGGTGAAATATTGCCATATTTTAACTTAACAGAAAATTAAAAGAGTATCCATAAACTGTATAGCAAAGGAACTGCTCATGATGAAGCTGACTATATGATGAATTATTTTGATAAGTAATCATTAGATGTCTCTTTTCTTAATGCCTGCCTGTTGATTGTGTCCTTACTCAGGTTTGCAATATTTTTCCCGCTAAGGACACCGGTGTTTGTGTGTGCTGGTTCTTCTCTCGAAGTACATTTCTGGCGTTGTTGTGGTCCTACCAAGGTATAACTTAATATTATTATTATTGCATCACTGTCTAGGATTTATTATTAGGGGAACAATGAAAACTCAAAAGGCAGCTTCTGTCTATCAATTATCAGATCCATCTATTTTTTTTTTAATGTATTGCTGGTTTCAAGGTGTTACAAAATCGATGTTTAAATGGAAAATTTCTGATAATTCCTGATGACGGTTTCTTGTTCTGGTTTTTGTGAAACTGTGGCAGGTTTGGTATGAATGGGGTGTTACATCTCCCTGCCTGTCTCCCATTCACAACAGCAATGGACGATCATATTGGGTTGGGCTGTAGGATTTCTTGATTCCACATATTGATGCTTAAAACCACGCAATGTTCAGGAAGAAGCCAGTTCGAGGTTTGGTCTGTCAAGAGCAAGACGTTTTTAAATCTGTCCAAGATATATTTGGTCAACTGGTTACTCTGCTTCTCAGACCTTGGTGAAGTATATCCAGTTGCTTTCACATACCACTGGAGCTGATTCCTGTATTCATAGTATCAGTCAATAGTGCTGTACACTAATGTAAAAGACTTAATTGCTCTCTTGTTGTGTCAGCACATTGATTTTCTTTTACACACGGAAATTGTAATCCTCAATAATTTTGAGTGGTGTTTTAAAAAATAGCATGGCTAACATGCTCCGTAGACAAACAGAGGATGTAGTTTTTACCATATAGTACACTGCTACCTGATATTATACTGACATCTCGACATTAGATGAATTAGTGAATTTCATCTCGACATTAGATGAATTAGTGAATTTGCCTATGTAAGCTAGTAGGGCAAAAGTTAAGTACTGTTACTTGGGTGTAGAATAGTAGGGTTTCCAATTAAAATTAAATTCAAACACATGGCTTTATCAATCAATGTATTGCACTTATGTGTTTGAATTTAATTGGAGAACATAATGTACTGCATCTAAAGAACTGTACTTATATTTTACCCAAGCACATTTACATGTAGATGTTTTTTGTTATGGCCAAATTGCAAAAAGACATCTTAATATTTGGGTCAATTGTAGACGGATTTCCTGTACTGTCAATTTTGTGTTATTGACATTTGAGCTATTGCATAATTCAAAATTGACCCCTGCACAAGATACGTTTATTATTTTAAAAAAAAAAAATTCAAGAAAAGTAAAGGTTAATAAAAAAATCATTTTTAATTTTAAAATAAAATTAACAAAAACTCATTTTAATTATAATGAAATTAAAAATGTTCTCAAGCATAAATATATATTTTTATTTAAAAGGCAAACTGTTATTGGTCTGAAAATGAGAGGAACAAAACAAAATACAATCTTTATTGTTGTTATTATTATTATTATTATTATTCTAAGATCTACAATTGAATCGGATCCGGGAAAAAAAGGGAGTTTATATTGAATTTGAATCACAAGCTAATATGCATCCCAAATCGGCCATCAACCTACCACCCTCACCAATCAAGCATTCGAACAAAGGCAACCAACCCAAGACTTTAAAATTAAACATCAAAACCCATCACCCATACTGATCACTCCAACAAAAAAAAGAAATAAAAATGTCTCATTTAAATAACCTCGTCGTCAAGCTTTTTCACCCCCATCAGAAAAGACTTTGTCCGGAATCATAGAACAACCCAAATACCAGAACCAATCGCTGCTAACCAAAATTCCACAAAATAATTTTTGTTGTATTTTCAGAATCTATTTTATTATTATTAGATTTTGAATATATAATATGAATATTTTGTGGTTACATCAAATGGTTACATTCTCTTTAGAAATAAGAGTAGGCAATCCACTAAATTACAAGATTATTGGGCACTGCATTCATGAATTATTAAAATAATTTAGTTTATAACTGTTAGAAAATTTTAAGTTTGATAAAAATTTATTAATTTAAGATATTTAAAATTATACTTTAACTTAATTAAAAAAATCAAGAAATTTAAAATAAACTTCAACGTTTATTTTAATTATTATTATAATTTTATAATTTAGGCCAAAATATAAAAATTATCCCAGAGATTCAGGTTAATGCCAATTACTACCAAAGCTTTTCAAAAATATCTAATTTATTTTCTAAGCACAAATGTCATTTTTAACATTTGAAAATTTTTATGCTCCTACTTCCTTCTCTATCTCTAGCTATTATTTGTTTACCATATGCTATCTAAACACTATCATGTGCATATATTTACCATAATGCAATTATTTTGTGATCAGTGAAATCAAGATAAGCTCTTAGAAAGGTAGCAGATAACTTGGAGGAGTAATGAACTTTTAAACGGTGTTAATTGTTGTTTGTGTATAGGAAACAAATAAATTTTTTTTTTATTTTTGAAAAACCATGCTAATACTTAGTCTTAGCCCACATGTGGTTTTCGTATTTATCCTTATATTTTAAAATAATAAATCTTTTTTAATTATTTATTTATAAAAATTAGAATCAATATAGTAAAACTTTACTAAACCAATTACAAGCTAGCTTTTTGCTTAAATTATTCATTTTTTTGTCTCAAATTTTTAAAAATAAACTAATTTTTAACTTTTTATTTCATATTATTCAAATAATCTACAGAAAAAAATCATTTTTAAACTATACAACACTTACTATTGGGCCAAGCCGAGTAGTATTAGAATTCGTATTATACTTCCTCTTGGGCCAAGCCCAGTTCTCTTCAGAATTTGTATTATATAATGAAAAGTTGGCACGCTCTAATGGCCAGATCGCACCGTTTCATTGCTCGCCAACCAAAGGTAACCCTAGATTCTTCGATCTTGTTTGTTTCCCTGGAAAATATATAGAAATTCCGATTCTCTCTTTTTCTTTCCTTAAATCTATTGTTATTGTTGAAAATGATAGATCTAGATTGTTCATTTCATTCCATATATTAGGATTTTTTTTTTTCAAAATTTTCTATTACTTGGAATTTGAAATCTAAGCATTATTGTGAATTTGGTTTGGTTTTTTTCTTCAGAGATGTATAACGGAATAGGGTTACAGACTCCGAGAGGGTCAGGCACCAATGGGTACATACAGAGCAACAAATTTTTCATCAGGTCTAAGACTGGGAAGAACAGTGAGAACGGCAAGGGATTCGAGGCGAACCCGGCTTCGGCCGGTCTCACTAGGAAACCCAACAGGGATATTCTCGAGCACGATCGCAAGCGTCAGATTGAGCTCAAGCTCGTCGAACTCGAGGACCAGCTCACTGATGAGGGTTGCACCGAGGCTGAGATTGCTAAGCGGCTCGACGAGGAACGGAAGATCCTAGAAGCTGCTGCCACAGCCGCCACCTCTGCTTTTTCCCAGGAACGAGGGAATATCACCAATAATAAGTAATTTCTTGCACTTTCGGAAAGTTGTTGGAATTTTGATTTTATGTTATTTCCATTTGCATCAATTGTAGTTGTTTGGATTGGGTTTGCTAATATTCTATGACTAGTGGGTTTTTTTTTTTTCAATTGTTATTAGTACTGGTTTTATTTGTTGACATTGTGGTGTGTGTGTTTATGTCATATTAATGGTAATAAAAGAGAGGTCGGGGTGTTGATGCGATGGCAAATGCCTTCCATCAAAAGAGATTCGAGTCTGGGGATCAGTCTCTCCAAAAAACAGTTTGGGAAAGGCTGTCTACCATGACATTGGGTACGGCCTTTGTATTAATGGTAATAAAAGACTAATTCAATAGGCTTGGTACAATGTTAAACTGAAAATGTTGTAGTATTAGCACATGTCATTGAGCTCTAAGCTTAAATGGTCTCTCATTTCCTTGTAAGTTCAAGGTCCTGAGGTTGTGGGTTTAAGACCCAATTGGGTGCATTTGTAACTTACTAATTTAATAAAAGGATGTGTCATTGGGGAAAAAGCAGTTCTGCCTCTTCTTTTATTTGGTTTTGGAGGTATATGCTTTACTTTGTGCTGGCATATACTTTGGGAATTGCGTTTCTTAGTTCTTATACTTTTTTCTTCCTTTGAAAATTTGTTCCTCATATTTGATGTTTCAATGGGTGACTATCTATTGTTATTTTCATTTGTGAGATCTTCAAATGGGGCAATCTGTTGACTTGTATCTGTACTTCCCACCATTATTTTTAATAGTAGTCTTGTTTATCCATCTTTGGAAGATGGACATTTTTTAATAAGTTTTGTGCTTGCATATTCATCAGATATTCAGATACACAGACCCACCAAGTTGCTGCCAGAAAAGAGAAGCAAATGGAAACTTTAAGATCTGCTTTTGGAATAGCAGCATCTGAACCTAATGAGCAAAGTATTGAAGGGAGTGAAGATGTCAGAAATGGCCGGAAGGATGGTCTTGGTGATGATATCAAGCATTATGAGAAACGTGAACATGCTTTTTTGGATAGAGAGTTCAGGGGGAAGAAAAGCATGGATGAAGATCAGAAAGTTGAAAAAGATGATAAGAAAAAGGGTCTTAAAGAATCAAGGCACCACAAGAAGGAAGGAAGTAAAAAGAGAAGGCATGAAACTGACTCTTCTGATACAGATAGCCATGGGGAGAATTCCAAGGCTCTTCAAAAGAAGCACCGCAGAGGTAATAGGGGCACTGATCGTGAAAGTGATTCTGATATTGATGCTGATAAGAAGCACAAGCCTTCTAAGAAGCATAAGAAAAGCAAAATACGTGACAGCAATGATTCTGATTCTGCTACTGATTCTGACAGCAATGTCAATGTGCGGAAGATTTCGAGGAAGCACAAGAAAAGCAAGGTGCACAACATTGATGATTCTGATTCTGCTATGGATTCTGATATGGATGCTGATAAGAAGCGCAAGACTTTAAAGCACAAGAACCAAAAACATGACAGTGATGGATCTGATTCTGCTACCGATGACTTAAGCAATGAGACTTCCAAAAGGGGGGACAAGTATAGAACATCTAATAGGAGGCATGGCTCCAATGATGGTTATGGTTCAACTAAGCCTCGTATACAGAATCGGGATCAGCGTTTGAGAACAAGTGGAAGACATGATTCAAAGGATGAATCCGATGATACTGATATTGAGATAGAAAAGAAAAGAAGTCAATTGGAGAAACAACGGAATCAACCTAATGGAAGTCATAGGATAGAGAATGAGAAGAATCAAGATAAGCATGTGCGAATGAACAGAAGACATGATTCAGAGGATGAATCCAATGATACTGATAAGGAGATGGAAAAGAAAAGAAGTCAATTGGAGAAACAGCGGAGTCAACCTAGTGGAAGTCATAGGATAGGGAATGAGAAGAATCAAGATAAGCATGTGCGAATGAACAGAAGACATGATTCAGAGGATGAATCCAGTGATACTGATAAGGAGATGGAAAAGAAAAGAATTCAATTGGAGAGACAACGGAGTCAAACTAGTGGAAGTCATAGGATAGAGAACGAGAGGAATCAAGATAAGCATGTGCGAATGAACAGAAGACATGATTCAGAGGATGAATCTGATGATACTGATAAGGAGACGGAAAAGAAAAGAAGTCAATTGGAGAAACAACGGAATCAACCTAGTGGTAGTCATAGGATAGAGAACGAGAAGAATCAAGATAAGCATGTGAGAATGAGCAGAAGACATGATTCAGAGGATGAATCCAGTGATACTGATAAGGAGATAGAAAAGAAAAGAAGTCAATTGGAGAAACAGCGGAATCGACATAGTGGAAGTCATAGGATAGAGAACGAGAAAAATAAAGATCAGCATGTGAGAGTGGGTAGAAGACATGATTCAGAGGATGAGTCTGATGATGAAGATTCTGATACCAGTTATGATAGGAGAAAATCTAAGATTACAGCAGGGAGACAAAAAGCAGTGGAAAAAGAGTCAGTTTCTCCAGTTGATGAGATTGATTTTAGACGGTACAAGTCTAGGAGAGATATTGCAGATGAAACAACTTATGAAAGTCATGAAAGAATGAGAGGGAAGGGGAGGCTTAATGTTGGAAATGAAGATGAGCAACCTGAGTCAAAATCAAGAAGTCGCCATTCTGTCAAAGGGGCAGAGCACAGTGGGGAGCAACAAAAGGACTCTATAATTGAGTATGACTCAAATACTAGAGCATACTTAAACAAGGATGACAAGAAGAGGGAGGATTATTCAAGCTTTAGATCTGGGGGACAGCGTGATAATGAAACTGTTGAGCGGGGTGGTAGAAGTTATGGTAAGAACGATGAAACAGAACGCATTGGTAGAAAGGATGACCGGAATTATGAGGAAATAGGGGGAGGGAGAAGACAAAGCAGAGTTGAAGAGGAGCAAAGAGGGAGAAAGCATAGAAGAGATGAAGATTATGAATATAGAAGGCATATAAGGGATGATGAAGAGAATCAGCGTGGAAGTAGACGGCAGGTAAGAGGAGATGACGAAGAGCGAGAAAATAGAGGTCATGAGAGGGATAGGCAACTGGATTACTCGAAGAGAGCGAGATATGATGATTCTCGATCAAGCGAGAGAAAAAGGCATGATTATGATAGGCGTGATGATGATAGAGCTAGGCGTTGACACCATTTCTGCCTTCTATCTTGGAGTTGTACTGCAGATGGTGAGTTAATAATCTCCCTTGAAATTGACTCATATTTATTGCTTGTTAGAAGGTATAGGAATTCAGCCATATAGGTATTTTCAAGCCCTCATGCTAATGTTGCATATTAGCATACAATTCTAGTATGAACTATGAAGATGCATGCATTTGTAGGTTATGCCTGCTAGAGTTGAAATCAAGTGCTTATCTTTGTACAGATATGCCAAGGAACAAGGCCATTCTTGTTGTTTCCAAAAAGCAACCATTTCTTATTTTATGTTTTTTCTACGCTTCATTCTGGTTTTATATATGAAGTAAGGCTTTTTATTTAGATCTTCCATGCTAGTTGCTCTACAAAACAGAAGAGTTTGTTAGTTGTTCAAACATATTGGAGGTAGGGCATGAGAATCGCATTCTATTTTTGTATCTCCATTCTGGGCATTTCACTTAGCTGGAACAATTTTTAAAAATTTTCTTCTTTATGTTTATATTGAAGTTAATTCGAAACCATCAAATTTGGGGGGTGTGTCATGGATTCTTCCCCAGCATAAATTTTCTTGATACTTTGTTGTGCATCATTTAAGGTTCCGTTTCATCAAATAATATCTCAGAAATTTTTGTCTGATTTTATCAAATGCGTTGTTACAGTGCTCATCACATCAAAGTTGGTTAAATGGTCATCGCCAGCAAAAAGCTGAATTCTATTTGCCAAGGCTTATGGAGACGCACGATTTTCTACTCAATGTTCTGGAGGATGCATATTTTAGTTTTTGTTTGTTTTTTTCCCTCATGCAATTGAACCAGTTTGTAAGGGAGTGTACTTTTTCATTGTAATTGCTGCGTCTGATGTTGCTCTTGATGCGTCTGATGTTGCGCTTGAGAGGAAGAGATGAGATCTTGATATTATGTAATATGGTTCTTTTGGTTTTCAAATTATAGAAGGTTCGTTGAAGCAAATAATTGCATATTAAATGATGCTTGTTCAAGTTATAGCTTTAGGCTTTAGTTATCTTGTCGGTCGGCCATTTTCTTTTTCGCAGTTTTCTATTTCAACTGCTTTTTGGTCAGAGAGGCTCTGTTTCTCTATGTAGTAAACAGAGCAATCAAAAACATCAATGGTTCTAAGTAGCCATGGGTTTCTCTGTTTCTAAGAAAGCTCTGTGCTTCTCCTAGAACAGTAGAATAGTTGTCCCTTCTCTTAGATGGTGCTCTACAAAAGAATCTGGCGTTCTACAAATGGTCTCAAAATCAAGCGTTGTGGCAGCCATAGGGTACATGATGTCCCCTGCAAATTCATAAATAAGGTTGTGACAGAAAGTATCTGTGAAACAATAGGTAGGAGAATTTTCAGGCGTCCTATGAGACCTCCGCCAGTTCAGTGACAGGAAGGCGAATTTTTAGGCACAATGGTTGATCGGACTGGAGAAGGCGAAGCAATTATGGAAATCAAAAATTCAGGGGATGACATTAATTCCAAATCCGTTACATATTCAAAATCCATAACTGATAAGGAAAGGGAATCTGAGGCAGGAAGCGTGCTAAACTAAGAGAAGCCAAATCCGTTATTCTCTCAATCAATTTCTGAAATTAATTGCCATGATCATTTATTCTCTCAATCACGTTCCGAAAATAAATGCTAAGGTGATTTATTCATTTCACAACTCTCAGTTTTTGAAAAGGAAATAAGGAAGTTTGATATAACGGGTACTAAGGAGGCAGGACATACGAGCACAGCTAGCAGCGAAGGGTAACGTGAGAAAATTCATAACTTCCCTCATGAAGTGGCAAGAAAAATAAACGCTTCAATGTGCAGTCTCTCTCCTCACTGTTCTACTGTGGAAGCAACATTCATGGACTTCAAAGAGGGGCTGTCGTGGATGGTCAGAACGAAACAGAATATAGAGTGGTTCTCGGTCACGGTTTGGTCAATATGGACATATCGGATTCCAGTCAGAATAAACCAACCTTGGTGCAATCCAAATCAGCTCACAAACATAGCAAAAAATTATATCGATACAATGTTTCAAGTAGAAGATAAGGCAGTGATTGGAGTGATCATCCAAGAATGCCAAGGAAAAAGCTTGGCACACATGGTCGGAATCATCCCTCTCCCCTTAACTGTCATAGAGCTTGAAACTTTGGCTATATCGAAGGCTTTACAGTTGGATGCTGATCTGAGTTTGGAAGATGTCACTCCAGAGGGAGTTTCAGAGATTGCAATGAACGCTTTGAATGCAAATTCGTAGTCTTTGGAATCCTTTGGTTTACTTAGTCGTGATGTTAAATGTTTTGCAAGGTTATTTTATTGTATTAGGTTTTCACATGTTTGTAGAGAAAGATTGTTGTATTCTCACATTAAGAGAAACGACAATGGGGTTGCTCATAGTCTGGCTAAAAATGTATTATACATACTAGATTTTCAAGTATGGATGGAAGATGTCCCATCTCATATTGGTTCGATTTTACAATTGGATGTAGTTGAATTTTATTAATAAAATCCATTAGTTTCTTTCTCAAAAAAAAAAAAAAAAAAAACTGCTTTTTGGTCAGAAGCTTATGGATGTCTCTTAAAAGATTTATTGCATTTAATGATAAATAAATTAGGCCTTCATGTAAGAGAATATGAAGTTTTGTCATATAACAAATTTTTTGAGAAATTCTTTATTCAGGCTTTCACTCAAACAAAGTTTGTATTTATATTAATGTATTAGCTTATTACATTAGCCAATAGAACATATCTATATATTAATTATGTATAGTTTTACTTACCTTTCTCTCTCAAAAAAAAAAAAATATATATATATATATATATAAATGTATAGTTTTGCATTCATTATTTATTATATTAAAAGAATATATGTGATTATTTTTATAAATTATATATAAAACAATTTTTATTTGGAATAAATTATTATTATTATTAGCTTGTAATACATGCATATGTGTGGAACACATTTACAAATACGCATAACTAAATGCAGATTAAAATTTTAACAAGTTTATATATATATATATATATATATATATATATATATGGTTGGATTCAAGTTACACTTGATGTAACTCTAAGTAAAGTTACACCACCCAATAACTTGTTATAGAATTTATATTTTGAAAATCTCACTGTTGAATTATATATTTTATAAGTTCTTAACAATCGATGAAATTTTTAATTTTAATTTGTCCAACCACTAATTTTATTATAATAATAATGAATCACTTATGATGATTTTATATAAGGATTATTAATTTTTTTTGATTTTATGGTTTTCTTACATAATAACTCATTTAGCACAAAAAATTAAGAAAATTTAATTGGGCTCCTCGATTTTATAGTGTAGTAAATAATTGCACCAAAATTTTAGATGAGAGTCATGAGACATATGGAATAAAATTAGACTCTAATTTGAGATGTAATTAAATTTTCACTTAGCTTTAGCTTTATATATATAATAATATAATAGTTATCGATTTAGAGTATAACATTTTTCCTCATGCTCAGTTGCTTAACTATTTAATTTTTTTAGCTCTTTTCACTGATACGTAATATATATATATATATACATACCAACATTGTAGTATTTATTCTATAAAATTAAAAAGATTACTAATATGATAAATATATTTATTTTATTATATTAATTATTTTAAGTGGAGTATTAATTAATTAAGTATAATTAAATTATGATGTCAATTTTCTTTTATATGGGAAATAAAAAGCAAATGATATGAGAAACAATTGATTTGAAAAAAAAAAATCATCACACAGTTAAGAATGTAAGAAAAATAATTGAAAGATATTTGCATTTTTTACTTATCTAAATGATATTTGCATTCTTTAGTCATGCCTATCTATCGGTCATTATATCATATAATTTTCAAATTTGTAAACATATATAATATGATCAAATAACTACACTTTTTACCTAAAAAATTATTGAACTAATTTTTTTAGTACATCAACAATTTGTGGTGGAGATTTGAAACTATTGAAATATTGGAGGAAATTAATAACAAGAACTTGGCTAGTCATACAAGTGGTGATATAAGAATGCTTCTAATAAAGAAATGGCAGAAAGATGCGCAACCAGATTAGGAAAAACATAGATCTCTTTGATGTGCGCTGTAATGTTCTTGCAAAACTAAAAGAAACAATGGATTCTTTTTCTGTAATGAGAAAAAATATCACCAAATCTGACATTTCTCTTATCCAAGCGATAGGTTACCAAAACCTACAAAACTGCAAGCAAAACAATGTATAGAGAAGTAATAAGACATCAATTGATAATTTGGACAACGATTTTGCCATGATTCTTCAATCCCAAAACATTTTATAATCCTCTCATAATTAAAAGACTATCTTTAGAAAAAGTTTAATGAAAAAAGGGTCACATTTGTTTCTCTTCAAAAACTCATTTTGAGTCAAACCATTTGAACAATGAAAAAAAAAAAAAGTTAATCTGAAGAATCTTCAGTCCGAACAACATTGGCTTCATCTACGAGTACATGGATGAAGCTGCCGATGATGCTTACACTCCTGAATCTAAGCTGAGGAGGGAGAGGTGAACATTTAAATTTTTTTTTTCTTTTTATCCCTACACTCATCTCTCTTCCATTTTGTAGTTTCTCCCTTCTTGTTAGGGATGTGCAGCCAACTTGCCAAAACCGACATAACCCGCCGGGTTGAGTTAGTTTTTAGGGATTGGTGGGTTAGGTTGGGTTATGAAATTTTTTTTAATTGTGGGTCGGGTTGGGTTCGGATTATAACAATCACAACCTGCTTAACTTGACCCGATCTACCTATATATTTAAAATTTAAATTATATATATTTAATATATATTTACAAATATATTTTATAATTAATAATTTTTATTTAATTTTTTCTCCTATTCGACTCTTCTTATATAAAACCTAATTACCTTGCAAACCCTAACAATCTTATTTCTCTCTATGCTGCTTGCCACTCCCACTCTCCCACTTCACTCCTATTTGTTTATAACTAAGTTAGAATACTAGTTCATGTATATATTTTTTATCAACTCAGTTGGATATATTTTGTTTATAATTGAGTTAGAATACTAGTTTGTGTATATTTTTTTTTCAATTTAGGTGACAGTTGAGATATATATTTTTTCTAATCAATTTAATAACAATAGTAATAAAATAAAATAAAAACTATCCAACCCATGGCTTCAACCTGACCCAACTTGATCCACGTGGGTTGGGTTGAACCCCTAGGATGGGTTGGATTTTTTTAACCCACCATGGTGGGTTGGGTCGAAAAATCCCCTCAACTCGACCTATGCACACCTCTACTTCTAATGAGTACTATAAATGATATATATGTTCTTTTTTCACTTTTAAGTTTTTATGTCATCCTTGAATTAATTATTGAAGAATAATATTGAAATATGCATTTTCTTAAAATCTCAACTCACAACTTTAGGTTTGAGTTGGCAAGACATTACTATTTTGAAATTGTGAGTTAGAATCCATAATTTTTTTTTCTCATACTCTATCTTGAGTCTTGACTAAATCAATTAATGTTAAAAAATGGGAGGAGAAAAATAAAGGAATGACATAAATCTTTAGATTTGAATGCAAGGAGAGAAGTGGCATTGACTGTAATGAATTAGAAAAAGCCTTATGAAAAAACAAAAATGAAAAAGCAGTTAGACTTGAAATTATGTATTGAACTCAGAGTTTTAGATGTCATGTCTTGAAGACACAATTTTAGAAGTGACATAAAATTCTAAATAGTTTCAAAATATTGGTATTATCATGGTAAGCATAAATATTGGTCAACCAAAAGCAAAGAAAATTATCTGAAATCCAATATCAGACC
Organism: Quercus ilex subsp. ballota; assembly: GCA_032727855.1. Classification (NCBI taxonomy): domain Eukaryota; kingdom Viridiplantae; phylum Streptophyta; class Magnoliopsida; order Fagales; family Fagaceae; genus Quercus; species Quercus ilex. The sequence goes on from CM064919.1 coordinate 23,978,632, forward strand.
ATTTGTTGTAAAATTAAAAGAATTATTAAGTATCAGGACAAAGAATTTACTTGTAAAAGTAGATGTGGAGAACAGACTTCATAAAATATTATCCAATTGCTGATGAACCCATTTGTCATAATCTTGTAGTAGTTGCTGTAGATGTAATGGGAAGAGCCTATCCACCAGAGCTTGCATCATTCTGTACATCACCACACTTTCTATTATTTGGATGAGGAGAAAATAAAGGGTCTAGAGAAACAAAGTGCAGCTTGTAAAATAGGAAGCGTTCTTATTTGTGGAATTATGGCATGAAAATGAGGATGTTCCAAGATACTCAAGAAGCCAAAACTAGATAACTTTAGAAACAGATTGATAATCTATGAGAATATTGTAGTGTTTAGATGGGTTTTTGGTCTCTAGGATCAGGATAGGAGCAGTGTGCATTTTCCACAAGCAAAAATTAGTCTTCTTCTCATGGATTATGTGAATATATACCCGTACAAAGTACTTGGAAAGTGACTTTGTTGTTTTCAAATTCTACGTTTCTATACCTTTTTAATGATAACAAATAAAAACACTGATCAAAGCACTTCAATTGTTTTGATAGTAACTAACATGTTCATTATATTATCAAAGATACAGCAAATGAGTGATGAAATTGTGTTGCCCAAAATCTGTATGCTAGGCTATCAAGCTCATAAATTACAAGAATAACCATATACTTCATGAAATAATGATTTAAGACTAGTAGATTTCAAGACGATAAACTGTAATTAAAAATGGTTACGGAATAACTTACAAATTTCCAGGACGCTCAACAGATGATACAGGCAACATAGTAAATGGGCGTGTGTAAATCTGCAAGCAACAGATAGTATTGTTCATATACTAGTGAGACTATATCCCCAACTCAATACTCAGTGCGACATAGATTTGAAAAGATGCATAGGCCATATAATTTCATCAATCAGAAAATGAACATGAAATGAATGAAAGGACCAAGTTATTCTGCATAAGGAGGAGAAAAGGTGATCTGTTAATATTTTGCTATATTACATCTGGGAGGACTGATTGACAAGCTAGAACTATCTCATCAACCAAGCTAAATAACATGGATAAAGTAAACCTAAAATTTATTTGTTAACAAGATATGATCCAACAGTGCTTCAAAAATTGGTCTCACGTGAATTAATTGTTCCTCGTGCAACATGTGGGAACCCCTGGCCTTCCCCCACAACAACAACAAAAAAAACTCTTTAACATGTTTCTCTTTTTTGAGGGAAAAAATAAGTCTGCATATGCCACAATCTAAAAAGTTATCACAGTTTCTAAGGGGAATAATTACAACCTCAAGAGTGAGATTCAACTTCACCTCAACCTTCAAAAATGATTCAAAATCATTCGTCTCCCATGTCATGTGATTTAGCATAGAAGCTGCAAGTCCAAAACAATATTTTAAAGAAATCTAATGATATTGATTCAAAATCATTTGCATCATATCAAATTAATATAACACCCCATATATTGTATAAAATTTTTTGTACAAAAGATTCTTTTAGGTCCTATGGACAATGGCTCTCCATAGTTCATGAGCATGTTACAGAAGTCTTAAAATATTGAGGTTTAATTTGAGGAGAGAAACAAACAATGGAAGAATAGAAAAGGTTAGTCCTCTGCAGTAAACTTATATTTTTTATTCCCATAAACGACTACTTATTTCTCTACTAGGCTAACTCCAGTAGATCTAAATGTACCTGAAAAATGGTTGTTTTGTCGTTCCATGATCTCTGAACCCTCAAACTGCATATCATATTGGGAAAACTTCAGCAAACCTTTTTTTAATGTTTAGAAATATCATTGAGAAAAGGGAACAAGCCAAGTACTTGGGCAGTTTACAAGAGATACCCCACAGAAAAACCAATTCAGCATCTTATTTTTTAAGACCAAGACACACCATGCCAAATAATTAATTATGAAGGTTCAAAGTAGTAAAATCGCGCGAAGTTCAAATGTGACTAGGCAAAGGAGGCTTCTGAATATCTGAGCGTGGAGTTCTTGTTGTTTTTCTTTTTCTAGTGTAAATTTATTGCATATCTCCAAGCCATCCCAGTATTCTTCTTCCTCACATGTAAGGCCCTTACTTCCTATTCAAGTAAGCTCACTAGGCATTTATAACATTTTAAAAATCGATTGTTTTTTTACATCCACCAGTCTGAACCTAAAATATATATAAATGAATTGTAAGTCATATATCAGTACTAAATGTAATTATGGCAAAGGTGGTGATGGTGACATGCTGGTAGTGTTAAAGGACTAAAGGGTTAATGCCTTGACGGTGGTGTTGGAGGTAGCATGCCTGTGGTGTGGTTGGCAGAGGAGGTAACAACATGGATCAGTGGCGGCTCCAAGATTTTTTTCTAGGGGGGTCAATAATGACGGAGCCGGGAATTTGTTGGTGAGGGATAGACGAATAAAAAATCAGATAAATAATTTTTTTTTTGTTTTGTTTGTTTTTCTATATATACAACTTCCACGTTATATACAATACAACTATGTTATACAATAGTCTAAAAAGTTATTAACAGTTTAAAGTTCGTTAAGACAACAATCATTGGACACATAAACAAATAGAATTATATATTTGATCATACATTTTTAACAAATTAATAATAAATTATTATATTTATAAGTTATATCAATTGAATAAAAAAATATAGAATAAATAAGAATAGTAACATACTTAGGAGTATGGTTGAGAGTGTTCAATTACTAATTGTTCCAAAAGCTTAAACTATTGGGATACGGTAAATTTAATCATTTAACCACACATACTTCAAACAGAGATTTAAGCGTGAAACTAAGAAAAATAATACTCTTGTAATAAATTTTTGCTTTTGAAGTGTAGAAAAATATTTCTTGGACTTGAAAATGTGTAAATCACTTATCAAACTACTTGATTGGACATAGAGAAAAACTAAGAAACATAAAAATTAAGGATCATATTCAAGCTTATTTCAATTGGGCTTAACAAAAAAATTTAAGGTAAGGGTGTTCAAAATTTTTATTATAGAGATAAAAAAAATTAAAAATAATATATAATGTTTCTTTTGGGACCAAGTCAGGGGGTTCATTTGAACCCCCTGGGCTGGTCATGGAGCCGCCCATGACATGGATCTGGTGTCGGTAAATGGAAGTAAAAGTTTTCTTTTGCCTTTTTTTTGTTTGAAGTATAAAAATTGTCTCTTTTAATAAAAATAATATGAGTAATGTTTATTACATACAAACTATTTTACAAAATTTTACACATATCCCCAAAAACAATTGAAATCATGACTTCAGTTGCACTTGGAGGAGTGTGTAATATAGTTTGTGTGTAAACAAGTTTAACCCAAATAACAAACCCAGCCCCTTTTATTTGAAAATTGTACCAAACCAACGTATTTTTTCACTTTTAAGAAACCAATGATGCAACAGCCAGAGCCCTTAACCCCAACCCTTGGAATTTCTCTTGCACTATCTCACCTAGAAGAGAAACTCACCTTGCAAGAAAGCATCTCAACTGTACAATCTTCATTTGTTGGGGTCACTCGTAAGTCCAGCACAGGGGCCGCTTCAAAATTTAGAAGTTGAACTTTTGGAAGAAAGCACCTACACAATCAGTTGAGGATAATCCTATTTGAAACTTGATTTCCAAAAATGTATGAGCAACAATTTTTCTCTATAGAGTTTATAATTGTGAAGGCACATGAGAAAGTGTGTTGTCCATGATTTTGGATGAGACTACAACTGAACTAATTGTCAGGTTCATTTATATTGAATTATAAAAATCTTATTTAGTTTAAAGAAAGAACCAGAATTTCTTAAATATCATAGTGTCAACTCATCCTTGATGTCTATAAGAAGGGCCAAGAACATCTTATAATAAACTTGAATAGGTTAATTAACCACTGTTCATACACACCACCAAAGCTGCACTAAGAAGATGGGAGTTGTCCAATCTTCAGAACACAAAAAATATAAGCATTGAAAGGCAAAGCTCAGAAATTGAATTGCACCATAGAAAGGGGCACTCTAGAAGAATAGAATCTTCCAGACAAGAAAAAATTATTGTTTTCTAGCTATATTACATCTTTGAAAGCTTGGGGTTAAAAACCAGCATTGCAGTTCATATGTGATAATGTGTAAGATAGGAATTTCCACTATACTAGAGATATGATTTCTAGTAAAAGATATATATGCAAACAAAGTAATAAGTAATAACTATTGAATTCTTCTATATTAATAACCCCAATTAAAATATTTTTTATTTTTATGGTCAATGCTTGTGGATCTTTAAATTTCTTTTAAGTTCCTGCTTCATTGAAAAATTAACTTAAACTAAGAGAAAACACAAAGGATTGTCATAAAATTCTGAGACCATAACAAAGAGAGTGTGTATCATAAAATTTCATCACGATAGTTTCACTTTCAACAAGAGGACTGTAAAAGACTAAAAAATAAGATCTTTTACTAGAATCCCCAATTCTTATTAGGATCCCACTTAGTTTTCTACTAATGCCAAGTCCAGCAACAAGAGGACCATAAAAGATTAAAACATAATATCATTTAATAGAATCATTTAAGGGTCACCCTCAAAATCCTTCTGATCTTTCATACTTTTAAAATAGAAATTGTCCACGCACATTTCTCACCTATATCATGTTCAAGAACATTAAACAACAACAACCACTAAGCCTTAGTCCCAAAATTTTGAGATTAGTTATGGATCCTTAACTAACTAGTCAGGGTAGGCCACATGTATTTTTTCTTTCCATTCTATTCTATTCTATATGAAGTCACACTCTCTATTACTTCCTAAACTGACGGGTCTCTTTTTATAACACTGCAGAGAATTTAATCCTTTAGGCACCCTAGACCAGATTTGATGGCACAAAGCTACACAAATTACCCTCCAAAATGGTGCATTCGTCTTACTTTTTCCGCAACTATGTATGCTTCACGATGTGGAACAATTGGTCCCCATGAAGTCTGATAAAAATAATCATAGCATTCGTTTGCATTCAGTTTCTCTTTCTTCCCTGAAACTCTTTTGGTAATTTCAGTTTCTCTCAAGAAACAATAATAGTACACAAGCAGTTCCGTATATCATGAAATTATTCGTTACTTGTTATGGCAAAACACAATTACAAATCAAAATAAGATTAGCAAAGCTAAAGAAAATTAAATCGAATAGTAAAATGAAAAGACCTGTAAGTGTTAGTGTCGAGAGCTTGAAAACTTTGCAAGGAACTTGTATTGAGCATTGCTTGAATTCCAGAAGGGTGGCATAGAAATTCACTAATATGAAATGTCTTGCCCCCACAGCAATCATCATCATAATTTGGAAGCTTAATTCTTTCTTTCCTTGTGGCTGATAAATTTGCTTTCTTTACATTTGACTCAGATGGAGTTGATATGTTTAGCTTGATTACTTTAGTTTTCTTCCTGAAATAAACTCAAAACTTTAAGATAATGAGCACAAATAGAATATAAGTAAAGAAAGATTATGCAAATTTAGCAAAGATGGCAAAATAGCAAGTTATCCAATATTTTAAGAAAAACATAAATATATTACATCGATTAATATTACTATAATTAGCAGTAGTAAAAACCTGGTATTGGGTTTTAGTATAGGAGAAGATAGAAATGAGGCACAGCCTTGTCCACGTCCATGCCATTTAATAGTTAACATCACTGTTATATTGCTGCAAAGTGAAATACAAGACTTTGAAAAGAGACAAGTAGAGCCAGAGGAGAATTCAGACTAAATTGAAAGAGTCATTTCTTCGAAGTTACTAACAAAGATAATAGCAACACAGGTGCAGCATGTTCATTTACCAGTTTAAATTTATTGTATTTTTTTTGCTGAGAAATTGGAAAGAGAAGGAGGTCTTTGGAGGTTGAAATTGAATGCTTAAAGGTTGAAGAAGATAGACAGAGTGAGACGGATGGCGGGTAACGACAGCTTTGTTCTCATCAGTACCACACTATCACTATATTAATCTATCAATGTTTTTTTTTTAATTCAGCACCGGCAAACAGCACGTTATGAGGCCACAGGTTTTACACGTGTCTACACTGAGAGTTCCGTTGTAAAGTGATCACATCATTTTACATGAACAAATTTTGTGCCTAAAATATATAAATAAATATGAGTAGCAATAAGTGGGTTCTTTGTGTTTGGGCAGGATAGATATTCGGATATTCAGAACAATTTTTTTTTCTCCATTCCAAATTTAGAAGAATATTCTGTTCACCACATGACGATATTCATAAATTAAATTTATTATTTCATTATATATCTTGTGACTAAAAATATTGTTGTTGGAGGCTCTTGTAAGAGACTGGATGCCCTTTTAGATGCATAATTTGTCAAAATTAAAGAATAACTAGCCGTAGACCCGCGCGTTGCGCTTGATAAGTATTTTTATGGTGGTTTTATTATTATTATTTTTTTACAATTTAAACTAATCTAATAATGAGTAATGCATTTCGTAATTATATTTTTATTTATTATAAGAACAATCATATATGTAACATAGGAACAATCTAAAACACCAAAAAAATGTAAACTAAAAAAAATTAATAAAACTTAACAATGATTAATTGAACCAATATTAGGATAAAATTTTGTTTTTGATAATCTATTAAGGTTATTTTCTTTGTAGAAATTATAATTTCGGCCACCCAAAATATATTATCAAATAAACAATTATTGTATATGTAGGGTCAGTTTTTGGCGGCCCAAGCCCAAAGTATGGATTCAGCGCCCCCTGAGCCCAAAACAATAAATTTTGTAGAGAGTGGGTGAAAGAGCTAGGCTAATAATGAGAGTAACAGTATTAAACGGCCACACGAATGGGAGAATTTGGATTAATATGCCCTCGGACTGATAGAAATGACATGTCCGAAGAGGTGCCTTTCATTGATAATTCCATATTACAATTCTTGGAGCTACAATAATCTAAATATCTCCCTTCCCCTTTTTCTCTCCCTACTATCAGAGGCTTCCTTCCCTTATATAGTACTGCCTTCCTACATCTTCTCCGTCCACTTGTTCATCATCCAGGCGTCCACTTGAGTGCATGTCCCATCACCCCACTCTTAGCCTTATGTGAGTGGTGGTAGCTGAGAAAGCACTGTTCAGGGGTCTTATCCACATAAATGCGGCCAGAAAGGTAGGTGCAGTGTATTAAATGTGGTGGCTGAGGCCTGTCTCCTAGATATTTCCCTGTTCTTGTTAACTTCATGTGCGTCCGAGGTTTACCTCCCTCCTTTTACTCGTCAGATGGAGCACTTGAACTTCCCGTATCTGTCAGGCAAAGATCCTTCGGATCCGAGGGCATTGGACTCCTCGGACAAATAAATAACTCCTCGGATATTGCCCGCGCTCCTCTCCAGACATGCTCCCTTTACATGGGCCTCCGATTAAATGTTTTCATCTCCTCGGACTAACAGTGTTCCTTAAATGGAGCCTTGGGCCCAAGTTAGGTTGGGCTTTTCGTCCCCCACAGTATATATACAAATTTTAACATTTGCAATTTGTCACCTATCCGATTATTTTCGTTTGTTTAACCATTGCTTTTCTTTAAATGAATGACATTATAGAGTACTTCTAATACAACTATTAAAAGTACTTTGTCCACCACAAAGGATTAGAAAATAAACAAAAATTAGTAAAGTCTCATAGTTTAATATCCTAATTGAGCACTATAAAAAATCATGCTATGTAACAAAATAAATACCAAATTATCCAAATCATGCTATGTAATAGAATAATATTATATTTTTATACGCTATATTTAATTCTTTAGATCGCAATAGGATAACATTTAACAATCAAAGAGAATAAAAAATAAAATAAAAAACAACAACAACAATTTAAAAAACAAAATTAAATCGCATTAACCCAAAATAGAGTTTTAAAGAATATAAAAAATTATCAACCTAAAGTAGAGATGCAATAAAAATAAAAAAATCCACCAAAAAATTTAGAGAGAGAGAGAGAGAGAGTACCATTTTTTTTATGAGGAAAAACTATGCATATAATAGAAGAGATAATGACAAATTTATAGTAAGAGGGTGTGAATAAGAAGAGACAAAAATAAAGGAAGATGAAGGGAAAGAGGAATAATGATATTAATGTAGAGGGTAGTGAGGAGATGAAAAGGTAAGGGAGGGAGAAAGATTGAAGAAGTAGTGGGGAGATGAAATGGTAAGGGAGAGAGAAAGGTTGGAGAAATGTAAATATTAAAAAAATAAATGTTAAAAACAATTATAGGAAAATTGAAAAAAAAAAAAACCTAAATCTTGAAAGGCTTCAACGTTTTATTTATTTATTTATTTTTTTTTCCTTTAAACTAAAAAGGCTCACACAAAACCCTAAAACTGAACTGAAAAGGTTTTGGGTTGGGCTTGATAGTGGAACTAAATAAATAAGAGGTGGACTAAATTAATTATACATATTTATTATAGGGTGATAGTGGAAGTAAATAAATAAGTAGTGGACTGTATTTATAAGGTTGAAAATTGTAAAAATCATTTTAAAATTATAGGACAAATTATATATATATATATATATATATATATTTTAAAAATAACGTGGCAGCTGATGTGGCGCAACATGAGAGCAGCAGTATTAAACGCTACGCTTTAGATTTTAGTAATATATAGATTAGAGAGCAGCATACATAGAAGTGAGCAAGGTTTGAATTGAGTGACGAATTTTAAACGTGTTGGTGATACACGTTGGGATCATATTATGGGATAATTCTCAACTTGATTTTGATGTTCTCTGCTGCAGTTGATGCACTTGAGATTATTGAAGAATATAGCCTTTTCGACCAAAAAGTTGAAGCTCGATGTATTATGAGGTTAATTCTATCTTTTGAATTTGTCTTTGCTTTGCACTTGATAAAAAATATTTTGAGAATCACAAATGAGTTGTCAATAGCTTTGCAAAAAATAAAAAATAAAAAAATAAAATCAAGATATAGTAAATGCTATTACACTTGTAAATGCTAATTATGCTATTGCACTTCTCAACTTGATTTTGATATTCTCTGCAGTTGATGCACTTGAGATTATTGAAGAAGATAGCCTCTTCGACCAAAAAGTTGAAGCTCGATGTATTATGAGGTTAATTCTATCTTTTGAATTGTCTTTGATTTGCACTTGATAAAAAATATTTTGAGGATCACAAATGAGTTGTCAATAGCTTTGCCCAAAAAAAAAAAAATCAAGATATAGTAAATGCTATTACACTTGTCAAAGTATCTAAGCAACGATTGCATGATGAATGAGAATTTTTATTGACCGAAGTGTCTTCATTTTGTACCAAACATGAAATTCCTATTCTTATCCCGAACATGGATGAAAGATTTATGAGGGTACTTTTTAATTATTAAACATTGACATGGAAGGTAATACTTTTTATCTTTTTATGTTGAGGTCTATGATTTCTTAAACATTGTAAAATGTATTTGTCTCATTTCTTTTCTTACCATTCATTACAAAGCACTACATAACAAAGGATACCCAGCATTGGAATTGAAAAAATGGGTAGGAAATAGAGTTTAGTTTGAATTTAGCTTTACTAACAAACTCTGTAAATTAGTCATGACTAACAATAATAGTATTTGATGAACCCAATGGGTTATAAGATAATTTCTTACAAATTTTTAAAAAATGCATTGGGCATCGCACAAGATATCGGCTAGTTTTTTCCAAAAGGGTGTACAATGCTTTTTCTATTTCATTTTAATATTTAACACAGATTCTGGCTCCAGTAAAAGCATTAACAGTCCAATTCCCATGATATCATTTTTGTTGATCTCAATCATCAAATCAATAATGGGGTAGTACAGGAATTCAAAAAACCAGCACTGACCCATTACTTCTGAACTTTCAATTAAATAATGATGAATCAACAATGGGGTAGAACATCAGACATACAGATTTATAAAATGTTCAACAACAAAAAATGCGCTTGGGGAATCCGGAGTTCCAACCAAAATTATTCTCTTTCAACCTTCTGAATCACCCTGAGCTTAGCACTTCTACACCGGCGGTTCAATCTCTCTTCCTCCTCCGACGGTGTTATTGGTCTCTTTGTGAGGATTGCTCCTCTATAGCCCTGTATCATTTGTTTAATCCACGGTTCATTTTCACCATTGTCATTTCTGATCTTTCTCAATTCACTTCTTTGTCTCCCTTCTTCATCCCCATCATCCTCATTGCTGTTAATGATGTCAAGAAATGTTTGTTTTACAATTCTGTCCTCCAAACTGTGGAAAGAGATGACAGCAAGCCTACCACCAGGTGCGAGGCAATCAAAACAAGAATAGAGCGAATCCTCCAGCGTCTTAAGTTCGTCGTTAACAGCTATCCTCAGAGCTTGAAACACCCTGGTTGCCGTCTTTATCCAACCTTGCCTCCCTCCTGTAGCAATCAAATTAAAATATTGACTTAAATGCTTTTCCCATTGTTAGTGGGGAGAGTTTTGAATCCCCTAGTTATGTATAGAGATATGGGGCAAGGTGCACAGTAGGCATATTACTTGTTTGGAGTGTTTCAAGTAAAGGTACCATATATTTAGAAGGCAAAGTCAAAAGAAAACCACCATGGAAGAAGGGTAAGAAAACTACCTCTAGTCCCAGGAGTTGCATTCCGAATAAGATCTGCTACTTCGCCAGTCGTATGCAACCCACCACGTAATCGGGTTTTAACAATTTTATTCTGAAGAGAGCGCCAGTTGCTTTCCTCCCCATATTCCCGCAATATCCGTCCCACTTCAGTATCTGGCCAAGAATTTAAAATGTCTTCTGCTCTAAGACTTGCCTGTCATAGGCCTGTTCCAATCAGTTAATTAAACACAAATTTAAAATTATTATTTAGTGAGCAAACATAGGAAACAAATAGACCAATTCACTCATTCCCCCAACAAGCAATGATATCAAATTACACCAAGACAATGCCTAGGGTGGAAAAAAAAACATGTATATTGAAAAGGAGAGCAGAAACTGTTCATGGGAATTCTAGTATGGAAAACAGTGGTACAGAATTCTACACATCTAAGCATTTTTAAGGGGGGGAAAGGTAAAAAAGATCAGAAAAAACTTTGCTCAACCTATAATTGAGGTATCTGCATGCAGTATGTGGAACAAAATTGTAGGTAGGCTTAGCATAATGCTTTCTGGTGCCACGTAATCTAATTTTTAAGTAAATTAAAGACTGTCACTTGGTATGGATAATTTATAGCCTAATTTCCTTCAAAAAAGGGAAATGAAGGAAAACTAAAGACCAAGAACACCTCCAAGAATTGTATTAGTGTGTTAATGGATTTATGTATCTGTTTCTTGTGTCAATACTCCCGCTTTTCTCACCAGACAAACCCATTTCAGACATCATCATTAGTCACATGGTTCAGTATAACATAATTAAACCTTGAAGCTCCCCAACTCTTCCCCTTTATTGTCCTATCTTTTTGGCATCAGCTTCCTAACTTTCTCCTTTGTATTTCAGATGTTAAGTGGCATCATGCACCCTGATCCTTTGATCCTCAAAAAGCGCTTTCTTCTCTCTTTTATCTTATTATTGTTATTCCTGAAACTTGTTTCATATCACTTAAGCAGATAACTTACTAGTACTACTATTACGACTACTAGATCTCACAAATGACTTACCATTTAACTACTACTGCTAACTGTTTGGAAAGCAAAATAACCTACTATCTAACTACTACTACTACTACTACTCACAAATGAGGCTATTTGAAAAGCAAAATACCTTACTATCTAACTACTAGATCTCAGCTAGAAAGTTATATTCTTTCTCACCATTTGTGATTTAATTCATTAACAAATCCCACTTATATAAATAATAATAACCAAATTTCACTCTTACATATCAGACAATGAATATAACTAAAATATCTTCTCCCCATTAAAATCAGCACTTTAGTCCTAAAGACTAAAGACACCTCAAGGGCATTGATAGGATGACAATTATTTACAAGTTGTTAGAAAGCTTAAAGCCACTACTAATACTTTAGATTTCATTTCTTATAATCTATTATTTTCATGTTATCTTTATTCTCTTTTTCAACCTATAACACTACTTAAATCTTAGGCCAATGAGCTGTTGCTCAACGAGCACCTCCTCCCCTTGCAAGTGCTAAGTGGAAAGCGAGGTCCTAGGTTCAAGACCTACTGGGTGCGTAACTTACCCCCAAAAAAAAGCCTTAAATGTAAGTGCTGTCTACATTTTTCTTTTAATGAAGAGCTGTCAAAATGCCAAGTAATGAAAAACCCACTTGTACTTGATACAAATAAAGTTGAAATATTGCTGACACTAATCATAGTTCTACCTTTTTAGTCTGAAGGAGTAATTTCAATTTGATGATTTCATCAATAAATAAATAAATAAAGAGTAAATTCAATTTGATAATATTAGCAATAAATAAATAAATAAAGAGTAAATTCAACTATTGGTATTTTCTTGTCTTCATTAATGCCTTTAATTGTTTGGATTGTACATCACTAAACTTCTTTGAGGCCTATCAGCTGAATATAATAAAGTGAAAAAAAAAAAAAAAAAAAAAAAAACACTGTGGAGAGCCTTATTGTTACCTGAGGATCCATTCGCATATCAAGAGGTCCATTACCAAGCACACTAAACCCTCTTTGAGGATCGTTCACCTGTCCGAAAGAGAAGGCATTCAAAATGGAATAATATTATGTAACATATATATATTTTTGATAAGTAGGAATAATATTATGTAATATGTAATACATAGGAATTAGACTTCCCCCCAAGCAAAGATCAAAGTACAAAACTGCCAATCTTAATTGTAACAATGATGAAATAAAAAGAAAAGCAACCTGTTGCTGCTTTATAAAAAAAAAAAAAAAAAGGAACCGCAACAATACATTAATCCATCACCCCAGTTTTCCCAAACCTCAAAGATATATGAAAATTTTACATTGGATAAAGATGAGAGAAAAAATAAAATCCAATGTGATACATGAAGCTTCTCACACACACACACACACACACAAACACCAAGTCATCTGTAGTTAAGAACCAACAAATGCAATTAACACATACCTGCATGGATGACATTCCCAAGTCCATTAAGATGCCATCAACTCCAGTGTCTAACAGTTTCTTATCAACCTCGCTAAGCACAGATTTGACATGCCTAAAATTCTTCAAAATGGTATGTGTTTTCAGGTCAGAAGTTGGATGACAAGAATCACCATTCAAGATGGCATCAATTCGAGCTCTAGCCTTCTCATAAGCCACAGGATCAACATCCATGCCAAAATAGAGTTTCAATTCTGGATGGGCTTGAATTATCTGTTGTTTCCAATAAGTAATAATAGATTAGAATCACAAGAATTAGGAAGGAGCAACTCAAAGTCAAAATTGGAAGATACATACAAATTATGAGATCAGAAAAAAAACTCTCAAAAAATTTACAGTGGCAAGACCAAGCACAATAACTAACCAGTAAAGACATATTCCAGTTAATACGAAACAACTTCATCACAAAGGGGGAAGAAAAGAAGACAGGAAGTGTGGATTATAGCGCTGTCCAATGCACGATCAAATGTCAAAAGATAAATTCAAAACCTAAACTTTGCACGCTAAAAGCCTAACTTGACTAGGAAAAGGAAAAAAATGGAGCTCCACATAGGAGGGAAAAGTTCACAAATAGCTCACAGCTCACTTTTACGCCTTTTCTTCTCAACGTAATAAATAAATAAATGCACACATAAGGTTCAAGGAAGACGAGATATTTTCATTAGAAGTTTGTAGTAGCAATAATCCAAAGATTCTGGTAACACTCAAGACCATGGTCTTCTCACAGAGAAAATAAAACAGTCCAAAACCAGCTGAAAGCCTGAAACCATGATGTATATGAACTTTTGGTTTTGCAGTTATGGCTAAAATGTTCAAGACAAGTTATGTAGAGTCACCAACAAAAACAACATCCACTTCCAAATTGTGGGGTCGGTTTCTTCTAGATCCTCAACAGATTAGTCAAGGTCGGGTATGAATTTACAAGTGTCACCAAAATTAGAATCTTGCCACTTTCTATTATGCTCTACTAACATTTCCATAGTTTTAAATTACCACAATTCTCTCTCTCTCTCTCTCCACAGGGAATCCAACCCCAAGTGAAAATTAGCTAATAATACCATAAAGATGAAACTAGGAAAAAGAAAAAGAAAAAAAGAGAGAGATTTGAAGTAGCAGTATTTTTCAACTCTGTATCTTGTCTCAATTATCTAATCTAATCAATGCATATAAAAGTATTATATATGAAACAAGAGGAAGGGAAGGTAAAGACTAACAGCAGAGGAGTGACCGGCGGCGCCGACGGTACAATCAACGAAAGAGCGGAGGGGTTTGGAGGAGAAGACGTCGACTACTTCGCCAAGCATCACAGGTATATGCGGCGCGGCGGCGCCACCGTCACCGACGTAGCTTTGGATTGCGTGTTCATCCAAAGCTTTGTCAGAGCGAGTCCTCCTCTTCTCCTTCACCTTCACCGCCACTGAATTCTTCGCTGCTGCAGTTACCACTACTTTCGCTTTCTGCTTCTTTTTGTTACTCTTGGAAGCACGAGTGGTGATGTTACGACTGCAAGCAAAAGTGAAACTGAGACTAGTTCTTGTGGGGGCGGTGGTGAGGTAGCGAAGACGGAACGACGATGAAAGCGAGGAGAGAAAGAAGAGCTTAGCGGTTGAAATGCATGACGATTTCGCCATTTATTGTTTGTGTGTTGTAAATCTCTAGCTACAATCAGTGTTCGAGTACTACTAGTACTATATATGTAGTGCTCTAATAATAAAAATGAGAATTTTGATTGTTTTCCATTGGCAAAACTCTAAGCTTTATCATCTTTCTTTCTTGCTTTGTCTATTTTAACTAAACCCTAATTTAAGGATTTTACTTTGGTGGTGTTGGCCTTGGGATTTATTGTTTCGCCCTTTCAATTTTGGAGTGGATTTTTTTTCTTTTTTTAAAAAAACAAAATTAAATAGAGAAAATTAAAGATTTATTTTATAGACTAAATAAAAAGTATTAAATGAGAAATATTATATTTATAACATTTTTATAACACTTACAAAACAAATTTTAAATAGTAAGTTATTATTATCGATTACTAGTAATAAGTACAACTTATTAGTTAAAATTTATTATAAAAATATTGTAGACATAATATTTTTCATACAATATTTAAAAAAGTAAAAAATTGTGGTGGGCCTTTTTGCAACTATGGGTTGGGCTACCACACTATGGCCCAAAGGTTTTAGGTAGGAAAGTCAGGACCGGCTTAGCTGTAACACACCCCAAACCAGCTTGTGCGCAAACTAAGACCCTTTTGCTAAAATTTTGGTGACATGCCCATGGTAGAGGAAACTATTACAAAAAGGTTATGGCATGCAGATATAATATAGCAACAATAAGGAAGTATGCTTATTGTTAGTTGGAAAGCAGAAAATATTGAATGAAATAAAAGGTAAAGCAATGCAGCTATATAAATGCAATATAAATGAAATGATAATAACAAGAGAGAAATAACACCAATGCTTAATCAATAAAACAAAAGAAGAAATGGTTAGTCTGCTGTGCTTGGTTGTCTCACGAGATTAAGTCCAAGAAGGGAACCACTTCTTCAATGTGGGTAACCTCACAGGGAGATCCTACCATGGAAATTGCCCACTTTGAGAGAATGGGCCTAAATGGATTATGCTCAAATTCCTTAATATTTAATAAATGGTAGGCTTTTAGAGGGAGAAAAGGGATTAGCCTATTGATGCATGCCTACCATTGTTGATGTTCGTTTTGGGAAGTCAAGTAGAAAGAAGAAGCCCAACAACACGGGCAGAAAAGGGTTGGTAAACAGATGGCAAAACCATTTGGCCCAAGCGGCAGGAATAATGGATCACAGGCCCACAAAAATAAACAAATGGGTCTTGAGGAGACAAATGGGCTTAAAGGAGCCCGGAAAGAGAGAAATGACAAACTCATGGGCAGTATATGATGTGGAAAAATGAGAATGGGTCACGGCAGGTCCGAAGTAATGAAAACAAAAAGAGTAAGGGGTTAATGGCGAGCCTATGAGCCCCAAAGATGAGAATAAGATAGTTGGGCCAGGGAAGCCCAATAAAGTTAGTAAAAACCCATGTGAATACAGAGATAGGAAAAGGGCCAAGGAAGCCCGAGGAAAGTAAATGGGTCAAGGATGCCCAAGAGAAAGCAAATGGGACATAGAAGCCTATAAGTAAGTAAGAAAACCAATGGCCATGCTAAGCCATTAGGGAAAGAATAAACGGCAGACCAAAAGAGGTCCAGCAGGAATAACAGAGTGATATGGCAGGAAATGATGGCAATTAAGGAATAGGTTGAAAGAAATGTAAAGCTCAGTATCAAATAAAGCCCAACCCTTAAGAGGAGCGGGAAATCATAAAGCAACCCATATAAAAGGTCAAAGAAGGATGGCAGACTGTGCAGGCAAGCCTCCAGACCGCGGCGAACGCATGAGCAGCAGGCAGATTTTGGACATACATGAAAGGGAGACACGCGCAAGGCCTAGACACCACCAGCCTGTACCCAGCCAATATAGGACATGGTGGGGTCATGGGTCAAAGGTAAGAGGTCATGGTTTGGCGGCGGAGAAAGGGGAAAACCTATTTTGCGTTTCTTTTTCAAGCTCTTTTGGGGGATACGTCCTGCTGGGATGGCATACCACCTAAAAGAAGCAAGGTTGAGTTGGAACCACTAGGTGTATGCCATGAGGGATAGAGAGAGAAAGCACCCACACCATGATAGGAAAGGGTGCCATGGCAGACTAATAAATAAAATAGCTTTCCTTTTGTCTGGAGAGGGGGGGAGGGGGAGTGGCACACAGACGGACCAGTGGTAGTCAGCAAGTACACCCAGACTAGACAAAGGTGGTTAAGGGCTAAAATAATAAAATTTGGTCACGGTAGGCGCTATAAAGGGAGACCCTTGTCGTGCCCAAAGGGGGTACCAGAATCACAGTAACAACCGTCTTTGAGGAACCACGAAATAGAAAACAAGTGTGAAGAAAAGAAAGAAAAGATAAGAGGAAAATTAAAACAAAAGAAAGAAGAAAGGAAAAAGTAGAGAGTTAGATCCGCATGCATGCACCAATAGGTTGATTCCCTCTCTCTCTCTCAAAATCCTACTTTCTGCCAAAAGCAAAAGGGTTTCCTACGGGCACCAACCATTTAGGTTCATTTCCTTCAAAGTTATTAATTTATACGACAGGATTTTCCTTAGCAGATTAATTGCGTTGAGAAGAAGAGTTCTTCCCCCTTTGGTTTTGGTCCAGCGGACTATGGTTACTCTAATTTCTTTCTTCTCTTGATTGACCCATATGCTGACCACTTGTTAACTTGCTTTCTTTATAAAAGTAATTATTGTTATTGTGATTATCTTTCTTAATTAAGGATTAATTGTTCACTTTAATTAAAAAGCCAAAGTACTCTTTTTTTGTTTTATTATCATGTTTGCCTGCCATGACTTATCTAAAATAGCTCTGCTTGCCGTAAGCATGCTCCTGGCAGACCAGACATAGTTTGCGTACAAGCTGGACCAAGTTGAGTTGCAGTTGTAGTTGGACCGGTTTCAACTCCCTTACTCAGAACATTTAGGCCTAGTACCGCAGGAGGCAGCCTAGCCCAATCTAACAAAAAGGCTCGCTACATTAAATTGGCGACTTCACTGGGGAGTTGAGAAGCAGATAGGGATGGAAGCCTTCGCAAACAAATGCCTCTAAAGTCTAAGACAACGCGAAATATGAGTGTCGTACCCTCACAAGCAGAGTCTAGGCCAATGACGCCTCACCAATAGCAGCCTAATCAGGAGAAAGGCGCCAACGGAATAGAGACTGAACCCCAACTGCCACCGAGAATCCTTACTGATAATGCCAACATCTTCATTGAAGTCTTGTAGTCCCTACAACACTCATAGCAACAAATGATGGAAGAAATCTATCAGTTGAAAACTAACAAAACAAAAGAGAAAGGAAGCTAGCATGACCCGGAACATGCGACAGACAAAGAGGAGACACCAGCTGGAGGTGTCTCACAGAACGCAAAACAACGTTTCATCACCATGGCCGAAGTAGCGGCTCTCCTTGAATAAGAGAGAGTCAGAGCACCTAGGGAGAGATTCTATTCACGAAGGCCTCCCTACCTACTGAGGGTACTCAGTAAACCGTACCCCGAGAGGTATGAGCCGCGGGCCTTTGCATAGTACCATTGCAGGAAGGGAAGTGCCGTTGAGCACGTGAGTAAGTTCATTGATACTCTTGGCCCTTACGCCGTAGACGAAGACTTGTGTCTTTGAGAGTTTTTCAAATCACTATGTGACCGGGCATATACCTGGTACATCGGCCTAAAGCCAGGATCCATCCCAACTTGGGATGACATGGTGCACGTATTCTGTACTAAGTATTTCCACGGAGAAGAAACAGTAACACTTGCAACTTTGCAAGCAACCAAGCAAAGAAATGGTAAAGACTTGATGGAATACATCAAAAGGTTCAGGGACATAGCACTCGATTGCTACAATCATTGTGAAGAAAGAACCTTGGTGGAAATGTGTATAACAAACATGATAAGGGAGTAAAGGGCAGTCCTGGAAAACTTAGGAATTTCCCAGTTTGCACAGTTGTTGCAAAAGGCCAGGAAGACTGCCCAGTCTGTAAAACCAAGCACAGATAAAAGAAGCACCTCGCAGGCTATGGCAGTATCTACTGGTGACTGAAGAAGGAAGACTGATGGGAGGGAATACGATACTCCCCCACCAATACCATGCACTCCGAAAGAGTTAGACGTACTGCTAGACAAGTGGATAGCAGACAGAGTTTTTAAACCTAATCAAGTTTCTAGAGAGCCCACAGAAGAGGAGCGGAGGGACCCACGCTTCTACCGTTTGCACAACTACGTGCAACATCCTACCGTAGAGTGTTGGGCGCTCCGCAGACTGGTGTACCGCAAGATCAAAGAAGGGACTATAGAACTATCCAAGTAAGAAGTTCAAAGAAACCCACTCCCAAACCACAAAGGGAAAGGTGTAGCGGCGGTAGTAATTTGCGTGGAGCTGGGGGAGGATGAAGAAGAAAACCTAGCCCTGCCTGCCGTAGCAATTACCACTTTACAACAAAGCTCTAAATTCAAAAATTTGTTTGACCAGCTAGGGCTCACAACAAAGGAAAGGAAGATAACCACGGAAGCTCTGGTGAGCATCGCTTAGGAGTAGAATGCTTATTTGCGGAAATCCCAAATGACAGAGCTCTCTTACAATAGTCGATTGAAATTACTTTCAGTAATGAGGATACGGAAGTGGGATACCCAGATTACAAGAGGCCCCTTTACTTGGCAGCATCCATAAATCAAATCCCCATCAAGTGAGCCTTGGTGGATATAGGTGCTTCCATAAACCTCATTCCATTGAGCACTTTACAAGCGGTAGGAATTTCAGAAAGAAAGATTCAAGGATGCCCGATGGAAGTAACAGGGTTTGGCGGAAGGGGTGAATACACCGCAGGCCATATCCAGCTGTGGTTAAAGGTGGGACCCATAGCTTCTTTAGCTCGGTTCCACATGGTGAAGACAGAGGTCTCGTACCATGTGCTTTTTGGGAGACCATGGCTGCACAAACACCGGTTAGTCCCATCCACATACCACCAGTGTGTGAAGGGAAGGTTGAATGGCAGAATGATACGTATAGCAGCAAACCCCTCACCATTTAAGCAGGTAGAGGCTCATCTAGTGGAAACTATGTTCTACGATGAATGGGCTCTATCCGGGGAAAGCTCGGTATCAAAACCACGAGGTACCTTTGTACCTAAGTAGGCAGACATCCAAAGTGATCCGGAGCTTGATCTAAGGGAGTTGCTAGCACGAAAAAAGAAAAGGAAAGAAGTGCCCACCGCAGAATCAGATGATACACCACACTGTGTCAGGGTCCGATGTCCTGACGGCAGGATTGTGTACAAATTATGAAGGCGCGTGGGGCCCGCAATTAAAACACAGACAGGCCACACCCAGGAGTGGCAGCACGAGAGTTTGGCGTGTTGCGTGGTTCAAGAAAGTTCAGAAGAAAAGGATAATAAAGAGGAAAGTGAAGAAGTCGTGGCAGAAAAGGAGGTACAGGTTGCAACAGAAGAAGAAATGGAGGAAGTTGACTTGGGGTCTGTTTCACAAGGACCAAGGCCCATCTTAATTAGTGCAAGTTTGACAGAAAAAGAAAAATAAGAATTGGTACTGCTGTTGGAAGAATCAAAGATGTCTTCGCATGGGATTACAGTGAAATGCTAGGGTTAGACCCCGAGCTAGTTGCACATACGTTGAATGTGGACCCAGAGGCCAAGCCAGTGGCCCAGCCTACCAGGATATTCCACACGAAAATAAAAGGGCAAATGGTCAAAGAAGTGTAGAAATTGCTGGCCACAGGATTCATCAAGCCTATTCAACACCCGCATTGGCTGTCCAACATAGTACCTGTAAAGAAAAAGAATGACCAGATAAGATGTTGTGTAGATTTTAGAAATCTCAACATAACCTGTCTAAAGGACGAGTTCCCCTTGCCAAACATGGATTTACTAATAGATTCTATGGCAGGAAGCACCATGTTTTCATTCATGGATGGGTTTAGTGGATACAATCAGATCAGAATGGCACCAAGGGATGCGGAGAAAACTGCTTTCAGGACACCCATGGGCAATTTCTACTACACTATGATGCCTTTTGGGATAAAAAATACTGGTGCCACTTATCAGCGAGCAATGACGGCCATATTTCATGACATGATGTATCGGGAGCCAAAGGACTATGTAGAAGACATAGTGGTTAAATCAAGAAGGAGAGAAGAGCACTTCTATATGTTGAAAAAGGTATTCTAAAGGTGTAGAACCTTCAAGCTAAGAATGAACCTTCTCAAGTGCGCATTTAGAGTGTCCTCTAGGAAATTCCTGGGCTTCCTAGTTCACAGCAGGGGAATAGATGCGGACTCGGCTAAAGCCATGACTATAGTAACTATGAGACCTCCAGTCACGGTGAAGGAGTTGAAGAGCTTCTTAGGGAAAGTCTCATACATCCGAAGATTCATCCCTGGGTTGGCATCAATCACTTCTGCTTTCACCAAATTGCTCAGGAAAGGACAAAGCTTTGAATGGGGGGAAGCGCAGCAGGCAACCTTTAAGAGGCTACAACAGATCATGATGAACCTCCCTACAGTGCAAGCCCCAATCCACAAAAAACCACTGCTACTCTACCTGGCCACCAACTCATATGCCATTGGTGCATCCAAGAGGACAGAGGCAGCGTTGAGCAACCAGTGTACTACATCAGCCGTGCCTTAAAAGATGCAAAAACCCGTTACCCAAGGGCAGAAAGGGCGTGCTTAGCTATTGTGTATGCTTCGCAGAGGTTACGCCATTATTTCTTGGCTTATGAAGTATGGCTGATGACCAAGTCCCATGCCATTAAAGTTTTGTTGCAATAACCAATCCTCTCTGGCAGAATATCCCAGTGGTTGCTACAATTGTCACAATACGACTTGAGAATGGGGACACCCAGGGTAGTGAAAAGCCAGGCTATAGCAGATCTATTGGCACAGTTTTCAGGAGAGAAATAATTTCCACAGGATGATGAAGTTCCAAGGGAAGTAGCCACGGTAGAAGAGGTTAGAGAATAATGGGTAATGAAGTTTGATGGGTCTTCTACCACCCAATCAGGGGAAGTGGGAGTAGTTTTATACCATGAAGAAGATAAGGAAGTGGCACTATTTTTTAAATTAAAATTCCCCTGTTCAAACAACACGGCAGAATACGAAGCCTACCTAATTGGGCTGGCCACGGCTCTCAAAATGAGAGTCAAGCATTTAAGGGTATTGGGTGATTCGAACTTAGTAGTTTGCCAGACCAAGGGGAGCTTCTCCTTAAAAGAACCCAACCTAGCCCCGTACAAAGCAATGGCCCAAAAGATGGAAGAAAAGTTTTCAACTTTTGAAATAGGACATGCTCCAAGAAACGAAAATCGGTTTGTGGATGCGCTGGCTGCACTAGGCTTATAAATAATGTTCGAAGGGGATAGCACCAAGGTAGAAGTCAGCAAGAGGGAAGAGTCCATTATTGAGATGTTGAAGGAAAGGTTCCAAGAGGAACAGTGAGAAGGGGATTGGCGGGTCCCTATAAGGAAAGCTTTAATGGAAGGGGAAGACGCCGCAGAACTAAAGATACTGAAAGACTACGCCTTGGTGAGAGGAGAATTGTACCGTAGGATGCCGGTAGGGTCTTTTCTAGATGCGTGGGGCAAGAGGAAGTCTAGAGAAAGTTCAAAGGGCAGGCTTCTATTGGCCAAGCATGGATAAAGACGTAGACCGAGTCCAAACCCAGTATGGGACCTGCCAGCTTGCAGCAGATAGAGAGGAAAGTTACGCTGTGTTCATTAGCGAAGACTGGAGAAGACCATTCATATAGTACTTGATAGAAGGCATCCTGCCACAAAAGCACAGTGAAAGATACAAGCTTAAGAGGTTGGAAATGCGCTACTTCTTGCATAATGCGGTCCTTTTCAAAAAAGGGTATAATGGGGACCCCTTAAGGTGTTTGGGCCCTGAAGAAGCAAAATAGATGATAAAAGAAGTACACCCAGGAGAGTATGGGGAGCACTAGGGGAAGAAAAAGTTTTACTACTGGCCTGCCAAGAAGAAAGATACGGCAGAATTTGTAAAAAAAGTGCCACAGTTGCCAAGTACAAGCCAACTTGATTCACACTCATCCGCAGAATTTACATAGCATGGTCACCCCATGGCTCTTCCACACTTGAGGGCTTGATTTGGTGGGGCTAGTTAACCCACCATCGCGTGGATATATATGGATACTAGTAGCTACGGAATATTTTACTAAGTAGGCAGAGGCAGTACCACTTCGTAAGTCCACAAGAGGAGCAGTGGAAAACTTCATCAAAGAAAACATAATTGTAAGGTTTAGGGTACTCCACAGGATCATCAGCGACAATGACACACCATTTGTCAACAGTGATGTAAGGAAGATGCTAGAATTCTACCAAGTCAAACACCGCCGGTTGTCACCTTATTACCCTCAAGGAAATGGGCAAGCAGAGGCACATCCAAGTGGGTATTACCGTTTGACTCAGACGAATGGCAAGGATCTAATGGATCCCATCAATGGGAAGTGGCTGAAATGTTATTATGCCTAAGGAGAAAAAGTTATGTAGTTATCCCTTTTTTGCTAAAGAATTCTGATAGGCCACAATCTGAATGACCCCTTGTGATTATACCAATTAATTAATTAGCCAAGTTATTAATTAATCAATTAATCATGCAATTGCGTGGAAGCACAAACAAATCACCAAAAACTAAATATGCAGTGGAAATAAAAAGACACGGTGATTTGTTTACGAATGGGGAAAACCCTAACGGCAAAAACCCCACCGGGTGATTTTCAGGTCACCACTCCCGAAACTCCACTATTATCAAATCAAGCGGTTACAAGTAAAGGAATCCCAAGTACCTTACCAACCTACAGTTGAACCCTTACCCCAATACCCAATTGGACTTGATCTGTAGTGACAATTTCCACCTTTGATGCACGGCTCCCAAGTACGTGACTAACCAATGCGCGGATCCCAGTACACGACTTCAAACACCAACTAAGAAGGAGAGGTTGGCTACAAAGTTCTTCAGTTCATCCTATACGATGAAGATCAGGAAGATGCTTGGTTACAAAACCCTATGGCGCAAATACACAACAACTTCTTGAGAGAAGATGAACTAGGTCAAGAACTTCGTCTTTTGATCACAATTTGCTTGAACAGAGATTGCTCAATGCTTTTGCAAGTGGTGTATCATTTGACGGCTCTTAAAACAATCATTTTATATGTTTAGGGTTAGAAGAAAAGAAGGCCCAAAAGCATATTCACGGATCCCAAGGAAATCAAATCAGAAAAACTGATTTTGTAATTCTCGACAGATAGCAGGTGTCGAGGTAGCTATCGAGAAGATGTCGAGAATTAATGAAGTTGCACTTCAGCTTGCTTTTTCTTGGACAGACTTGATGACTTCAACACTTGATCTTGAAACCTTGTTTCTTGAAGTATTAAAAATACATAGAACTACCCAATTACAAGTAGAGTGTGTTTTGTCAAAAGGATTAGCCAATTTACATAAATAAGTGACATATATTTTTAACAAGTGAACACACATATGTCCTAACAATCTCCCCCTTTGGCAATCCGTGATAAAACTACAACAAACAAATGAACATATGAGAGAAGTCATAAATCACTCAACTCATATTCACTTGTTGAATACAATAAAATCTATCCTAACACAAACTCTTGAAAAACTTTGCAAGAAGAGAGTTTATGGCAAGTAGACTTTGACAACCTGTATTTCTGAAGCACTTTTAAACAAAACTCATTAAGACATCTTGTGTGAAACAGAAATAAATAGATTGCATACAAGTATAAAGAACATGTGTATAAAGAAAGAGAGGAAACAACACATGAAGAGAGAGGTGAAATAAACATACATCAACATATATAGAAAATAAGTACAATGTATGTAAAACTGGTAAAAAGACCTCATATACAAGATCAAATGTATCTATAAAGAATAGAAAAGAAAAAATACATCAAAACCTCACTACATCCCTCAAAAATATCAACATTGCCCTTATCAAAATGTCCCATACTAACTCTCCCCCTAAGATGACTACTCTCATAACCCAAAACTACTCCCCCTTTTTGTCACGAGTGATAAAGGGTAGAGTGTCATGTAGACATCTCATCAGTAGAGCTAGCATCCTTATCATCATCATCATCATTATCATCCTCATCCTCAGAATCTGAAGCTGTTGGAGTAGGTGGTGAAGGAGTAGCCTCTGGAGCAAAACCACCCATGGTCGCCTGCCGTCGTGCAATACGACCAACATGAACATTCACCTGATACAACTCAGCAGAGAATGTATCAAGGCGAGTGTCCATGCGCTGCAGCTGCGCCATAATGTCTCTTAGAGATACATCGCCCGTAGAGGAAGAAGGAGCAAATGTAGATGGAGCGGATCTGGATGGAGCTGATCTGGACGGAGCCGAACGGGAGGGAGGAGTGGAATCCGTCTGTCGCGACCTAAACTGAGCCTCACTATGTTTTACGGTAGCGGCATCTATGGCACAGATGTGAGTGAAGTGGTCGGACACAGGTAAAGGGATAGAAAAATGGCGTAAGATCCTCGTGATAGCAGAAGGAAAGATGAACTTATCACGGGACGCCGAATCTAGATGGACATCTATGATAGAAAGGATGAAATGAGAAGGAAAATCTATAGTAAGATGCTCTAGAAGTGATAGCAAAAATCGAGCACGAGGCTCTGTGATAGAGTTGTAGTGAGAGAGTGGATGGAGTACAAAAGTCATCACCATGTTAAGAAATCTAGGACCTTTAGCAAAAGGCCTACATGATGTGTACTGATGCTCACCCCAATCAGCAGGACGCTGACAGAAGGCAGAGATGAGCTCATCTTTGGACACAGTCCTCAGACGCTCACAAGAAGGGTAATCAGAAAAATCTATCCTAGGTACCCTAAGCACATCCGCAACTAGCTGCGGTGTGACAGGAATGCGCGTACCTCGAACGTGAGTGAAAATGAGAGGTACTGAATGATCTATCCCGTGCATGTTGGAGTAAAACTCCTGTATCAGCACGAGAGGGCAAGTGACCGGGACGTCACACAGTCACTCCCATCCCTTACTGTGAATGACAGAGGGAAGGTCAGTGTCGGTGAAGTCCGCCAGAATGACTTGGAGTTCCAAATGAACACCTCGTCGAGAAAAGTTCTCCGAAAATGCCTTGTGGGCATCTCCATCACGGAACCGAAGGTTAAGAGGAGCAGAGTCAGAAGAAGAGGAAGCTCCAGAACGTAGAGGGTTCCGAGCAGGAGTGGATTTACGTTTGGGTGCCATAGACACTACTAACGTAAAAGAATGAGAAAGAGATAGAGAGGGAGACAATCAGAAAAGTCCCAAAACAGTTCAAATAGATCAAATATATTGAACAAAAAGAACGTATGCATGGGAATGCTTGAGCATGTGACATGCAAATCAAAAGGCATCATGGACTTAGCCCAATCCAATCCTATCAGCACACAAACATAGAGCACACATCTTAATGCATGTAAATATCATTCTAATGCACATGGAATGCAATGTATGACATTTTGAAAACATATAATTGAAAACCCAACCCAAAATTTCAAGAAAAACTCATCAATTTTGAAAAACCCCAAAAATCCCAAAACCTAGGTTTCAAAACATGCAATGCATGAAAAAGGAGGGGAAAATGAACTTACCAAGTGAGAGAAATCAAGGGAAGACCGAAAAATGAAGAGGATTTGAAGATTTGAGTGAGAGAAACTTGGTTGGGAGGTGAAAAGCCGTTGGACAGATCGAGAGAGATCGAGGAAATGAGTGAAAAATCGCGACAGGCCATTTTATAGACACCTTAATAATTCTCGACAGCTGAAGTGTCGAGAGGTATCGAGGAAGCTGTCGAGGAAGGTGTCGAGAATTTTGCCTTCGATAGCTTCAGGTGTCGAGAGGTGTTAAGGTACAAGACCAATTTTAGAGATAAGAAGCTTGATCGATCGACAACGTATCAAGAAGACAGAAGATTTCTTGATCGATCCACCAGGTGTCGAGATTGCGATTAGAAAAGGCTTATGAAGCTCGACAGATGACCAGGTGTCGAGGAGGTGTCGAGGAGGTGTCGAGCCATCAGTGAAAAGCAGTTTTTCGAGAAGTGAAAAACACAGACATGAATGCAATCCAATATACACCTCAACCAAAGATCCACTCAACATATAAAACTCTCAAAATCATCTCTCAACAGAATTTTTAAGCACATGGATCCTCAAAAACACACACACACACACTAAACAAGTCTAACCAATTTTATTTTTCAAAAACAAGTTAAGACAGTTTAGTTAGCATATATTAGCACATGTAAAACCTTTGTGATGGCCAAATCACATTGTACCTGCACATGTATCAAGAGTAGCAAAGAATATTGCGTGTTGTGTGTGAAAAACATCGCAAGATTGCATATGTGTATACATGTTATGACGATCTGAGATATGAGTAAATAACTTTAACTCACACACAATCATAACTGTTTGATAGGGACTATCACCTTTGAGGTACATCCTATGACTCCCACATCTCCTAGAAAACACGCTTGCAATCATGTTTAAAGCATTTTAATCTTTTTTCTTTATATTTTCTTTGCATATTTTCTTTTAAGCATATCATGCATGGGCATAAAAAGAAAGAAAAGAAATACCCAACATGTTAAGCATAGACATTGCACTTTTGCTATGCCGAAGCATACGAATGTCTTTGACATTGCACTTTTGCTATGCTGAAGCATACAGGTGTTTATGACACTGCACTTTTGTTATGCCGAAGCATACATGTATCATACTATGATTGGCGGGTAACAGTGGTGAGATGGTCATTTATGCCTTTCTCTTAGAATTTTCTAGTCCTACCCGTCAAAAAGAGTAATATGAGTGTTAAGTTTAAGAGATAACTTAATCTTATTCATCACAAACAAGAGCCACAAAGCTCACTTGCTTAGTTGTGCATAGAGATACTTATCTAAGTTACAAGAGATACAAAGTTTAGAAAACTTTGTTTCATTGGCCATCCAAGGTACACAAGTACCAAAGTACATAGAACACACACTGTTTTTGTATTTTTCTGATTTTTCAATTTTTTTTATTTTTATATTTTAAAAACAAAATAAACAAAAATGAAAATAAACAAAAAAAAACATGTTATCAAAGCAAAGCAAAAACTAGACTGACTCAGTAAAAAATGCAAAACACACAAGTAATGCAACAAACAAGAAAAACAAGAAGGGAAAAGGAAGTGATGAAATCATTTAGAGTCATTTTTCTTCCACACCTTGGAAGAACCTTTCCTTTGATTGAACCCTTGAACCGGCGGTGAGGGGGAAGAATTGAGACCGTTCAAGTTCGAAAGGAACATGAGGGCTTTTAGAAGATCTCCAAGAGGAGCAAGAGAGGATTGAAGCTGATTTTGGCTTCCAGATGCTATCATGGCATTGCTCTATTGAGTGGCTAACCACTTATAGCAATTTGGTCGAGTATGACTAGTAGCTCCACAATGATGACAGAGATGCTGCTTCTTTTGTTTAGGCTTTTGAGAGTTAGCCTTCTTAGCCCTAGGATTTTTAGCATCTTTCTTATCTTGCTTAGGGGGTGCTCCTAAGATAGATTTACCCTTTTCTAAGTTCTCACTCGCTAATTCAGTTTTAACATCAATGTTCTCAATTTCAGTGTTATTAGCAGGAGGAATAAAAACAGTATTGCTAGTAGAAGCAGTATTAGAGAAAGAAAGACCATACCCCAAACCAGTTCGATCCGAAGCAGATTTCTGATTGCCAAGCATCTCATCAAGCTTTGCACTTGAAGTCCTCTCCAGTTGAGCTCTGACTTGAAGCAGCTCTGCTTCGAGCTTCTTGGTCTTCTCAGCCAAAAAGTTGTTCTCAAATCTCAGTGCTCCAATAGTTTGATTCGCCTCATCAAACTTTGTGGACAACTCTTCACAATCAAGTTCCACATCACTGAGCTTCTTGGTGGCCAGCCTATATAATTTCTCATGCTTCTCAGAGAGCTTGTAAAGCTTCTCATAGGCTGAATGGATATCATCTTGGTCATCCATTTTCTCAAATTTGGACTCCACCAGTTCTTCTTCTTCATCCACTTCTTCAACAATCCTTTCAGTAGAATTGATTGTGGCAGTGAAGGCATTTAAGATTCCGTCATCCTCATTGTCGGAATCATCTTCAGGCTCAGTGTCACTTAGGGTTACAGCAAGTGCCTTGCTTTTCCCAATGCTCTTGAGATATGTAGGACACTCATGTTTCATATGTCCGAACCCATGACATCCAAAACACTTTGGTCCTGCAGGAATAGTGTACTGACCGCCCTCCTTAGCATCCTTCTTCCCTTTGTCTTGGCTTTTAAACTGAGAAGAACTGGACTGCCTACGGTCCTTGTCGAAGCTCCTTCCATTGGCATTCTTCATAAACTTCTTGAATTGCCGGGTGATGTAGGACTTCATCTTGGAATCTTCATCATCGGAAGACTCATCTATGTCACTGCTCTTTGCCTTCAAGGCCATGCTTTTGCCTTTACTTGACTTGCCAATCCTAGATAGCCCTATCTCATAGGTTTGCAAGTTTCCAACCAGCTCAGTCAAAGGAATCTTGTCAATGTCCTTTGATTCCTTTATCGCCGTAATCTTGGCATGGAATCTCTCAGGTAGAGATCTGAGCACCTTCCTTACAATCTTGGGTTCAGGGATGGTTTCCCCAAGATAAAGGCTGAGTTCACTATGTCCTTGAGCTTGGCATAGAACTCATCAAACGACTCATCCTCCTCCATTTTGATTTCTTCAAAACTTGTAGTGAGCCTCTGAAGTTTTGAATCTTTGACAGCCTTTGTTCCTTCATAGGTTGTCTGGAGGATGGTCCAAGCCTCCTTAGCAGTTTCAGTTGAGGATATCTTCTTGAACTCCTCATTGGTGACTGCGCTAAATAGGGCATTTAGCGCTCTGCTGTTGAAGTTGGCCGCCTTGATCTTAGCATCATCCCAATCGTCTGGTTCTTCTTTTGGCTTAGTCCAGCCAATCTCTACAGCTTGCCACACCTTCTCATCTAAAGACTGCAAGAAAGCTCTCATGCGTACTTTCCAGTATGCATAGTTAGTGCCATCAAATAAAGGAGGTATGATTAATGACTGTCCTCTATCCATGACAAACAGGGGTCAATGGATCAACACAGCAAAGATTAAACCTAATCAGAGTGTGCCTGCTCTGATACCACTTGATAGGCCATAATCTGAATGACCCCTTATAATTATACCAATTAATTAATTAGCCAAGTTATTAATTAATCAATTAATCATGCAATTGCATGGAAGCACAAACAAATCACCAAAAACTAAATATGCAGTGGAAATAAAAAGACACGGTGATTTGTTTACGAAATGGGAAAACCTTAACGACAAAAATCCCACCGGGTGATTTTCAGGTCACCACTCCTGAAACTCCACTATTATCAAATCAAATGGTTACAAGTAAATGAATCCCAAGTACCTTACCAACCTACAGTTGAACCCTTACCCCAATACCCAATTGGACTTGATCTGTAGTGACAATTTCCACCTTTGATGCACGGCTCCCAAGTACGTGACTGACCAATGCGTGGATCGCAGTACGCGACTTCAAACACCAACTAAGAAGGAGAGGTTGACTGCAAAGTTCTTCAGTTCATCCTATACGATGAAGATCAGGAAGATACTTGGTTACAAAACCCTATGGTGCAAATACACAGCAACTTCTTGAGAGAAGATGAACTAGGTCAAGAACTTCATCTTTTGATCACAATTTGCTTGAACAGAGATTGCTCAATGCTTTTGCAAGTGGTGTATCATTTGACGGCTCTTAAAACAATCCTTTTATATATTTAGGGTTAGAAGAAAAGAAGGCCCAAAAGCATATTCACGGATCCCAAGGAAATCAAATCAGAAAAACTGATTTTGTAATTCTCGACAGATAGCAGGTGTCGAGGTAACTATCGAGAAGGTGTCGAGAATTAATGAAGTTGCACTTCAGCTTGCTTTTTCTTGGACAAACTTGATGACTTCAACACTTGATCTTGAAACCTTGTTTCTTGAAGTATTAAAAACACCTAGAACTACTAAATTACAAGTAGAGTGCGTTTTGTCAAAAGGATTAGCCAATTTACATAAATAAGTGACATATGTTCTTAACAAGTGAACACACATATGTCCTAAAAAATTCTATGTTTCCTTTACCTTTTTGCCTTCTTTCCTTTAAGTGACTATGTCACAAGATGAGATTGTAACGTGCTTTCATGAGAATGTAATGAAAAAGTACGAAGTATTAGCATTCTATGTCATAGCAATAGCAAAGGCAGTAGCAAAGTGTAGTATCATAGTTACAAACCCAAACTGTGGCAAACTCGCCAAATAAGTGCTATAAAGTGTGCTAGATAGAGTAATAAAGGAAGGAAAACGACACAAAAAAGAAAAGGGGAACTACATCATCATTAACGAAGTCCGAAAATGAGAGGCTGGTCTCCAAAGCGGCTAGGCCCACCAATGCTAGAAAGAAGGCGTTCACAACGACCCTCTAAGTTTGCCACTTCCTTCCTCAGAACCTCAAGGCGTGAATCAATGGCATCAACGGCAGGTTGAACCTTTTTCATAAAAAGGGCTCAGGAAATCTCACGGAGGTGGTTCAAGATGAACTCCACAGCGAAACCCACACTAACAAGCTCCTGGATCGCGGCTCTCCACTACAGGATCCTTTCTGTGGAGACAGTGTCAACAAAGTTATGCTCAATATCGTTCATCACACTCCCCAGCATCTTCAAGAAGTGCTCTTTGGCAGAACGGCCAAGGCAAAATCCCTGCATGAAGTCACCATGGCTATTGTAGACCACTACCAAGTGAGAAGCATAATCCTCGGAAACTCTGAAGCCATGGAAGTCTACATAGGAAGGCCTAGAGAAATCTTTAGGATCAAGTTCATTGACTTCAGTTTGATCAAAGCGTGTAAAAAAGGCTGCAGCCTCACTCACAGGGTCCGGGATGGTGGCAGAACTGCTACCTACCTCAAATTGAGAAGGGGTAGTGGGAAGTGGACCTATCAAGAGAGCACAAAGTGTGAAATGAGAAACCATGATCTAAGAAGGACAAACTCACAAGGAAGAAATGAAGAAGGAGATAAGGGAAATGAAACTCACCGGGACTAGTGATAATGGGGGCTGTGGGAAGGATAAAAACAGGTACAGAAGGTACAGCAGAAACCAATGCCTTAGGTATGGCAGAAACAGGTGCAGAAGGTACGGCAAGAACGGGTGCTATGGGTGCAGCAGGAGGAGCTGCTGCGGGCATCCCTACGTCTGCTGCAATTCCTAGCCCCTCAAAGGTCTCTGTAAACAGGGAGATAGACATACAAATAAAGGGGAGATCGCAGCAAGGAGCAACGCGAATACATATATGTGAGGAAGAGATAACAAAAGAAAAGGAAGAGTGAACTTAGCAAAAAAAAAGAAGGGGAAGGTACATACCCATGAATTTGGTCTCTGGGGGAGCACTCTTCTCTTCGTCAGAGTTAGAAATCCTCTTCTTCAAGACGGACTCATCGTCAGGATCCTCAAGAATGTCCTTAGACGCCTCAGAGGACAAGTCCGAATCAGGCCCACGCGTAGCAGAGCTAGGTATGGAAGAAGGGATAACCACCAAAGAAGAACCATCCTTCACAGCCTGAGATAGAGTTGCGAAAGGATCACTGGTGGAGATTACATGGGGCGTGACAGGAGTAGCCTCGGTTTGAGCAGCAGTAGGAGGAGTAAGCGTCTCGGCAGGAATGAGAGTGGTCTCACTAACCCTCTCAGTATGAGTACCCTCTTCTCTGGGTACCGGCTCAGTGGAGGGGATAGGAGCCTCGGTAGGAACTCCGTGTGCAGTGGCAGAAGGGGTAGGTGTTGCAAATACTACATTAGCCCCATCAAAGAAGCCTTCCATGGGTGTGCCCATAGAGGCAGAAAGCTTCTCGGCTGAGGGATGATATATAGAAATAGGCTCGGGCTGATCTTGGAAGACGAAAAAGAAAAGAGAGAAAAATAAAGTAGCCCACAATTGAATAAGACAAACAAAGGCATGCGGCAGATGAAACACGTGAAAAAAGAAAAAAGAAAAAAAGGAGAATGAGAGAAAAGAGATATACCTCAAATTCAGGCTCATCAAGCAAAATGGGACGTGCGACTGATGTATCTTCCTTATACTTAGACTGCAAAGGGAAAAGAGAACAAAAGACAAGGTTGAAGAAAGAAGTCAGCAAGCATGTCACGGGTTAGCCACAGAGAAGTCAAAATTAAATATAAAGGACAAAGCAGAATTAGAAATGACGTACTCTCCGCTCAGTAGCAAACGCAGGGTGAGGGGTTGTCTTTCTTTTGCTGCCCCGTGTCTTGCTGGCAGGGGGACATATTTAGGTGGCTGTGGAGTAGCAAGCTTAGGCTTGCTTGCAGACTTAAGCTTGGCAGGACCTTTTTTGGCCGGTGCAGGAACGTTCGTCACTTTAACTTTTTTCTCCCAACCCGGAGGATAATCACCAGTGTGCCAATACCATCCTCTTTTCTCCTCATCCCATTCAAAGATGGCAGATCAGTTCTATTTCCTAGCATATGCTAACATAAACTTGGAGGGTAGGAGCAATCAAGGATTAGCTAAAATAACCATACTGAGCCCATTAGGAGGAATAAGGGAGAAACCGCGACTACCCACCAACTCTTGCTCAAACGAAGTCATCACTGCCTGCCAATACCCGTGCATGGCAGGAGTACAAAGGCCCTCCTTCAGTGAGCCCGGAACGGTAACTGTACTAAAACGCTGCCTCCAGAATTCAAAGGCGGTATGCCGTAGAAAAGGTCGAACCTAAGTAGGGGACTCCATAAGATAAGAAAGGTCATCAGAAATGTCCTGATCCAGCCCAAACTACCTTCTCACCTGGTTGGCAGGATAATGAACATACCTAATGCCTTCGTCGGCCAAGTAAGGTAACCACTTGGCATTGGTGGCTGCCAAATAAGTAATCCTTGTCTCATCAAAACCAGCCAAGGGGGTGGTGGTCCTGACGGTATCAACAAACAAACCCATGGCAGAATCTATACATGTATAATCCGTACCCAAATTTCTGTAGGCTCTCTAGGAAAACCCAATGCCTTCATCAAAAGACTCAACAACAAAATAATCAATAGGCTTCAAACCAGACCAACGGAAAGCCAGCGAAAAATCGGACTTAAATCTGCCGCAGAAATCAGTAATTACCCTCAGGCATGATTGGTACTTTTCTTTAGCAAAACAAACAGGTCTGCACTTTGCCAAGTGTTGGGCACAACGCTCAAATAACAACTGCTACAGGATAGTGCTATGAATAGAGGAGATGACTATGTGACAGGAGCCTGCCTGACTCTCATCACTTTGCAAGATATCTAATTGGACATACAAATGCCCCAAGAACATAGGAGCCAATGGCAGACTCACCTCAATAGATATCTTGATAGCTAGAAGAAAATATAAGGGTTTCACAGCATAATGGAAATGGGAGCCAAAAACAAACTTACAGAGCTAGAACGCTACGAAGGCCGCATAGCGGGCAGGATCAGAGATCTTGGCAGGAGAACTAACCCAATATGATAACTTGGCATTCCTGCTCATCCTTTTCTTCAACTCGGCCTCCACAGCCTCTTCCTCCGGGGAAAGCTCTAAAGCAGCGGGATTAGCGTCACCAAGGATGGGTAGGAGCAATTGATTTGCAACATCTTCCAAAGTTACGGTCACCTCACCACATGAAAAGAAGAAGGTGTGGGTGGTGGTGCACCACTGGCAGACCAAATGATGAAGATTGAAAAGGTCCCTATAGTTAGATAGGCATCGGGATGAAACAATAGCCTTCAACACACCAGCCCACTGTAGCAACCCCATGAAAGCTGTGTCGGATAACTCTCGGTCTACCCATTCTCTCTAACCCAAGGCGGTACCCGAGCCAAATTCGAAATGAATAGGCACAGGGAGTGAAGTACCCTAGCGAATGACTAGATCGGGGATTGAAGAGGCCAATAGGGCCCAAGAAATGTCTATGTTTCGCTGGCAAAGAGCGAACCACACATGGCCCGGCGGCAGTGGCATGTAATCACCGGGAATCTTTGGAAAATGAGGGTGGGCTTCGTACCAGGGGTCAATGAGCGGAGCGCATTCACTGTTCGGGTCGTGCTGCGCTTCTTCCTCATCAGAGTGATCTAACTCAGAATACTCGGCCTCCACGCCTACATCACGTGCGGCAGGAGGATTGAAGATGACCTTTTTCCCTTTACGGCAGGAAGAGCCTTGGCTTTTCACCGGCGCTATAGTAAGATGGCCTAATCAGAGTAAATGGGTATGAGTGTTTGAGAAGAAGGAAACGGTGAAGAAAGGGAAACGGATAAAGTATTTTGGAAAGGAAGGAGTTTATGTTTGAATTACAAATGGGACTCTCTCTTAAATACCAGGGTCATTAATACCAGCATGAAAGGAGGCGACAAGTCAGCCATTAAGAAGAGAATGAAATTAATGAAACGACGGCTATGTTTCAGAATAACTGCCAAACTGGGAAATTCAAAGAGACAACATTGTTCACAGCAAGAAAATATATATATGTGTGTGTGTGTGTGTGTGTATGTGTGTGATGGGATCCACTATTAACAAAAAAAAGAAAAAAAAGCCCACGAAGGAAAGGAAAGAAGAGAAGTAGAAAGGATAGGAAAGTCTTTTATTCACATATGAATCGCAGGAACACTTCATATGTTAAGGGGGCTAAATGTTGATGGTCGTTTTGGGAAGTCAAGTAGAAAGAAGAAGCCCAACAACACGGGTAGAAAAGGGCTGGTAAATAGATGGCAAAACCATTAGGCACAAGCGGTAGGAATAATGGATTACAGGCCCACAAAAATAAACAAATGGGTCTTGAGGAGAAAATGGGCTTAAAGGAGCTCGGAAAGAGAGAAACGGCAAACCTATGGGCAGTATATGATGTGGAAAAATGAGAATGTACCACGGTAGGCCCGAAGTAATGAAAGCAAAGAGAGTAAAGGGTTAATGGCGAGCCCATGAGCTCCAAAGATGAGAATAAGATAATTAGGCCGGGGAAGTCCAATAAAGTTAGTAAAAGCCCATGGGAATGCAGAGGTAGGAAAAGGGTCAAGGAAGCCCGAGGAAAGTAAATAGGTCAAGGATGCCTAAGAGAAAGCAAATGGGACACAGAAGCCCATAAGTAAGAAAACCAATGGTCATACTAAGCCACTAGGGAAAGAATAAACGGTAGGCCTAAAAAGGTCCAACAGGATTGAGTCATTACAGCAAGAATGATAGAGTGATATGGCAGGAAATGATGACAATCAAGTAATAGACTGAAAGAAATGTAAAGCCCAGTATTAAATAAAGCCCCAGCCCCTAAGGGGAGCTGGAAATCATAAAGCAACCCACATAAAAGGTCAAAGAAGGACGGTAGACTGTGCAGGCAAGCCTCCAGACCGCGATGAACGCATGAGCAGCAGGCAGATTTTGGACATACATGAAAGGGAGACATGCGCAAGGCCCAGACACCACCAGCCTGTACCCAGCCAATATAGGACATGGTGGGTCATGGGTCAGAGGTAAGAGGGCATGGTTTGGTGGTGGGGAAAGGGGAAAACCTATTTTGCAGTTCTTGCTCAAGTTCTTTTGATGGATACGTCCTGCTGGGATGACATATCACCCAAAAGAAGTAAGGTTGAGTTGGAACCACTAGGTGCATGCCATGAGGGATAGAGAGAGAGAGCACCCACGCCGTGGCAAGAAAGGGTGCCACGACAGACTAATAAATAAAATAGCTTTCCTTTTGTTTGGAGAGGGGGGGGAGTGGCACACAGACGGACCAGTGGTAGTCGGCAAGTACCCTTAAACCAGACAAAGGTGTTTAAGGGCTAAAATAATAAAATCTGGTCACGGCAAGCGCTATAAAGGGAGACCCTTGCCGTGCCCAGAAGGGGGGGGGGTACCAGAATCACAGTAACAACCGTCTCTAAGGAACCACGAAATAGAAACAAGTGTGAAGAAAAGAAAGAAAAGATAAAAGGAAAATTAAAACAAAAGAAAGAAGAAAGGAAAAAATAGAGAGTTAGATCTGCAGGCATACACTAATAGGTTGATTCTCTCTCTTCCTTTCAAAATCCTGCTCTCTGCCAAAAGCAAAAGGGTTTCCTACGGGTACCAACCATTCAGGTCCGTTTCCCTCAAAGTGATTAATTTCAACGGCAAGATTTTTCCTGGGAGATTAATTGCGTTGAGAAGAAGCATTCTTCCCTCTCTGGTTTTGGTCTAGCGGACTAAAGTTACTCTGATTTTTTTCTTCTCTTGATTGACCCATATGTTGACCACTTATTAGCTTGTTTTCTTTATAAAAGTAATTATTGTTATTGTGATTATCTTTCTTAATTAAGGATTAATTGTTCACTTTAATTGAAAAACCGAAGTACTCTCTTTTTGTTTTATTATCATGTCTGCCTGCCATGACTCATCTAAAAGAGCTCTGTCTGCCGTAAGCATGCTCCTGGCAGACCAGACATAGTTTGCGCACAAGCCGGACCAAGTTAAGTTGCAGTTGGACTGGTCTCAACTCCTTTACTTAACACTTGGGCCTAGTACCGCAGAAGGTAGCCCAGCCTAATCTAACAAAAAGGCCCGTTACAACCATCACACTCTTGCCTACTCTCTGTTGTTTCTTTCTAACTTCTCCTTTTTTTTTTCTTTCTTAGTTTTCTTCTCCATTTTCTCTCTTTTTACTTATTCCCTTGTTGGGTTATTCACTCTTGCTTTTCTCTTTTATTGTTCCGTTCTGCTCCTTGTTTTCTGTACACAGTGGAGGGCCCTTTTATACTGCCTGCCGTGAAGGGTTTTTACTATTTTACCCCTCAACTGCTTTTGTCTGGGTGTGGGTGTCCTTTAAGACCACCCACTGGCCTGTTAGCTGCTCAGCCACCACCACTTACCTGTACTGGCCGTGCCACATCCCATTACCAGACAAAAAGTCTTACTTTGTTTGCTTGCTCACCGTGGCATTCCCATCTGGATAAGGGTGGACATTCTCTCTCACTATCCCTCATGGCATGCACCTAATGATTTCAACTTATCTTTCCCTCTTTTGGGTGGTATGTCATCCCAGTAGGACATTTCCTCCAAAAGAGTTTGAGCGGGAACCCCAGAATAGGCTCTCCCATTTTCCCCACTGCCAGAGCATACCTTCTCTTACCTCTGACCTATGACCCACCACTCTTGTATTGGCTGGGTACAAGTTGGTGGTGCCTGAGCCTTGTGCATGCTCCACTTCCATGTGTGTTAATAGCTTGTCTGCTGCTCATGCGTTTGCCATGACTTGAAGGCTTGTCTGTACATTCTGTTGCTTGTTCTTGACCTCATGTGGCGTGAATGTTTCCTTGAGCCTTCATTCTTTATGTCTTACTTCCTTCCTGGGTTGGGCCTTGCTTGATTGTGGCTTATTCCTTCTCTAATCCATTCTTTGCCTCTTTTCGCGGATCTGCTAGCATTTCTGTCATGTCATTCTGTCATTCTTATTGTGCTATTGTTTGACCCGCACTTGCTGGGCCTCTTTTGGGATTGCTGTATGCTTAATTCCAGTAGCCTAGTATTGTCATTGGGCTAGTATTCATGTTATTTTTTGGGTTTCCTTGGCTCATTCCATTGCTTCCAGGCTCCCTTAGCCCATCTCATACTTTTGGGCATTCTCGGCCCATTTCCTTTCATTGGGCATTCTCAGCTCGTTTTCTTTCCTTGGGCATCCTTAACCCATTTTACTCCCATAGGCTTTTGCTAAGTCTTTTGGGCTTCCCTGGCCCAAATTACCATATCTATTGCTCTTAGGATTCATGGGCTTTCCATCAACCCCTTACTCACTTAATTCATTACTTCGGACCTCTTTGGCCCATTCTTGCTTGCTTTCTATTTCATATAATGCCCATGGGTTTACTACTTCTTTTCTCTAGGCTTCTTTAGGCCCACTTGCTTTCTCTGAGGCACATTTATTATTTTCTAGGCCTATGATCGATTATTCCTGCCATTCGTGCTCAATGGTTTTCTTCTCAATTTACCAACTCTTTTCCTTTCATATTGTTGGGCTTCTTCCTGCTATTGGGCCTTTCTGCCAAAGTGGGCATCAACATTCAGCCCCCTAAGCATATGAAGTGCTCTTGCAGTTCATATGCGAACAAAAAAACTCTTCTTCTTCTCTGTCTTTTCTTCTTCTTTTCTTTTCCTTTGCGGGCTTTTTCGAACAGTGGGCCCCGCTCTTTTTTTTTTTTTTTTTTTTTTTTGTGGCCGTGAACAGTGCTGTCTCTTCGAATTTCTCACTTTAGCAGTTATTCTAAAACATAGCCTCCGCTTCATTAATTCCATGCCTTATCCGATGGGTGACCCATTACATCCCTTCGTGTCAGCATTAATGACATTAGTACTTAAAGAGATTCATTTCATGCCACTGACACAAAACACTCCTTCCCTTTCCCTTTCTTCGCATGTCTTCTCCCTCAAACACTTTCACCCACTTACTCTGATAAACCATTCCACCATGACACCGGCGAAAGGCCAAGGTTCTTCCCACCGTAAGGGAAAAGAGATCACCTTCGATGATCCTGCCACAAAAGACATAAGTGAAGAGGCTCTTCACTCCGAATTGGAGTGTTCTGATGAAGAAGAAAGACGCCGCGACCGGGATAGCGAGTACGCTCCTCTCATCAATCCTTGGTACGATACCCACACCCATTTCCTAAAAGTGCCCGGCGAGTATGTGCCTCCGCCCCCGGGTTGTGTATGGCTTTACCTTAGCTGTCGCAACACGAAGATATGTTAGGCTCCGTTGGCTTCTTCGATTCCTGATCTTGTTATCTGCCAAGGTACTTCACTCTTTGTGCCCATTCTCCTCGAATTTGGGTCGGGTACCGCTTTAGGTTGGAAAGAATGGGTAGACACCGAGTTGTTTAACAAGGGTTTCATGGTGGCGCTATAATGGGTTGGTGTGTTGAAGGCCATTGTTTCATCGCGTTGCTTGTCCAACTATAAGGACTTGTTCAATCTCTGCCATTTAGTCTGCCGGTGGTGCACTACTACTCACACCTTCTTTCTTTCTTGCGTTGAGATCACCGTGACCTTGGAAGACATTGCAAACCAATTGCTTTTGCCCATTCTTGGTGATGTTGACCCCGGTGCTTTTGAGCTCTCTACTGAGGAGGAGGCCGTGGAGGCTGAGTTGAGGAAGGGGATGAATGGCAATGCAAAGTTGTCACATTGGGTTAGGGACTTTTCCAAGACTTCTGTTGCTGCTCGTCGTGCGGCCTTCGTCACATTCTGGCTTTGTAAGTTCATCTTTGGCTCTCATCCTCATTATGTTGTGAAGTCTTTGTATTTCCAATTAGCTATCAAGATATTTGCTGGGGTGAGTCTGCTGTTGTCACCTATGTTTCTGAGCCATCTATATGTACAGTTAGATATCTTGCGGAGTGAAGAGGAGCAGGTGGGTTCCTGCCATATAGTTACTATTTCTCCCTATAGTGCTATTTTGCAGCATCTGTTGTGGGAGCGTTGTGCTAGGCACTTGGCGAAATGTAGGCCTATTCGCTTTGCTAAGGAGAGGTATCATTCGTGCCCGAAGGTTATCATCGATTTTTGAGGTCGGTTTGCATCTGATTTTCCGTTGGCTTTTCGTTGGGTTGGATTGAAGCTGCTTGGGCATCTTGCAGTTGAGTTCTTTGACAAGGGAGTTGTTTCTTGTTGGAGAGCATATAGGAATTTGGGTACAGGTTATACATATGCTGATTCTGCCATAGGTCCTTTTGTCGATATTGCTGGCACCACCACCCCGTTGACTGGTTTTGATGAGAGGGGTATTACTTACTTGGCAGCCATTAATGCTGAGTGGTTGCCTTATTTGGCCGATGAGGGGATTCAGTTTGTACATTATTCAGCTGATAGAGTGAGGAGGTAGTTTGGGTTGGATCAGGATATTCTTAATGATTTTTCTGCTATTATTGAGTCTCCCACTTTTGTTCAGCCATTCCTGCGACATAGTGCCTTTGAGTTTTGGAGCAGGCGTTTTACAGCAGTCACTATTCCAGGTTCACAGAGGAGGGTATTTGTACTGTTGCCATGAATGGGTATTGGTAGGCCGTGATGACCTCATTTGAGCAGGAGTTGTTGGGTAGCCGTGGGTTTTCTCTCATCCCTCCTGATGGCCTTAATGTAATCATTTCTGCCAATCCTCAATTGCTTCTTCCCACCAAGTCTGCGGTAGCATATGCTAGGAAGCAGAGTCAGTTTGCTATATTTGAGTGGGATGTAAAGGAGAGGGGGTGGTTCTGGTATACTGGTGACTTCCCCACGGGTTGGGAGAAGAGAGTGAAGGTATTGAACCTCCCCGTACCCTCGAAGAAGGGCTTCATGTCTCGATCTGCCAAGTCTAAAATTGCCAAGAAGGGTGATGACTCCTCCGAAACTTGTTTGGACATTGTCCCTTTTAAGGGTGGCCTTCCTCCCATAGGTAGTATAGTCTTAGAGAGTTCTCCTCCTCTTTTTGTTCGTACCCGCTCTAGTAGGCGCCCTATTGCAAGCAAGTCTAAGCTTGCTACTCCACGGCCATCTGCCGATGCTCTTCCTTCTAGCAGGACCTGAGGTAGCAAGAGGAAGACATCTCCCCCTCCTTCGTCTGCCACTTCTGAGAGGAGAATATGTTATCTCTAATTTTACTTCCTTTCTATTTTTTCTTATTTATAGGGCTTTTCTGCGACTAACCCCATATACATGTTTACTTATTTCCTTCCTTTTGTCCCTCATTTTTTATTTATTTATTTATTATTTTTTTTTTGCAGTCTAAGCACAAGGAGGATACTTCTACTACCCGCCCCATATTGCTTGATGAGCCTGAGGTGGAGGTATGTCTTTCTCTTTCGCTTTTTGCATGTGTTCTCATTGTCATGTGTCATTATGTGCCTCGTTTCTGTCTCTTCTTTTCTTTTTGTATATATATGTACGCATCTCCACTTATCATACATTCCTTTCTCTTTTATTTTATGTTTTTCAGGCTGAGCCCGAGCCTATTTCCATCTATCACCCCACAGTGAAGGAGGATTCTGTTGCCATGGGCACACTTATGGAGGGTTTCTTTGATAGGGCCGATGTGGTGGCTGAGACCATGGCTTCTGCTGCTACACAGGGGGTTTCTGCCGAGACCCCTATCCTTTCCACCGAGCCTAGACCTGTAGAGAAGGGTGTCCAGACCGAGAGGGTCAGTGAGCTTGCTTCCATTCTTGCTGAGACTTCTACTCCCTAGAAAGGAGTTACTCCACCAAATGCTTCCCAGATTGAGATTGCCTCTTCTGCTACACCTCTTGTTATCTCGACCAGCAATCCTTTTGCTGCTTTATCTCAGGCCGTGAAGGATGGCTCTTCTTTGGTGGTTACTTCCTCGTCCATTCCTATCGCTGCCACTCGTGGGCCTGATGTAGACTTGTCTTCTAATGATGGATCCGAGGAGGTTCTAGAGGATCCTAATGACAAGCCTACCATGAAGAAAAGGGTATCTAATTCTGATGAGGAGGACGGCGATGAGCACGAGACCGAAGCCATGGGTATGTATCCCTTACACTTGTTAGGCTTTCTCTCCATCCTTTATTGTTGCCATCCTTTTTTCTCTTTCTCTTCATATATATCTGCATAACTTTCTGATGCAACTTTTATTTATTCTACATGTTCATTCTTCTAATCATAGAGATTCTTGAGGAGCCTGAGACTGTAGTAGACATAACGATGCCTACAGCCCCCATTCTTGCCACACCCGCAGCACTTGTTTCTGCCATATCTATAGCACCTGTTTCTGCCACACGCACATCCCCTATTTCTACGGGTCCTGGTATGTTTCCTTT
The DNA here is from genome assembly GCA_032727855.1 of Quercus ilex subsp. ballota. Lineage (NCBI taxonomy): Eukaryota > Viridiplantae > Streptophyta > Magnoliopsida > Fagales > Fagaceae > Quercus > Quercus ilex. Next base: position 24,021,343 of record CM064919.1, read on the forward strand.
CTCCTATCTCCTTCCTTATCTTTGTTTTAAATTTGTTCTTTTCATTTCATGGATACCGCTTCCATATCTTCTTCCAAGTTAGATTCTTATTACACCTTCTCAGTTTGAGGTGGGTAGTAGCTCTGCCACGGTTCCAAACCCCTTGAGCGAGGTTGCAGCCTTTTTCACTTGCTTTGACTAGCCCGAGGTTAACGATCTTGATCTTGCGGACTTCTAGGGTGCTGGGTCTCCTTATGTTGATTTCCACAGCTTTCGGGTTCCTGAGGAGTGCTTTTCCCATTTGGAGGCAGTCTATAGGAGTTGTAGGGACTTCATGCATGGATTTCTTTTTGGACGTTCTACGAATGAGCACTTCTTGAAGTTGTTGGGATGTGTGATGAATGACATTGAGCACAACTTCATCAACACTGTTTCCGCCGAGAGGATCTTGTAGTGGAGGGCTGCGGTCCAAGAGTTGGTCAGAGTGGGCTTTGCTATAGAGTTCATGTTGGACCACTTGCGTGAGATTTCTTGAGCCTTTTTCATGAAGAAGGTTTAGCTTGCTGTGGATGTCATTGATACACGCATTGAGGCTTTGAAGAAGGAGATGGCGAAACTTAAAGGGACGTCGTGAGCGCCTTCTTTCTAGTGTTGCTGGATCTAGTCATTTTGGAGAGCAGACTCTCATTCCGAACTTCATTGAGATTATGTAGTTTCTCTTTTGTTTCCTTTCCTTTATTTCCCTATCTAGTGCACTTCATATTTTCTACGGTACTTATTTGGCAAGTCTGACATGACTGCTATAGTTTGGGTTTGTAAGCTTTTGCTATCACTATGATTATGATACAATATGCTTTTTAATACTTCATAGTTTTTCATTACATTTTGTTTGAATAGAAGCATGCTACAATATTGCCTTGTGACATAGTCACTTGGAGGAAAGGAAAGAAAATATGGAACTAATTAAACAAAAGGGGTAACCACATGATTTTTTTTTTTTTTAAGCATAGTATCATTTTAGCCACTTGCCATTGATGGGGTCTATCAGATTTTTGCCATCCATCTGGGCCAAACAATAATACCTACTTACATGTGCCTCTCTTATCACAAGGGGTCCCTTCCATTTTGGTGAGAACTTAGATGGTCCTGCCATACCTTGTCTTACGTGATCTGCTGCCTTTAGCACAAGTTGCCCTTCTAAGAACACTCTTTCTCTACTCATCCTGCCATAAGTTTCAGTCATTCTTTGTTTGTATCTGCGACTGCGCTCTTGAGCCTCTTCCCTTTTTTCATCTAGCCCCTTTAGGTTTTCATACCTTTCTGTCGTAAAAAATTCCTTCTCCTTTTCTTTCTCCTGCATTTGCATGACTCTCAAAAAGGGAGTCATTACTTCTACTGGGCTCATCACCTCTATTCCGTAGACTAAAGAGAAAAGTGAAAACCCTGTAGCTGACTTTGGTGAGTTTCGGTAAGCCCAAAAGGCGTCTGGCAAGTGCGTCACCCATCCCCCAGTATACTCCTGGCTCATTTTGCTAATGATCCTTATGAGAGTCTTGTTTGTCGCCTCTGCCTACCCATTCCCTTGAGCATACTAGGGCGACGACCGATGGTGTTTGATCTAATAATACTTTAGCATCTTTCTGACCTCGCTGTTGACGAAGGGCATGCCATTGTCATTGATGATTTTGTGGGGTACTCCGAACCTAACAATTATGTTTTCCTTGATAAAATTTGTCACTGCCTCTCCCATGGCTTTACGGAGTGGTATTGCTTCCGCCCACTTGGTAAAATACTCTGTAACCACTAGAATCCATATGTACCCCCGTGATGGTGGATTAACTAGTCCCACCAAATCAAGTCCCCAAGTGTGGAAGGGCCATAAGGTGACCATGCTGTGTAAGTTCTGTGGGTGAGTGTGAATCACGTTGGCTTGTACTTGGCAATTGTGGCATTTCTTCACAAATTCTGCGGTGTTCCTCTTTATGGTGGGCCAATAATAACCCATCTGTAGTAGGCATCTGTACAACTTTTTCTTCCCTTGATGTTCCCTACATTATCCTGCGTGTACCTCCTTTATCATCTCCCTTGCTTCTTCAGGACCCAAACATCGTAACGGGTTTCCAGCCAACCTCTTAAGCTTGCATCTTTCACTATACTTCTGTAACAGGATGCCTTTTGCCATGTACTGCAGAAATAGGCTCCTTCAGTCTTCGTTGATGAAGACAGTATAGCTTTCCTCTCTGTCTGCTGCAAGCTGACAGGTCTCACATTGGGTTTGGACTTGGTCCGCGTCCTTTCCCATGCTTGGCCAATAGAAACCTGCCCTTTGGAGTCTACGGTAAAGGTTGACTTCTCCACAGAACCCGTAAGTTCTGTCATGTACTTCCCTGAACTTTCTTTGGGCCTCTTCTTGCCCCACACATCTTGACGGAATTCCTCCCGGCATTCAGTGGTATAATTCTCCTTTTACCAAGGCGTAGTCTTTCAACGCCTTAAATTCTGCCATGTCTCTTTCTTTCATCAAAGCTTCTTTTATGGGCATTCTCCAATCTTATTCACATCTTTCTTCTTGGAACCTCTCCTTCAGTTTTTCAATAATGGACTCCTTCCGTTTCCTGACTTCTATCCTGGTGCTACTCCCTTTAAACGCTATTTGTGATCCTAACGCGACCAATGTGTCTACATACCTATTTTCGCTCCTCAAAGTGTGCTCTATCTCAAATGTTGAGAACTTTTTCTCCATCTTTAGAGCCATTGTCTTGTATGGGGCTAAGTTGGGTTCCTTCAAAGAGAAGCTCCCTTTGGTCTGGTAGACAATTAGGTTCGAATCACCAATTACTTTTAAATGCTTGACTCCCATTTCGAGGGTCGTAGCTAGCCCAGTGATATAAGCCTCATATTCTCTGATATTGTTTGAGCAGGGGAATTCCAATTTGAACGAGAGTGCCACGACCTCATCCTCCTCATGATATAAAACTATTCTTATGCCTCCTGAGTGAGCAGTCGAGGATCCATCAAAATTCATTACCCACTGTTCTCTGACTTCCTCCGCCATGGCCACCTCCCCTGGAACCTCATTGTCCAGTGGGAATTTCTCTTCTCCCGGGAATTGTGCCAACAAGTCTGCTATGGCCTGGCTTTTTACTGCTTTGGGTGTTCTTGCCTTCAAATCATACTGTGACAACTGTAGGAACCACTGGGATATTCTTCCGGAGAGGATTGGTTGCCGCAATAGAGCTTTGATTGCATGGGACTTCGTCATTAGCCATACCTGATAGGCTAGAAAGTAATGGCGTAGCCTCTATGAAACATATACTATCGTCAAGCATGCTCTTTCTGCTCTTGGGTAGCAAGTCTCTACGTCTTTCAAGGCACGACTAATATAGTAAACTGGTTGCTCAACATCGCTTTTATCTTCTTGGGTGATCAATGTGCCTATGGTATACAAGCTAGTGGCTAAATAGAGCAGCAGCGGCCTTTTGCGAATTGGGGCTTGCACTATAGGAAGATTCATCATAATCTGCTATAACCTTTTAAAGGCTATCTGCTGTATTTCTCCCCACTCAAAGCATTGCCCCTTCTTGAGTAATCTAGCAAAGGCCGAAGTGATTGATGCTAAACCAGGGATAAATCTCCAAATATACGAGACTTTCCCCAAGAAACTCTTCAATTCTTTCACCGTGGTAGTCAGTTTCATGGTTGCTATGGCTGTGGCCTTGGCTGGATCTACATCTATTCCTCTGCTATAAACCAGGAAACCCAGAAATTTCCTAGAAGATACTCCAAAGGCGCACTTGAGGAGATTCATTCTCAACTTGAAAGCCCGACATCTTTCAAATACTTTCCTCAATACTTGGACATGATCTTCTCGCCTTTTTGACTTCACAACTATGTCATCTACGTAGTCTTCCAATTCTCAGTGCATCATGTCATAAAATATGGCCATCATGGTACGTTGGTAGGTTGTGCCTGCATTTTTTAACCCAAAAGGCATCACAGTATAGTAGAAATTGTCTATGGATGTTTTGAAGATAGTTTTCTCCGCATCTTTTGGCGCCATTCGAATCTAATTATATCCGTTGAACCCGTCCATGATGGAAAACGTGGCGTTTCCTGCTGCAGAGTCTATCAATAGGTCCATGTTTGGCAGCAGGAATTCGTCTTTTGGGCAAGCTCTGTTGAGATTTCTGAAATCTACGCAACACCTTATCTGCCCATTCTTCTTCTTTATTGGCACAATGTTGGACAACCAACGTGGATGCTAGATGGGCTTAATGAAACTTGCAACCAGCAACTTCTGCACCTCCCTTACTATTTGCTCCTCTGTTTTAGTGTGGAATACTCTGGCAGGTTGAGCCACTGGCTTGGCTTCAGGATCCACATTCAACGTATGCACCACTAACCCAAGATCTAACCCGGGCATTTCATTATAATCCCATACGAAAACATCCTTAAATTCTTTCAACAACAATATCAATTCTGGTTTTTCTTCCTCTGATAGTTTTGAACTAATTGAGATGGGTTTTAGTTCCTACAGATTAGATCCCAGGTCAACCTCTTCCAGTCTTTCTTTTGCTGTAACTTGTACATTTTTTTCTACTGTAACTTCCTCCTCTTTCTCCGTATTACTTTCTTCTTCTGAACTTTCTTGAGCCACGTAGCATACCAAACTTTTATGCTGCCATTCTTGCTCGGGGCCTGCTCGCACATTGCATGTGGGCCCCGCGCACCTTCATAATTTGTAGACGATTCTGCCATCAGGAGCTCGAACCCTGACACATTGCGGTGCATTGTCTGATTCCAAAGTGGGCGCTTCTTTCCTTTTCTTCTTTTGCGTCAATAGCCTCTTAGATCGGGCTCTGGGCCATTTTGGACGTCTTCCCACCTAAGCATGAAGGTGCCCTGCGGCTTTGATACTGAGCTTTCCCCGGATGGTGCCCACTTATCTAGAACATAGTTTCTACCAGATGAGCCTCCGCTTGTTCGAAGGGTGACGGATTTGCCGCTATTCGTATTATTCTATCATTCAACCTTCCTTTTACACATTGATGATAAGTAGACGAGACCAGTTAGTGCTTATGCAATCATGGTCTTCCCAATAGCACGTGGTATGAAACCTCTGTTTTCACCACGTGGAAGAGAGCCAAAGAGGCTATTGGTCCCACTTTCACCATAGCTGAATGTGGCCTGTGGTATATTCGTCTCTTCCCCCAAATCCTATTACTTCCATTAGACGTCCTTGAATCTTTCTTTCTGAAATTCCTGTCGCTTGTAAGGTGCTCAGTGGGATGAGATTCATGGAAGCACCTATATCCACCAAAGCTCTTTTGATGGGGACTTAATTTATAGATACTGCCAAATAAAGGGGTCTCCTATGATCTGAGTACCCCACTTCCATATCTTCATAACTGAAAGTGATCTCACTTGCCTCCTGCAAGAGGGCTCTGTCATTCATGACTTTTGCTGTCAAACATTCTATTCCTACCCCAGAGGCAATGCTTACCAAGGCTTCTGTAGCTATCCTTCGTTCATTTAATGTGAGCCCCAACTGATCAAACAAGTTCTTGAACTTGGAACTTTTCTATAAGGTGGTAATCGCTGCGGCAGGCAGGGTCAGCCTTTCTTCCTCGTCTTCCCTTGGATCTGCACAAATGACAACTACTGCTATACCTTTCCCCTTGTGTTTTGGGAGTGGGTTTCTTTGAACTTCCAGCTGGGACAGCTCTAGAGTCACTTCTTTGATTCTTTAGTGCACTAGTCTGCGGAGCGCCCAACATTTTACGGTAGGATGTTACACATAATTGTGCAAGCGACAAAAGCGTGGGTCTTTCTACTCTTCTTCGGTAGGCTCTCTGGAAACTTGATTAGGCTTAAAGACTTTATCTGCTATCCACTTATCTAGGAGCACGTCTAGTTCCTTTGGGGTACATGGCAATGGTGGCGGGGTATCATATTCCCTTCCATCAGACTTCCTCTTTCTTTCACTAGCAGATACTGCCATAACTTGCGGAGTGTTTCTTTTGTCGGAACTTGGTTTCACTGATTGGAAGGTCTTTCTGGATTTCTACAACAACTATGTGAACTGGGAGATTTCTAGATTTTCCAAGACAGCTCTATACTCCCTAATCATGTTTGCCATACACATTTCCACCAATGTCTTTTCTTCACAATGATCATAGAAATCAAGTTCTATGTCTCTGAACCTTTTGATGTATTCCATCAAATCTTCGCCACTTCTTTGCTTAGTTGCTTGCAAAGTTGCAAGCGTTACCGTTTCCTCTCCGTGGAAGTACTTAGTACAAAATATGTCCACCATGTCATCCCATGTTAGGATTGACCCTGGATTCAGACCGATGTACCAGGTGTACGCAAGGTCACACAGTGATTTAGAAAATTCCTGAAGACATAGGTCCTCGTCTGCCACATAAGGGCCAAAAGTATCAATGAACTTGCTCACATGCTCGACAACACTTCCCTTTCTGCCATCGTACTGCGCAAAAACTTGTGGTTCATACCTTTCAGGGTATAGCTGGCTGAGTATTCTTAGTGAATAAGGAAGTCTTCGCACGTAGAAATTCTCCTTAGGTGCTTTAGCCCTCTCTTGCTCTAGGAGAGCTGCAACTTTGGCCATAGTGATAAAACTCTGCTCTGTATTCTGCGGAGTGCCTCCAACTGGGGTCTCCTCCTTGTCTGCTACATGCTCTGGGTCATGCTGGCTTCCTTTTTCCTTAATCTTGTTTGCCTTCATTTGACAGATTTCTTCCATCATCTGCTGCTGCGACTATTGCAACGACTGCTACACCTCGACAAAAACATTGGCATTGTCAGTAGGGATTCTTTGCTATTGCTGGGGTTCAGCCCCACTCTGTTGATACCTACTGCCTGGTTGGGCTGGTGTTGGTGGGGGCATTGTTGGCCTTGACTCTGCCTGTGAAGGCACAGTGCTCATGTTTCTTGTTGCTTTGGATCTTAGGAGCTTGCGAGGGCTTCTGTCTACTATCCCTCTCTTTTTCCCAACTCCCTAGTGGAGTTGCCAATTTAAATGTGGTGGGCCTTTTTGCAACTGCGGGTTGGGCTGCCCCCTGCCACATTATGGCCCAAAGGTTTTGGGTAGGAGTGTTAGGACCGGCTTGGCTGCAACACACCCCAAATTGTCTTGTGCGCAAACTAAGGCCTTTTTGCTAAAACTTTGGTGACATGCCTATGGCAGAGGAAACTGTTACAAAAGGGTTATGGCAGACAGATATAATATAGCAACAATAAAAGGAAATATGCTTACTGTCAGCTGAAAAGCAGAAAATATTGAATGAAATAAAAGGTAAAGCAATGCAGCAGTATAAATGCAATATAAATGAGATGATAATAACAAGAGAGAAATAACACCAATGCTTAATCAATAAAACGAAAGAAGAAATGGTTAGTCTACTGTGCTTGGTTGTCTCACGGGATTAAGTCCAAGAAAGGAACCACTTCTTCAATGTGGGTAACCTCGCAGGGAGATCCTACCATGGAAATTACCCACTTTGAGAGAACGGACCTAAATGGATTATGCTCAAACTCCTTAATCTTTAATAAAGGGTAGGTTTTTAGAGGGAGAAAAGAGATTAGCCTATTGGTGCATGTCTGCCATCACACTCTTGCCTACTCCCTGTTGTTTCTTTCTAACTCCTTTTTTTTTTTTTTTTTTTTTTTTTTTCTTTCTTTCTTAGTTTTCTTCTCCCTTTTCTCTCTTTTTACTTATTCCCTTGTGGGGTTATTCATTCTTGCTTTTCTCTCCTGTTGTTCCGTTATGCTTCTTTGTTGACACTCCATTTTGCAACTTGCATTTAACCTCACATGGAGGGTAAAAGGGTACTTTCACCTTGAAAATATGCATCTTGATTCTGACTATTAGATCCTTAATCTCATTTCACAAAAATGATCTTGATGTTGTAACGATCAAATCAACTGGTCATAAGCCTTAATCGGACCACCAGATTGAAAGTTATCATCAAATCAAGTTTTAATGGCTGTGATGCACTATCACAAATTGAGTCCGACTATATGTGATTATGAACAATTGATTTCAATTGGTTATAAGTGTAATTAATTGGAGATCAATGATGTGTCATAATTTGATTGGTTAAGACTACATTTTATGGTGAGGTTGCATACACCTAATTAATTAGATAGTTAAACATTAATTATTCAATGAGTAATTTGTGCAATTACCTTTTGATTAAAGTAAATTTGGAACCAATTAAGTTTGAAATTAGAGTGATTGGAGCCATTTAATGTTAATTGGGAGCTAATTTGGGACTTATTAATGTTAATTGTGTTGAAACCATTTTCTAACAAATGACCTCTGCTCACCATTTCATCGATATCTCTCAGAATATTTTGAATATGTGAATGAGGTTAATTTTCCTAGAAACTAGACATCCGGGGCTTCAATTTGAGCATAAGAATGAGATAATTCCGATCAGAATTGAGTCAAATATGATTTTTCGAAGTTGGCTCTATAAGCTGTTATAGCAGCTACGAGAAAACCAAATTTTGGCTTTCTCCCCACTCCCACCAATCTCTCCATTTAATACACCAGATTTTCCTCAAGGCTAAAATAAGGTCTAGGTTCATGATTCTTTGTCAACTCTCATTAAATGACCTTCTGATAGGTCACAATCTGAATGACCTCTTGTGATTAACCCTAATTAATTAATTTAGCCAAGTAATTAATTAATCAATTAATCATGCAATTTTATGGAAGTACAAACAAATCACCAATCAACTAAATATGCAGCGGAAAATAAATAACACGGTGATTTGTTTACGAATGGGGAAAACCCTAATGGCAAAAACCCCACCGGGTGATTTTCAGGTCACCACTTTCGAAACTCCACTATTATCAAATCAAGCGGTTACAAGTAAAGGAATCCCAAGTACCTTACCAACCTACAGTTGAACCCTTACCCCAATACCCAATTGGACTTGATCTGTAGTGACAGTCTCCACCTTTGATGCACGGCTCCCAAGTACGTGACTAACCAATGCGCGGATCCAAGTACGCGACTTCAGAATACCAACTGAGGAAGAATGGTTGGCTGCAAAGTTCTTCAGTTCATCCACTTGATGAATAGCAGGAAGATGCTTGGTTACAAAACCCTATGGTGCAAATACACAACAACTTCTTAATGGAAGATGAACTAGGTCAAGAACTTCGTCTGTTGATCACAATTTGCTTAAACAGAGATTGCTCAATGATGATGCAACTTGTGTCACCCAAAATGGCTCTTAAAATAATCATTTTATATGTTTAGGGTTAGAAGAAAAGAAGGCCCAAAAACATATTTACGGATCCCAAGAAAATCAGATTGGAAATCTGACTTTTTAAATCTCGACAGATAGCAGGTGTCGAGGTAACTGTCGAGAGGTGTCGAGCTTTAAAAACTTTGCACTTCAGCTTGCTTTCTCTTGGACAGACTTGATGACTTCAACACTTGACCTTGAAACATTGTTTCTTGAAGTATTAAAAACACCTAGAACTACCCAATTACAAGCAAAGTGCGTTTTGTCAAAGGATTAGCCAATTTACATAACTAAGTGACATATGTTCTTAAACAAGTTAAAACATATATGTCCTAACAATCTCCCCATTTGGCAATCCGTGACAAAACCACAACAAACAAATGAGCATATGAGAGAAGTCATAAATCACTCAACTCATATTCACTTGTTGATTACAATAAAATCTATCCTAACACAAACTCTTGAAAAACTTTGCAAGAAGAGAGCTTATGATAAGTAAACTTTGACAACCTGTATTTCTGAAACACTTTAAACAAAACTCATCAAGGCATCTTGTGTGAAACAGAAATAAATAGATTGCATACAAGTATAAAGAACATGTGTATAAAGATAGAAAAGAAACAACACATGAAGAGAGAGGTGAAAGAAACATACATCAACATATATAAGAGATAAGATAAGTACAATGTATGTAAAAATGGTCAAAGGACCTTATATACAAGACCAATGTATCTAAGAGATAAGAAAAAAATACATATAGCCTCACTACATCCCTCAAAAAAAATGACAACACTCCCCCTATCAAAAATGTCCTATACTAACTCTCCCCCTAAGATGACTACTCTCATAGCCCAAAACTACTCCCCCTTTTTGTCACGAGTGACAAAGGGTAGAGTGTCATGTAGACATCTCATCGGCAGAGCTAGCATCCCCATCATCATCATCCTCATCATCCTCAGAATCTGACGCTGCTGGAGTAGATGGTGAAGGAGTAGCCTCTGGAGCAAATCCACCCATGATCGCTTGCCGTCGTGCAATACGACCCACACGAACATTCACCTGATACAACTCAGCAGAGAGTGTATCAAGACGAGTGTCCATGCGCTGCAGCTGCGACATGATATCACCAAGGGATACATCGCTCGAAGAGGAAGAAGGAGCAGATGTAGATGGAGCTGATCTGGATGGCGCTGAACGGGAGGGAGGAGTGGCACCTGGCTGTCTTAACCTGAACTGCGCCTCACTACGTTTTACGGTAGCGGCATCTATGGCAGATATGTGTGTGAAGTGGTCGGACACAGGAAAGGGAACGGAAAAATGGCGTAGAATCCGCGTGATAGCAGAAGGAAAGATGAGCTTATCACGGGACGCCGAATCAAGATAAACCTCTATGATAGACCGGATGAAGTGAGAAGGGAAGTATATGGTAAGGTGCTCAAGTAGAGAAAGCAAAAATCGAGCACGAGGCTCTGTGATAGAGTTATAGTGAGAAAGAGGATGGAGAACAAAAGTCATCACCATGTTAATGAATCTAGGACCTTTAGCAAAAGGCCTACATGATGTGAACTGATGCTCACCCCAATCAGCAGGGCGCTCACAAAAAGCAGAAATGAGCTCATCTTTGGACACAGTCCTCAGACGCTCACAAGAGGGGTAATCTGGAAACTCTATCCTAGGTACCCTAAGCACATCCACAACAAGTTGCGGTGTGACAGGAATGCGCATACCTCGAACGCGAGTGACAAAATGATGTACTGAAAGATCAATCCAGTGCATGTTGGAGTAGAACTCCTGTATCAGCACGAGAGGGCAAGTGACCGGGATGTCACACAGTGACCTCCATCCCCTACTGTTAATGACAGAGGGAAGGTCAGTATCGGCGAAGTCCGCCAGAATAACTTGGCGTTCCGAATGAACACCTCGTTTAGAAAAGTTCTCCGAAAATGCCTTATGGGCATCTCCATCACGGAACCGAATATTAAAGGGAGTAGTATCTGAAGAAGTAGAAGCTCCAGAACGCAGAGGGTTCCGAGCAGGAGTGGATTTACGTTTGGGTGCCATAGACACTACTAACGTAAAAGAATGAGAGAAAGAGAGAGAGAGACACTCAGAAAAGTCCCAACACAGTTCAAATATATCAAATATGTTGAACAACAAGTACGTATGAATGGGAATGCATGAGCATGTGACATGCAAAGAAAAAAACTTCATGGGCTCAGCCCAATCCAATCCTAGCAGCACACAAACATAAAGCACACATCTAAATGCATGTAAATATCATTATAATGCAAATGAAATGCAATGTATGACATTTTGAAATCATCTAAGTACAAACCCAACCCAAAATTTCAATAAAAACTCAACAATTTTGAAAAACCCCAAATTTTTATGAAAAATCCCAAAAACTAGGTTTTCAAAACATGAAATGCATGAAAAAGGAAGAGACAAGAGATCTTACCAAGTGATTGGAGCAAGAAATGATCAAGATCCAAGAGGGTTGGAAGATTTGAGTGAGAGGAGAGTGAAAAGGAGATGAACAGCCACAGAGAGATCGAGAGAGATCGAGTGAGAAATGAGTGAAAATCGCGAACAGAATATATATAGACACCTCAGTAATTCTCGACAGCTGAGGTGTCGAGAGGTATCGAGGATGCTGTCGAGATAGGTATCGAGAATTTGGTCGTCGACAGATGGAGGTATTGAGAGGTATCGAGATACAAGGAGAGATTCAGATACGAGAAGCTCGATCGATCGCGAGGGTGTCGAGAAGGTATCGAGGAGACAGAAGAAATCTCGATCGATCCACAAGGTATCGAGACAGGTGTCGAGAAAGAAGACTCAAACAGCATAAGTGAATCTCGATCGATCCAACAGGTGTCGAGAATCTATCGAGAGGACAGAGACTTTCTCGATCGATCCATCAGGTGTCGAGGAGGTGTCGAGATTGCAATAAGAAACAACTTGAGAAGCTCGACAGATGACCAGGTATCGAGGAGGTGTCGAGGGAGGTGTCGAGCCAGCTGAAAAAGGCAGTTTTTCGAGAAGGGAAAAACACAGACATGAATGCAATCCAACACACATCTCTACCAAAGATCCACTCAACATTTAAACCTCTCAAAAACATCTCTCAACAAGAAAATAGGCACAAGGATCATGCAAAACACACACATACACTAAACAAGTCTAACCAATTTTATATTTCAAAAACAAGTTATGACAGTTTAGTGAGCATACATTAGCACATGTAAAACCTTTGTGATGGCCAAATCACATTGTACCTGCACATGTATCAAAAGTAGCAAAGAATATTGCGTGTTGTGTGTGAAAAAAATATCGCAAGATTGCATATGTGTATAGATGTTATGACGATCTGAGATATGAGAAAATAACTTTTAACTCACACACAATCATAACTGTTTGATGGGGACTATCACCTTTAAGGTACATCCTATAACTCCCACATCTCCTAGAATACACGCTTGCAACCATATTTAAGCATTTTTAATCTTTTTGCTTTTTATTTTCTTTGCATATTTTCTTTTATTTTAGCATATCATACATGGGTATATAAAAGAGAGAAAAGAAATACCCAAGATGTTAAGCATTTGACATTGCACTTTTGCTATGCCGAAGCATACGAATGTCTTTGACACTGCACTTTTGCTATGCCGAAGCATACAGGTGTCATATTATGATTGGCGGGCAATAGTGGTGAGATGGTTATTTATGCCTTACTCTTAGGATTTTCTAGTCCTACCCGTCAAAAAGAGTGATATGAGTGTTAAGTTTTAAGAGATAACCTAATCTTACTCATCACAAACAAAAGCCACAAAGCTCACTTGCTTAGTTGTGTATAAAGATGCTCATCTAAGCTACAAGAGATACAAAGTTTAGAAAACTTTGTTTCATTGGCCATCCAAGGTACACAAGTACCAAAGTACACACAACACACATTGTTTTTGTATTTTTCAATTTTTCAAAAAATTTTTTTTTTAATATCAAAAACAAAATAAGCAAAACTGAAAATAAACAAACAAAAACATGTTATCAAAGCAAAGCAAAAACTAGACTGACTCAGCAGAAAAGAAAAACACACAAGCAATGCAACAAACAAACAAAAACAAGAAGGGAGAAGAAAGTGATGAAATCACTTAGAATCCTTTTTCTTCCACTCCTTGGAAGAACCTTTCCTTTGATTGAATCCTTGAACAGGTGGTGAGGGGGAAGAATTTAAACCGTTCAAGTTCGAAAGGAACATGAGGGCTTTCAGAAGATCTCCAAGAGGAGCAAGAGAGGATTGAAGCTGATTTTGGCTTCCAGATGCTATCATGCCATTGCTCTTTTGAGTGGCTAACCACTTATAGCAATTTGGTCGAGTGTGACTAGTAGCCCCACAATAATGACAGAGATGCTGCTTCTTTTGTTTAGGCTTTTGAGAGTTAGCCTTTTTAGCCCTAGGGTTTTTAGCATCTTTCTTATCTAGCTTAGGGGGTGCTCCTAAGATAGATTTTCCCTTGTCTAAGTTCTCACTAGCTAATTTAGTCTTAACATCAATGTTCTCAATTTCAATGTTATTAGCAGGAGGAACAAAAACAGTATTGCTAGTAGAAGCAGTATTAGAGAAAGAAATACCATACCCCAAACTAGTTCGATCCGAAGCAGATTTCTGGTTGCTAAGTATATCATCAAGCTTTGTACTTGAGGTCCTTTCCAGTTGAGCTCTGACTTGAAACAGCTCCGCTTCAAGCTTCTTGGTCTTCTCAGCCAAAAAGTTGTTCTCAAATCTCAGTGCTCCAATAGTTTGATTCGCCTCATCAAACTTCGTGGACAACTCTTCGCGATCGAGTTCCACAGCACTGAGCTTCTTGGTGGCCAGCCTATATAATTTCTCATGTTTTTCAGAGAGCTTGTAAAGCTTCTCATAGGCTGAATAGATATCATCTTGATCATCCATCTTCTCAAATTTGGACTCCACCAATTCTTCTTCTTCATCCACTTCTTCAACAATCCCTTCAGTAGGATTGACTGTGGCAGTGAAAGCATTTAGGATTCCGTCATCCTCATTGTCGGAATCATCTTCAGGCTCAGTGTCACTTAGGGTTACAGCAAGGGCCTTGCTTTTCCCAATGCTCTTCAGATATGTAGGACACTCATGTTTCATGTGTCCGAACCCATGACACCCAAAGCACTTTGGTCCTGTAGGAACAGTATACTGACCGCCCTCCTTAGCATCCTTCTTCCCTTTGTCTTGGCTTTTAAACTGAGAAGAACTGAACTGCCTGCGGTCCTTGTCGAAGCTCCTTCCATTGGCATTCTTCATAAACTTTTTGAACTGCCGAGTAATGTAGGACTTCATCTTGGAATCTTCATCATCAGAAGACTCATCTGTATCACTGCTCTTCGCCTTCAAGGCCATGCTTTTGCCTTTATTAGACTTGCCAATCCTAGATAACCCTATCTCATAGGTCTGTAAGTTTCCAACCATCTCAGTCAAAGGAATCTTGTCTATATCCTTTGATTCCTCAATTGCCGTAATCTTGGCATGAAATCTCTCAGGTAGAGATCTGAGCACCTTCCTTACAATCTTGGGTTCAGGGATGGCTTCCCCAAGATTGAAGGCTGAGTTCACTATGTCCTTGAGCTTGGCATAGAACTCATCAAACGACTCATTCTCCTTCATCTTAATTTCTTCAAAGCTTGTGGTGAGCCTCTGAAGCTTTGAATCTTTGACAGCCTTTGTTCCTTCATAGGTTGTCTGGAGGATGGTCCAAGCCTCCTTAGCAGTTTTAGTTGAGGATATCTTCTTGAACTCCTCATTGGTGACTGCACTAAATAGGGCATTTAACGCTCTGCTGTTGAAGTTAGCCGCCTTGATCTTAGCATCATCCCAATCGGCCGGTTCTTCTTTTGGCTTAGTCCAGCCAATCTCTACAGCTTGCCACACCTTCTCATCTAAAGACTGCAAGAAAGCTCTCATGCGTACTTTCCAGTATGCATAGTTAGTGCCATCAAATAAAGGAGGTATGATTAAAGATTGTCCTCTATCCATGACAACCAGGGGTCAATGGATCAACACAGCAAAGATTAAACCTAATCAGAGTGTGCCTGCTCTGATACCACTTGATAGGTCACAATCTGAATGACCCCTTGTGATTAACCCTAATTAATTAATTTAGCAAAGTAATTAATTAATCAATTAATCATGCAATTTTATGGAAGTACAAACAAATCACCAATCAACTAAATATGCAGCGAAAAATAAATAACACGGTGATTTGTTTACGAATGGGGAAAACCCTAATGGCAAAAACCCCACCGGGTGATTTTCAGGTCACCACTTCCGAAACTCCACTATTATCAAATCAAGCGGTTACAAGTAAAGGAATCCCAAGTACCTTACCAACCTACAGTTGAACCCTTACCCCAATACCCAATTGGACTTGATCTGTAGTGACAGTCTCCACCTTTGATGCACGGCTCCCAAGTACGTGACTAACCAATGCGCGGATCCAAGTACGCGACTTCAGAACACCAACTGAGGAAGAATGGTTGGCTGCAAAGTTCTTCAGTTCATCCACTTGATGAATAGCAGGAAGATGCTTGGTTACAAAACCCTATGGTGCAAATACACAGCAACTTCTTAATGGAAGATGAACTAGGTCAAGAACTTCGTCTGTTGATCACAATTTGCTTAAACAAAGATTGCTCAATGATGATGCAACTTGTGTCACCCAAAACGGCTCTTAAAATAATCCTTTTATTTGTTTAGGGTTAGAAGAAAAGAAGGCCCAAAAACATATTCACGGATCCCAAGAAAATCAGATTGGAAATCTGACTTTTTAAATCTCGACAGATAGCAGGTGTCGAGGTAGCTGTCGAGAGGTGTCGAGCTTTAAAAACTTTGCACTTCAGCTTGCTTTCTCTTGGACAGACTTGATGACTTCAACACTTGACCTTGAAACATTATTTTTTGAAGTATTAAAAACACCTAGAACTACCCAATTACAAGCAGAGTGCGTTTTGTCAAAGGATTAGCCAATTTACATAACTAAGTGACATATGTTCTTAAACAAGTTAAAACATATATGTCCTAACACCTTCCATTCATATTTCCTCCACCATTACTATATAAACCACCACTCTCCTTCATTCCAAAGCACACCAAAATCTCCTCTCTTCTCCTCTCTTGAGTTCTAGTGAAGTTGAGTAGTTTTGTCATATCTTGGTCTTCCTGAGACTCAAGATATTGAGTGAGACTCAAGATATTGAGTGAGACTCATTCTTCTTCTCCTAGCTCTTCTTTTCCTGCACCTTTAGGACCTCTACCAAGAGTCTCCTCTTCTCCCGTATGGATATTGCATGAAGGTATAATCTCTTTCCCTAGCTTGTTTTTTGTGATGCCATGATAAGAATTTAGGATTAAAGCATGATAGTAATTATTTAAATTCTCTTGAATATGTTTGAATGTTCTTAAATATTCTTATGTGTTCTTCACATGTTCTTGGTTGTTCATCACATGTTCATGCATAAACATTATTTTTGATCTTAAATCCACATCAAAAATATAAAAAACATGTTTGTTTCATAATTCTTTCAAGTCCTTGAATCTAGGATATCATCATACACACACATTCACTAGAATTTATTTTTCAATCCAAATGAAATGCTTAATAAATTGAATTAGGGTTTATCACATGCACACACTTTAAATTCAATATGTAAATTGATTGACATATTGGATGATATGATATGAATGTTCGCCTCCATAGTCTAGAAGACCAGTTTCACCGGGCAAGGTGGGTGCCTAACACCTTCCCACCTTGTAAAATAGCCTCCAAATTTAGATCAAGGGTTAGTAGATCAAATGTTTATCCATGTAATTTTTTTAAATTGTAACTAGGAAACAAAGCCATGTACTTTATCTTAGATTGTATCTAGAACCAAAGTCATGTAATTTTCCTATGATCAATGTAAATTTCAAATTAATAAAATGAGGGATTTTTCAATTATGGTTTTCTTATTTTTCTAATAATTAAATAAGTGGCGACTCCATTGTAAAACCCTTAATCTAAGGGGAAAAATATAACTAGTCAAACCACCATTTTGAGAGGCAATAACACGACTCCATCCATTCATATGGGTTTGGCCCAACATCATAAAACGGCCGGGGGCGCGGTCTCTCACATTCTTGTTTCCTGTACACGGCGGGGGGCCCTTTATACTGCCTGCCGTGAAGGGTTTTTACTATTTTACCCCTTAACTGCTTTTGTCTAGGTATGGGTGTTCTTCCAGACCACCTACTGGTCTGTCAGTTGCTCAGCCACTACCACTTACCTGTGTTGGCCATGCCACATCCCATTACCAAACAAATAGTCTTATTTTGTTTGCTTGCTTACCGTGACATTCTCATCCGGATAAAGGTGGGCATTCTCTCTCACCATCCCTTATGGCATGCATCTAGTGATTCCAATTCATCTTTCCCTCTTTTGGGTGGTATGTCATCCCAGGAAGACATTTTCCCCAAAAGAGTTTGAGCAAGAACCCCAGAATAGGCTCTCCTCTTCTCCCCATCGCCAGACCATACCTTCTCTTACCTCTAACCCATGGCCCACTACTTCTATATTGGCTAGGTACAGGTTGGTTGTGTCTGAGCCTTGTGTGTGCTCCACTTCCATATGTGTTCATGGTTTGTCTGCTGCTCATGCGTTCGCCATGACTTGAAGGCTTGTTTGTACATTCTACTGCTCATTCTTGACCTCTTGTGGTGTTAATGTTTCCCTGAGCCTTCGTTCTTTATGTCTTACTTCCTTCCCGGGCTGGGCCTTACATGATTGTGGCTTATTCCTTCTCTAATCCATTCTTTGCCTCTTTCGCGGATCTGCTAGCACTTCTGCCGTGCCATTCTGTCATTTTTGCTGTGCTATTGTTTGACCCGCGCTTGCTGGGCCTCTATTGGGCCTGCTGTATGCTTAATTCCAGTGGCCCAGTATTGTCATTGAGCTAGTATTCATGCTATTTTTTGGGCTTCCTTGGCCCATTCCAATGCTTCCAGGCTCCTTTGGCCCATCTCATCCTTTTGGGCATTCTCGGCCTGTTTCCTTTCCTTGGCATCCTCAGCCCATTTTACTTCCATGGGCTTTTGCTAAGTCTTTTGGGTTTCTCCGGCTCTAATTACCATATCCTTTGCTCTTGGGGTTCGTGAGCTTTCCATCAACCCCTTACTCATTTAATTCATTACTTCAGGCCTCTTTGGCCCATTCTTGCTTGCTTTCTATTTCATATAATGCCCATGGGTTTACTACTTCTTTTCTCTGGGCTTTTTTAGGCCCGCTTGCTTTCTCTGAGGCCCATTTATTATTTTCTAGGCCTATGATTCATTATTCCTGCCATTCGGGCTCAATAGTTTTCTTCTCAATTTACCAACTCTTTTCCTCCCATATTGTTGTGCTTCTTCTTGCTATCGGGCCTCTCTGCCAAAGTGGGCATCAACAAAAATTATATATTGTTCATGCAAATAAAAAATTTGTTATTGTTATTTTTTTTTATAGAAGAAACATGTATCATAATGTACAATTTACGAGAACAATAAAATAAATAAATGTAATCCTGCTCAAGAAATAGATTATTTATTATTTAATATGTATATGTGATTGTTACTCGAGGCCATTTGGGCCTTACCCCAGAAGGGGGGCCCTCCGTTTGTAAAAACTAAAAAGGGTGAGAGTGGCAATGTGGCATTAAGATTGATTGAGCTTTGTAGAAGAGGGTTTGGTTCTTGAAGTTGGGCTTGAATTGAAGGGGTTAGGCCTAACCCAATAGAGGACAAACTAGTTTGGTTGGGGTAGGCGAGAAGTGAAGTTCAAAAAAGTTAATAAAAATTTTAAAGAAGTAAAAAGTGAAAGTTAAAAAGGTGAAGAGTGAAAAAAAATTGTGAGTAGAAATAGTGAATTGTACCCAGTGCAATACCCTAGGTAGTAGGATATTGCACCGGATCCTAATCTGGTTATGTAGGATGGAACCCCTTATTTGGCAGGAGAAGGCGAATGGGGAGTGTTTGCAAGATCAAATGACGTATTGCTCGAGGAGGCTGTTGCATCAGTATTTGTCTAATAAATAGAAAATGTACCACATTCTAGCCCATCAAGCCTAAAATTTACCCTCACATCAGTTCAAGCAAAGTTATGTAAAAAAACATGATTGTTGCAATAATTGTATAAATTTACATTAACACTACTTGTATGGTCAATTTTTGTAGCCCAAGCCCACGAGATGTGGAGTACGAGCCCAATAAACCCAAGACAATGAATTTGTAGAGCGTGGGTGAAAGAACTGGGCCGGATATGAATTAAACAAGAGTTGGTTATAGTATTTGTGAGTAATGTAACATGCGATTACGTAAAAACCATGGTAGACTTAATGTCCGAAGAGGAGTTTTATTGATAGAAATTAGGTTACAAGTTCCAGAGCTACAGTAATATGATTTTTTGTTCTTCTTCCTCTTTTTTCGATCCCCCTCTCTATCAGGAGCTCTCCTTCTTTATATAGCCTCTTTCCCAATCATCCCAATCGTCCACTTGTCCTCCATCTGCTTACATACTTGAGTATAGGTCACATCAAGCATCTTCTCTGACTTTTTTGGGAGTGGCGGTAGTTGAGGTTGTATTGTTCAGAGGTCTTCTCCACATAAATGCGGCCAGAAAAGTTGCTGCAGGGCATTAAATGCGGTGGTGGCAGCTTTTCCTTGAGATATTTCTTCATCCTTATCATTCCCAGGGATGCCCAGAGCTTACCTTTGTCACCAAGATTGCCAGGAAGGGCATTTGGGCTTTCTGTACATCTATTTGATCAGAACTATTTGTATCCGAAGAGTAAAACCTCCTCGGACAAAGGGTGATCTCTTCGGATTGTACTCTCCCGCCATCTTTGGGTTCGTTGCCCTCAGGTGAACTCTATCCCAGCCCATTATTACTCTTCGGACATAAAGTAATCTAAAAAACAGTGCCCCAGGCCCAATTGGTAGATCTGGGCTTTTACCCCCCACAATAGCCCTTCAAAATCTCAATTTTTCACTCGCATCCGAAGAGAAAAAGTGTGATTTTGACTTGCCACGGAGTACAAAGTTTAAGAACAGCCACGTGTCTGAACTGGCGCGTGTGTAGGCATAGATATAAGCGCTTCATCATTGCCGCTACGGTTTCCATATTCCCAAGGCGCTGCATTAATTGCACCAGGTGGCGTCTTGCCCTTTGTATCCAACGGTGAATGATTGATCTGACGGACGTGGTTCTTCCCCGGGGTTTAGGCGAAATAACTTCCGCCCCTTCACGTGACCCAGTATAAATCCTCAGAAGAAGTTATTTCTTCCTCACTTTGCAAATTTTCAGACACTCCAGCAAGAACAAGCACGCGACTCCGTCCAAATCTCTCAGTCACCGATTCCATTCTTCCCCAGAGTCTTCACGAATCTTTCTACGAGCCAGAAAATCTTTCTCCGACCTAGTTCTCGTAAGTCGTCGTCCATCAAATCCTTTAGTTTTCTCTTCGGCCAGCCATCTTTTCATTTTTAAGTGCCATGGGTAAACTCCAGTATTTGGTAGATAGCCCTGAGCAAATGGAGGCGTTTAGGGCCGCATATTGCATACCTCCAAACGTGGGTGTAAGGTATTGCTCCCCAGAAAAAATACTAACGGATCGGAAGACGGGCGAAGTGGTTATCCTCCTCATCGCCTTTCTAGAAGGAGGGATGACCATCCCTATGGGTCCCATCACCGCTAGTTATCTTAGGAACCATAGGATTAGCCCGGATTAGTGCGCGCCCAACATGTTTAGGATCCTAGGAGCGGTTGAGGATCTGAACCGCCATTTAGGATTGGGCCTCACCTGGCTTGATGTGGTGCACATGTATGAGTGCCACAGCCAACAAGGGGCGGGATACTATCTCAAATCCCGGTCCGACGAGGTTAAACTCATCTCCTGCCTACCCAAATCCAACAAAAGGATGAAAGAAGATTACGTAATTGTCTCAGGCGCATGACATGACGGTCCCCACTGTCCAACCAAGTCAGGAGAGCCAGGTGGGACATGCTAGATTTAGGTTCACTAACAGTAGGCTTAGGATTCCCGCCCTTTTAACAATTTTTAATTCTCTGTGTTATTATTTTCAGGTTTCTAATACAGTTTTGCTGTGATTTTTAACAGATAGGAACCGTGTTTCTCCTCGGCTTAGCCTTACCAATACTGCCGCTCTCAACTACCTATTAAGATCGGAGATCTTTGTGAGCGAGGACGGGCAGCTGCGGTCGGCTCCTCTTATCCTCGGGTACATGACGAAAAAGAAAGACTGCCAACCGATCGCAACGCTATAACACAAGGGGATCACCGTCTCAACCTAATAAACGTTGCTTGGAAAGGTTTTTTAGCACCACACGACCTTCCACCAGTGCCACACCCTAGCCCACGGGGGGTACCACTGCTCGTCCAACCAGTTGCCCAAGTCCCCCTCGAACCGGTGGTTGCTAGTGAAAGAGTTGGCTCTTCGACCTCCTCACTAGAAGAGCAAATAGACAAATTTCAATTTAGAGGAGAAGCTTCGGGTGGGGTACAAGTTATTCCGTCCTCGGACTCCGAAGAGGAGTTTGATAGGCATTCCAGCGCCCATCCACCCCTTCTGGTAACTGCCATTCCTGAAGTCTCTTCGCACGAGGAAGACATGGCAGATTTAAGGGTGCTAATGAAGAACAGAGGGAAGAAGCCCGAGCTAAAAGGCACTGGGACTTCTTAGCCAGTGGCGAATCTGCCTCCGCCACCACCTCAGGTTCCTGACCCCGGCCTAAAGCCCGTACCGAACCTGAGGAAGAAAAGGCCCCTCGAGACTGAGGAGAGGGAAGTGGTGGTGGTGCCACCTAAAACAAATAAGCAACAGAAGGTGGCGAGAGACCACCGGAACAGAAGGGGCTCGTCTGTTGAGAGCCGGGAAGAGAATGTTGTGGCTGAGGTCCGCCGAGCAGGGCCTCGCACGTGGTCTCCGAGGTTGGAGCTGGATGGCGCTCCGATCCCTTGGGACACCTCCTTCAGAAACTACGATGGGGGAAGGGCAAGCTTTGTTGCTGAGGCCTTGGAGCAGCCACTCCTCCTCCCCCACGACATGGAGTCCTACAGGCGCTTCAACCAGCAGGAACTCTTTCTATCCCTTAAGAGGGATATAGCCATGGTAAGTGGGCTTAGTCTGCTCAATCCTCTCTTTCAATACTCTCTTTTTTGTGCCTTATACTCGGAATTTCCATTATGCAGGTTACACAGCAAATCTACGTGGCCGAGGAGTGGAACAAAAAGGCCTACATCGAAGCCCAAGCGGAGGCCCACTCTCGGTTCGAGGCTGAAAAGTCCCTGGGCAGTCTGAAGGAAGAATATGCTCACTTATCCGAGCAATTCAAAGATATGACCAACCAGCGGAACAGCCTCAACGCTGGCCTGAAAACTGCTGAAAGGCAGGCCGAGGAGCAGCGCAAACAGCTAAATATGGCCGAAATCAACTTGGCCACTGAGAGAGAGCTAGTAAAAGGGCTCAGAGATGAGCTTAAAAAAGCCAGGGAAGCTGCCCTACTGGCTGAAAAGAATGCTCAATTAGCCAAGGAAGCAGTAGAGGCCGAGAGGAAGGCAGCGTATACGCTGGGGGTGGAGGAGACCCAACTCAGCCTTACCGAGTAGTTTGCCGTGGTTGGCCGGGACTACTGCGATATCACGTGGGCCAAGGCTTTAGATGCTGCTGGAGTTCCTGCAGATTCTCCCTTGAGGCTGCCTGGGAGTATATACTATGATCCAGAGATCCGTGTACTCTCAGAAGCTGAGGAGCATCCTCTAGCCAGCCAGGCCCCTCCTGCCCCCGCAGAAGCAACTAAAGAGTCTGCGGGTACAAAGGAAAAAGACGGAGAACAAGTCCCAGACCTTGCTGCTGCCCAGCCCAGCCAAGTGACTGATCCCTCAACTGTTCGGACATAGATTTGATGTGGCTAATAGTTTTTTCTTACTTGTAGTATTTTTTTTTTTTTGTAAGAGCTTGTAAACCTTTTTATTCAGATTAATGAAATCCTATCTTTTGCATTTCAATACGCTTGTTGCTTAAATTATAAACCTCGTTATTACAGCAATCAACTTGAACAATATGCTAACAGTAGTAAAGGCAAATTCAAACATGCTGTCATGACAATAAGGCCAATAATTTAGACCAATGCCGAAGAGAGTAGGTTACGCAACAGTTAAAAAAAAATAAGGGAGATGAGTGACGAAAATTTTACAAGCTTTCATGCGAGCGTGTAGAGCAGGGTTTTAGCTGAGGAGTTTAATGGTAACTTAAATGCATTCAAGGATTTCGAGCACGATAAACTCAAACTCTGGGAATAACTATATAAAGATGCTGTTTACGCCAAATAATCCAATCCGAAGATTACCGCTATGATCTAATGTATGTTTAAATATTTAGAGATCTTGGAACGAGTGTTAACTAACCCAAATCATCTGGTCCGAGGACTACAGGCATGATTGGATTTAAGTTTAAACACTTAAGGAGCAGCAACAGTGTTAACTAACCCAAATCATCTGGTCTGAGTACTACAGGCATGATTGGATTTAAGTTTAAACACTTAGGGAACAATAACAGTGTTAACTAACCCAAATCATCTGGTCCAAGGACTACAGGCATGATTGGATTTAAGTTTAAACACTTAAGGAACAGTAACAGTGTTAACTAACCCAAATCATCTGGTTCGAGAACTACAAGCATGATTAGATTTAAGTTTAAACACTTAAGGAACAGTAACAGTGTTAACTAACCCAAATCATCTGGTCCGAGGACTACAGGCATGATTAGATTTAAGTTTAAACACTAAAGAAACAGAAACATATATAGAATTAGCATATTAATTGGAGAGAACGTTCAATTAATAATAGTATCTTTTAAGGTTATTTACATTCCAAGGGCGTGGTATTACATGACTATCCAAGTCTTCTAAGAAATACACCCCAATGCCAGCCCCTGAAGTAATGCGATACGGCCCTTCCCAATTGGGTCCTAGCTTTCCCCAAGTTGGGTTCTTGGCAGTACCCACAACTTTCCTCAGCACCAGATCGCTAGGTTCTAGTGGCCTTAGCTTTACGTTAGCGTCGTAACCTTGCCTGAGCTTTTGCTGGTAATGTGCCAGTCGAACCATTGCACTTTCCCTCCTTTCCTCAATCAGATCCAGACCCCTCTCTAGCTGCTCGTTGTTGCTAGTCGGACTGAACGAGCTAGTTTTTAATGTTGGGAACCCGGTTTCCAAAGGAATGACAGCCTCAGCCCCATAGGTCATTGAGAAGGGGGTCTCCCCGGTAGACTTGCGAGGCGTAGTTCTGTAAGCCCAAAGCACATGTGGCTGTTCTTCTACCCATTTGCCCTTCGCGTCATCTAGCCTCTTATTCAAGCCATTCACTATGACCTTGTTGATTACTTCTGCTTGCCCATTACCCTGGGGATAGGCAGGCGTGGAGTATCTATTTATGATCCCCAGCTCGTTACAATAATTCCTGAACGCTTTGCTATCGAATTGTAGGCCATTGTCCGAGATGAGAGTGTGAGGAACTCCAAACCGAGTGACAATGTTCTTCCACACAAACTTTTGAATGTCAACGTCTCTGATATTAGCTAGCGGCTCTGCTTCGACCCACTTGGTGAAATAGTCCGTACCGACCAGAAGGTACTTCTTGTTTCCCGCAGCTTTAGGGAATGGTCCAACAATATCCAAGGCCCATTGGGCGAAAGGTCATGGGCTAGATAACGGATTGAGAGTTCCCCCTGGTTGGTGAATGTTTGGGGCGAAGCGCTGACATTGATCACACTTTTTAACATACTCGTGGGCTTTTTTCTGCATGTTCGGCCACCAATAGCCTTGAGTAATAGCCTGATGAGCCAAAGACCTTCCTCTCGTATGGCTTCCACATATTCCTTCATGTAATTCTTCTAGCAATAGCTCGGCCGATTCAGGATGCATGCATAGTAAATATGGTCCTGAATAGGAGCGTTTATACAATCTCTGGTCTTCGGATAGCCAGAACCTGGTCGCCTTCCTTCGAATTTTATCAGCTTCCTCTCTTTCTTCAGGCAAGATGTCTTCTTTCAAGAATTTAACTATGGGGTCTATCCAGCAAGGTCCAGTCCTAACTTGATGAACCTGAATTACATCCTTTTTTGTCTCTGTAGGTCCATGCAAGTCCTCAACGAGAATAATTCTAGGAAAATTTTGCGTCGAGGAGGTAGCAAGCGTGGCCAAAGAGTCGGCATGTGCGTTACCACTTCTGGGGATGTGCAGCAAACTAAAAGAGTCGAACTCCGATTGCAGACATTTAACTCGACTCAGGTACTCCTGCATTCTTTCGTCTTTCTCCTCGAACTCCCCTCGTACTTGACCCACAACTAACCTTGAGTTCGAGAACAATTCCACGGACTTACCTCCCATCTTTCAGACCATAGCCATTCCCGTTAGCGGGGCTTCATACTCCGCCTCATTGTTCGTTGCCGAGAAGTCCAACCTTAACGACTTTTCGATAATTATTCTTTCAGGGGATATCAACACTAGCCCCACTCCAGAACCTTTTTGATTTGCAGCACCGTCTACATACACTTCCCAACGGGAGGGGTCTTGCTGAGAAATCATGCCAACTGATTTTTCATCCATGTCCGACATGGGCATTACTTCTTCTAGTTAAGGCTCCGTGAACTCAGCCACTAAATCCGCAAGGACCTGGCCTTTGACCGATGTGCGGGGCATATATTTGATATCAAAAGCCCCTAAGATCGTACCCCACTTGGTAATCCGCCCAGTGTAATCGGCGCTTCGGAGTATGGCTCTGAGTGGGAGTTGAGTGAGGACAATGACAGTATGGGCCTGGAAGTAATGAGGTAGCTTCCGCGTGCCGAGTACCACTGCTAGGATAGCCTTCTCCAGAGGCAAGTAACAGATCTCGGCCTCATGCAGTGACTTACTTACGTAATAAACTGGTC
Source organism: Quercus ilex subsp. ballota (assembly GCA_032727855.1). Classification (NCBI taxonomy): domain Eukaryota; kingdom Viridiplantae; phylum Streptophyta; class Magnoliopsida; order Fagales; family Fagaceae; genus Quercus; species Quercus ilex. The sequence continues at coordinate 24,047,639 of CM064919.1, forward strand.
TTTGCACACCGCAGTCTGATCGTATCAACACCAAGCTCACCGCACAGGTAGCTACAGCGATGTAGGCGAACAATACCTCGTCTGGCTCAGGTTTGGACATGATTGGTAGCCGGGCTAAATAATCTTTGAGCTGCTGAAAAGCCAAAGCACACTCTTCAGTCCATTCGAATCCCTTCCACTTGTTGAGCAGAGAGAAAAAGGGCCGACACCTGTCTGCTGATCTAGAGATGAATCGATTCAAGGCAGCGGTCATCCCAGTTAGTTTCTGAACCTCCTTGGGATTCCGAGGAGCTTGTAAATCGTTGATAGCCTTTATCTGGTCGGGGTTAACCTCAATTCCTCTGTGAGTCACCATGTATCCCAAGAACTTGCCGGATCCTACCCCGAATGAACACTTGGATGCATTCAAGCGCAGCTTGTAATTCCTTAGTACCTCAAAGGTACTTTCCAGGTCCTTCACATGCTCAGCAACAACCTTACTCTTTACTACCATGTCATCTATGTAGATCTCGATATTTTTACCCAGCTATGCCTCGAACATCCTCGTCATCATCCTCTGATAGGTAGACCCCGCGTTCTTTAAGCCAAATGGCATCACCTTATAGTGGTAGTTACCAATGGGGGTGACAAAAGCAGTTTTCTCCTGATCGTCCAGAGCTAGTGGTATCTGGTGGTAGCCTTGGAAGGCGTCCAGGAAGCTCATCCGAGGATGGCTGACAGTGGCATCCACCAGTTGGTCGATTTTCGGCATAGGGAAGGGATCTTTGGGGCAAGCCTTATTCAAATCAGTAAAGTCCACGCACACTCGCCACTTCCCACTCTTCTTCTTTACCACCACGGTATTTGCCAGCCACTCAGGATAAAAAACTTCCTTAATAGCTCCGGCTTGTTTGAGCTTCGCTACTTCTTCTCTTACCGCATCAGCATGCTCCTTGGATGGGCGCCGAGGAGGCTGTTTCTTGGGGGTGATCAACGGGTTTACCTTCAAATGGTGACATATGAATTCTGGGTCCACCCCTGGGGCTTCATAAGCGCTCCAGGCAAATACATCGAGATTTCGCTTGAGAAACTCTATTAACTCTTTCCTTTCTTGAAGAGGTAGCTGTGATCCGACTTGGAAGAACTTATCAGGATCATCTCCAATAACCACTTTCATTAAATCCTCACACCGAGTGCCTTCGTCTGGACTTTCGATGGGCAATTCCCGAGACTTTAACTGCTATAAACCCCTTTCGGCTCTGGATGAAGACTCGGCTTCGGGCTCGTGTTGGATGGCAGCCACTAGGCACTGTCGGGCTGCGGATTGGTCTCCTCGGATCTCATGAACCTGCCCCTCATATGGGTATTTGACCTTCTGATGCAAAGTAGAGGAAACAGCCCCTAGTGCATGAAGCCAAGGTCTGGCCACAATTGCCGTATAAGGCGAATACACATCCACAACAATAAAATCCACCTCTACCACTTCGGCCCTGGTTTGCACCGGTAAGCGTATCTGGCCTTTTGGGATGACAGCTCTCCCTTCAAAACTCACAAGTGGGGAGTTGTATGGTATGAGATCCTGGGGTTTCAGGCCTAGCCCCTTGTAGAGGTCAGGGTACATTATCTCCACAGCGCTTCCCTGGTCAACCATCACCCTTTTCACATCGTACCCTCTAATTCTGAGGGTGATAACTAACGCATCATCATGGGGTTGGATGGTGCCAGCCATGTCTTCGTCCGAGAACCCTATAACAAGCGGAGCACCCGACTTAACTCTCTTCGGAACTCTGCCTATATCCCCTGCTGGTGGTCGGCCAACCGACATAACTTTCAATGGCCAGGACCCTGTTCTTCCTGGCACGGCGAAGATGACGTTAATAGTTCCTAGTGGCGGCTTTGAAGGGTCATCTCTTCGTGGCCCTGAGCCCATCTGCCCTCCTCGGCCGCTGGAGGGGTGTAAGAGGTGTCTTAGTCTACCATCACAAACCAGTTGGTCCAAGTGATCCCACAGGCTCCTACAATCCTCCGTAGTGTGCCCATGGTCTTGATGGTACTGGCAGTAGAGATTATGATTACGCCTCTCAAGGTTTCCTACCAACTTATTCGGCCACCTGAAAAACGGCTCGTTTTTAATTTTTTCCAAAACTTGGTGACCGGCTCTTTAAATACGGTATTGACCGCTTGAGGGTTGGTCGATCCTGATTGTCCAGCGAAATCTCTATGCGGTTTACTACTATTGTAGCGATCCGACCGGAAATCTCTCCTCTCCTGGGGGATTGCTTTATCTTTTCCCTTCCCTTGTTGCTGATTCTCTTCAACTCTTTTGTACTTTTCTATACGGTCCATAAGTTGGCGCATATTAGTGACTGGTTTGCCAGATAAGGAGGTCCTTAAATCGTGGTCAGTAGGAAGGTCGAGCTTGAATGTGCTGAGGGCCATTGCATCAGAGTTGCCCTCCATATCATTAAACATCTCCCAGTATCTGTCCGAATACGCTTTCAGAGTCTCGCCCTCGTGCATGCTTAGGGACAATAGTGAAGACAGGGGCCTGGCTACTCTTCGGCAGGTGACAAATCGTGAACCAAATGCCTGAGTGAGCTCTTTGAAGGAATTAATAGAGTTTGCCTTCAAGCCGTCAAACCACCTCATTGCCACTGGTCCCAGACTGGAAGGGAAAACCTTACACATCAGAGCTTCATCTCTGGAGTAGACAGCCATCCTTTGGTTAAAATGACTCACGTGCTCCACGGGGTCCATTTTACCATTGTAGATGGTAAAAGTTGGCTGATTAAAACGCCGAGGGAGTCTTGCCTCCTCAATTCTGCGAGTAAAAGGTGACCGAGATATCTGATTCAAGGCCCTGCTCATAGCATCATTCCCTACACCTCCGCGTGATGGGCTTCTAGATCGCTTTTTGCAATGAGGCTCTTCTTCGTAGGAAAAGGATTCACTGACCGGCATCCGAGATTTCTGCTGATAAGTGACGTCCTGCTCGTCGTCGGAGTCATCATCAGAATATGAGGAAATCCGTTTCCTCTTTGCATGGCGCAACTCCCTCTTCAGTTTCTCAACTTCTAGTTGCAAGCCCCGATTCTCCTCTGCATGGGACACGTGACTTCCGCCGTGTGACTGGCTTTGGCCAGTATGCACAGTGTGCACACTACCCTCACGATCCTGCCCTCTTTCCAAGTTAAGAAAAGGGTCTGCATGTTGGGATGCCCTAGATTCCGCTTGTTGTTGACTTCGTTCTGCCATCACCAACGGTTGTTTTCACTCCTGCACAAGCTCTTCCCACAGACGGCGCCAATTGTAGGGTCAATTTTTGTAGACCAAGCCCACGAGATGTGGAGTACGAGCCTAATAAACCCAAGACAATGAATTTGTAGAGCGTGGGTGAAAGAACTGGGCCGGATATGAATTAAACAAGAGTTGGTTATAGTATTTGTGAGTAATATAACATGCGATCACGTAAAAACCATGGTAGACTTAATGTCCGAAGAGGAGTTTTATTGATAGAAATTAGGTTACAAGTTCCAGAGCTACAGTAATATGATTTTTTGTTCTTCTTCCTCTTTTTTCGATCCCCCTCTCTATCAGGAGCTCTCATTCTTTATATAGCCTCTTTCCCATCAATCGTCCACTTGTCCTCCATCTGCTTACATACTTGAGTATAGGTCACATCAAGCATCTTCTCTGGCTTTTTTGGGAGTGGCGGTAGTTGAGGTTGCACTGTTCAGAGGTCTTCTCCACATAAATGCGGTCAGAAAAGTTGCTGCAGGGTATTAAATGCGGTGGTGGCAGCTTTTGCTTGAGATATTTCTTCATCCTTATCATTCCCAGGGATGCCCAGAGCTTACCTTTGTCACCAAGATTGCCAGGAAGGGCATTTGAGCTTTCTGTATGTCTATTTGATCAGAACTATTCGTATCCGAAGAGTAAAACCTCCTCGGACAAAGGGTGATCTTTTCGGATTGTACTCTCCCGCCATCTTTGGGTTCGTTGCCCTCAGGTGAACTCTATCCCAGCCCATTATTACTCTTCGGACATAAAGTAATCTAAAAAACAGGGCCCCAGACCCAATTGGTAGATCTGGGCTTTTACCCCCCACACTACTCATTTTGCATTTAGTTTTTTTTTTTTTTTTTTTTTTTTTTCTTTTACATATTTTGAGAATGAAGAAAGATAATGGATGATGGTTGTTGTGTGCAAAGAAAAAAGAAACAATTAAAAAAATCATTTTTTTATATTATATTTTAATGAAATGTAGTGTAAAATAGATAATCTGATGTGGAGTATTTTGAAACGCAAGTATATAAAATAGAAAATATTGGTTTTTATGCTAAAATCAACAGAAATTTTTACATGAGTTTATGTGAATATTCAATTGAAGATCTGAGATGGAATCCCAAAGAGAGCCAATGAGGTTTACCTGTTGTCCCAAATGATAGAGAGGAGTCTAAATTTTGCCATTAATGGTCGTTGTTGTTTTCAACAAGGCCCTGCTATCCATCTCACCGTTAAGTATAAAAATGGGTGCTCAGTTATTAAGACACGATCACCCATTTTGTAATCATCTTTGTCGGTAGTCTCACCGTTAAGCCACATCACCCATATGTTGGACAGAACAAAAAAATGAAGCCTAAATCTAAAAATGATGTCGCAGCCGCATAAAGTGGAAAAAATCAATAAAGTTTGTGGGTTATTGATTAGAGAGAAAAAAACCAATGTTTATTAAATTGGTTTTATTTAATAAAGTTAGTTTAATTAATAGAATTTTTTGTCATTAAATAAGAGATATGAGGTTTAAACCCCGCTTATATAAAATACTAATTGGTGTCTAAGTCTAATGATAAATAGAAATCATCATGAAATAGACACCATAATTTTGTAACTCAATTGACCAAATTGTGTCATAAATTACAATTAATTAGTTTTGAATTAAAGATGTTCATAGCTCAATATGACCAGAAGAGTATGAAGTGGGAGAACATGTTGTTACCCCTCTAGTTTCTTATAGTTATGCTTTATGTTATTGATAGTACCTTCTAGTTTACTAAAAAAGGTATAATATAATTTGTTTTGCTTTTCCTTTTTATATAAGTGGTACTTATGACCTGTCTAAAAGGCAAGTATAATCGCAGCTTGAGGGGGAAAAAAGTGTTAACAATAATTCTTCTTTTGTCACCTTATACAACGTGACTTCACAACCCATTGCATCAGAGGCTGAAGATTTTTTTTATTTAATTTTTATGGTTGTCTTTTTTTTTTGGGTAAGGCTAAGCCAGAAATTGAGGCTATTATTATGTGTTGCATTTCTTCACTTCATCTTTTTGAAGTTTTTTTTTTTTTTTTTTTTTTTGGGTGTGGAGAATCTAATTTTTTTAAGGCTAAACCATAATGTCACATTCAACATCACATGAAGCCTCATCATGTTGGCACTCGCCCCAAAAGAAGAAGAAGAATAAAAAAATAAAAATAAAAATTTTAAAAAAAAATTTTAAAAAGCATTGTTTGAATGGTCATTGGGTGGACCATGAACCATCCTAATCGAATTGTCAAAAACGATTCACACACGCAAAGGAGAGTCAGTCATGGCCGCCAAATATCAAGTATGTAGGGTTTTGACTTTTGCGATGAATTTTCTAATACGACCTTCACAAACAATGGTGACATCTCGTAAGCTCTCCTAATTCAGGTCAATTTAGCACAAAATTTAATAAATACTTCCCAGTTCCCAATTTTCAATCATTAGATATAAAGCTGTCATCATAAATAGAAAATTGTGTGATCATCCTATAATCAAAGGCTTCACAAACAAAAACAAAAAAGTTATTTGTTGGGATCATAACCAAAAATGAATACAGGAGTAATACCGGAATACATAAGTGATAGGCATCACAAATATGCCTCATTCAAATATAGGCAAATATGCCACAGACATCCGTTTAAATCTATACTCTATGGCCTAATTATGGAATATAGTAACAATTATGAGACAACCAGCAATAAGTAAGAGTCACATATATAAACTCATCCATGCATAGGTTTAGGTATGAGAGAAATTCTCAAAATACAACGTATGCAAAATATTCCATCGTTGTGAGTGATAACTTTAGGATAAAATTAACTTTAGTTAATAGCACAAAGGGACATTCTGGCCTTTTGCCCCTTTGGGCAAAAATATTTGGCATTATGCTCTTGTTTTAAAACTATATAGGTGCGTGCCCCTGTTTTGATACTCAATGACCCTAAAATCGAGTTACTTAAAGTACTCGATTGGTTTAAAATCGAGTTATGCCCGATCAAATTAAAAAAAAAAAAAAAAATTTGCATAGAACTCGATTTTATGAAAATCGAGTTCCAAAACGTCACTATAAGGCTTAAAAACGCCACTATAGGGCTCTCTAAACTTTCCATGAGACAATTACACTAATAAAAAAAATTTTGCAAAAAAACGCTGCTATGGGGCTTTAAAACGTCACTATAAGGATTAAAAAACTCCACTATAGGGCTCCCTGAACCTGCCATGGGACAATTACACTTAGAATTTTTTTTTTTTTTGCAGAAAAACTCCGCTATAGGACTTTAAAACGTCACTATAGGGATTAAAAAACGCCACTATAGGGCTCTCTGAACCTTGTATGGGGCGATGACACAAATTTTTTTTGCATGGAACTCGATTTCTAGGAACTCGAGTTCCATGCATTTTTTTTTTTTTTTTTTAAAGTTTGATCGGGCGTAACTCGATTTTAGGGTCATCAAGTATCGAAACAGGGGCACGCACCTATATAGTTTCGAAACATGGGCATAATGCCAAAAAAAAAAAAAAAAAAGAGGGGTAAAATGCCAGAATGTCCTACCACAAAGATATTTTGAGCTATATATGATTCCTATGTTGTAAGTTTTTCAAAACTCATGTAGAATTTGTTACCGCTGATTTTAAATCATCATCATTTTTCAATTTTATCTAGTATGTATAATTAGTAGAGAATGTGTTTTACCTTAATTTTTTTAAAATGGCATGTTCCAAAGCCAATACTGAAACTCTTCTAGAAGACTAGAACTCATGACAAAACCTTTGAACATTCTCTGCTTTTAGCCTCTCTCTCTCTCTCTCCCAATTTTTTTTATTGCTTGGTAATTTGTGCTAATCAAGTCGTTGTTGGCTTGCTGCCTATTCGCATTCCATTTTCTTCTTTTTGACTGACTACTTCGTTTCATTAATTAATTTCTACGTGTATAGCTGTGACATGACCTTCCTTGCTTCTATTATTCAACATTTTATATACTCGGTCCACTTTAGCTTTAAGCATGTGTACAAAAACTTGGCCCACATTCTGTCTGTCTCTCTTCCTTTTCCATCGACCTTTCCTCTCTTTATTTCCAATTGCCACACAGACTTGGTCTCGCAGCAGTAAAGCTAGCTTGTTTAGTTTGTGTGAATGTAATGGAGGACTCAGCTCCAGCAATAGTAGCAGTACATGAGGGAGATCAAGCAAAGAGAGTACTAGAAGGAGAAGCTAATGCAAAAGCAACAGGGCCTCATTATCCCACCAATTTCTTTGGGAAGCATAGGATGTCAGCTGCAATAGCCAATCTCCAAAGCCAAATCAACGCAATCCAGGTAATCCACAGCCTTCTTTTGTCACCATAATCATATGGTACGGATGTATTTTGTTTGGGAAACAAAAAAAAAAAAAACAACGTAGTGAACTTGTGGTGCAGGAAGAGCTAGACCAAGTTGAGGCATTAGGCAAATCCTCAGCAGTATGCCAAGAGTAAGTAGAAAACAAATCCTTCATTCACACTTGTTTATTAGCCAATTTATTTGTTTAATTTCATCACCACAATTCAGACCACATATAATAATAATAATAATAATAATATATGATCATCATTATTGTCATCTTCCACAGACTCATTTCAAGTGTTGAATCCATCCCTGATCCACTGCTTCCATCGTAAGAAATAAACTGCTGTAGTTGTTTTTTATTATTGGTTTTTTTTCTTTTTTTTTTCGTTATTGTTATAAGCACAAAGTTTTCCTTCAATCCAGTTCAGAAAAGAAAATCTCTTCCAACCGATTATGTGGCGGTTTATAAGAAGGGATTGGAGAAAAATTATGTACTCATTGTAATGGTTTGCTATAAATTTTAAGTTTCATAACTAAGAGAGGGTGCATGGTTTGATGTAGGACAATGGGTCCGGCAGATGTGAGCTGGGATCGTTGGTTCAGAGGAGCCCACGACTCCAAAAATCATAAACGATGGATCTGAGTCTGACTCACAATAATGCCAGCACTCTTTCTTCCCCCAAAGAATATGCAAAAACTGTATCAAAAAGAGCTACCAGAGGACCAACTTTGTCGGGTGTTTTTTTTTTTTTTTTAATAATTAATTTAAATTTTTTATATGGGTTGGGAGTGGCGGATAAGATGCTGGGTGCGTTTTCTCTAGCCATGTTAATTGGAAAAGCTTATCAGAACCATTCCCTCAACTATTATGCAATTTCTGGTCATTTGGTTTCCAAGATGTGCTTGTAAAACTACATCAACCATTATGTCTCACAACTTTTTTTTTAGTCCTTAGATCTAGTATTTCCACTTGAATGAATTTAAAGAATAGTGTAATAGTTCACTGGGAAAACATTAGTCTCCAGCAATCACTAAAATACCAAATTTAGCTTATCCGGAAACAACCATGTCACTCACAGAAAATGGATCCATCATTGCAGCAATGTCACAATGGGGTTCTTGTTATCAATATGAACACTAAAGGTCTTGCCAAACAGTATGATACAACCCTACCGCCCGCTCCATCCTTCAGCCTCTCAAGTCTTAGTTCTCCGTTTGATGGCTTTTATACAGTCGATTGAACAAAAAGGGTAAGTTATAAAATTATCTCCAAGGGCCTTATTAATTTCGTGGCCAGAATATGTGAATACTTCGTTTTTTACACTGTCCTCAAATATTAAACAAAGACAAGGGTATAAAAGTTGGACGGAAGAGTTTCCAAAAATCATAGACCTTTTTTTAAAGATTAAAAACTCAAAGATATGGTTAACAGCAAATTATACCCAACTTTGACATGTTTTCAATTCAGTTCTTTTAAGTTCCATTTTTTTCATCTCAGTCCTTTTTCATTCATTTCCAATGTAGTCATTCTGTCCAATCCACAGCATCAAGTCCAAATGACACCATTTTGGAAAGTGAAAATACAAAAATTAACAGCAAGATTGGACAGAACTAGACGAAAGAATAAGTTGAAACAATTTACAGTTAAAGGACTGAAACGAAAAAGACAAACTTGAAACATCAAATACTGAATTGAAAAAGACCGCTTACGTTAGTATCACTCTGATATCCGTTGTCGACTAAGACTTGAGAGAGAGAGTCTCAACCCAAGAGGGAGATATGCATGCCTGGTTTATATTTGACATTTAGATATACATTAATGTACCATGTAACCAATTAGCCAATCCGCCGTAAACGTGTACAGTGGACCATTGTAGATGATATTGACTTCAGGCAGGCTGAAGGAAGAGCAAAATCTATGTGAGCATCAAACTGAACCCAATATATTTATACCCAAAACCCACATGTTTGACACAGCAGGAGATATGCAACAATACTTTGATTCATATCCTTTCTGAGGAGTCTGCAATCAATGGAGAATGAGGCAATTCTCTTCTCCAAGGCAAAATGTTGACAAGCCCTACACATTTTTTACATAGCAAACCAGCTTTTTTTCTGAAGGGAGAAACTCATCGACCTGGGTACAGCTACAGCTTCTGGCCAAGACAAAAAGATGATAAATAATCAAAAACCACAATGGGATTTAGGAGTGGTTAACAAAAACATATTTCAAACAATAGTTGGTTTCAGAATCTTTCTTGCAGCTTTCAAATTTCAAACCTATTTGGAAGCCTACTTGTAAATTTTAAGTCGTAGTTGCTTTCCAGAAACTTGGTTGTTTTAAGGTTTAATATTTTAGCCAAATGAATAGTTCATAACCTAACCACTGGCCAGAACAACAGAATGCTAACATACAATTGTTATTAAGTACTCCTTTAATAAGTTTCTAAAGAACATGGAAAAAGTATCAACCCTGTATCTGAGCCATAGTTTTTAAAGAAGAAAATGTAAGGCAAGGGTTTTTAACCTCTCACAAGGCAAGATACAAGCCTCATGGTTTTAAGACAGGTCTTTTTTAACTACAAAATTTCATATTTAGAAAATTTATACAATCCTATATACATACATACATATATATATATATATATAAGTGAAAACAGTAAATACAAAATGAGTATTATAAATATATAAATATCAGTTAAGAACCAGCAATAAGTAGCAGCAGACACTAGTCAACACAATTCAGGCTCTAAAAAGAATATGGCTTCTTCCAAGACAATAAGGAATTCAAATTATGGCATTCGTGAAAACATACCACATGCAAACAAGATGAACAATGACTAGCAACTTACCTCCCAATGCAGGTTTAAAACTCTGCTTAGTTTCCTTTCCCAGTATCATGTTAAAAGAAGTTGGATGTCGCAACGTTAAAGTGCTTTCTAAACAACCTGGGAAGAAATATTTGCTGTCAAAAGTGTTCCCCGAAACCCTTCCTCAGTATGTTGAACATTCATTTTCTGGTCAGAGAGCTCATCTGTGAAACATTGACAAGGCAAATTAGCACAAACAATGGTTAATTTATTACAATGTAACTAATGGTACACAAGATGGGACTGAAATTCTCCAATAAGCTTTCCATTATGTAAAAAAACAAAGTTTCAATTTCATGCTATAGTTAGTTATTTTAATAAATTAAAATGAAATTCAACCCACTGATTTAAACAAAATTTTGTAAGAATACTTAAAATAGATAGTAATGTTTTATCTAGATTATGTTGAGCAAGAGATTAAATTCATGTATTTGATTAGCTTCTTACATAATCATTACATTAGAATAAGGTCATGTATTAAATTTTGATTTGTGAATAATATGTATTTACCTAACAAAAAAAATAATGTTACACAAGGATTCCAGAGAAGGAAAAAGTTGTGATTTATCATAGAACTTGCCAATGATATTGTTGCAATCTTAAAAATGGCATGTTACATGCAAAGTTATTTTGCGAAGTTATGACTTGTGAGCTTTGCTTGCACCAGAAAGGTCTCAAAGACTTTCCTAAGAAACTTAAATATTTAGGGTTTTTTCTTTTAGTAAACATATTCCATAATCCAAATGTCTTCCCTAACAGTGTCATCATTAAAAGCATCAATGTACTACTCTATCTGGGATCTTAACATACTTGCAGAAACCAAAATTTAGAACACTGATTTTAAGAATCTCCTACATTATACAGTATTAGTAATAAATCGCAGTGGTCCAAAACTTCATGCCTAGAAACTTGTAGATCCCATAATTAACTTGTGATACAATCATATAAATGACATTTTATATAAGTCCAATCTACTTCAAACAGCCAACACTTAAAAGACCAGTATACAATCACAAAAACATATCCCTAATTACAAGTCACAGTATGACAATGCTAATTACCAGCAATATCTCGGTGCTCATGGATTTCTGAATCTATCACCCAAAGCTTATCTCCAGGAAATATATTCATGTCTGCAAGAGTAGCAGATTCCTTGTCAACTATCCTGGCACCTTTTCGAAGTATCTGATTTTCCTTGACAACCTGCATAATCAATTGAGTCAGTGATAAGATGCCTGTCAGCACACAATATATTTTGTAAAAAAAGATAACTTAACCACTTTATATATGTTCAATTGAATAATACTACACAAGGGAAAAAAGAAAAAAAAAATTCTATGTTTTTGCTGAATGTAGCATACCCCAAATGATTCCCATATCATCATCTTTAACTGGTATATTGATGTGGAACCTGAAACTTTTAAATTTATCAGATCCCCATTATTCGTCTTCCGAGATCGCTTGGAGACTCGGCGATCTGGCTCAAAGGATGTATCAGATGCTTCTAGAAATGATTTTGGAGCTTCCTTGTCTCGTGCAAAAAATACATATATGTCCTCATTGCAATAGTTAAGTTTCTGCATTAACTCACAACTTTCTCTTTCTCCAATGCACTCTTCACATATCTGGAAAATTTAAAATAACCACCAGAAAAAGCAGCACGGGGAAGGAAAAGAAAAAACAAGTTGATATATAAGAATTAAAATTAACAATCTACCAATATGAAAACAAACTAAAACTTTAGAATTGTGCATTGAAGTGACGATGTGATCAAATTCAACAGTGTGACAGAAAATAAGAAATATAATTACTTGAATAATTGAGAAACAATGATGTCATCTCTAAAAAAATTAAACTTAGTAACAGATTCATGAAGCTGAATAGGCATCAGTTGACAAGGTCGAAACTCTTATATCTAATTCTTTTTATAAATAAAAGATTTTCCTGAATAAAAATAAAAAAGCAAGACTATATTATAACTAGAATAATATGTTTTAAAAAAATCGTACAATTAAAAAACAAAAAAGAAGTATTTTTTCTTCTCTTAAATTTAACTTAAATTAAGTTAAAGATAAAAAAATGCATTAGACTTTTATTTTAACCATATATGTTTGTCCTTTGTTTGTAAGAACCTTTTGAATAAAAGTAAAGTAGTGATTCAAAAGGTTCTCAATGGCTTACACAACATTTTCTATTACACACACACACACACACACATATATAGAGAGATATATATGCTATCCCATGTTTGTATTTATCAGATCCTGTCTTCAATTAGATGTTAGTGTAAATGTACCATAACAATGTAGCCCTATTCCTAATAGATTGACCCCCAAATAGCATATCCCATGGAGGCTACAATTGCAGAATTTACACCTTCCAAATTTTGATTTGTTTGAACAGGCTTTTGATGGCCTGTTGACTGTTGCTAACATTTACTCGACATTTAGAAGATGCTACTAACAGATCACCAAACTACAATGCTCTTATAAACATATACATATATTTTTCACAAAAAAGGATGTGAAAATTCCAGCACATGTCATACATAAGAGTGCAAATGAAAATTAAGATAGTTCAAACAAAAATGAAAAGCTAGTTGTGAAGTCAACCCAACAAACTAACAATTCTACCAGAGGACTTTAAGTCACTTTTAGTAAATAAGAAAACCTTAATAAGCCACAATTTTACTCAAAAATATAAAGGGAAAAAATGAAGAGAACATGTTCCTCACTATGCAGCACAGAGAACAGAGACAAGGGCAAAGTTTTAGATTACCTCTGGACAAGTCCTGATTGCAGGTTGTCTGGACTCATTCTCAGTGTTCACTTCTTCGTGGAAACTCAGATGCTCCTCACATACGGGCAACTCTTCACAGTTCCCAACCATAAAATTTCCTGCATTACAACTGTACTCAATTATCGCAGATATGCCTTTCTCCTTGGTACCGCCCCACTCTTCACAGAAGCATTTCCAATCATTCTCAGTTATGATTGTCAACCCATCTGTCTAGAATCAACAATGGAAGGAGAAGAACAAAAAAAATCAGCATTTATACAAGAATTGACTCGAAGCAGAAAGTTGCTACTTAACACCATAACTTTCAGACATTGAAAACTGCAACTACACCTATGCTCATAAAAAATGAAAGGTATGATATATCAGTTTCATATACTTACCTTCTGAAAAATTGTACCACGTTTGCAAACTAGTTCAGGTGGCCTTTCAAGAAGTCGTGTATGCTGGTCAAACAAAAACACAAGATTTATATTAAAATAGTTATCTTAAAAACAATGAAAGAAAATGTTGAAGATCATATACGAAGCAGTATGCCCAAATTGGATTGCAGTCAATTTAGCAGTGAGTCTATTTGGCACAATTTGAAAGTTCTATGGACTGTTTGTACAAAAACCTCATTCACCATTACTATCACCATCATCATCATTCATTAACTTAAATAAAATTATAAGCAATGACTAAAGAGATTCAAATACATACAAAGCACTGGAGATGCAAGAATACAATAAGATAGAAGCCATCCAGAGCAAAGTAGAAAGTCACCTTTTCACACTTCAGCATATCAATGACACTGTCCAGAGTCTCAGGTTTACCAAATGAAGAGACATTCCTCCCACTTGCATTAATATAGTCTTTCCATTTTGAAAGCCACAAGGAGGGTACTAAGTAATACTTGCAATCTGGTAAAAGTGGAATACTTTTCCCCATTGCTAATTTCTCATGATTCTGGCGCTGTTTGAGCTTCACAACTCTATAGCATATATAATTGAAGTCAGACAGCTATAAAAGCATATTAGGTCTACAATACTTGTATATGTTGGAATCACCTTAAAGAGTCCTCCTTGACTGCCTCTTCAGATAAATCATCACTGCATTGAGAACATTGTTTAGAGTCGGAAGGAAAAGCTGAGCACCCCGACAGATCATCAGGTTTAACTGCAATAGCATCTTCATATAAGAAGAGCCAAAGATTCTCAGGAACCAGAACTCGCTTAGCACCAGTAGCTTGATCAGGCCTAAGTTGCTCATGAGGACATGTGATTGCTTCTGTTGGTCCTGCATCACCTTCAGAGGGTGCATCAAGGATTTTTCTTTTTAGCCACTGTTGCAACCTACAAATATTAAAACCTGAATGCATCACTGTGAAATTGGTAGATAGTATGATGCATGATGAGAAGCACAAAGCAAGAAGGAAAACAGCATTTTCTTCCATTCATGTCATATAACAAGTGCAAGGGATCATCAGAAACTAACAGTTCTTCTTTTGATCAGTTTATATTTAAGATGAGAAAATTTCCCACACAGGTGATCATATGCTAAATGGTTAAAATTAACTAGCATATTTGGGGACAGATGGGAAGGAATAAGATATTTTACAGCCATACCATGCCTTAGAAACATAATATGCTCCATCCACAGAGGTCCCTTGAATTGCCTCGGTTGCAATTTGCTTCATTATTGTTCTTCTATCCCGGTAGCTATCGCCGCATACCACAGTACGGGCTCCATCAATAAGGCAATCCATGCAGTAGTCATTATTGGCCAGTGTTGGCCCCCCATCATACTGAATTTACAAGCATTTAGCAAGTCAGTAGCAAAAAGGAGACAGGAATGCATAAACGGATTGATAGAACCAATGAATGAAGAGGATAGAACAGAGAGGAAAACCTAAATCAGATGTAGATAATTAATGTAAAAAAAAAAAAAAATCAATTCTTTAATTTTTTTTTTATTGGAAAAATACTAATTAATTTAGAGAAATTCCCCACCTCCCCTTTTTGTAAATCAATTGTTTCTTCTCCCAAAACAAAATTTTACTAATATTCTATCTCAACTCTCAATATCTACAACTATTACGAATCCAACCCATATGGCTTAATTTTATTTTATTATGTTTTATTTATTGCAAAAACCATCAATGGTGAAATTGAAAAAATGTCCCAACAGAAGCAAACTGGGATACTCGAAAGAGCTCCAGAAAATAATTTTGCAGTAAATCTAGCGGATGTTCATATAGAATTAGAAATTTAATCTAGCTAAGTGTTGCAAAATAGCCATAAAATCCACAAATAAAAGCATCTTCACACAACTGCCCAGGGAAAGTAACTGAAGAACATGACAAAAAATTTGAACCTTTTTTTTATTGGTAACTACACAAACCCACGACCTTGCCCTCCATGTAGCTCTTAGCCTCTTAAATGGGAATGAGGTGCCATTTAGGCTAGAGCTCATTGGCAATCATAAGTCAAACTAATTAACAAGTAATTACCTTAGAGAGAAGCATGTTCCAAGCTCTAGCTGACAATCGCTTCATGGAACTAACTTTTGAAAGTGGGACTTTTCCATGCAAGCATTGGATAGACGTATTGTCAAGAACACTGCATTACAAATAAACCATAAAAGAATGCACAACTCTAAGACTGACATGACAGTTGCCCTTAAGTGCTATCACATTAAGGGAAAATAAAAGGATAAAGGCTATGTGGAGTGGAAATAACAGAATTAGTGAAAATGAATCCCCAAGTGATGTCCTAGGCAGATATGGTACCTACTCTTGGCAAGAAATCTTTCTAAAATCCTATATATATACATGTATATAGTTAGCTCATTAGGATTATGTTACATCTGGTGTAACTATTGTCAATATTACACTTAGTGTCCATTTGGGAACAACTTATCAGGCTTTTTGTTGAAAGTACTGTAGATAAAAAGTAAAAGTTAAATAAAATAAGTAGGTGGCTTACATGAGACCCTCAATTAGTAGGAAAAATAAGCAAAAGTTAAATAAAATAAGTGGGTGACTCATGTGAGACCCGCAAATAGTAGGAAGGAAAAATAAGCAATAATCAGGCTTATAAGTACATCCCAAACAGGCACTTAGTCATTTACACAATTCAATAACTTTTTATTAAATGAGCTTTTGACAAATGTATTAGAGATCAATAACTATTTCATATATAATATAATATATTTGAATTTCAGGTCTTGTATTTCAAAATATTACACAAAATATAAGTTTATGGATTGGATATTAAACAATATCCTTTTGCCATGAATTTTGGAGTGTCAAGAATGCAGGAATCTTGGAAATCTTAATCCAATAAAGAGTTATAAAGTGGTGTAACATTAACCCAGAGTTACAACAGATGTAGAGGGAGAGAGAGCAGCAACAGTAGATTAAATACATAAGCAGATGGGAGAGACCTAAAATAATTAAGGTAGAATACGATCTCATACTTACGGTGGAGTTATGTTGTCAGCCCACTGGCGAAGCCATTCTGCAGAAATCCAAAAGAACGCTTCCTCAGTTGACCGTACAGGGGCTTCAGACAGAACTGACCGCACTTCCTGTCTCCTTTTAGTGATACGATCCAACTCTCCTTCCTTATTTAATTCATACTGCATGCAAGCATCATTGTATGAAGCATTCCAATCTTTTATCTCTTCACAAAGGTGAGATGGAAGAGAAACACCATCATGTAAAGATACTGTATCAGCTTCTATTTCTGTATCACTGGCACCAGACACCTTATCTTTTTTTTCACTGTCCTTCCTGGCTTGCCTAAGATTATACATCAGCATATATGCATCGCCTGATGAAAATATCTCTGCATTAATATTAGTACTATACTCTGAAGATTTTGGCTCAACAGAATTTACGTGGTTTCCATTGGCTACAATATTCCTTGGCTCTGGGCAAGATGGATGAACAGGCTTGGTTTCAACAGTTTTAGAAGGGGAACTTGAAGACCCTTCTCCAAAAGGGTGATGACCTAAATTTGAGACTTGCTCATCATCAAATTCCCACCATTGTCCATTATCTTCATCCTTAATATGAGCTACATAATGCCCACTATTTACAGCAGTTCCCTTGTGAATCAACACTGCCGACAAGTCATAAATCAATTCAGACTGAGAAGGCTCAGATAGCCTTTGTCGCATATCCAGTTCTCCAGGGAAACAAAATGCAGAAGTGATTTTCTTCTTCATTGTAGTCTACTGACATAAACCAATATATAAATACATGTCTAAAAAATATCTGATGTACAATATCAAGCAATGTATAATTTGTTTCATAAATACATTGACTATCTTACACAACAAGGCACTATTGCATGCACACACCCATATAGTAATACTATGTGAGACATGTAATTAGTAATTTATTTCCATTGGCCAGATGAACCATGCATATTGCAATTATCATTAAAACAGTCAGTAAATAAAGCAGACAATAAAATGCCTGCAAAACCAAGCCACTAGAAAGAAAATTACTACATTAGACAGCTTTCCTTTGCCAATCCTAGTACATTTTATTTATAAAAAAAAAGGAGAAGACAAAAGAAAAGACTTTCAGAAAAAACAAGGATATTCATTGATAGTTCAAAGAATGTAGTAGAGAAGGTCCAGAACTTAATCTTCCCATTGCAATCCATCTTTGCAGAATAAAAAAAGAACTGATTCTTCTAAAAGTTGTACCAATCTCAAATGCTATGAAATAAGCGTCATTCATTTGTAAGCTTTCTCTTATATTAACAAATATGGGAACTCCCTTATATAAACTTATCAAGTCATTAACTGCTTTACACCCATGCAAGAGTACTGGCTCAAAACTCTCATCATCTCCATGAAGCATTTGGTTAAATGTAAGAAAGAAAATTAGGGAAAATGAAAGGATATGAAAAAGTTCAGTTTAGCTTTGTATATTCAGATTATTAGCCAATAAATTGGAAATTACTTTCTCAAAAATGTATAAAGAAGTACCTTTGGAAGAAAAACACAACGCTTAAGCTGAAAGTTAAGTACATCAGGTAATGCTCGTAGCTTGATACTGCGAGTAGCATCAACTCTTGTTTTACATGACTCGCAAAAATACTGATTATCTCCATGAAGCTCTTCCACACTTAGATAATCATCTAAACTCTCATCTAAAGTTTTCAAACCCTTGACGTTCAGCTCAAGCTCATAAAAGTCCTCCATGTTTGAAGAAGCCTCAGAATCTTTTCCACATTGTGAGCACCTACATACAAAGCAAAGATGTAAGATTGAAAAATATATTTGACTAAAAGTAACTAATATTGACTGTGAAAACATCTAAAGTAGAAAATAGCTGATAAACAGCAATGTAAGATTAGCTTAAGCCAAATATGCAGACTTAATTTTTAAAGACAGTGACTGATCCCCAATATTTGTCACCACTTGAGAAAATATAAAAACAACTGACAATTAAAACCCCCTTCTTCCACAAATAGACAAACATGTGCATGCACACAGAAAAATGATTACAGAAAAGAAAATATTTAAAAGAAATAAACTTTAAAATTAATTACTAAATTCCTCATATAACTAACAGCACCAAAGATTTCCAGAGTTCAATTCACTCATAAGAAAATGAAGATATAAATTTCATTTGATTATAAAAAGTAAAAACATATCATTCACTTGGTAAAAACAAAAAAGGAACTCCCTCACCCCTGGCACACATGGGGAGGGGGATTATCCATGACCCACCAATGCAAAGATAACATATCATAGTACTAAAATGGCTCACCTAATGCACTCAAATCATAGTATTTTTTTTTTCATTTGATAATTCAATAGTTGGGGGAGGAGGCTGTCAAACAATTGAATCCAACCAGATTTGTTATTTAACAATGCAATCAAATCATAATACAAGCACTGGTGACAACCAAAACAAATACACTGCTGACTCCTGCTCATTATACAATTTATAGCTATTCATAAACACAAACATTGCATCTAAAAGTTGCAACCAAGTTATAATCAAGTCACTAGAAAGAAGGCAATACTAGCACCCGCAACCAAAACAAATACAAATTCAACCAAGGAGAGATGATTTATACAAACCAATTGAAACTACTACACGTAAGCATAAGCTGCTGACTCCTGCTCATTATACAATTTATAGCTATTCACAAACACAAACATTCCATTTAAAAGTTGCAACCAAGTTATAATCAAGTAACTAGAAAGAAGGCAATAATAGCACCGGCAACCAAAACAAATACAAATTCAACCAAGAGAGAGATGATATATACAAAGCAATTGAAACTACTACATTTACATGTTCGCATAAGTTGCTGACTCCTGCTCATTATACAATTTAAAGCTATTCATAAACATAAACTTTGCATTTAAAAGTTGCAACTAAGTTATAATCAAGTCACTAGAAAGAAGGTAATACTACAGGTTTTAAAAAAAAAAAAAATACGGGGTTAGATCATCAATTTGAAACCCTAGTTACCCCACTGGACTTCCTGTAGTATTCAATACCAACTAAATATTGGATATTTCAAAGGAAGCAAGAGGACTTCCTCAAAAATATGAAAATGATCAAAAACTACATGGCAGAGGAATTCCAATAATTGGAAAAGTTTGCATAAAATTTTAAATATCTTTTAAAATTATGAAATGACAAACTTTAAAAGTTGATTTATCAAATAATTTTTTTTTTCGATTAAGTTACAAAAATGAGAAAGAAACTTGTTTAAAGTGGATAAATAATCATGACAACTCTTTTGTTCTTTTATTGCTTATTAATTTCTTACATGTCCTGCTTTCTTTGGTTCCTTTATTGTCCTTACCATGTATCATAATTTAAGAGGAGCCAACCAAATATTAAAAAAAAAAAAATGGCAAAAGAAGAATAATATGGTCTAAATGTCCAAATAAACAAAGAAAAACTCTGAATAGCAAAAAAACAGAAACAAAAAAAACAAAAAACCATATGCAATTAGCATTTAAATAAATCCAGTCTTACGTGGTCACGTGTGACACTCTTCCACGAAAAAGGTCCTGAACAATCGTTCTTGCCTTGGAAACTTTAGAGTTGCTCAGACAACGCTCAAGCAAACATAGCAGCAAGGTCAGGAACTCATGGCTATCCTGTTGAACTCCATTATCTAACTCCAATGTCTTTACAAATGGACTTGAGTCTATAAAAGCCATTCTACTGGTGTGCAGTTTTGCAAAAAGCCGTGCAAGCTGATCCAGCACCGGATTCTGTCTCAAAACATCTGGTTCAAGAGAGAAGATACCTCCTCGGAAAGATTTATTCATGTGCAAGCACTGGAGTATGCTGTTGGCATAACATGTTGCACCAAGATTTGTCAGACCCACAGGAGTGTCAGAAGCACGAAGATCCTTGGTAGGGTCAGGGCCAAGAGCTTGAAGAATATCTGACATCTTCTGCCACAGGCCAACTTTCCGACTTCCATTGAGCGGTGGAATTAGCCCACAAAAACAATTCGGGTTATCTTTAGTATTCACACGGCAGCCTTGACAAACTGGTTTCCAAGTTTTATACAGCTGATTTACATCGTCATCTGTTATTTCACCAGTTGTGTGAATTTTCCTACACAATGACCAAAATCATAAGAGCAAAGATAAAACACACACACAAACACGCAAGCGCACATTTAATGGAGCACAAACATATTCAAACAGCAAAAATAACATCCTTCTCTTTATTCACAGATAAAAACTTATATTTGCTTGAATTTACCTCAATATTTCAGAAGTGATATCAACATTATCCTCTTGTCTGTGTCGTTTGTTTTTACTACGCGTAGTTGGCCGGCTCATTTTAAGGACCTGACCGACCCTGCAGTTGACACAAGTAACAAGATTTTCTAATGACATAAGTATCACACTTCATTCTCTTTACATGCAAAAAATGGGCAATTTTTTTTTTTTATAAGTAATGATAGTGAAAAAAAACTAATTAATGTGCACATGTAATTAACACAAAGAAGCCTCAAGAATTACAAAGAAAATGCAAAATGCTTTGCAAATCACTCCTGAAATTCTTAAAACTATAAAAAGGTCATACCCAATGCACAAAGCTCCTACTTTTTGGGGGCTTCAGGAGACACAACAGCAGGTTCTAAACCCCCAATCTTACCCTCCACTGCTTTCTTTCTTATGGAGGGTGGAGGTGCAGTTTGAGCAAGATCCAATTTTGATTGCTTATTTAATTGAAAACCCAAGTTTGTGTTTCGAAAATATCATCCGGGTCTGCCTTTTTTCATAGAGAATAATTCAGGAGCAACCCAAAGTATTTTTTTTCTTTGGTGAAGCATCAGAGAAAGACGTGCATTGAGGCAAGTGAAACTAAGGCTCTGTTTGTTTTCCAAGAACATTTCACTAAAAAAAGAAAAGTTCTACCCAAGCATTGCAACCTGAGAAGAATCCATTATAATTACCAATACCATTAATCATTAAGCACTCTCCACGGGCAAAAAAGTCTACATTCACTATCTGCATTTACGCTAATTCTAGGGTTTTCTTTGACACCCATTAAGGAAAACAATGTAATTCAAAAAACCCATCTTTCAATTTGATCTTTTGTTTAAAAAAATCATGATTAATTTACACAAGACTGAAAGAAAGAGGAACAAAAAGAACCCTAGGAATTTGTTATTATTATTATTAATCATAGCGAAATAACAGAAATTAATCTTTAAAAAAAAAAAATTACAAGTAGAAAAGCTCTAAGTTTTACATATAATGAAGTGAGAAAGATAAAGAAGTTAAGGGGTGAATACCTGATGAGAGCGAAGATCAAAGAGAAAGAAAGCTCTGACTGTAGCCAACTGAAAGATCAAAAGATACAAACTTTAAAAGTAAAAAATCAGAAAACAGAAAAAGAAAAAATAAAAAGAAAAAGAGAGAGAGGGAGATAGGGAGATAGGGAGAGAGAGAAACTTTACTGAAGTTATTTGAATGAATTTTTTTTTTTTTTTTTTGGATGAAAGTTTATTTGAATGAAATTTTAATTTTTCTGCCTTGGAGTTTCAGTTTCACTGTTTCACCGACAAATAAATTTGCTGACAAAACTTTACCCTTTTTTTTCTTTGGTTTTGTTATATAATATATAGTAAGTGAAAAAGAGTTTATCAAAAAAAAAAAAGTGAAAAAGAAAAAAAGGATATATATGAATATGATTTTTGGCAAGGAAAGGTCACACGGTCTGAGAGAGAGGAAGGGTCAGAGTCAAAGAGACACAGGTTTTTTTATTTTTTTTTTTGAGAGAGAGAGAAAGTTTTAATTTTTTTTTTTTTAATTTTAATTTTAATTTTATTTTAATTTATTTTTTGGGGGTTAAGCTTAAGTCAGAGAGGACTAAGGTTGAGTGACTTTTACAGCGTACCAGCATTCTGACTGACTGACATGATGATTTTACAGCTCCAATTAATTACTTTTGTTTGCTTTCCTTTTCCCCTCTTATTATTATAATACTGGATAAAGACAAACACAACACTGTTTATTCATAAAAGAAAAATCTGATATTTACTAAAAATTTATAGTAAATCTAGGGAAAAATAAAGTTTTTAAAAAATTTAATTCAATTGCACTAGAAATATTATGATTTTCTTTTTATAGCTAGATTCTTTTTACGGTTCAACATTTTTTATATAGAAAGTTTTAGTTAATATTCTTTTGTTTCCTCTTGTCAAGCTTCTATACTATGATTTATCCATAATACATTTCAGATCAATTCAGATAACATCTTCAATAATGAATATGTTCTTAGAACGAAATAAAATTGACTGATCACAAAAATTCACTCAGATACAGACAAGCTGTAGTGACTTATTTTCTTGATTAATCAATATGGCTTCAAAACATAAGAGCAAGACTGAGCAACTAATAAATTTTTTTTTTTTAAACATCAATATATTTTATTGAAACATAATTTACTAAAAAATATGAAGAAGTTTAAGGACGATGAATAAAAAAAATAAAGCGGAGTAAAATCAAGTAGATTTTGAAGCAAAAAAAGGAGAATTTTCTTCTTTTCCACCAGGATAGGATTTAAAAAAAGAAGAACACGCAAACGATTTCCATAATTACAAGTTTACAATCAACAAGAAATCTATGTATAAATCTGAAAGCACAAAAAGTTCCTCGTAGGTAATCTCATCTCAACATTTTCTTGATACAAAGACCAAATAGAAGCAAATCAAATGAAAATCCAGGACTCATTAGAAATAAGGAACAAAAAGGCCCTAGTGAAGAAAAGAATCTGTCTCCCCTAATTACGTAGTTCCACTCAAATATGCTTTTCAAGTATCTATATGCTCGGAGGTTGCCCCTTTAGTTACTTCCTCAATCTCTGAACCAGCTCTTACAGTGTTGTTACTTGTCAGACCACTCTCACTCGCAGAACCACTGGCATTGTCGATCGCATCATCAGTGCCCTGTGTTCTCAAGAAGCCCAAATTAGGGGTACTAGGACCAGAAACTCTGGCATTGTCGATCAAATCACCACTGCCCTGTGTTCTCAAGGAGCCCAAATTAGGGGCATTCGAACCAGAAACTTGCTCCTCCGACTGGTTTGGCCTATTTAAGGCATGGCAGTGTGGGCAGTAATATGTAATGTATGGGAAATCCTCCTTCCTAGCAAGCCCTGTACATAAACAATACATGAATTTGCTTTCTCCATGCCACCACATTCTGCAGATAACACAGAGAACAAAGTGGGAAGTGCATGTCTGTGCAGGTGTGCATCATCAGAAGTGGTTTTTTTTTTTCTTTTTTTTTCCCTATAAAAAGAGATGGAACCTTTGACACTCACCATTGTGCATATGGCAGTTGCCACAAATGAGCGCATAAGACTGTGTTGGATCCTCACCCACAAGCATTGCTGCTATTCGAGCAATCCATCCTCCATCAATTGTGGCTGATCCTTGAGGATTGTGATGACTAACTACCAGCTGATTATGCTCAGAAGTCCGAGGATCAACCTCAGTTCCCTCAGAATGAGGTGTTTCTCCATCAGAATGATGCAATTGAGCAGTCCCCATATTATTGGATCTGGTGGGAACTTGTTTTCGATTTCGGAGCCCACCTGATTGCACCAATTCAATATCACTGCTTTTCCCTGTTGGAGCATTAAGCTTAGACTCATCTCCAACTTGTATGTTCAGGCCCGAGTCTGCACCCAACTTAGATGCCAGGACAGTTGCAGCAGCTGCCTTTGCTGCTGGATCAGTGTCATATCTCTGCACAGAAGAGCTTACACTAAGTACAAAATATGTTTTTTTTTTTTTTGATAAGTAATAAGATATATTGATATCAAAAGGTAAACACCCTAGTACAGGGAGTGAACAAGGAGCCAACAAATCAAAAAAAAAAAATTGCAAGAATCTAGGAAAACAAAAAGAGAAGGGAAAGATTTGTTTTGCAAAGCAAACAACCAATCCAACAAAGTTCTAAAAAAGAAAAGCTTGAGGTCCGGAATAGATCTCTCAGTATCTTCGAAACAACGACTATTCCTCTCCCTCCAAAGACACCACATTAAGCCATGAGGAACGATGGACCATATATAACCATTTCGATGATGACCAAAGCTGCCTTGCCAACACCCTAAGTACAAAATATGTAAACCCCCCCCCAACAACAACAACAAAACTATGAAGTGAGGCTCAGAGAAAACACCTCAAGGATCAACCATGAGGTTTCAGCTCATAGTATGCCTTGCAAAACAATTCAAAAACAGATTCTACCCACTAAAATGATTTTTCTTCAATAAATATTTAACATGAGATTTACTTCATTCATAAATTCTTCACAAGCATTACAAGAATCATGTATTTTCTAGGTGGAGGCTGACTCTTTTTAATAATGTAGACATTACACAAATTTTTCATCAATGCATATTTTGTCATTCACAAAATAGGCAACTGAAACTTTAAACTAGCCCTCCAGCTACAATTTCCTACAATTCCAGAATTTAATATCTTTCTTTTGATATAAAACTGACAATTACTTCATAGAAACAAGACAGGTGATATGGCCTTCAATCCAGAACCTCACACCAAAGATTTAATTGTTAATAACTTGTTTAAAATTCTTCTTGAAAAAAAGGGTGAAATTATGCATCAAGGCTAAATCCTCAAGCTTTGCAATTTTAATAAAAATTTACAGCATAATAGGCTACAGAACTCAACAAAAAGTTCTAGGCGAGACAAAGAATGATGAAAGTGATACAACAGGACTAGCTTCTAATAACAACCTGAATGAGTTGCTGAGTGGAGTAATAATTTGTCTTCTCTTTAAGCTCATCAATTTTCGCTTTCCTTTCAGCTCGGAGCCTTTCCAGAGTTTTCTCATCCTTCCGATTGCCTATTCAATCACATGATGAGATACAAATCATTATTATGCAACTTCGATATAACAACCACATCATTGGCCTTTATTTATTTATTTTCGTTGACCAGTATGAACTTTTAAATAATTCTCAATCAAAGAAATGGTTTTGAAAGTGAACGTATTTATAATACAAAAGATCATAATTTAATCAACAATCAAAACATGCATTCCTTGAAATCTTAGCAAGTAGTTCTTCTGTATGGGCTTCATAGAATATAGAATTGGATGTGCATGAAGTCCGGTTATCTTTGGACTCAAAGTTTACATAAAGTTCATAGAGAGAGAAAGAGCAACAGGATGTGTATGCCAAAAAATAGAGTTTTTTAGTCATAAATAAGAACTGAAATGTCTCATATTTTACATAAATTTGTATCAGCCGAGTATCACAGCCAGTACACTGTTTTAAAATGAGTAATCAAGCAGGTTACCACCATCCTATGAGAATATTAAAAAATTTGATAAGTAAAGAATCAATTTGTTGTAAGAGAATAATACTCTGATACGCAAGAAGTCTACTACAGCAACTCCAGACAAACAAAAATTATAATCTAAAAGTTTAAAATATCAACAAACAAACAAAGAAAAATGAATACTGACAAATACTTTCATCAGTATAGCCTTCCAAATTTTCAATAGCTCTACTACTTCAAAGATTCAAACATTCCTTTCTCTCCAAATAATCCACATAAGACATAACAGAATAGCCTTCCAAATTTTGCAATATCTAGCCTGGCAAGCAACGGCATCACCCATTTAACCCCAAATAAAGAAAAGACCAATGACCAGACCAGAGTTCTCCTCCTGTTACAAAATAATGGAGTAGGAGATGATCTACTATTTCTCCACTTTCCTTGCACACACAACACCAATCTTCTATAGCTATACCCCTTTTATTACAAAGCCTATCCACTGTCAAAATCTTCCACAATGCAGTTGTCCAACCAAAATGCAACCTTGAGCAGAATCCTTGTTGTCCATATATTCTTCAATGGAAACCTACGATCCCAGTTTCCACACAAAGCTTTATAGTAGGAACTAACATCAAATATTCCAAAACGTGATAAGAGAAAATGCTAAGAGACTTCTTAAAGCATGGGAAAGAGCAACAAACTCTATTAAGTGTAATTTGGAGCAAAATTGTCAAATTAGGTAGAGCTGAAGTCTTGTGGGTACAACAAAGTTTTGTGGGATAAAAAAAAACAAAGATTTAAAGTGCGCAATGGACATGTAATAGACAAATTTTGAGACAACAAGCTAGATGTAAAGTTGAGATACTTACACATCCTTGTGAAGCTTACAAACGCTGAATACGAAACAGAAGATAAAGCAGGCAAAAGAAACATTGGCAAAATCCGTAATGCTCTCATCTTCCAGTCCAAATCCATTGATCTTGTTGTCACAATTGCATAACCAATGGCAATAACCTGAAAATTGAAACTAATTTAGGTAAAACCCAAAACATCTGTTTTGTTCGGGGATTTTAGGGAGGATAGAAAATGGGAGGAAGCAAAGAGAGGAGAGATGGGTGTTTTCACCTATTCTTTGAGAAAACAAGAAGGGAAGAAAAAAGGGTGGGAGGGGTTTTTTTTTTTGATAGGTAATGTAAAATATTATTAAAAAAGTAGCCGAGTACATTGGAGATGTATTGTGGGGGCAAAAATCAGGAACCAAAATTACAATGATCAAGTAGAACAAGAAGGGGAAAAACAAAAAGAATGAGACAAAGCTACACTCCAATCAAGGAGAGTTTGCATGGATAGGAGGGTGTTTTCTACCCAGGCCCACAAATATGTCTCTCCAAAATGGGGAGAAGGAAAAATTACTATTTTATCCCCAATCACTTTCCATTTCCTTTTGTTCTTTACGTTGTTAAATATATATATATAGTTTTGCCTTATTATTACTTATAATTCTATCTACCGTTACCTTTTTTTTGGTAAGTATGAATAGATCATTGCAACATTACCATAAATGAGATTTTTCTATGTAAGAATAAACAAAGACATTGCACATACATTACAACAAGTCCATAATAAATTTAGAGTACGCTTTTTGATAAGTATTGTTATGTAAGACAAGTCCATAATAAATTTAGAGTACGCTTTTTGATAAGTATTGTTATGTAAGACGCTATTGCATTACCCATGTTGTTGTAATAAACCTTCAATGGGCATTATTTTTTTTTATCAGAAAAAAGTAAATAATTCATTAAAAGAGTTAAAAAAAAATGAGTTGTAGTATACTTCCTGTATACCGCACACCATACAAAGATACGAAAATAAAATTCAGCATACAGTGATACTATCTATAAAAGACAACAAATGAGAAGCATAATCAGAAGAAAAGGAGTGAGCCTGGCCATGAAAGTAATGTCCCCACTAGCTGCGTCTTAAGAAGGAGAAATGAAGAATCTTTATCTTCAAAGACGTGTGAATTTCTTTCAATGAACAAAATTACTTGTTATATGACAAGGGCGTAACAATAAAATTGTGTACATAATTGAAAATAGCCACTTTCTAATCCAATTATCAAGGGTCAGTCATCATTTCCTATTGTTCATAAGTAAGAATATAAATACATATGTCTCTTTACAGGTTTGTCTACTGTGGTTTGGCAGGAATGTAATAACCGTATGTTTGAAAATAATGAGAGATCCTTAGATCTTTCAAAACATCTTGTTTTTGGTGCTTTACTTTAGTGGGCTTGTATTTGGGGTTTTACACAATGTATTTCAATTTCTGCTTTCCTACAATCTGTTAGCTTTAGCTCTTGAGCTTTTTTGTATTTTCTTCATGTCCAGAATGTTCATCATCATGAACACGATGTTCATTTTTTCAACAGAATTATTATTACCTATACACACACACACACACACACACACAAAAAAAAAAGGGTCTCTTTACAGGTTTGTGTGTGTGTTTGTGTAAGGGTATCTAAGAACATACCAGACAAGCCAGTCTTTCAATAAAAAACATTGAAATATAGAAATTTTTTTATAATTCAATAGTTACACAGTGGGGGAGAGGGGTTTTGAACCCTGGATGTCCCCATTGGAAGCACCAGAAGGTACCAACTAGTTGAGCTACAAAGCTCTTTGCTGAAACATTGAAAGTAATTCACTTCAACAACATTCGCGAAATGTAATTATGTGTTTGTTCCAATTTTTTTCCCGTCTCTATTTCGCAAAAAAAATCTGCAAATTGAATCATTCCTACCCTTACTCCCAAGCTCTTAAACAAGCCCATATTCTAATATAAAAAAAAGGCATAACACCAGCCAGGCATTGAACTAGAAGGACACCAAATCAAAGCTACAATAATAACAAAGTAAGAAATAAAAAGTACCTCCAAAATGACAGAGATTACAATAAGATTCCGAGTCATCCTTCTCCAAGTATATGATCTCCGCTTCAATCTGGCAACAACAGCAGCCTCTTCCTTAGAAATGTACTGCAATCTCTTCTCGAAATCATCGCCGTGTAATCTAAAGATTCCTTTCCAAACGCGAGAGAGAATTCCCAGGCGCTGCGTCTTCTTCTTGTCATTGCCGTCGGTAGCAGCACTAGTACTAGCGTCTTTGTTCTCACCTTCTCCAATCCCTTTGTCCTCCGCCATTTTCTCCTCTCCAATTCTACAAATACTACAATAATATTAACTAACAGAAAATATATATATGAGACTCCTAACCCAGATATAGGCTCAAACTATAACCAAATCAAAAAAAATTGAAGAAGAAGAAGAAGATCATGAATCCGAAAACGAAGGAAAAGAGAATAGATCTAGAAATTACCAGAAAACTTTCAAGATAAGAAGCTTCAATCAACGAATCTCAATCTTCTTCTTCTTTTTCTTCAGATCTCAACACACACGCACACAGAGAATGGGTAATGATGAGAATCGGGAAATGAAGTCCGTGTGTGAGTATGCGAGTGTGTGTGTGTGTGTGTGAGAGTTTGTGTTTGTTTCTTTAAGAAAATCAAAAATGGTCTTTTTCAGAAATGTTTAGGGAGGGGGTTGGGGTGGGTAAGGGGTAATTGGGCTTACGCTTTCGGTTAACGCGGTGCTGCCACGCACGTACGTCGAGGAGCTTCAACAACGCTTTTCAGTAAAATTCTTTTCTTTTTTTTGTTGACAATTTTAACTAAACGATAAATACTATGAATAACAGAGAAACTTCGATTCCACTCAATTTCATTTCCCAATTCTCATGTATCCTCATTCTCCCCACTTTCCAACGCCTTTGCTTTCTACATTTCATTTTCCCACTTCTTCTAGAATCCGTCTTCATTTTTTTTTTTTTTTACCCAAGCTTTTTAATCTCGATTCAGCGTTGACTCTCCTGATATTTTAGACAAATGGTTGCCATTAACTGGGCTGTCATTTCAACTACTGTAATTTTATTTTACCAAAATAAAAAAAAGTGACTAATTTATCTTTGCTAATTTTTCATAAAATGTTTCTTAATGTATGCCTTCGGACTCTTCTAAGTTTTAAGAAGTGAAAAAATATTTTTTAATGTGGAAGATTAATGTATACCTTCCACCCTTTTAAGTTTCAAGAAATATTACCTATTTCAATATATTTTTTAATTCCACGTGAATTTCATCAAATTCAATTTGGATTACATTTTTTTTTTTTTATATTAACAAATTTTCAAGATGATTAAGATCAATATCCATCTCATATATAATTTATCCTTTTTATTAATTCCTAATTCAATCAATTTATTCAATTTTTTATTCATGGAAATAGACCCGCTTTACCATTTGCAACACAATAGGCTAATTTATAAGCAAAAAAAGAAAAAAAATTCACTTGTTTAGGTATCTTCAACAATAGGTTGAACGACCCAACTAACTTCAGAGGAGTCATCTTTAATGGTTGAGAATTTAAGATCAAGTTGCATGAATCCCCTTCAAAATCAACTCTAATTTCTTGGTTTTCAAGACTGTAAGAAATAAAGGCTTCTCCCCCACACGATCCAAGGAACATCATAATTTGACCAAGCAGGTCGGCAAGCATATAAAGGAGAGTATACAGTAAAGCGAGAGTCTACTTATTAATCAATGCAGATAGCTACAAGAAAGACAGCTTTTGGTCTAATTGCTACATCAAAGTTTTTTTTTTTTTTTTTTTTAACTAATGCTGCACCAAAGTCTATTTTAGTTACATCAGAGAAGCACTAAATATGAGCTGGAAAGTGAACACTCGGGTTCTAATCCCACTACATGACTTAATTGACAAGAAAAGAAAGTAAAGAGAGTAGATCCTTAACACTTAGGTTTTTGTAGCTCATTGCATTTGCCATCGTTTAACATCATTTGTGCTCTCTCCACTGTGGACCAAAGTTTTTTTTTTTTTTTTTTTTTTTTTTTTTTTTTTTTTAACCTCTCTCTAATCTCTCAACTTTTCTCATGAACACTAATGTTAGATGATTTTATGCAAAAATATGAAGAATGACTCCTAGCAATGAATCATCATAAATTGGTAGAGGAAAAGGGCAAGGATGTTGTTTTGATTACTTTGAACCAACCCTGATGCAACATCCCCAGTCACCATTTTATCCTTGCAGTTAAAAATCTGCCATTGATATCCTTTTTAAAACATTAAGCAGTGCTTGTGTCTCACAGTTAATTTACTTACAATCAAGAGTCGATCAAATGCTTCAAATTGATGGATTTGTAATCCAGGCAAGTTTCCAGTTTATAAGCAGAACACTTCTTGAACTTTTGGAAGTAAGAGGTGAAACAGTGACCAATTATAACTTTATAACTACTTGTCAACAATAACACTCAAAATCCATGGGCTGCAGCCTCCTTCAATTATATTAACAGTGCCAATGGTAAATCTTTGAATATTTTGCCACCTTAGAGCATCCATGTAACAATTTTTATTTTCTTTATTATTACTTTTTTTCCCCTTTTTTCCTTTCATTTTACTGCATATGAAGAAATTGAATAACAACTAATTCTAAGAAGGGTGAGCATGGGAGGGTGTCCTACGATCACAGGAGGCTAAAATTTGTGCAAATGATGATAGGTTGCAGGACATAACTGTCAGTGGCGTCCCAAGAAACAGTAATGTTCATAAGTAGTCTATAAAGCTTACATCTAATGGAAAAAGAAGAATGGGTTGAAAGGTGAAATCTTGGGTTCAACACTCACTGGGTGCATGTGTAACTTTTTTTTGTTGTTTTTTTGTTAATTCAAATGTTACAAGTGAGAGGGAGGACTTGAGTCCTAGTTCTCCTCATAAAGGAAACCAAGCAATGTCATCAAGCTACAAAGTTCTTGGCACTAGGGTGCACATGTAACTTAAAATAAAAATAAATAAATAAAACATGCATGCATGCATGCATGCACATGCAAGGGGAAAAGAAGCATTTTCCCCTTTCCAGCCTTTATGTTCGATGTTGTCAAACAAAGAAAGAAAGAAAGAAAAAAATGAAAAATCTTATCAATATTTCCTCAAAATGATTCACTTTTCTTGTATATCTGAAGTCAAGCATATCCTTTTTTTTTAATCCATAAAGTAAACTATCACAGCCCTTAGATTTCTAAATAAACAATTCAGTGAGAGAACAGAGTCTAAAGAGGAATTTGTTACCAGTTTTAGAACCTATAACTACTGCACCATGCTACAGTAGAGAGACCATATTCTCCTACTTGTGATGAAAGGATGAAGACTTAAAGTGGTGTCTTCCAGTTGTGTGTACGGATTCAGTCCCTGTATGAAATTTTGTCACATGCCTGGTGCTGTTTCCTTTATTTCTACTTATATGTCCTGCAAAAAATAACACCAATCCAAATCTAAAATATAAATTAAAAAAGAATAGTGGCTAATCCAGTTCTTTCTAATATATGAATATATGAATACACTTCATTCTTTCTAAAGCAAAAGAATAGTGGCTAATCCAGTTCTTCTATCTGTTCAATTTTTAAAGTATTTATATCATGTGCACCAATATACACAATCCACAAAATAAAGTCCCCCAAATTCAATAAAGACAATTAACAGATTTGGATTAATTTTTTTAGGGCTACAGGAAACAGAGTCATTCTTATGTTAACCTTAAATCTTCAGGGTTTTCCCGAAGCTAGCTTAAAGGCACAAAGCACCATCTATCATGTGCAATTACCAGGTCCAACCACAAGTAAAAATCTCTCTCTGGTGTGGGGGATAAGTCTAACTGATCCCAGCATCTAAATCATGTTATGACTAGCAGCAGCAACAATATTGAGGGTGCTTACCTGATTATGATGCTGCTGACCATCTGAACCTGTGATTTACAGTTATCTCATCCAGCAAACCTTTGCTCTCTCGAATATGATGATTACTTCACCAGTACAGAGTGTAGGCAAGATGCACTCCAGTGATCCCAATAACATCTGTGTATGAGTGGCCCTTGCATTGCATTTCCCATCTAAATCAAATAATGATGATGATAATGATCAATCCTATGAAAATAAGAAAGGGAATACATGAGTGGAGGGCTAGGTTTGAAACACCAAACCTAACATAGAAGTGGCAATCAATACAAAAATATTTCAACATACCAAAAAGAATGCATGGAACATTCAGAAAGACGCATACTTTCTTGAAGAGTAGATGGAAGTTGCACATTCACCACAAGCAAAAAATGGCCACCATCATATAGAATTCTCCAAGGCAGAAGCTCTGACTTCCAAGCTAAAGTTGGCCCTTATTTTCCAGGATCAACTCCACCATGCCTTTGCATAAATAAAGTCCATTAAAGATGACAATCTCATTTGTCCCTAGTTAACCACTTCTGATAGAGGTCAAATGCCATGTCAGGCTCCCTCAGTCTGCAGTACTTCTTAATAAGTATCTGAAACGGAACATGATCAATTGGTAAACCAGATCTTTGTATCTTCGCAAAAAGCTCTAAAGCTTCCTTCATGTTGCCTCTAATACAGTGACCTCTAATGAGTTCAGTGTAAGTTATTATATCAGGATCATATCCCCTTCTCAGTATTTCATCATTTAATTGAAGTGCTATACAGATGTGCCCTATGTTACAAGCTGCGCCTATCAATAAATTATAAGTAACAACATCAGGATAAAGGCCAGACAGAAGCATCTCCTTCTTAAGAGAATAAGCATCAGCAATGTTCCCTCCTTTTACTTGTGCATGAATCAGTGCATTATAGGTAAACACATTTGGCTGAACACCAAAAGCCAACATTCTATCTCTGATGGAGAATGCACTACCAAGATCTCCACATCTTCCATAACAATCAATTATTAGGTTCCATATGTGAGGCTCGGGCACTATTGAATGTTCTAGCATAAAAAGAAGATACTCATGAGCTCTGACGGCATTTCCATAAACACATAAGCCTTGAATAATAATTTTGTATGAAATGGGATCAGGATTAACTCCCAAGCTTGACATAACACCATAGATATAAGAAGCCTCATCAAATTCTTGGACTTTGCAAAGAGCAGATATAAGAGTATTATAAGTAAAAACATCAGGAAGTACACCTCTTTTAAGCATATCACATAAATACCTATATGCAAGGCTCATGTGCCGACTCAAACAAAATCCATGGATAAGGACATTATATGCAACAACATCAATTCGGGTATTATTTTGGACCATCTCATCCCAAAGACTAAGAGCCTGAGCCATATCTCCACTCTTAAAGTAACCATCCATAAGTATGGTTGAGGTAATTAAATCTGATGTTCCGTTGTCATTATCTTCCTCTAATATCTCTCCAAGAAGCTTCCCAGCCTCCTCCAAAAGACCTCTCTTGCACAATGCATGTACAAGTATGTTACACGTAACTCTATTTGGCATAATACCACAATTAGCCATAGTAGAGAAAAGATAGAGAGCTCTATCTACATTATTCATGAGGCAATAACCCTTGATGAAAGTGTTGAATGTGGCACAATTGGGAGTGGGACCCATTTCTACCATCTCCCTAATAAGCCAATCTGCCTTCTCCAAGTCACCAGTTTTACACAGGCCATTTACAAGATAATTGTGCGTAAATACATCAGGAACAACACCTTTATGTATCATTTTTCTTCGAAGCCATAGAGCCACACCCACCTTACCCTCCAAACACAAATTCCTAATTATTTGTGCATGTTCAGCATAATTTACTTCCAAAGCGCACCCTTGAACACCAATCTCTGCCAGAGCTATGTTTTCCCTGCATAATTTAAGGGAAAAACAGAAGACATGCTATAAACTCTAGAATCATATAACAAATAATAAGAATATTGTCAGAGATATTCCAGCATAACTAATCAAAAGCTCTTGTATGACTGAACTCATTCGCCAGACTCGACAAACATTCCTCAACAATATTTAATATCCCATTGTCACATAAGGGAGTCAAAAACCAACGAGCAATTGCATCTTGCAAACCTTTTTTTTATAGGCATCTTATTCTTACACACATTTAGTTGTACATGTCAAATATTTTCAATTTTTGATGCCAAAAGCCTTGTGGGTCAGTGGCACTCCTGCATTCTTCCCACAGGAAAAACCAGGATTTGAATCCCCCTCCCTCATTCGTTCTAAGCAAAAATATATCGATAAATAAATTAAAAATTATATATAAAAAAATCAATCTTCAGTTGCCAACAGCGACAAGTAGAATATATTTAAGTCAGTCATTCAATAGGACCGTTCAATTCTTGAAAACCCGAACTTGGCAAAACAAATACATCAATATTAAGGCAAATAATATCAAACAAAGCAATATTCTTTCTTTCTTTTACTATCGAAAGACCAAAAAATTTCACTATCAATTGCTGAAATTGCTCCAGTCATATAGCCATCCATTAAAAGCAAGAATCCAGCTATCAATACTCATTCCCAAGTAACATTATCCATCATCATATAATGATAATTTCAAGTTCCTATGCTTTTCTCCTAGTAAAAGTTACAGCCCTTGCAATAGTCTATTCATGAACTTTTATTCAAAAAACTGAGAGAGACAAATATGAACCTTTAGCATTGTACCCAAAACATCAAAAGACTGACCTCATCAATTTCAAACGTTCCAAACTGTCCTTTAGCATTGTATCCAACACATTGAAAACAGCATATGGATCCCCTTTATCATCTTTCTTCTTCGATAACCAGTCTCGAGCTCTCAATTCGCAACGCTCGCCGATGGTTGCCATCAGATCCTCAAAAGACGAAGGCATTATATCCTCATTCCCACAACTCCTTCACAAATTAATGTTAAGAAAATAAAATAAAATAAAATAAAATTACACACTCACAAATTCACCCAAAGTGAAAAAGAGTGTGAAGGAGGAGTAGAGAAAGAGTTAGTAAAAGTTACTTGGCGTTTGAATCGAAGTTGGTGTTGAAGCAGAAAAGATTGGCGAAGAGGTGAGAAATGTCGTGCTTGATGGAGTCTAGGGCTCGATTCAAGTATCGTAGAACAACAATGTGGGACGCCGAAGACGACGATTCTCCACACCCGATTAGTAGCTGAAAGAGAGATAGAGACCACATTTCAATCAATCAGAGAGAGCCGAAATACAAATCCAAACACAGGAAATTTAAACTCACAGCCATTTGTTGTGCGCTCTCTCTCTCTCTGACTATTAGGGTGTGTTTGATTTGGGGGTAGGTGCTGGCTGCTGCTGCTTCTTTGGTTAGTCAATCCAGGCTTCACGGCTGTGTCGCGAGGCGATACACCCAGCGAGATTCTTTACATCTTCATCTTTGGGTTTCCCAGATATGTTTTTTTTTTTTTTTTTGGGTTAATAGAAGCGCTTGGGCCAGACTGTTAATTAACAATTTGTTTTTGCCTATGGGGCTGTAGCCTAATCCAATCTCTATTTCTGGGTTGTTTAAGGGTGTACGGTACACCTTTCAAGGGATCATCTGAACATTGGGCCCAAACTCCGCCAATTGGCCCATGGTTGCCAACCCCTCTTGTTCGAAGCTGGGCTCAAGGACCACTAGATTAGCCGGGCATGAATCTGGGGGGTAACGTACAGTCACGAGGAGCCCAAGCGCATTTAGGCCTAAAGTTCCAACGCAACAGCGCGACCCGTGACCTCAGTCTAGGCCCATGTGAACTGCAGACCCAGGTGTTTTCACTTGACCCTTACTCGGTGACCTTTACCGAACAATGAAACAGGAATAACGTCCGAGCATACTATCATTTGCATACCCAGAAGCACCCGAAAACGTCGCTGCCGAGCATGCTTTTTGGAGTGGGAATCAAGTTCCAAGGCCATTTTCACCATATCCCACTCCCACCTAACCATCCACTTATGATCGATAATATTGGACCTCTCATTGCACTAACCATGGAGGCAATCATAGTCTCTCCACCAATTTGAGGGTATAAATATGAGAAATGGAAGAGGAAAAGGGGTTGGAAGGTTTTGAGAGAAAGAGGGAGGGTAGCGACATAGAAGGAGAAATGTGATCTCATTGAGTCTCTGTGCCGAGAACGACCTATATTAGGAAATCCATACCCACTAAACAAGTAAGTTGTGAGCCTGAGTGAGGCCCAGTCTAGTAGCCTTATTTCTGGTGCTCACAATTGGCGCTATCTGTGAGAATCTCCTACAAGACAGTGGTTCAACCGAGACTCGTGCGCGGAAGGATGTCTGGGAGACGTTCTGGGAGTGACGTTGAGAGTGGTTCGGTGGGATCTTCTCGGGGATCATCCTAGCGTGAAAAGAGGC
Organism: Quercus ilex subsp. ballota; assembly: GCA_032727855.1. Taxonomy (NCBI): domain Eukaryota; kingdom Viridiplantae; phylum Streptophyta; class Magnoliopsida; order Fagales; family Fagaceae; genus Quercus; species Quercus ilex. The sequence continues at coordinate 24,085,015 of CM064919.1, forward strand.
AAAAGAGGCGTGAAGATAGGGACTGTAAGCCAGAGGAGGAACAATTTGGCCTTGGAGAGGGGTCATACCAAACACAACAAACAGTATCTGGTGCTTCAGGGCACAGGCAGCTTGACGAGAGGGATGAAGAATTTGAACAGTCGCGCAGGTTGGTGAGGGACCTACAATTAGAGGCAAGGAACAAGGACCGCAGGAGAGGCAAAGACGACCGGGAAAGAAGAACCGGCACCGAGGAAGAACATCATGAGACGGGATCCAATCAATCTAGATCCCACCACTGCTGAGAATGTTCGCATTCACAGGAATCTCGTCGGCGAAGGGAACGTTCGCATCCACGGGAATCTCGTTAGCACCGAAACCGTTCTCGGTCACGGGAATATACAAACCAAGGTTCGGATTCCCCTGAAGAACGACCCCATAATGCGGCCATGGATGCAATGAGCCGTGCACTACGCAGGGCTGCTCGGTCTCCATTTTCAACTAACATCGAGCGGGCCCTTATGCCGGACAGATTCACGTGCCCTCCATTCAACTCCTATGATGGGAAAACGGACCCGGTTGAGCACATCAGTCACTATATCCAAATGATGTCTCTGTATACCTACAACGACGCATTGATGTGTAAGGTTTTTCCCTCAAGCCTTAGCCCCACCACTTTGAGATGGTTTAATGGGTTACAGAAAGTTTCCCTCCACAGTTTCACTGAGCTGATACAGGAGTTCGGCATCTGGTTTGTAACTTGTAGCCTGGTGTCACAACCGGTAGACACATTACTATCCATGAAAATGAGAGTAGGAGAAACCCTTGGTAGTTATGCTAGCCGGTACTGGGAGCTTTACAACGAGATCGGCGGAGGGAACGAGAAAATTGCTGCAAGCACTTTTAGGATGGGATTGCCCGAGGATTCAGGACTGGGGGAATCACTCACTAAGAAGCCTCCCAAGGATATGAGGCAGCTGATGAGGCGAATCGAAGAATATAAATGGCTGGAAGATGATCGGCTCCAAAGCAGAGGCAAGGCGCCAGTGATGAATCGTCCTCGGCAAAGTGGTTTTCAGCTGAAAACCCAGGGGAATTTGAGGATTCAGGAGCAAGAAGCTCAACCAGGAGAGGTAAACGTGACATTCAAGGAGCCGGTACATAGGATTGTAGACAAGATCAAGCACGAACCATATTTCAGGTGGCCAAACAGGATGGGTGGTGACCCCTCCAAGAGGAATCAAAATTTGTACTACACTTATCATAAAGATAAGGGTCATACCACTGAGCAATGCCGAGTGTTGAAAGACCACCTCGGGCAGCTGGCAAAGGCTGGGTATCTAAAAGAGTTTGTGACGGACACGGGGGACCAAGGAACAGGGCAAGGCGCCTCGCAAAGGGGTAACCCCCTTCCACCTCCACTTGGAATAATTGAAGTCATTCACGCACCACTAAAGAGCATTGTCGCGGCAAGGAGGAAAGGGGTGTTGACTGTGGCCCCAGTGGAGGATAGTTCGGGCGCACAACCGTCGGGGAACAAGGTGAAACTTACCTAAGAACCTATCGCTTTCAGTGATAATGATTTGGAGGGAACGTTCCAACTGCACGATGACGCGTTGGAAGTTACTGCCAGGATAGGCGGCTTCTTGGTAAAAAGGGTGATGATAGACCAAGGAAGCAGAGCCGACGTGATGTATCCGGACCTGTTCTAGGGGCTCGAATTAAGGAATGGGGACCTCTCTAAATACAATACACCCTTGGTCGGGTTCGATGGCAAGGTCGTAATACCTGAGGAGCAAATCTCTCTGCCCGTGAAAATGGAAGGTAAAGAGGTGGTGGTAACATTTATAGTGGTGGCGTCTTTCTCCCCGTACACTGCGATATTAGGAAGACCATGGATCCACGCAATGGGGGCCGTCCCATCCACCTTGCATGTAAAAGTGAAGTTTCCTACCGAGCACGGTATTACTGTGGTAAAGGAAAGCCAGCAGACGGCAAGACAGTGTTTAGTCGCCATAGTTAACTGGAAGAAGGAGATAGCCGAACAGAGGGATCATGCCGAACAGAAGGACCCGCCACAGGGTGTCCCGTTATAGCAATTACAGGATCTCCAAGGGGAGAAGGGGGGTAGCTGTGTCGAGGAGATGATGAAAGTGAAGATACTACCAGATGTTGACAAGTGTTTCCACATAAGGAAAGGCATGGACGAACAGGATAAAGTAGAAATGTTATTACTCCGATACATAATGTGGATGTGTTTGCATAGAGCCCATACGAGGTGCCTGGGTGGACCCCGAGTTCATCGTCCACAAACTCAGGGTCGACTCCTCGTTCCCTCCTAAGAAGTAGAAGCCGAGGAGATCAGCCAAGGAGCACGCCGAGGCAGTAAGAGCAGAAGATGCTGGGGCTATAAGAGAAATCTTCTTCCTGAAGTGGTTGGCGAATACCGTGGTAGTAAAGAAGAAGAACGGCAAATGGAGGGTTTGCGTGGACTTCACGAATCTGAACCGAGCATGCCCAAAAGACCCATTCCCCGTCCCAAAGGTCGATCAGCTGGTAAATGCAACGTACGGGCATCCGAGGATGAGTTTTCTAAACGTTTTTCAGGGGTATCACCAGATTGCTCTGGCACCTGAAGATCAAGAAAAGACGGCATTCATCACCCCGGAGGCTAATTACCATTACACGGTGATGCCTTTTGGGTTAAAGAACGCCAGGGCCACATACTAACGAATGATGACCAGGATGTTCTAAGACAAGATAGGGCGTACAGTTGAAGTGTATATCGATGACATGGTGGTGAAAAGCAAGCAGGTAACGCGGCATATGGAGGATCTTCAGGGGGTGTTCAAGGTTCTTCGGCAATACAAGTTACGTCTTAACGCCAAAAATGCTCGTTTGGAGTGGGGGCTGGAAAATTCCTTAGGTACCTGATCACCAACCGGGGAATAAAGGTTAACCCCGACCAAATTAAGGCTGTAAAAAGATTGAATCCACCGAGCAATCCGAAAAAAGTACAAGTGTTGACTGGGATGCTAGCCGCCCTTAATCGGTTCATCTCCAAATTTGCAGATCGCTGCCGACCATTTTACCAACTCTTGAAGAAGTGGACAGGATTTCAGTGGAACGAAGAATGTGACAGAGCTTTTCGGGATTTAAAGGATTATTTGGTGCGGGCGCCCATGCTAACAGCACCAGAACCTGCTGAGGATTTATTCATGTACCTGGCCGTGTTTGAGCATGCCGTGAGCGTCGTGCTACTGAGGGACCAAGGAATCCAGCAACCTGTGTATTACATTAGCAAGACTCTAGTTGATGCTGAAACACGATACTTACCGCTGGAGAAGTTAGTATTGGCCTTAATACATGCTACGAAAAAGCTACCGCACTATTTTCAAGCTCATACGGTTTACATCTTGACCGAGTATCCCTTGCAATCATTGTTGAAGAGATCAGACTTCACGGGCCGAATAGCAAAGTGGGGAACTCAGCTTGATTCTTTTGACATACGGTACAAACCACGAAGTTCGGTGAAGGGCCAAGTCCTTGCGGATTTTGTTGCCGAGTTTTCGCCGAAAAACAATAGAGTGATAGTTTGCCGTGTGGAAACTCACTCGTGGAAGGTAATCGTGGACGGAGCATCCAGCTCCGTGGGGGCCGGTGTGGGAATTGTCATTATCACTGCGGAGGGAATCCGGTTAGAGCACTCGTATAGATTGGGTTTCAAAGCCTCCAACAACGATGCAGAGTACGAAGCATTACTAGCCGGACTAAGGGCGGTTTCAAGTTTGGGTGCTTGGGACGTTGAAGTGTATTCAGATTTGCGTCTAGTCGTCAATCAAGTGCAGGGCAGTTTTGAAGCCCGAGACCCCCGGATGAAGGCGTACTTGGAAAAGGTGAAGCAAGCTATAACCAGCTTTAGTATCATGAAAGTGACCCATGTTGCTCGGACGCAAAATAAACACACCAACTCCCTCGCCACGCTAGCGTCATCAGTAATCGAGGAAATTCCCCGGCTGATTAAGGTGGAGCTCGTTCTAGAGCCAAGCGTCAGGGTAGCTAGTGATCTGGGAGCTGCAAAGACCACTGTCACGGCAATTACAGCACTTGGGCCGTGCTGGATGGATCCCATCATTAACTTCCTAGCTGAGGACCGAGTCCCGCCTGATGAAAAGGAAGGTAGTAAAATTTGCAGAATGGCTCCACGTTACTGGTTGTCCGAAGATCGGAAGCTATATCGGAGATCCTTTAGAGGGCCCTACCTTTTTTGCCTACACCCAAAGAAAGTGGGCGAGCTCTTGGCCGAGGTTCATGACGGAGTGTGCGGCAGTCATGTAAGGGGGCGTTCGTTGGAGCACCGAGCTATGACTCAAGAATTTTGGTGGCCACAAATGCGGAAGGATGCCGCCGATTATGTGCGTAAGTGTGAGCGGTGTCAGAAATATGCCTCCCTAATCCATCAACCGGCGGGCCACTTGAATCCAATCAGCAGTCCTTGGCCTTTTGCATAGTAAGGGCTGGATATACTCGGCCCATTTCCCCGGGCAACGGGTAATCGAAAATTCGTTTTGGTTATTTTACCAAATAGGCAAAGGTGGGTGGAAACTTTGGCCAATATCAGGAATGTGGATGTGAAAAAGTTCGTGTGGAAGAATATAATCACAAGGTTCCGGGTGCCGAACTCTCTTATATCAGACAATGGGCTGCAATTCGACACCCGGGCCTTCCGTGAATTTTGCAGGGACCTCGGCATAAAAAACAGGTATTCTACTCCTGCATATCCCTAGAGTAATGGCCAAGCTGAGTCTGTAAATAAGGTAATTGTGAAAGGACTGAAAAGAAGGTTGGAGGGTATGAAGGGAAACTGGGCTGAGGAATTGCCTAACGTCTTATAGGCATACCAGACAACCCCTAGAAGGTCCACGGGGGAGACCCCATTTTCCCTCACTTACGGAGCTGAAGCCTTGATACCAACTGAGGTAAATCTATGCAGTGCACGCGTCATGGGATTCAATCCCGCCCAGAACGATGAGATGATGGTCGGACGCTTGGATATGTTGGAAGAGTGTCATGAAGCAGCGACCATACAGCTAGCAAAATATCAGCAATAACTTGCCTAGAGATATAGCCGAGACGTGAAAATGAGGGAATTTGGTGTCGAAGACTTAGTCTTGAGAAAGGCCGTGGGGAACATGCGAGATACGAATGCCGGGAAATTGACTCAGACGTGGGAAGGCCCTTACAGGGTCACCGCTGTGGCTGGCGCGAAGGCGTATTACTTGGAAGACCTAAATGAGAGATCGTTGTCTCGACCGTGGAACGTTCATAACCTGAAGAAATTATATCAATAATCGGTAGTACGCCGAGCGATAAACAAAATGTGATATCTTGTATGTGTTTTGCTAATAAGAATAGTGATGTTTACCCATGCAGGTTTGTATCGTTCAGCTACTAACCCTTGGTTCGATCTTAATCACCGAGCAGGTGGAAACGTAAAGAAATAAATAAATAAATAATTTACTAAGGACAGAAACCTGTCCCCGGTCCGATCCTCATCGCTGGGCAGGAAGAAACCTTAGCCTAAATTTCCTAAGGACAAAAATCTGTCCCCGGTCTGATCCTCATCGCCAGGTAAGAAGAAACCTTAGCCTAAATTTCCTAAGGACAGAAACCTGTCCCCGGTCCGATCCTCATCGCCGGGCACGAAGAAACCTTAGCCTAAATTCCTAAAGACAGAAACCTGTCCCCGGTCCGATCCTCATCGTCGGGCACGAAGAAACCTTATCCTGAAAACCCCTTGAGGACGGAAACTTGTCCCCGATTCAATCCTCATCAACGGGCAAGTGGAAACCCCAGACTGGAGCAAATCAAGAATGCGCCCCAGACTTAGTCTCATTCGCTAAATGTTCCTAATAGTATTCTAACAGAATCCCCGGTGGTAGAGGTCACCATGGCCGTGCAACATTCCGCCCAGGTAGGGAGTTTCTTTCACAATCCATAAATTTCCTCGGGCCCCTACCAACCACAGCGTTAGGTGAAAATCACGGCCGCTAGGGATAGTCGGCTGACCTTAATAAGGAGTAGGGGGCAAGCAAAAACAATCACTGCAACGAAATAGCAAATCATGGGATGCTTGGTTCTCATAGCCGAATGATAAAACGTTTCAAAACAAACAAAGGATGGATAACCAAAATAAAATATTTGTCCTCGTTACCATAACCTGATAACTTCAGGGAAGATAAACTTAGTGTCAAACTCATAAGACAAAAGTAAATTGTTCGGTCACCATGACCTGGTGATAAAGCACGTAAAAGACTAACAGGAAAGTAAAAGATGTTCAGTCACCACAACTTGGTGACTAGGCAAAACCAAGAAAACAAAAGATCAGTGTAGAAGAAAAACTGAGTTTTACAAGTATTAAGCAGCCGGGTTGGTTTGGAAAAGTTGAACTATGTCTTCTGAGATTTGTCCCGCAGCGTCCTCGGTGGTTGGCCTTTAGCTTTCAGCATGACCTGAGGCGTTGAGGGTGCTCGTGGCCTCCCTATCGGGATTCTCTACATGAGTATCAATGACTTCTACCAATGCCCTCATGCTGGGGGTATCCTCGTCATCGGCAACCTCAGCCTGACTCTGGGCCGGGAGAGTAACAGCGGGACGGGGGATCTTTTCTTGATTCCACAACTGCGAGTCCCTGGGTATCCCCGCTGCTTGAAGAGTGGCTAACCAGCCTTCCTCAAACCCCTGAGCCTGAGCTTGAAGAACGACGGGCTCCACGGGGTTCTCCTCATCCGCGAACCCATCGTTATACCATTTGGTCTCATAGGCCTCCAAGGCAGCCTTAAGTTCAACGACTTCTTTGTCACGAACAGAGTTCAGACTCTCGGCCGTTGCCAATTTCAGCTCAGCCTCCCCCAACCTCCCCTCCATCTCAGTCAGCCTTTGTTCAGTTAACTGTCACGCTGCCTCTGCAGATTATACCTTCTGTTCAGCCACCTCAGCCTCCTTAACCTTATCTCGAGCCATGTCAATAGCGACTTCCTTAAGAGCCTTCTCCCGCTCGGCATCTTTAGCAAGCTCGCATGCCCTTTCGCCAAGTATATGGGTAAGTTGCGCAGGCTAACATCACCGGGTCTGAGTTAGAAAAATAAGCGGAGAAGGAAGAGGGCAACTTATCATAAACGAGATAAACGAAAAGCGAAGTAGAAGCACTTACTGCGATGGTATGCCACTGCAACCGCTGAATAATGGAGACCTCAGAGCCTTCTGACCAGAAATGTACATCCTTGGGCAACAGCAACCCGCTCACCAAGTTTTCGGTACCGCTAAGAGCTGCGGGCTGGGTGCTGCTTGCCTGCTCTTGAATCACAATCCCTTCGGATGGGCGAGGAGGGGCCTTGGTGGGCGCCTCACTTGTGACTCTGGCCGGATGATCGTCCAAACGTTGTTTCTTTTTCTGCCGGCCAGAAGGAGGGGGGAGTAGGAGGAGTACGGTCCGTTGTGCGAGCTTGCTACGGCTGAGCTGGAGGCCTCGAGCCGAACAAAAATCGATTGGTAGTTAACTTCATTCTGGTTACCATTTCTTCTTCTTCTTCGACTAAACCTTGTTCGGCTTCTTATTCCTCGACCTCTTCCGCCTGACCTTCGATGAGAGCGTGTGCTAGTTCCCGCAAAGCCCGGGAAACGCATTCTGCTAATTCTTCTCTAACCGGTACATAGTCCTCCGCAGTTATATAATTGGGACCTCGGTCTCGGGCTTCCCCGGTTGTCAGATTAGGAGGTAGAAAGTTAGCGTGCCGAACATCAATGTAAGACAATAGCGGGCTGTCAACTGTTAGGGCTTGGCTAAATGATTGCCAAGTCCTGTACACGGGGGAGCAACTGAGTATAAGATGGAAAGCCTGGAGTTGCCCGTCTATGTGTACAAAAACTTCAGACCTAAGTATGAAGTTTAACTCCCTAACGTGTACAACCCTAATGTCCGTGGTGAACAGTTTACCTTCTGCAAACAGAACTACAGTAAGTTAGTATTCAAACAAGTAAAATGGCCATAAAGAGATTATGAATAAGTTAAAGAGTGGTACGAACCCACTTCACACCGCAAGAGAGGGCAGGGGATTTCACCGGCAAACCAATTGCCACGCACCCGGACGAACTCCTCGGCAGAATTCCTATTGGAGTCAGGCAAGCACGAAATGAGCCGCACCCTCATATCCCTAGTCTTTAAATAATAGTTGGTACTCTTATTCCCACACAGGTTGTACATGTGGTTTATGTTGTGGTGGTCTAGTTGTAAATCGAACACCTGGTTTAACCTACTAACGAAACTAACCACCCGGTAAAAATTGAGAGGAAGTTGGTCGGGGCACAGCCCATAGTATCTAAGGGTGCTGAGCAGAAGTGGGTCCACGGGAAACCTAACCCCGCCCTCCAGGATCAACATTAAGAGGAAAAAAGCAGTATTGCCCCCTCTGTGGAGAGCAAATTCACTCTCATGGCAATACGCCACTTCCACATCATTGGGGATACTGAACCTCTGCCTAAAGGTGGCCAAAGACGCCTCAGGATTCAAAAGGTATGTGTAACCCATCTTAAAACTCTAAATGTGAAGGAGGAAATATGAAGAAAGAAACTGAAGTAATGTAAGGAAATAGAGAACTTACTTTGGGCTAAAGGGAAGGAAGAGGCTTTAGGTTGATCAAGCAGTGCGCAGATGGATGCACGGTAGAAGAGAAAGTTCAAAAGGAGGAGAGTGAAAAAATGGAGAAATGATTCAGAATGGGGGATTTATAGGAGCCAATGGGAAGAGTAAATGCTACCCATTAAATGAGGCGCGGGAAACTCTACGAGTTCCATCACAGCAGTCACACGCGCGTCACCTCAGTTCGCGAACCATCAGGAAATGATGGTAGTGGAACCAACCGTCTGGCACGACGCGTCTTTTTAGGGTGCATTAATTGGCCTCCCAACCACCCAATGCATGCCGATCGGTCTTACCAAGTGAAAACTGTGTCCTAGGCTCCTTGATTCGTCCTCGGTTGCCATGCACAAATCAAGGGGGCTAATGTACGGTACACCTTTCAGGGGATCATCTGGACATTGGGCCCAAACTCCGCCAATTGGCCCATGGTTGCTAACCTCCCTTGTCAGAAGTTGGGCTCAAGGACCACTAAATTAGCCGGGCATGAATCTGGGGGGTAAGGTACGGTCAAGAGGAGCCCAAGCGCATTTGGGCCTAAAGTTCCGACGCAACAGCGCGACCCGTGACCTCAGTCTAGGCCCATGTGAACTGCAGACCCAGGTGTTTTCACCTGACCCTTACTCGGGGACCTTTACCGAACAATGAAACAAGAATAACATCCGAGCATACTATCATTTGCATACCCGGAAGTACCCAGAAGCGCCGCTGCCAGGCATGCTTTCTGGAGTGGAAATCAAGTTCCAAGGCCATTTTCACCATATCCCACTCCTACCTAACCATCCACTTATGGTCGATAATATTGGACCTCTCATTGCACTAACCATGGAGGAAATCATAGCCTCTCCACCAATTTGAGGGTATAAATATGAGAAATGGAAGAGGAAAAGGGGTTGGAAGGTTTTGAGAGAAAGAGGGAGGGTAGCAACATAGAAGGAGAAAAGTGATTTCATTGAGTTTCTGTGCCGAGAACGACCCATAGTAGGAAATCGATACCCACTAAACAAGTAAGTTGTAAGCTTGAGTGAGGCCCAGTCTAGTAGCCTCATTTCTAGTGCCCACAAAGGGTTTTTAGGTTTTTATGAGATAAAGAGTCCCAACCCAACCATATTATTACCCAACATAACATAACCCAAATCTAGCTTAGACTTTAGAGGTCCAAAGTGGAAATCTAGCTAGACATTTGGATTTATTTTGATTTAGAAAAAATTTGGATTTATTTCGCTCCACTTCGGTCTATTTAAGTCCATTCAGTCCATTCGATCCAATTCAGTCCCCTTCCATCTACTTCAGTCTACTCGGTCCAATGTAGCCCACTTTGATCCATTTTAGTCCAATTCAACCCATTTCCACCCAATTCAGTCCACTTGCGTCCATTCGATCCACTTAGATCTAATTCAGTCCATTTCAGTACACTTACAAAAGAATAAAAATTCGTCTTAGTTTCATTAAGAAAATTTGTAGTGCTTTCACTTTTGGAAGAAATTCTGAGAACATAATGGAATCTTCTTATCACGCCACAAGCCTTTTAAAAAAAAAAAAAATTAAATCTTAAAGCTCAAACCTTTTCTCCCCATCACAACACCAAGCCTCTTTTCTTTTCTTTTTTCCCTTTCTTTTGGAAAATATGATATTATTATTATTATTAAAAAGATTGGCATAAGATGCTCAAAGTGCTTAGGTACAGTAGCAGCTGCTGATCAACATGATGATTACAATGGCTACCATATATGTGGAAGGAAGCCAAGGTTGTGGCCATTGGTATTGGTTATATAACTTATATTGATTTGAGGGAGTGTTTCACAAGTGTTATACATATAATTATTCTTTAAGGAAACAAACCAGCTTTATTAGTTGTAAGATGTACTGCTCAATATCAAAATCTTACCATGTTACCAACAATAGAGGTAGAGAAAATCCAGCAAAATGTCCTCTGAACCCTTACTTGAACTACAAAACCTTTGTATTCAATGCAACAACCTCACTTATTTGCATCTATATGAATTCGAAAGCTTGCAAATGAAATATGATGTCTACGTTCCTACGTTGTCAAAGTTATAAGATATTAAACAGCATTGAGAAAAAACAGCTTACTGAAAAAAATTCCTCATCACTTATACATTAGAAGCAGGACGTGCTGTATCTTTGTCTTTTTCAAGTTTATCTATCATGCCCCTTTATTTTCTCCCTCTAAAATTGGTTCGTCTTGCAGCCAAAGCCATATCCTGACTACTGTGTTTACTGACAGTCTTGAACTTGAGTGGTACAACTTGCTCAATATATGACTTCCCAGGAAAGTTCCTTTTATCTTTTGGAAGTGCTCGTAACTGTGGTAACCAGTACGCCACATACTCACCTTCAGGATCATAAGTCTGTGCCTGCAATTTTAGTTTCTTAGGTATAGGTTACATGTCTATGCAAAAGTATGTGTCATTGTACATGACGAGATTTTAAAAGCTCCTATATCCTCTGTATCCCAATACACTCACATACTTTAATATCTATAAAAGACTTCTCTATCAATTCAAATTTTATAACCTACATTTCTGTATAACTAAAGCATGTTCAGCATTACATCTTTTATATAGAAATCATAAAGGAGTTGGACGGTGCAGCTAATTTGGGTTGACTAATTGCGACTCAGGTATACAATAGCATATTTCCACTTACCATTTAACATAAACAAGAATATCATAACTATAGAAAAAGCTGTACTATATTCAGAAATTTAAGCGCAATATGTTTTAGTTTATTCCTGCTTTTTAATACCAAGGGCAGAAAACAGACTTACCTCTTCTCAACCTGATCCATAAATGAATCTGATTTCAGAATAATAATATAAGAGCATCTGAACAGTGTTTATTGATTGTCTACCACCTCCCAGAAAGAAAAGAGAGATTGTACGAAAGCACTTACTTGCTTTGGGATGCTAAAGTAACGATCTTCTCTAGGGTCATTCCCAACTCCTAAACAAGAAGAACAAAGAATAACATGTTTATCAAAGGATCTCATTAACTGCAAAGTTTAAAGGAATTGCACATCTGGCAGTTGCATTTCAAGAATATAACAGTGTTCAATAGTTTTTTTTGGGGGGTCATGGATAAAATTTAGCTCTTAATGGTCAAGTCAAGTGGTTATCCAATCAAATCAATAATATTTTGATACACATACTAACCACCCCCCGACCCTCATTAGTATCCTGTTTTTCCTTTTGCATCCTCCATATACCATTTGTTTTGATATACTTACAGGATATCAAACCTTCTCGCTATAAATAAAGGACAAGATTGTAAGGGACAACTTATACAAATGAAGTAAGAGATATCTTCTTTACTTCAGAAATATTTTTAATTCAGATATGACGTGAACAATTACAAAGGTTGTTCAATACTCTGCAGTTTTTCATTGTTTTCTTGTGTCTCCTATAAAATACAGAAAGTAGGTGCCAGTGCTATATTACTATATGTAAAGATCACCATGGATTGACACGAAAGTCAAACAAATATTCCTGTTTGTTTGTGTCCCCTCAGCCAAAATTTTTGCCACTTGTAAGTTCTTTTTTTTTTCCTAAATAAATACCCCAAACCACAGGAAAGATGGACTGGACCACATTTATAATGAAAAGAAGCGATTAACTACAATCTATGGGGCATTTTCTATGTGCACACTAGTCATCAAAAAAATTTACAATCAACACTCTTAATCAAAATTAATTTCCAATGTCCACTCCAAGGTCTAAATTAATAGCTCAGTGTGTAGCCTATCTGCCCCAAATTATGAGGTCATTTGCAATGTGTACTCTAAATTACAAAAATTCTATATTTTACACTTAATTTGGATGTTGAGGAACATTGCAAATTAATCACGAAGTAGGGTGTTAATTGTAACATTTTAAAATGTAAAGTGCACATTACAAACACCTCTGGGAAAATAATTAGACTTATCTCATGTCATGACTATCCTGTTGCCTGTTATGTCCTAGGGTGTTACCAAGATGGTCATACAGTTCGTATACAACTGACACTGATATACTTAGCTAAATCAAATAATGTAAACTGTTTTCCCAGTTTATGAAGCAACGACTTTGAAACAACAACCTATAATATGCCAAAATACAGTCTGGCCTACACAGGGAAATGCTCAAATACACATACTTTTATGCATAAGTGACAATGGGAAGATACATGAAGATGAAATCACCTGCTCCATATGTCCAATTTCCATAATTGGAACATGGATCATAATCCAAAAGGCATGTCTCAAACCATTCAGCTCCCAAACGCCAGTCAATACCCATATCTCGAACAAGAAAGGAACATACTATCTGGAGAAATAAAATTGATGATTGGTGATTTGGTAGACCATATCAATTTATTGAGATTCAAAGAAGCAGTCTCAAGTCAGTCTTGAAATTTACCTGCCGTCCTCGGTTTGACATGAACCCAGTGGTTGATAGTTCTTTCATGTTTGCATCTATAAGGGGGTACCTGGAAGTTCACCAACCTTAATTATGTCAATCATGGAGAAATAAAATTTTAATGGGTTTCCAAAAACCTAATACTCAATATTTGACTACATTTTGGCTTTCCAGGGCATAAGATCACCCTGTGTCATGTACCGTGAAACAGAAGAAAGAAAAGAAAAAGGTTAATAAAAGGAAAAAGAGGTGAGTACAGTAACATTAAGATAACAGATAACCAAAATAATACATATATATCAAGCAAAAAAGAAAAAAAAAAAAAATAGAAGAGAAGTTCCATATTAGAAGGAATAAAATCATTAACACAAAGACTATGATTGTTAGAGATTTCCTTCATAGATAAGGGAGTGTCAATAAAATGTTACTTTCAGAAAATGAACAAAAAAGAAGCAGGATCAGTACTAATGCAGCAGATATCAAAATAATACTCTTTCCATTTCCATGTGGCCATGCACATATAAAAGTACATGCTGAAATGAAAAGAAGATTGCAACACAGACATTAGTGGAAGCAACAATATACCCTGTACGTCCATCTCTCCAGTACTCAAACATATTCTTGTCTTGGTTCCATCTGTGCTCCACTTTTCTTGGACCACCTTTTAAAAAAAAAAATTTCAAATGACTATATACAAGAAACATTTAACCTGAAATTTTCAATATGATACTTACATTGATGTATAAAAGTTTCAAACACACGCACTATATTATCCAACAACATTGCATTCATTAGAACAAGGTCCAAATTTTCATGATCTGAACTGATTAATACTAGATGAATAAGATGGTTCTAATCCTTACCTAAATGGAAAAGGGAATTCCCATATTTGACTGATAGAAACCTGAAGTAATCCCTCCATATCAATTCGAACAAAACCCTGTTGTGTTGAACATAGATTCAGGAGAGGAAAAGGAAAATAAAAATATCCGAAAAAGTTTAACCCAGCTGAAAGATTGGTTTATAATCAGAATTTCCAGCAATCCTGATTTCCCATCAGTTCAATTTTGCAATTCCATAGTTAAGTTAACAAATTATCCTGAACTGTTAACTGAATAGCCTCTCAGCCTGCATGTGAACCTGGCATGTGGTAAGAGGCTTTTCCTTTCTTTTTTTTCTTTCTTTTTTTTTTTTTTTTGAGGAAAAAGAAATGGAGAGAGAGGGAGAGAGACAAATTTGCTGAAAACAAAACTTCAGAACTAAGAAAGTAGAGAGAAAATGGTCAAGGCTGGTTAAGAAAAGATGTCATATGATGATATCTTCTGATGTCATCTCATTGCTAAATTATATATTTGTACTTTTCATTAAAATGTGAATTTTTATTAAACAATAATAATAAAGGAAAGGGGCATGTAGGAATTTTGGGACAGAAGTCGGTCATGGAAACTATAATGGGGTTTACTTAATGATAAAACACAGACTCACATGCACATTGATTGAAATCAGTCACCACAAACTGGAGGAAAGTACCTGAATATTATTCACCTAAATTGGCTTAAACCACTTACAACTTAAGAAATTATCAATTCAATAGACATATGAAATTGGGACTGAATTAAAATGTTATCAATAAGTTTATCTTGAGAGAGAACCATACCAGTATGTGGAATTATTTGCTTCCTGTTCCTTTTCATACCTCTTCACCTATAAAAGTAAAAACTAGTCCCATTTTTCAAATTGTTGTATATCTATTCTGTGCAGTACAAAAGCAAAAATGAATGAAATTTTCAACCTCTTCATGTATGAAGCGAGGAGAGAGGCTTCCTGAAGCAAGCCACGGAGAGAATTTTGTTGAATAATCTGGTCCTAACATCCCATTTCTGGTCTCTTTGTAGATCCTTAGCAAGTCCTACATATACAAGAAAATATGACTAATTTAGAAATCCACGTAATTGGTATTATTAGTGCTTCTTTAAATATCATAACTTTTTATTATAAATATGTTTAAGCAGCTATATCAAAAATTATATTATTGTAACTGGTTTATTGTTTGATTTTGAAATGATCATATTGGCCTATCTTTCATCCCATGGAATTTTAAATACCACCCTTCACAATTGTTTAGTATCTGATGCACAAATCTGCAATTAGGACAGAGGTTACAGAAGAAATTTAGACTCATCACTCATCAATCAAACAGATGAGATGAAATCATGAAATCTATTTTCACAGTTCATGAATCGCACTAATCTCGATTTTTATTATGATAGCTATTGTCCTCAAAATTCTACATTCATAGAAGACTATTGGAATCTTTTTATTTTTATAATAACTATTGGGATCTAAAACCAGCAACTCTAATGCCACCATACTTTAAGATTTTAATTTTCATTTCTGCAGCAATGTATTTTAGATGTTAAATTTCCATGCTTGTTGCAATGCATTGTTGGCAACCTTGCTTTCAAAACAAGCATTAACAGAAACATGATGAGAGATTTTCCCCTGCCTTCTTCCAAAAGTACTCGTTCACCCTGCCCAGTGCTGCACTTTCACCCCCAACAAACTTCATTCCTTTGCTAACCTGTATTAAAAAGAAAAAATATGGACTACATTATATTATGATGGAGGAGTGTATCTCAAAATTTTTATTAGAGTGAAATGCAATTTATATCCGTGAAGCACAGATGCATGTATTAAAAATCCTACATTTTGCGATTGTGAGTAGACTCCAAGCTGATCCATCGAAGGAACACATCCCCAATCATCAATGCTTGGTGGCGGCCCAAGACATGTTGGAGTTCTAATGCAGCTCCGGATATTGCATTTGGCTTCAACAGACTGCAAGTTTTACTTTGTAAACAACACTGCTACCACATAACATGGCTTTCCTACTTATCCATGACAAAATATAATGAACTCAAAACTAATGGAAAAGAATTATCAATCATCATGCCTTGCGAAACTGAGTATACACATCCGGTAAACTGCTGGTATCAAATGGGAGGTCATCAATGTGGTACATAGTGGTACCCCAAATAAGCTGTAACTTAGGGTTGTTAGTATTACTTCTTGACTCCGAAGATGATTGTAGCGCCACTCGTTGCAGACCTTTGCTGACCAATCTTTCGACATTCAACTCCTCACTGCAAGTTTCTTTTTGGGCATATACCTGGCTAGAATAAATCAGACTATAAACACCCACACTCCCATTTACTTCAATAACTCGGAATAGTCAAAACTAATCCATTCTTTCTGCTAAAAGAAATTCAAAATAAATGTGGGAATCACTTAACTGTGTGGGCTCCAAAAGCTTTTGCAAGAGAAGGGAGAATTTCCTCGGGCTTCCCATGTCGAATAAGCAAATTTAGGCCGTACTTTATCAAATTCTTTTTCAGGTCAGCCAAGCATTCAATAAGAAACTGCGCTCTCAAGGCTGCCAAGCAATCACTCCAATTTAATTTTTAAACTTATATACTCTATTATACTAGAACAAGTCAAAGAAATTCACAAAGGTGCATAGAAGATCCTCAAAAATTCTTAGGTAACTCCACTATGGAGTTCTTAAAATCATTTCCATTCATTTTGAAAGGAGTGGATTAGATTTTACTACATTATCAATAATTTAAATAAATATCAAAATAATAGTCATTTAAAAAAAAAATTTGTTATGTATTAAAATTCGATTCATTCACTACACGATGGAGCTAGAGATGTAATCATGTAAACAAGCCAAGCCAAGTATTAAAATTTCAAGTTTATTTATTTAACTTTATTTCAAACACAAGCCAAACTTGATCTTGTCACTAAACAAGATTACATGTTCAAATTTTGTTCCTTTCCTTGTCAAACAAGATTAAGCTCGATCAAGAGATACTTGATCAACTTATTTTTTTACCATGACTAATTTTTTTTTACAACTTTAAAAATTTAAGAATTTTTAAACTGCAAATAAAATAATTTGATATCTTATGAACATAAGTATATTTTTAGAAAAGTGTACATACATATAAAAATATAATATTATATACTTATCTTTCACTAAACAGGGGAACATAAACAAACAAGCTTTTTTTCCGATCCGAGCTTTCAGCTTGATTAAGAACTATAGAAAGATCTTTAATCATATATAATATTACCTCCAGTTTTAGGGAATCCGAAGTGATAGGTGGTGCCAAAAAGGCGAGGATCGACGCAATAGACAGGCAAAACCGAATCGGAGGAAAGCCAGGCCTTATACAAAGCTTCGTTGTCCAAGACTCTGAGATCATTTCTGAACCAAAGAATGGCGGTCCCTCGGCCAGTCCTGGAAGCCGAAGAGGAAGAAGAAGAGTACCTTCGAAAGGTTAGTTCGGCAATGCGGTGTGTTTCGTCGGAGTCTAGTTCCGGAACCTGGTGGATTGATGTTGCTGAAGAAGAAGAAGAAGAAGATGAAGCTGAAGGTTTTGCGATGGAATTCATGATGTGGAAGTGAAAGTGAAAGCGGAAGAGAGTTGAGTTTGTGAATGTTGAATTTGATGGGATTATGAGCTTTTTCAGGGGAAGAGTTGGGACTGAGTAACGGAGAATAGTCATAGTGCCATATATGCAGTTTGGATTTTGGAGACAGACAGAGAGAGAATTTTAGTTTTTTTTTTTTTTTTTTTTTAAAAGAGAGAGTGAGTTAGTTAGTTTAAGCAATTGAGAAAGTGACACGTTGGCGTGGGAGTTTTGTATGACGTGGCTTTATGTCAGCCAATGGACGAGTTTGTTTTGATTCATTCTGGTTTTCAGTTTCTTTTTACGAAACCAAGCCGCTATAGTAGACGACTGTCGTTTTGGAAATTATTAGACGGCTCTCTCGTGTCGTTTATACGGCTCTCTCCGTGTTCTTTCTATTCTCGTGGGACTGTTCTTCTTCTTCCTCTGTGGGTCACTTTATCTTCTTTTCTTCTTTAATTTCAGATCTTCTTCTTTCTTCTTCCAATTTTTTTTTTTAATTCTATGAAACTCGAGTCTTTAAGATTTGAATTCCATGTGGCAAAAATATTTCCACATCAGCAACTGATCTCGAGTCTTGGAGAGTCGATTTCGTCCCCTAACTCGAGTTTCAAAGACTCGAAATACTAGTTTCCTAAATAATTTCAAAACCTTGCTAACTAACTATATTATATCCCCTCAATATGCTAATCTGCAAATATCCCCTGCCAACACCAACGGCAGCAAACTTGTCTCCGACAAGATCTCTACGCCAGAATGAATAGAGAACTTGGCAATCGGTAGAGAGGTATTTTGCTGGGTTGGGTCGCCAAGAGCTTGAGTGGCAAGGTGAAAAGGCTGCATTTTCAGATCTGGGTTATAGACAGAAGCGCGAACCTTTTGTTACAAAGAAAGTTGTCTCGCTATTTTAAAAGTATGGACTCTACTTACCAAATAAAATGATATAATAATGAATTCAATTGGATATAGAAATTAACTTAGAAAAAAATTGGTACAAAAATTGTCCCATGCCATTACGCATAAAGAGCAAGTATGCTAGTAGTTGAAAGATGCGACAACTACTAGTAGGTGCAGTTGGGTGTTGACACGGCAGTGAGATTGGGGTTCAGATTTGAGTTTTTAAATTTTTTTAAAACTAAAAATTAATTCAAAATGTGACATGTCCATTTTAATAGCTGATGTGGCATCTATTTTTAAGGTTTTATTCAAGAATTAATGACATGGTGTAATCTAAACCATTGGTTATTAAATGAGAAGTAAAAAAAAAAAAAAAAAAACTCCATGTGATGTTCCCTAAGAACTCTAGAAGATCTGAATCCATCTATATAACATCATTTTGAGCCACATCAGCGTAACACTTTGGTCTGCTCCTTTATAATTTGGTCCTCTTTTTTCTCATTTAGTTCATTTAGGCCTAACTCGATCCACTTCAATCCAATTCTGTCCCATTTTGGACTAATTTTTTTTTTGTAGGTTGCCTTTTCAACTTTTAGCTCAAAATTTATTTTTCTCTTTGAAAAATAGGAAATTTTATTATATTTTAGCCAAACTCTTTAGTTTTGGGTTAAGAAAATACAAACTAAATAGGCATTAGATAATAATAATAAAAAAACTTCAGTCCAATAGACTTAATGTAAGGAGCTGCATCTAATAAGAAATTTCAGTTTCTTACAATGAGTTCCATCTTCACAAGTCCTATAGACTACGTGCAGGAACGATTCAGTCCTGATGCAGCTTCCAATTCCAACAAAGCACAACTTCAAATTACTATTATAATAATCCACCAAGACTATTTAATGAAACGCTCTCATATAATTTACTAAACTGTCAAATCAAAATAAAAATCTAAAGGAAAGATAGCAGCAAGGTAACTTCTCCAGTTCTCCTCAAGAGAAGATTGGATTGCATCCAAATATGTAATCAATGTCAGACCCTACACCATTAGAGAACCTTGTTGCAACCAGTTCATAACCAGGTCTGCAATATTGAAAAATCCCTGTCAAAATAGAACAATAAATTTCAATACTTGATTCATTTATACTATATTAAATGGTACCCTTCATTTATTTTTGCTTGTATACATGCAACATTTCTTCAAAAGCACAAAGGGCCACAAACCTTAAACATAAGAAGCATGCAAGAGAAACACTTTTCGAGGCAAAAAGGGGCAAAAGAAAAGATCATAAAGAACAAAAACTAGCTCCTAATATTTGAGACATCCAGCAAAACTTAGCCAGTCCAGCAAAGCAAGACAGACATCCAGGAAAGCGATCTTTAAACAAGATAAAATCAAACATAGGCAACTACTAAAATCAACAGGTTTGGCAACAAGACTTAGCCAGTCCACACACAAATTGAAGATACAAATTTCAACAAATAAAAGTGGACAGCATTTTAATCATCATACTATAGCATAGCATTAGAGAAAAAAAAGGGGGGGGGGGGGGGGGGGGGGTTGGGGAGGAGCAGACAAGATTGTGTCAATCCCAGTAATACCTATCAGACATGATTCAGATCATGAAAGAATGGCTAATGATGGTATTTTTGTCCTTTCAGAATTGTCCACGACCTAAAAATCAGACAAAAAAGCATGTGTTATTCTTTTAATTTAATAGAATACATTATTTTCAAGAGCATGACAGTGGTGTTTTTTTAATGGTGGCTATGGAAATTGTTGGCTTTGAATGGTGGTGGAAATAAAAATGACACTGAACAACGGCTGCAGCCTAAATTGCAACCAGCACCAAGGAAAAATTTAAAACTCACCATTGTTAAGACTTCCAAATTGCTACCATTTGCGGAAAAAAATGCATACTTTTAAATGAAGACCATTTCTTATTCATGGTGATAGAAACGGTTGTGGAAATTGTTGGTTTTGAGTGGTGATGGAAACAATAGTGATAATCAATAATGGTTGTAGCCAAAGATGTAGCCATCGAATAGGAAATTCAAAGCTCACCATGCTAGAGGCTTCCAAATTGCTACAAACTGCACTTGCAAAGAATGCTTACTTTTAAATGAAAAAAATTGCTTAAACGTAGTGATAGACAATCATCTTAATTTAAAGCACTTTCTCCACAAAAAAAATAAAAAATAAAAAATAAAAAAAAAATAAAAAAAATCTTAATTTAAAGCAAGCAAGCCTTATTAGTTTAAAATTCCCTAACTATTCACATACAAAATATTTAAGGGGAAAAGAAAAGACTACATTTCAGTAATCAGGAACTGTGTAACATAGAATCCCAAATGTAAAGGAGAACAGAATATTCTTACCTATATAGCTGTTCCATCAGCACTAGCAATGCAATCTGATGATTTAAGACCAACGTAGACAACTTGATTGATATGTTAGCTCGCTCACGCAATTGTCGTCCATGACCATAAGGTCCACCTATGCAAAATGATAACCTAGAAGCTCCCTACCAAAGAGAGACAGAGAGATTAAATATAATCAATTCAAATATTATATAAATGCCAAGTTCAAGTTACACATATGTTGGAAATCAAGAATGTTGTTTAAGTGCTAGAGTTTGGGTCATCATTAATTATAAACAACCTAGGAGAAAAATTCAATTGAATTTTGCATAGAAATAGATAAAACAAAACTTATACATATCAACTTTTAGGTCCCCACAGTAACTGGACCTGATACCCTTTCAACCAGACTGATATCCTTTTATTCCTCATAAAAACAGCAGTAACTAAGAAAGGAAACCCTCTTGGTATAGAATTCTAACTTGATTAGGTCAAAGCAGAAGCACATGCACTAGAATGCAAATATATTTTAGCCTAAAAGATAATAATCTCAAACATCTCAAAGAGCTAAGCTTGAATAGCAGTTAAAGTGACCCAAGATATATCAGAGAACATTTTATAATATTGATGAAATCAACAATTAGGACTTAGTTCACATTGTTGGAGAAAAGCAAATTTTTTAAAAACACAAAATGGCCACCATTAATACACGAGGAATGAGATATCCAAATACTAAAACATCATAGAATCATTACTAGGATTGGGATGAAAAAGAGTTCAACAATGGGATAACAGCTATGCTGAATAAGAACTTCACAGATCACAAAATTTCTTCATGGATAAAAAGTCCACCGAACTTCATTCAAAAAGGTAAACAGATCAGTACTAAAGTGATGGTGGATTATCACTCCGAGGATCACCCAAAATAAAATGAAATTATGATGAATGTACCCAGACAGATCAGTGCCCAATAAAGTACATTTTAGGGAAATTACGTTATTCTTCCTGTGAATTTGCTTCCAAGTATACCCTATTCATGGATGAAATACCACGGGTTAAGTGCCCTCAGTTTACATGTCATCTAAAAAAGAAACACTGAATCATCAAAAAATCAAACGAGATAACCAGCCTATTAATTAGAAAATGCAAGGAAATGATTTGTCAATGGACATCATATTCGGTTATTACTTCATCTAGCCACCAGCTAGCTCAATATATATATATATATATAGAGAGAGAGAGAGAGAGAGAGAGAGAGAGAGAGAGGAGGGATTTTTTCAAGCATACAAAAGACAACTAAAAAAAATCATTGAACTTGAGGTAGCTCATACTGTATTCCCTGCATCCCCCACCAACTCAGCCATCTGCTCAGACCCAATATCTTGTCCATTCTCATCCAACATCACAACCTAAAAGTGCATGATTATAGAACAGAGATGTAAGAACAAGCAGAGATGTAAGAACAAGCAGCAAACCTTCTTGCAACAGTTTAAAGCAGCTTTTACAAGGCCCATGGAAATAAATTCATGCTACTTCCTTTTCCAAAGCATTTGAGTTATAAACTTACTACAGAAAACAAAGCAAGTAATATTATTACATGGTCAGAGTGTTGAAACAATGTTGACTTGGTATATTGAAATATATGCATTTATACCATGAACACAGACTAGTACAGCTTGACATGAGCTGAGTTCAGTTGATTCCAGTTGGGCATAAATAATCAGTAAGCTCTAAAGATCTAATAGGCAGACAAAATCATGTTCAAATGCTATGCATGAGTGCATACAAGCAGTTTGCAATCACAACACCCATATATATTGTTCATTAGGAGTCACTAGCTAATAGTAATGGATATGTACATCAGACAGCAAACCCTAAAGTAACCAGGCAACCATGTCTCCCAAGGCATTGAGTTACTTTTGCATATTTATTTACATGTTAATGTATTTACAATTTCACATTTGAGGATAATAAGCCTAAACATTGGAATATTCTGCTTTCTTTTCTTACCTCTTGTACACCTTAATCCTTCCACACCCCTTTGTATTGCAATATACTTGATTCTCTACAATTTTTAATTGGTAAGTTACAAACTTATCTATTATCTAGGATTCTAGTGAGTCTTAAACCCAAGAACTCCCTCTCCACCTTGCTCTTACAAGAGGAGAAGGTGCCATTTGAGCTATTGCTCGTTGGCAATGTAATTGGTTCTCAACTTAAATTTAACTTCAACTACTTTTGAACAGTATAGGAACTCAGACAGATTCAAATAATATCCAATTATTATTTATATCCAAAATTTATTTGAATATTTTATATGGAGAGTATGTAGCAACTTGAATGACAGTCCAAAAGCAACACATAAAAGCAAATGGAATATACAGAAGCTGCAGCATGGCACTGCAACAGATTATCTAGTTAAAGTCCTGAAGTAGATGAACCCCTAAGTGACAGTAGTTCATATACTAGTATAGCCCAAATTTGAACTTCAAATTCCGAGCAAGGGTCAAGACAAATTGTTGGTAATAGGTTCAACGAAGACAACACTTCGACTTTATTATCAGATCAGTTGGCACAAGACTTTCTGAATCAGAAAACTTAGGTCTAAATGAGATTATAAAGTAGTTTACTAGGAAATGGGGTTGGTTTAAAAGCATTATTCTTTGCATAAACAACTAAACACACAACATCCAGATGAACAGAAGAACAATACCAGTAAAGAGAAAAATCAAAGAAAGAAATGTTGGAGCAGATAAACAAAACCAATGTTCATCCAGATAGTGTCAAAAGCAATTCCTTTTTTTCTTTTCTGTTCTCTTTTTTTGCACAAATTGAAACGCACTTAAAAAGCGCAAAATAAAAGCAAGATAGTTTAACGGTGAGAGTGTACCCAATCATCAGACCTGATAATGTTCATCATTGCTGTATCTTCATCATCAACCTGAGCCCTTGCATCACTACAACACATGGCATCAATTCAAAAGTAGAAATATATATATAGAACAAACAATTTAGAATGGCAGAAAAGAGTACACGACCGACTCTGAAGATTTACAGCCTAAGCAAGGACACTCCAAAATCATTATACTCAAAATAAAAGATACATATGCCTATATATAAATAAAATACACCTAAATATATAAATTGATTTAATTACCATATCCCCACAGTATCATGTCTTAATTTTTTAAGAATCCGTATCAAAAAAAAAAAAAAAAAAATTAAGAATCGACATATCACACCATGTGGTCCATGTCCATATTTCTTAGTCTATAGCCGACCCCAAGATTTTGGGACTAATGCTTGGTTGACGCTTTTGTTTTAGTAAGAACAAACGATTTATGTGCACTTGTGTGTCCATAATTACATCGAAATAACATAAAAATACCAACACATAAATGAAGAAATCAGTGTAGTATTTGATTATTAATATGAAACAAAAATTCACTTCAAAAAAGTCAAAACTAAAAATAAATTAAAAAAGAAAAAGAAAAAAGAAGCCATATATATATATATATATATATACCTTGCATTTCTAGGATTGGACCGTATTTGAACATCATCAACGGTGCAATAGTGGTTGAGTTTTCGAATGTACTCATCGACTATCAACTGTACTCCAGGGGAACGCTTTTTCCCTACCGTTAATATCCGTATAGGAACAACTCTCTGCCCAAAATCAATTAGTATTTTAGTTAAACTCGGAATTTGAAGAAAAAATCAAAGATAGATTTTATTTACCACTGATTGGCCCGTGTATTTGCATTGTCTAGCTCCTGAAATATGAATGAGTAAAGTAAAGAAAGTGGTAATTATTAGTGATAAGAAAATGGTGGAAAATGTAAGAACCTGGAAGAGGAGCAGACAGATTGGCATAGATTGAGATAACCATCCCGCCTTCTTTTGCTTTTGCCTAAAAATTGAGCTTGGCCCTTTTTAATCAATTAGGTTAAAAGCCCATTATCAGTGAAGGCCCAAGACTGAAATATGGACCGGACTGATCAGGTGTATATGCTTGTGAAAAAAATTTCTTGGTTCTTGTAAAAAAAAAAAAAAAAACGTAATCCTGAATCCTGATCCTGTGTGATCAACAAAGTACAATCTATATGCAGCATGATCAACAGCATTGGATCATAACAATCATAAGCATTAATAATATGAGTAGGAATCAATTTGTTTACATATTGTAATACAATCCCTGATAACTTTACATGTTATTTTACCTAATGAAAATTTTATTGATCATTGTTGCTGCACCCTATGAATAAAAGTCCCATCTTTTCAATATTCACTGTGAAGATGAGAATGAGAGTTATAACAACAAAGCTATTAACGTTTTACTTTTATTGAGAAAGTCCAATGTTACATGAACTTTAACAAGGGGTTTCTTGTCAAAAAAGAAGATGATCTTGTCTCACCTTTATGCTTTTGAAAGCATAAAACAAAGTCAGCATTCACGGTAAAATACTACTTTATCTATTTTAAAACTCTAATTTATAATACACCTAACATTAAAGAATTTATTTTAACACTTAATACATTAAAATAATATATTCAACACAATAAAGGACAACTACAACCAATCAACACATTAAAATACTATTTTTTTTAAACACCCCACATTATATATATATATATATATATATATTTTTTTTTTTTTTTTTTTTGGTTTTGAGTGTAAGCTACAGTGAGCAATCTCCAGCAGCTCACTGTAGCTCAAACTTTATTTTATTTTATTTTTTTTTAATTTAGCTTCTTTGTTGTAAAAGCATTTTTAGGAATTGGTTGCTAAATTGACTTTTTAGTAAATTTAATTTTACTGAGATCCTCTTAGAGCATTAATATTAATAGTGCTAAAAAGTTATATTGTTATTTAAGCAAACTGCAATAGTGGTGTCATAGCTAAATTTTTTTTACTTTTTGCTACAATGCATAGCCATTTATATATGTATACTGTAGTAAAAAGGCTAAAGCAAAAAATTTTATTTTATTACATTTCCACCTCTCTTTCTCTCTTGCACACTCATCTTCTTCTTCTTCTTCTTCTTCTTCTTTTTTCTTTTTTTTTTTTTCCTTTTCCTCTTTCTCTCTTGCACGCTTTTTTTTTTTTTTTTTTTTGCCTCTTTCTCCCTTGCACGCTACTTTTCAGCTAATGACTCTCAGCTCTCTCTTCAGTTTTTAGATTTGGTATGTCGGAATGTTTTATGGGTTTTGCAAATTGAAATTTTGTGAATTTTTTTTTTTACAAATTTGTGTGTTAGGGTGTTCAAATCGGAAGAAAAATAAAAGGCCAAACCCACTGCAATAGTGGTTGTGATGGTTGTTTATTATAGTGAATATATTATTTTATTGTGTTGTTTATATTATTTTATTGTGTTGAAAATTAAAATAAAACTGATGATATTGGGTGCTTTGTAAAGTGAGATAGTAAAATAGATAAAGTAGTTTTTTGTGATGTCAAATAGCTAAATTTATGACTCTACCAATGTAGATGCTCGAAGGTACAAGAATAACTCTGACAAAAAACATCCACGGAATTATCAACCATGAGGTTTGGTTTTCTGTTATATACGGTGTTCAAAAGAAATTCTCAAGTTTTGTGTATTACTTTTCTTCTTGGAATTTTCAATGTAATAGGTTAACAATTTTGTTTGCTGCCTCATGATACAACAAGCTCAGTCACCTAGTTATATATCCTTACAAGTTTACACTACTTATATGATAAAAAGTTCTTAATAGTACTTTCCTTATACCCACAAAATAGTATATCAAAAATAGTAGGCGTAAATGCACTTTTAGTCCCTACATTTTGACGTTTTTCCATTTTAGCCCATACATTTTATTTTTACCAATTTTAATCCCTAAACTAATTAACGCCCTTCATTTAAGTCCTTGAAGCTAACTTCCATCACTAATCTAACGGGAACATTGACGGATGAATAAAATAATATTTTAAAATATTAGATTATAATTTAAAATATTTATTTTTTAATTTTAACAAAATAAAAAATATGAGTTAAAAAAAAAAAAAAAAAAAAGAACACACCAGAAACATAAGAACAAGAACAACTTGTTCCCAACCCTGTGGACCACAATGTCCCATGAGTAAACAGACCTGGGCGCGCACATGAGGGTAGAGAGGATGGTGTCAGTGGCAAAGACAATGGCTTTGTCCTCGTTGGCGAAGTGGCGAATGACAGGGTCATCGCGCCTTCAAGACGGCGCTCATTCTTGGGAGTGATGTGGTCAAAAGATCGATCGTAGAACTTGAGAGCACCGTAAAGGAGGAGGTCCTCGGGTTCAGGGACAAAGAAGGAGAGTTTGGAGAACTTGAGAACTAGTGGTGGTGCCGATGACATGGAGCTAGTGATGGGTGGCAACGGTGAAGGGAGAGCCGATGATGGGTGGGTTTGTTCTCTCCTTTCTCTGTCTCGACCCTTCTCTCTCAGATCGGCGTGGAGGGTGTGGGTTTGTGGGGATCGGCGTGGTAGAGGGTGTTTGTTTGTGGAGATCAGCATCTGTGGTGGACATCGGCGTTTGTGGTCGAGGTTGAGGTGTGGGTCACGGTGGTTGCTGGGCTGTGGAATCGATGAATCGGTGGTTGGGTTGTGGGAATCAGTGGCTGGGTTGTGGGATTCGGTGAGTGAGTTGTGTGGGTTTGGGTTTGTGGGTATGGATTTGGTAGTGGTGGCGGTGGTGGTGTTGTTGGATTTTAGGTGGCGGTGGCTGCTGTGATGTGGGTTTGATGTCGTTACTGGGTTTGATGAGAAAGAGCTTCATTTAATTTAAATAAAAAATGACCAATTAGCGAATATGGAAAATGTCGTTGCTGGGTTTGCTTTTTGATTCTAGGTTTGATGTTGTTGCTGGGTTTGATGTTGTTTTGGATGTTGTTGCTGGGTTTGATGTTGTTTTTGATGTTGTTGCTGGAGATTGATTATAGGGAAGAACATAAAGAACATGAACATGTTCTTCATGTTCTTTCCCAAAAAAAAGAGAAACAAAATTAATTAAAAATCTTTTTTTTTCTTTTTAAATTTTATTATTATTTTATTCATTCGTCAGTGTTCCCATTAGACTAGTGACGGAAGTTAGCTTCAAGAACTTAAATGAAGGGCGTTAATTGGTTTAGAGATTAAAAGTTGTAAAAATAAAATGTAGAGACTAAAATAAAAAAAAAATCAAAATGTAGAGACTAAAAATGTATTTATACCAAAATAGTAATACAAATGTATGAGGAGGGAGAAATACAAATGTTACACAATGCTCACATCATCATGTTAATATAGGGGGGCGTGATACAGTACACAGTTCGTTGTGGACTTGTGGATGCTTTCTTTTGTTCTTCTTCTTCTTCTTCCTTTATTTAATTTTATTTAATTTTTTTTATTTTTATTTTTTTTTAGGTTTGAGTAGACATGATTTTGTTTTTTAACTTTTTTTTTGGCATGATTTTTATTTTTTAATAAATTTGCGTGATTGTCTTTTTTTTTTTTGGTCACTTTTTTGTTTTAATTAGCATAATTTTTTCTTCTTAAAAGAAATTTGGGCTTCATTTATAACAATTGCATATAAGTAGATTTATACAAACTTTTTTTTTCCATCATTTCACTTTTCTACTCCTTCAACTTTTAGGGTTTGTTTGTTTGGAAGTGAAATAGGGTGGATGGAAAACTTTAGAGAGAAAATAAAAAAGAAAACTTTTTTGGAGTGTGTTTAGTTGGGTGGGGAGGAAGGAAAAATAAATGGTAGGGTCCTAATATTTTCTCCCCAGTCCCACCAAAATGGAGAAAAAACTAAGCAGAGAAGAATTTTTTCTTGATTGACAAAAATGCCAATGTACACATGAGCTTCTTCAAGTTGTCTTTATTTTTTTTTTCTTCTCCCCTGGGCAGTAACGTTGCCCCTTGCTTCTTCTTTTTTGGATAAATTACATATTTAGTCCCTATTCTTTACACCATATTTCAATTTGGTCCCTAAATTTTTAATTGTATTAATTTGGTCCCTAACCTTTTAACACCTTGTCAATTTAGTCGCTACTATTATCTTTTAGATAAAATTTGCTAACGTGACAAATGACCAAAATAAAATACTGATGTGGCATAGTCCATATCAACTATTAAAAAAAATATATTAACACGTAGGATTTTAAGTTTTAAGAAATTATCACATCTTAAAAAAAAATTTAAAACACAAAAACTATTAAAAACAAAAACCCCAATTTCTTTAGAGTCTATCTCCTCCTCTCCTCTTTACGTTCATTGCTGGAGTAAGCTTGAATTTGCTCTCTCCGGTGACTACTAACGACCAGCCACACTCTTAAGCAGTCCAAGCCCGCTCTTCACCACTGAGGAAGAAAGTAAAAAACTAAAAATTTGGCTCATTTTTATGAACCGATCAAACTCTAAATAAGAAATTCAATAATCCGTTGTGTTCCACTAAGACATAAAACACTTTTTGAGTTGAAATCTTTTTTGCCAATCACAAACAAGGGCTTCAAGAATTGGCTTCAGTGTTCCAATACAAAGCCAGTCAACCACCTATTCACATTTAATTTAAGCAATTAAACCCCCAACCGCCTATTTGCATTTCAATGTGAAATTTTACCAGGAAAAGCAAATCCTTAGATAGAGGGATCTCATATTCAAAGATTCAAAGCATAATACCTCAAAAAGCTCAAAGCTCAGTAACAATAATAACTCTCAAAATTTTAATCCTAAACTGAAATACCTTTTTTATCCAAAAGAACATGGGAAATCAGATTTCTGCTTCTATAACTGAAGAAATTCCCATTCCAATTTTAAACCCAAGTTCCAAAACTCATGAATCGTGAAATACTCTAAGGCAAAAATTTGGGAGGCTATAGTTACCGATAGTGAAAAATTTGAAGTGTGAAGCTGAGAAAAATGGAAGAAGAAACGAAATGGAAAGGGCACTGACTTTTGGGGTTGGAGGGAAAGAGAGAGAGGAGGAAGTTAAACGAAGAGCTAACAGTGAAAGTTGGGGGCAAAGAGCTTCGTTGGATGAAGGCTTGAACGGTGTGGCTGGTTTTTAGTAGTCACCAGAGAGAACAAATTCAAGCTTACTCCGGCGATGAATGTAAAGAGGAGAGGAGGAGATAGACTTTACGGAATTGGGGGTTTTGTTTTTAATAGTTTTTGTGTTTTAAGAGTGTTTTTTTTTTTTAAATGATAATTTAAACTTAAAATCCTAAATCCCACGTGTTAATCCATCTTTTTACTAATTGACGTGGATTATGCTACATCAGCATTTTATTTTAGTCATTTAACACGTTAGTAATTTTTATACAAAAAATGACGATAGGGACTAAATTAACACGACATTAAAAGGTTAGAGATTAAATTAACACAAATAAATAATTAAAAACTAAATTAAAATATGTTGTAAAAAATAGAGTCCAAATATATAGTTTACCTTTTTTTTTTTTTTTCTTTTTTTGGCAACGTTGCCTCTTCTTTTTTTGTTTTTTGTTTTTTCTATTCTTTTTTCTCTTCTTTTGATTTTCTAAGCTTGGGCATGCCTTCTTTCTTTCTTTCTTTCTTTTATTTTTTTATTCTTTCTTTTGATTTTCTAGGCATGGGCGTGCCTCCTTTCTTTCTTTTTTTCTTTTTTTCTTTTTTTTTCCCCTTCTTTTGGGCAGCAACGTTGCCTTTTTTCTTTTTCTTTTTTCTTTTTTGATTTTCTAGGGCCTAGGCATGATTTTTTTTTTTATAACTAGAGGTGATTTTTTTGAGACATAATTTTTTTTTTTAATAAATTTGGGTGATTGCTATTTTTTGTGATTATTTGTTGCTTTTTTGGTTTTAATTGGGTATCATTTTTTAACAAAGGTATATAAGTAAATATATTCAAACTCATTTTTTCCTTCCCTTTACTTTTCCACTCCCAATCAAACAAAAATAAGAGAAAATAAAATATTTTCTATCCTCCTATTTTTCTACTCCTCTAATCAAACGAACCCTTAAGATATGTTTGATTAGGATAATTTTAGGGAGAATGAAAAAAGAAGAGTGGAGAATAGAAGAGAAAATGGGTAAGAGTGGTATTTGGTTGGGAGAAAGAGGGGGAGAGAAAATTGGTAAGGCCCAAGCTGTTTTTCTTTTAACCTACCAAAACTCAATTTTCCCAAATGGGAGGGAAAATGGTACAAAAATGTTTGGACCAAATTGTCCATGGCACAAGCTCCACTGTGCTCTACACTTCTACACTACGCTTGGGTTTATTATTTTTTCGTTAATTGGGGCAGATTGGTTGACTGTTTCCTTTTTGGTCTTCTCCCTTTTTTTTTTTTCTTGTACAGCTGTTTTCTTGTATTTATTTATTTATTTATTTTTTATGGTTGACGTCGTTTACTGTTTTTTCCCAGGTTTTTTTTTCTTCTTCTTATTCTACTTGTTTGGTATCAATCTCAAAGTTCGCTTCTTCTTATTTTCCATTGTCTTATAAAAAAAGATAATAAATATAATAATAAAGAGAAATATATATATATATATATATATGTGTGTGTGTGTGTGTGTGTTTTTAATGTTTTAATTTTTATAAAATGTTATTTTATTAATTTTAATTGATAAATAAGTAATCTGTATATATTAAGATGATTTAAAAAGTTAGTTATTACTTTTTTTTGTCAAAAACACCCCTAAATTAATTAATCAACAACTTAAAAATTGGGTTAAAATAGTAAATTGACAAAAGAAAGTTAGTTATTGCTTTTTTTACTATAAAAAATAGTCCTACCTAAAACTTAAAAATTGGGTTAAAATAATAAATTGACAAAAACAATAAATTCCTACTTCTAAGTTGAAATGCCTTCCTGTTTCTAATAAACTCCTACTTTTATGTTGATTTAAATTCTTACTTCTACTCTCTTAACTTCATCCTCAAAAAAATACTTTCTAACTTCCTAAAAAATAGGATCACTCTTTTTGTTAGTTTTAAAACTCCTCCAATATACAAAACTCACCCCACGTTTTTTTTTTTTTTTTTTACTTCATCATGATGTATTTGTTTCTTCTGTCCCCCTTTTTTTTCAATTTTTTTTTTTTAAATTTCATTACTCTAATCTCACGTTTTTATTTTCCCAAATCTCTTCTTCTTTATTAACAAAAAAAAAAAAAAAAATGAAAAAAAGAAAAGGAAAACTCCTACTATAAAACCAGTACTATAACTTCTGTCAATCCTTATCATCCCAACATCCCCACTAAAACAGTTACTACTATGTAATTTCTCACGCTTTTATTTTTATTTTTCACTTTCTCACTCACGATCTCCTTATTATCACTAACCTCCTCGTTTGTTAGTCAGTTTTATTTATATTTATCTTATATTTGTGAAGGTCAAGTTTCATTCTCATCAATCTCATGTTTCTCTTTCTCTGTAATTTTTTTTTGACAATTTGTTCAATTTGTGCTTTTCAATGGTTATTTTCTAAAACTAAGCCAAACTTTAGCAACTAATTGATGACTTCAATGGATTTGATGTTAGGGACACATTTTACGGGGTCTGGAATTGAGATTGACAAATGCAATCATGACTCAAACCATTCGTTGAGCAAATAGGTATCTTCCAAAATTCTTGGTAGTATTGATTTATGCATTTGTGGGGGAAATAATTTCTTCATCACACCCTTAGGGGGTTTTTTTTTTTTGTGATTGAAAAAAGTAGAAATTATTGTGAAATTTTAAAATACTCGCAAGTGTACGAACCGTACTGAAGTATAGTTTGACAAGAGCGAGATCGAACTCACAGGGACTTGAATGAACGTAGGAAAATTAATCAAATCTTAACCAAATTAATCCTAATCTAGTTTAATAAAAATTGGTTGTTTGAAATTAAATATACTAACAAAATAATTAAACTAAGCAAAAATATAATATAAAGTAGTAAAGAGATGTAAACAATCTAGAGAAAGGAATTAAGGTTTTGGAATGCACTTTGTAAGTCATATCAGCATATATCTATGATCATTAATTTTTCCCAACCACTGCATGATAATCTAGAAATCAATCTTGCTATCATGGAAAATATCATCATTAAAACTTATGTTTAAAAATCTAAAGCATGTTCTTCTTCACTTCTTAAGTATAAAATCAAATTATCAATTGTATCCATTAACAGACAAATCACATGCGATATCCAATTTTATAATCAAGAATTAATAAACCAAGTATTCAATTAATTAAAACAAATCTTAAATCATGAGAAAAATATGATTGAACTCATATCTAGAATCTCATCTTAGTCAATTGATATGAAACAAGAACAATTTATATTATTAAATAACAATTATTGTGGGAAAAATCAAATCACATAAATATTACTAATAATCCTTAACAAGATTTTATCCTCAACCCTAATTATAAATTTAGTTATTCATGGTAATTGAAAGAAAACACAAAAATAAAATACTAAACAATAAACTAGAAAAATAATTAAAACTAACTGTCATGGAAGAGGTAGCCGCAGCTCTCTATACATTCAACCTTCAGCCCTAGCACTAGCCTCCCTGAATTTTGCCCTAAAAAGCCTTTAAATAAGTCAAGAAATCCTATTACAAGTTGAATTCTCATTTGGAGAAAATCCCAGATTTTTAGGCTTCACATAACCAATGATTTTAGCCCATTTAACATTAGAATTCAAACTTTTGGTGAACTACAAAGTTGTAGCCCTTTAAGTTAAATTTCCAATCCAACTTGAATCATCTCGATTGGATGTCTGAGCTGAAAGTTATGCCAAAAATACTAACTGATGTGTAGGCTAGAATCCTAATCCGAATTGGACTTGGATTTGGTGCAAATTTCTTTTAATTCCTTACTCCAATTGGATTTAAATTTAATTGGGTTGCCCTTCTTTAACTTCATCATGGCCCTTGTAAAAGTAAAGTCCATTAGCTTTCTTCTTTGCACAAATCCACTTATTTAATTTCATTCTCCTACAAAAGACAAATTCATGCAATAAAATTCAATTGAGCACAAAATTGATTATTCAGCATTATTCCAAAACCAAATATAAAATACATGAATTAACTTAAAATAAGTATGATAATACTTTTTAACAATGATATAAATATTCAAAATTAAGCCATTATCAATGCACATCAAAAATCTCAAATTATAATAAATGCAAATTATTAATCTTTACCAAAAAAAATAGAAGAGCCTTTGAGCACGCGCTCACGCGTGCTCAAAGGCTAGTATTTTATTATAAAGAAATTGCTTATTATATGTAATAAAATAAAGACATAATAGTAAATTTATATAAAATACTTATTTTATCCTCTCACTTTTTTCTCCAACCAAATAAAAGAGTTTTCAATCTTTCTACTTTTCCATCTTTTCAATCAAACGGAAGTAGATTTTAGAGATGATGGAAAAAAGATGAGAGAAAATGCTTTTTTAGGGTCCATTTGGGATCTGTTTATTTTGCTGAAATTGAAAACTTTTTGTTGAAAGTACTGTAGATAAAGGTAAAAGTTAGCTGAAATAATACAATGGGACTCATGAATAGTACCAAAAAGTGCAGTGATGTCCATAAATAGTAGCAAAATAAGTTGAATAGTAAAATAAGTTGGTAAAAATAATTATGCCAAACGGACACTTAGGTGTTTGATTGAGTGGATTTTAAGAAGGGAAGATTGGTGGGGCTTAGTGTTTTCTCCCTTAACCCACCAAAATGTTATCTCCCCAATTTGGAAAGAAAATAGGGAGGAAAAGAGTTGTTGCAATCAAATGACTAAACTTCCCCTTCTCTCATGTTTTAGTTATTGCTTTCTTTCTTTCTTTTTTTTTTCTTGGCGAAATCCTCTTATTATTGCTTTCTCTTTTTAGGCAAAATCCTCTTATTAATTCTTTCTCTTTTTAGTTATTGCTTTCTCATGGATAACTATTGTTGAGTTTCATAGGTTCCTTTGAACATATGAATATCTGATTAGTTGAGCTATTTAGATTGTAATCCAGTTGTTTTGGCAGTTTCTACTAGTGGTATTAGGGCCACTTTTGCATATAAACTTTAGTAATACCTTATCTTGTTCTAATTGTATTTAGACTATGAGGGTGTAATTATAGAATTGATTGGAATTGTCATTTTTTTTTTTTTTTAATGTGTAAATTCATTTGTGTATTTTTTTTAATAAAAAGAAATGCCACGTCATTAAAAAAATGACGGATCATTATTTCATTAGCCACATAAGCAATATTACTAACGGAAGTTAACAAAATGACTTATATTGCTCATTTTGAAAACTTAAAGGATTAATTACACTCACTTTAAACTTGAGGAATCAATTACGCACACAGGGTAAACTTGAGGGACTAACAGTGTAATTTAGCCTTTTTAAAAAGTTCCTATGTTTTAAACTTTTAAATTTTTATCAACTCTCATGTAGAGAAAAATCCTAAAAATTAGGACATTATCTCTATCTTAGTTTTAAACATTATTTTACTAAACCCAAAATAAAATTAAAATATATATATATATATATATATATAAAGTTTCAGCATACGCGCAAAGCACATGTCATGAAATTAGTTTATTATAATGTGATACAACCATGGTTTTGAAAACCGAAAAAATATTGGTTCTCGGTTTTATGGTCCACCTGTGGTTGGACCGATGGTCGAACTGGTGATATCATTAATATTTAATTAATAATTATAAGTTTAAAACTAATTATATTTAGTTTAAAAAAAAATTTTATGTAATTTTTCACATATTATTAAGAATATTAAAAAATAACAAATTGTAACTAAATATTAACTACACAGTTCCAGATCTAGAAAAAAGCAACAATTTGCTGTCCTCCCTTCATTGTCGCCCTAAGTTCCAAATCTGAGAAAAAAAGAAAGGTAACATTTTGCTGCAAAATAACCCCATTCCAGAGCATCTTCACAAAATCTACAAAACTGGTTCAACCGTACCGGTTTTCGATTATTCTAGTTAAACCAGCGGTTACCAGTTAAATGTACTTTTTCTCAGATTTTCGATTTTTTTAAGAGAATCGGACCGAATCAACTCTCAGTTCTTGGTTCGGTCCAGTTTTTAAAACCATGGATACAATATGTATTGCTTCCCTTTTTTTCTTTTTCTTTTTTTTGGATCAATTGGACGTTGGGTCTTATAAAAAAAAAAAAAAAGTGGACATTGGTTTTTTTTTTTTTTTTTTTTCCTCTCCTTCACAAGCATGATGCACTTCCCTTCCTTCCCCCCCCCCCCCCCCCCCCCCCCCACCGTTCTTCTTTTTGGGTTTAACTTGACTTCTTCTTTTTTAATATTTACTAGGCATGATTTTTCTTTTTCTCTTCAAATAAACTTGTGCGATTGCCTTTTATTTTTGGTTAGTTGTTTTCAGGGGTGGACCCAGGCCCCCTGAGTCCAAATTTTATTTATTTTATTTATATATTTCATTTTTGTAGTTGGACCCCCCTTCCAAAACCTTAAACCTCATTCTCCTCAATAAGCCTATCTAGTCTCACTCAAATAGTAACTATCCACCCAAAAACTTAACAAAAATAATAAAAACATTCACAATGGTGATTGTATTTTAGCAAAAAAAAAAAAAACCATTTTACCACCAAAGAACAAAAAAATCATGTGTTCTTGGAGAAGCTGAAGTTAAATTGTTTGCAACTACAATAAACTAGTATAAATACCAGTTGATTATAGCAAGTTGTTAAAAATATAATATAATATTTTATTAAGATTATATCTCTTCCTTCAATTAAAAAACTCAAATTCTCTCTCTTCCTTTGTTATTTTAATGAGTTATTTATATTATTTTAAATGAAGTGATAAAAAAAAGAACAATATTTAATATTGGGTGTATTGTAAAGTGAGATGGTAAAATAGATAAAATAGTTTTTTGAGGTACTAAAAAACTAAAATTTTTAGCACCACCAATGTGAATGCTCTAACTTCAACAACAACAACAACAACAACAAAAATCCTAGGTAGCCTAGTATTAAAAAAACATTATTTGTTTTTGTTTTTGTCTTTGTTGGTAAATTATTGCATCTAATGTATTATAGTATTAAAAAAAAATTATTTGTTTTTGTTTTTGTCTTTGTTGGTAAATGATTGCATTTTAATGTATTTAGAAACAATGATTTGAGTATTTATAATTTTTTAATACTATGTGGATGCGTATTTGGAGTTATTCTTTTCTTTATACTCCGGCCTCCGCTAGCTTAAAATCCTAGGTACGTCCCTGGTTGTTTCATGTTTGCCTCTTTTTTTCTTTTTTCTTTTTAAATAATTGGGCATCATTTTTTTAATAAAGGCATATAAGTAAATTTATACCAACTGCATTTTGTATCATTTCATTTTTTTTCTCAACCAAATAAAAAAAAATTTTGGCGTAAATGCACTTTTATTTCCTACATTTTGGTTTTTTTCCATTTTAGTCCATACATTTTAATCTTACCACTTTTAGTCCTTAAACCAATTAACGCGTGTTATTTTCGTCATTTACGTCGGTCAACCGACGGAAATATCTGAGGTGACTGAAGGAAGAATTAAAATATTATAAAAAAATGCCACATCACCCATAACACTTCGGCATATAAATTTTAAAAAATTAATTTATTAATTTTAACTAAATAAAAAAAATAAAAACAGAATTAAAAACCAAAACTCACATGAATTAAGATCTAAAAGTTTCTTGAACAAGAACACCAACCCAAAATTTTAAAGCCCAAAAAATTAACATAAGATCCAAACTTGAACACTATTCTCAAACCGGCCACACACTTTTTCTTTTTTTCATCTCAAACTCAAACTTTATTCTCTCATCTCAAACTTAAACTACACGGCCACACACTATTCTCTTATCTCAAACTCTCTCTTCCATCTCAAACTCTTTCTTCTCTCATGGCTCATACCCGAGCTCTCTCTCCTCTCGTGGCCGATCCATCTCATAACTGAAGACCCATGGCCGAAACCCACACCTATCATCTCATTCTCTTTCTCTCTCTTCTCTCATCTCTCATCTCAAACTTGGGCTCTCTCTCTTCTCTCATGGCCGATCCATCTCATGGCTGAAGACCCATGGCCGAACCCCATGGTTGAAGACCCAGAGACCCATGGCCAAAGCCCAAAGACCCATGATTGAAGGCCCAAAGACCCATGGCCGAAATCTCATCATCTCTCTCTTTGGCTAGGATCGTTTAGAGGAAATTAGATCTGAAATTGATGAGGATTGGCTTGTGTTTTGGTATTTTTGGTTTTGTGTTTTAATATTTTTGGCTTGTGCTTTGGTATTTTTGGTTTTGTGTTTTGATCTAACTGGTTTGGGTTTTGGTATTTTTGGTTTTGTGCTTTGATCTGATCGTGGTTTGAGTTTTGGTATTTTTGGTTTTATGTTTTTGATCTGACCGTGGTTTGGGTTTTGTCATTTGATTGTGTTAGCATTGCTGAGTTTCATCATGGTTTTGTAGGTGTTTTTGTCTGTTTGGTTGCTAAGAAAATGCAAGAACATAGAAGAAAATCTTGAATTTTTTAATTTTTTAGGCAACCATGTTCTTGGAGAAGAACATGAAGAATAATAAAATATTGGCGTAAATGCACTTTTAGTTTGTTATTGTGTTCTTTGTGTTTTTAAATTTGAGTTTGTGTTTGGTTCAATGTTTGTGCTCTTATCTTCTTGTGTTGATGTTTAAATTTGTGATCATGTTCTTGTGTGTTCTTGTTCAAAATGAATTAGATCTAAATTTTATGTATTTTATTGTTTTTAATTCTGTTTTTTCTTTTTTTTATTTAGTTAAAATTGATAAATTATTTTTAAAAAAAAACGCACAGCGTGGAAGTGACAGATTTCAAAAATTACCCACAAACAAGTGAAAACAAATCAAATCCCACAAAACCCATTAAAACTGTGACAGATTTTGAACAAAAATTTACAACAAAAATCCAAACAAAAAATCAAAGAAAAAAAATACAGCGTAGATGTTGAAATTGGGGGAGGGAAGAGGAAGGCGGCAGAGGAGAGAGGAGGAAGGCAATGAGGGAGAGAGGGAGGGGTGCGAGGGAGGAGGAAACTGGGATTGTGAGGGGAGGGGGAGAGAGAGGAGATCTTGGTGAGGGGAGGGGTGAGAGGAGGGGCGAAGGAGGATGGGGTCGGCGGTAGCAGGTTCTAGCTACGGCGGTGGTGGGTTCTGGGCAGTGGCAGCAGTGGACAGTGGAGAGAGAGACCCATATGCCATATATTTGTTTTAAGTTTTAATAAAAATAAAAAAAAAAAAAAAAAGAAGAAGAAGAAAAAAAAAAGCGTATTATAATTTAATAAAATGTTTGGTGGGAAGTGAAAAAAAATGTGGGAAGTGAAAATTTATGCTGAAATTTATTTAAAATTTTGATTTTTAAATATTTGTTTTAAGTTTTAACCCAAAAAAAAGGGATATATTTTGCTGAAGTATTTGGGGGGAAGTGAAAAAAAGTGTGGCAAGTGAAAATTAAAATATGTGGGAAGTGTTTTTTTTTTTTTTTTTTTTTTGAGAAGTAAAATATGTGGGAAGTGAAAATATATGCTGAAATTTATTTAAAAATTTTATTTTTAAAGTGATTTTTTTAGCAACGAAAAAAATTATTAATATACCCCTAAAATCGCTAAAATGACAACAACAACAAAAAAAGCCCTCAAATCCTTTAGAATGAGGAAAAAAATACTTTAAAACCTCTAAAATGACAAAAATACCTCGAAATCAATCAAATGACCAAAATACCCTGACATCTCTCAAATGACCAAAAATACTTTGAAACCTCTAAAATGACAACAACAACAAAAAAAAAAAAAAAAAAAAAAAAAAACCCCTAAAACCTCTAGAAAGACAATCAAAGTTTTTTTATCATGCGAGTAAACAACACATGTCCATCATACGTCATACTTAGATTTGAAATCTAACCGTTGGATTTGAAGAATGTAATGAAAGGTTAATTTTGGTATGTTATGGTCACAATCAAACGGTTGGATTTATAGAAAGACACGGTCAAAGTTTAGTTAAAGTTGGTCAAACCCAGTCAAATTAAGTTTTTTTTTTTTTTTTTTAAATCGAAATTCCTATTGGGTCTTCATTGAAATGCAATGTCAAAACCCAAAAAAGAAAAGGAAATAAAAGGCTTACCCCATTTGCAAAATGGTTAGAGGGAAAAAACAACTGGAATCGTCACCATTCCCCATCAAAATCTCTCAGTGATACCAATTCTTCACCACCACAATTCACTGCTTTACATGACATCCCACAATAATACCAAACCCATTAGATGCACAGTTTAACACATTCACACAACAAACATATCTAATGTATAGAGAGAGAAAGGACCTTGAGTCCATGATAATGAAGGAGGAGAAGAACAGAGAAAGGTGATGAAGAAGAAGTTCATAAGAGTCCACGGTGGACAAAAATGGAGACCCCACTGACGAACTCACAATGGCATTGTTCTCATTGATGAGCTATTCAAGATTTTCAACACTTATGGGGGACCCACAGAGATCGTCGACCTTAGATCGGTCCTCCTCGTTCTTCTTCTCCTGGGGTTTGAGTCTCTCTTGGTTGGCCACGAGCTCTTCCTCCATTAGAAGATAGTCTTTGATGTGTTCGAGTTTCAAGAGACGGAGCTTGCACTTACTGAGGGGCGTTACGGCGGGGAGACGCCCTGCGGCTTCTAGGCCCTTTTGTGTGAGAAATGAAACTTTTGTGTGGGAAATGGAAGATGTAAGTGGGAAAAAAAATTTGAGAAAATTTTTTGCGGGAAGGGAAAAAACAATTGGGGGGAAAGAGTGAAAAAAATAGTTAGGTGTGGGAAATTTTGTGTGAGAAGGATAAAAAAAAAAAGACATAAATATATTTTTTGTCCCTACATTTTGAGGTCATTTCTATTTTGGTCCTTACTTTTTTATTTTACCGATTTTAGTCCCTAAAATGAAAAATGCGTTCCAATTTGGTCCTTATCGTCATCTCACTTATGAAAATTGCTTACGTGGTAAACGAAGTACACTGTTTACACACTAAATGCTGACATGGCTATTAAAAAAAATTAAAAAAATTTGTATTTAGCATATTAAAAATTCCAAGTCAGCATTTAAATAAATAATAAATCACATAAAAATTTAGAAAAAATTTGAATTTCTAAAAATTTACAATTTATTAGCAAAATCCTTAAGACCTAGTTCGAGTATTAGCAATACAATTAAAAAAAAAAATACTAATTACCCAAAGAAGAAAATCTGATATCATTGAGATTAAAAAAGAAAAAAAAAAAAAAAAAGAACTAATTTTTACCTAGCTTCGTCAGTGCTGTCAATGGCAAAAGCTAAGCATTTGGCTTCGTCCAAGCCTCAATGGATGTTTTTGGGCCTTCAATCGGTGAGCAGCGGCGGAGAGTGCTAATAGAGAGAGACCCAAGCTGGATTTTGAGAGTGAGGATGGGTGGCAGTGAGGATGTGCGCTGGTGAGGATGCGTGGTGGTGGTGGGAAGATCGATCACTGGGTTTTGAGAGTGAGAGAGCGTGTGTTTATTTATTTATTTTTTTGAGAGGGAGACAAATGGATGAGAAATGAAAAGGTTGGATGCTAAAGTGATAGGTTTAGGCAAGGGAAAGGAAAAAAAAACAGAGGGAAAAAATTGGACCAGTTAAAATTTTAAAATATTTATTTTTGGTTACTACCGGCGGTGGTGATGGCAGCTGATGACGGTCGGGAAATCTTTCTAGCGGTGTTGGTGAAGGACATTAGTGGTGACCGGTGGTAAAGGATTGGTGATGAAAATGCTTATACACAGAGAGAGAGAGAGAGAGAGAGAGAGAGAGAGAGAGAGAGAGAGAGGAGAGAGAGAGAGAGAGAGAGAGAGAGAGAGAGAGTTTTTTCTTAGAGATAACAACAGAGGGATACATTGGAAAATGAAAAGAGGAGGGAGATGAAAAGCCAAAATGGCGCTTAGGCCAAAACAACAAATGGATACATTGGACTAGACGCGGGCAATTAAAAGGTCTATTGCAGCAGTCCAAACCACCGCTATAACTAAGAAAAAGCGTTGCAAAAAAGTATCTATTGCGGCGGTTATCCAACCCGCCGCTATAAGTAATAGAAATGCCACTAAAACTTATATATTGCGGCGGTTTTATATACCGCTGTTGTAGTATGCCGCAAAAGGGTATATTTTTTGCAGCGGGTTTATGGAGTACCACTATAGCTAAGTCTAACACCCCTAAAACATGTATATTGAGGCGGTTTATATAGCGCCACTGTAGTACACCACAAAAGGCTAGATCTATTGCGGTGGCCCAAAAAAGCACCGTAGTATGTGACATATAGTGGCAATTTTTGCAACCGCCGCAATAGCTCAATTTTCTTGTAGTGCAAATTTAGTTTTTGTGAGGGCTTCTCAACTATTGATATTAGCATTCTCCTTACCTCTTCCTTTATTTCCTGAACTTGTAGCTTTAAATTGTCTTCAATTTCCTACAAAAACAATTAAATCAATGAATAGTATATTCGTTTGTATCATCAGTTGAAGATGATATGCTCAAATAAAATCCTAGACCTTTTGTGATGAATGGATCTTTTACACCCAATTTTAAGTGATGTTACGGCTTAATTGAGTTGATTTGTAGGTTACGGGTTTGTTTGGGATCCGCTTATTTTGTTGAAACTAAAAATTTTTTGTTGAAAGTATTGTAGATAAATGTAAAAGTTAGTTAGAATAGTATAATGAGACCCATGAATAGTACAAAAAAGTGCAGTGGAGCTCATGAATAATAGCAAAAATAAAATGAATAGTAAAATAAGCTGACAAATTTCATCATGCCAAACACACACTACGTATTTGAAACAACAAAAATATGCGTTACCTTATATATGCATAGGCATAAAAACGTTCAGGCTGTGTACATGCACATAGGAATGGCAATGGGGCGGGGTGGAGTCGACGGATGGGGTCTTCGTCCCTGCCCCGCATAGTTTTGTTTTGCCCCATTCCCGCCCCGCATGACAGGGAAAACTTTCTCACCCCATCCCCGCCCCTTGGAGCCCCACGAAGCCCCGCCTCACCCCGTAAAACTCTAGTTCTTGTTAATTTGTCCTACAACTAGTATAATTTTTTTTTAATGAAACTTATTTCATTAATAAAAATATATTTGAAATGAAAACTAAATTTATCCCATCAAATCAAAGCAATTTTTTAGAAAAAAATTGAATAATATATCCAAGTGTTTAACAAAACAATCAGAAAAAAATAAAAATAAAAATCTCATAGTATAACATATAACAAAATAAAGGCAGAGAATCACATTGGGTAGAATAAAATAAGCTAATATTGATATATTTTTTTAAATTGTAGAGTTTTAGGGTATGAAAAATTTACAATTATAACCCTTAGCAATGCGGGGCGGGGATGGGGAGGGGTGGGGCAGGTCTAAAAAGTCTAAACCCATCCCTGCCCCACCCCATGGCGCGGGGCTAAAATCTTGCAACATCCCCGCCCCACCACCTTTGCAGGGCGGGGAAAATTCGCGCAGTACGAAGCGGGGAGGGGCGGGTTAAGCGGGGTGGAGTAAAATTGCCATCCCTATATGCACAGTCTTCTTCTTCTTCGGGGTTTTTTTTTTTTTTTTTTTTTTTTTTTTTTTTTTTTTTTTTCATATAAATATCATGCGCACACTCAAAGGGACAACTTAATGAACTCAGAAGCATATGTGTGGAAACGGTCACCCCAAATGCTGGGATGAAAACAAGAAGTTTGGCAGCACCCGTGGCTAGGCCACACATCCATATTTCATTTTCATCCTTCCAGAAAATATATACATATGCAGATGAAAATTTAATAATTTTAAGTTTCGGAAGGTAAATGAATATGAATAGCTCGAAGTCATGTCCTTCGAAAAAAATCATATTTATCTGTCGGACCTATTGGTTATTGCTTCTTGATGGGATTTGTTCTTTGTAAACTTCTTGAGCATGATGTAGAATGCCTTCAAGGCCACGGTATTTATAAGAAATGGAGAGAGAAAGGTCGGCGAGTAAGCTTCATGGAAAGATCGATGTATAATTTCATTGATTAGAATAATCAGTAAAAAGTATAATTTTTTGATGCACAATTAAAAATGATGAAACATAAGTCATTAGAATTATCATTTAAGTATAATGTTTTCATGCACTCTTAAAGTATAATGAAACATGTCATTAGAATAACCATTTGAGTATAACTTTTTGGCTAACAGCTAAATATGTTGAATCGTGCATGTCTCAATTGAATAGAGATAGTGGACATTGCCATAATTCTACTTTTTGGCTAACAGCTAAATATGTTGAATCGTGCATATGTCTCAATTGAATAGAGATAATGGACATTGCACATAATTCTATATGTCATAATGCAGTAAAAAGTATAATTTTTTTGATGCACAATTAAGAAAGATGAAACATATGGGACAAAATTGCCCTTTGCCCTTTTTGGGCAAATTATATAGCCTTATGCCCTCCTTCCCAAACTAATTAGGGAAATGGGACAAAAGGGACTTCTACCCTTTTTGGGCAAATTAAATAGGAAAATGCCCCTCTTTTGAAAATCGAGTTTCTAAAAATCGAGTTAGAAAAAAAAAAATTTCTAAAGCTCTATAGCGGCGTTTTTAGGGAGCCTATAATGACGTTTTAAGGACCTATAGTGACGTTTTTTAACTCGACTTTAAAGAAATCGAGTTATAGGTAAAAAAAGACCACTATAGGTTGATTTCATTGCCTATAACTCGATTTTATTGAAGTCGAGTTAAAAAAGTCGCTGTAGGTCTTTAAAACGTCACATAGGCTCCCTAAAAACGCCACTATAGGGCCTAAATCGATTTTTAGAAACTCGATTTTCAAAAGAGGGATATTTTCCTAATTAGTTTGAGAAGGGGGGCATTTTCCTATTT
Source organism: Quercus ilex subsp. ballota (assembly GCA_032727855.1). Classification (NCBI taxonomy): domain Eukaryota; kingdom Viridiplantae; phylum Streptophyta; class Magnoliopsida; order Fagales; family Fagaceae; genus Quercus; species Quercus ilex. The sequence continues at coordinate 24,129,754 of CM064919.1, forward strand.
AATTTTCCTGAAAATGGCAGAAGCCCCTTTTGTCCTAGGGAAATGCCCATATTTTAAAACTCGATTTACTACAAATCGAGTTAAAATTTTTTTTTTAGAGCCCTATAGTGGCATTTTAAGGAGCCTATAGTGACGTTTTAAAGACCTATAGTGGCGTTTTTTAACTCAATCTCCATGAAGTCGAGTTATAGGCAATTTTTTTTACCTATAACTCGATTTCATAGAGGTCGAATTAAAAAACGCTACTATAGGTCCTTGAAACGTTACTATAGGCTCCTTAAAAACTCCACTATAGGGTTTAACTTGATTTGTAGTAAATCGAGTTTTAAAAGAGGGGCATTTTCCTAATTAGTTTGGAAAGAGGGGCATAAAGCTATATAATTTGCCTGAAAAGGGCAAAGGGCAGTTTTGTCCGAAACATATGTCATTAGAATTATAATTTAAGTATAATGTTTTCAGGCAGTCTTTAAGTATAATGAAACATGTCATTAGAATCACCATTTGAATATAACTTTTTGACTAACAGCCAATATGTTGAATCGTGCATATGTCTCAATTGAATAGAGCTAATGGACATTGCACATAATATTATATGTCATATGACCCAAGATTTTGAAAAGTCTACTTATTCCAAAGATAAATAAGTTTACTCAAATTTTTTTTCCTACTTTGAAAAGTCTATTCATCCTAAAAATAAATTATTAATTTCCTTTTACCTAATTACGAGTTATCCCTCTCTCTTCCATGAAAGGGGAAATTTTATATCCCTTGTATTCAAATATAATCAAAAGTTAAGAAAAAAAAAAATATATATATATATATAAAATCAAAAGTTAAGAAAATATATATATAATCAAAATTTAAAAACAGTAAAAAATTATCTCATAAAATAATTATTAACATATTATAGAAATAAGACTTTGTTAATGTTTAATTTAATTCAATCTTTCTAAATTAATTTTAGAAAAAATGTTTAAAAGAGAAAAATTGATAATCTCAAAATCTGAAGTTTTCACTTATGTTGTAGATGCATGTTTATTTGGGTGTACGTGTTCCTTCTGAGCAATTTTTTTTTTTTTTTTGGTTCTACGCTTGGTAATCCTTACTTCTATTTATATAAGAGAACTAGAGTAATCTAATTTAAGCAACAAGGTATGTATAAGAAAAGGTTTACCTTCAATCAAATTAATTCTATATTTTGCCAGCACCTTAAAAAGAAAGTCAAATTCAAGATAAGAGAATCACATACGTAGTATGGTTTACAATTGATTATTACATATTATAAAAACGACGTGACATTATCAAAACAAAAAACAAAAATGACGTGACAGTGAGCGATTCTTGTGAATGACTCAATCAAGACCTTTCCACGAACTGATTTTATTTGGGATGGGCTCCTCTCCAGTCCCGTTCCTTTTTCTCCCGTTCTCTTTCAGTTTTAAAATAGATGGATGCCACGTGGAAACAAAACAATCCAAAGGCCAAAAAATAAGCAATGAAATTCTCTCTCTTCTTTCTCCACCTCCTATTACTTTCACTTGTTTTCTCTCTCTTTCTGCTCTTTTTCCTCTTTCTCTAAACAAATCTAAAATTTTGTTCTCCTATTACTTTCATTGCTTATTTTTTGGCCTTTGGATTGTTTTGTTTCCACGTGGCATCTATTTATTTTAAAACTGAAAGAGAACGGGAGAAAAAGGAACGGGACTGGAGAGGAGCCCATCCCATTTTATTTTATTTATTATAACGGTGCTAGGCCTAGCTAAGCCTCTTTTTAATATTTTAGTCAAGTGTTTCTTCTTCTTGCTATTTTAGCTAGGCCTTTCTTTCACACTCAAAAAATCTCTCTCTCTCTTTTGTGTCCTGGGATTCTGTTGTGATAGTTTCATCCTAAATGAAGACAGTTCGTGCATGTCGCCTAGGCATAAGAGCATGGATTATTGTATTGGTTTCTTATTTGGTGATCATTTTTCTGATTGCTGCCTTAGTTAACCTAACAAGAAGCGCTGGGGAATGCTCTCTCTTTCCTTCAGGGGGTTGTGCTATCACTGCTATGTTTAAACAGCATCCTTATGTTCCATCGCGGGAATTTACCAATGATGAGATTTCAGCTAGAGTTGCTTTTAAAGAAATCTTGAAGACACCTCCTGCTCAATCAAAGACCCCAAAAATTGCTTTCATGTTTCTGACTCCAGTTTCATTACCTTTTGAAAAGCTCTGGGAGAAGTTCTTTCGTGTAAGGCTTTCTTCCTTTCTCACCATTTCTCTTTTGTTTGTTGCACCTATTTATGCATGTAGTTCCTGAATTGGTATCTTCAAATTCTATTGGATGTACATGTACCATGTCTCTGTGTCTTTGGTTCCATTCTGTTGCGTACGTACGTGCAGTTTCGCTTCACATGTATAAAATCTTCAAATCTCGTTGTATAGCTTGTATGCAATGCAAGCTTTGAGAAGACGGAGTAGGACTCATGACAAGTCCTGTAGAGTTTACCCAGTCCGTTATTTAGTAAAACCGGAAGGAAAAAACCACTCCAACTCTCACGGATCTCTTTGAAATTTAGATATAAAAATTTTTAGAGTAAAATAATATTTTGGTACCTAAACTTTAATAAAAGTTTATTTTTCGGACCTAAATTTAAAAAGTTCTTTTTTCATCTTTAAACTTTGAAAAGAGTTTTTTCAATTGTCTAGAAACAAAAATATGAAAGTAAAAAGAACTTTTTTTAATAGTTTAGGAATGAAAAGTAAACTTTTAATAAAGTTTAAGGACATAAATAAAATATTTCTAATAGTTTAAAGATGAAATATGAACTTGTCAATAGTTTAAAGACAAAAAATAAATTTCATAAAGTTTAGAAATAAATAATAAACTTTTAATAAAGTTAAATGATCAAAATAGTATTTTATTAAAAAAAATTTGCCTTTGTACCTCTATGTATTTTGGCTGCCCTGACCAAGCTAGCAGTTCACCAAAGCAAAAAGGGATAAAATTTAATATTACTTTATTATATTTGTTGGGTTGTCCCTTTTGTTTGGTTTTTGTGAGAGAGAGAGAGAGAGAGAGAGAGAGAGAGAGAGAGAGAGAGAGAGAGAGGCATAAGAAAGAAATTAATAAAAAAAATAAATAATGCTTGGTATGGAAAAGAAAGAAAGAAAGAGAATTGATGTAGGTTATGTTGTGAAATTATGTGTTAAAATAAATAAAATAATTTTTTAAGATTTAAATGTTAAAATTTTTAACTTAACCGATATGAATACTCTAATATATATATATTTTTAATTTTTTAATTTTTTAAATTATTTTTCATACCTAAACTGAAAAACTCATTTTGTCCATAATGTATAAAAAATGTTTTATCTTCTGTCAGTCAACTTTATTAAAAAAAAAAAGTTTGTTCTATACCAAATCTGTGGAATTTTTTTTTTTTTTTTTAAATTTTCATCCATATATTTTGTCTCTAAACTATTAAAAAACTTCTTTATAAAGTTTAAAGATGAAAAAAATAACATTTTAAAATTTAGGAAATTTTTAGTAAAAATAAGAGACTTCAATACTCAATAGCATTTTACCAACCGAAAATTAAGAAAAAAAATACAGATAAAATTTGTAACTGTGGGTTCAACTGGAAAAATCAGGAACCGGATGGTTGAATCGTTTTTGTCAAGTTAGTGAAACAAATCTAGAACAGTGCGTTTTGCAGCAAAAATCACAATTTTTTTCTCAGGTCTGTGTGCATGAATATGACTGAAGCCTCGCGCTGTATTGCTGTAATACATGGCATCAAAGGTTAGCCTTTACACTTACATAACGATACAAGTGTACAACTACTAGTCCAGTAGTCCTCATTAAAAACATAAAAAAAAGATAGTACAAGTGCACAACTACCTGATCTTAAGTCACGTGAATTTAGGTTATTATTTTTTTATTTTTCTTATGATAGTTATGATTAGAAAGAAATAATAGTTACTCATAAAAATAAAATAAAATAAAATAAAGAAAGAAATAATAGTTTTAGTTTTTTTTCTTTAATTAAGTGGATAATCTTAAAAATCACTAAAGTTTTCTTTAACATGAATTCATAATATATATTCTAACGTACCCAAGTCAAGGACAGACTTAAGATTTTAAGCTAGTGGGAGCCGAAATATTAAAAAAAAACTCCAAATAGGCACTTATATAGTATTAAAAATTTACAAAAACACAAAATCGTTATTTTTAAATGCACTAAGATGCAATTATCTACTAATAAAGATAAAAACAAAAAAATAATGATGTTTTTTTTTTATATTAATACTAGGTTGATTAGGATTTTTTTTTTTTGTTGAAGTTAGAGCTGGAGGTGCTAAAAATTTTAGTTTTTAACACCTCAAAAATTATTTTATCTATTTTGCCACATCACTTTACAATACACTCAATATCAAATGTTCTATTTTTTTAATAACTTCATTTATAATAATATATACAATTTATTAAAATAATAAAAGAAGAGAGAGAATCTGAGTTTTTTAATTGAAAGAAAAAATATAATCTTAATTAAATATTGTATTTTATTTTTAACAACTTGCTACAATCAATTGGTATTTAAATCATTCTTAAAAAAAATAGTATTTATACCAGTTTACTGTAGTTGTAAAAAATTTAGTTTTAACTTCTCTTATAATACATGATTTTTTGGTTCTTTAGTAGTAAAATATTTTTTTGCTAAAATACCATCTCCAATCCATTGTGAATGTTTTTATTATTTTTGTTAAGTTTTTGAATGAGATAGTTGCTATTTAGATTAGACTAATTAGGTTAATTAGGGAGAAAGGGAATCCAAATCTTCTGTCTCATTTTTCTTGCTCCACTCTATACTCCACCAATAAAAATTTGTCACAAATACACCTATTAAATTCAAATATCATTTTCAGCCTTTTCTTACTCAAATATAATTTTCAGCCTTGTCTTACTCAGTTTCCTAAAATAAATTAAAAAATAAAAAAACTCAAACAATCCCAGCCACCACCTCCGGTTCTCCACCTCCACCCTTGCCAACCACTGCCAGCAACCTTCGGCGGTACCACTATGAATGGCTCGTCGATGACATCAACGGCCACCCATGACAGAGGAGACCAAAGGCTCAAATCAAAAAGTTCTCTTCAATCTTTACGTTTCTTTTGCTTCCTCTTCAATCTTTATGGCACTGACTATTTTTCTTTTTTCATTCTTATCTTTTAAATTACCACAGCAAGCATGGTTTCTGACTTTTAATCCAAATCAGTGAACTATTTTTGGCTTGGTATGGTTCATAAAGAGGCAAATCTGGAGGAAACAATGAGTCATAGAAGAGAGGAGTTAACGGAGAGTTAAGAGAAACGTTTGGGTTTGTTGAATTAGGTGGTGTGGTTCGTGTGGGCCTGGTGGTGGTGGATGGTGATGATTAGTGGTGTAATTGATGCCCGCGAAGGTTATTGGTGGTGGTGGTGGTGGAGGATCGATGGTAGTAGGGGACATTTTGGGTTTTTATTTTTATTTTTCTGTGTATACGACAAGAAAAACATAAAGTTAAAATCTAATTAAATTAGTAGAGACATAGAAAGTTTTGATTTGTGAAGTATAGGATGTAACAGAAAAAGTGAAACTGAAGATGAGACAGAAGACAAACATAAATTCTATTATCTCTGATACATAGAGTGCTTTTATAGCTGACCGGCTTATCACTGACAATGTTCTTATTGCCTTTGAGTCTTTGCATCATATGAAAACGAATTGTACAGGGAAAACAGGTTTTATGGCACTCAAGTTAGATATGAGCAAGGCCTATGATAGGGTGGAATGGTCGTTCCTTGAGAAAATAATGTTGAAGATGGGTTTTCAGGAGTCATGGGTGGATTTGATCCTGGAGTGTATTACCACGGTTACTTATTCTATCCTGGTGAATGGGGAACCAAAAGGTTTGATAACTCCGTCAAGGGGTTTAAGGCAAGGTGACCCTCTTTCACCTTATCTCTTCCTGTTTTGTGCAGAGGGACTGAATGCTATTCTTTAGAAAACAGCAGAGAATGGTGAAATAAAAGGCTTTTCAATCTGCAGAAATGGGCCAAAACTTACTCATTTATTCTTTGCAGATGACTGCCTTTTGTTCTGTAGATCTACTTTGGAGGAATGTGAAAAGATTAAGGAGTTATTAGCATATTATGAAGAGGCCTCGGGTTAGATGGTGAATAGGGACAAAACCACTCTGTTTTTTAGTAAGAATACAGAAGTGCCAGTACAAGAAGCAATAAAGAATTCTCTTGGTGTTCCCGCAATCCAACACTATGAGAAATATTTGGGTTTACCTTCTTTTATTGGTAGAAATAAGAAGGCATGCTTTACACAAATCAAGGAACGAGTTTGGGCCAAGATGCAAGGTTGGAAGGAGAAGTTACTCTCACAAGCCGGGAAGGAGATCATGATTAAGGCTGTTGTTCAATCTATCCCTACTTATTCCATGAGTTTGTTCAAAATACCAATGGGATTGTGTAAGGATATTGAAGCCATGATTCGCAAATTTTGGTGGGGTCAAGGTGAAAATAAGAAGATTCATTGGATTAATTGGAGTACTCTGTGTAATTCAAAATCAGTGGGTGGAATGGGTTTTCGGGATATTCAAAGGTTTAATAATGCCATGCTAGCTAAGCAAGTTTGGCGTCTTTTTCACCAAAGAGACACTTTGTTGTTCCGAGTTTTCAGTGCCAAATATTTTCCTAATGGAAACATTTTAGATGCTCCTATTCATCCCAAGTGTTCTTATGCTTGGAAGAGTATTTTGCAAGCACGAGAAGTCATTCATAAAGGAGCTGTTTGGCGAGTGGGTAATGGCCAATCAATCGATATTTGGAACCATAGATGGTTGACTGAAACCATTCCGGGGCTGATTGTGTCTCCTAGACTCGAAGAAAATCTTCATAAGGTTAGTGAGTTGTTTCTTCCTAACTCTAGACAATGGAACCTGGAACTTATTGATGATGTGTTCTATCCTTGGGAAGCGGATGCGATTAAAGGGATTTATATTAGTGAAGATAGCAGTGAAGATAATCTCATATGGCCCTTAACTCCAAATGGCGAGTACTCTGTTCGTAGTGCTTATCAGTTGTTGTCGAGTACCACTATGAATTCCACTGCTAGTTCATCATCTTCAGAGGGTTTCAAAGGGGTGTGGAAAGGGATTTGGAAAATTCGGGTACCGAACCATGTTCGTCACTTCATATGGAGGGCAGTAAAGGATTCGTTACCAACGAAACTCAATCTGCACCGAAGACATGTAGTGGGGGAAGCTCTTTGCCCTCTCTGTGATGATACTCAGGAATCAATCTTACACAGCCTGTGGTATTGTGAGCAAGCCCAAGTAGTGTGGCGGTCCATAAGGAGTTTTGCGCCACTGTATGAGAAACATCATCGTACCTTCATGGACCTATTTGAAGGTGTTTTGCTGCAGAATTCAAGCTTCCATATTGCATGGTTTTCAACCATTGCATGGTGTTTATGGCAAAGGCGTAATAGAATACGAGAGCACCAACCTACGTGGCCAATGTTGGAAGTTGGTAGACGAGCACGTATCCTGGTGGAGGAATTTTTTGAAGTGCAGAAACAGGACTTGACATCGTCTATCAGTCAACCTCCAGTTCGATGGACACCACCTCCAGAAACTCTGTACAAAGCGAACTTTGATGCAGCCGTGTTTCAGCACTTGGGTATGGCTGGTTTGGGCGTGGTTTTTCGCGATTCAGGTGGTAATGTCATAGCAGCTCTAAGCCAAAAGATTCAGCTACCCAACACGATAGAACTGGCGGAAGCACTGGCAGCAAAACGAGCAGTCACTCTTGCAGCAGAACTGAGCATCTTCAAGGTCATGTTTGAGGGAGATTGCATGCAGGTTGTACGGGCTTTGAATGATCATGGTAGATGCCTTACTATGTACGGTCATGTGATTGAGGAGACTCGACGATTGGGTTCCTGTTTGGAATCTTGTAGTTTTCATCATGTAAAGAGGGAGGGAAATAAGTTAGCGCATTCCCTTGCTCGTAGAGCAGTTTCATCTGCAGATATGGATGTTTGGGTGGAAGAACTACCCGAGGACCTGGAGGCTGTATTTCAGGGTGATTTTGTTTTGTGACTGTCTAAGTGATTTCTAGATTAATAAAATTCCTCTTACCTTTTTCTCAAAAAAAAAGAAGAAGATGAGACAGAAGACAAACATAAAAAAAATAACAACTATAATAAATTTAAAAAAAAAAGTGGACCGAGGGGGCCCAGCCCCGTTGGTCCCACCTGGGTCTGACCCTGCCCAGGGGTCACGGTACCCCACACCATATTGAATTTGGGTTTAAGTTGGCAGGGTTAAGGATTTAAAATTCGAACCAGACCGTACGGTCCAATAAAATCCCAAATCGCTTATCTTTGTGATTCTTTTAACTATAAGGATCCCTTCATACGAAAAAAGTACAAAACTGTTTGAACCGTGATCGAACCGTACGGTTCTGAGAACCATGGGCAGGGTCGATAACCACATGCACAAAAACCTCTTTTTTTGTTTATTAAAAAAAATGCTACTTACATTCTGTCTCTTTCCATGTAAAATATCTTCATATTTTACTGTACCGTAGCCCTTCTCTCCAACCCATCACCGGCTCCATCCTCTACGGCACCACCCAACACTGGCTCTTCTTTCACCGGCGCCGCCCATCACCACTGGCTCCATGTCATCGACGCCACCTTCAGTTCTCAAGTTCGATTTCTCATTTTCCTAACTGTTTTTCGTTGTTCTACATCTCTCTTTTTTTTTTTTTTTTTTCCGGCGCCACTGTCAATCTTGTTTAGCTGCGTTTCTGGAGATTGAGTTGTGGTGGAGCTTGCTTTTAGTGGGTCGAAGGTGAATTTGGTGATTGAGATTGGATAGTTTTTGGGTTAATGGATTTTGGGTCTCAATTGTTTGAAGGATTTCAGGTATGGTTTGGGTTTCTCGACGACTTGACGGCGGCAGGATGTTGGTGGCTTGATGGACAGCGTGGGTGGGTTGTTTTTCATGGGTCTTAATTTTTCATTTTGGTGGCAGATTTCAGTTGTTTCTCATGGGATGATTGTGGTAGATCTTGATTATTTTTTCCATGGGTTTGTGGCTTTGGATTTACCGGTGATCCTCTAGTAGCTCCAAATAGACTATGCTTTGGATCCTTTGCAATGATTGCGGTAAAAAATCAAAGGTACAGTTCCATGTTGTGGCTCAGAAATGCTTGAACTGCAAATCTAATAACACAGGGCTGAGCAAGTGGCTATGGCTAGACTGTTAGAAAGATGTTCACATTTTACATCTAACAAAACTTGAAAATGATTTTCCTTGTATGCAGTCAAACACGGTAAAATGAAAATATTTTCAGTAAAATATTTTACATTTGAAAATATTCTACTTCAAAACAAACGAAGCGTTAATTTTCTTTTCATATTATATGATTTCCTTAGATAGTACAAACTCTGTTATTTAACAAAACATATATGATTTTATCTCTTTCTGCAGGGCCACGAGGACAGATTCACAGTTTATGTTCATTCATCTGAGGAAAAACCAGTGCGTGTAAGCCCCTACTTTGTTGGTCGAGACATTCGGAGTGAGAAGGTAAGTTATCATTTTTTTTTTTGGTTGAGAAACCTAGGTAATTTATCATATATACGAACATATTGTGTAATATCATCACAAAGTCACAACCTGATACCAATGCAATAAGAAGTGGACTCAGTGGATTCTTAATCTACCTTTCCTTATTAGTGACTTTGAATTATACTAAAAAGAAGACACAGATTTATGATTGAAGCTGGAATGATGTGTAATTACTCCTGACCTGTTAAAAATTGGAAACATCTATCATATTAACCTCCCTTCAGTAATTTATATCAAAGCATATGTATTGATGGATCTTGGGATCTTAGGAATTATTTGGTATCTAGCTTTAGTCTGTGATGCTCTTGTCCTTGCTTAAGCATTTTAAACGAGGAACAATGCGCATACTTAGATTGTGTAAGTAATTAGATTTACTTTCAGTTGATTGAGCTTACAGCATATCCTCCTCCCTTAAGAAGTAGTTGAGGGCTAGTCGGATTAAGACCCATTAGAGGTGCATAAAAAAAACGATGTATTTTTTACGCGGACGCCAAAGAGTTCTGTCTTTGAATTAACATCAGTGCATTATTTTAGAAAAGCCTTTTATTTCCTTCATTTTCCAAAACGGTGTAAATTCGTTCTTTCCATTCTATTCTATCCAAAGTCATACTCTCTCTTACTTTCTCAACTGAAATTTCATTTTTTATTAATTCTACTAATGTTATTTTTGGTCTTCCTCTAACTCTTTATGTTCCCTTCACTTGAATCAACTCGCTCTTTCTCAAAAACTTGCAATTACTGAAAAACAAAAACCAAAAGAGTTTGGTTTGTGCTCATACAAGATTTATAAATATCAGATTTGTAATATAAACATTTGATATGAAACCAGATCATTAAATTGATGCAATTAGCAAAGCTGTTGCAGGTGGTCTGGGGGGAATTTTCCATGGTTGAAGCAGAGAGGAGGCTTTTGGCAAATGCACTTATAGACCCTGATAACCAACAGTTTGTGTTGCTTTCTGATAGGTGATTTAATTATCACATTTCTCTTACTACAGTTGTGAAAATTGTGCTTGATTTTAATATATGGTATTTGTCTAATTTCTTTTTTTTCTCTTATAATTTTGTTTCAGTTGTGTACCCCTGCATAACTTCAACTATGTGTATCGCTATCTAATGTATACAAATGTCAGCTTTATTGATTGGTACGCAAGCTTTAATTTGAAACTTTTTCCAACCTCAATATCAATGCTATTTTTCTGCTGAGTTGATAAATGATTTAATTTTTCACTCTAAATGATCTCTCTCTCTTTCAGTTTCATTGATCCTGGTCAACATGGAACTGGGAGGTATTCAGAGCACATGTTGCCTGAAGTTGAAAAGAAGGATTTTCGGAAGGCTTCACAGGTGTATTCTTTATAACATATTGAACTGTAGTTGACATAGAAACTAATAGAAACTTCGATCTTCTCATTTATTTGTAAAGAGAGATTCTTATTATTTGAAATTCTCACTAGCCTTCAAATTTAGGCTTGCCTGACTTTTTCCACTGCATTGTGAAGAATGACCTATATTGAACTGATATGAAAGGGTGAACTTAATCATTTTAACCATTAACCTAAATAAGTGGGTCCAACATGCGTGCTCTGATATCACAATAAACTATTATTAATTCCAAAAGTTTAAACTATTAGGAAAGGTGAATTCGATTTAACCATTGTTATAACAGTCTCTTTCAGCTTTTTCAGTTTTTGGTATTCTTTTTAAAACTTTGTGAGACTCTTCACTTGAAGAGCCATTTGAGATCGTGCGCCACATTCTTTGGTTAGTTCCTGAATATTTAAGCAACTTGACAGCATATCATGCTGTTCTCTGTTCGTAGAATTAGTTAAGCAGCTCAACAGTGAAAAGATCAGGAACCTTCAATTTTTCCATTCACATAGATAAGAAAATTCTACCGTTTGTAGAATTTTTGGTTACAGATAGGTTGTGGCATAAATTTTTTTTCTTCCATCAGATATATAAATTTGGAACATAGAAGATTGAAATATATCTCAAGTGTTACTGATTGTGAATGTTATTTGCATTGCAGTGGTTTTCCATGAAGCGGCAGCATGCTATCATGGTTATGGCTGACAGTCTTTACTATAGGAAATTCAGGCTTTACTGCAAGGTAATCCATTTTCAATCATGATCTTGTCCTTGCTTTTGTTATTGCTTGTTAGATGAAGAATCTGGTCTATTCTGTTTAGGGCCTGCATTTGTGTTTTCCTCACATATCTCAATGTCTGTCTTGATCTAGGTTGGCAGGTCTTGATTCATTAAGATTAAAACATTGTGTAAATTAAGAGCATAGAGATCTTGACATGGTTGATGCAAGGGATTTTGCTTTTGCCAGTAATAGCATATTTTTTTTTTTTTTTTTTTTTTTGGTAAGTAAAGAAAATTTTATTCAAAGACATAATAATGGGTCACATATTGTTATGTATGCGAGTCAAATGTCAAATTTTTCTAGCATGTTATGGGCATTGTAGAGGTGTTGCCAAGGGATTCCAAAAGCACTCTATTTGTATGGATTCTGATATCTCTCCCTCTTTTTGGGGTTGGGGATTTGGGAGGGTAGGGGGATTTGTAATCTTAGTTGGAAATGAAATACCAATACAATCCTCCAATTTTAAAAATATTTAGGTTTTAGGAAGTAATGTTTTGTACTGTGTTATTTATTTATTTTAGAATGTCTATGAATAAAGGCCCATGAATTGAAAATACGATTAGAACCCAAGATGGATGGACCCATTTTAATGAAAGTTTTGTTGAAAAAAAAAGGTTTGTGGGTCTCGTGAACAGTGTACGAGACCCACTGGAAAAGCCACTACAGCCACACAGAAACGCGCTTCAAAAAAAAAAAACCGCAGATGTAGACGCTAAATAATCACTATCCAAACAGTCACTTAGACTGCTTTTTGGAAGCTCTATCCTTAGTATTAAAAAAAATTTGCTGCATTTTTTTTTTTTTAAATTTTTAATCTTAATGTTGATATCTCATATTACTGTTGGAAGAGGATGAGGATCTAAGCAAGCTAATGTTGGACAAGGTCTAAGTTTCTCCAACTCCAAATTTATTATGGTCTGATTTTTTATGCATGCCATAAACAAAAATGTTGAACACAACAAATTATTTTGCCATATGAACTGTTAAAAAAAAAATCATAGTTTGAAATGGTTTGCTACTTTGAATTCAATATCTTTTCTTCTGTGCTGCCAATATTGTGTTTTTGAAGTCAATGGAAAATGTGTAAACTGTAAACCTAGTTTCATTGACAAACATCTTGATGTTGGTGCTTTGAACTTTCTCAGCCAAATATGGACGGCAGCAACTGCTATGCTGATGAGCATTATTTGCCAACTCTTTTTAATGTGAGTCATCTTTTGTGAAGTACAACTCAATTTAATCTTTCCTATTGGTGCCACTTTATTCAGTCTCTGTTCTTCAGATGATTGATCCCAATGGAATTGCAAATTGGTCCGTAACACATGTTGATTGGTCCGAAGAAAAATGGCATCCCAAAACATTTAGGGCTCAAGATATTACTTATGAGCTCCTAAAGAACATTACGGTACGTGAGAAAAATCTTAGTCTTTTGCTTTTGTTGATTTCCTTGGTATTACATGCAACATATTTTAATGACAGTGTGTTAACCATTTCAGTCCATTGACAAGAGCATACATGTCACTAGTGATGCAAAGGTATTGAGTTTATTACTTGAATGATGGCTTATAGGTGTTGCTTAGTTTTTTGTTTTGTTTTGTTTTTTTTTTTCATGTTCTTGTAAGAAGTAATTATTCAGTATCTAGGATTACAGTGACATATTCCCTCCTCACATATTTGTAGATCTCATTAATCAAATTTATATTGAGATCCACCATTTATGTAACGGGGGAAGTACCAAGTCATTGTATTCCTGACGAACCTAATAATTTTCCATTTGGGAGAAGGAAGATCTAAAAAGATATTTGTTTTGATTTCTGGTTGCAGAAGAGTGTATTGGTCACACCTTGTTCGTGGAATGGGATGAAAAGACCTTGTTTTCTATTTGGCAGAAAGTTCCATCCTGACACTCTTGGATAAATTGATGCAGCTTTTCTCCAATTATACAACAGTTTAAGCCTTTTCTCCATCAACATTATTGTTTGCTCGTGTGCCGTCACCCTTGTTACCCTAGATAATGTTTAAATAAAGATTGTAAGGTTCACTTTCCAGACAGTTTGGATGCTTCTCTGCATAAAGCTTGACAATGATTGCTTTATTTCCACTTTGTCACTGATTACCAGTTTTCTGTTTAAATAGATGGATTTTTATCTTTATTTTCACTTTATTTCCATTTTGGTTTCTATTTAAATAAATGGATTTTTATCATAGGCCGTGAAAGAAGTTATATGTGGACAATGGTCAGCAGCCATGCACATGCGGCTACTAAATAATATCTAGTCGGAAATACTATTTTCGTCCCTATATTTTCACCTCATTCTCACTCTAGTCCCTACTTTTTATTTTTACCGCTTTTAGTCCTCAAAATCAAAAATCATTCCATTTTGGTTCTTACCATCATTTCACTAATGGAAAATAACAAAACAGGGTTTTTAATGAATTTGATGGAATACTATATTTTTTATAGCCTAGCTTTCCTTATTATATATTATACTTATACTTCTTTGTTTTCCAAGAAGATTAGATCATTAAAGATTAAAGGGAGGTTCGAACTTACCTTTTTACATTTTGCTTCTATTGTTTATTTTATTGGGTTTTTTTTTATAACCAATGTAAGTAAGTGTAAAGAAGGTTAATATTTCATACGTGGCAAATGGAATACACAGCTCAGCATTTTAAATATTAAAAAAAACCACGTCATTATTTTTCCTTTTCTTTAATTATTTTAAAATAAAATAAAATTTTAGTTGTAGGGTCTCGTTTTACAGCTCAAACCCAAATGATATGGGATATTGGCCCAATGAGCCTATTACAATAAATTTGTAGAGAGTTAGTCAAAGAACTAGACCCTCTATGAATTTAACAACGGCTATTATGGATTTAAAAGATGATCAAGCAAAAATCAAAGCACATAGGACTGAATGAATTCATTGTCCGAGGCGGCAAATCTTGGTATAAATCAATAGAATTGATTACAAGTGTAACTTTGATTGCTACAGTGTCTTTTCTCTAGTTTTTCGGATCCTCTCTTTATGAAGGGTCTCTCACATTATATAGCTCCCCTTTGAACCATCTTCACCCTGCACTTGTTGATCATCTAAGCCCTCACTTGAGTGCCTGTCCCATTAGACATCCATTTTGGCTCTCTGTGAGTTGTGGTAGTCAAGGCATTACTGTTCAAGTGTCTTCTCCACGTAAATGCGGCCAGAAAAGTAGATGCAGTGCATTTAATACGGTAGTTGCAGTTTTTCCTTAAATATTTTTGAGTTCTTATCGCTCTTATAAGTGTATGATGCACGTCCTTATCGTGAGAGCCTTCGAGAGGGTCACTAAGGTTGTTGGAATACAAATTTGAACCGTATTCATCACGTCCGAGGAGGAGTTACTCCTCGGACCACCTTCCATCCGTTCCTTCCTTACGAGATTTTAAACTTGGAACCTCTCACGGTTATTTGCCTCTCTTCGGACACACCCACGTCCTCGGATGAGGCCCAAGGCACAAGGCCCAATATACAATTTTAGGCCTTTATCCCTACATTAGTTATCATTTAATTATTTAAATAATAATTGTTCTTCATGTTCTTCCCCCAAGAACATGGTTGCCTAGAAAATAAGAAATTCAAGATTTTCTTCTCTTTTCTTACATTTTCTTAGCATCCAAATAAGCAAAAACACATACAAAAGTAACAAAACCATGATCAAACTAAGATACTCTAACACAATGAACTAACAAAACCCAAAACACTTAATCAAAAAAAAAAATAATAATATAAAACAAACAAAACCCAAAACATGGTCAAATAAAAAACACAATACCAAAAATACCAAACTCAAAGCCAATACTCATCAATAAAATACACCAAAACACAATCATGAGCTAGTTTGATCAAACTACGGTGACCATCATTGGCATTAGGCTTCACTACTGATCTGGGTTTAGAGAGAGAGAGAAGATGAGATCTCGATCAAGGTGGATTTCGGCCATGGATCTTCAACCATGGGGTTTCAGCCATGGGTCTTCAGCAATGGATTTAGAGAAGATGAACACAAAATTTAAAACCTGGAAAATTTGAACCTTAGACCCGAAAACCATAATTAGAATTCATGCCAACATTCTTGACAAACCTAGATAAAATTGATAAATTAAACATGAACACATTAAACATTTGAACAAGAACAAAAACCTAAAAAATTTAAAACCTAAAAAATTCAATTCAAACCCAAATTGGCCGAAACACAAAAGTCAAAACCATAACCCAGATTGGCCAAAACACAAAACTCAAAACCCAAATTTTCTTATTTTTCTGAGAAGCCAAACACAAACCTCAGATCCAAACCTTAGACCTGAAACCTCATATTCGAAGCTATCAAACCCAAACAGAATCAACTTCAGACCTGACATTAAAACCACCTCCTCTCTTAGCCGCCGCTGCTTTCTTCTTTCTTGTGTTTGCCCAGGGTGTGAGTTTGAAAGGACGAGGGAGAGAGGAAAAGAAAGACAGAGAGGATGGGATTGTGAGGGTTTGGGATTGTGTGGGTTTGGGATTGTGTGGGTTTTAATGAAAAGGAAAGGATGAAAGACTGAAAAGGAAAATGTTGTTCTTGTATTTAAATTTGGGTTGGTATTTTTTTTTTCTTTTGAGAAACATCTAGGTTGGTATTTTTGTTGTTCTTTTTTAAGATACACTTAGATCTTGATTCACATGGTTTTTGGTTTTTAATTTTGTTATTAAATTTTTTTATTTAGTTAAAATTGATAAATTAGTTTTTAAATTTAGATGCTGATGTGGCATTTTTTAATGCCAAATATTTTTGTTTTAATTTTTTAATTTTAGAATAATGCTAATGTAGCATTATTTTAATGACCACGTCTGCTTTTAGTGTGCTAACAGTACACTCCCTTTGCCACGTAGGCTATTTTCTGTTGGTTAGATTACGGTAGGGACCAAAATGGAACATCTTTTTTATTTTGAGGACTAAAAGCGGTATAAATGAAAAGTAGGAACCAAAATGAGAATGGGGTAAAAATGTAGGGACGGAAATAGTATTTCCGCCTAATATCTATTTGTCAGGAACAAGCCCCCTGAGTTTTAAACTTTTATGGTTTGTTTGAATTGAAGGAGAGGGAGGGAGAGTAGAGTGGAATTGGCTCAAAATTAGCATATTTTTAGCCAACTCTACTCTACTCCCTTCCTTCTTCAATTCAAACAGTCCATTAGTTAAGCCCTTAATTTCTCAGCCCAGAAAGGAAAAAAAAAAAGGTCCTTGACATCGGATGAAAGCATACGTGATGAACTTAAGCAAAAAGAATTCTTGATCTCTTGGCATTACTGGGCACAATCTTCACAACAGGCTTGATACTATCAAGTTTTAAGATATATGACAATAAATTTAAGTGGAATTTTTTAATTTCTAAATTATAAATTTTTTAAATTTAAAAATCATTTGTCCTGTTTTTAGTTATGCAAAAAAAAAAAATAATTCATTTTATATATATATATATATATATATATATTTTTTTTGCATTCATCTTTTTTCAATTAATAAATCTATTTAATTTTCTCGTGACATACTTGATTTTAATAATATTTTATCAATTCTAATTTAAAAAAAAAAAATTGCAATAGGGAACCTTTTTATAATATAATAGGGGCCCCTTAGGCCTAAAGTGAATCCTCATAGCACTAGCATCCGAGAATGCAAAAAAAAAAAAAAAAAAAAAAAAAAAAACCTATTTTACATTCTCAAACACTATTTTATCTATTTTACCATCTTATTTTACAACTCACCTAACATCCTAGTTTCTATTTTTACATACAACTTTTTTTTTTTTTTTTTTTTTAAGAAATACATACAACTCATTAAAATAATATAAACCATTCCATTAAATAATAATATAAATATAAAGTGGGTGAGACAAAGTAAGAGAGAGAGAGAAAAAAAATTGAATAAAATATATTATTTTAGTTTACAAATTCATGAATAGTAAGTTCTAAATATAAGAACTTACTATTCATAGGTTGTAAAAAAATTGGTGGGTTCTTGTTAGCTCAACTGGTAAAGTCTCTGATGGTTGAATAAGAGATTTGAGGTTCAATCCCCACCTATATCAAAAACTTATTGATGGCTTGATTTGATGATAAAGAGTTATTATCAGAAGCGGACGCCATAGGTTGAAATTCTCTCAAAAAAAAAAAAAAAGGTTGTAAAAAAATTTAGGCATTACATCACCGGATGGAGCTCTTTTTTAGATGTCCAGTGGCATTTTAGCAACTTGGGGGGTTTTACACCCCCCATGCTAATGCTCTCAGAACTCCACTTAAATTGGGATGTGGTGCCCGACTGTTCTCTCTAAGCCCACCAAATTCTAGCCCCCAAAATTGGGGAGAAAATAGGGAAGAGGAGAGGGGTTGATTAAAATTACCCATCTACCCTTGATTCTTAGCCTACTGTTTTATAAGTTGATTTTTTTTTCTTTAAATTAAACTACTGTTTAGATACCACTTATTTTACTGAAACTGAAAAATTATTGTTGAAAGTATTGTAAATAAAAGTAAAAGCTAGTTGAAATAGTATAGTAGGGCTCATGAATAGTGCCAAAAAGTACAGTGAAACCCATGAATAATAGCAAAAATAAGTTGAATAGTAAAATAATTTTAATTTTTAATTCTAACTCAAACGCACACTAAAGGTTTGGCTTTTATTTATCTATTTACCCCAACTCTGGTATTTTCTCCCCCTAATAAAGGTAGCCCTTACGTTTGCGTGGGATGAACGGTGATAGATAATGTGACAGTACATAGAGTTCTAGATTTATAAAATTTAATTTGAACTATAAAATAAACTCTCTTTTCTCCTTACTTGAAATAGAGAAGAGATTCTGGTTTAACATGAGGTGCAAAAGAACTTGAGCTATTCTCACTAGTACTGCAAAGGCAAAGCTGCTCGCTCATGATACAAAACTATTGATATTACGCATCATTAGGTATAATATTATGTAGAGAATAAATCTTCATCTGAGTGATTAATGTTACAAACAGATTAACTGCGTCTTTGGAAAACAAACAGGGAACCTCTAGAGCCCTTCCCTAACCTTATCTTGTCATCTATGTATGTGATTTGGAGTTTAACCTCACTCTCACCACCATATCGGAACTCTAATATTGGTCCTATTCTCAGTTCAGGTGGCTCAAATACAACTTGAATCCATTTGTCATCCAGAGCCTTCAGTGTCCCTGTTCATGTACATGTGTAGACACAATGTCAGAATCATTAACTCTTGGATTTGCATAGAGAGAACACTCAATAAACGGATGATACTAACAAATGGAAGTTTAGACACAGCATGGTGCCACGTGGACATGATCAGGCCACAAAGGTCAGTGTTGGTACCCTGTACCTAATGATGAACTCAAAAGTAATGTATCTGAATCATCATTTGAAGGATATTATAAAGTGTGCAAAAACATTTTCTTGTCATTTTAGAGCTCCCATTACTAGCTAAACCATATGATGAACTCAAAAGTACTGTACCTCATTCATCATTTGAAGGATATTATAAAGTGTGCAAAAACATTTTCTTGTCGTTTTAGAGCTCCCATTACTAGCTAAACCATATACTTAGGCTATACATCCTGACATTGAAAGCCATTTAATTGCAGCCATGGGTAGAAAGCTTAGGAAATGAGAACCTCACTGACCGCTTATCAATTGTCATCTGCATAACAATTGAGCCTGAGGTCAACAAATAACAAGTACAGATTTATATCTTACAAGAAATTCATTCATTTTGGTCAACCTTGAACATTGGCTTAGAGTTCGCATAGCTAGCTCATGTTGATAACACAAAGACAGGTTTAGATACGGAACATATAAGCTTAGTAACCCATTTTGCCATTAAAAATGTGGTCAGCTTACTAATGAATATAAATTGTGATTTAATTATATTGATACTAGTTACCGGGGGGAGGGGGGGGGGGGGTGGGGTTGTGGGAGTTGGGTGTGGAAACCTCAACTAATAGATAATATTAGTGCTAAGCCAAACTTTGACAAATCCAAGAATGCATAAACTTAGTGAAGAAGTGAAGAAGTGTGAATTATAGCTACCCTCAGACAGAGACAATGTTGGCTTGCCTACCCTAAATTGTGTGCAACTTGATCAGGGCAAGCCAATCCATAGTCGACTCATACTCAGGAAACAATAAGGATTAAATTTCATTACTAAGAAGATGTTGTATCATTGACCATACAAATATGGATATTCCATTTCATACAACAAAATTGTTGATGGCATACCTTTCAAGGAGACCTCTCCATCCAGAAATCCAAAAGCCCTAATGGAGACCTTGTTTAGAACAGTGTCGGGAGCTTCGATAGCCTGTATCATTTCCTTTGTTTTGAAAAAAAGGCGGCCCAATGCACTCCTATAGCCACCCCCAGGTGATGTTGGAATTGAACAGTACACCACGTCCCACTCTGAAAAAAACACTCGTATTGTCATGCCATGATAACGAAAATGACCAAGTATGTAAATAGCTGACTATCACAGGAAATCCATGGCCAGAAAAAAGATGGTACCATGATTCAACGTTTAAAAAGTATGTTAATTTCCATATTTAGGAGCCATTGTGGATTTACAAGTTGAGCTGAATAACTCTGAGGTTCAAACTTCTTGTTTAGGAAGCATTGTGCATATTTCATGCACCTTGTGAATTGGTGAAGATACTAACAAATACAGATTGAAACAAGATCAGTTTTTATTTATTTATAAGGTAGACAGAAACCCAAACCCACAACCACGGTCCTCAACTTCCACCCCATTCCTTTTTACAAGGAGGTTACATTTGAGCTAAAGCTTATTGGCATGAATCAAGAAAAATTGTTTCAATATGTTGGCAAGGTTATTTTCAAAATTTTTCTTTCAACTAGATGATAGTATTTAAAGAGAGAAAGAGTATATAAAGAAACAGAGGATCACATCCTGCACGCGGCCGGGAAGTTCTATGAATCAATCAGAAAGATTGATCAAATATATAGGCTTTACCTCCAAATATGAGAGGGCATTTCACAGGCTCATTGACACAATATTTCTGCAATTCTTCAGCCACTGCAGCTACTTCTTCATGTTCTTCCGTTGTTAGCAAAACTCCTCCATCTGTTTGTGTCACCTGATTTAGAGATATAACTCAGTTTCCACAACTGTCAAATATTTAAACTCCACAGCATAAACCAAGGAGTTGTGGGAAAATATCATCTTAGTCTTGGAAACTAGAAATTAGGCAGTCAAGCTTGAAAAGTAGATTCAATGTAACGGTAATGGTATCAAAATAACAAAGGGTAGTGGCAGGCAACAACAGAAACATTAATTCAAGAACTCCAAATGAAAATGATGAACCCCAGAAATGGTTGAAATAAATTAAACAATAGTAGAAAAGAAGACGTCGAAAATTAGATGACTGACTACAATCAGGGGTTGACCAATCTCTGAAGTATCAACTATCAACGACTAAAGCTTGTCCTAAAGGTTGTGGAAGAGTGGATAACTGCTCAAGTATGAAGTTTGGAAATCAGGGAGAATAGAGGACATTAGACAACTGCACCGATAAAACCCAGCTTATTTGATGAAAGTGGGGGGCATAGCACTCACATTTTTTTGCAAAAGAAAAAGGGTAATTGAAATGACAAACAATCTATGCCCTCTTTAATGAGCATTTGAGATGATTTTTCTATCAGGAAATTGAAAGAAAAATGCAAACTTTAGTGCATAGTAAAGAGCAGTCATCATTGAACGGATGTCTCAAGTTCAAATC
Organism: Quercus ilex subsp. ballota; assembly: GCA_032727855.1. Taxonomy (NCBI): domain Eukaryota; kingdom Viridiplantae; phylum Streptophyta; class Magnoliopsida; order Fagales; family Fagaceae; genus Quercus; species Quercus ilex. Next base: position 24,151,389 of record CM064919.1, read on the forward strand.
TATCTTATCTATCAAAAAAGAGGGAGAGAGAGACTACTAGCATTTGACCAATGGAACTACATGTTTTATGGGCGTTTCTCCAGATTGGCAGTTTAAGTTTTGTACTGCCATTGGGTATTATAAGGTACAAATGTTTATAACCAATGAATTTTAGCTTAACTGGTACTTCCTAGTGTTTTCAAATGAAAAGGCCAGGCATATATATACATATATATACACACAAACACAGACACAAAGGTACAAATGTGTAAATGTTATATCTTATCCAATGACCCAGTTGATTTAATTCATTAACTTACTGTAATAGATACCAGCAGCATCAATGTTAAAACATTTATAAACTTGTTGGGTATTCGATTCCTTTATTTGGTTAGAAACAAAATTTAGGAAAAAGAAAATCAGAACCAAACATCAGAGACTGAAGGTAAAAGGAAATGGACATATACCTTGGAAAGAATAGAGGCAACAAGATCCTCGGGACCGGTCCGCACCTCTGGGTTGGAGACTGAAACGGAGGCAAAGATTCTTAATGGTTTGTGGTGGCGATAAGGAAGTGACACTAGGCCTTTGAGAGGTGGATTGGATTTGGATATGGATATGGATATGGAGGGAACTGAAAATAGAAGTTTGGGTTTTGAATGCTGGGGCTGGGCGCCTCTGAATGAGATTGAGAGAGCTGAAGAATGAGCAGCCAATGCCATAGATTGTGCTGCACTTCACCTGGACTCTCCAGACTCAGACGGTCAAGACTCTCCTTAGAGATCATAGATAGATCATTTTGTTTTGTTTGTGGATATGAGGTGCCCGATGTGCCGCGTAGGAATGAGAATCGACAGTAGGACCCGCGTACAATTGAAGTACTTCTATGTTTCTGCCACGTGTACATACCTGATTTTTTCCTTATCCGAAATAAAAGTGGATTTGAGATGTTTAGGCCATTTGCTCCTATAGTTTAAAAATTGTTGTTTAAAAAGATGTGAAAATTATAGTTTAAAAAATGTCGTTGAAAAATGTGTTTTTAGTGTTTATAAAACAAAAAAATGTGTTTGGTATCATGGTTTAAATAACACGTTTCAGTGTTAAAAAAAACATAAATATGTGTTTGGTATATGTGTTTAATTTTGTAAAAAAAAGCTAAGCAAAGTACGAAATAACATTTTTTTTAAATTAGGAGAGAGAATACATCATATTCTCGTTGCTCCTCTCTTTTCTTCTTTATCCCTTCTCTTCCCTGAGCAGAAAACCAAACCCACGCACAGTTCTCATCTCCATCGACGCCTCAGAAGATCCACGGCTCGGCTTCACGTTCCTCGGATCTCATCTCCACTGTTAACACTCCAAGACCCATCAACTAATCGAGCTTTTGTCGCCGCCGACCCATCACTCCAAGATCCAAGTTCGAATCTCACTTTCACCTTGCTTGTCAATGGATTTTTATCTAAAGACTAAACAATTCCTTCTTCACTCACAGATTTCTCACTTTTTTGTTTTTGTTTTTTTTCCCCCTCACCAATTGGGAAAACCCATTTTTTCTGTTCTTTGTTTGCTGTTGAGACAATATTTGATTTACAATCCAAACATACACGCCCTACATTCTCGAAATCTAGAAGGATTTTCTCGAAATCTTTTGCTGTTGAAACAATATTTGATTTGCAACCCATTCGATTTTTCATTTTGCTTAACACTCTGTTTGGTTGTTGAGAAAGCGTCGGAAGATTAAAAAAAAAAAAAGGCTAACAAATCTTCTGAACTCTAAATTAATAATTTCTTGTGGTTTTTCCTATGGTTTCTCAGCTACCAAACTTCAATGTTGCTTGCTTGCTGTTTGAAATTTGAGGGTCTTTTGAGTGTGATTTTTAAGCTAGTATGAAATTCTCCGTAGCTGATTATTAGTTTCATTAGTGAATTTTTACTGCTAGTTTTAGTTGATTGGGTTTAGTTTAATTATTCATGAATTTAAGCTTGGTGAATTTGTGGTAGGTTTGACTAAATTTTGTTGAATTCAATTTGGATATGATGGATATAATGTGGTGCTATTGAGGCCAATTCCTCAATTACAGTGATCAAAAGAAAGGTTTTGTGAGGTTTAGGAGTACTTTCGATTTTCTTTGTTCTGGTTCTGTGAATGATGGTTTTCTAATTCAAAATTTTGAAAGTTTGTATTAATCTTGCACCAAAATTTTGAAAACAGTTATAGGAAATTGCATAGCCATAGGGTTTGCTTGGATATGTTGCTATAGTTTTTGTTGCACGAATTGATAGCATGTTCAAATGGTTGTTTAATAGTGTTGATTACGTTTTGTAATGTGTAAGTGAGTAGGTTTGTGGTTTCTTCTTGTATATGTCGGACGCAATGCATGAGGATATTGACAATGGCCATCGGTTCCGAAATTGCAACTGTTTCTGTGGCTTGAGAGCAAGCGTGAGGATTTCGGATAAGCGAAATGAGAACCGGTACAGGCTTTTCCAATGTTTCCCAAGGATGCATGTAGGTTTTTTCAATGGTGTATTCCCTTGAAGACGCCATTGTCATATACGGAGGATTTTCAGCAACTACAAGAAGAGCTGTGTGTATTGCGAGAGGAATTGAGGGTCATGAATGACAAGGTCCGCCCCTTAGATCAGACAAAAAAAAGGGTCAATATTATGTTCATTGGATGGTGTTTATTATGCACCGCGCTTGCACTACTTCTAACTATGACAATGGTGTAAACCAAACTGTTATGATGATGTGTTCATTCGTGCTGTGTAACCATATTATCTTATTATGTACTACTAATTCCTCATGAACTTGATGCGCTGTGTACTATTTTTGGACAATCTTGAGTCATCCATTTTGCTAGTGTTAGGTATATGTATGGGGCTGACTCTTGACTCTTACAATTGTATGCTATTGGCTTAATAGTACTTTTACAATAGTGATAATTTATTGGATTAATAGTCAGTGATTTACTCCATGAATGCTCTAATTTTCATTGACCTTTTCTTGAAGTTGAAAATGTTTTATATTCCCTTAAAATTGATGTTATCCAAAGTTCGGCAATAGTACATCTTACATTATTTCGCGAGAAAATTATCAACTTTACACAAAATTGGGCAGACTCGTAAATCAAGTCATAGTCACTGATTTGGTCGAAACTACACTTTGAAGAATTTTGAGCACAACAAGTTGCACAATGACTCTTATGAATTATTATGGGTCTCTTCCATTCCTTGCATTCCTCTGCCACTACACCATTTTCCATGGAAAATAATACATTTACTATCTTTTACCAACAATTTCAGTCCAAAAAACAATCTCAAGTTAATTGCCACAGTACCTACAAATAAAAGAAAACCAACATGATCAACTGCTACACTGTAAAATGAAAATGGTGTTCCCAAAGCTGAACTCATCCCAACACTCATCATAACATACCAAACACAAGAATTAGTTTACCATCATATGAAACATGAGGAAATGACAAAAACAAAAAGAAAAATGTTCCCAATGATGACAACTGTCTCAAAGACCAACCAAAAAACAGGGGATTCTGTTTTGAATCTGAACTAAAAAGCAAGGAAAACAAGCCAACAATGTCAACAACAGTTATAGTTCCATGTTATCTACATTTACAATCTATTCCCAAAAAGCTCAATCACGGTTGCCTATGTAATCTGCCCACATAGCAGCAGTTATCGCATCACGATACTCTGACATTGCTCGTTGTGCCCGAGCATTAAAAGCTTCTTCAGTGCCCCCACCGCCTACGCATGCAGCTCCCGTTGGGTTTGCATCGCTGTTACGCACAAATGATCGTTCCCACACATGGAACATTTCATCCGCTCGGTTATACATGCGGATAAATTTGTGCAGTGCATAGCAAGCGGTCACAATTAGCCGTTGTCTAGAGATGGAGAATGAGGGCATTTCAGTCAGGATCAAGAACCTCGCCTTCAACGTGCCAAAGCATCATTCAATCACCATCCGCAATGAGGAATGCCTATAATTGAACAACTCTTGTGGGGTAGTAGGCTACCGGTCCGCACCTCGAAACTCCTGGGCATGGTAGCTTGCGGACTTGTGTGGGGGGGGGGAATGCACTGCATATTGCGTACCCCGAGTCAACGAGGTAATACGATCCTGCAATAAGAGTGATAACCATTGGCAATTAATGTTACCCAACACAACTATTTTTAAGTGACAATAAAGTAAAAATTGCAAAATGATCACCATACAGCCACTAAGACCCAAGTAGCAAAAGACAGCTTTTGATGGTTCCTTATTACCAATAAATCAATAAAAATAAAGATGAAGTGATGATGCAAATACAGAATCTAAATTCATAAACTACAAATAAAGATGAAGTTAATAAAGAGGTGAGAAACTTAATGCATGGCAATCAAACATAAAGCAAGCCAAATTTACTACTTTCAAATCAAAGATAATTCAGTTAATATGTGACATAAAACTTCAGCCAAAAGTCATATAGCTTCATTTATTTAGCAGTCCCTCCATCTTTCAAAAAACTTTAGAATCTCATATAGCAACTATATATAGTAAAGAATTTGTTATAGTCCATATAATCAAGACATTTGAAAGCTCAAAGCTAAATAAATCTGTTAGACACTAAGCTCAACTCAGCAAAGCCTTATCACAATTCACAATTACTTCATTTACTTGGGTCATGGATCCCAATAGTCTAGTACTCCACAAAATAAACAAAATTCAAATCTTAGAATATATGACCCAGTCAAATTCAGCACAACTAAAATACGATTCAACTGATAAGAAATAGGATGCTAGAGATAAATTTCAACACAAATTGAAAATTCTGGGAAACCTTTAGGAGCTGCTTTTGTTTAGTTACCAAACATTAAAGAAGTGAACTGTACATGAAAAAATTATGCAAATCATGCTGACAATAACACTAACCTTGATGTATAAACACAAAACAAATATCACACCCTTGATTAACCTACATTTACCAACATAAAAAAACTTCTCAATGAGTGATATTGTTCTTATTCGGATTTAAAAGCAAGCCATGTTCATAAAGTAGATCAATTAGAAACATGAAGCAAATACCAAATTCCTCATACAAGCATAGTTGACAACCAAATATATAAGTATGTAACGTAAACCCCCAAATCATATTGACAATTATAGAGTTGACCATGTAGATAGACAACTATAATAATAAAAAATAAAAAATAAATAAATAAATAAACCCATTATGAAGTATTATTGTATTAACCAAAACCTAGGTTCCAGAAAGTACAAACAGGCCCTAAAGTCCAAGACCCACATCAAGAAATCCATAGAATTCACTTTGAAAATAACCACAGAAACTTAAGTATAAATAAAATGAAAGAACACCCACTTCTCAAAATAAAGAAAATGTAGTAATCAAATTGGTTTCACTGCCAACCCAGAAGGTGAAACAAGAAGCTGATGCAAATATATAGGCTCAAAAGACAAGACAGATATTGACACAACCTCTTCATAACAAACCAAATATACAAAAATGAACAAAAGTAGATTCGGTATCCTTAAGTATATTAAGTTTGGGCTAATTCAATGGTACATATGTACTATGCTACCAAATACTTTGGAAATGCCAAGTCAGATGCAACAAATTAATTTACTTTCTATAGAAATGGTTGATCAAAATCATGGGAGTGACATCATGGCATACCTAAACAGTGTTAATTACTCAGCTCAAATAAGGGAACCATCTCTGGTAATCCACATTTCAAATCCAACTGAATTACTTGAAATAAGTTCAAATTATAAAAGTGGATGACAAGTGGCTAAAACCCACTAAACTTTTTGACCAGATTGCTGACCATATAAACCTAACAGATCTCAATCCCAAAGAATGAATCCAAAACCAAATGCACCAATTTTTTTTTTACCTTTAGGCGGCCAAGGGAACTCATACTCAGCATGTCCAAGTGCGTCCTGCATGACTTGTGAATCATTTGCACTCCCTTCCCATCCAGAATGCACATACGTAAACCATATGTCGAAGTTGCATGCACACATCACATTTTGGGTGATGTCACTCCGTCTATCTCTGAATGCAGTGATCCTACCAAATGGGGCAGAAGCACTTATGTGCATCCCATCAATGGCCCCCACACATTTCTATTAAAAAAATAGGTAGTTCTAATTAGGTAAATTAAACTTATGTGCATTCAGATCTCTTTCACACTTCTTATTGTTTTCTTTGTATTCTCTATTACAGATCTTTCGCATTTTAATGAATCAAAGTGATAATTTATCTAAGAACTAAAAAAAAGAAAAATCAAAGCATACCTCAAACCATGGATAATATTTCTCATTCCCTCAAAGTGAATGAGGAAGCTCAGCTGCATCAGCATCGAGCCGGATGATGAGACATCCCAAAGCATGGATAGCATGCAAGGCACGTCGGAACCGCCTTTGAATGATCTCGAGAGAATGTTGGAAGCAGTTGGCAGTTAGCCAGTAGTCAGCGTTGTGTCCGACGATAAATAGCGCTGTCCCAACGGCCTCCTTAACTGAAACAATACTAGTGTCCATAAGGGAATGGACAGACCTGTCCTAGCGCTTTTGAAGGCTTCAACTCATTACACAAGTGCCTAAAAATGGTCTTATCCATGCGGAATATGTCGTAACACACTTGGGGATTTCCTTCTAGTACTTCAATCACATATGACCTCCCACTCAAGATACTAGTGCACATAGGTCGCTTCATGTAGTACTTTTGCACGTACTCTATACATAGCTAAACGTAGGCTGTGGAAATCTCGAGCTCCACCTCACTATCGTACTCATCTGAATCGAGGTCAGCCATAACTGAATCACGATCTGAATCGGTGTCGGCCATAACTGAATCACACCTATGGTCAGCCAATAAGTTCACATCAGCCACTATTAAGAAATACACACACACACACAAATATATATATATATATATATATATATATATATTGTTGTATGTATATACAGAAGTTAGAAAATATGTAAATAAGTATATATGGCTGTATGTATATATACGTGAGTATATATATTTCTGCATAATAGTATTTATAATTCTGCATAAGTGAGTATATATATAAATGAGTATATATATAAGTGAGTATTTATAATTCTGCATAAGTGAGTATATATATATTTATGCATAAGTGAGAAAATATACATACATGTCACCAAACAAAATGTCTCTAATAAAAGAGACGACAACCACAAAACATATTTCTTACATAAGTAGCATAGATGTTCAAAGCATTCAACATAATAGAGGAAGGCAATATGCAATCATTGTCCAAAATATTAACATAATACAGACTTTGCCTATTCACATTAAAGCAAAATAAGAGTACTAATTAACTTCCTAGCCTATCTACACGGTGCACTAATCAGTTACTGCAGTCCACCCCTAATGAACTCAATCTAAGCCCTTCTTCTATCAGCCATCATAGTGAAAAAAGTGGCTCTACTCTTGGAGTTATGAAGCTCCTGCACAACCTTGCAATATGTGACATGATCCACCTCAGTGTGCTGGTTGAGTAGTGTTATAGCTTGCGTAACTGACTCACTCTCACCCCCTACACTAGACTCTCCGGTGTCTGTGGATCTTTTCCCCCTCCGGTTTCTCATGTTAGTAAACCCCTATATTGCCTTAATCATGGATTTAAGGGAGTGCCCTTTGTTCCTTTTTCTGCTTGAATGAGACGGTTCAGCTGGCCGCTTTTTAGCTTGCCTCCGGCTTTAGGCTTCACTCGGTGTGGACAGCTCCTCCATGTCATCCACACCATTGGTGTTGACATTGACATGTACCCCCTCAGATAGGAAGGCTGCATCCAGCTCTCTCTCTTCATCACTGTTGGGCAAATGAAATTTGGAGGAAACCCGTGGCTATGTTTGAATTGAAAAGCCTGCCCAACAGGTCGTAGTGTTTCAGCCCCTTTTTTTTGAACTCCTTGAATTTATGATTGTCCTATTAACAACCATATATATTGGGTTAGATGACTTATTCATATAAAACCCAATACAAATCAGATGGGTAATTATAATAACCTTTTAATAACCATCCACTCTTAGATACCAAAAACAGAAAGAGTAATAGCATTTCATCAAAATTTAACTTTATACCAAAATCACACATATATTCTACAGTAATAAACCCCTTAGATCAAATTTTATTCCATTTCTAAAAGCATCATCATGAGAAAATGCTACAAAAAAACTATTTCAGCACACTATTTATTAATACATCATTTAATAAACCCCATATTCTTGATATGTAGGGAAAGGTAAACAAAGATATAGTGTTGGTCCATATAAACATAGTGCTATTAAAGGACTTACCGCAAGTGCAGTACCCATGATTCCTCATTGGCCGTCACAGTATTTGAAGTGGGGTCCATCCCATTCATGTACGTCCGATGAGCTGGGAGAATGTGCGGTGTCGAGTTTTCATTCGTTGATATTTTTGTGTAAGTTGTGTCTTGTAGTAATTTTTATTTGTGCGTTTGTTAAACTCATTCATAACGGTTGTCCAAGTTCCAGTCTTGAACTAGCCTTGGGGCATATTCCCTCTAGCGTCCTCTTCTAACAATACTTCAATGAAATGCTTCTCGACTGCAGTAGGCCACAACTTTCTATCCTCGGCATCAGCTGCTCTCTCGTCCATCTAAATAAATTTTGGTATACTTACATAGACTCGTCATTTGAAATTGTATGATACGGATTAAAAAACATTTACCTACTCACTAAAAGTACCAAGCAGTAGGCATATAAGAGAAACTAAGGTCTAAATCTGAAAATTTTAAGATAGATTTTCTGAATTTTAATATAAGCAAGGCCAAGGACCATAAATGATCATATATGATAGCAGAACCCAATAATTTAAGTGGCTGCAAGGTTGCTAACAAAGTGGATTAACAAGAATTTACACATTTGAAGAACATATAAAAAGTCTAGTAATTATAATGGAGTAGTACAAACATAAATTACATATCAACAACAATAATTTCTCAGTAACTCATATCAACAACAATCGTTATTATAATTCCTTGGCAGGACTCATGTTATTTAATCTTATAGTAAACAAAAGCTAAGATTATTCACTCCACAGTTTCAACTTACAGATGGTTTAGTGTATTATTAGTGTAATAAAAGGAGAACCTCTTCTGACTACATAAAAGGAAGTCTTTAGTTTTGAAAATTAACAGAACAAATTAAGTACAAAATGCATGTCCTAGGTACAAAATTATAACAGAACAAGCAAACAAATGATTCACTACCTACGAAATTATAACAGTTTATATTTAGGCAAACCTACCAGTAAGGGAACACGGTGAGAGGAGGAAGCAGATGTTCTGTAGGTGAGGGTGGGATCTCTACGAGGATTTACCTGACCAAGCCCTTTGCACTGTGTGAGTTTGGCTTTTGGTTACCACCAAAGCTTTGTAGGTGAGGGTGGGATCTCTACGAGGATTAAGGGCAGTTGGGCATGGAAATATGATTCTCAGCAAGGGGTTAATGTGATTGATTGAGGTTGGTGATGCCATGCGAGCTGGAATGTGTAGAAGATGCGTTTATGATGGGTCGGTGAGGATTAATGGTGATGGGTTTAATGGCACTGGGTCGGTGTGGGGAGTTATGGAGGTGGGTGAGAGTAATGCCGCTGGGTTGCTCTGACTGTATGGGTGAGATGGAGATCTTGGTACCAGGTGCGGATTCGGCGTGAAGAGATGAGAGGAAGAGAGGAGACAATACTTGAAAAAAAGCTGACCAGGTGGGCCCATAATAGTGTTCAACATAATTACCGAAGTGCCACTGAACACTAGTTCTTGTTGTTTAAAAACAGGCCTGAGTATGTTTCAAAACCAACATTTTAAACATGAGTTTTTGAACAATATTTTCCAAACAACCCTGAACAGGAATGGTCCACCAAATGCATTTTTTTTTGTTTTTGGACACTATTGTTCAGTGTTTAAACACTGAACACTATGTTTTAACATGGGTGACCAAATGCCCTCTTAGGGTTCGATCGATAACATTGTTCTAGTAACATTGTTTAAGTGTTGTAGAAATACGTATAGATAAAAAAGTATTGTGAAAATACATGTTATGTTGTTTAAATAACACAACCAAACAAGCCTTTACTTTCTTGAATACTTTGTTCAAAGCCGAGATTCAATAACTTACATACAAAACTTGACAACCAAAAGCATTAGCATTAAATGTGCTATAAAACATCCAAAATACTATTTTAGCACACCGGACAACCAAAAATATGCTACATTTGGTTTGTTAAATCTAAAAAAAGTTAGTCATGTACTCTCCTCTCTCTTCTTTTAGTGGTTACTATGAGCTACAGTGGTTGCTGTGGGCGATGGTTGTTTCAATGGTTGTTTTAGTCTCAGTGATTGTGGCTGTGGGTTTCAATTGGCTTCGCTCTCCTCTAGCCTCTCGCTTGACACAATTTTCCTATCATGGATCTTAGATCATGGGGGCAGGGGCAAAGGGAGGGGGGGCAAGTGCCCCCCCCCCCCCCAAACTATCAAAATTTTCTCTAATAATCCTAGTATATTGAACTAAATTGTCTTATTTGCCCCTTACATAAATGATAAAGAACTTTTCTATTTATTGTGTACTAGCTTATCTGACTTTTTTTCAATTATTACAGCAGCTTTTCTTACCTTTAATGCTAATAAACTTATACCGTTACACACCTACCACAACTTTTATATAAAAATAATGGGTCCCACTTAGTAATAATAAAAAAAAAAAAACCAATATTTTACAGAATAAGAGTTAGAAGCCTAGTAGAATTATGGGAAAAAAAATGTATATATATAATATAAACAAACTACTTTTAAGCTTGGTGTGAAAAAAGAAATTAAAGTTTACATTTATGTTAGATTCTATATGACAAGTACATTAGCATATAGTTGTTTATTTATTTTGTTATTAATGTTGATTAATTTTTTACTTTCAATCTTATCTTTTAATCTTGCCCCCCGACCTAAATTCTTGACTCCGCCACTGCATAGGGTTGATTGGTGGGTTTCATAAATGTGTTAGTGGTTGGGTTATGCCTTGCAATTGGTGGATCATGAGTTTCAATTAATCTTTTTTTTTTTCTCTCTTTTTTAATGGTAGGAGTTGTTTTTATCATTGGTGTGTAAAGACTAAAGAGTTCAAATGAGAATTAGTAAAAGCTGGACTTTGAAACTTGAAGATGTGTTAATGCATGTTAATTTTTCAAAGTATACAACAATTACATGTGTCGATTTACCTAAAATTAATAGCGCATGCAACAAAAAATGATCAACATACCTAATAATCCATTACTAAACCATTTTACTCAACATTAATTGTCTTTGTCAGTAGCCTTTAAATTGTTTTATTTCATCTTCTTTTGGTCAACTAATAGTTTTCAAAATACAAACAAAACAAAACATAGTAGGTATTTTTTTTTTTTTAGTATTGTGATATAGATGTAAATTTATAGATTTTGCATAGAGATTACTTTGATGAGAAAAATTGGTGAAAAAGACTTGAGAATTGAGGTTGAGTGAGAGGAAATCAAATCTGGATCGCTTAGTGCAATTTCAAAGACATAACTACTAGAATCATTTGAAATAGTTGTTTATGAAGCGCCACTTAACTCGAAGGTTATTGACAATTCCAAAACAAGGGTAAAACTTAGATAGACCACCTACATTAGGTTCTCCAATTAAATTTAAACAGTTGGTTATATTGACCAATAAAATATAAACATTGTTGTATTTTTCAAAGGCAATCAAATTCAATTCACCAAAATGTTTAAATTTAATTGAAAAACCTAGTATACTACTATACTACACTTAAAAATAATATTATGGAATCAATAAGTCTTTTACTCAGAGTCTTGTAACTCAACTAATTAGCATAATTTCTTAAAATAAATATTTTTAACCAATCTCAACAAGGGGGAAAAACTATAGATTTTAATTTTAAATTTTTTTTTTTTAAAGAAAGAAAGAAAGAAAGAAGCTCAGTGGGTCTTTTAAAATGACAATGTTTTGGCTAACTGAGTTATAACTTGGTTGGCCAAAGTGACTCGTTTCATTTTAACATTCAACAGTTCGCAGTCCATTAACTGTGACGTTTTCATCTTTCACCTTTTGGTTTGCGCAGCATTTTAATCGTCATATCTGTCATTGTTGTCACCTTCTTCGGTTCGGTGTTCCACCTCTTACATAGGAGAAAGCTCTCAAGAATTTACCTTGTAAAATTGTAATTCATGCACAACACAAATGATTCCCATGGATTTCTAAAAGAAAATTGCCTTCTTTTTCTCTATCCATGGTGTTCAGCCTCTTCATTATCGAAACAGTTCGATTAAACTCCTACATTCCCTTCACCAACACAAACAAATCAAACCCATTACCAATTTCTATAACAAAAGGACTAAGAAACCTTTCAAATCAGTTAACAACAAAGAAACTGACAACCCCAAAGAATATATGAGAGACACAGTGGGAAAAATATACAAACTTTTGAAGTATTCAACATGGGATTCTGCTAAACAAAAGCTAGACAATCTCTCTTCTATAAGATGGAACTCTTACACAATCAATCAAGTTCTAAAAATCCATCCACCAATGGAAAAAGCCTAGCTTTTTTTCAATTGGGCTTCAAAGCTAAAAGGGCACCACGACAAACAGTTGAAGAGAATTACAGTCATTCATACTAGCCTTACAAAAAATAAGACTATCTTCTGCAAAGAATATGTGAGAAGTAATAGGAGCAACACGACAAAAAGTCTCACCCTCCATAACATCACATTGAACATATTTTTTTAATTAAAGCAGATAAGCCCTTAGTACAAATTAAAAATAAATATGGAGATAAAAGGGTCCCCTTAGCGAGGACCCCTAGAAGGGATAATATTACCTCGGGGAGACACATTAATCCACATAAGTGACAAAAGAAATACACTGAATCATCAATTCTCTCTACCTAGAGCTGAAACCCAATTTCTCCATAATCTTTTCCAAACAAACTCATTCCACCCTATCATATGCTTTACTCATATCTAATTTCAAAGTCATTTCTCTAATTTTCCTCCCTCTCTTCTGATTAATATGACGCATAGTCTCAAAAGCCACCAAAATATTATCTGTTATTAACCTTCCATGGACAAAGGCACTTTGTGAGTCACCAATAGTTTTTGGCAGTACTTTCTTAAGTCTGTTGGCAAGGGTATTTGAGGCTAACTTATACATCACATTACATAAACTAATAGGCCGAAATTCAGTAATTTTCTTAGGGTCCTTAATCTTTGGAACTTAAACATTATGGGTTTCAGTAAACTTAGGAGGAATGATACCAAGATTAAGAAAATCCAGCACTGTTTTAGTAACAACATTCCCAATAGTAGGCCAAAAATGCTGAAAGAATAAAAGGGGCATACCATTAAGACCAGTGGATACATCTCCTTAAGTGCTTTGTAAACTTCCACCTCTTGAAAATCACAAGTTAGCATAGAATTCATAGCATGAGATACCTTTGGCTCAATTGCATCTAGCAATTCTGTAAATTCTATGGGACATGAAGACTTTTGAATAAATCAGAATAATAATCAATTACTATCCTGTCAATCTCCTTTTCTTCAACCTACTAGCACCCATTATTATCAACCACACCTTCAATACAATTTTTTTGGAATCTAGTCGAAGCTTTGGAGTGAAAATATCCTGTATTCCTCTCCCCATCTCGAAACCAGTTCAATCTGGACCTTTGCTTCCACATCATATCTTCGTTATCAAGCTAACAATTTAATTCAACACGAGTTTCCCTCATGGCATTAATGTTTTCTAGACATGCAGCCTTCAGTTCCAACCATTCTAAATGTTTACGTAGCCTAGCAATATTTTTTCTTACATGGCCGAATACATCCTTATTCTAGATATCAAGTTTTGCACGACAATTATTCAAACATTTAGGTAGCGTTTGGATCCCACGTTTCCTACAACGTTTCACGTTTGCGTTTTGATGGGCATGGGACCCGCAGCTATAGTGGCAGGAAGTAAACACGCAAAAAATTTCAGCTGAAACACAAAATGAAAGTATATACGCACCGTTTCATTAAATGTCTGTGCGTGTGTAGACTTGAGCATTATAAACACAAAACACGTTGCACTGTGTATTGTACTGTACACAAAATTCTAACCCACGAAGCAGAAACACAAAATGATGCGTTCTCTGCAACGGATATTTTCGCATTCTACCCTTTCTTCCTCTCAACTACCGTGTAGAGATGTCTTCAATTTTCATCAATGCTCCATCCTCTTCCTCTTCAATGAAATCCATCTACCCACCAACCAATAAACCATCAAAACAAGAGCTGAAACACGGTAATTGCAAATCCACATGGAACAAATGAACCCATCCCTTTGTGCTTTGCTCGAGCTCACCTTCTCTTCGCTTGGGACGTTGTTGCCGCCATTGTGGGTCTCTACATTCACGGGTAAGTTGTGTCTAGATTTTCATACTCTCTGATCTGTTGGTGTGTGGTTATATTGTTTTCCATGAGGCTTCAATCTATGATTTTGTGTTCAACTTTTGTGTGTTTTTTGTGTTTTCCATGACATTAGTACGTGGGTTTCTCTCTCCTTTGTGTAATTTTGTGTGTTTCTCGTCCTGCCTATGTTGTATTTGGACTATATGTGAGTTTACTTTTGCATTTCTCATGTGGGCACGCGTAACTGATTATGATATGCATACAAACTATTCGTTGAAATGCCTCAATGAGTATAGAAGGAAGTTGTAGCAAAAATGGGTAAGGAGAAATCGAAGGCCGATGGTAATGAAGTGAGAATTGGGTGGAAAGAACCTAAGAAACTAAAAGCTTATTGATATTTGTCTGCTGCTCAAGTCCTAGACGGCAAGAGGCATGGAGGATTTTTGAGAAAGGAAAGGGTTGATGTAGTGATTGAACAGTTGGGTGAAATGGGAAAAGTGGTGACTCACACGCAGTTTAAAAACAAATGGGATCATCTGAGAAAACATTGGAAGGCTTGGAAGGAGTGTTTTGGTGAGACTGTGTTGGGTTATGATCCTATAACTGGGATTATTGAGGCCACTGATGAGTGGTGGACCCAAAAGGTTCAGGTTAGTTCACTTTACATAATTGTGAAAAACTCAGCTATCTACAACTATATTGTGTTTTAACTACTGGTTGTCCACATGTAGGCATGTCCTAAGGCATTAACCTTTAAAAACAAACCTTTGCCGAATGTTAAGTCCATGGAAATCATGTTTGAAGGCACGGTTGCAACGGGGAAAAATGCATTCTGCACGAGTGGTGAAATACCAAAGGAATGCACTGAAGGGTTTGGGGACTCCACTGATAGCAAAGAGTTTGTTGACCCCCAATGTGAACCCTCTGTGAACTCAGTTGACCCAACGGAGGTTGAAGGCCCAGCATCGTCGAGAGCAAGACCGGCAGTGAATAAGGGGAAAGGCTTGGCAAGCGGTGTCCACCTTTTCAGGGGAATTTGCAAGAAACCAAGAAAAAAAGTTCAATTGTGCAAGGCATGTCCGACTCTTTGAAGAGGATGTCAGATGTTATGGTTGAAAGTAGAAGTGTAAGTACTCATACACCATTTCGCACCATAGCAGCTAATGAGATGCAAGCAATTATTGACATGGTGTTGAGTCGACCTGGGATGCCAGCAGTTGACCGCCTTCGTATGTTCAGCACCTTCTTCTTTGTGAATAACCTAGACGGTAGGAACACGTTTGTAGCTAATGTTCAGCCAATGTGAACATGCTTGTCTACAGCCCAGGTTGCTTAGGCTTGGTGTTGTAGTAATCAGATTATCTTTATGTACCTCTTGCACTTTTTTTTTTTTTTCTTTTTTGTATTGGCACAAACTATATGCTTGCCATGAGTGCGTACGTAAGACAATGGTTACTAATTAATTGTCATCTAGTGTATGCTTACCTGTTCCTTTTTCTTATGCTAGTGTTTATAATTGTCATCTGTAAGTAAGAGATTTGTCACTAATTAAACCATAGTTCTAATTGCATCAATGTCTATCCCATAGTTTGAATATAAAACTGCCTAAAATTATTTTTTGAAATATTTACTGTTTACGTTGAAAGTATTATTTTTTATTTGGTGGTGAGAATTCATTTCTTTTTTTCAAAGCTAGACTTCGTGGTGAGATTTCATTTCTGGTGAGCATTTTCCAAGCTCACGTCAAAGCTAGACTTGGTGGTGAGAATTCATTTATTTTTTCAATTGTTTTTTATTTCCATTGTTTAATGATGGAAATCATTTCAAATTTATTTACTTTTAAAAGTGTCTTTTTGGTGATTTCTTTTTCTGAAGAGGTATCAGAAAATTGTTAGTTCTTACTCCAATATCAAGAACAATTGATGCTATCAGGTTTCATTAGAAACTTTGTAATTCAATTATGTAATCCTAAAAATGTGGACTTGAAGAACCAGATAGATTTATTGTGAGCTGCTTGATTGTTTGAATATCTGAACAATAGTATGAAATTCTTTGTTTAGAAAATATTGTGTTAAGAAGTAAGAAGACTTTAAGATTGCAACAGTAAATATTGTGTTTAGAAAATATTGTTTATAAACTCAATGGATTTTAAGATTGCAACAGTAAAATATGAGGAATATACCCCAAAAAACACACACACACACACATCTGCTCTCAATTTGTTTTAAAGATACCAAGAACCCTATCTATCAATTGCTGGCAAAGTGTGTGCATATACATAAAGAGAGAGAGAGAGACATACACATACAACAACAGAACTAACAATCTCCATCAACTTGGCCATTAACATTATCTCCATCAAACGTCTCCACATTGTTTTAAAAAGTATAACTACATATATATCATAAACTGACTTGCAATAGTACTATTAACATACAAAACAAATCTAATAATACAACTTGCAGTTATTACATACATACACATCCTATTATGGCAAACACATCTGCCTGATTTTGACTTCTCCAAACCTAGTAGACTAGATAAGCAATACTAGAAACATGACCCCCAAGACTACTAGAGCTATTGTCAACTTCTTTGCTTTATCTTCAGAAATCAATAGTGCAGCCTTGGCTCTTTCAACCTTTCGTTTTGCAACTCGCTCCCTTTTCAATGTTGCGGCTGTTAGAGCGTGTGCTTGCTTCGACTCTTCATTGGCATCTTCCACCGCATGCTCCAATCGGTTGAATTTGGCAATAACTATAGGTGTTGTTGCTGCGCCACGCGTACAACAAATGCTAGTGTCTAACCACTTGAAGAACTTGCATGCACGGTAATCATCTTGCACAATACAACACAACACATAAACAAGAATACAACGAATTGGTTCTTTAATGCACAACACAAATATTTTGCCAATACGTGGATATGGTACCTACTGGTGACCAATAGCAACAACTATAAAACCTCCTACTTGTATGAAGTTTCAAGGACGTCCTAATTTTGCAGATCTCAACGTCACAAAAATGGCCATAAGAACTGGAGAGATAGTTACTTGTTTCCGACATTCGTAGGAACTGGCTGTAGATATTACGTTGGTTTGAAATATTGAACAGTACACCAAACTCACTCTACACCATCATGTAAACAGGTCTACATGACCCCCAAGAACTACACATTAGAGAATTATCATAAGTTGAGCATGTTTACACAGTAACGACCTATGAAACACCAATATATTTACTGATCTCTAAAGATTTGAAAACAAAAATCTTCTTTAAACTATAATGCAAGAGGCATATATATTTAAGACTTGAAACTATAGAAACTATCTCCCCACGTGTAACTCAAAATTTTTTATGTAGACATGTTGGTGTAACTAGATTTATAGAAACAAAATACAAATGATGTAAAAAGGCAGAGGGTGCATCACCAGTTGCTACACCAGTGCAGCTCAGCTTGCCTCATAGTGCAGCACAGCATGCCACCCGGTGCAGTAGCTCGTGCATCAAAGCTGCCCAAACATGCACTGGACCAAGCCAGGTTTCAGAAAATTAGTTGCCTTCATGGCAAGCTATAATCATAGAGAATGCATTGAGATACACTTTATGGTGAATATTATGGTACTTGTACCCTTGTAGTGCCAAATATACATTTAATCCTAAACAAAACATGTTTCTTTTCTTTTCTTTTTTCACAAGCAATTCCAACTACAAGATTAATTAATCAATATTTCCCAAACCACGCACACTAGAGATACACAAGCATAGAAGAATTCCTAAAATAACCAAAATAAGATTAGATGAGTACCTGCAATTGTTCAGCATAAGATAGGTAATTGAATGGTAGAATAGAATCATCAGCCAGGTGAAGGGCTAGAAGACCCCAAATTCCTGCAACTGAAACAACATAAAACAGATATGGCATCATCTTAAAGAGGCTTAATATTTGTTAGGACAAATTGAAGTGCCAAACCATTTATGGACAAATGCTAATTAAAAAGAGAGCTAACCAGCCACATGCCGACGAAACAACGGATCTCCATTATTTGTCATCCACTCATAGGAGTCAAAAGCAATGTGATAGATAGGAAAATCTGAATAGGAATGAAGATTCATTACTTCACCAAACTGTTTAGCATCAAAGATCAATTTGCTAATATTATATATAACTGAGGTTCAGATTATTACAACAAGTGATGTTAACTTAATAACTCATTAGGGACAAGTAATTTCAAGAAATAATAAAATTCATTTTCTCCATATAGGAATGTTATTGTTTAAACAACCTACAGAAGTTGATAAATGCAATTCTGATTCCCACAAAGAACACAAACACAACCTCTGTAATGGCTTTAGTATATATAGGGGCAAGAATCTGATTTAACATTACATAATGTTAAAGAGGAAAAAGAAAAGAAGTATGGAACTTATAGTTTTGCACACAGACATACACAAGAGCGTACCTACACCTACAAGTAGATGTATATAGTGTTTTACAAACAGAGTTTTTGAGTACACAAACAATAAACAAAACAGTTTGTTATGGATGCCCATAAAAAATGGAAAATCTCTATCAAACAATAAGCTATATAAAAACAGCAACTGGTAATTTAAGGAAGACAATGCTTGAATCATAATTTAAGCAAGACAATGCTTAATTTTAACAAGGCCATTCCTATGTAGCTGCCGGGGGAAACAAGCCTAATTTACAAATTAAGATAAAGCAAGAAGTAAAACACATTACTATTGCTGACTGACTGACTATTACCAATTCAATCAATCAAAATGTGGCCTAAAGATCAAAACTTTGTAAAAAGAAATCAAATGAACCCATTAACAAGAACTGAAATTCTAGCAAATGAATAGAGAGGACTAAACTTGCACTCTATCAAATCAAATGAAGTAAATTCCAGCAAATGAAAAGAAACCCATTAACAAGAACTGAAATTCGAACAAGACAGGATAGAAAATAGTGAAAAAAAATTTGAGAACACTCACCTTAGGAAAGTGGGATTCGTTTGTGCTTTGCTTCTGGTTTTTGAGCTTAGGCTAATTCAGCTTCAAGTTTCAAGGAGTACTGTCATGGGTGGGAGAGGAGCGAAATTGGGGAAGAGGGTGAAATGGGTTTATAAAAGGACTGGGTTGTCTTCGTTGGTGTCGGACTGGGTGACGTTCCTCATGGATTTCTCTTCTGGGCTCTTCGTCGGTGTTGGACCTCGTCGATTTCTCTGGTGGGAAAAAAATGTGTTTTCAGCTGAGCTATAGTAAAATGCGACCCTTTTATATTTTCAACTGCGCTACAATACTCGCGTTTTGTTGCAGTATTTTTCAGTTTTCAGTTTTAGCAAAATCAACAGTATCCAAACGGGCATAAGCTGAAAATCAACATTCAAAAATAACCCCTCTTCCCAAGCAGAAGACACAACCTCTTCACAACTGGCTTGTTTTAACCACATAGCTTCAAAAGGAAAAAAAATTTCCATGTTTTTTCCTTTGAGTTCTACTAAACAATTGCAGAAGTAATGGATTATGGTCTAAAGCAGATGAAGTTCTATGAAAAAGTTTTGCCTGTGGAAATTTGATACACCAATCACATGTTGCAACCACCCATCCAACCTCTCTCTAATTTGAGTTCCATCAGCTTGTTGATACAATCACGTAAATTTAGGACCCGAAAATCCCAGATCACGAAGACCACCAATTCAAAGTGTCTACAAACCGCTGCAATTGTTGAGCCGGTCTAGTAGCCCCACCCTCCTTCTCTGATAGTCCAATCAGTTCATTAAAATTTCCAATAACCAACCAAGGCAACTGGGAAATTCCACTAAGATATTTTAAACGAGACCAAGATTCATCTCTACTTGGATTCCCATAAAACCCAGTAAAATGTCACCAACCAAAGCCATCACTATTATTGATCTCAGCATCAATATTTGACATTGAATACTTAATGACATTAACTTGAAGTTCATTCTTCCAAAATAAAGCCAAACCTCCACTACTTCCTCTGCTAGGAACAATTAGACCATGTTTAAATCCACAACCATCACGAATTTTCACCATCCAATCTCTATAAGATTTTGCTTCCATTAAGAAAACAATGTTGGGATCATCTACCTTAATTACCTTCTTCAAGGCATTAACTATGCGAGGGTTCCCAAGCCCTCAACAATTCCAACTTAATAGACTCATTGTTCCCTGTGAGGTTGCCTAGTAACCTCCATCGATCTAAGGTGAGTAGCCAAGAGAACACTCAGCTTTGAAGTCTCCTCTTTAAACTTCACTTTCTTTTCATGGTCTATAACTTGAACATGTCCAAAATTTTCCTTTTTAACCCCGAGTCCTCCAGTTTTTCTCCACCCCCAACTTGAGTAAACTTTGTGGAGATTCTTGTCCAACTACGTTTTCCTTTCCTTCTCATACTGCCCTTCTCCAAAGATGAGATGGATAAATCAAAAACTTCATTATTTTTAGGAGTAGGTTTACTCTAATTTTTATCAAGTCTTTGCACATCCTTGCTGGAGTCAAACTCTTTCACAGATAGAGGCTTTTAGCACTAAATTAGGAGCCACCAAAAGATATGCTTTTTCACTATTTTCAGAAACCGTATCCCTTAGATTTTTGCCATCAGTTAACAAAGTCCCACTATCCACGGAAAGGCTCCTATCAATTTCCTTTAATGTCTCCTCAAACTTAGTAACTGTCATACTCCTATTTGAAATTTCAATAACTTCCGACAATTGACACATCTAACTGCTCAACATCACTAGCAACTACCACCGGAGAACTTCCAGGCAACCTTGACTTAGAGGTATCACAGCCACTCTTCATCATATTCTCAACCATAGTCATCCCAGCCAGAGAATTTTTACCACTAATAAATCCATGATAATGTTGTGTTCTTTGGATTTAATCATCACCAAAACCAGCCACTTCCACCATAGACTTACGTAAAGGATTAAATTGGGTTGCTCCAATCCAAGGTCCAAATTGCTGGTCCTCCAATTTCAAAGTGCCTTTACTTCGTTGCCAAAGAACATAGTCCTTATCATCATGAGTAACCCTCCCACACCAATAGCATAAATTTGGGAGGCATTCATACTTAAATGAAATCCACTCCTCCGAACCATCCTCAAGAGAAATTTTCCTTCCTCTACATAAAGGTTGAGAGATATCTATGGCCACCCTAACCCTTAAGAAATTACCTCCAATCATTTCAGATTAGTCATCCATTCTCTGAACATCTCCTAATGTTTCACCAATAGAAATAGCAACACCAGGAGATAAAAAAACAAAATGGCAGACTGTGAATTTGTACCCAAAAGAAGGAAGTAGTGAAGTCCAAATCCTTCATAGCAGTTTTTCCATCATAAACCTTATCAATGTCCGACTCAACTTCAAAAGCAAATAGGAGATGATTTTCACCAGCATCTCTAACGTTAAATTTTTGAGTGGTACGCCATAAAGGCCTAAAAATTTTTGCCACTGTATCAATGTTGACACTCCTCTTAGTTAGAAATTTCGCTGTTAAAACTTACTCTCAGTACTATTTACTTGTAGATAGGACCATGCTCTTACCATCCCTATCAAAAAGGGAAAGCATTTTCCACTTACTTGCAAGATCATCCATTACCTACATAACAAGTGTTTCCCAAACACCACAATGAAAACCCAAGTCTTGAAGCACTTAATTTGCTATAAGGAAAATAAGAAATTACACATAAGGGAACCTAATACTACAAAAACAAGTCTTTCCCAAACCCCACAAAGAAAACCGAAGTCTTAAAGCAATTTATTTACTTCAAGGAGAATGAAATTCCATAGAGGGATCTAATACCACAACCTCAAGTGTTTCCCAGACGCCACAAAGGAAACCCAAGCCTTGAAGCACTTAATTTGCTATAAGGAGAATGAAATTCCACAATGGAGAACCTAATACTACAATCACAAGGATTAGCTAGACCTTACAAAGAAAACCCAAGCCTTGGAGCCAATCAACGGAGAACCTAATACTACAATCACAAGAATTAGCTAGACCTTACAAAGAAAACCCAAGCCTTGGAGCCAATAATTTACTACAAGGAGAACAAATTCCCATAGGAGGAAACCTATTACTACAACGAAGGAAGTTGGGAGAACCAACTTTCAAAGCTGAGAACCATATATGTCACAAATTGGATAGGAATCATATTCCATAATCTGAAAACACAAAAACTGTGTTTTCAGTTTTCATACCTCAAACTCAGTTTTTTGAGTTTTGAGTGATGGAAGCTTTCCACAACGAAGAACCTAATACTACAATCACAAGAATTAGCTAGACCTTACAAAGAAAACCCAAGCCTTGGAGCCAATAATTTACTACAAGGAGAACAAATTCCCATAGGAGGAAACCTAATACTACAACGAAGGAAGTTGGGAGAGCCAACTTTCAAAGCCGAGAACCATGTATGTCACAAATTGGATAGGAATCATATTCCATAATCTGAAAACACAAAAATTGTGTTTTCAGTTTTCATCACTCAAATTCAATTTTTTGAGTTTTGAGTGATGGAAGCAACACTCTAAAATTTTGTCAAACAAACTTTTTTTGTGGGTTCCACGTTTTTTGGATTATGAGTGGTGGAAACCGAGTTTTATAATTCAATTTCCACCCAATCCAAACAGTCTTTGGCATCATTTCTTAAGGTAACTATTTAAACCAATCTCAACCAGGGGAAAAACTATAGATTTTTAAATTTAAAAAAAAAAAGGCTCAGCAGGTCTTTTAAAATGGCGTCGTTTTAGTATATCTTGGTCTGCCAAAACGACTCGTTCATTCCAACACCCAACAGTTCTCAGTCCATTAACGGTGACGTTTGCGCAGCATTTTCATCTTCACATCTGCCATTGTTGTCACCTTCTTAGGTGTTCCACCTCGTACATAGGAGAAGACTCTCAAGAATTTACCTTGTAAAATTGTAATTCATGCGCAACACAAACGACTCCCATGGATTTCTCAAAAAAAATTGCCTTCTTTTTCTCTATCCGTGGTGTTCAACCTCTTCGTCATCGAAACAGTTCGATTAAACTCCTACATTCCCTTCGCCAACACAAACAAAACAAACCCATTACCAATTTCTATAACAGAAAGACTAAGAAACCTTTCAAATCAGTTAACAACGAAGAAACTGACAACCCCAAAGAATATATGAGAGACACGGTGGGAAAAATATACAAAATTTTGAAGTATTCAACGTGGGATTCTGCTAAACAAGAGCTAGACAATCTCTCTTCTATAAGATGGGACTCTTACACAGTCAATCAAGTTCTCAAAACCCATCCACCAATGGAAAAAGCTTGGCTTTTTTTCAACTGGGCTTCAGGGCTAAAAGGGTTTAAGCATGACCAGTTTACTTACACAACCATGCTTGACATTTTTGGAGAAGCTGGGAGGGTTGCTTCAATGAAGCATGTTTTTGAACAAATGCAAGAGAAGGGGTTGAAGATTGATGCTGTGACTTACACTTCGCTGATGCATTGGCTTTCTAGTTGTGGTGATGTTGATGGGGCAATCAAAGTGTGGGAAGAAATGAAGGGTAATGGTTGTTTTCCCACTGTTGTTTCCTATACTGCTTATATGAAGCTTCTGTTTGATAATAACAGAGCTAAAGAGGCTACTGATGTTTACAAGGAGATGCTTCGATCTGGGTTTTCTCCAACTTGTCATACTTACACTATCTTAATGGAGTACCTTGTGGGTTCTGGTGAGTGCTATACTTCTTTGTATCCTTGGTGCACTTCAATTGTTTGTTAAATTGTCTACCTGGGTGCTTACTTTGCTTGGAGCAAATAACTTTAATAATATACTGTACTAAAATAAAATCTAAAACTATGCACTCTACTTATTTATATTTATTTAGTTTCTACTTTCTAGGAATCATTTACCCACTTAGCTCTGCCTTTGTGATATTATATGCAGATGATTTTATAGAGTACTTGGCTACTTGTTGACATCCCATTTATTCAAATCAGATATACTCTTCATTGTTTTGAAATGCATGGGTTTAGTATGCAACATTTCAGCTACGTGGCATCGGTTCAATTAAAGACTTCTTCCATAAACCTGTCATTCAAACAAATTTTATTATGTTTTGTTTAAGATTACTTGAGCATTGTAGTTAGTTGTTGTGAGTCATTTTTATCATCTCACCATTTCTAATTTCATAAGAGTCTATTTGAATACAGTTTATTTTGCTGAAACTAAAAACTTATTGCTGAAATTACTATAGATAAAGGTAAAAGTTAGTTGAAATAATACAGTGAACCCATGAATAGTACCAAAAAGTGCAGTGAAGCTCATGAATAGTAGCAAAAATAAACTAAATAGTAAAATAATTTTAATTTTTCATTGGTATACAAACGCACACTTAGTAGTTTTCAGTTCCTGGTCATCACAATGATACCAGTCAATGCTGTCAATATTTTGTCCTTATGAATTAATTCTGAACTTTTCAGTTTTGAAATTCACAATGATATGAAAGTAATCGTGAAATCAAGGTTTAGATCATTTATTTGCTTAAATTAATACATGGCAAGGAATATCATGGTAACATGATAAATTATCGTAGTCAAAAAAACTTTTCTTTAATATATATTCTTTGCATATTCACTTAGGATGCTCCTGCTTTTAGCACTTTGGGATGTCTTTACTAGGTTATGGAGATCCTGAAGGGGTAATTATTTTCTTTTTTTCTCTTTTTAGCAAAACTTCCTATAGCTTTGACCAGAAGGATCAGATACAAAACACCCAAAACCTCTCTGATTGTGTACTAAAAATGCTGGGGCTAATTGTTCCTTTTTTGTAATGGGTTCCAGGAAAATATGAAGAAGCCCTTGAGATTTTTAGCAAAATGCAAGAAGCTGGGATACAACCTGATAAAGCTGCATGCAATATATTGGTTGAGAAATGTTCCAAAGCTGGGGAGACAAAGGCTTTAACTCTAATCCTTCTGTATATGAAAGAAAGCCGCCTTGTTCTGCGTTATCCTGTATTTCTGGAAGCACTGGAAGCCTTAAAAAGTTCTGGCAAGAGTACAGTGCTTCTCAGGGAAGTTAATCCTCATTTTTCTATAGAGTGTATCAGCAAGGAGGAGGCATTTGAGATTAGACCAGGGGCTTCTGACGCTTCTTATGGCATAGACAGAGGGCTTTTACTGATTTTCTTGAAAAAGCGAAATCTTGTAGCCATTGACTGCCTACTTACTGGAATTATGGATAAGAATATGCAATTGGATTCTGCAATTATCTCAGCAATCATCAAAGAAAATTGTGGTCGTGGAAGACGCAGTGGTGCTTTATTGGCCTTTAAATATAGTGTAAGAATGGGAATAATCATTGAGAGAACTGCATATCTTTCCTTGATAGGCATTTTAATCAGATCAAACTCATATGCAAAGGTGGTGAAGGTTGTTGAGGCCATGATTGGGGCTGGACATTCTCTTGGAACGTATCCAAGTGTGCTTTTGATCTATAGGCTTGGTTGTGCAAGAAGGGCTGCTTGTGCTGCAAAAATATTTGATCTATTGCCTGATGATCAGAAGAGCACAGCTGCTTTCACTGCTTTAATTGGTGTTTACTTCACAGTAGGCAATGCTGACAAGGGACTTCAAATTTATAAAACCATGCTAGAGAAAGGAATTTATCCTGCATTAGGCACATACAATGTGGTATTGGCTGGACTTGAAAATTGTGGTAGAATAAGTGAAGCAGGTGTCTATTGGAAGGAAAAGAAGAGCCTGCAATTAAACAGTTGTTCTCAGGAAACTGTCTCCCTAGAGGAAAAGATATGTGACCTTGTATTTGCTGGAGATGTAACTTGAAACACTTATTTGGGACCATAAAAGTCACCACATTGATAGCTTGCTAAGAAAATTTTGTACTATTACTTGAGTATATGCCATTCAGTGCAAATGACAACCTATGCTTCTTTCAACATCATGAAAAAGGATAAGAGGGCAAGTAGAAATAATTCATTATAGTTGAAGTAGCAATTATAATAAAACTTTAAGCACTAGCCAAGAGTCACTTAACTCAACTGACACTTCTTAATACTTCTAACAAAGGCATTTTAGTGTTTAAATTCATCTTTCCCATTTTTGTTATTAAAAAATAAAATGTCAAGCATTGTAAATATAATGAAGTTCAAACAAATTACCAAATTTTTTCATCTTATCCTACTTCTCAACTAAACAAATAAGAATTATTACATCTATTTTGATTCTCTATTTAACTTTTTCTATCTCAGCATTCATTTTTCCTTTTGT
This sequence comes from Quercus ilex subsp. ballota, assembly GCA_032727855.1. Taxonomy (NCBI): domain Eukaryota; kingdom Viridiplantae; phylum Streptophyta; class Magnoliopsida; order Fagales; family Fagaceae; genus Quercus; species Quercus ilex. The sequence goes on from CM064919.1 coordinate 24,178,179, forward strand.
CTTTTCCAATTAGAAAACTTAGCAAGTCAACACTCCCTCATTTGGCTTGTCCCTTGATTCCTTCCCTAAAACAACTATCAAGACTTTAAAAAAAAATATATATATATACATATATCAAAATTGTTGGAACTAGAAAATAGTGGGAGCCAAAGGATACAATTTGACATCTCTTCAAAAAAAGAAAAAAAGCAATTTGGCGAATGGAACCCTCCCCAGATGCCCCCAAATCGGTCTCTTTATTACTGTCTGTAATATTCCAAAGGAATGCCGATTTGTCCAAGTTGCCAAGCAATAAAAAATAACATCATGGATGTTTGAACTTTGAAGTCAGCCAATAATAACATTATTGATTTTAGTTGCTTTTTGTGACAACTTTTTGGTTCAAAGTTGAATTAGACATGTTTACACTTTACATATAAAAAGTAGGTTTAGATTTGATTCACATTCCTCTGCAAAATGTAAAATTATAAAGTTTGTGTTTTCACAAATTCTTATTAGAAATTAGTTTTAAGTTTAACATTTTTTATAAACGAATATTTATTCACTATTCCAAGAATACAACAATGTCATGCTTATTATTTTTACATAATAGTAAGTCATTTTAATAAATTAATAGTAAGATTCATCATTCATGTGAGGGTATATGAGATAGAAGGTCGCCAGAATTACCTAATTATCTTATTTTCAAAAATTGCATATTGATTAAAATTGGCCTTTTATTTTTTGAAGGGATTCTCATTTGATTCCAAACAAATTAAATTAAATTAGACTTGTATCTTAAGGTTCAAAAGTAAAACAATTCTATATTTTGACATACACCCTTAAGAAGAGAGTCAAATTGAAGAAAATAGAGGTTTTCAATAATCTATATATATATATATATATATATATTAATAGGCAAAGCAAAGAGAGAATTCAATTAGAGTCTAATCTTGCGCTACATATCCCATTTAATCTAAGTTTTTAAATTTTTTTGCCAAGTTATTGAATTCAGTGTAAAAATTGGAATTCAATTAGAATTTAATTTTATGCCACGTGTCTCATTTAATGTAAGTTTTTTAAAAAATTTATGCCAAGTCAGTTTAATTTTATGTAGAAAATGAGAAGTTCAATATAAATAAACCATAAAAATCTAGAGAAAATCCAATTAAATTTCAAATTGGAATTCAATTAGAGTTTAATTTTACGTCACGTGTCTCATCTAATGTAAGTTTTTTTTTTTTTTTTTTTAAATTTTTGTGCCAAGTGAGTTTAATTCTAAAACCAATGCTTATAGAAAATTTAATTAGATTCAAAATTGAATTTTGTTTTTGTTAACTTTCCATACAAATTAAATTGTTTAGATTTTTGCAACTATTTTTACTCTAAACTAATGAGCATATTTTTTTATACTATTTCTATTCAAATATTTTGTATACCAAAATCTTGAACATAACAAATTACAATTGAGTTGAACAATCCCATATATGCACCTATCCCCATTCAATTTAGGAGATACTATTGGACAATTTTTGTGTGTGTTTATTTAGTAGCATTTCATGGATAATGATTGTGAATTGATATTATATATGTAATATCCAATAATAATTTTCAAAATTAAATACATAATAGCAGTATAATAAGAAACTTAGTATAACTAATATTAAGAAAATTACAAGAAAAAACTATTTTAGTACCTCCAAATATCCTGGTCAAACTAATATCTTATATGTTTTATAACTCAAGCTACCATCAATAGCACCACTATAATTCATCATTCTCATGCGTAAACATGGGTTACAAACTATTAATAATAATATGCATAGTATGTTTGACAATTATTTACTTAATATTTTTTAAAAATAATGTTACTCCAACTTGAATGATAGTTGATCTTCTTAATTAAATTCAAGATAAAATTGGCTACTCACATGCTATAAAAATAGTATTATTTCTAAAATATTGAACAGTTTTCATTTTGGATGATTCATCATTACTTGGAAATAAATATGGAGCACAATCTTGTAAGAAAAAAGTTCACTTCATGATCATTCGGAGGAAAATTCCCCTAAATACTATTTATTTTTAGTTAGATAATCGATTTAATGAGTTATGTGACTTGTTTGCATATATATACATGGATGATTTTATACACTATCTCGTCTAATGATGACAATTCAAATTAGTGGATCATGTTCTTACCGTGCCGAGATATGAATATTCGAAGACATGACTCAAACCGAACTTGATCCATTTAATAATTGTATCAAGCCTTAACAACACTAATATAACTAATTAATTAAGTGGTTGACATAACATAATCCATTTCAACCCATGATTCAATACACAATCTAGGAACAATAAAATGAAGGACAAAATTTAGCTATGAAATTGGTTGTAGTCTTAAGCTACAATCTTACTAAATATATTTTTATTAGAGGTGAATTTTGACAAATCCACCGTTGGATTACATATTCTTCTTATATCCTTCATGCTTGCAAAATTTATAGAAAATTAAATATCAATAACTATGTCATCAATAAATTGTTTAAATTGCAAGTTTTTATAGTTCAAAATTATGTATAAAATATAAGTTTATAGATTATATAATAAATAATATATGATTGACACAAAATTTGACATGTATATTAAGAGTGTAAAGAAAATACAATTCAACAGTTAGATTTTCAAAATATATAGTAATATTTATTTTATTGAGTAAGGTTCTAGCCTATAGTTTTATTTATTTATTTATAATTCATCAATATAACCATTAATTAAAATTCTTTTAATTACTTAATTATTATATTTAAAGTTCACATTTATTTATATTCATTCAGTCATTTCGGTTTTATCGCAGAATTAAGCAGATCAAAACAAAATTGATCATTTTAAGTGTGTTGGCCAATTATTGACATTAAACCCACAAAAAATCGTATTGAGTTTGTGTTGTATTCGCCAGTGTGAATGTGATGTCGAATGTTGCCTCCAAACCTCCGGACTAATTCACGCGACAATGACCAAACCATCCAATAAAAACTAGCCAAGTGGCCCACATGTACAAAACCCAACTAAGCTCCACGCAGGCAAAAACTAACGGAAAATTTTTGAATCTCCCCGTTAAACTTACCTTCTCCAGTTCTCCGTGCCCTGCTCAACCAAAAAAAAGAAGAAGAAGATGAACGGAAAAGTTAACGGCGGAGCATCACATTGCTGCGTTTGCAATTTAAACCCGACGTGGCGTGTTCTGATTGATGGTCACATAGCAGTAATTGAATCCTCATTGAATGGTGGCGATAATCTATAACAGTATAATGATGATCCCACTCACAAAAATATATATCTGTAAATAGTTCCCACCACCACCACAAAATCGTCACCACTGATTTGAGAGCATTTCACCATTTCTGTTTCTTTCTTTGTTATATTAGATTTAGATTTCTATAACTATATATATTACACGCATTATATATATATACATACACACATTTTTCATTTTTGTAGGTGTGTTTCTACAGCATTATAATATTTACACGATCCAATAGTGACTGAAAGTTCTCTGGTTTTTTTTTTTTTTTTTTTGGATCTTTCGTGTTCTAAATCACAGGTACATATTACTTTCACAATATTCTCATTACTGTGATTTGTGTGTGTGTTTTCTCTTTGTTTCTTTATATTTTGAGAATTGGATTTCAATACTTTGATTATTGTTTGAAACGCGTGATGATTAAAGCTATAAACGGAGATGTGGATCTGCTGGGTTTGTTTTTTTTGTTCTTTTTGCTTAAGATTCAGACTTAGCTTTATGATTAGCTCTGTTTTTTGTTTAGCAATGAGATTGGTTAATGTATTTACATATATATGGACCTACATTGTGTAGATTGAGATTGGAAAATATCTGATTCTCTCTATCTATAATTAATTTGTCTTGGTTGATTTGTAAGCATGAATGTACTATGTAATGTATCTCTGTCAGTGAATGGCAATTACAATAGCCTGTGCTTATGAATGAAAACGCAAAATTTATATTACAATTAGAACTAATTTGGATTCTTATTGTGTTTCGACTTTAATATATTTATATATGATAACCATTACCAATGAGTTATAACTCAACTAGTACTCCCTAATGGGATGGATTGGAGGGTGAGGTCAGGGTTCAAGACTCACGGGATGCGTGTGTAACTCATCAATACAAAAAAAAAAGATGATGATTACTATTGTTATTCGGTTAACAATAGGGCTATAATTAATTTGTATCTTATGATAATGGGAGTTCACTACTATACCAGCATTTAGAGAAAATGAAAATAAGTTGAGGGCAAAGCTGGGATTATGCATTAATTTTTTATTTTATTTTATTGATTACTCATAAAAGAAGGATATGCTTATGTTTGAAGAAATAGACTAGAATTATAAGAAGGAAGTTGAGTAAATACCTCAAGAATGGTATGTGTTCATGTGCTACATTGATATGTTAGGGTTCTATGACTGTTTTGGTTTTATGGGATAGCATTAAACAATATGATCCATGCTTAGAGTACATTGCTAGTTTCCACCTAATAATTGTGTATGTATGCATCATTATTTTGTAGCAAAATTGTGATCTCTCTCTCGTTCTCTGCTGCGTGCTTCATAGAAATGAAGAATAGAGGCTTGTGGTTGAAATATGTAAGTGCCAAATTCTGTTTATCTTGATTGTAAATAACCATGGAAGCACTACTATGCGTAAGCATGTTTTGTGAGCTTAAACATGGTTTTGAAGCTTTAAATACCTATATGTTTTCAGATTCTGGTGTATCAGTGGTAGAAGTTGTTGCTTGGCAGATACTATTCGTTCTATATTTAGGACAAGACTAGTTCACTGGCAAAATAAAGAATTTGAAAGATGCTTTGGGATTCTGTTATGATACCTTCATCTTAAATGAAGATAGCTCATGCATTTCACCCAGGCATAAAAGATATTATAATCATGTTTGGATCACGACAGAGACCAAATTTAAAGAGGCCTACATGGATTATTGTATTGGTTTCTTTGGTGAGCATTTTTCTGATTGCTGCCCTAGTTTACCCACCAAGAAGATCTGTGGCATGCTCTCTCTTTTCTTCAAGTGGTTGTGCAATGATTAAAGAGCAACCATATGTTCCATCACGGGAATTAACTGATGATGAGACTGCAGCTCGAGTTGTTTTTAGAGAAATTTTGAAGACACCTCCTGTTCAATCAATGACCCCAAAAATTGCTTTCATGTTTCTGACTCCTGGTTCATTACCTTTTGAGAAGCTCTGGGATAAATTTTTCCATGTAAGGCTTTATTCCCTTCTCATCATTTCTCTTTTGTTTGTTTTACTTCTTGCGCTATTTATGCATATAGTTCCTGAATTGGTGTTTTCAAATTCTATTATACTTTATCTCTTTGTCTTTGGTTCTACTCTAGTTTAAACATTGGATTATCATTAAGCCATGGGAAAAAGCCTGAACTTCCATTTTTGGTTGCACAAAAATGTGTAAGCACATTAATTTTAGTTTATATTAAGTGCAGAAAAAAATAGTGGATATACACAACAGATTTTTGTTGAGATGGTAATTTAGACAATTGAGTTACAAAGTGTGCAATCATACACAGATACTTTAGCTTGATGTGTAGTTTTTCAAGTATAATGTGAAGGTTTTATTTATAATAGATTGTCTTTTGGGTAAGGAGCCCTGGAGCTGTATTAATTTTAGAATATTGACTAGTTAAAGTTAACTAGTTGATTAGAAAGTTGCCAATGAACACCAGGGTCAAATATCACCTCTTCCCTTTTGTAAGGGCAGGGTGGAGGATCAAGTAATGGGTTCAAGACCCATTGGATGCAGGTGTATTATCCACACACACACACACACACAAAAAGCAACTTAATCAGAAGGTCAAGATGTATCTGCAAATTCTGAATTTTCACTTGTTACACTTGTTTATTACGTAGAGATGGAATATTGAGAAGAGGATGATATTTGCATTGCAGACCATTCATTCACTGAAGATTTAATTTAGGAATTTTTAACTCTAGCTGCAGTGTACCAAAATGCTACTAAATTTTCTTCTCAATATGATACGATTTCCTTAGATGGTTCAAACTCTGTTATTTAAGAAAAAAATATATGTTTTATTCTCTTTCTGCAGGGCCACGAGGACAGATTCACTGTTTATGTACATTCATCTAAGCAAAAACCAGTACATGTAAGCCCCTACTTTGTTGGTAAAGACATTCGGAGTGAGAAGGTAAGTTATCATATATACAAATATACTTTATATTATTATCACAAAGTCACAAACTATGAAGTGGGCTTAGTGGGTTCTTAATCTTCCTTTCCTTATTAGTGACTTTGAATTATACTAAAAAGAAGACGAGATTTATGATTGAAGCTGGAAAGATGTGTTCTTACTGCTGACCTGTCAAAAATTGGAAACATTTTCGTATTAATCTCCCTTCAGTAATTTATATCTCAAAGCATATATATTGATGGATCGTGGGAGCTCAGGATCTTTGGAATTATTTTGTATCTAGCTTTAGTCTGTGATACTCTTGTACTTGCTTAAGCATTTTAAATGAGGAACAATGCGCATGCTTAGATTGTGCAAGTAATTAGTTTTACTTTCAGTCAATTGAGGTTACAGCATCATCCTTCTTATTCTGGTCCGAGACTACAGCTATTTTGTAATTTTTATTACAGCATATCCTCCCCTCTTAAGACATGTTTGAGGGTTAATGGGATTAAGACCCATTAGGTGCATGCATTACTTACCAATAATTAAAAAAATAAATAAATAAAAGATGTATTTTTTACACAGATGCCAAAGAGTTCAATCTTTGAACTAATATCAGTTCATTATGTTAGCAAAGCCTTTTATTTCCTTCATTTTCCAAATGCTGAAGGACTTTGACTCTGATGCTCACCTTCTTGATTTTGGAATGCCTTATATCCACATCCAATTGGAGACAGATACCTGTGCTGTCCGTCCTTTGCACGCTGTTGCTATCAATTATCTAGAATTTAATTTTGAAAACTAAATTTATGTATTTATTTATTTATTTCATAAATGTGCGTGAAGAATAATAGGTATGCATCATATGTGAAGGCTTTCTAAGGATTTCAGGATTTGCAGCCTGTGTAAGTTTGAAGCTCCCATACATTAGGATATGTCCTTTCTAGTGCCAAAATTTGGATAAATATGGGATTGCTATTTTTTTTCCTGTTATATATATATATTATACATAAATACATTATACACTTTATATTAAATATACATCTATAGTAAGAGTCCAGTAAACCAGAAACTAGTTGACATCCTCTATTTTCAACATTGAAAATTTGGAGAGACTCTATGGATGGAAATCGATTCTCCAACCAAACTTCATGGAGGCTTTTATTATTATGTGTTAAATTTTGGAGGGTTGTAAGATTCACCCTAGGAGGTTTCAGCATTTTGCCATATACTTGGAAAGGATAATTACATTATTTAAAAATAAAAGCTTGCAACAACAACAAGAACAACAACCAATCCTTAGTCCCAAATGTTTTGGAGTCTGGATCCTTGACAGATTAGTCAGGATCAGCCACATAAAATCTTTTCCGCCATTCTATTCTGTGCAAAGTCATACTCTCTGTTACTTTCTTAATTGACATATCATTTTTTATTAATTCTACTAATGCTATTTTTGGTCTTCCTCTACCTCTGTGTTCCCTCAACTTGAATCAACTCACTATGTCTATTTCTCAAAAGCTTGAAACTGCTAAAAAACAAAAACCAAAAAGTTAGTGCTCATACAAGATTTATAAATATCAGATTTGTAATATAAACATTTGATAGGAAACCAGATCGGTAAGTTGACGGAATGAGCAAAGCTGTTGCAGGTGGGCTGGGGCAAAATTTCCATGGTTGATGCAGAGAGGAGGCTTTTGGCAAATGCACTTACAGACCCTGATAACCAACAGTTTGTGTTGCTGTCTGATAGGTGATTTAATTATCAGATTTCTCTTACTACAGTTGTGAAATTGTGCTTGTTGTTAGCATATGGTATTTGTCTAATTTCTTTTTTCTTTTATAATTTTGTTTCAGTTGTGTACCCCTGCATAACTTCGAGTATGTGTATCACTATCTAATGTATACAAATGTCAGCTTTATTGACTGGTACGCTAGCTTTAATTTGTGAAAGGAATGCCTTAGTAGTTGGTTGATAAAATTTTGAAACCTTTTCCAATCTTATATCAATGCTATTTTTCTGCTGAGTTGACATATGATTTATTTTTTTGCTCTCTCTCTCTCTCCAGTTTCATTGATCCTGGTCCACATGGAACTGGGAGGTATTCAGGGCACATGTTGCCTGAAGTTGAAAAGAAAGATTTTCGGAAGGCTTCACAGGTATAGTCTTTATAACATATTGAACTGTAGTTGACATAGAAACTTGAACTCACTCACCAAACAGGCCTGATCTTCACATTAAGGTATTTGATGGCCAAAATTAATATTGGTTCCCATTTTTGATTGGTTTTATGAATTCCTTTGCAATGCATCTACTCACCAAGCTTCATATTGTTGTTCCCACCATAATTGAAGTTTTTGAATATTAGCTTTTTCATGCACAAAAATGAGGACCACCTTCTCACTGGACTGGGCAACCTTCCCTCATGGAAAACAATTACTAATGTGTGTGAACTCATGGAAGCCTTTGAGGAATTTCACACTAGCATTCAAATTTAGGCTTACTGACTTTTTCCACTGCATTGTGCAGAATGACCTATATTGAACTGATAGGAAAGGGTGAACTTAATCATTTAACCACTATTTTAATACTTCCCCTCACATGTGGACCCAAAGTCACCTTAAATAGTGTGTCCAACATGTGGGATTTTAAACTTCATAAATGGGGGGAAGAGTGGAGATTGGGTTCAAACCCTAAACCACCAGCTCCGATAACATGATAAACTATTGTTTATTCCAAAAGCTTAAACTATTAGGAAAGGTGAATTTAATCATTTAACTATTATTCTAATAGTCTCTTTCAATTTTTTCAGTTCTTGGTATTCTTTTTAAAACTTTGTGACACTCTACACTTGAAGAGCCATTTGAGATCATGTGCCACATTCTTTGGTTAGTTCCGGAATAATTAAGCAACTTGACGGCATATCATGCTGTTCTCTGTTCGTAGAATTAGTTAGGCTGCTCAACAGCAAAAAGATCAGGACCTAACCTTCAATTTTTTTAAATCACATAGATCAGAAAATTCTACGATTTGTAGAATTTTTGGTCACAGATAGGTTGTGGCTGAATTTCTTTTTCTTCCAACAGATATATAAATTTGTAGCATGGAAGATTGAAATATTTCTCAAGTGTTGCTATTTGTGAATGTTGTTTGTATTGCAGTGGTTTTCCATGAAGCGGCAGCATGCTATCATGGTTACGGCAGACAATCTTTACTATAGGAAATTCAGGCTTTACTGCAAGGTAATCCATTTTCAGTCATGATCTTGTCCTTGCTTTTGTTATTGCTTGTTAGATGAAGAATCTGGTCTATTCTGCAAGGCCTGCATTTGTGTTTTCCTCACATATCTCAATGTCTGTCTTGATCTAGGTTGGCAGGTCTTGATTCATTAAGATTAAAATATGGTGTAATTTAAGAGCATAGAGATCTTGACATGGTTGATGCAAGGAATCTTGCTTTTGCCAGGGATAGGCAGAATTTTGATATTATTTTGCTCCTCATTATTAGGATTCTTTTCTTTTCCTTTCTTTGTTCTTTTTTTTTTTGGGGGGGGGGGGGGGGGGGGGGGGGGGTTGGGAGAGATGTGGGTGCTGTTGGGATTGGGACTTGGGAGGGAGCGAGTATGAGGATCTTTGGATAAGATGATCCTCTCTTTTCTTTCATTCTTTCTTTTTTTCACCTTTTAAGGGGCAGGTAGGACAAATGATGGGATAATTTATCAACAAATACCTATAATTACATGCGCACTTATTTGAATTTTCACATATTGTTATGTATGCGCCTATGCGGGTTTTGTAGAGGTGTTTCCAAGGCATTCCAAAAGCACTCTATTTGTATAGATTCTGCAATCTCTCCCTTTTTTTGGGGGGATGGGGAGGGGATTTGTAATCTTAGTTGGAATGAGATACCAATATAATACACCAACTTTAAAAATACTTAGGTTTAGGAAGTAATTTTTTTTTTTTTAAATGTTTTTTATATTTTGGAATGTCTATGAAAAAGGGTCTAGCAATTGAAAATACGATTAGAACCCAGGATGAATGAACATTTAAGAATTACTAAACTGCATTACTTTCCCCTGCCTCACTCTTTGTCTTCTTTCTCCTCTTAAATGCTAAAATTCTGTTGTTTTTCTTTTTTCTGTAAGTTATTCTGTTGAATTTCTCTTTCTTTGAAAAATAATTCAGAAAAGTTAGTGTGGATTCTAGAGTGTTGAACCCTAGGTTCTTCTTCTTCCTTTTTTTTTTTTTTTTTTTTTTTTTTTTTTTTGAGGATCTTCTTCTTCTTCATTTCATGCAAGTGCTTTTAGCCAAATCTTTTCCTTTTAGGCTGCATGCATCATTCATTATTTTTATGTAAATTTGGAATGTCTATCGTGGTTTTTACCTGCAATTGGCTGCTTTCTAGTAAGCAAATATCATAACCTATATCATAACCTAGAATATAGATATTATTTTATTGATGTTCTTAGACTGCTTTTTGGAAGCTCTATCCTTAGTATTACATTTTTATATGCTGCATTTTAAAAAAAAAATATTAATGTTGATATCTCATATTACTGTTGGAAGAGGACGAGGATCTAAGCAAGCTAATGTTGGACAAAGTTTAAGTTTCTCCAAAGTCATTATGGTCTGATATATTTATGCATGCCATAAACAACAATGTTGAACGCAACAAATTATTTTGCCATATGAACTGTTAAAAAAAGAAAAGAAGAAAGATCGTAGTTTGAATGGTTTGCTACTTTGGATTCAATATCTTTTCTTCTGTGTAGCCAATATTGTGTTATGGAAGTCAATGGAAAACGTGTAAACTGTAAAGCCAGTTTCATTGACAAACATCTTGATGTTGGTGCTTTCAACTTTCTCAGCCAAATATGGATGGGCGCAACTGCTATTCTGATGAGCATTATTTGCCAACTCTTTTTAATGTGAGTCATCTTTTGTGTAGTATAACTCAGTTTAATCTCTCCTATTGGTGCCACTTTATTCAGTCTCTGTTCTTCAGATGATTGATCCCAATGGAATTGCAAATTGGTCTGTAACACATGTCGATTGGTCCGAAGGAAAATGGCATCCCAAAGCATATAGGGCTCGAGATATTACTTATGAGCTCCTAAAGAACATTACAGTACGTGAGAAAAATCTTAGTCTTTTGCTTTTAGTTGATTTCCTTGGTATTACATGCAACATTAATGACACCGTGTTAACCATTTCAGTCCATTGACGAGAGCATACATGTCACTAGTGATGGAAAGGTATTGAGTTTATTACTTGAATGATGGTTTAAAGGTGTTGCTTAGTTTTTTGTTTTGCCTTTTGTTTTCCTGTGTTCTTGTGAAAAGTAATTATTCAGTACTTTGAAATTACGGCAAGTATTCCCTCCTCTTACGTAGATTCCACTAATTAAATTCATAATAGAATCTACTAAGAGGGGGTACAAAGCCGTTGCACTCTTGGCGTACCTAATAATTTTTTTCCATTTGAGAGAATAAAGATCTAAAAAAATGTTTGTTTTGATTTCTGTTTGCAGAAAACTGTATTGGTCACACCTTGTTTGTGGAATGGGATGAAAAGGCCATGTTTTTTATTTGGCAGAAAGTTCTATCCTGAAACTCTGGATAAATTGCTGCACTTTTTCTCCAATTATACAACAGTTTAAGCCTTTTCTCTATCAGTATTATTCTTTGCTGGAATCAACAATCACATCATTTGATTCTAGCCCTCACCTTTATTACCCCAGATAATGTTTGGATAAAGATTGTGAGGTTCACTTTCCAGATAATCCGGGTGCTTCACTATATAAAAAGTTTTAGCTGAAAGGAGGCAAGAAGCTGAACGGTCAAGATTTTGAGGAGGCTGCCAGCTTGTCATTGATTTTTCCATTTGTCGCCGATTCACAGTTTTCTGCCTATTTTTTTGGGGTTATATATATTCTGAACATAAAATTTTTATTTTTAATTTAATTAATGGATTTTTTTTATTTGGCTGTAAAAGAATATATATATATATATATATATATATATGGACTCAATAATTTTGATTTTCGATTCTAATTGTTTCATGAAAAATGATCAGCAGCCATGCACATTTTAATACAGTACTACTACCATACCAAATAATATATATATGTCGGATCAAAGCCCTGGGTTTTATTTAAGCCCTTGATTTTTCAGCAAAAATAAAATAAGAATAAAGTCTTTTGATATCGAATGAAAGAATTCTTTTCCTTGAGAAATAATTATAATATGCTACTAATCTCGCAACTTGAACTTTTCTTCCCCCTAGATCGGCGGATGAAAGAATATTTATGTTAGGCAAAAAGAATTCTTGGTCTCTTGGTGTGATAGGGCAGAATCTTTTGAGTGTTAGCTCAATACAGTGTGAGGTATATGACGATAAGTTTGTAAAAAAAAATTCAATATTTAAATACTGATTAAATAATATTTATTTAATTTTCTAAATTATAATTTTTTTTTTATGTAAGGTAATTAAACAATTTTTGTTTTTATGTTTTGCTTTCATCTCTGTTTTAATTGATAGTAGTTGATCTATTTACTTTTCTCGTGACATAGTCAATTTTAATAATATTTATTAATTCTAATTACAAAATTAAAATTGTAATAAGGAGAATTTTTTATAATAGGGGCCCTAAGCCTAGGTCTAGAGCCGACCCTAAGTTGTCCATTTAGTCTTAGCCAACATCAACACTAATGCATAAAGGAACACTCAAAAGTACTTTGTGTGAATCAATACACAACACAATGTAAAGCACACACAACAAGCGCATAAACTCCAACATTTTTTAGTTTGCCACTTTTTGTCTCAAAGTACAAAGGAATAGGAAGGCTTTTCCCACCAAAACCTGTCTTTGCTCTAAACAGTGAACACACAGCCACCAAAGGCTTAAAACCCACGTAGTTACAATGTTTTCTCACAGTGTACCTTTCGTTTTCCTGTCGATAGCTCACACAAGCTATTGACACCCACAAACAGTATAGGTTTATAGGAAATCATAGCAGTTACTTTGGAAAAACAACTATCCATATGTTTACTGCCACATCTTGGGAAACTGCTCTTGGAGCCTTTGCATTGCTGCCGCCATTTCCAAAAAGTTAGTCACTGCTCAACTGCTTCGTAATTGTCACCCATGTTTCCGCCACTTATTCGACGCATGCGTATAAGATTTCCTTAAAATAATTATTAATAAATAATAATAAGAAATTTTTGACATAATTTTTATGAAAAATATAATAAATTATTAATAAAATTAATTTTTTTATCATTTTTTTATATAATATTTCTAAACTAATGTGTTTAGAGCATTTATTAATATTTCTCATTAAATAAATCATATAATTATAATTATGTATAAAACTTGTTTGAACCACCATGTTTTATTTAAGACAGGTAGGGATGAAAATTCTATACAAAATTTGTATAGATTTAAAGATAAATACGATGGCACCATCTTTACAGCTCATTGGCATTAATTATGCTGTGTTATTTATTAAGTTCTCCCTTAAAAAATAAAAAAATAAAGTTTAGAGACAAAACCTAATTTTACTCTCAACAAATGAGTCAAGTTGTGATGAGTACATAATTAGTTTAGTGTCAATGATGACCCATAAGAAAGCAATGGTATTTCTATTATAAATTGACAATTCAATGAAGGGTGAGAAATTGGGTGGTTTGTAGTCTTGTAAATGATTGAAAGTAATAAGTAAAAAATTAGATTATCAAAATTATAATTTAATGTGAAATAAATACATTCATTTGAATAATTAATGATAAATTATTCCAAAGCAAACAAATTATGGCTATTTAGCTTGCCTGGGATGCAACACTTACGGATACAATATTTTTATAACAAATTATAAGTGATAAATTGTTATTGGTTATAATTTAAATTCATAACTAAAATTACTTTTTTGCACATCAGTAACAACCAACTAGCCTCATCACACACACTTTCAGCATGCAATGAGGTTTTTTTTTGGTTTACATGTTTTACTCATGACAGTTGTATTTAATTTTTTATTTTAAGAAAAATTTGTATTATTACTTGACTACTAATGTGAGAGATAAATGTGGAGGTGGGAGAAAAACAGTTTAGTGATAAAAAAAAAAGGTACATTTGTGGAAAAAAAAAAAACAGTTTTATTTTATTTTATTTTTAAATAATAAGTTGTATTAGTATTTAACAACTAAAATGAGAGAGAAATGTGGAGGTGGGAGAAAATTAAAAAAAAAAAAAATTAGCTAAAAATTAGGAGTTTTTAAATGGCTAATTTTACATGTCTAACCCTATGATTTAAGTTTTGTTAACGGATGAATTTGATGGTATTTTAGGCATCTAAACTGAGGATTCCAAAAAGAGAGAAACCCCTTAAATAGTAGTATAGATATGGATAACAACATGTCACTTAAAATTTGTTGTGAAATGTTGTAAACATAGTATTTAGTTGATTTTTCACTTTCTTTGATAAGACTGACTTTTTTTATAGTAATTCTATGATTACACGTTTACATTCATCACCACATCATTTTTCACAATTATTCTATATAACACATACTATGACAGGCTACCGGTCACTTTTATATAAATTAGTTACTTTTTCTCTATCATTCATAATAACTATGGCATAGACTATAACAAGCTATCGGACACTTTCATACAACTCATCGCATTTTTTTCCCACCACTTGTAGTTTGATATCTATACTATTATTTAAAAGTCTTCCTTTTTTGATATCTTTATTTTCATAGTTCAAAAATAACCCTATAGAATAACTTTCCACTCCTTTTATTTATTTATTTATTTGCTAAATAACTTCCCACTCCAACCAAATACACAAATTCAGATTTGCTGACATTACTCTTAAGTCCGATCAAAACACGGTAACTCCCTTCTCTTTGTTTTGTATTGTTTTTTCTTTATTTTTTGGTCCTCACCTTCAAAAAAGAAGAAGAAGAAGCAAATAATGTTATTCTATAGTTAAAAAAAAATAGACCACGTTAAGTTAGTTTTTAAAATAAAAAACCCTTCATCCTTATCCCATCATCCCTTGTAGTTTTTATTTTTTATTCTTTCTTAAAAAAAAAAAAGTTTAGAAAGTTTGTCCCCACTTTGTCAGGTTGAGTAAAAAATAAATTCTAATTTGGAGCTTTTTTTTTTTTTTGGACAAAACATCCGGTGTAGTTACAACTTAAGAGGATTCAGAAAAATAAAAAATAAAAAACCAACTCCTGTTTCCCTCTCTCCCCTCCCACTAATCTACCTATTAATTTTCCTCTGTCATCACATCACATGTCTTACCACTCTTATTTAAAATTTAAAGTTAACCACAATGCGCAAAATGACCATATACCACTGTTTTGAAAATATGTATAGATTTATCACTGTTTGTGAAATATTTAGTAATCTATCACATTTTTGAAACTCGAGTACTTTGAAAAAATAACCTTTAAATTGTCATGCTATTTTTTATAGAACTTGAGTTACATAAAAAATTTTCAAAAATTCTCTATGGAACTCGAGTTACATAAAAAAATTTCAAAAATTCTCTATGGAACTCGTGTACCATGAAAAACTCGAGTTCCTAATTAGTGGTAGATGTCTGCATATTTTAGAAACAGTGGTAGATTACAAAATATTTTCAAAAATTGTGATATTTGACTATTTTGACCTACTACAACTGGTCAAAGATAACTTCCACAAATTGAAGACTTATCCCATTAAAAAGTCACCAGCCACACACATTCTTCTATTTCTCTCTCTCTCTCTCTCTCTCTCTCTCTCTCTCTCTCTCTTTTCTATTTCTCTTTTTCTTGTTTTTATTTTTATGGCCATCTATTTCTCTCTCTTGGAGGAACGACCTATTGGTTCTAATTGATGCTCGAGTCCGTTGCATTAGGTGGTATTGGTCACATTTTAGGTGATGTGTGAGAATAATTTTCATTTTATGTCATTTTTCTGAATTAACTTGTGTGAAGTTAATTTTGTACCAATTGTGGGTTAGTTTTGTCTTTCCATAATTCGATTTTAAATCTTTTATCTTATGTAAATTGTTTTTTTGTTTGTTTTTGTTTTTGTTATTTTTCCATCAGCAACCGAAATTACCATTAGTGACCCACTGTTTGACGTATTTGCAGGTTGACCAAATGGATTAAGTGTCTGTCTGAGAATAGCTTATTTAACTGAAATTGAAAACTTTTTACTGAAAGTACTATAGATAAAGCTAAAATATAGTTGAAATAGTATAATGAGACCCATAAATAGTACAAAAAAGTGCAACAAGACTCATGAATAATAGAAAAAATAAGCTGAATAATAATAAAAAAACTAACTTTTAAAGTAATGCCAAATGCACACTAAGAACAGTAATTTTGGTTGTGCTTCACTGGATTATCAATGACACGTCATTCTTCTTCCTTGTTGGGTTGATGTTGTTATATGTGTAGTATTGTTGAAAACATTAATTGCAAGGCTTTCACATTGTAAATAATTATTATTATTTTTTGATAATCTGTAAATAATTGATTAGATTGAAATGTGAAAGATTTATATGATTTTTTTTGCTTGTGTATTAGTTCAATGTTGTGATTCAATAGGCTACATCAAAAGTGATATCCACACCCCAACGAGTAAAATCATATATACGTGTATGACATACATACATTTGAAGGTGGTACTCAAATTTAAAATTTATGAGTTATTGAATAAATCTCTCATTTGCTATAATT
This sequence comes from Quercus ilex subsp. ballota, assembly GCA_032727855.1. Taxonomy (NCBI): domain Eukaryota; kingdom Viridiplantae; phylum Streptophyta; class Magnoliopsida; order Fagales; family Fagaceae; genus Quercus; species Quercus ilex. The sequence continues at coordinate 24,195,149 of CM064919.1, forward strand.
ATGAACCTTTAAAAAAAATAGAAGATCTTTTAAACAAGTGCCTTATTGAATAGATCTCTCATTTGTATAACTTATAAAGGTCATGTTAACGAATGCCTTTAAAGTATTGATTAACAATCCAGTTTAAGAAAATTTTTATAGAAAAAGAAAAAAAATTAATGTTTTAACAATTTTTTTTTTATTTTCAATAAAAGTGATGTCAAAACTTTCATAAAATGAATTATTAACCAGTGTCCTGAAGGTACTTGTTAGCATTTTCCAACTTTATAATTATGAACTTTAAGAAAAAAAAGAAGAGTTTCTAAATACACGTGTGACTGCATTATTAGAAGCTAGTGGCATAAAATGTGTGGTCTTAGAATTTTTTTTCTTTTGATCTTGATGTTGCCCCCATATTAGGAAGGCACATGACTAAAGAGCTACTTGGTAATGTATTTTGAATAATGATTTTTAGTGTTTAAATAATATTACATTACATGTATTTTCATACATTTTTTTTACTTGCACATATTTTTAAAAAATACAAATAACATCACTAGAACAACATTACCGAATGGACTCTAATTTGCAGATCATATCAGTCACCTATATCCATGTAAAAAAAAAAAAAGAAAAGGAGAAAGATTAATCAATACCGTCCGTTCAAAATCACCAAATAGTAGTAGTAGTACATAAATTTGGAGCGGGAAAATGAAAATAAATACTCACACAGCGTCTAACTATCACGCACACACTCACTGAAGCAGAGTGCGCGTTGTATACAAGTTTTTAGAGAAAGAGAGAGCGTCTGAGAAAGAGAGAAAGCAAAAAGCTTTTCTTCAATGGCGCCCAGGAAACGACGCGTTGTTGAGGAAGAAGAGAAAGAGAAACCGAAGCCCGAGTTGGCAACGCGGGTGACTCGGAGCGCGACTCGGAGAGATGCCAGTATTAACTCAGATAACTCGGTGACTGAGTTGCAGAAGACCGAGTTACCGAAGGCGAAGAAAGTCAAGAAGGCTGAGAAGGACGTAGAGCTCAAGGTGGTGGAGGAAGAAGTCGAGGAAGGGACGAAAACCATTGTGATTGAGCACTGGTGAGTTTTTCTTTAGGTTTTCTGGTTTTTTTTTTTTTGGGTACTTTGTCTCTGTTTGGTTGCAGAGAAAAGTGAAACAGAAAATTAGTGTCTTGATATGGTTTTCTTGCTGTTTTCGTTTAAAAGGTTAGGTTTTTAGTGCTTTGCTTATTATGTCTAATGTTTCTTGTTTGGTTGCCGAGAAAAGTGCAAGAAGAAAATTAGTCTCTTGTTGTGGTTTTGTTGCTGTTTTCGTTTGAAAGGTTAGGTTTTTAGTGCTTTGCTTATTATATCTAATGTTTCTTGTTTGGTTTCAGAGAAGGTGAAGGAAAATTAGTCTTGTTTGTATTATGGTTTTTCTTGTTCTTTTGGTTTGGAATAGAAGGTACATCAAGTGCTTGCTTATATACCTTACCTTATATTTGTTGTTTAGTTGCCAAGAAAGTGATAAAAATTTAGTCGTTTATTATTTGTTGTTTGGTATTTTAGTTTGGAAAAGAAGCTTTATTTATTGTTTGGTTGCGTTGAAAATGGAGGAAATCAAAGCAAACTGAAATTTTGAGGCGCTCTCTCTACAAAAAGAAGAGAAATTTAATAAGATTTGAGGTGTTTTGAATTTTGGTTTTTTGTTCACGTGAGCAAAGCTGTTGTATAAGCTGAGTTAGATATTGTTTTCCTTTTCTTGTTTTTAGTAAGTTGATTAGGGTTTTCTATTATAATAAGCTTGGTTCTTGGGTTCTAGGTTAATTTGGGTTTACATGATGAAAGATTAGAGACAATATATTATAGAGGTTTACAGGTTGTGAAGATTCATTATTGGTAGCAGAGGAAAACACAACATTGATAAAATTCCTTGTTCTGAAAATGAGCGGGTAGCATATTGAGTTTTGAAAGGTACTCTGCCTGTCACTTTTTTTTTTTTTTTGATAAGTAGTACTCTGCCTGTCACTTCCCGAAGACCCACACAGTTTGCTGCTTGAAGACTGTTAATTTAGTAGTTGGCTGGTTGTTCTTTTGGTTTTCTGTGGTTTTGTTCATTTCTTGAGATTTTGTTATCTTTTGAGTAGCGTACAGACACAAACATTTATGGTAAATCTGTCAGTTTGTTTGCTACAGAATTGGTAGAAAGGTAGCGAAAATGATGTTTAGTGTTGTATTACTGTCATGGGGATCCAAAATAAGAAAGAGTAGATCAATTCAAGTTTGACTTCTTGTATGCGTATAAGTTTTGAATGGTTCCCCTGTTTTTCAATTTTGGTGTTTGGTGCGACTCTCAGGGGACTGGAATATTAAGAAGGTTGATGATTGAATCTGACTACTTAGGGTGTGATATTTTTTAGTCAAATTTTGCTATATTTATTTGCTGGAAGAAAGTAATTAATGGATTCAGTTCATATTTGGATAGCATGTATAAAATTAGGAAATACAATATTGCCTTTTTTCGGCTTTGTAGAATATCTTGAATGAATCTGATCTCATTAGCAGCTTTTAGCATACATGGGAGATATTATGTTTGGAGTTGTCCCCTTCTTTGGCCATTGTCAGTTGAAGTCTTGTTATATGCAATATATTCATTTTCTTTGATGCTTATGGGGAATATTTCCTCAGATGTTGTTCCTTGATGTCTTTTGCCCCTGACAACAGCCTGTATTTTTTAGGAGAAATAAGCTTCCCATATTATGGTGTTCTTTTTAATTTATTTGTTGCTTTACTCTAGCAAGCAATGCAATTCATTCAAGACAAGGGCTATTCAGGTGAAAGAAGGTTTGGAGGAAGGTGTTACTGGTATCACAGTGCTGGTCAATCCTGATAAGGTATGCTTGGTGAATGTTATTAACTTTGTTGATGATTTCAGTAGTTGCATTGAACTCGACATCTCTTAACAGCAAAGCCACTAGATAACATGAGGTTGACTAGTACGAATGTGATAATTATGAAAAATAGTTTCTTTGACTTCCATTCTCCTGTCAGAAAAAAATGAGTATTGGTTCAAACTATGAGAGCACCTTTGCAAAGCCATTGCACAAGTTATCCATACTGATGTTGATCTAGTGGATTCAATTTATGGTTTATATGCAGGGGAAAAAGTGTCAAAAACTGTTTTAAGTAATGAATCTATTATAACGCTTTTAACCCATCCAAAATAGATGTAGAAAACTAATCATAACAACAATCATAAATACGCCATCTGCAATTCTCAAGGATGTTCTATTCATAAAATGCCTTTTCTTGAATATGCGTGGATAACTAACAAACATTTAGGATTGAATTTTATCATAAAATTTCTTCTTTAATAACATGCTAGTTATGGCATACCGTAATGGCATTGGAGTATAAATTATTAGACAAGTTTATTGTTCTGTGCTGCTTAAGCTGAAATCTTGTTCTTTTGAATGAAAAAACAGAATTTTATTTTGTTTATCATCAATATTCTATTTTGATGTTTGAATTATTCTACCTTTTGTTGCTCATACCTTCCTTACCAATGAATTTAGTTTTTCAAATCTGTTTCTTGAAATATCCAAAATTGTTTAGTAAAGTGTGATGTTATATTACAAGTTTTTAATTTTCATTTAAAGGTTTATTTATTTGATATGATTCACTGAAACCTATTAAGTCATGTAGCAGGAGGGTTCATTACTTCAGTGTATAGGTTGATTCTTCATCTTTCTAAAGATTTTATTTTTTATTTTTTAAATTTTCATTTATTTGCTCCATTTTTACACTTTCTGCAATTAAGTTTTGAAATTTTGATTGATATTTCATTTTTATTGTTGATTGTAATAATGGAATAGGAAATTTTTTGATGATGTATGAGTAAGTGAATTATGTAGTGAAGTATGAGTACACTCTTTGGTCAGATTGACTTTTCCCTAATCGGATATCTTAAAAATACTCTCCACTCAAATGCAATAGAAACAAAAGGGTCATCTTGTACGTCCAAAGTGTCCCTTTTGACTTACTTTTTAAAGGTTAATTGCCATTTCATTATAGGCTTAGTGATTTGGTTCATTTTTATTTTCCTCTTTTCAACAGCCAAGAAGGGGGTGCTTTGAAATACGAGAAAAAGGCGGCGAGACGTTCATCAGTCTTCTGGTAAACAATACAAATTTATTTGTGTTTTTTTTTTCCATTGTGTTGACCTTTAGATTTGTCAAATCTGTTTTCCCCAGTATGTTGTTCTTATGATGGCTGTTGATGTAATTAACGTGAATTTTCTGCCCCTTGGAAATTGAATGGGTTTTTTGTATTCTACATACCTTTGATTGCGATAATGAATTACAGTTTTGTTGTTGAAAAGGCTGCTAGAAATTGTTCTCATGAGAATATTAGGTGATCATGAGTATAGGGAATTAGCTTCACTGTGTTTTGTCTTTGATGGCATGTGGAGGTACTGGCAATATAAATGGAATTCTGATTATGAAGTATTATATATTTTTTCTAATGAAAGTGAAGAATGAACTTCAATATGTTTTGTCCTCCTACGAAATATGGGGAGGACTCTATGTTTCTCTTTGAAATGAAATGAGTCCGTGTCATGATGAAGATTAGTTTTCAAGAATCTATGGGTGTACATGGTGTCATGTCATTTAAAATGTGTTATTGATAAATTTTAAATGATGTGGCACCATATATACCCTCAGATCCTCGGAAACTAAATCTTGACCTTGAAATGGCGAGGATCCTGATTTGAAATATGGACTTATTGGCAAAATAAATGGCAGTCTGGTTATCACAAAACATTCAGATTCAGATGAAGTATTTGAAAACTAATTGCAATTGGTGTTAGATGCCTGAGAACCTTAGGTATGTTGCATTTAGCTTTCAATCAGTTTCCAGACCCTAAAATCTGTATATTTGTTGTACATTTCTTTTGTCTTTTCACAAAGATATTTTTTTGATGACATGGAACACCAAGGCAGGCCCCATTGGACCCAACCCTAGGGACTAATCCACGGATTACACAACCTCTCCTACCAGAATCAATCTCTTTTCACAAAGATTACTTGATAATGATAATAAAGTTGTTTGGCTATGACAAAATTTTTGTGGCCTGATCATTCTTTTACCAGAGTCTGGTGCAGGTCTATTTAGCGGTTAACTTAATACCAACATCTATCACATTTTTTAGTGAACTTAAGTGGAAAAGTGTTGTGGAAAACCTTTGGCCATTCTCTCAGTTGCCAATTACCTTTTTCTTTTTGGGTTGTTGCAGGATATGAAGCGACCATTTACACCAATGAAGAATCTGGACATGGGTGAAGTTATCTCTGGCATTATTGACAAGATCAAATGAAGACCAACTGCTTGCAAGTGGATTTTGGATATACCGTGAAAGTCATTTTGTTGTAGTGCATGAAGTTGGCCTTGCTAACTTTCTTTCATGGTAGAAACTTCTAATGTCTGGATATTCTGCTTTGGTATCTGTTGCTTTTGAATTGTCAGTTCTAATACTGTTTAAGATTGGGGTACTTGACATTGAGCAGTCATTCTAGATATTGTTGATAGGAACGAGTTGATGAATACAGATGCATTTAGGTTACTGTTGTAGCAGCCTTTTCCCCCTGCTTAAAGAGGCAAGGTTGCATTGTTAGTTTTTTTTTTTTTTTTTTTTTTAAATTGAAGTCTTCCATTACTTTTGTGTATTCTCTCCTGATTGTTCTGATAGTCATTTTTACAGTTTTGTTCTATGGATGAATTTTTTTCTTGCTGCTGTGTCTTTCAGCTGTGTACGCTCCCATTTCACTCAAATAAAGATGATATGGCAGGCAACAATGAATAATCACATAATTATGATTCGGTTAAATTGTATATTTGTTACTCAACCTTTGATATATTTTTTTAATAATTTCTAATTAAAATGAATCTGTATCTGGTTGATAGAGGTCAGTGTTACCAAGAAATGATATCGCCCTAGGAGGGGTGGCCTAGTGGTAAGGATCCCGTGTGCATGCGTAATGATCCTTCGTTCTAACCTTGGCGGGTACTGGGGATGAGAGGTGGGATCACTCATGCGTTGTGCCTTACTGCTAGCTTTCTCGGGGTGTTAGGGTGAGGTCTGTGGTACTCCAGTCATCATAGTTATGGCTAGGGGGGGGGGCAAGTGGGTGAGTTGGGTCATAAATGGATTGGGTATATAATTATTCATTTATCCATTTATGACTTGTTTATATATAAATAAATTATTCATTACTAACCCAATCCATTTAATTAGTAACCTATCCATTTAACCAAATGGGTGGAAGAAAAATTACAAGAGAGAGAGAGAGAGATCTGAGTTGGCTGAGATTGAGTTAGAAGAGAGACCGAGTTGGAGAGATCGAGTTAAGAGAGAGAGATAGCTGTGTTGTGGTGTCAAAAATTAATGGTTTGTTGTTGTTGTTGAAGAAAGTGCGTATAGTACAACACACAAAAAGGACATGAAGAGAATAGAAGAGGAGAGAGTTACATAGCGATAGAGAGAAGATCCTAACTGTTGGATTAGATCCCAATCTCTGATACTCAACACCAACTGTTTGATTTAGCCTCTCTCTTTTTCTCTCTCTAGCTTAGCTCAAATTTTTTGGAGGTCAAGTGAAGAGAGAAAGAAAGCTTCACTGAAAACTGATCGCTCTCAAAATTCGAACTTTCTATCTCTCTAGCTCTCTGTCTGAGGTACTTTCTTGCATTCTTGTTCTACTTTTTCAATTTTAATTTAAGGGAAAATAAGGAAGTGAAATTTTTGTTTGGTTGCTCTTAAAATAGAGGAAAAGAAAATAAAGTGATGCTTTTCTGGGATCCTTTCTTTTTCTTTGCTTATATTATCAGAAAAATGAAAAATTGGCTATTTTTGGGCTTAGTTGAGTGGTAAAGTTTTCGATTTTGTTTGAACAATCTTATTAGGTTCAGAATTCCTATTTCTGTCGTTTTTCACTACTTTCTTAGCAACCAAACATGGAGAGAGATTTGGACTTTTTTGTTGTTGGTGAAAGTAATTTTGTAATCTTTAGTTTAACTTTTCTAGAAATTTAGAAATTTTGTTGTTTATTTAAATTTTAGATGGGTTTTAGTGGGTATTAGTGAGTTTATCCATTAAGACCTATATAATTAAATAACCTAATGAGTCTTTACTCATTTAACCAAAATATTAAATGGGTTGGGTTAAGACTTATCCAAATAAAATAGGTAATGGGTGGGTTCATAGATATGGATAAAAATTGCCATCCCTACTTGGGTGTGACCATAGGGACACCCCTTGCTACGGAATGTTGGATTGAGGTGTCCCTATGGTCACACTCAAGAGGGCGAGTCAAAAAAAGAAAAAAAAAAAAGCAATGATTTCCGTTTCAAGTGTCACATCTGGAACCAGAATAAATATTATTTGAATAAAAGGCTAGGTTCTGGGTATTGGACATTTGGACTACACCAAAAGCTCAAAATGCATGTTAAAATTGCTGGGTATGGGTTATGACTGTTGTCATCATTGATAATATTGGGCTTGGCCCAAATTGGAAAAGGAAATGTTTATGCATAGGAAACTGCAAAACACGTACTGGCGAACTTGTGTGTTTTGAGCTTTTGAGCGCCTGATTATTCCTTGGATCTATAGCACTCATTTTCTACGCAGACAACCAAGTAATTACCGGGAAGAATTCATTGGATGTGGTCTCAAGATGGTGGTTAGGCATTTTGAATCTACGATTTACGGATCTTATGAGATTTTGAGAATCACTAGACCAATCCTTTAGGGTTTTAAATTTTTAATAATTCTCTTGTTTTTGAACTGAATCAACAAAATTATCACATAGACATACAAGATTTTCTAGAGTTTTCAATTCAAGGTAACTCTGTCATGAAGTTTAAAACCCTAATTATTTTTTGAAATTCTACAATGTTCTAGGATTAGAGAAAAAAGAAAGAAAGATAAACATGTTTGTACTATGTAGTAGCATAATAAGAATAAATATTTCTGTTAAGAGCAAAGGAATAAAAATATTGTTTGACTTTGTGTTTCATTTTATAGACATGACATTATAATTGATGGAGATAGGTTCGTGCATTGAGATTATTCCAATCGACTTTCCATCTATGTTTTGTTCTTCTATCTCCTTTTCTACCGAGGATTTAGCAAATTCAGTAACCAGGTCGGCAAGAACCTAACCCTTGACAGAGATGCGTGGCATATACTTGATGTCGAAAGCCCCTAAAATCATGCCCCACTTTGCAATTCTTCTTGTGTAATCCGCACTCCGTAGTAGAGATTTAAGTAGGAGCTGGGTTAGGACAACAACTATGTGTGATTGGAAATAATGGGGAAGCTTACGTGTAGCATGCAAACCTCAGCCTCATGTAATGATTTATTCATGTAATAAACTGGCCTCTGCACACCATTATCAACACGTATTAGCACCAGGCTTACCGCGTGGGAGGCTACCTCGATGTAAGTGAACAGAACTTCATCTACCTCGAGGTTTGGACATAATAGGTGGCTGAGACAGATATTCCTTCAACTGCTGGAAAGCCAAAACACACTTTTCGGTTCATTCAAACCTTTTCCACTTGTTTAGTAATTGAAAGAAAGGTCTACATTTGTCTGCCAACCGAGAGATGAATCGGTTTAGAGTAGCTGTCATCCCCGTAAGCCTCTGAATCTCTTTAAGCCATAACTTATATCTCCTCAAGATATCAAAAATACTTCTGAGATCATTAACATGCTCAGACTCAACCTTGCTCTTTACCACCATGTCATCGATGTAGATTTTAATGTTTTTTCCTAACTGTGACTCAAACATCCTGATCATCGTCCTTTGATAGGTAGCCCCTGCATTCTTTAAACCAAAAGGCATCACCTTGTAATGATAATTCCCTATAGGGGTGACAAAAGCCGTCCTCTCTTTGTCATCCACAACCAAAGGTATTTGATGGTAGCCTTGAAAGGCATCCAAAAAGCTCATTCGAGGATGGACTACAGTCGCATCTACCAGTTGATCAATCCGAGGCATAGGGAAAGGGTCCTTTGGGCTGGCTTTGTTCAAGTCCGTAAAATCTACACATACACTCCACTTCCCCGTCTTCTTCTTTACCACCACTGTGTTAGCCAACCATTCCAGGTAAAAAACCTCTTTAATAGCCCCAGCTTGCTTAAACTTTGCCACCTCGTCCTTGATAGCATCAGAGTGTTCTTTGGATGAACGTCGAGGCGGTTGCTTCTTGGGGGTGACAGATGGATTGACATTCAGATGATAGCATATAAAGCTCGGATTCACCCTCGGAGCTTCGTAGGCATTCCAAGCGAATACATCAACGTTTCTCTTCAGAAATTCCACCAATTCCTTCTTTTCCTGAGGTGATAGCTGAGCACCAACTTGGAAAAACTTCTTTGGATAATCACTTATGGCAAATCTCTCCAAATCTTCACACTTAGCCTCCTTGGCTTGCATCCTAGTAGGTAATTCCGTAGACTTTGATTGCTATAAATTGTCATTAACTGAGGCCGAGGACTCAGTCGTCGACTGATACAAAATTGCAGACATAAGGCACCGCCGAGCCATGGACAGGTTCCCTACCAGCTCCTCAATTCGGTCCCCTAACGGGTATTTTACCTTCTGATGCAGAGTAGAAGAAACAGCCCCCTGGGCATGAAGCTAGGGTCTGGCTACTATAGTTGTGTAGGGAGAGAAGGCATCAACCACAATGAAGTCTACTATAGTCTAAAATTTGATGTACCGGCTCTTTAAACACCGTATTCACTACTTGAGGAGCTGCAGGCGTAGATTGCCTAGCAAAATCCCTTCAGGGTCTGGTATTATTGTAGCGGTCCGACCTGAAATCCCTCTTTTCCTAAGGGATAACCTTGCTCTTTCCTCGGTCTTGCTGTTAGTCCTCCTCAACCCTTTTATACTTGTCAATCAGATCCATGAGTTGACGTATATTAGTAACAGGTTTCCCAGTCAAAGACTTCCTTAAGCCATGCTCGGCAGATAGGCCAAGCTTAAAAGTGCTGATGGCAACGTCGTCAAAATCATCATCTATCTCGTTGAACATCTCTTAGTGTCTGTCTGAATACGTCTTCAGGATTTCTCCTTTTCTCATGGATAAAGACAACAAAGAAGCTAAAGGCCGAGGAACCCTTCTACACGTAACAAATCGGGATCCAAATGTTTGAGTAAGTTTCTTGAATGAATCAATGGAAGCCACCCTCAAACTATCAAACCACCTCATCGCCACAGGCCCCAAACTGGACGAGAATACTTTGCACATCAAAGGCTCGTTCTTGGAGTGTACGACCATCCTTTGATTGAAGTGGCTTACATACTCCACAGGGTCTGTTCTTCCGTTGTACATGGTGAACGCAGGTTGAGAAAAATGCTGAAGAAGCCTCCCTCCTTCAATCCATCGCGTGAAAGGTGACTTGAAAATTTGATTGAGTGCCTTACTCATAGTGTCATTCCCTAGGCCGACCGAAGATGGATCTCTATTTCTACATTCATGACGATAGTTCTCATCATATGAGAAAGATTCGCTGGGGGGAGTCCTCGATCTGCGCCTATAGCTTTCATCATCTTCTTCACTAGAAGAGAAATCAGGATTAGATGGAGTTTGCCTTCGCCGTTCATGACGTAGGCTTCTCTTCAAATGATCAATCTCCCTTTGCATGTTTCTAGTATTCTCCTATTGGGAAACAAGACTTTTGCCCTGAGCTTGGCTTCTATTAGTATGGGTAGTATGTACATTTCCTTCTCGGGTCTCTTTGACGTTCAAGATCACGAAAGTGATCTTAACGCTGAGACCCCATAGACTCTGCCTGATGCGGATCTGAACCTACCATCGTTGAAAGTTGAATTCACTATGACACCGGTTGTTTCCCACAGATGGCGCCAATTGTAAGGACTAGGTTTGAGATCCCAACTCATTACGTGGGTGGACTTAGGCTCAAAAAGCCCAAAACAATAAATTTGTAAAGAATGGATTGGAAAACTGGGTTTTAATTGATCAAACAAACGTTGAAATAGATTCAGATGATAAGAAAATGAAAAGAAATAGGGTTGTATTGAAGAAAAATCGTCCTCGGCAAGGTTTGAGGTGATCTGTTCTTGTATATTATCCTCAAATCAGGTTACAAGTTTGGTTCCTGAATGCTATAGTGTTTCTTCCTCTAATTCTCCATCCCCTAGTCTTGTTGCACCCTTCTCCATTTATACCCCCTTCCTTCACATCTCCACCTTCCACGTGCATGTTAGACGGTTGGTCTAGATGCTTGTCACATCATCCCTTTCCATAAGTCTTCATGTAATAGTTGTAAGGCTGAAACCTACTGTTCAGGTATCACCTTCACATTAATGTGGTTAGGGTGTTAGCTGCAGTATATTTAATACGAAGGTAACAGCTTTCTTTTTAGATATTTTAGGGCAATTACCCTGTTTATTACTCTTACAATGCTTATCAACACCGACGAGACTTTTTGTAATATCATTCTGAGTGACAGACAACCTCTTTGGACCTCGCCATTGGTTAGCCGAGGGCGAATTTATCCTCGGCCTACTCCTTGAGCCCTTATGGTCAAAGTTGACTTCTATTCACTAACACAACCTTGTCTAACAAAGATTTCTTTTCCTTGGACAACCCCTTGTCCTCGGATTGGGCCATAGACTCGTAACATGAACAAACGATGGGCTCCCGGACCCAATATTCCTACATAAAATAAAATGCACATTATTTTTATTCAAGAGGATTAGATTTGGTAGAGATAATCTTTTTATATCGTTCATTTTTCACAATTTGTAATTGTGACAAATTGTCATTAGAAATTTAGAATATCGCTTTCATATATGTCTGCTGCTGATACTATTTCCATTATAGATCAATCGCAGTATGCCACCTCATGAAGGAAAACAAAAGGAAACAAAATTGTATCTTGTTTTGCTAATGATATTAAATACTTCCGTATAAGTTAATCAATAACCATTTGCTCCCTGCCTACAGTTTCTGTCATAGGAGCCATTGCTTATTGTTATGTAAAACAGTAAAAAAGGACGCAAAATTACAACTGTCTAATTAATTGGCTGGTAAGATCAATTTCATACAAGGTTTACAGGAATCAGACTTCAATGTGACCAGAGATCATAAATAAATTTTCCATTAATTTATTTATTGCCCATTACAAACATAAAGCTTTCCCTGTTTCCCCATGCATTTCATCTTAATTATCTGAGGCTGGAACCTTAACAGGAGAGCTTGCACCAATGCCTGGGGCTATAATAGGAGCAGTGATTTGAAGCACTGAAATAGTGTTGGGATGAGACAAAACCGGCTTAACGAGTTTAACATTTAGACCAGAATCCAGTGCGGCGGAGCCAAAGGCAATCTCTCCCTCATTCACCATGCTTGCCTCCAAGAACCCTTTTAGGCTGACAGTTCCACCATTATTGGTCTGATACAATGTGGTAAAGATAGCAGCCTTGGATGTCAATACCCTCACCAGCTTTTCAACGTCATAGTAGTCATGCAACACATGCAAGCTCAATATATTTTTGATCACGTTCATTGGTTTTTTAGATATAGAGGAAATGGCCTTGTTGTCAACTGCGAGGATTGTGATGTTCGGTTGTCGGTCGATTTGGCTTTGGAGATTGGTCTTAATGAGGTAGTGATTGTATGTGCTGAACTCAGGGTATTTTCGTAGGATTCTGGTAATGTGGAAGGCTGTGGTAACTGAGGAGGAGATGAGGAAGAAGAAAGCAAAAATGAGGAGGGAAGTGGTTCTGGAATTCATCATTTTTGCTTTACATGCAACCAAATCCTTGTTTAGAGGAGCTAGGTTTGATGGGGCCTACATAATATTAAGAGCATTTCTCTAAATTTGGACCACCAGATTCAACTGATAAACTAATTTCTTGCCAAAAAGAACTTGTTGTTTTGACTGATTCACTTTATACTTTACCAATCACCATCACGCGTCTAATTATTTTTGCCCCCTTATGAAGTAGCCAAAGATTTTTTATTATTATTAGTGGAGCATTTAGTGGAGCATCTAGAGTGAGACAAATAATTTTCCTTAACTAATATGGTTTGTTAGATTAAATTTAGACAATTTGAGAGCGATCTTAATTATCAAGTTTGTTGACCATGTTTCTTAAAAAAAAAAAAAGTGTGTTGACCATAATTTGCAATACATCATGGCATTGCTTTAAGATTTCAAAGCCCTCTTCCCTCTATTTACCTAGTAAAAATAAATTGTTATACTTTTGTTAAAAGTTTTGTAATTTTAATGCCATCAATTGCTCCAATTTATAAGGAAATCATAGTGTTCTCTATTTATTGAAGTACATCAAGTTGGATTCTTCTCCTACTCGTATCGAATAGAACATTCTGAGTCAAATTTTCTTTAGGTAAAACCTACTTTATTTAGATTGAAAAAAACGTACAACTTTATTGTCAATCCTATTTCTTTTTCTAATAGGAACAGGTGACAATTGAATCCAATTTTTCTCATTATTTCTCCCTCATTTTTATAACTATGGAATTATCAAAGACGTAAAATAAAAATTTTAAAAAGAAAGTTTTAATGGCCGATGAAAGGTATTAGTGTCAATCTGAAAGGTTGTAATTTTCCTGTTAAAATTTTACTTTTTGAAAAGAGTTGGGCATACAAATGTATATTAGGTCATATATAAAATTTAAATTCCGATATAGAATTCGAGTAATCCACCAAGCCAATGCTTTCGATTGGCCATGCATGCAATTAAAATCATATAACCTCCCTTCAGGTTTGGTGAAGAAACACTCTTCCCCAAATCTTAAGGAAAATGGCAATCTCCTCCCTTAAGGTTTGGAGAAATCAATATATTAGTCTTTCAATTATTTCCATCAATAATACTCCCTCCGTCCCATATTTCTTGTCCTGTTTGAAAAGTCAAATTTTTTAAGGGAACATCATTTATTATCTTGTCTGTCTTTTAAAAATATATAAGTTTCCAAAACTACCCTTAAATAAATTTACCAAAAAAATTTCTTTTCAAATACTCTGTAGTAGTTTTGAAAATAAAATAGGGGTATAATAGGAACATTAATAAATTAATGACTTTTATTTTTAGAAACAGGACAATATTTTGGGACATCCCAAAATGGAATAGAGGACAAGAAATATGGGACGGAGGGAGTAATATATAATAGAATATTCTAAAATTTAAAAGATTCCTTGACCAAACTTTAATATTTGGTGGCAATGACAATGTTTAACCAGGAAACTTTCACTAACCATGGGTTGGGTTTGGACAATGGAATTTTTTCAAAATTTAGAATATTGTGTTACCATTATTAATAGAATGATTAATGTGTTGATTTACTTAAAGCTCAAAGGAGAAAAGTGTTAGTTCCCTTCATGTCTGTGGTAGAGTGTCATTCCTGTAAATTACAAGAGATTTGTGTAATTTACCCTCTCTTTTTTAATTAGGTTCTCTAGTTTTTTATTTATTTTATTTATTTTTTTTAATACTCAAGCAGTAGTGACAAAATTATGCTTTATTAGGAAACTAAAGACACGTTTAGTACACTGAATGAGGATTACAATAGGAATTGTAATAATTATTATTGGGAATAAAATTTGTTGTAATGAAATAACTAAACTTATTCATAAATTTGGTTGTAAGTTGTAATTTAAAATAAAACTTAAGATTTATTTTATTTTAGAAAATATCTTACACATACAATTATATATATATATATATATATATATTTTTTTTTTAATTTTTTAAATTTGAGAGAGAGATTGGTTATTTTTTATGATTTCTAATTTTTATAATTGTTATGTTTATATAGAAGGTTTGTTTATTTGAAAATATATTAATTTTAGAAATTATTGTATTACTAAGAAATAGCTATTACTGTCCTTTTAGAGAGCTGAAATAGTATTAAATCATAGGATCCGAATAATTATTACATTACAATGTCTATTACATTATATGAAACGTGCCCTAAGACAAAATTACAATTCAATGGTTGTTAGGAAATGAGACTAAGAATTATCTCTCTGTCTCATAGTTGTACTTATTCTCTCTTTCTCATGAATGGTGAATTACATCAAAAATTTAATTAGTAAGACTTACTATCATGTTATAAAAAAAAAAAAATTATGTTTTTATCTTACCGAGTAATTGCTTCTCTTCTTTAGGTATATAACAATTGTCTATATAAAGTTTTGGACTTCCTTGAAGGTATATGAAATATAAAACTTACAAGGCTATCTTATTTACGTTAATTTTCCTTGTATGTTCTAGGCGTACGTTAAACACAGTTATAGAAAAAGAAAAAAAAAAAAAAAAAACTGATTCATCAAGCATACATTACAAATGGACTAATTTACTTATCAAGCATACATTCTACACAGTTAAACTTTTTTTACTTATTGAAGAACACGGTTGAATTTTGTCCTTCTATATACGTGTATAATAATTGATTTGTAGGCTTAATTAGGAATGATGCAATAATTGGATGAATTACAGTTAGAAGAACAGTTAAAGAGAAAGCCCAAGGTCTACCAGCTTCTTCAGTTCCAAAAAAAAAAAAGGAGAAAGCCCAGGGATGAAAATTTGACTAATCTATTTAGAGTAATGCTACTGTCACAAACTATTTTATAATTTTTTTATAAAATGTTGATGTGGTCAACATTTTATTGATTTTCATTTAGGCCCACCATTAATATCACTTTTTCATTTACCAATAATTACTCACCATATAACAGTTTATAAAATTTTTTGTAAAATAATTTATATCCCTAGCATTATTCATCTATTTATGTTTAGTGTCAAATATTTCACTATATATATATATATATATATATATATATATATTCATCTATTTATGTTTTGTGTCCAATATTTCACTATATATAGTTTCAAACAACAATTATCATTAAATTCAAAGCCCTTTTTTTTTCCACTATTATTACCATATCCCAGCATCATGTAACTGAAATCATTGAACATATGTTCATTCTCTTATTCACCCACCACCTGTTAGAATATCTATATGTGTTTGCTGTCAAATTAAGGCTTTAGTTAAAACCGTTTCATCACAATAAATCCTAAGTGGTAGATTGTTACTGATTGTTATTATTGAGGTAAAAAAGTAATCTTAGTGTTAGGTTCAAATTTGAACAAATAACAACTAACCACTTATAATTTGTTGTAAAATTGTTGTAAAAATATTATTATAAAAATGTTGTGGACGTAGCACCTCTATAACTTTCAAAGACCAATCCATTCCCCAGAAATAGGCTACATATTACTGAAACCCCATAATTTTCTCCACAATGTCCACCCTAGCAAAACCTCCTTTAAGCTTTGAGGCAGAGAGAAATTCACTCATAACCCACCAGTTTTAACACAATCTGTTCCATTCCCATTTTTAGGATTAGTAAATTGGAACACGCCCTCTCCCTATACCTATAAATCCATATACATAAAGCCAAGCCTCAAAAATCCTTTTGAAAACAGTAAGGGCTTGGGTTTCATATTTGATATACACTCACAATTATCAAACATGGATTCCAAGGCCTCTTCCCTCCTCTTCTTTGCTCTCTTCCTCGCCTTCTCCTCCGCCACCTCGGCCTTCAACATCACCATGCTTCTCGATCGCCACCCAGATTTCAGTTCCATGAATGACTATCTATCAAAGACCCAACTGGACAAACAAATCAACAGCCGCAACACCATCACTGTCCTTGCAGTAGACAACAAAGCCATTGCCGGTCTCTCTGGACTTAACTTGGATGAGGTCAGGAAGATCCTGAGCGTCCACGTGGTGCTCGACTACTATGATGTTCAGAAACTCAGCACTCTAACAAAGAAATCCACCCTCCTCACCACCTTGTTCCAAGCCAGCGGTACTGCCATGAACCAAGAAGGGTTTGTGAATGTTTCAATCATCAATGAGGGTGAGATTGCATTTGGGTCAGGTGTAAAGGGCTCTAAACTTGACTCTAAGCTCGTTAAATCTGTGGCGGCTCAGCCTTTTAACATCTCTGTGCTTCAAATTTCATCTGCTATTGTACCTCCTGGTATTACTGCAGCTAACCCACCAGGTGCTTCACCGCCACCAACAAATGCTCCCACACCCGGTAAGGCTCCAACACCTGGTAAAGCTCCTGCACCAGCTGGTAATGCTCCTGCTCAGTCTCCATCAAATAAGCCAGTGCCAGAGGCTCCTTCACCCACTGGAGCGGGTACTCCTGAAGAGTCACCTGCACCAGTGGCTGATACACCAGCAGAGGCTGATACACCAGCAGGAGCTGATTCACCAGCAGAAGCTAATGCTCCTGCAACCGCAGACTCTCCAGGATCTGATTCTGCTGAAGCTCCAGCTCCAGAAGCAAGCACAACCGCATCAGCTTCTTCACGCACCACTGTGGCTTCTGGTGTTGTGTTTGGGGTGGTGATGGGTTTGGTTTCATCTTTGGTGGCTTAATTTCTTTCTGTTAAATTCTTTTTTTTTTTAAATAACATTTTTTACAATTAAATTAATGCATGTACGTGAGACTGAGAGAGAGAGAGAGAGAGAGAGAGAGAGAGAGAGGGGGGGGGGGGGACGAGAAAGGTGAAGTGCGAACAAGCTGGTTGGAATTTAGAAGGATGAGGAATTGGGAGAATAGAAAGTAAAAACTCTTGTACCCAATGTATTACACACGCTTGAATTTTTATAACTGATAATTTGATTTAAAGTCACAATTTGAGTTTATAAAAAGACACATTGTGTAAGAGAAGTGAACGTTTACAATATTTTCATAACAAATTTTAAGTGATAATTTGTTATTGTTTTTAATTTGAACACACTAGGGATGGCAATGGGGCGGGGCGGGGCGGGGCCGAATGATGGGATCTTCGCCCCCGCCTCGTATGGATTTTTCTTGCCCCATCCCCACCCCGCCCCGCATGACGAGGAAAATTTCTTGTCCCATCCCCGCCCCTTAAGGACCTGCAAAGACCCGTGAAGCCCCACCTTACACCGTAAAACTTTATTTCTTGTTAATTTTCCCTACAACTATTACCATTTTTTCAAATAAAATGACATGTTTTAATTAAACTATATTTAGCAATGTCGTTAAACAATTAAATTAAAAATCATAGCACCCATAGCACATACACAAATGGGTATTCATATTTTTTTGATACCAGGTATTCATATTTCATTGGCCTAAAAAACACTAAAACAAATCTCCTTTATACTAAGTAGTGTGCATTATTTAATTCCTCCCATTTTGTGACTATTTCATAGAGAATGGGACAAAGTCTCAAACCTGTACCTTATATTTTTTAATAAAAATACAGAAAACAAAATTAAATTGTATATAATTTTTGTGTGGAGAACGAGATCGAACAACTAGTGCTAGTACATAAATTTAGCAATGTCACGATTTAGCAAAATTACAAAAACAATGACACCAATAGGGTATTCCTCATCATCTCGTTCTCCAATAAGGGTTAAATTGGTTTATGTACTAGCTAGAGCTAAGCTACCAATGATTTGATTGCTAAATTATACCCAGTTAAATTGTATATAATTTAGCAACGTCATGATTGATGCCATCAATCGGCAATCAAACCAAAAGGGTAATCCTCATCATCTTGTTCTCCAAAAGTTAAAAAACAAAAACCTAGATTGTAAAATAGATATGGATTTTGACAAGCATAAAGAAGCAGTGTTGTTAAGCAGCCAAATGCCCACACAAAATTACAAAAACAATGACACACACAGCCTCATACCCGTACCTTATTAAAAATATATATATATATATATTATGTTCGTGATGAAAAGTAAGTTGAGAAATATGTATGAATCATGAAAGAAATTAGTAATTCAAATAATATATAAATTTGTTTCTAATAAAGACAAAAAAAATGTTAAAATTGGTACCTTATTTCCAACTTTGCTAGAGAGAAAAAAGAAGTAGAGCCACTTTAGGTAGAATAAAATAAACTGATGATATTTTTGTTTAAATAGTAGGGTTTTAGGGTATGAAAAAATTACAATTTAACCCTTATTAATGCGAGGTGGGGCGGAGATGGGGCGGGCCGGGGTAGGGTGGGTCTAAAAAGTGTAAATCCATCCCCGCCCCGCCCTGTGGTGCGGGTCTAAAATCTCGCCCCATCCCCACCTCACCACTTTTGCAGGGCGGGAAAAACCTGCACGGGGCGAAGCGAGGAGGAACGGGTCAAGCGGGGCGGAGCGAGGCAAAATTGCCATCCCTAGAACACACCACTAAAATTACCTTTTTACCGCCAGTAACCGCTAATATTAATCTACCATTTAAAATATATGGTAAAAGTATTATAAAAATATGATAGACATATAATTTCTCGTAAAATATACTACCCAAAGAATAACCATCTCATGACATTGAATTGGAATAGGAATAGGAAGTGTAACCGTTATTACCTTTTGTGTTTATATCATTTGGCTGATTATTAATTCCTTAAAACTTACGTATTCCACCACCTTTATATTTACACATGTTTATCTATTTGTGAGAATAAGGGTATATAAATAAAAATATGAATAAAAATAAACAAAGAAGGGAAATTTCATTTTATTAGATTCTAGCTAGACGTATAAGTGAGAATATGGGTATATTAATTAAATTATTAATTGTCTTGAACACTTATGGCCTGTTTGGATGTTTAAAAAAGGATGGGAGTAGAGTAGAGGGAGGAAGAGTAATTCAATTAACTTGTTTGGAAGTTTTTTAAGAAAGGAGGGGGAGGGGTTTGAACTACCTCTAACCCCTCATTTTTAATTCCTTCAAATTGGAGAGATTTAGAGGGAGAGTAGAGTAGATAAATTATTGATCAAATGAATTCCCCAATTTACCATTTCTAAATTAACAAAATTACAAACCGATTATATAAATAATCTTTATTTGTTTCCTGAGAAAATTTAAGGTGAATGAAAAAAAAATTTCTCAGACTTCAAATTTCATTTCCAAAAAGTTCTCTCTGCAAGCTAAGCACAAATTTGTGACAATGAAACGAAAGCAACGGTGAGATTCACATTGGGGAAGTTGTTGTTGATGGTGCCGGAGAGGCACAACGCCACAGTGGCGGCATCGACGGAGGAGACTAATGACATGGAGAGACCAATCGATCAAAAAGTGAGGCTGATGTACTCAGCGAACGAAGGCGACCTGGACGGGATCAGAGAGCTATTGGATTCTGGCATCAACATCAACTTCAAGGACAGCGACAGTCGCACATTAATCCACGGCGGTGAATGAGATGAGGCGATGTTGTTTGAGGAGATGAGAGTCGAGTTAGAGCTACGGCTTTACGAGCTGCTACTGCTGCCATAGTAGCCATTACTTTGATGAGAGAGAGAGAGAGAGTGAGAGAGACCAAGCAGATCGGAAATGGAGACAAAGCACATCATATATGTATGAATATACTTTTTTTTTTTTTTTAATTTTATTTATGTTTCTCTAAAAAAAAAAAAAATTCACTAACATATTCTAAGATTTGGACGAATAATAATCGGGTTCAAAACTTTACAAAACTGATAAATTAATCGTAGACCAATGTTGCAAGTCCATTTTCAAATAGGGGTAAATTTGTCTATTTAAATTATTTCCTCTCTTCTCCGTCCTAATTTTTAAAATATCCAAACAAGAGAAATGGCTAATTACTCCCTTCCCCCTTACTAATTTTAAAAATATCCAAACAAGGTAGAGGATAACATTTCTCCTCTACTTTCCTCCCTACTACTCTCTTCCCCTTTACTCCCCTCTACTCTTCTTCCCCTCTAAACTTCCAAACAAGCCATTAAGCTTTTAAGAGAGGTCTACCTCACTCATAGCCTATTTTATAAATATAAGAGCTTTCTGATCCGGCAATGCAAATAGTATTTTTAGTCAGATTTAGGATTGCCTCACATTACCATAATATGTGGAAACTACATGAGTACCTCGCCAAACATTATATAAAACTTATTTTATCATTTTGATATGATGGTGAAAAGTAATAATCATGGAGCAAATAATATAAATTTTAAATAGTAATATTTTATTTATAAGTAAAAATATGATTTCGTTCCACAGTGAAAGCAATTTGTAGCCACTGGCTATCATGAAGTATTTCAGGGTTCAATTTTGCATGAGGGATGTCCAACGGTGGCGGTAATGCCAGAATGTTGAAAATCCATAAATAATTCTGCCTTTATTTCAATTTTATATTTATGCCCTGTGGTTAGCTTGATCTCAATTTAATTAGCTGCCATGAATGACAAATTCTATGGAGGTTTTTAGGTTTCAATATCCCATGAATAAATCCTAGGTACTACGCTAGATTTTTCTTAACGTACCTAGATTCCCAGTAGTCGTGGAATTTTCTTATCTATGATTATCGAGTTTCAACGCTATACACCCATAATTTAAAGGACTTGCCACTCTTTCATTATTTCCAGAATCTTTGTCAAGGTATCTTTCATAAGAACCTTATGCTTAGGTTAATAATGAATATATAATCTGCAGAGAATAGTGATGAATTGCACTGCAACCTCAAGCGAGTTTGGCATCCCGCAGTTTCTGGAGGTGTATTTGTTGAAAGCTGAGTCAAAAAAAAAAAGTGTGTTTATTTATTTATTCGGTAAAAGGTGAGACCAAAGTGGAACTAAGCAAAAGGCTAGGCTGTAAAATGGACACTCGTCATCTAAAAATTCTAGCTTATCAAGTTGGTTTGATTCTGGAAAATTGAGTGTGTTATAGGGTAACTCAATACAACTTTTTACAAATCGATACAAATCAATTCAATTTTTTTTTTCTAAGATAACAATTCATATTGATTATATATTTGTTATAAGCAAATAAGTTGTTATAACAACTTATTTGCTTATATATAGCTCTTTTTTTTTTTTTTTGAAAATTTATATATAACTTTTTAAAACATTACTTTTTTCGAACTTTCAATAAATAAATAAACTTTTAGTATAAAAACTACATCCAAATGCACATACAGTTTGAGATATAAGGCAATACCTTTAAGTAGAGCAATTTCTCTTGAAAAAAAAAATGGAGCAATTTTTATATTCAGATATTAAAATAATATTTATTTAACTTTTTATGTCATAGTTTTATATTTTAAAAAAATTCTTACTTTCTTGAAATGAAAATTACAAATTAAGATTTATATTTTGGAAGCACTATTACAATTTCATTTAATAATATAACTACCCAATAGTCTCAACCTGTCCAAGAAAAAATGAATTCAACAAATTTGATGAATCTAACTAAGCCAAGATTAATTTCATATAGAAAATTAAATATTATGGTTCAAGAGTAAAATTTTAACAAAAAATGATAAAAATTGATCAATTTAAAATTTCTTTTAAAAATAAGTTTTATTTTAACTTGGGTAATAATGTAAATCTAAAATTTAATTTTCAAATTTTAAATTTTGAGAGAGAGAGATTATTTGTCTTGTGACTATGTGGGAGACTGGGCAATTTAATATGTTGATAAGCTACCATATGAAATGCGAATTTAATTAAAAAAATTCTTAAGCCATTTTAGAAAATTAGTCAACAATGATGATTTAGCACACTCCCAACTTTTTTTTAAGAAACATCTTAAGGTTTAAATTGGTTGAATTTCTTTTGTCATGTAATTTAGGGAACCTTGTTTGATTGGGTTTAGGGAGAGAGTGCACATCCCACCTATATTTTTTTTTAATAATTTGTCAATTTTTTCCAAGTGAAACCAATTATTGACCACAATTTTGTAGTATTTTTTTAATGAGGGGCCTTAAGTAATGGTCTAGACCTAACGCCGATCCTAATGTTAATCTCTATGACATTTTCAAAGTGAAATCAGCAATGATTTATGTGAAAATTAATCACTTTTAACATTTTGTGTTCTTTAGATGCAATTTATAATGGGAACTTTTATCCTTAACTTTAATTTTAATAATTTTTTTTACTTGAATAAAGTTTTTTAGCAGATCAAGCTTATTTGAGCTTGTGTTTAGTTTGAAAACTTAACAAATGAAAAATGCTGCACTAGTCAAGTTCAAATTAATTATAACCTTTTTTTTTTTTTCTTTTTAATTTGATAATTGGGGACTCAGGGATATCATCCATTGTTGGCTTCAGTCCACTTACTAGACTCTCCTTCCTATCTTCACATTCACAGAGGTTGAATTACAATTGAACTCTGAACATTTATGTTAGAAACACCAAAAAAAACACCTATTGAACTAAAATGTTATTGGCCTACTTGAACCTTTAAGAAGCTCCATATATGTTTTAAACATTATAAGCGAGCTCGAGACAAATTCGAGCTGAGAATGATATACAGCCCAATTTGAATGTTTAATACTCAACTCGATTCGGCTATAGTTTTGGTCTTAAAAATATTAAAGTTGAGCCCAATCAGACTATCAAAATTAAATACCAGTAATTAGCTATGATTGAACAGATGCCGAACAAAGAAACATTCCCACGCCACTCATGTCGGGTTAATGCGTATGGTCCACTGTCTATCAATTTTTGTCTTTAAAAATTAAAATCACGTTAGTTACAAGCAATTGCTCTCTTTGCAGCGTATTTGTCCCTTTTAGGTATGGGAATACAGAATCACCAACCAAAGATATATTATCTATCCAATCAAAAAAAAAAAGAAGAAGATATATTATCTAATAAAATAGAATATCCTAGCTTAATTTTTGTTTCTTTTTACCTTCAACTTTGAGAAAATTCCTTTGAGCTAGATTTCATCAAGGTTTTATATATATGTTGATAATCCTACAGTTATTCCACTTTATAAATTCAAATTAAAAAAAAAAAGGGTTATTCTACTTTAAAATACATTTAAGTTTAGTATTATTCTCCTAATGTTGCATTTTTGTGACTAAACTAAATTAAATGTTGATTAGTATAACACCCTTTAGATTGTCTATGCAATTAATATGTTATAATGGGGTACATATCCACAAGGAAAGGACGAATCAGTAAAAAACTTTAAAAGAAATTTTTTTATTCTAGGAAAAGAAAAAGAAGGTAGTATCAATAAACCCCCACTTGCTAAGAATAAGACAAGGAAAATAATTAAAAAATGAAGTGGCTCCCACTTCTGTCTTCCTTTCTCATCAACCTTCCTTTCTTTTCTTTTTTCTTTTTTTTTTTAATGAAAAAAAGAATTTATTAAAACAAAACAAAGGAACTACCCAAAAAAAAAAAGGGTTGTTTGTCTTGACATTGATAATAGACTCAAAACAGAGGGGACAATAGCCTATATTAAAATAATCAAATATATTATGCTTAAGAGATCATTTGGCCAAGGTGTGTATAGTGTGTGTGTTTACATATATATATATATATATATATATATATCTCTCTCTCTCTCGAAGTTGTGGTATAGGACTTTTAGGCATCAAGTGCAATGGCTTGGTCTGGAATCATAACATGGTATTGTAAATTAAGTTTAGAACCCACATACAACACGCATCCAATTTTGGTATAATGGACTTCGAGGGAGTGCTCATTCACTAACATGTATATCAAAAATGTTCACTATTGACATCATGTATATTAAAACAAGTATACTATAATAATATACTAAGAATATATAGAGAGAGAAAAAAAATTATTTTAGTATCTTTTTTCTTTTTGGTACTATAAAAGAGTATATCTTTAGTAAAGAATAAATAAGTTGGATGGTCAGTTCGGCCGCCAATGAGTTAAAAATGTTATTGTAATCAACAGCTTTAGGGCCGTTGGTTTGGGAAAAAATATTACGGCTTTGCAAATTTGCAGTCCATAATTTTTTAAACTTAATTCTTGATTTGATTAGTGCATATGTGAGTTAGATAGAGACTAGCAGGAGTGGAGGCTGCTTTTTTTTCCTTTGATTCTCATTTCAAATGGGATAAAAAGAAAAATTGATAAAAAATTTGTGGTGAATAATGGAATTTGGAGATTCTCCCCCCAAACCAAACTCCTTTTTTTGTGATTGAAAAATTAAAAAAGGAAAATAAATAAACTTTATTATGTGATGGTTTTATGACTTTTGTGATTTGTCATCCTAAATTCGAACACTTGTATGAGTTGACAAATTAAATCATTGGCCTTATTCCTAGTTGGAAATGGAAAGTGAATCTGCTGGGTGCAATGACACTTAAACACTTATCTTTCACTCGCAATATTCTATTTTAGAGTATCAAAAGCTCGCGGTGTGTAATGTGTGCTATCACTATGAGTCTCTAATTTTTATGCCCACCGTCCTTTACAGTCAAATAGTATATGAGTATATATCTTTCTTTTTCCACTAAAAAGATTGGCGCTTTTTTTTTTTTATTGAAAAATAATTATTAACTTTAACTCACTATGAATAGGAATTTGTATTCATAAAATAAAAAATCAAAGTTATTGGAATAGCCGAATAGGGGTATTTGCATAATTTTCCTGTAGAGAAGAAATGAAAACCATGGGAAAAATTTGATGACATTTTTTTTTTTTTTTTTTTGCTAACCAAATTTGATGACATCTTGTATATTGTTATTATTGTTTATATCATCACTATGTAGTTCAATAATCATTTTTATATATTGGAAGCTGTGCTAATTATGCATCAATTATTATGAAACATATTTTTTTTGTGTGGAAAAAGTTAATCGGTACCTTAAGAACATTAGTTTAGAAACTATTTTTAGAAACTTTTTATGAAAAAATAAAAAGTAGCTACATTTTTTGACTTTTTTATTTATTTATAATTTTCATAAAAATAATATTAAAATTTGTCTTAAATGGTTTATTAACAAATGTTCTAAAACCACCCATTAACATGACTTTTTTTTTTTTTGGTTAACAATGATTTTAGTGATGTTACATATTTTACTATTTTTTTTTTTTGAGGGGATCCAAATTTTACTACTTAAATCTTATAAAATAAGCCACCTAAAAATAAATTCTTATAAAATAATATGACAGCTTTTAAATACAATAAAAAAAAAAACTAATTAACAAATCTATTTATTATGTTATTGATGTGACATTAATTGCACTTATTATCACATTAGTCTATTGACACTTTGTATTAATAATAATTTTAGCATTTAAGTGTAGTTCTAAGGAATTTTTTTAATGAAATGGTCCTGTTAATAGGTTCACACAAGGCTACTTTCAATTTAAAATGTATTTGTTTAGTACTTCCCAATATAGATAAGACCCTATTAAAGCTTCCTTAGCTAGTTTACAAAGACAGCCATTAATTAAAGCTTAAAGCTTCTGTGAAAAGAATTTGCTATATGTTCGGCAGGTTCGGACTAACAAAAAAGTAGAAGCATGAATCTATGTATGTGGGTGTCGTGAAGTTCGCATGCATATACACGTGCATTTTCAGAGGCATGTCCACCTTTTCTTGTGTATGAGCGTGCCCTTCAATCTTGATCACAAGTCACAACCATGGTAGGAGTATATATGACTTAATGGGTACCGATCGATTTCAAGGCTTATCGCTTTACTTCGATATTGGATAGAATAACAACTTTCCAGGATATGTGCGCTAAAAAGCTGAATCTTTATCCAAAACAAAAGAGAAAATGGCAGCTGTAAATTTTAGGAGTTGATATATAGCGAGATCAGAAACAACATAATTAGCTAGTATGGAAGTTTGGTACCACTAAAGGATTTTTTTTGAAATCAAAGGATTGTGATGGGTCTGTCACTGGGATCTAGAGCATCACATAAAGAGGAACATACAGAAACATAGGCAGACCTTGTGATTGAGGCTTGAATGCCTAAAGGCATGCAAAAAATTTGCATGGTCTCCTTGTTATTCTGGGGGAGCTGGATATGTTTGATCATGAGGGAGAATAGAATCACTGTTCAGCGCTTCAGGAATGAAAAGTTGAGGACCACCATTGGCTCAAGTCCACAATGCCCTACATTTTTTTTTTTTTTTTTTGGGTGCTTTAAATAAAATTACAAACACGAAAATAACAAGAGTCATTATCATTTTTTTTCTTGCTAGAACAAAATTAATATCATGATTATTAGTATTAATTACTAGTACTATTTTTATAATTTATGTACCAATCCTTGCAGTGTCTCAAAGATATATGCATTAGGTTATTGACATATAACAATTATTCTATTCTATTATCTTTTGGTTCACTGTTGCTATTTTTCTCTTCTATTATTTTCATAGAGACTCTAAAACAGTGCAAGCCTTAGAGTTTAAGTACACATTAATGAGTCCTATATAAATAATAGAAGTTTTTCTATTGAGGGAAAACAAATAGAAGTTGTGAGGGAATATTATTTGTAAGTACGCCGATCCAAGTCAAGTATTATAATTTTGGATTGTTCATTTAATTTTATTTCATGCATAAGTTGAGCTTAAGCTCATTTTTAAACTAGATTACATATTCAAGCTTGATTCATTTTCTTGTCAAATATGTTTGACTTTGTTCACAAGTTACTTGAGTTAATTAGATAGAATTATTTTCCTTTATAAGCTTATAAAAAATAGATTCACTAATATTATCTATTGTTAAAATTATATATATATATATATATATATATACACATATAGTTTTACTACAAAATGGATTTTTAATATTATCATTAATACAAATAGTCATTTGATATATTATAAAATTATTTACAAATTTATACAATCAAATACAAATTATATATAAAGTATATTTATACATGTATACACATAATCCTATAATATTATATATGCTTGAATTCAACTTTATATTCATGAGTTTGTTTAAGAGTATATTATTATATTCGAACTTGACTTATTTAATAGTTAAGTTTAAAGTTAGGCTTAAGCATAACTTATTTACTAAATAAGTTATAAATAATTATTAATTTTTTTTCTCTAGTCAAGTTCGAGTTCTTTATAAACAACTCAATTAATTTATAGACCTATTTGTAGAATATTTTGTGTCAGTTTGAAAACAACTATTTTAATTTTTTATTGAAAGTGTATTAAAGTATAATTATATTTTGAAAAAAAAAAAGATTTTAAAAATCTATATATAAAAATTAAAAGCTAAAATTAAAAGTTGATATATGAGGTGATGAATTTTTGACAATTCCAGTAACAAGGGTCATGCAAATGATAGATTTTGACAAGACTTGAGATTGCTAAAAGGTCCTATAGATGGAGGACCAGAAAACCCATGTGATGCCATGTGGGCAACATTACATTTTATGCAACAAAATATTCTAAACTTGTAAGTAGAGAAAGCAAAAATTATAGGACTATGATGATTGAAACCTAGCGTGGTGGTCCTTTTGACAATTTAGGTACTCGAAGACTCAATCAAATTATCAATCATGAATTGACTATGATATTAAAAGTCTCTAATTGGATTAGAAGTTATGTATGGCTACTATAAAGCCTTAAAAAAATGGTGTGTTAAATTCGAAACATAAAATAAAAAGATAATTAATAAATTAATTTATTGTGTTACGAACTTATGATGTGATATCAATTATATTCATCATGATATGAATAAATTTCATGATAAAATTAGTAATATTTTAGCATTTTTCTCAGATTATTCACAAGTTGAGGATAATCTAATCATAATACTCATTATTTACCATAATTGATTGTCCCAATCACCAATAATGATTGAACTGCATGTACTAGTTCTTGTAACTCTTATTCAAGTGACTCTTATAATCAATAGTCATCATGCGCATGGAGAATATGTTGAAATAAAGCAAAAGTGATATCCAAAAATAAAATTTCTACGATTTTTGCGGCTTTTTTTTTTTGTTTATTTTCTTTCTAGTTTAGAAAATATCTATTCTAAGACATCGCGCAATTTTAGCCCTCTCTTTTTTTTTTCTTCTTTTTATCACTAGAGCAAAGATTAAGAACTGTTGAAAATAAAATTTTAGTAAAAGAATAAATCCTATCCACCAATAAACTTTTTCATATTCAAACATTATACATATTCATCAGTATGAAGAACATGCAGTTAATTAAAACTATTTTTTCATAACAGTTTCAGTTAAATGGTGCTTGTTTTTAGATTTTGAAAATTAAGTTGTAAAAAATAACTAAAGGATAAGCACTAAATGAGATCCCTATTCCCTACTCGCTAGTAGATATTTCAGATTACGGCCGGAATACTTCACCAAAGCAACTTTATTCTTATACAAATGAAATCAGAACTTAACTATCTCGTGCAACATAAAACATAAAGTTGATGGAGTAATGGCTTTGGCAGGCTTATTCTTTTATATATTAAGTGGATAAAGTGTGTTTGGCATTAACTTAGAGCATCCACGTTGGTAGAGTCATAATTTTAGCTATTTAGCTCCATAAAAAACTACTTTATGTATTTTATCTTCCCACTTTACAAAACACCCAACATCAGTGGATTTATTTTAACTTTCAACATAATAAAATAACATAAACAACACAATAAAATAATATATTTACTACAATAAACAATTTATTTATTTGTTGTTTATTTATCTATTCTTCTCTATCTCTCTTTTTCCCTCTTTTCAATCCACAACCAATCCTCACAGCAGATCGGAAAACACTACCCACAACAGCCACAAACACAAGTATTGGATGCATATGATCACTCAACCACAAACACTACCCACAACCACTAAGGATTTGTTTGGGATCCACTTATTTGACTGAAACAGAAATTTTTTTGCTGAAAGTACCGTAGATAAAAGTAAAAGTTAGCTAAAATAGCATAGTTGGACCAATGAATAGTACCAAAAAGTACAGTGAAGCACATAAATAGTATAAAAAATAAGGTGAATAGTAAAATAAGCTGACTCTTTAATTGGTAGCCAAACACACACTAAGCTTAAGAACAAAGAAAGCATAATCAATGGGCTTGACAAACAAAATCCATTATGAACACAACCATTCCCAACCAACTTCACTTAAATGCCATAAACACATAAATAAAACACCAAAGACACAAGAACCCATAGCTCTTGAAGTAACCTTGTAAACAAAATACCCCCGAAAATTTCATCAATTGCACCAAAATGCGCACAGATCGGAAAACACAAGCCCACTGCCACAAACATAAACACAAGCCCATTGCCCACGACGATGGCTGATTGAATAAAGAGCTTCGGTGAGGATGATGGATGAATAGGTGAGTGGGTTGGTGATGCTGCGTGGGTCGGCAATGGATGAATGGTGTGTGAGCTTCAGCGATGGTGAGTGAACTTCGGTGGCGGCAGTGAGGAGGATGATGAATCAGCAGATGTGAGAGTTTGATGAGAAGGATGAGAGAGAGGTCAGAGTTTGATCTATTTGAGAAAGGGAAGGAGTGAAACAACAGAGGAAAAAAGAAATAGAAAAAAATAAATAAAGAAATAATATTTTAATGTGAGGGTTTAAAAAATATTTTTTGAGTTTAGATTTGAGCTACAGTGCACAGCCATTTATGGTTGTGCACTGTAGTTGAGTAGGTAAAAATTTTACCTATACCAGTATACCACCACCTATGTTGCACCTTTTTGGTATATGGTGGTGCTAAAAATAGCAATTTAGCTTTTTAGCACCACCAATACTAATGCCCTTATAAGTTCAATTTTTAGCTTTTAGTTTTTTTATGTACAGTTTTTCAAAATTTCACTTTTTTCAACCATTTCTCATTTTTTTAAATTTTTTCAAGGTACAAGTATACTTTCATAAAAATGTTTTTAGCAGAATTAGATAAGGTGTTCCCAAATAAATACTAAGAGATTTAAAACTTATGTGATCCATTCCATGATGAATGCATCCACTATTCTTATGATAATTAACAAAAGAATATGTTATATTTGTAAGCATCTTATGGTATTTATAACGAAAACATTCAGAGTTCAAATCTCACTCCCAACTTAATTATAATTAAAAAGTTAAAAATAAAATCAATTTATTCTACTAAATCAAACTTTATAACCAATTTATTGGGGTCAGTTACTTGGATTATTATTATTATTATTATTATTATTATTATTATTATTTTATACTATCATTAACCAAATCCAAGCACAGTCCAACAGGATTAAGCATTACTAAAATCAGAGTGTACCCAATCCAATTGCGGTGAATAGGCATTATTGTATTTGTGGCTAAAGGAGGCCATACCAACTACCAGGAATGAAAGCCAGCATTATGATTGTTACTTAGATATTATTTAACGATGCTGTCATTCCTCGTAACTTCTATTCACATCATTTTGGCCTTCTTTTTTTTTTTTTTTTTTTTTTTCCCTTCTTCGATAATGCCTAAACTCGCATTTCATTAGAGCCATTGTTCATAAAATATGACAAAATTTTTATACTGATGGTTAACCTAACAAAACCCTTCTTTATTTGAATAGTACACTACATAGAATGACATACATAGCTGGAGTACACCTTACCCTAGGAAATAATAAAAGGGCAAGAGTATGTGGAGTACAGATTCATGCAATTTCTGCCCATAGATATTTTCTCTTTAAGGCTTGGGAATAACTTTATCTGTTTCTTTTTCTTTCTTTTTTTTTGTCTTTTTCTTTTTTCCACCAAATAATATCTCTAATCTATTTCGTGCATATCCTTTCCTGAACTCCTGCAGCCTCACAAAAGGGTAGATTTCCCAGACCTCAGGTGAAGTGCAATCTTGCAATATATCCACAATTTTTGTTTGGCTAAGAGGATCCACAAATAATTGGTGCTATACATGTATGCTATCGAAATATAATGTGATGTGATGCATATAATACTGCAAACAGTGCTAGCTAATTGGATATGAGAGGGCGTTATTAATTTTGTTGGGCTTTTTTCTCTTCTGATAAATATAATCATTAATCTCATATTTGATTTATAATTTGTTGTTTTGTGCAACTATGTGGTTGACCAAAAATGGCAGATCGCATAAGTCAATAGTGGTCATAAAACTATCCATCATTTACAAACAAGTTAATAAATTGTAAAATTGATTGTATGATTGAATGTGTTTCTACGTTTATTCTTGAGACAAATAGCACCAGAACTCATCTTATAATCATCCACAACACAAAGTGACTAAATTTACCTTTAAGGTTTTGGTTGATTCCCAATGACGAGTACCCAACAAAAAGAAAACAAAGATGCATATCTTTCAGTCACCAAACCCAACAACACCTTATAGGAACCTATGACAACATATTTCCCAATCTCTCACACTCACTTCACGTGGATAACTCGTGATGTATGTGGGAACAACTTCTTTTATTGATTGACTTCTTCAAATATACAGAACATTGTGTCCCCTAAAGATTCCCCATTGAAAAAGCAAAGGAAGTTAAAAGCTTCGCAAAAACACACAGATAATTCCTAACCCCAACCCACAGATGTGGTGCCTGTGCCCTAATTCATATTGTAGATGGGAACATGAAGCATCCATGCACCCTCATATTTAAACCCATTTGGACCCACAATATCTAGATTCTATGCCAAAGCCAAACATGCCTATCATCACCCTCCTTTAAACGCCCACTTCCAATCCCAAAGAGTATTTTCCTCTTGTTTTATTTGCCCCCACGACACTTATATATACCCCACCCTTCGTTTCCTTCCTTCACCAACCCACTCTTAGCTTTCTTCTCCTCTATCTATAGCTCCCACAAAACACCCAAAATCTTGAAACTACAAAAGCAACTAAGAAAATGGCTGGGGTTTGGAATTTCGGACCAAATGGTGTATTTAGCCTTGATCAACTTCCAAAAGGGAAAAAGGCTCTTTTGGTGC
Organism: Quercus ilex subsp. ballota; assembly: GCA_032727855.1. Lineage (NCBI taxonomy): Eukaryota > Viridiplantae > Streptophyta > Magnoliopsida > Fagales > Fagaceae > Quercus > Quercus ilex. The sequence continues at coordinate 24,227,925 of CM064919.1, forward strand.
ACACAGCAACTAATCAAGTGGTATCATCTTACACTTCCCTTGAGCAAATCTTGAGGCAATTAGGGTGGGAAAGGTATAATGGAGGTGACCCTGACTTCTTGCAATTCCATAAGCCTCCTACCATCGACCTAATTTCTCTCCCTAGGGACTTCTCAAGGTTCGGCTCTGTTCAAATGTTCGACATTGTCGTTAAATGTCCCAATACCTTCCATGTCAAGGATGAGTAGCTCTCACTGTCTCTTATTAGTTGTTGATTTACATATAAAGTAGTAGTTTGCTTGTGATTCCCGTGTTTTGTCCTAGATTTTGGAAAATTCTTAGGTAGTCTCGGAACACGGAGAAATGATGCTTCCTACTCTCATATTCATGTTGGACCCTACTATAAATTTAATGAGCGGACTCCACCATGAATGTGAGAGAAGGGAGCACTATTTTCTATACTCCGGGAATATCTAAAAATTACTTCTAGATTTTAGGACTGGTGTGTCATGTAAGCCAATTTGGCTTCTTAGCTTTGGTGTACTAAAATAAAGTAGAAAATGGTGTGTGTGTTTGTTAGCTAATTATATATGTGATGCTTTATCTTTGTAAGTTCATGAGAGTGGCCTTGTAATATATGGGAATAATATTAATGCATGTCATGAGGACTTCATATCAGCATGACGAATTTGTTTTCTTTATTTTGCTTAGTATTTGTTGCAACATTTTTTTCTTTTTAACTTGTAATTGTTAATATACCATTTTTTAAAGCCTCACTTTTATTATGGACATTTATATTTTAATTAATTTTCAACATATATATATATATATATATATATAAACTTTCGGCAAAAAGTTACACGCAAATTCATTTAGTGAAAGAAGGGGAAAAAAATGTTGTGCAACATTTCTATGTAAAAAGGTTGCTAACATCATGACCATGTTTGTGCCATGTCAGCAAACTAAGACTGGTGTGTGTTGCTAATGAAGAGACAATTGGCAACTCTGCAACAATGATTTAAAAGTTAATAATCAGTATGATGGAATGATAAACTCTGATGTGAATTTTGTAAAAGGTTCAGATGGGGGGCTTGGTTTGTCATTTTTGATTGCTTGGGCTAAGAAGGCCAGGTTTAAAAATACTTCACCCACTTGAATATAACTAGTGTGCAATAAGGTTGTCAAAATCAAGATTCTACGTAAGTTCATGAAAAGTAGGTGAGATTGTAGATCGTAAACAGTGGCGGCTCTAAAAATTTTTTTTAGGATGGTCACTAAAAAACTTAAATTATACAAAATTTAATAAAGAGACAATTTGAATATATCAATATCATAAAATATATATATATATATATATATATATAAAAGAGAGCAAATACATGAAATGTTACAATTTTTTTGTCCTAACAAAGAGAATAAGAAAAAAAAATAGACTAATAAAAGATTAAAGTGCAAATTGATTCCCATTAAAAAAAAAAAGTGCAAATTGAAAATGCTGATATGAGAATAATAAAATGACCACAACAATTTCATAACAAATCTTATGTAACAAGTTGTTAAACTGTTCTTGGTGGGTAAAATAGGTCAATATTGAACCCGAATTAGAATTAGTAACAGCTTACCACATAAGATTTATTGTGAAAATGTTGTGGATGTAACATTACTCTTATATTTATTGAACTCAAATTCTTATGAGTTTCAAGTAAAAGTGTTCAAAATTTTTATTAGGGTGGTCAAAATAGGTTAATTTAGTAAATATTATATATTTTTAAAGTGTATATATATTTATATATATATATATATATATATATATATAATTTTTTCAAGTCAAGGTGGTCACAGAACATATTAGTTTAAAATAATTATTTATATAAATTTTATGTATAAATTTTTTTTTTGACAAGTAGAGCCGCTAATGATCGTAGGATCGAATCATGAATCTACGATCTTACATTTTTTGAGGGAAAAAAACACATTGTAGTGACTTTGTATGTTAATTAATCGCATAAATCATACATTTATTTAAAAAAAAGAAGGATTTGTGTCTATTTATATACCATATGTGGGTACCCGAGGACCGAGGAGGGAGCTGAAGGGTCATAATATTGGCCCGAGGACCGAGTAGGAAGTTGAGGGGTCACAATAATGATGTGAAGGTATTGTAAGTCACGAGCCCAAGGGAAGAAGCCGCCCGAGGAGGAGAAGTTAGGATCTTAAGAGAGTGGATGACAGTGGACAATAGGGAAGCTTTAGGCTTGGACTAGCCTGTTGCATCCGCATTAATTAAGGCCAACAGCTTTATCAGCAGCATTAATGAGGAGGTGACCTGAGCAGTATAGGCCACAGCTAAACAGGTTTCTGCCACCATCTTTTCATATGTGAAAGGTAACAAGTGTCGGAATAGGAGGAGGATGAGGTAGAAATGAATGGTGTAGATGCGATAGAAGGGGGCTATATAAGGAAAGGAACAGACGTCGGAAAGAAGGGGGGAAAAAGGGTATGAGAGAAGAACAGGGAACAGTGTTACTTTCCATTCAAATTCTACTTCCTCGAGAGCCTTTGTGAAAAGCTTGACGCTTATTCATTTCTTGAACATAAATCTAATCCTTGAACATTAGTGTCTTCGAGCAGAGCTCATTGTTGTTATTATTTCTCATCTCTTATAAATTTCATTGATTTGGACCAAGTTTGAGGAGAACATCTCACTATTCTAAGTGGGTTTGGGCCTTAATTCACTTTTTTGGTCCTTACACCATATATCATTACATTTATGCTAAGTTGTTGCTAACGAAACAAATATTCTTAATTTTAAGCCGAATATATCCCAAAAATTCAATAAATATTTATTAGGAACCAAGTACAATTAGTTATTATCAATTGCCTAGTTAGTAAAAAAAAGCATACAATATTCATACAGTACACGTATGCCCCAAAAAAAAAATTTCCCATCTTTCATTTTGATTCCAACAGTACGTAACTAATCGCGTATTTTCAAATCTAAAAGCTTTTAATAGCTACGAAAGAAGTAAAATACTCTTAAATACGTTGGTTTCCAAAAAAACAAAAACGTTTGGGGAAGTGAACTATGAATCCTTATGCGTCAAACACCAAAATAACGGGTTATTAGGGTTTATTGCTGGAAATTGAAAATAGTAAATAGTGCTGTGGGATTCAGTTTTAAAGTTGTTTTTACTAAAAAAAGTACTTACAAATCCCATAAACAATGTATAAAACCTACTAAAATAAAGTACCCGCTGAAAAATGTGATTCCCAAACTCACACTTAGAGCATTTACAGGCTTTAGCATCTCAAAATTTTACTTTATTGATTTTACTAGCTCGCCTTACAATTCATCCATGATCTATCACCAAATGTTCTATTTTTTAAAACATTTCATCTAAGTGTATTTTTTACTAACTTATTTTACTATTCAACTTATTTTTAATATCATGCTTACAACCTTTTTGATATTATTTATAAACCCCATTATTCTATTTTAACTATCTTTTAATTTTATCAATACTACTCTGAGCCAAATAAACATATACCCAACAGAACCTAAATATTATTATTTTTATTCTTACTTTATTCTGAGTCTTTATCTCTCGTCCTGTTTGTCTCTTTCCCACCAACCACCACCGATTAAACAATAGCTTTTTTTGCTTTTTTCCCCCTTTTTTGAGCTACAGTGAGCTTAAAGATAGCAATTTACCGATCACGATTTGCAAAAAAAATTAGATATACCACCACTTGCTTCTTAGCATTGTGAGTGCTCCTAGAACATTTTTATTAATATCATTCCGTTCCGGTCAAAATGGCCGAAAAATCTCAGTATGTAAAATGGTACTAAAACCCACCCTGTTCCCCTTCCGATAGAATTTCGGCCTATTTTCGCTCAGTTTCAGCTGAAATACAACTTTCGGTCGGCATGAAGCTTGGGTTTTTTTTTCTTTTTCTTTTTCCTTCTTTCTTTCAGTGATAGAAGTGGAACAGAGAGAGCAAGCCGAGGGAGAGAAAGTGAAAGAAATTTTACAAAATGAAGACTATAGACTCACCTGTTTCTACTCTCTAAAAGTGCTGTTGCGTAGGCTTGTAAACTGAAGGAAAGAAAAAAAAGAAAATGCTAACTGGGAAGAAGAAAATAAAGTAATAAACAAATGAAGCAGAGGAGAGAAAAATGAGAGAAGTTATTATATTATTATGGAGGGGAGATATTTTTAAAATCTGGTGGTGTAGATTAAATATTGGAAAGTGAAGCATTAGGTAAATAATTATATTTAAAAAAAAAAAAAAAGTGAATGAGATGGGACATGAGAGTGACGGCCGTGAATAAAGAGAAAAATAGAAAAAATGAAAAAGAAAAAGAATTTAAAATTTGTATTGATATTGAGTTAATATCTTATATAATGTTGATTATGTAATTACAATAATTTTACAATAAATTTAGATGTTCAGTTATTAATCTAATATGGTCATATTAGTGTTTGGTTTAAATGAAAGCAAATAATATCTTGTTATCTAAAAAGGAAATATTATGTTCATAATATTATATCAACATTTTCACAATAAATTATAAGGAGTAAATTATTATTGATTATAATTTGAATTCACAACTTGAATTACTTTTTATCTATCCATAATAATCAATACAAACTACCACTTAAAATTTGTTATAACTGTTTCAAAAATATTGTAAAAACATAAAATTTCTCAAGGATAGATGAAAAATATTTCACAGATGCAGATCTGATGTCTGACCACTGATGTAACAATAATCTATACTAGCTGGTTGATGCTTTTCACCAGGCTAGAAGGTACAACTTGATTTACAAAAAAAAAAAAAAAAATGAAGCAAGAGTTTGTGAAGTACAGATTTCAAGCAATTTCTGCCCATAAATATTTTCTCTTAAGGCTTGGGAATAACTTTATCGTTTGCATTTCTTGTGCATATCCTTTCCTGAATTCCTGCAGCCTCACAAAAGGGTAGAGTTTCAAGACCTCAGCGAAGTGTAATCTTGCAATTGATCCAAAATTTTTGTTTGGCTAAGAGGATCCACAAATAAATGAATAATTGGTGTTAGGTATACTATCGAAAATGTAATGTGATGTGATGCATATACTACCGCAAACAGTACTAGCTAATTGGATATGAGAGGACCTTATTAATTTTGTTTGGATAAAACACAATTATTCTAATATCTAATTTCACAATTTTTCGTTTTGTACAATTATTTGTGGTCAATCTAAAAAGATGGATCATATAAGTCAACAGTGGACAGAAAACTATTTACTATTCACACAATTTCATAAATCAGTAAGTTATAAAATTGAGTATATGATTGAACTTGTGTCTGAATTTATTCTTGAGACAAATAGCGCCAGAACTCATCTTACAATCATCCACAACACAAAGTGACTAAATTTACCTTTAAGGATTTGGTTTATTCCCAATGATGAGTACCCAACAAGAAGAAAACAAAGATGCATATCGTTCAGGCACCAAACCCAACAGCACCTTAGGAACCTATGACAACGCATTTGGCATTTTCCAATCTCTCACACTCCCTTCACGTGGACAGCTCGTGATGTAAGTGGGAACTACTTCTTTTATTAATGGACTTCTTCAAATATAAGGAACACAGTGTCCCCGAAAGATTCCCCATTGAAAAAGAAAAGGAAGTTAAAAGCTTTGCAAAAACACAAAGATTCTTCCTAACCCCAACCCACAGATATGGTGCCTGTGCCCCAATTCATATTGTAGATAGGAACATGAAGCATCCATGCACCCTCATATTTAAACTCATTTGGACCCACAATATTAGAATCTATGCCAAAGCCAAACATGCCTATCATCACCCTCCTTTAAACGCCAACTTCAAATCCCAAAGAGTATTTTCCTCCCGTTTTATTTGCCCCCATGACACTTATATATACCCCCACCCTTCCTTTCCTTACTTCACCAACCCAATCTCTTAGCTTTCTTCTCCTCTATCTATAGCTCCCACAAAACACCCATAATCTTAAAACTACAAAAGCAACTAAGAAAATGGCTGGGGTTTGGGTTTTCCGACCAAATGGTGTAATTAACCTTGAAAATCATCAGGGGAAAAAGGCTTTGGTGCACTTAGCAACTGGGAAAATAGTATCATCTTACAGCTCCCTTGAGCAAATCTTGAAGCAATTTGGGTGGGAAAGGTATAATGGAGGTGACCCTGACTTCTTGCAATTCCATAAGCCTCCCACCATCGACCTAATTTCTCTCCCTAGGGACTTCGCAAGGTTCGGTTCGGTTCAAATGTTCGATATTGCCCTTAAATGTCCCAATACCTTCCATGTCCGAGATATGTAGCTCTCACTATCTCTTATTAGTTGTTGATTTATATATGAATTAGTAGTTTGCTTGTGGTTCCTGTATTTTGTCCTAGAATTCAGGAATGGTGTGTCATGCAGGCCAATTTGGCTTCTTAGCTTTGGTGTACTACAATAAAGTTGAAAATGTTGTCTGTGCTTGTTAGCTAATTATATATGTGAAGCTTTGTCTTTGTAAGTTCATGGGAGTGGCCTCGTTATATATATATATATATATATATATATATGGTAATAATATTAATGCATGTCATGTGAGAAGAACTTCACATCAGCTAATTGACGAATTTGTTTTCTTTATTTTGCTTAGTATTTGTTGCAACAATTTTTTTTTTTTAACTTTTAAACTTATATTTGTTAATGTACCACTTTTTAAAACCTCACATTTATTATACATGAAAATTAATTTATACATTAATTTCTCACAAATATATAAATAAACTTTCAGGAAAAACCTACATGCAAACCCATTTAATGAAAGAAGTGAAAATAATATCTCCATGTAAAAAGGTTGCTAGCATCATATTAATGAAAGAAGTGGAAAAAAAAAAGTTATGCAACATTTCTAGGGCTGTCCAGTGAGTCAATTGACCCGACCAAACTGACCAGATCCGCTTGACCCGAAGCCCAATGTGCGAGTCTGAATAGTATGGTCATTTGGATTCAAGTCATGTGCTGTTAAAAACTGAAACTTTGTTTAGCAGCATGTTGTAGTTATCTCTCAAAAAAAAAAAAAATTTGAAACTTCAATTCAAGTAGCGGGTTAAGGAATTTTAAACCCATAAAAACAAACCCGACCACTCATAAAATTTAAAAGAAAAGATTTTTGTTCTCTCTACCATTTTTATGCTTAAGACCCGAACACCATCTCTCTTTCTCTAATTTGTCTTTCTGATCTCTCTCTCAAACCCCTAACCCTAGCCTCTGCCTTACTACTGCCATAGCCAAGTTTGCCCCATTGCCACTGTCATGGGTTAAGTTTTTCTCAAACCCACTCCCTTGAAGTAAAGCTTCCCCTAATTTTCCTTGATCTTGGGAAAATCTGATGGGTGGATGTACTAAGAGCATCTCCAGCAGTGCAGGCATACTCCAAATATTAGCTATAATAGAGAATGTGAGCAAAAAAAAAAAAAACTCCAGCGGATTATGGATACCCAAATTTTTTTTTTTTTTTTTTTGGCTTATGAACAGAAGCCCATCAAGTTTGATGGGCTACTGTTCATTAGCTATTGAATTTCTTCAATAAAATATTAAAACAACCACTTTTTATATTAATTCTTTCTCTCTCCTCCAATTTTTTTTTCTCTCTCATTCTCTCTGTTGCTTTTTTTTTTTTTTTTTTCTCTCATTCTCTCATTCACCCTGTTGCCGTTGTTCTTCTTCGCTCTTCTCCGCCCACAACCTAAGAAGTAACGCCCACAACCCAAGCCGTTGCTTCTTGGATAAAAAAATTATACCAGCTACAAATTAAATCCAATTCTTAAAATAAAGTTGAATCAGAACAAGAAATATGAAAAAAAAAAAAAATAGAAGAAGAAGAAGAAGCCGATCTGACTCTGTTTCTCACATAATCCAAACATAGAACACAAAACAAATTCCAATTCTTATAAAATAAAGTTGAATCAAAACAAGCAAATACGGAAAAAAGAAAAAAGAAAAAAGAAGAACAAGCCGATTTGACCTCGGGAGGAGGACGAGCGGCGGTGGGACGGCGGATGTGGTAGTGCAAGGTGAACGCCGATCTCCCAGTCTTTCTCCTCTCTCTCTCTTTTCTCTGATGTGAAGAGCAAATGAATATGTTGGAAGGTTCTTATGGAGAAAAAGAAATAAAAGAAGGGGAAAGAGGACACGTGTGTGGAGGAGAATGAAATGAAACAATAAAAAATAATATAAAAAATAAAAAATCCTAATTGAGAAATTCTACCACAATATTTTCACAATAAATTTTAAGTAACAAATTGTTATTAGTTAATATTGGCAAGAAAAAAAATAATTTTAGTGATGAGTTCAAATTAGAACTAGTAACAACTTTCTGCATAAAATTTGTTGTGAAAGTATTGCGAAAAATATTGTAAATATAACACTTTTCATTAAAAAATATAATTGTTGGGAATAAATATAGGAAGAATAAATGATGATAAAGAATTAATAAAGAATGAATGAAGAAATAATATTTAAATGAGATAGAGAATGGGATAGAGAATCTGTTGGAAATGTATTTGAAAAAGTAGGTAGGTAAAAGCTACATGTCACTGTTCATTCTCCAAACAGTACAAAAATTTGCTGAAGTTGTTGGACATGCTCTAATATTATGATGGATGTAGATATGCAGTGATGGATGCGGTGATGGTGGGAGGAGGGAGTGGTGGCAATGCCAGTTGTCTTATTTCTCCTCTTTCTTTTAGTCTCAGGTTTGGGTCTCCTCTTTCTCTCTCTTTCTTTTAGTCTTAGATTCTGGCTTTGCGGTGTTTTTGGTGCTATTTGGTTTTAATCTCAAATATGGGTCTCTTCTTTCTCTCTTTATTTCAGTCTCAGCTCTGGGTTTGTGGTGTTTTTGGTGCTATTTGGTTTCAATCTTAGATGAGATTTGGGTTTGTGGTATTTTTGGTTTTCTTTGTATCATTTGATTTCTCCAGTTATAGATTGTGGTTGTGATTTCTGAACTGTGTTCTTTAGGTTTGGGTTTGATTTTTTTTTTTTTTTTTTTTTTTTTATCTTTAAACTTGAGATCACCAGACAACTTTGACTCGATCAACCAATGACCCAAGATATTGGGTCCGACCCGAATATTCGGTCGACCACGGGTCCAATTTTCATACACCCAATTCAATTGAGTTGGTTGCAGGTCAACCCCAAACTCGATCCGAATCGACCCGTAGACAGCCCTAATCTCTATGTAAAAAAGTTGCTAGCATCATGACCATGTTTGTGCCATGTTAGCAAACTAAGATTGGTGTGTGTTGCTAATGAAGAGACAATTGGCAACTCAGCAACAAATGATTTAAAAGTTCATAATTAGTATGATGGAATGATATATTGTTGCTTAGTCCTGTGTTGAATTTTGTAAAAGGTTCAGACGGGGGAGAGGGTTGGTTCGTCCTTGCCTCCTTGGGCTAAAAAGCCAGGTTCCAAAATACTACCCACTTGAATATCACTAGTGAGCAAGAAAACAAGAGGAAATAATGTCAGTGTCTAAAAGCGGTCTTTTTGGAGAAATTCCCACTGATAGATGAAAAATATTTCACAGATGCCCATCTGATGTCTAACCATTGATTTAACAGTAATCTATACTAGCTAGTTGATGCTTTTCACTATCCTACAAGGTACAACTTGATTTACCAAAAGAAGAAAAGAAAAAGAAGATATAACTTAAGCTTTTGCATGTGCTCGTATATTTGCCTTGTGTCCAGTGTTTCTGCTCTAATGCATTGGACACAGCATATATTAAATAACTAAATTTGATTACATTTAAGTATTGTGTCCAGTCTAATACGCCAAAACACTATAAGTTCTTATTAAAAATAAGGGTCTTGTTAATACATGTCCATGGAGCATACATTAATTAATCATTCATTTTAAAAAGCTTTTTATGAAAAATTGAAAAAAAATTGTTTAGAAAATTAGTCATTTTTTTCATTTTCCTATAAAAATGTTTCCTAAAATGGTTTACTATATGCCCTAAATGCAACGGGTTAGTAAAACCCTTAATTAAAAATATTATCTAGAATAAGGAGAATAAAACAAACAATAAGGCCCCATAAGAACTTTTCTCTCTAATAAGCACTTATTAAAGGTGTTGATAACATGTAAAATCTATGATTTCCCTTTTCGCTTTTCCCAGGGATTTATGATCCATATATCTTGGAGAGGCACAGCATAAAACCTAAAGCTCTCTCTCTTATCCAATCAAAGAGAAATGACCAAGTTGGTCCAGTCGTTCTCTGATTGCCGTCATAATTTTGAGGTCCCATTCGAGAGAAAATTCACGTGAATCGGACTGTAACAGTTTATCAGGAGCCAAGTGAGCAATGACATTTGTCCAAATGGGACATGAATTGACTTACCTTTCGTAGTTCTAGTATGTGGGCATGCACGTGGGACATCCTTAAATTGTCTAAAAGGAAACGATATATATATATATATATATATATAGTCTCTTCTATAATTTTCATTGCTGATCGATGATTGATCCGAAGAGCGAATGTTGTGACCACATTGCTTTACAATCTGAGATTCCATGTCTCAAAAAGCCTACAGATAGAAAGCACCACAATCTTTATCTAGCAAATGATTGGCTGTTAAATATTGCATCGGCATCATCAAAGCTTGCTAGGGCTGGACCTGAATCAACAGGTCCCAATTATGAGCTAATTATCCATATCCATTTTTTTTTCCCGAGAAATTATCCACATCCAATTGAAAGCATATGTCTCGAACTTTACATCCATATGTGAAAACATGAGCTTGGGGTTTAGCCCCTAAGAGCATTCGCATCAACTCTTGTAAATTTTATGTCTATCTTACATGAAAAAACCTGTTTTTTCTATTTTACACGACCACTTTTACAATACACCTACATCAGTTTATCTATTTTCCACATTTATTCAATAAAATATTCCTTATTTTACAATTTTTTATTATTACTCCCTCACTGCCCCTCTCTCTCACAGACCCAAAGCCACCATCATCACTGCCCAGCCACCATCGCCACCATCATCAGCAACCAAAAGCCATTAACCCACACAAATCAACCAAAATCAACATCAGATCAACAGCCACCATCATCAGCAACCAAAAGCCATTAACCCACACAAATCAACCAAAATCAACATCAGATCAATAGCCACCATCATCACCGCCCAGCCACCATCACCACCCACACAGATCAACAAAAATCAAAGAAAAAGCAACATCAAATCAACCCCAATCTCCACCTAAAATCAAAGAAAAAATCATTGATCGATCATCGCCGCCATCGATCATCGCCGCTATCGACCTCGCCACGCTCATCGACCATCGACCATTGATCGACCTCGCCACGCTCATCGCTGCCATCGATCATCGCCGGCACGTTGTGACCCACAGCGTCGATCTCGCCATCGATCATCGCCGCCATCGATCATCGATCATCGCCGCCACGTTGTGACCCACAGCGCCGATCTCGCCACGCTGTGAACTCCGATGGCATGCTGTGAACTCCGGTGGCACGCTTTGAACGAGAGAGTGAGAGATGTGAGATAGGTAGAGAGAACTGAGGATGAAAGTTGTGGAGAGAAAGAGAGGGCAGCGTCTGTGAGATAGATAGAGAGGGAGCTGAGTGGCAGTGAGAGAGAGAGAAAAAAAACTATTAAAAAAATATATACATGAGCTACAGTACCCGTGTAAATTTACACGGGTACTGTAGCTCGTTTATAGTTTTACACATATTTGAATGATTTTAAAAGAGTTGATGTAAAGGGTTTTTTGGTGCAAAATGTGTAAAAGTGGTCAAAATGTGTATTTTACACATTTATAAAAGACATGATGCGAATGCTCTAACCTTTGGATTTGTAGTAGAGTGTTTGAAAATTGAACGTTCTGGATTGAATTGAGAATATAATGTCAGACACTCATGACCAAATAATAAAGATAAATTATGATAGGATCTTGCTTCTTCAAGAATGAAAAGATTTTAGCTTGACACGAACAGAATCTTGAAACGCACAAGTCAGGTTGGATGAAACACCAGAGCTCAATGTAAACCTAGCGGGGGTTCTTTGATTTGAATGAGTTTGTGGAATTGACATCAATTATAGGATTTTATAAGTGCGATTAGCCACCTAACGTCTAATTGATTTTATAACCAATCTTAGCTTGTGAGGCCTCATATTCTAAAGCTAGCATGGAAACATTTGGAAACAAATTGAAGTAAGCATGGGTTCATCTATACTACTATTTTACTAATATTTAAGAGATTTCTCCTGTTTGGGATCCTCAATTTATATGCCTAAAATACCCTTTAATTCATCTATTTTTAAAGCTTAAATCATAGGGTTAAATATGTAAAATTAGTAATTTAAAAACTCCCAATTTTTAGGTAAATTAAAACTAAATAAATAAAAAGTTTTTTTCTCCTATCTCCACATTTCTCTCTTATGTTAGTTTTCAAGTACTAAAACAACTTCTTCTTTTTGAAAAAAAAAAATACTTTTTTTCCACAAATGTGCCTTACTTTTAATCACTAAACTGTTTTTTTTTTCCCACAAACGTACCTTTTTTTTTATCACTAATACAACTTCTTATTAAAATAAAAAAATAAAATAAAACTACCATGAGTAAAACATATAAATCCAAAAAATAAAAAATAAAAAGCCTCGTCGCGTGTGATGAGGATAGTATCATTTATATGTGAGAGAGGTGTTAGGAACTACCAACATTTGATTTATAGCGGTTACCAAATTTTAGTTACCCTTCTGTTTTAGCAATTCATAAGATATGACAATTGTTAATTAATTGATATTAAATGAACAAGAAAAAATATGGTGGGATCAACTTGCAGGCAACATCATCTTCTTATCAATTTGGAATTTTAATTCCTTCTCCAAAAAAAAAAAAATTGGAATTTAAATTGTGGGAATTCTGTTTGGGGTCTAGAGTTTGAATGGGCTCAAGGGGCTGTGTTCTAATGGAAGCATATTGAACAATCCATACTAGAGTCGAGTGATTATTATCAGGCTTACTTCAGTCTTGGAGAGGGGTGCTGCAATTCTAGGTTGTGCACCTTTGATTTAACTTCAATGAGCTATTTTGTGGGTCCCGAGACATTTCTCAAAGGCCTTGGAAGAGATTTTGGTCATTCAAAGGAAATTTGTGGTCAATTCGGTGTTTTAGGAGTATTTTAGTAATTTTATGTATTTGAGGCATTCCAGTAATTTTGGATATTTGATAAAGTTATTGGGTATTTGGGTAATTTGCTAGAATTCTAGGGTGTTTTGGTAAATTTTTGGGGGTGTTTAGATAATTTGGTAAAGATTGATGGGCATTTGTGTGATTATCAGTGTAGTGGACAAGATTTTAATTTGAGCAAAAGAGTGGCAGTTTGGTAAATGTAAAAATTAGATTTGGGTTTGGGTATGGGCTTAGGTTGAAATGGGCCAAGCTGATGGATCATTAGGCTTCAGCTTTTTGTTAGGCTCACGGGCTGAGTATGCTGGGGCTTGTGTGGGTTGAGATGGTGGGTTTGGCATGGATCTTAAGACAAATGGGTAGACTTAATTATTAATTAAGCTTGGTGATGGGTTTAAAGTGAGGCTGGGCTTGAATTTTTTGGGTTGGAGAGGTAAAGGAATGGGCCTGACCCAAGGTTTTCTAAATAAAACCCAATTTAGCCCATGGGATTTCATGCAAGCTAACACCACAACCCCTTTATTTTTCTCTCCTAGTCTCACTTTGGTCAACCAAGTTTCTGTTAGGACAAAGCCAGTAGGTGAATAAGAAGTTTGTGTACTCTGTGAGTATGGCTTCTCTAAGAACTTTTGACCATTTTGGTGATATATGTGGACAAAAGTGTATGTATCAATGAAGGAACAAGGTGGATGGAGCCTAGAGTGCCTTTGTTATTAATCTTTTCTTTACGAGTACTGTATCAATAATTACATATAGATCCTGTAGCCGTAGGATAGTGAAAAGAGAATAATTATGGCCATGGTTTTGTGTTGTAGGCTTTTTTGTGAAAGAGGGTTCAAAGACCTTATTTTTTTTTTTTTAGGCGGAAATATATTTTTAGTCCCTACATTTTAGGTTAATTTTTATTTTGATCTTTAATTTGATTTTATTATTATTTCAGTTTCTAAAAATAGAAAATTAATTTTATTTTGGTCTCTGTCATCAACCCACTAACAAAAAATTCTTACATTGCAGATAGAGTACCTTGTTAGCACATTAAATACTAAAGTAGCCATTAAAATAATAATAAAATATTTTAGTTTGCATTTTTTAAATGACGTCAACATTTTAAAACAATAAATAAATAAATAAACATTTAAATAAATAAAAATCATAAAAAATTAAAAACAAAATTTTGAATTTCTAAATTTTTAAATTTTAATTAATTTTTTTTTTTAATTTTAAATCATAAATTGTTTTAATTTAAATGATATTTATTTTCTTATTATCATTAGACCATTTTGAAGCTGTGATCTGGGTTTAGAGAGAGAGAGAGAGAGAGAGAGATGAGGCTGGCGGTGGTTTAGAGCAGATCTAGAGGAAGGAGGCCGGCAGTGGTTTAGAGCAGATCAGTGGTTTGGAGTAGATCAAAGGGAAATCGGTCAACTCTGCCTCCCGATCCCACACTAACGAGCTCGACCTCCCAATCTCACAGCTGTTCTAGATTACGAAATCGGTCAACTCTGCCTCGATCTCGGCCTCTATCTCGATTTGTTGATGATTTTGGCTTAGGTTTATTGGATTGAGTTTTCTCTGAGGTTTGTTGTAGATCTGATAGTGCTGGGTTTTATGATCTTTGAGGTGTTGACTTTGGGTTTTCTCTGAGGTTTGTTGTAAATCTGATGTTGCTAGGTTTGATGATCTTTGAGGTGCTGAATTTGGGTTTTCTCTGAGTTTTGATGAATTTTGGCGATTGGGTTGTGTTGATGGTGCCGGGCGATTGTGATGAATTTGGGTTTGACAATTAGATTGGGTTCATTGTTCTTCATTCTTCCTGTTAGTAGTTAATTTAATTTTTTCTTCTTGTTTTCATTTATGTTCTTGTGATCTGGGTTTAAGTTTTTGGATTGGTGGGTTTGTGTGATTGTGATGGGTTTGAGTTCTTGATGGTTGGGTTTGATCTGGGAAGAACATGAAAAACAAATTGTAAAATGAAGAACAAGTTAAAGAACATGAAGAACATTAAGAATTTTTTTTTAATTAAAATTTTTAATTAAATTAGATTTAAGGTTTTTTTTTAATTAATTTTTTTTTTGTTTAAATTTTTTGACGTGGCTTTTAATAAAAAAATTAATGTTGCCGTGTCATTTAAAAAATGCCAACTAAATTTTTTATTTTATTTTAATAGTCACGTTAGCATTTAATGTGCTAACAGGGTACTGCATCTACCACTTAGGAATTTTCTGTTAGTAGGTTGACGGGAGGGACCAAAATAAAATTGATTTTCTGTTTTTAGGAACTATAATAGTAGCAAAAATCAAATTAGAGACCAAAATAATCAACCCAAAATGTAGGGACCAAAAATGTATTTTCTCATTTTTTCTTTAATCTATTTCCATGAGCAACTTGATGCATTTAGACGCCGGCAAAATTTGAATTGAACCCTTTTATATATTTAAATAAGACTTTAAAAAAAATTAATTTAACTTTATTATCTTGTTTTAAATGCAAAATTAATAATTAACATGAATCACAACCTACCTCAACTTTATGACAATAGAAAAGAGTGGTTTCTCTTTGTCTAATGAGTTAGTGCTCTCTGGCTAAGAGAGCTCATGGAATTGATTTGGGCAAAAGATCCTACTGTAGTATTTTTAGCCGAGACACTTACAGACGAAGCAAGGCTAGAGTTCATTCAGAATAGTATTAATTTTGGCCATCGATGGGTGGTCCTTAAGGTGGGGTGTAGTGGTGGTCTGGTTCTTTATTGGAGATCATTGATCAATTTGACTATAGAGGGGTCAAACAAAATTTTTATTAATGTTGTTATTGACAAAGGTTTGGAAAGTGAATGGCGTCTAACAGGTTTCTATGGCAAAGCCGATACAACAAGATGAAATGAAGCATAGGATAAACTTAGGAGTTTGAATTCAAGACAAGAGAGGCCATGGCTGTTCTGTGGTGATTTTACTGAAATTGTTAGATAGGATGAGAAATTGGGAGGAGCAACTCAATCCTATAACCAGATGCAACAGTTTAGAGATGTGATTGATAAGTGTGACTTTATGGATTTGGGTTTTGAAGGTCCAAAATATACTTGGAGTAGGCACTTCAAAAATGGTAATTCAATATGGGGACGACTTGATAGATGTTTGGCTACTAATAGTTGGTTTCTGAAATTTCCACAAACGAAGGTGTATCACTTGAGATGCGATTCATCATATCATAATCCTATCCATATTGTTTTCTCAGGCATTTATCCTGATGGTTATAAAGATAAATGCAGCGGAAAATAAGTTTTAAAACGGATCTACTTCAATCGATATTGATAACATGCACAAAGTAAATTTCAGAATTAGAGAACAAGAGATCGTACCTTGAAGCGGTGAATTTCAAAACCTGAAGATTGAAGCACTTGGAACAACTTTTAATCTTCACTCCAATTCCACTAACGCCCAAGATGTGTGGTCTCTCGATTGGTAACAAAGGGATGACCAAAGAGTGACTTACACTCTCATACACACCACCTTTCAATGATGTTTTTCACACACATACATTTCTGTACGTTTTTCCCTTTGTATCTAACCAATTTATCTAATTGGGCTGGCCTCTTGGGCCTTTCCAATTGGGCTTAAGTGTGTGGCTTGGAGTGGGACCAAAAGGGACCAATAAGACACTAGCTCCAATGGGCCTTGGGCTTTTCTGTCAACTCTTGACAAGCCCAAAGTTACCATTAACTATTTTTAATACCACTATATAAAAATAGTTGCACTCTAGGTCTTATCTATAAATTATATCCCAAGACTTTATTATACATGCAACCCCTTCATAAAATATTCGTAGTAATACAAAGTCATAAATGTAGACTGCCACTTTGTAAATTACTACATCTTAATCCTTGAGTACCCGGTTTAATCCTTTAATGTTATTCATTATCTATTTATGAAATCCAATTCCATAAATATATACTTTAGTCTTACTAAAGTGGTTAGGCCTAACCCTCTGAATAACAAACCCATTAAACTTATCTCAAGGGAATACTTTATATCTCTGTTAAGAGACTATGAATTCCATCTTGAGAATACATGTTCCATCAACACTAAATGTGGCTACCCAACATACTGAGGTTTTGACCATTACTATAGATCTCACTCCTGATATATCAAAGCAACCTACATCTCATGATCAGGTTCATTATTCTCTCAGGATTAAGAGTTCATGCAAATACAAGTCGTGAGATTTATTATTCATATGACAGTCTTTAAGAGAATAATAAATCTCACAGCGGTCCAGTTCAATATGTCTTAACTCTTAAAACATATTAACACATCAACTAGAAGTCTCCACTTCCATGATCAAGACAAATCATCGTAGTTGATATGTTATAGTCTTCGCAGATGAAATGCCCAATTTCATCACCGACTACGAACTATAATTCTGAGTTTACAAAGAACTTGTGATTTATATCTTCTGTGACTCTTCACATAAATCACATACTATGCATCTCATGGACTATATGATAATGTCTTAATATTCATGTTACCATTATTTCAGATAATAATAAAACAAATTTATTAAACATAATATTAAGTCATACATAATGTCAAACACGATGTCACACTTAATATCATACATAGCATCTTACAATAGGATTCAAGGGCACCAATCCTAACAATCTCCCACTTGCCCTAAAGACTATTGTGCACTAATGTAACTCCCATTCTTTCCAAATGCGACTCAAAAATCCTTTGAGGCAAAGCTTTAGTAAATGGATCTGCCAGATTGTTTGCACTTTCAATCTTTGCTACCACCACATCTCCACGAGCAACAATATCTCGAATGATATGGTACTTCCTCTCAATGTGCTTTCCTTTCTTGTGATTCCTTGGATCTTTAGATTGTGCAACTGCTCCACTGTTATCACAAAACAATGTGATTGGAACTTGCTCCATTCTTATTACACCAAGGTCAGAAAGGAACTTCTTGAGCCATACAGCTTCCTTTGCTGCTTCACAAGCAGCAAAATATTCTGCCTCCATGGTGGAGTCTGCAATACAAGATTGCTTAATACTCCGCCAACTAATGGCTCCACCTCCCAAGGTGAAAACACATCCTGAAGTGGATTTTCTGAAATCTAGATCCGATTGAAAATCTGAATCTGTATAGCCAATGGGAATCAAATCCTCACAATGGTAAACAAGCATGTAATTTCTCGTTCTCCGTAGATACTTGAGAATATGCTTTACAGCTTGCCAATGTTTTGGTCCTGGATTTGATTGATATCGGCTGACCATGCCAACTGAATAGCAGATATCGGGCCTAGTACAAAGCATGGCATACATGAGACTTCCTACTGCAGAAGCATAAGGAACTTGTCTCATCATTTCTTCTTCCTCTTGAGTCTTAGGCCTTTGGTCATCAGACAGAGGAACTCCATGTCTGAAAGGAAGCAATCCTTTCTTGGAGTTTTGCATGCTAAACCGTTCTAGAACCTTATCTATATATCCAGCTTGTGATAAGCCTAACATCTTATTCTTGCGATCTCGCCAAAGCTTGATCCCTAGAATAAAGTTAGCCTCACCCAAGTCCTTCATATCAAATTGGCTTGACAACCAAACTTTTACCGATGACATTACCCCTACATCATTTCCAATGAGTAGAATATCATCAACATAAAGCACTAGGAACATTACTACTTTATCTTGATGTCTTTTGTACACACATGGTTCATCAAGATTTTGTTCAAAACCAAATGTCTTGATTGCTTGATCAAATCTGATGTTCCATGACCTAGATGCTTGCTTAAGTCCATAAATGGACCTTTGCAACTTGCATACCATATGCTCTTGATTTTTTGCTATGAAACCTTCCGGTTGCATCATATAGATTTCCTCTTCAAGATTGCCATTAAGAAATGCAGTCTTGACATCCATTTGCCAAATCTCATAATCAAAATGAGCAGCAATAGATAAGAGAATTCTGATAGATTTAAGCATTGCTACTGGAGAAAAGGTTTCATCATAATCAATACCTTCCTTTTGTGTATACCCTTTCGCCACTAGCCTTGCTTTAAAGGTTTCAACCTTTCCATCTATCCCTCTCTTCCTCTTGTAAACCCATTTGCAACCAACAGGTTTAATGCCATTAGGCGCCTTTACAAGATCCCAAACTTGATTGGAATACATGGAATCTAATTCAGATTTCATAGCTTGGACCCAATGATGTGCATCTATATCATTTATAGCTTCATCATATGTGTAGGGATCCGATTCAACCTCTTCTGAGATAGCTTCATAAGTTTCTCCCAAACCTATGAATCTTATAGGAGGCCGAACAATTCTCCCACTACGACGAGGCACCTGAGTACTAGACATGTCATGAGTAGTATCTAGTGGTGTATCTAATACAGCCACATCATCCCTAGTTTCATCTATTGGTTGCACATTTACAGGTTCATTCATTTCAGCCAACACAACTCTACTTTTAGGAGTAAAACTATTCATATAGTCATTTTCCAAGAACTTAGCATTTGTACTAACAAAAACTTTGTTATCTTTATGACTATAGAATAAATAACCCCTAGTTTCTTTCGGATAACCTACAAGCAAACACACTTCTGATTTTGGTTCCAATTTATTAGGCTTCCCTTTTAAAACATGTGCTGGACAACCCCAAATATGGAGATATTTCATACTAGGCTTACGCCCACTCCATAATTCCATGGGTGTTTTGGGAACAGATTTTGATGGAACTAAATTTAAAAGATGTATTGCTGTGTTTAAGGCATAACCCCAAAAAGAAATCGGTAAAGTTGAGTAACTCATCATGGACCTAACCATTTCTAAAAGAGTCTATTCCTTCTTTCTGCTACACCATTTTGTTGTGGAGTTCCAGGTGCAGTCAACTGGGATACAATCCCATTCTTAGTTAAGTAATCCTTAAAATCCCCAAGAAGGTATTCGCCACCACGATCAGATCGAATGGCCTTTATGCGTTTACCCAATTGATTCTCTACTTCAGCCCTAAACTCTTTGAACTTTTCAAAGGCTTCGGACTTCCGTCTCATTAGGTACACATAACCATACCTTGAGTAATCATCAGTGAAAGTAATGAAATACTCATAGCCACCTCTTGCTTGGATTGACATAGGACCACAAACATCATAATGCACTAGCTCTAGCAAATCTTGGGCTCTTCTACCTTTTGCATTAAAAGGTCGTTTGGTCATTTTACCTTCCAAACAAGATTCACAAACTGGAAATTCATCAAAGTCCATGGGCTCTAAGAGTCCATCTTTGATCAGTCTTTGAATCCTATTTGAATTAATATGACCCAAACGCAAGTGCCAAAGATATGCTTCACTAGTGGAAGGAAACTTTCTCTTTAATGATTTTACATGAGAGTTATTATCTAATTCAGAATTATATAATTCATGCTTATCAGGAGTTAAAATATAAAGACCATCCACAATATTGCCAGAACAGATAAACAATTTATCCTTCTTTATTACAACATTGTCTTTCAGGATAACACAATATCCATGTTTACCTAAGTAAGTAGCTGAAATTAAATTCCTACGAACATTAGGTACATACAAACAGTCTTCTAATATTAGAACTCTAGATTCAAAACATAAATTACAAACACCAACAGCTATAACTGGAATCTTGCTCCCATCAGCCAAAGTAAGAAACAACTCCCCTTCTTTAAGCTTTCTGGTCTCCTGGAACCCCTGCAAGGAATTGCAGATATGATTAGTACAACCTGAATCCACACACCAGGAATCCGTGGGATTCTGTACCAAACATATTTCAAGAAGGAAAGTATTAATTATACCTTTGTTCTTGGCAGCCTTAAATATTGGACAATTTCTCTTCCAATGTCCTTTCTCACCACAATGGAAACACTTTCCTTTGATCTTCTTTCCTTTATCAGCAACCCCTAAGGCAATTTGTTTACCCTCTTGCTTGGTAAAGTCCTTCTTCTTCTTTTTCTTACCCTTGCCTTTCGACTTAGGTTGAGAAGTAGAAGCTTCACCAACATTGGCTTCAACATGGGAAGTACCAAGAATGCCTTCTGCCGCTACCAATTCATTCATTAATTCAGACAAGGTATAAATCTTTTTATTCATATTATAGTTTAGTTTGAATTCCTTGAATGATTCCGGTAGCGACTGGAGTATCATATCCACTTGGGATTCTCCATCTATATCGGCACCTAAAACTTCCAATGTATTCAGGTTAGAGATCATTGTAAGACAATGCTCTCTCACTGAACTTCCTTCAGCCATTCTGGTATTATAAATTTGCCTCATGGTCTCTTGCCTTGCAGAACGGCCTTGCTCACCAAACATCTCCTTCAATCTTTGCATTATGTCTGAAGCTAGTTCTACATCCTGCATTTGATGCTGTAGAACATTTGAGATAGATGCTAGGATGTAGCACTTGGCCATCTCATTAGATTTCTGCCAACGATCATATCGTTGTTTTACCTCAGGAGGTGCATCTAATGAAGGAAAGCTAGGACATGGATTAGTAAGAACATACTTATGCTCTTCAGCAGTAAGAACAATGTCCAGATTTCTTTTCCAGTCAACATAGTTGGATCCAGTCAGTTTGTTTTGATTAAGAATAGTTACAAGTGGGCTAAAAGATGCCATGTTCTTAATCTGAAAACAATAAACATGAATATAATTAATAAATTGGACATTATCTATTTAGCATATAAACATATAGTATGGAACCTTAATAAAACCATAATATAATATATGCAACGACAACCCAATCCCGTAATTAATATTCCTCGGAAGCGAGGTCATACCAATCACTATGATCAGGCGAGAATTATTCTCATTATTAATGCTATCATGGTAACTCTTACCAAACAAAAATAATTTGCCGCTATTCCTTTAGCCTCTAAGTAATAATGACATAGCTCCGAAGGGAGGTTAACATCACACTTAGTCTAGTGTACACCATTGTCTAGAATCAATGTGAATCACCAAGTAACTCCACGGAAGCGTGGTCGTTCTCAATGTAAAAACACATTTCATCTATCTTTAAGAAGTTTAACCTGTAGTACCATGAATCAATCACCCTCCGAAGGGAGCAAGGCATATACGCCAAGGCGAGGTGCTTAATCACACTACTTTAAACCGACAATGGAGGCCGTGAGATGCAACCCTTGTATCTCTCTCCCACTAGATGTCTTTAAAATAAAGGTTTTTAATCTCAAAACATGCATAATCTAATTACACATTATCTTAGTACTTATACATGTGAAAACACTTAGAAAATAATTCTGATTTTCTTTCTTTCGATCGATCCAAAATGCCCCTCGATCGATCGAAAAAATTAAGAAATTCGAACTTGATCCTCTGACTCTTTCGATTGATACTCGATCGACTCTCGATCGATCGAAAAACAAATTCGATCGATCGACTAACAATCGAAGATCTATCGTTCTAAAGAATCTGATCACTGTCTGATTCGATCAATCGAAATTAATTTTCGATCGATCGAAAATCGCGAAACTTGAATTTCCAGAAATTTTTCTAAGACAGTTTTCTTCGTTTTTCATGAACAAACAACTTTCAAACGAACATGCTTGAACAGAAAATGATGTCAAAACTGAAATTCATTGATGTTAAAGTCTTAAAGATCAATTTAACATACTTAAATTCAAATTTAATCAACATCACAACATCAATTTCAGTCTTCATCAAATCATAGTTTCAATAACATGCAGAAAATTAAAACACAATCTTCTAACAATATGAAACTATCATCTCCAATTCTAAAACTCACAAAACATGTTAAACAATACGAAATTGAAGACCGCTCTGATACCATTTGATGGTTATAAAGATAAATGCAGCGGAAAATAAGTTTTAAAACGGATCTACTTCAATCGATATTGATAACATGCACAAAGTAAATTTCAGAATTAGAGAACAAGAGATCGTACCTTGAAGCGGTGAATTTCAAAACCTGAAGATTGAAGCACTTGGAACAACTTTTAATCTTCACTCCAATTCCACTAACGCCCAAGATGTGTGGTCTCTCGATTGGTAACAAAGGGATGACCAAAGAGTGACTTACACTCTCATACACACCACCTTTCAATGATGTTTTTCACACACATACATTTCTGTACGTTTTTCCCTTTGTATCTAACCAATTTATCTAATTGGGCTGGCCTCTTGGGCCTTTCCAATTGGGCTTAAGTGTGTGGCTTGGAGTGGGACCAAAAGGGACCAATAAGACACTAGCTCCAATGGGCCTTGGGCTTTTCTGTCAACTCTTGACAAGCCCAAAGTTACCATTAACTATTTTTAATACCACTATATAAAAATAGTTGCACTCTAGGTCTTATCTATAAATTATATCCCAAGACTTTATTATACATGCAACCCCTTCATAAAATATTCGTAGTAATACAAAGTCATAAATGTAGACTGCCACTTTGTAAATTACTACATCTTAATCCTTGAGTACCCAGTTTAATCCTTTAATGTTATTCATTATATATTTATGAAATCCAATTCCATAAATATATACTTTAGTCTTACTAAAGTGGTTAGGCCTAACTCTCTGAATAACAAACCCATTAAACTTATCTCAAGGGAATACTTTATATCTCTGTTAAGAGACTATGAATTCCATCTTGAGAATACATGTTCCATCAACACTAAATGTGGCTGCCCAACATACTGAGGTTTTGACCATTACTATAGATCTCACTCCTGATATATCAAAGCAACCTACATCTCATGATCAGGTTCATTATTCTCTCAGGATTAAGAGTTCATGCAAATACAAGTCGTGAGATTTATTATTCATATGACAGTCTTTAAGAGAATAATAAATCTCACAGCGGTCCAGTTCAATATGTCTTAACTCTTAAAACATATTAACACATCAACTAGAAGTCTCCACTTCCATGATCAAGACAAATCATCGTAGTTGATATGTTATAGTCTTCGCAGATGAAATGCCCAATTTCATCACCGACTACGAACTATAATTCTGAGTTTACAAAGAACTTGTGATTTATATCTTCTGTGACTCTTCACATAAATCACATACTATGCATCTCATGGACTATATGATAATGTCTTAATATTCATGTTACCATTATTTCAGATAATAATAAAACAAATTTATTAAACATAATATTAAGTCATACATAATGTCAAACACGATGTCACACTTAATATCATACATAGCATCTTACAATAGGATTCAAGGGCACCAATCCTAACATATCCTCCTACTCAGAAAAAAGTATTTCGATTTAAGGAGATGTGGTTGTCAAACACGGGGTGTGAGGAAGTGTTTCAAGCAGCATGGACCAGTGTTGGTGATTTTAGGTCTAAGGAAGCTATTTTGCCTAAAGTAGAAAAATGTGGGAAAGACTTGAGTTGGTGGAATAAAAATGTTTTTTGGTAATGTGAGAAGGGAATTGGACCGCTTGAAGAAGAATCTAGCTAAGGCCAAAATTGAAGCCATGACTGGTGGCAACAACTTTCAGATTAGGCAGATTAAGAGGGAG
This sequence comes from Quercus ilex subsp. ballota, assembly GCA_032727855.1. Taxonomy (NCBI): domain Eukaryota; kingdom Viridiplantae; phylum Streptophyta; class Magnoliopsida; order Fagales; family Fagaceae; genus Quercus; species Quercus ilex. The sequence goes on from CM064919.1 coordinate 24,252,687, forward strand.
ATTGAGGTGTCGTTGGAGAGAGAAGCTATTATGTGGGTTCAACGGTCAAGAATGCCATGGGCGAGGTAAGGAGATCGGAATACCAAATATTTTCATAGTTGTGCTACAAGGAGATATAAGGAAAAATGTGATTGAGGGAATTAAAGATGAAGATGACAAATGGAGAGACCAACCAATTGATATATCTACAGTTTTGGTAAATTACTACAAGAACCTATTTACCTCAACTAAGCATATTATGCCCCAAAATGTTTTATCATGTGTGCCCCCTATTATTGATGATGAGATGAATGCCGCACTAAGCCAAGAGTTTAATGCAAAAGAAGTGGAGGATGCATCACACCAAATGGCACCACTCAAAGCTCCCGGATTGGATGGAATGCCCCCACTTTTCTACCATAATTTTTTGGGGCACAATACGGCAGGATGTCACTACCTCCATTTTGGCATGGCTGAATTCAGGTACCTTACCTACCTCACTAAATCACACTTTTATCACTCTCATACCTAAAACAAATAAGCCCGAATATGGCTCACCAATTCCACCCAATTAGTCTTTGTAATGTGCTATACAAAATCAACTCCAAAGTCCTAGCCAACTGTTTGAAAAAACTACTACCATCCATTATCACTAAACACCAATCAGCTTTTTCAAAGGATAGATTAATTTCTTATAATGTCCTTGTGGCTTTTAAGACCCTTCATAGTTTGCAAAATTATGAGTCTATAACTCATGGTTTTATGGCAATAAAATTGGATATGAGTAAGGCTTATGATAGGGTAGATTGGGATTTCCTAGAAAAATTGATGAGACAAATGGGTTTTAATGAGAGATGGATCCATTTGATTATGGGGTGTGTAAAAACAGTTTCATATTCGGTATTGGTGAATGGAGAGCCTTGTGGTATGATTCAGCCTACTCATGGGATTAGACAAGGTGACCCACTGTCACATTTTCTTTTCCTGCTTTGTACTAGAGGCCTAAATGGGTTAATCAAGAGAGCAGAAAATAATGGAGAAATACATGCTTTTTCACTTTGTAGGAGAGGACCTAAACTAACCCATATGCTTTTTGCAAATGATAGTCTTCTCTTTTGTAAGGCAACTCCATAAAAGAATGTGGCAAGGTGTTGGAAATTTTGAATATGTATGAGGAGGCATCGGGGCAAAAAGTCAATAGAAGCAAAACTGCATTATTCTTTAACAAGTGCACTTCAATAGAAACAAAGCATGATATCAAGGTGGCTCTTAGCGTTCTGAAAATTATGCAATATGAGAGGTACTTGGGTCTTCCTTCTTTTGTTGGTAAGGGGAAAAAAGCAAGTTTCAATTATATCAAAGAGAAAATATGGAGAAAGTTACAAGGATGGCAAGGCAAATTGCTCTCTCAAGCAAGAAGGGAAGTGTTACTGAAGTCAGTTATACAAGCTATCACCACCTACTCTATAGGTTGTTTTAAATTACCCATTGGTTTGTGTAATGAAATTGAAGCCTTAATTAAAAAATTTTGGTGGGGACAATGAGATGACCGAAGAAAGATTCATTGGGTTAAGTGGGAAGAAATGACAAAGTCCAAAATGGTGGGTGGAATGGGTTTTAGAGATCTAACAATGTTCAATGACTCTTTAGTAGCAAAGCAAGCTTGGCGACTTTTGCACAACAAAATATCTCTATTTTATAAGGTGTTTAAGGCCCGCTTTTTCCCAAACACTACAATTATGGATGCTGTCGACTCAAGAATGGGATCCTATGCTTGGAAGAGTATTCTTAGAAGAAGGGACATTATTCAAATAGGAGCAAGATGGAGGGTTAGAAATGGAGAGAATATAAATATCTGGCAACACAGGTGGTTATTTCCCATCTACCACATAGACGACTATGCAAATTCCATAGTGATGATGTCGAAAAAATCACCAATGAATCACACGTTGCTCACACGCCTAAAAAGTCACCTGCACAGCAAGAAAGAGAAAACCTGCAGAGAGCACCGGAGTGGTGCCGGCCAAATACCCTTCGAATGTCAAGTTAGAATCTTTTACAATTCCAGAGTGCTAGAGATGGTCAATTAGGCGTACCTCGATTTGTGAGGGTATTGGAGCTTTTATAGTGGTCGAAGATTGACCTCTCTTCCTTGAAGTAAAAGTCTTTTCCTTATAGGAGTCTCCTTTAACAATCTCAAACGTGATGAACAAGACTTTTCCTTATGGAGAAGATCTCCATTAATGCGCATATCTTTTAGAATCCTCTTTGCCTTAGAATTCCATTTATACTAGGATTTTGAGATGTCCAAGCGTGGGCCGCAAGAGTTCCTTTCCTAGGGCTCCTTGAAGATAATTGATTCGGACACAGCATAAATGTTCGACCCGTTGATGTGGAGCCCGTCCGCAAGGGGTCCGTCCGATATGGGTGATTTGAGTCGATCCGTCATATAAGTGTAGAATTTTTCCTTTTCAGTTGCCCTCTTCACCTCATGAGTCTGTCATGATGGACTCCTGGGGTGACGACTAATTAAGGACTTCGTGAATAACACATGATTCTAACAGCCTGGCCTGAAAACCATTAGGTCGTACGACACATGTCACATCTTCATTGGTTCTTTTCTAAGACCGAAACGACGCTTCGTCTTCCGTGCACTCCCCCTATATATACCACTCTCCTTCATTCATTTTTACACTTTTTGCAAAGAATACTCTGTCAGAGCACAACCGTCACCTTTGTCAGAGACCACTCCGTCCAACTACTACATTCGTCAGCAACTTTCCCCATCATCTTGTTAACTTTGTAAGTACACCTTATGTGTTTCTTTTCCGTTAAATATACTATTTATTTTTCTAGATTTATAACCCGTCACCTTTCTCTAGATCCGTCATAGTCTCAGGTTTTGTCATCCTATGTAGGCTATGTCTAGTGCGTCAAGTAATCAATCCTTTGTCCGTGACGGGGCGAACTACGAGGATGTTCACCTGTCAGGTCACAAAGACCAACTCAGTCCTGGAGAAGATAGGAGTCCATCCGCCTCTTCCTAGTCCTCAACAAATGAGGATATGGAGACGGCCGAGTTAGAGGAAAGTTCTAAGGATAGTGAGGAAGAACCAATTCAGGCCTTCATATGAGCTGGGGGACCTAGGGAGTTCATCATGCTTCCGGAGTGGACGGTGAACGCCTTTGTATCTTCCATCAAAGAAAAACACTTTAATACACTTAGAGCAAATTACCAAATTCCTGCCACTGTCCCCATCCGTCTGCCTTACAAGTCAGAGAGATGCTACTGCGAAGGGGTGGCAGGTCTCGGGGTGTACGAGCAAATGCTGAAAGCAGGGCTCAGGTTTCACGTTAAGCTCCCTTCACCGTCAGCTTCTTAAGTACCTAAGCCTGTCTGTCAACCAAATATCTCCTAATGCCTGGAAGGTCTTCATAGCCATGGAGGTCCTCTATGGGGCCATGATAGACGGTGCCAGGAGGTTGACGGTGCGAGAATTCCTCCACTACTACCGCCCTGATGAAATAGATAAATCAAAGGGGATATATAGTTTTGTAGCTAGGAGTCCATTGTTGAAAGTCATCTATGACACACCAGACTCTAATAGGGACTGGAAGAGTCGCTATTTTTTCTTAGAGGGTGGCGAATGGATGTGTCATCCAGGGGATACGGATCATATGCTCGTCGACACAAGTTGGGGGGTGTTAAACCCGTCTGGTATGAGTCCGTCCTAGTGTTGAATCAGCCATTTAGTGTCACAATTTATTAACACTTTTTAACCGTCCACCTTCTATTTTGTAGCCAGGGGACGTCCACAAGTAGATCTGGAAGAGTTCAGTGTTTTGGAGAAATTTTTTAAGAAAACCACGAAGGAGGAAAGGACCTGGGCGAAACTGGTCACACCTGATACCATCTTCTGGTATTGTGACGGGCTTGAACCTTCACCTGCTGCAAGAAAATACAAAGCTAGAATCCGTCAACGTAAGTCCGTCACCTTATTATTCTCTGATAGTTTTTAATTTCTAGTTAACTAACCTCCTCCTTCGGCTTCTATAGAGATGGACGATGCTAAGAGAAGAGCTTTGATCAAAGCAAATGTTGCAAAGAAAAAGGAGTCCGTCGATGCAGACCCAAAAGGGACGGGCTCAAGCACCCAGGCCCAAAAAAGGAAGTACCTGCCTAAAGTGGACCGTCTACCTAAAAAACCCAAAATCCCCCTAGACCCCGTCTTAGGGTTAATGGCTGGGGGAACAAAGACGGTTACCTCAGCCAAGCCTGGGGCAGGTAAAGGCTTTATGAAAGGTCCGTCGGCCCAGCAGGAAAATCCACCACCTCCCCTTTTGCGAGAATATTCTAAGTATGCTCTGGAGAAGTTATCGTCCATCATCACTTTTGAGGATTATGAAGATTTAAGCAATCACTCAACGGAGGCGATGGGTGAGACGGGACTATTCAGCATCGCACAGGTAATAGTCCGTCCACTTATAAATCCGTCATCATTCCTTTTTTTTTTTTTATTGAGACTTAACTGCTACTCCTAATGTGTCAGGCTATGATAATGATAAAGGGTCTTATGGGACGGTGCCTGAACCGTGAGACCTCTTTAAACCGTCTTCGTGGCAAATTTAAGGAGACGGAGGAGGAGTTGGACGAGCTTAAGACTTGGAAAGTTATACAATTGCAAAAGTTGGCGATGGCGGAGAAAGCAAGGGATGAATTTCATTAAAGGACGGAGGAGCTAAAAAAGGCCCTGGAAGAGAAGGAGAAGGCTATCCTTCTGGCAAAGGATGTTGCTGTACGAGAGTACCGTGACTCTGACAACCTTCTAGCCGAGCTAGGTATTTCCTATGGTGACGGCTTCGATGATGCCATTCGCCAAGTAAAGTCCATATATCCCAAGCTTAATTTATCAACCGTCAAGATCAACGACCAGGAACAATCACAAGTCCAGCCCGTTCCCTCTGAGAACACAGAGGAGTTGTTTGGTGAAGAGGCTCTCCTCAACAATTCCTAAAATGAAGCGGTCAACGTCGAGGTGCAGGATGAACAAGCCCGTCAGCCAACGGATGTGGTGGATAAGGATGGAACCTCGGCGTCTGCGCAGCAATATTTATTTTTTAGAATGTTGGCAGAACAATTTTGTAAACACCTGTCATAATTTTGGGATCATGTAGACTTTTCCCCATTTGGGTTATTGTTTTATATTTATGCTTCACATGGGACCGTCATGTTTAATGAATCCGTCTTTCTTGCGGAATATTTGTTTTTGCGAAGTTTATTTAATTTACATCTGTCGAGTTAGGCTTATTATTTTTACCTTCTTTGGATGAATCGTCCATCTAGTGGACTTCAATTTATATCCGTCTACTTTGAGGAATCTGAACTTTTTTCTTTTTACTGTTGTCCGTCCATTTTGTGGACAGATTGATCCGTCTATCTTGTGTACATAGTTTGGTCCATCCATTTTTGGACTTGGAGCTTTTTATCCTTTCGGGATGATCCGTCCATCTTGTGGACTTTGTTATTTTTCATCCTCTTGGAATGATCCGTCCATCTTATGGACTTAGAATTTTTCATCCTCTTGGGATGATCCGTCTATCTTGTGGACTTTAGAATTTTTCATCCTCTTGGGATGATCCGTCTATCTTGTGAACTTGGAATTTTTCATCCTCTTGGGATGATCCGTCCTCTTTTGGACTTGGAATTTTTCATTCTCTTGGGATGATTCGTCCATCTTGTGGACTTAGTTTGATCCGTCCACTTTTGGTCTTGGAATTCTTCATCCTCTTTGGATGATCTGTCCATCTTGTAGACTTAGAAATTTTCATCCTCTTGGGATGATCCGTCCTCTTTTGGACTTGGAATTTTCATCCTCTTGGGATGATTCGTCCATCTTGTGGACTTAGAATTTTTCATCCTCTTGGGATGATCCGTCCTTTTTTGGACTTGGAATTTTCATCCTCTTGGGATGATCTGTCCTTTTTTGGATTTAGTTTGATCGGTCCATTATTGGACTTTGTAAATTATGTAGGAAAAACACAATAGTGTCTGAATATTTCTCTTATTGAAAGAAAACCATGTAGAAAAAAAAGGTACCTGCCCCCTTGGGCTTAAAAAGGCACTTGTAGAAAGAATTGTTTGAAGTAAAAACTAGCAATAGCAAATTTAAATAATAGAAGAAGAAAAAAAATTGTTCGAAGTAAAAACTAATAAAAACTCAGTAATAAACTGGAAATTGGGGGAGCGTCGATGCTCTTCATGTCGTCTCTACTAGTAGTATCACCATAGGTGCTCCGTGTTCCATGGGTGTTGCAGCTTCTGTCTGTCCAGATTTTCGAGGTGGTAGGTCCCTTTCCTTTGCCAAGATGAGATCCTATACAGTCCTTCCCAGTTAGGGCCGAGCTTTCCTTGTGAAGGATCTCTAGCAACTCCCATTACCTTCCGTAGCACAAGATCTCCGATCTGGAAGTCTCTATGTCTGACATTGGAGTTGTAGTATTTTGCCATGAGGTTCTGGTATCGCGCCAACCTCTGCTCTGTTGTAGCCTGGACCTCGTCCACCAAGTCTAGCTGAAGCCGCAAGGCCTCTTCGTTCTTATCCTCATTGTAGTTCTCCACCCGATAGCTCGTAAGCCCTACCTCCGATGGGATAATAGCATCACTTCCATATGCTAGCCGAAACGGCATTTCTCCAGTAAGTGTTCTTGCTGTAGTACGATATGCCCACAAGACGCTTGGTAGTTCATCAGGCCAAATGCCCTTTGCCTCCTCGAGCAGGGTTTTGATTATCTTGAGCAAGGATCGGTTTGTGACCTCGACTTGTCCGTTGGCCTGTGGGTGTGCAGGCAAAGAGTAATAATTCTTGATACCCAGCTCCGAACAGAAGTCCCTATATGCGCTGTTGTCGAACTGTTTTTCATTGTCAGAGACAAGCACTCTTGGTATCCCATACCTGCAGATAATATGCCTCCAAACAAAGCTTCGAATATTTTTCTCCGTGATAGTGGCTAGGGCCTCTGCTTCCACCCACTTGGTGAAGTAGTCGATACCAACTACCAGAAATTTTAGTTGCCTTACCGCTGTCCAGAAGGGGCCCATGATGTCTAGTCCCTATTGGTCGAATGGCCAAGAGGCCGTCATGAGTGTCAGCTCCTCGGTTGGTTGCCTGATCAGATTACTGAACCTCTGACATTTATTGCAAGTCTTGACATAGGCTTACACGTCCTTTTGCATTGTAGGCCAATAGTACCCTGCTCGGATCAATTTGTGCACTAAGGATCGTGCCCCTAAATGGTTTCCATAGATACCCTCATGGACTTCTCTCATTACGTAGTCTGCTTCCTCGTGACCCAAACACCTCAGGTATGGTCATGAGAATCCCCTTTTGTATAAGACATTATTGATTAGCACAAATCGTGAGGCTTGGACTTTCAGTTTCCTGGCTGTGTCTTTTCCGTCTGGTAATGTGCCCGTCTTCAGGTAGGCTATTAATGGCGTAGTCCAATTGCTCTTAGAATTCACCTCCTGCACTTTAGTTCCGTCATCAATAATTGAGGAAACTTGGACAAATGACAATACCTGATCGAGGACTAGCATAAATTCTGCAGAGGCTGCTTTTGCCAGATGGTCGACACATTCGTTCTCCTCTCTTGGGATTTGAACGAATCTAACTTCGAGGTTGCCGATCCAATTCTTGACTTTTTCCAAGTACTTTTTCATCCTTTCATTTTTGCATTCATAGATGCCATTAATCTGACTTGTTATTACCTGGGAATCGCAATGTACGACCATGTTTTCAACACTAGCTGCCTTTGCAAGGTCTAATCCTGCCACCAATGCTTCATACTCGGCCTCGTTGTTGGTCGTTGGGAAGTCCAGTCGAATCATGAATTCGATTTTATCTCCATCAGGGGTTTGGATCACCACACCAGCACCTCCAGCTTGCCTATTTGAAGATCCGTCCGTGTAGATGCTCCATTGTCTGAGGGCGTCTGCCCCCTTTCCTTCTAATGGAGTATATTCAGCGATGAAGTCTGCCACAGCTTGTCCTTTTATTGCAGTCTGCCGGCGGTACTGTATATCAAACTCGCTCAGCTCTATTGCCCACAGAGCCATTCGTCCGGCAGCCTCAGGGCTGCTCATGGCTCTTTTTAGAGGCTGATCCGTCAAGACAATGATGGCATGGGCCTGGAAGTATCGCTTGAGTTTTCGGGCTGCAGTTACCAGTGCGAAGGCCAATTTCTCCATCTGGGGGTACCTCTCTTCTGCCTCCTGGAAACCCCTACTTACGAAATATATGGGTAGTTGAGATCCTTCCTCTTCTCTTACTAAGGCCGCGCTGACCGCCGCTTGCGAAACCGCTAAGTAGAGGTAGAGTTCTTCCCCTGGTTTGGACGGGCTGAGCAATGGTGGAGAGGCAAGGTATTTCTTCAGGTCTTCAAATGCTTTCTGGCACTCGTCCGTCCACTCAAAAGATTTTCTCAAGCTGCAGAAGAATGGCAGACATTTGTCCGTCGCTTTAGAGACGAACCTGTTTAAGGCTGCAATTTTGCCATTCAAGCTTTGCACCTCTTTCACTGTCCTCAGTGGTCTTAACTCCATGATGGCCCGTATCTTTTCCGGGTTGACCTCTATACCTCTTTAGGATACCATGAATCCTAAGAATTTTCCCGCTGTTACTCCGAACACGCACTTGCTTGGATTCAGCTTCATGTTGTATGACCGAAGGGTGTCGAACGTCTTTTGGAGGCCGTCTAGGTGGTCATTTTCGCGCAAGCTCTTTACCAGAGTATCTATTCGAGGGAGGGGGTAGCTGTCCTTCGGGCATGCTCTGTTGAGGTCCGTGAAGTCGACGCACATTCGCCACTTCCCGTTAGCCTTCTTGACCTTAACTACGTTCGCCAGCCAGTCTGGGTAATATACTTCTCGAATAAAGTCCACTTCTAGTAGTTTCCTGACCTCTTCCGCTATCGCTCTGTCTCGTTCCTGAGCAAACACTCGCTTTTTCTGTCGGACGAGTGAGGATGCGGGGTTCACGTTGAGCTTGTGAACCATGACTGAGGGATCAATCCCGGGCATGTCCTCGTGACTCCACGCGAATACGTCTTGATTTGTCCTGAGGAATTCTGCAAGGCCTTAACGTATTGGTTGGCTGGCCAACGTCCCCATCCTAGTCGTTCGTTCAGGCCTTGATTCATCGAGTGTTATCTCTTCTAATTCTTCAACCGGCTCCGCTATGGCCCGTTGCTCCTCTATACACATGGTCTGCTGTTGGTCTTCCATTTCTAGCATGTCAATGTAGCATTCACTTGTGGCCACCTGGTCTCCTTGCAACTCCCCAATCCCATACTCTGTTGGGAACTTGACCATTAGGTGGTATGTCGATGTTGCTGCCTTTCACGAGTTTAGTGTGGGTCGTCCGAGGATGGCATTGTAAGCAGATGAACAGTCGACCACAAGGAATGTTACTTCCTTGGTGATTTGTTGGGGATGTTTGCCTACTGTTACCTAAAGCATGACCGCACCTAATGGGAATATTCTTGTTCCCCCAAAGCCTACTAACGGGGAGTTCGTCGGTATCAGTCTTTCTTTGTCTATTCTCATTTGCTGGAACGCTGGGTAGTACAAAATGTCTGCCAAGCTACCATTGTCGACCAACACACGATGCACGTTGTAGTCTCCTACACGTATGCTGACAACGAGCACATCGTCATGAGGATGATGAAGACGCCGCGCATCTTCTTCCGATAACCCAATGATGGGGCTTTCCTTCCGTGCTATCTTCGATACGGGGCCCGTCAGCTGGACGTTATGGACTGACCTAAGGTAGGTCTTTCGAGCCTTTTTGGACGACCTTGTAGTAGCGGTTCCCCCTACAATCATCCTTATGTCTCCTACACGGGGTCTTTGACGCTCATTATCCCGTCGGGGGGTGTGCTCTTGGGGATTTGGGTCCGTCTTCTCCTTACTGACAAACTTCTGTAACTTTTCTTGTCTGATGAGGGCCTCAATCTATTGCTTTAAGTCGTAGTAATCAGACATGTCATGACCGTGGTCACGGTGGAAACAGCAGTACCTGTCTCTAGACTGCTTACTTGGATCACTTTTGAGTTTTCCTGGAAATGTTAGAGCCCCCTCATTCTTGATCTGCATTAGGACTTGGTCTATTGGGGCATTCAATGGGGTGAAACTTGTAAACCTTCTTCCTGGGGGCTTAGGGCGCCTTTCGTCCCTTCGGTCTCCTGTTTTGGGTTTCTTCCGTTCTTGGTCCTGCCGTGTGTCTTCCTTTCGTTCTCTCTTCCTGGGCTTTGTTAGGATTGGTGCCCTTAAATCCTATTGTAAGTTGCTATGTATGATATTAAGTGTGACATTGTGTTTGACATTATGTATGACTTAATATTATGTTTAATAAATTTGTTTTATTATTATCTGAAATAATGGTAACATGAATATTCAGACATTATCATATAGTCCATGAGATGCATAATATGTGATTTATGTGAAGAGTCACAGAAGATATAAATCACAAGTTCTTTGTAAACTCAGAATTATAGTTCGTAGTCAGTGATGAAATTGGGCATTTCATCTGCGAAGACTATAACATATCAACTACGATGATTTGTCTTGATCATGGAAGTGGAGACTTCTAGTTGATGTGTTAATATGTTTTAAGAGTTAAGACATATTGAACTGGACCGCTGTGAGATTTATTATTCTCTTAAAGACTGTCAAATGAATAATAAATCTCACGACTTACATTTGCATGAACTCTTAATCATGAGAGAATAATGGACCTGATCATGAGGTGTAGGTTGCTTTGATATATCAGGAGTGAGATCTAAAGTAATGGTCAAAATCTCAGTATGTTGGGCAGCCACATTTAGTGTTGATGGAACATGTATTCTCAAGATGGAATTCATAGTCTCTTAACGGAGATATAAAGTATTCCCTTGAGATAAGTTTAATGGGTTTGTTATTCAGAGAGTTAGGCCTAACCACTTTAGTAAGACTAAAGTATATATTTATGGAATTGGATTTCATAAATATATAATGAATAACATTAAAGATTAAACTGGGTACTCAAGGATTAAGATGTAGTAATTTACAAAGTGGCAGTCTACATTTATGATTTTGTATTACTACGAATATTTTATGAATGGGTTGCATGTATAATAAAGTCTTGGGATATAATTTATAGATAAGACCTAGAGTGCAATTATTTTTATATAGTGGTATTAAAAATAGTTAATGGTAACTTTGGACTTGTCAAGAGTTGACAGAAAAGCCCAAGGCCCATTGGAGCTAGTGTCTTATTGGTCCCTTTTGGTCCCACTCCAAGCCACACACTTAAGCCCAATTGGTAAGGCCCAAAAGGCTAGCCCAATTAGATAAATTGGTTAGATACAAAGGGAAAAATGTACAGAAATAGAGGTGTGAGAAAAACATCATGAAAATGGTGTGCATGTGAGTTTTTGTCACTCACAAGTCATCCCTTTGTTACCAATCGAGAGACCACACATCTTGGGCATTAGTGGAATTGGAGTGAAGATTAAAAGTAGTCCCAAGTGCTTCAATCTTTGTTTTGAAATTCACCGCTTCAAGGTACGATCTCTTGTTCTCTAATTCTGAAATTTACTTTGTGCATGTTATCAATATCAAATGAAGTAGATCCGTTTTAAAACTTATTTTCCACTGCATTTATCTTTATATCCATCAGGCTTTTCATCTCGGGCCAGCAGTTCGTCCTCTGCATTCATGTACTTGGTGGCCCTATAGAGCACTTCTGACATGGTTTTCGGGTCGTTTTTGTATAGAGAGAACAAAAATTTACCCTTTCGCAACCCATTTGTGAAGGTTGCTACCAATATCTTATTGTCGGCTTCATCGATCGAAAGCGCTTCCTTATTGAAGTGGGTTATGTAGGATCTTAGCGTCTCGTCCTCTCGCTGTCTGATGCTCATCAGGCACGCCGTGGACTTCTTGTACCTATGTCTCCTGATAAAGTGTGAAGTAAACTGGGCGCTTAGCTCCTTGAAAGTGCTGATGGAATTTGGTGTCAACCGGCTAAACCAAATCCTCGCGGCTCCCTTCAGCGTGGTGGGGAACACCCTGCACATTATCTCATCCGCGACCCCTTGAAGGTGCATCAAGGTTTTGAACGTCTCCAGGTGGTCTAAAGGGTCTTTCACTCCGTCGTAACTGTCGATCTATGGCATTCGAAACTTACGTGGTAGGGGGAAGGAGTTGACGGCCGCAGTGAACGGTGAGTCTGTTCGATTAACCAAATCATCAAGGTCGCTGGATACTCGTCCCTTCAGGGCGTTCCTCACGACCTCCATTTGTTCCTTCATCGCCTGCATCTCCGCGATAATAGGAGGTGGAGCCCCATCAATGAGGGATAGGAGGCTGATATTTTTCCGTTCTGGCCTGTTTGGGCCGTTACTACCTTCAGGCCCCTCTCGACCTCCTTGCGCGACGCTGGTACCTTCTTGTTCCCTCTGATTGTTTTGTGCCACGTTTTTCTGGCGCAGCTGTTCTTCTAGTTCGCGGTTTTGCTTGGTAAGGCGCTCTACAGCTGCGACGAGGGTTTGTACTTGTCTCTCGAGGGGAGTCATAGGTGGTTCCTCCTCTTGGATGTTATTGGTAGTCGCTATTGAGCGGGTTAGCACCATGTAACTCTTTTGTCCGGGAAGCGATAGTGTGGCTTTCGAATCACGAAAGAAATGCTACTTTCCCACAAAAGGCGCCAACTGATGATGTCGAAAAAATCACCAATGAATCACACGTTACTCACACGCCCAAAAAGTCGCCTGCACAGCAAGAAAGAGAAAACCTGCAGAGAGCATCGGTGTGGTGCCGGCCAAATACCCTCCGAAGGTCAAGTTAGAATCTTTTACAACTCCAGAGTGCTAAAGAAGGTCAATTAGGCGTACCTCAATTTGTGAGCGTATTGGAACTTTTATAGTGGTCGAAGATTGACCTCTCTTCCTTGAAGTAGAAGTCTTTTCCTTATAGGAGTCTCCTTTAACAATCCCAAACGTGATGAACAAGACTTTTCCTTATGGAGAAGATCTCCATTAATGCGCATATCTTCTAGAATCCTCTTTGCCTTAGAATTCCATTTATACTAGGATTTTGAGATGTCCAAGCGTGGGCAGCAAGAGTTCCTTTCCTAGGACTCCTTGAAGATAATTGATTCGAACACAGCATAAATGTTCGACCCGTCGATGTGGAGCCCGTCCGCAAGGGGTCTGTCCGATACGGGTGATTTGAGTCGATCCGTCATATAAGTGTAGAATTTTTCCTCTTCACATAGTATCCTGTATAATTGATAAAACCATGAGGCAATGGAGGGCAGATTTGGTGGATGGGTTACCACTAAGTCGAGTAAAAGCAGAGGATGTGCTTTTCTGGCCTTACACAAACAATGTAGTGTATAGTTGCAAATCGGGTTACCGTTTCCTCAAAGAAGAAGTTGAAATGGAGGTCACAAACCAGGTTCCACCGCTTAGAGATAAGCATGTTTGGAAAGCCATTTGGTCGATGCAAGTGCCACAGGAGGTAAAGAATTTTATATGGAGGGCCTGTCGCAATGCCATGCCAACGAAACACGCTTTGATGAGAAGAACCGTTATTCCGAACTCAATCTGTGAACGATGCCGAGCTGAAACTGAAGACCCACTCCATGCTTTGTGGTCATGCACTGAGCTTGATATTGTCTAGGCAGACCAAGCACTATGGAATTTTCGAAATTTAGTCGGTTTTGCGGACTTCAAAGACCTGGTCTTGTGGATAATCTTGGAGGGCAAGCAGCTAGATCTTTTTGCAGTCACGGCATGGACAGTTTGGAACCAAAGGAACCAGGTCCATCTACAATCTCCTGCTACTGCTCTTCACCAAGTAGCTGCTGCATCAAAAACCCGCTTGAACGACTACCACATGAAGAGATAAGGGACGGAGACTCAAGTGCAGCGAAATGGGCAAATATCTCACCATCGCTGGCTGCCTCCTACAGTGGACGTGGTTAAGATTAACTTCGATGGTGTCGTTAGTTCAAAAGAAAAGAAAGCAGGTGTAGGCGTGGTGGTCAGGGATGCTACGGGCTTGGTTTTAGCTTCATGCGCAAAGATAATGCACCAACCACACAAGGGAGATCGAGTCACTGGCAGCAGCTACAGCCTTGTCCTTCGCAACAGATCTTGGCTTTCGACGTGTTGTTTTGGAGGGAGACTCAATGGAAGTGATACAAGCCTTGAGGGAGAATGATCAATCCTTTACACCTACGGGTTTGCTACTTGAGGATGTGAGAATGTTATCCCAAAATTTTGAACAATTGCTATATTCTCATACAAAAAAAGACGGCAATGTTGTAGCTCATAGTATGCATTAAGCATCCCAAAGTTTACAAGCTAATTTAGCTTGCTTACATTAATAAAATTCAGATTTTTGTTTTTAGAAAATCTATAGATACAAAAAAATTTGACAACTTTTTTTACACTTGGTAGTGTGGCAGATTGATAGTGGTGAGTAAAAAAGTGATATTTGTGGAGAGTGGTGTACCTAGAATAGAACTAGTAAAAGTTTGATAACTCAACTGTTGCAAAAAATGTTATGAAATTTTTTGTGTATTGCTCTTTTTTTTTAGACGTGCTAGATTCACAATATTTTCTCACCAAATACAAGGTGTTAAGTTCTTATTAGTTCTAATTTGAATCTACCGCTAAAATTATTTTTTCGCTCACCAATAACAACCAGTAACAACCTACTACTTAATATTTATTTTGAAAGAGTTGTAAAAAATGTTATGGACTTAGCATTTCTTTTTTCTTTTTTCATTTTTTTCATTTGATAAAAAAATATTTTATTTATTGGCTAATATATGGGCTTCATTAATACTACTGTAATGAAAGAAACAACCCACTATTTAAAATTTGGGGGTCTTTTTTTACTTGGGGGTCTTAGTTGACCACCTAATTTCTCTGTAATATAAAGCTGACCAATGTCTACTACAAGAGAAACACTTCAGTTGTCTTGCGAACGTAAGCAAAATTTTTTATTGAGTCCAGTTCATTCTTTATTCGGGGTTTTATTGGATTTCACTTTACTTGAATATTTTATTAGAGCATTTGCAGCTGGCACAGTATATGCCATATCTTGCCAAGAACCGGATCAAGGCAAATGAACAGTGCACTGTTCATGTGAACAGCAACCGAAATATATTTTTTTATCGTTTTCAGTTTTCAGTTTTCAGCAAAATAAGTGGTATCAAAATGCACACTAAGAGTCTGTTTGAGATCCGCTTATTTTCATGAAACTGAAAATTTTTTGCTGAAATTACTGTACATAATGTTAAAAGTTAGCTGACCAATGTCTACTACAAGAGAAAAACTCCAATTGTCTTGCGGACGTAAAATTTTTGATGGATTCCAGTTAATTCTTTATCTGAGGTTTTATTGGATTTTCACTTTATTTGAATATTGTATTAGAGCATTTGTAGCTGACAAGGTATATGCCATATCTTGCAAAGATCATATCTTGCAAAGATTTACCATTTCAACACAAAAAAAGGTCAACGACTGGTCGCAGCTGGCATGGTAAAGCTAAAAAAATTTGCAATACTACTACAGTACCATCGCAAATTTGCGATGGTACTCTAGCAAGATTGCAAATCCAAAAATTATTATTTTATTCTACCTACAACTTTTGCATGGTCTCATATCCTCTCTCCACTGTCTCATTTTATCTCTCTCTCTCTTCATAATATATTATTTTATTATGTAGATATATTATTTTATTGTGCAGATATATTATTTTAATGTGTAGTATGGTAAAATAAGAGTTGGGATGTTGAGTGTATTGTAAAATGATATTATATAATTGATAAAGAAATTTTTTAAGATGGTAAAATAGAATAGGATAGAATTTCCAGCTGTGAATATTCTTAGTCAATAAAATTAATAGCAAATGGGTAGTATTTATTATATATAGTACTCGAAATAACAAAAATTTTGACTTTAAGGATCCGTTTATTTTGCTGAAATTGAAAACTTTTTGCTGAAAGTATTGTAGATAAAGGTAAAAGTTAGTTGAAATAGTACAGTGAAACCCTTGAATAATATCAAAAAGTGCAGTGAAACCCATGAATAGTAGTAAAAATAAGTTAAATAGTAAAATTAGTTGGCAAAAATATTTCATACATAACACACACTAAGGGTGCATTTGTTTTGTGTTTCGGAGCCCAGCGTCTGCATCTAGCTTCTTTTTTTTTTTTTTTTAGACCAGTGCCTAGTGCACTGTTCATGGGACATGAATAGTGCATCAAGGCAAATGAACAGTGCACTGTTCATGTGAACAGTTTTATTGTTTTCAATATTCAGTTTTCAGCAAAATAAGCGGTATCCAAACGCACACCAAGGGTCTGTTTCAGATCCGCTTATTTTGATGAAATTGAAAACTTTGATGAAATTGAAAACTTTGTTAAAATTACTGTAGATAAAGGTAAAAGTTAGCTGCCCAATGTCTAGTATAAGAGAAAAACTCCAATTGTCCTGCGAACGTAAGCAAAATTTTTTATTGAGTCCAGTTAATTCTTTATCTGAGGTTTTATTAGATTTCACTTTATATGAATACTGTATTAGAGCATTTGCAGCTGGCATGGTATATGCCATATCTTGCCAAGATTTACCATTTCAACACAAAAAAAGCATCAACAACTTGTCACTGCGGGCATGGTAAAGCTAAAAAAATTTGCAATACGACTACAGTACTATCGCAAATTTGTGATGGTACTGTAGCAGTATTGCAAATCCAAAAATTATAATTTTATTCTACCTACAACTTTTGCATGGCCTCATATCCTCTCTCCACTGTCTCATTTTATCTCTCTCTCTCTTCAGAATATATTATTTTGTTGTGTAGATATATTATTTTAATGTGTAGTATGGTAAAATAAAAGTTTGGATGTTGAGTGTACTGTAAAATAGTATTATATAATTGATAAAGTAATTTTTTAAGATGGTAAAATAGAATAAAATAGAATTTCCAGCTGTGAATATTCTTAGTCAACAAAATTATTAGCAAATGGGTAGTATTTCTTATATACAGTACTCGAAATAACAAAAATTTTGACTTTAAGGGTCCGTTTGTGATCCGTTTATTTTGCTGAAATTGAAAACTTTTTGCGAAAAGTATTGTAGATAAAGGTAGAAGTTGGCTGAAATAGTACAGTGGAACCCATGAATAATATCAAAAAGTGCAGTGGGACCCATGAATAGTAGCAAAAATAAGCTGAATAGTAAAATTAGTTGGCAAAAACAATTCAAACCAAACACGCACTAAGGGTGCAATTGTTTTGCATTTTGGAGCACAGCGTCTGCATCTGGCTTCGTTTTTTTTTTTTTAGACCAGCGCCCAGTGCACTGTTCACGGGACATGAATAGTGCATCAAAGCAAATGAACAGTGCACTGTTCATGTGAACAGTAACGGGAATATATTTTTTATTGTTTTCAATATTCAGTTTTCAGCAAAATAAGCGGTATCCAAACGCACATTAAGGGTCTGTTTCAAATCTGCTTATTTTGATGAAACTGAAAACTTTTTGTTGAAATTACTGTAGATAAAGGTAAAAGTTAGCTGCCCAATGTCTAGTACAAGAGAAAAATTCCAATTGTCTTACGGACATAAGCAAAATTTTTGATTGAGTCCAATTAATTCTTTATCCAAGGTTTCATTGGATTTCACTTTATTTGAATACTGTATTAGAGCATTTGCAGCTGGCATGGTATATGCCATATCTTGCCAAGATTTACCATTTCAGCACAAAAAAAAGGTCAACAACTGGTCGCTGCTGGCATGGTAAAGCTAAAAAAATTTGCAATACGACTACAGTACCATCGCAAATTTGCGATGGTACTGTAGCAATATTGCATATCCAAAAATTATTATTTTATTCTACCTACAACTTTTGCATGGCCTCATATCCTCTCTCCACTGTCTCATTTTTTCTCTCTCTCTCTCTCTCTCTTCAGAATATATTATTTTATTGTGTAGATATATTATTTTAATATGTAGTATGGTAAAATAAAAGTTTGGATGTTGAGTGTACTGTAAAATGATATTATATAATTGATACAGCAATTTTTTGAGATGGTAAAATAGAATATGATTGAATTTCCAGCTGTGAATATTCTTAGTCAATAAAATTAATAGCAAATGGGTAGTATTTAGTATATACAGTACTCGAAATAACAAAAATTTTGACTTTAAGGGTCCGTTTGGGATCCGTTTATTTTGCTGAAATTGAAAACATTTTGCTGAAAGTAATGTAGATAAAGGTAAAAGTTAGCTGAAATAGTACAGTAGAACCCATGAATAATATCAAAAAGTGCAGTGGGACCCATGAATAGTAGTAAAAATAAGCTGAATAGTAAAATAAGTTGGCAACAATAATCCATACCAAACACACACAAAGGGTGTTTTTGTTTTACGTTTTGGAGACTAGCGTCTGCGTCTAGCATCTTTTTTTTTTTTAGACCAGCATTTGGTGCACTGTTCATGGGACATGAATAGTGCATCAAGGAAAATTAACAGTGCACAGTTCATGTGAACAGTAACCGAAATATAGGCAAATGAACAGTACACTGTTCATGTGAACAATAAACGAAATATATTTTTTATTGTTTTCAGTATTCAGTTTTCAGCAAAATAAGCAGTATCCAAACGCACACTAAGGGTCTGTTTCAGATCCGCTTATTTTGATAAAACTGAAAACTTTTTGTTGAAATTACTGTTGATAAAGGTAAAAGTTAGCTGCCCAATGTCTAGTACAAGAGCTAAACTCCAATTGTCCTGCGGACGTAAGCAAAATTTTTGATTGAGTCCAGTTAATTCTTTATCCGAGGTTTTATTGGATTTCACTTTATTTGAATATTGTATTAGAGCATTCGCAGTAGTCATGGTATATGCCATATCTTGACAAGATTTACCATTTCAGCACACAAAAAACGCCAACAACTGGTCGCAGCTGGAATGGTAAAGCTAAAAAAATTTGCAGTACTTCTACAATACCTTTGCAAATTTGCGATGGTACTGTAGCAGTATTGTAAATCCAAAAATTGTTATTTTATTCTACCTACAACTTTTGCGTGGCCTCATATCCTCTCTCCACTGTCTCATTTTATCTCCCTCTCCTCAGAATATTTATTTTATTATGCAGATATATTATTTTATTGTGTAGATATATTATTTTAACGTGTAGTATGGTAAAATAAGAGTTAAGATGTTGAGTGTATTGTAAAATGGTATTATATAATTGATAAAGTAATTTTTTTGAGATGGTAAAATAGAATATGATAGAAATTCCAACTGTGAATGTTCATAGTCAACAAAATTATTAGCAAATGGGAAGTATTTATTATATACAGCACTCGAAATAACAAAAATTACGACTTTAAGGGTCCGTTTGGGATCCGTTTATTTTGCTGAAACTGAAAACTTTTTGCTGAAAGTATTGTAGATAAAGATAGAAGTTAGCTGAAATAGTACAGTGTAACCCATGAATAATATCAAAAAGTGCAGTGGGACAGATGAATAGTAGCAAAAATAAGCTGAATAGTAAAATTAGTTGGCAAAAATAATTCATACCAAACGCACACTAAGGGTGCATTTGTTTTGCGTTTCGGAGCCCAGCGTCTGCATCTGGCTTCTTTTTTTTTTTTTTTTTTACTAGTGCACTGTTCGTGGGACATGAATAGTGCATCAAGGCAAATGAACAGTGCACTGTTCTTGTGAACAGTAACCGGAATATATTTTTTATTGTTTTCAGTATTCAGTTTTCAGCAAAATAAGCGGTATCCAAACGCGCACTAAGGGTCTGTTTCAGATCTGCTTATTTTGATGAAACTGAAAACTTTTTGTTGAAATTACTCTAGATAAAGGTAAGAGTTAGCTGCCCAAAGTCTAGTACAAGAGCAAAACTCCAATTGTCCTGCGGACGTAAGCAAAATTTTTGATTGAGTCCAGTTAATTCTTTATCTGAGGTTTTATTGGATTTCACTTTATTGGAATATTATATTAGAACATTCGCAGTAGGCATGGTATATGTCATATCTTGTCAAGATTTACCATTTCAGCACAAAAAAAGGCCAATAATTGGTCGCAGCTGGAATGGTAAAGCTAAAAAAATTTGCAGTACTTCTACAATACCTTTGAAAATTTGCGATGGTACTGTAGCAGTATTGCAAATCCAAAAATTGATATTTTATTCTACCTACAACTTTTGCATGGCCTCATATCCTCTCTCCACTGTCTCATTTTATCTCCCTCTTTTCAGAATATTTTATTTTATTATGTAGATATATTATTTTATTGTGTAGATATATTATTTTAATGTGTAGTATGGTAAAATAAGAGTTGGGATGTTGAGTGTATTATAAAATGGTATTATATAATTGATAAAGTAATTTTTTAAGATGGTAAAATAAAATAGGATAAAAATTCAAGCTGTGAATGTTCTTAGTCAACAAAATTATTAGCAAATGGGTAGTATTTATTATATACAGCACTCGAAATAACAAAAATTCTGACTTTAAGGGTCCGTTTGGGATCCGTTTATTTTGCAGAAATTGAAAACTTTTTGCTGAAAGTATTGCGGATAAAGATAGAAGTTAGCAGAAATAGTACAGTGTAACCCATGAATAATATCAAAAAGTGCAGTAGGACCCATGAATAGTAGCAAAAATTAGTTGAATAGTAAAATTAGTTGGCAAAAATAATTCATACCAAACACACACTAAGGGTGCATTTGTTTTGCGTTTCGACGCCCAACGTCTGCATTTGGCTTCTTTTTTTTTTTTACCAGCGCCTGGTGCACTGTTCATGGGACATGAATAGTGCATCAAGGCAAATGAACAGTGCACTGTTCATGTGAACAGTAACCGGAATATATTTTTTTTATTGTTTTCAGTATTCAGTTTTCAGCAAAATAAGCGGTATCCAAACGCACACTAAGGGTCTGTTTGAGATCCGCATATTTTGATGAAAATGAAAACTTTTTGCTGAAATTACTGTAGATAAAGGTTAAAGTTAGCTAACCAATGCCTACTACAAGAGAAAAACTCCAATTGTCTTGCGGACATAAGCAAAATTTTTGATTGAGTCCAGTTAATTCTTTATCTGAGGTTTTATTGGATTTCACTTTATTTGAATATTGCATTATAGCATTCGCAGCAGGCATGGTATATGCCATATCTTGTCAAGATTTACCATTTCAGCACAAAAAAAACGCCAACAACTGGTCGCAGCTGGAATGGTAAAGCTAAAAAAATTTGCAGTACTTTTACAATGCCTTTGCAAATTTGCGATGGTACTGTAGCAGTATTGCAAATCCAAAAATTGTTATTTTATTCTACCTACAACTTTTGCATGGCCTCATATCCTCTCTCCACTGTCTCATTTTATCTCCCTCTCTTCCGAATATTTTATTTTATTATGTAGATATATTATTTTATTGTGTAGATATATTATTTTAATGTGCAGTATGGTAAAATAAAAGTTGGGATGTTAGGTGTATTGTAAAATGGTATTATATAATTGATAAAGTAATTTTTTAAAATGGTAAAATAGAATATGATAGAAATTCCAGCTGTGAATGTTCTTAGTCAACAAAATTATTTGCAAATGGGTAGTATTTATTATATACAGCACTCGAAATAACAAATATTTTGACTTTAAGGGTCCGTTTGAGATCTGTTTATTTCGCTGAATTGGAAACTTTTTGCTGAAAATATTGTAGATAAAGATAAAAGTTAGCTGAAATAGTACAGTGTAACACAAGAATAATATCAAAAAGTGCAGTGGGACCCATGAATAGTAGCAAAAATAAGCTGAATAGTAAAATTAGTTAGCAAAAATAATTCATACCAAACACACCCTAAGGGTGCATTTGTTATGCATTTCGGAGCCCAGCGTCGGCCCATGGCTTCTTTTTTTTTTTTTTACCAACGCTTGGTGCACTGTTCATGGGACGTGAATAGTGCATCAAGGCAAATGAACAGTGCACTGTTCATGTGAATAGTAACCGGAATATATTTTTTATTGTTTTCAGTATTCAGTTTTCAGCAAAATAAGCGGTATCCAAACACACACTAAGGGTCTGTTTTAGATCCGCTTATTTTGATGAAACTGAAAACTTTTTGTTGAAATTACTGTAAATAAAGGTTAAAGTTAGCTGCCCAATGTCTAGTACAAGAGCAAAACTCCAATTGTCCTGCGGACATAAGCAAAATTTTTGATTGAGTCCAATTAATTCTTTATCCGAGGTTTTATTGGATTTCACTTTATTTGAATATTGTATTAGAGCATTCGCAGCAGTCATGGTATATGCCATATCTTGACAAGATTTACCATTTCAGTACAAAAAAAAGGCCAACAACTGGTCGCAGCTGGAATGGTAAAGCTAAAAAAATTTGTAGTACTTCTACAATACCTTTGCAAATTTGCGATGGTACTGTTGCAGTATTGCAAATCCAAAAATTGTTATTTTATTCCACCTACAACTTTTGCATGCCCTCATATCCTATCTCCACTGTCTCATTTTACCTCCCTCTCTTCAGAATATTTTATTTTATTATGCAGATATATTATTTTATTGTGTAGATATATTATTTTAATGTGCAGTATGGTAAAATATGAGTTGAGATGTTGAGTGTATTGTAAAATGGTATTATATAATTGATAAAGTAATTTTTTGAGATGGTAAAATAGAATAGGATAGAAATTCCAGCTGTGAATGTTCTTAGTCAACAAAATTATTAGCAAATGGTAGTATTTATTATATACAACACTAGAAATGACAAAAATTTTGACTTTAAGGGTCCAATTGGGATCCGTTTATTTTGCTGAAATTGAAAAATTTTTGCTGAAAATATTGCAGATAAAGATAGAAGTTAGCTAAAATAGTGCAGTGTAACTCACGAATAATATCAAAAAGTGCAGTGAGACCCATAAATAGTAGCAAAAATAAGCTGAATAGTAAAATTAGTAGGCAAAAACAATTCAAACCAAACACACACTAAGGGTGCATTTGTTTTGCGTTTCGGAGCCCGGAGTCTACATCTGGCTTCTTTTTTTTTTTTGACCGGCACCTAGTGCACTGTTCATGGGACATGAATAGTGCATTAAGGCAAATGAACAATGTGAACAGTAACCGAAATATATTTTTTATTGCTTTCAGAATTCAGTTTTCAGTAAAATAAGCGATATCCAAACGCACACTATGGGTCTGTTTCAGATTCGCTTATTTTGATGAAATTGAAAACTTTTTGTAGAAATTACTGTAGATAAAGGTAAAAGTTAGCTGCCCAATGTCTAGTACAAGAGAAAAACTCCAATTGTCCTGCGGGCGTAAGCAAAATTTTTGATTGAGTCCCATTAATTCTTTATCCGAGGTTTTATTGGATTTCACTTTATTTGAATACTGTATTAGAGCATTTGCAGCTTGCATGGTATATGTCATATCTTGCCAAGATTTACCATTTCAGTACAAAAAAACGTCATCAACTGGTCGCTGCTGGCATCGTAAAGCTAAAAAAATTTGCAATACGACTACAGTACCATCGCAAATTTGCGATGGTACTGTAGCAGTATTGCAAATCCAAAAATTATTATTTTATTCTACCTACAACTTTTCCATGGCCTCATATCCTCTCTCCACTGTCTCATTTTATCTCTCACTCCCTTCAAAATTTATTATTTTATTGTGTAGATATATTATTTTAATATGTAGTATGGTAAAATAAAAGTTGGGATGTTGAGTGTATTGTAAAATGATATTATATAATTGATAATGTAATTTTTTGAGATGGTAAAATAGAATAGAATAAAATTTCAAGCTGTGAATGTTCTTAGTCAATAAAATTTTTAGCAAATGGGTAGTATTTATTTTATACAGTACTCAAAATAACAAAAATTTTGACTGTAGGGGTCCGTTTGGGATCCGTTTATTTTGATGAAATTGAAAACTTTTTGCTGTAAATATTATAAATAAATGTAAAAGTTAACTGAAATAATACAGTGTAACCCACGAATAATATCAAAAAGTACAGTGGGACCCATGAATAGTAGCAAAAATAAGCTGAATAGTAAAATTAGTTAGCAAAAATAATTCATACAAAACACACACTAAGGGTGCATTTGTTTTGCGTTTCGGAGCCTAGCGTCTGCATCTAGCTTCTATTTTTTTTTTTACCAGCGCCTGGTGCACTGTTCATGGGACATGAATAGTGCATCAAGGCAAATAAACAGTAACCGGAATATATTTTTTATTGCGTTCAGTATTCAGTTTTCAGCAAAATAAGCAGTATTAAAACGCACACTAAGGGTCTGTTTGAGATCCGCTTATTCTGATGAAACTGAAAACTTTTTGTAGAAATTGTTGTAGATAAAGGTAAAAGTTAGCTGCCCAATGTCTAGTACAGGAGAAAAACTCCGATTGTCCTGCGAACGTAAGCAAAATTTTTGATTGAGTCCAGTTAATTCTTTATTCGAGTTTTTATTGGATTTCACTTTATTTGAATACTGTATTGGAGCATTTACAGCTTGCATGGTATATGCCATATCTTGCCAAGATTTACCATTTAATACAAAAAAACGTCATCAACTGGTCGCTGCTGGCATTGTAAAGCTAAAAATATTTGCAATACGACTACAATACCATCGCAAATTTGCGATGGTACTGTAGCAGTACTGCAAATCCAAAAATTATTATTTTATTCTACCTACAACTTTTTCATGGCCTCATATCCTCTCTCCACTGTCTCATTTTATCTCTCTCTCTCTTCAGAATATATTATTTTATTGTGTAGATATATTATTTTAATGTGTAGTATGGTAAAATAAAAGTTTGGATGTTGAGTGTATTATAAAATGATATTATATAATTGATAAAATAATTTTTTGAGATGGTAAAATAGAATAGAATAGAATTTCAAGCTGTGAATGTTCTTAGTCAATAAAATTTTTAGCAAATGGGTAGTATTTAATTTATACAGTACTCAAAATAACAAAAATTTTGACTTTAAAGGTCCGTCTGAGATCCATTTACTTTGCTGAAATTGAAAACTTTTTACTGTAAATATTGTAGATAAAAGTAAAAGTTAGCTGAAATAATACAGTGAAACCCATGAATAATATCAAAAAGTGCAGTGGGACCCATGAGTAGTAGCAAAAATAAGCTGAATAGTAAAAGTACTTGGCAAAAAAAATTCATACCAAACACACACTAAGGGAGCATTTGTTTTGCGTTTTGGAGCCCAGCGTCTGCATCTGGCTTCTTCTTTTTTTTTAGGCCAGCGCCTGGTGCACTGTCCATGGGACGTGAATAGTGCATCAAGGCAAATGAATAGTGCACTGTTCATGTGAACAGTAACCAGAATATATTTTTTTATTGTTTTCAGTATTCAGTTTTCTTCAAAATAAGCGGTATCCAAACGCACACTAAGCGTCTGTTTCAGATAAGCTTATTTTGATGAAACTAAAAACTTTTTGCTGAAATTACAGTAGATAAAGGTAAAAGTTAGTTGCCCAATGTTTAGTACAAGAGAAAAACTCCAATTGTCCTGCGGACGTAAGCAAAATTTTTTATTGAGTCCAGTTAATTCTTTATCCGAGGTTTTATTGGATTTCACTTTATTTGAATACTGTATTAGAGCATTTGCAGCTTGCATGGTATATGTCATATCTTGCCAAGATTTACCATTTCAGTACAAAAAAACGTCATCAACTGGTCGCTGCTGGCATCGTAAAGCTAAAAAAATTTGCAATACGACTACAGTACCATCGCAAATTTGCGATGGTACTGTAGCAATATTGCAAATCCAAAAATTATTATTTTATTCTACCTACAACTTTTGCATGGCCTCATATCCTCTCTCTACTGTCTCATTTTATCTCCCTCTCTTTAGAATATTTTATTTTACTTTGTAGATATATTATTTTATTGTGTAGATATATTACTTTAATGTGTAGTGTGGTAAAATAAGAGTCCGGATGTTGAGTGTATTTTAAAATGGGATTAGATAACTGATAAAGTAATTTTTTTGATGGTAAAATAAAATATGATAGAATTTCCAGCTGTGAATGTTCTCAGTCAATAAAATTATTAGCAAATGGGTAGTACTTATTGTATAAAGTACTCGAAATAACAAAAATTTTGACTTTAAGGGTCCGTTTGGGATTCGTTTATTTTGCTAAAATTGAAAACTTTTTGCTGAAAGTATTATAGATAAAGGTAAAAGTTAGCTGAAATAATATAGTGGAACCCATGAATAATATCAAAAAGTGTAGTGGAACCAACGAATGGTAGCAAAAGTAAACTAAATAGTAAAATTATTTGTCAAAAATAATTCATACCAAACACACACTTAGGGTGCATTTGTTTTGCGTTTTGGAGCCCAGCGTCTGCGTCTGACTTCTTTTTTTTTTTTTAGACCAGCGCTTGGTGCACTATTCATGGGACATGAATAGTGCATCAGGGAAAATGAACAGTAATCGGAATATATTTTTTTATTATTTTCAATTTTCTGTTCTCAGCAAAATAAGCAATATCCAAACGAACACTAAGGGTCTATATGAGATCCGCTTATTTTGATGAAACTCAAAACGTTTTGCTGAAATTACTGTAGATAAAGGTAAAAGTTAGCTGCCCAATGTCTAGTACTAGAGAAAAACTCCAGTTGTCTTGCAGACGTAAGCAAAATTTTTGATTGAATCCAGTTAATTCTTTATCCGAGGTTTTATTGGATTTCACTTTATTTGAATATTGTATTAGAGCATTTGCAGCTGGCATGGTATATGCCATATCTTGCCAAGATTTACCATTTCAGCACAAAAAAACGTCAACAATTGGTCGCAGCTGGCATGGTAAAGCAAAAAAATTTGCAGTACTGCTACAGTACCATCGCAAATTTGTGATGGTACTGTAGCAGTATTGGAAATCCAAAAATTATTATTTTATTCTACCTACAACTTTTGCATGGCCTAATATCCTCTCTCGACTGTCTCATTGTATCTCCCTCTCTTTAGAATATTTTATTTTATTATGTAGATATAATATTTTATTGTGTAGATATATTATTTTAATGTGTAGTATGGTAAAATAAGAATTCGGATGTTGAGTGTATTGTAAAATGGTATTATATAATTGATAAAGTAATTTTTTTGATAGTAAAATAGAATATGATAGAATTTCTAGCTGTGAATGTTCTTAGTGAATAAAATTATTAGCAAATGGGTAGTATTTATTGTATACAGTACTCGAAATAACAAAAATTTTAACTTTAAGGGTCTATTTGGGATCCGTTTATTTTGTTGAAGTTGAAAACTTTTTGCTGAAAGTATTGTAGATACAGGTAAAAGTTAGCTGAAATAGTACAGTAGAATCCGTGAATAGTATCAAAAAGTGCAGTGGGACCAATGAATAGTAGCAAAAATAGAATAGGATAGAATTTCTAGCTGTGAATGTTCTTAGTGAATAAAATTATTAGCAAATGGGTAGTATTTATTGTATACAGTACTCGAAATAACAAAAATTTTAACTTTAAGGGTCTATTTGGGATCCATTTATTTTGCTGAAGTTGAAAATTTTTTGCTGAAAGTATTGTAGATAAAGGTAAAAGTTAGCTAAAATAGTACAGTGGAACCCATGAATAGTATCAAAAAGTGCAGTGGGACCAATGAATAGTAGCAAAAATAAGCTGAATAGTAAAATTATTTGTCAAAAATAATTCATACCAAACACACACTAAGGGTGCATTTGTTTTGCGTTTTGGAGTCCAGCGTCTGCATCTAGCTTCTTTTTTCTTTTAGACCAGCGCCTGGTGCACTGTTCATGGGACATGAATAGTGCATCAAGGCAAATGAACAGTGCACTGTTCATGTGAACAGTAACCGGAATATATTTTTTCATTGTTTTCAGTTTTCAGTTTTCTGCAAAATAACTGGTATCCAAACGCACACTAAAGGTCTGTTTGAGATCCGCTTATTTTAATTAAACTGAAAACTTTTTGCTGAAATTACTGTAAATGAAGATAAAAGTTAGCTAACCAATGTCTACTACAAGAGAAAAACTCCAATTGTCTTGCGGACATAAGCAAAATTTTTTATTGAGTCCAGTTAATTCTTTATACGAGGTTTTATTGGATTTCACTTTATTTGAAAATTGTATTAGAGCATTTGCAGCTGGCTTGGTATATGCCATATCTTGCCAAGATTTACCATTTCAGCACAAAAAAAACTTCAACAACTGGTCACAGCTGGCATGGTAAAGCTAAAATAAATTTGCAATACTGCTACAATACCATCGCAAATTTGCTATAGTACTGTAGCAGTATTGCAAATCCAAAAATTATTATTTTATTCTGCCTACAACTTTTGCATGGTCTCATATCCTCTATCCACTGTCTCATTTTATCTCCCTCTCTTCAAAATATATTATTTTACTATGTAGATATATTATTTTATTGTATATATAGATATATTATTTTAATGTGTAGTATGGTAAAATAAGAGTTGAGATGTTATGTATATTGTAAAATAGTATTATATAATTAATGAAGTAGTTTTTTGAGATGGTAAAATAGAATATGATAGAATTTCCTACTGTGAATGTTCTTAGTCAATAAAATTATTAGCAAATGGG
Organism: Quercus ilex subsp. ballota; assembly: GCA_032727855.1. Lineage (NCBI taxonomy): Eukaryota > Viridiplantae > Streptophyta > Magnoliopsida > Fagales > Fagaceae > Quercus > Quercus ilex. Next base: position 24,281,361 of record CM064919.1, read on the forward strand.
TAGTATTTATTATATACAGTATTCGAAATAACAAAAATTTTGACTTTAAGGGTCCGTTTGGAATCCGTTTATTTTGCTGAAATTGAAAATTTTTTGCTGAAAGTACTATAGATAAAGGTAAAAGTTAGCTGAAATAGTACAGTGGAACCCGTGAATAGTATCAAAAAGTGCAGTGGGACCCATGAATAGTAACAAAAATAAGCTGAATAGTAAAATTAGTTGGCAAAAATAATTCATACCAAACACACGCTAAGGGTGCGTTTGATTTGCGTTCTGGAGCCCAGCGTCTGCATCTGGCCTTTTCTTTTTGTTTTAGATCAGCGCTTGGTGTGCTGTTCATGGGACATGAATATTGCATCAAGGCAAATGAACAGTGCACTGTTCATGTGAATAGTAATCGGAATATATATTTTTTTTTTTGCAGTTTTCAGCAAAATAAGCGGTATCCAAACGCACACTAAGGGTCTGTTTGAGATCCGCTTATTTTGATGAAACTGAAAACTTTTTGCTGAAATTACTGTAGATAAAGGTAAAAATTAACTGAAATTGTATAGTGAAGCCCATGAATAATACTAAAAAGTGCAATGGAGCTAATGAATAGTAGCAAAAATAAGCTAAATAGTGAAATAAGTTGGTTTTTTAATTTTTTCCAAAAATCACATTTTTAAATTTGAAATTACAATTTAAAAGTTAGTACAATGTTCCAAGTCTTTTTTAGGATCAGTGTCGCTCTCGGACTAGGCACGGCATCGGGCTATGTAACTCAAAGGAAGATGCTTTGTATTGGTAATTGCTTTGTCGTTTGAAAAATTAAAGTAATTGGTTGGAGTGGATGAAGCATATTGGTTGTTCTAATAAATTATGATTAAGCATTTTAACCTATTTCTTAGGGTGGTTGAAAATTTGGAGTGAGTAACATTTAAGTATATTCAACAATCACGTAGTGAAAAGTTAAGCCTGTGAAATTTGTAGACAAGTAGATGCAATTATTCAAGACATTGACAAGAAAAGGGGGGACTAGTCTGCTGAGCAGGTGGGCTTGGATCGTTGAAAATCAAATTACCAGCAAACTCAAATTAGGTGTGACCAACGAATTAATTAGACCGATCGAAGAGGTAAGTGAGTGAAACCTGGGGACTTGTGTAAGTGTGTATGTATGTCAGTGACAGTTTGTGAGAGAGAGGGAGAGGGAGAGAGAGACAGAGACAGAGACAGAGACAGTGAGTGCACCGAGTAAAGGAATTAATATTTAATGAAAGGATAAAAATTAGTTATTAAATTATAGTAGACTATAAATTTATTCGATAAAATAAATATTATTATATATTTTAAAATTTTAATTTTTGAATTGTATATTATTTATTTTCTTAATACACATATCAAATTTTGTGTTAACTGGATATTATTTATTATATAATCTATAAATTTATATTTTAAGCATAATTTTAAATTACAAAAACTTGCAATTTAAACAATTTATTAATGACATATCTATTAATTTTTAATTTTTTAGAAATTTTACAAGTATAAAGAATATAAAAAAACATTAAAAATATCAAAATTCATGCATATAATTGCTTTTTTTTTTTTTAATGATGCGTTAGAATCAAATTAATTGAATTTACGCTTTTTAATGGAACGATATGAATTAAATGGGGGTATCAACAACCATTACATCTTAGTTGATGATTTTGCCTTCATATAACGTCACTTAACCTTTGAATTTAGACGGGGATATATAAAATATAAATCACCATTTTTTCGTGTGATCTTTATTTTTTAGGATGTAACTAAGAAACAATACTGTATGTTAGCAAAATGATGTATTTTGGTTCCTTACGTTATAACTAGGAGAAAAAGTTTTGCGACCTTTACTTTGGACATTGGAAAAATGTATCTTTTTTTTAATGCAATGTACTCTTTTTTGATCCCTCAATCAACGGGAATACATATCTAAAGTCAAACCTCTACGCATAAGACTCACTATCAGGGATTAAATATCCTAGTCCTCTTGAGGCTCGATTTTGACACCTGAGATGATATTATTGTCATTTTATATATTTAGGAGTATTTTGGATGGTTTTAAGGGTATTGGGTCATTTTAGGTTTTTACGTTATTTTTATCACCTTGGAGATCTGGGGATTGTTTTGATCATTTTAGAAATTTTATGGATATTTTGGTCATTCTAGAAGTCTCAATGCTATTTTGGTTATTTTAGAAGTTTCAAAGATATTTTTATGTTGAGATTTTGAGGGTATTTTTTTATTATCATTTTAGTAGTTTATTTTAGTCATTTTAGGAATCTTGAACGTTATTTTGATCATTTTAGGGATTTCAAGGGTATTTTAGAGGACTTGTGAGTATTTTGGTCATTTTGGAGATCATAAGATTATTTTGTTCATTTTGGAGTTCTCATGGCTATTTGGTCAATTTCAACTGACATAAAATTTAGTTACTTTAATATGAATTGATCCACCATAAATACTCATCAAGGTGATCCCTAATAGTCAATTAAAGAAGTAGCAAAGAGTGACTTTGGATAAAATAGAATTACAAAAACAAATACACTTAGCCGATGTTGACTAATATGTTGAGAACTTACAGTTGACTCCAAAAAATTTGGGACTAAAGCTTTATTGTTGTTTCAAGAGTATCTAATTGTTTTAGAGGTTATATATATATATATATATATATAAAATATTAGTAGAATCAAATGCGGTATTTATGTTCCTAGGATGTCATTCCAAATATTAGAGACTTCTTCTTCTTCTTCTTCTTCTTCTTTTTTAAGGGAAAAGACTGCATAGTTTATTTTATTGAACGTTGGCTAAATTAGCTTGGAAAACAGGAAAAAGTTGTAGTGGAACATCCTCCATTCATACAAAAAAAACTGAGATATGCAAAGCATATCGAGATAGACCGTGAACTACCTTATTACCTTCCCTCCTTGTATGAGAGTAACATAATTCTGTAAAAAGCCTAGAACAAAGACGTATATTGTAACGACAGAGCCCCCACAATCCCCCGCTGCCGCGTGCACATACTTCAACCCGGACTCGAACCAGGTTTTCACAAGCTTCTGGGCTAAAAGCTTGTGCACACGTTAGGGGTTGCCTGTCACTTATAAGCCCAGGCTTTGGTCGCTCACTTTGCGATGTGGGATCAGGACTTTTGGGCTTAGATCCCCTCACTCATCAATTAATAACCCATTAGAAGTTAGAATTTCTTTTTCATGTTGTAGTGCCGACATCAATGCTTAAGAATTGCCTTCCAAAACGGCATTAGAGAAACCAAGTTCCAGGGCTACTGTTCTCCTCTATGTGCAGCTAAGGCTACGGTCACTCTTGGACTGAAAGCTACAATGTAGCCGTTGGGTTTCGGAGGCCAACACCAAACCATCACTATTGCGAATTACCACCCCAACACTTGCTCTATTTTCCTCAGAAAACATTACCCCGTCAAAATTGATTTTAACAAAACTAGGTGGAGGAGGTTTCCATCGAGTTCGAGGAAGAATATCTGGAGGTTTAGGGGGAGGTTGAACTTATCGAAATTCCTACAACTGATCTTTGGCCAATTGAGCAAGTAAATGGAGAGAACAACTGAGTTGATGAAGCTAAACCTGATTTTGTTGATTCCAAATTGACCGCACATTCAATGCAAAGAGTTCTGGAGATTTCTGCTGTTGAATAATCCATGCATGAGTGATTTGAAGTATGTGAATTGAGCTGTTTCTCGAAAATTCCATAATTCAGAGTCCGATTAGACTATATCAATTTCTGGACAAGACCACAAAGCATGAATCACCGATTCTGAGGAACCATGACAGCATTCACACGTGGGATCCTTAATGATTGTTCTTCGCACCAGATTCAGCTTTGTAGGCAGTGAGTTTTGGCAAGCTCTCCACAGAAGATTCTTCACCTTATTCGGTACAAGCAGTGACTAAATACCCTTCCATAAAACACCCACACCAGTAACATATATTTGGTAGATATTCGTATTTGAAAGTAATCCACTTGTTTTCACCTTTTTCCAAAGAAATTACTCGGCCTCGACAAAGAGGAAGAGAAACATTCATCTTCACCCTTACCCTCATGAAATTGCCACCATCAATTTCAACCGAGTCAGTAGAGTGGATTATGTTGCCAAGGACATCACAAATCTTCTCCGCAGCTTTGATATTCATATATCTAAACGGCAACCCATGAACTTGCACCTAAAAATTTGTTCTATCAAACTTGAGGGAATCCAACGGAGTATTATTTTCGTAACATTCCATGACCACAAGATGCTTATCAAAGCTCAATGGTTCACTATGGAGAATCTTATCCAAATCAGACTTGTTATAAAAAAAAACAAACAAAGTTTTGTGTTCACCAAAATTCAATACTTTGAAGCCAATCCATGATCGCCAGAGTGAAGTGAAAGTTCTGGCAATTGTGTCTGTATTTAGAGCTCGATTGGTCAAAAATTTTGCCCTTAGGACAAAATCTTGAGTGCTGAGATTGTTCTCTAAACAACAACCAGATCCCTTTCTTTCAGAAAGAGTAAGACGAGTCCAATCATTTGTCAACTCATCCATCGTGTTTCAACGAAGAAAAATTGAGGAAAGAATGCAGTGAGTAGAAAAAAAATCTATTTCCCAAAAAACCCTAGAAAGAGAACCCAAAAACAGAAAGAATAGCCTTGCTATTCATTCTCCGCAGCTTTGATATTCATATATCTAAACGGCAACCCATGAACTTGCACCTAAAAATTTGTTCTATCAAACTTGAGGGAATCCAGCGGAGTATTATTTTCGTAACATTCCATGACCACAAGATGCTTATCAAAGCTCAATGGTTCACTATGGAGAATCTTATCCAAATCAGACTTGTTATAAAAAAAAACAAACAAAGTTTTGTGTTCACCAAAATTCAATACTTTGAAGCCAATCCATGATCGCCAGAGTGAAGTGAAAGTTCTGGCAATTGTGTCTGTATTTAGAGCTCGATTGGTCAAAAATTTTGCCCTTAGGACAAAATCTTGAGTGCTGAGATTGTTCTCTAAACAACAACCAGATCCCTTTCTTTCAGAAAGAGTAAGACGAGTCCAATCATTTGTCAACTCATCCATCGTGTTTCAACGAAGAAAAATTGAGGAAAGAATGCAGTGAGTAGAAAAAAAATCTATTTCCCAAAAAACCCTAGAAAGAGAACCCAAAAACAGAAAGAATAGCCTTGCTATTCATTCTCCGCAGCTTTGATATTCATATATCTAAATGGCAACCCATGAACTTGCACCTAAAAATTTGTTCTATCAAACTTGAGGGAATCCAGCGGAGTATTATTTTCGTAACGTTCCATGACCACAAGATGCTTATCAAAGCTCGATGGTTCACTATGGAGAATCTTATCCAAATCAGACTTGTTATAAAAAACAAACAAAGTTTTGTATTCACCAAAATTCAGGACTTTGAAGCCAATACGTGATCGCCAGAGTGGAGTGAAAGTTCTGGCAATTGCGTCTATATTTAGAGCTCGATTGGTCAAAATTTTTGCCCTTAGGACAAAATCTTGAGTGCTGAGATTGTTATCTAAACAACAACTAGAGATCCCTTTCTTTTAGAAAGAGTAAGATGAGTCCTATCATTTGTCAACTCATCCATCGTGTTTCAAGGAAGAAAAATTGAGGAAAGAGTGCAGTGAGTAGAAAAAAAATCTATTTCCCAAAAAACCCTAGAAAGAGAACCCAAAAACCAAAGAATAGCCTTGCTATTCATTTGACCAAAAAAAAAAAAAAAATCTCTGTAGAGAAACTAACTCTTTCCTACGTAATCTTTAATTTGGAGATTTCTGATCCGACATTCAACGCAATATATGTATATATATATATATATATATAAAAGATTCTAAGGTAATATTATTAGAATCAAATGTGGTTATTATGTTCCTAGGATGTCATTCCCAAGGTTAGAGAGATTTCTAATCTAACATTCTACGCAATTTAAGATCCTATAAACCTAACGCCACCCAATTAAATAGAGCTTATATTTAATCTTTGTACCTAATTAACAAACCAAATTAAAGTCTAACTGAATTTGGACCATTAAGGTTATGTGGGCCTTCTTTTTCTTAATTTGATTAAATTCAGACCTAAAAGTAGATTAATCAATATTTTAATCAAGATTTTTTTTATACGATAGTATCACTTTCCACGGTATTTTACAATAGAGGATGGGCAGGTCCTTCGTAGAAGATCCACACCAAAATCTTTGTCCTAATATGAATATATATGAGAAGTTTGTGTGGTCTTTGACTACGACCTCTCTAAGAATTTCTGATCATTTGATTGATTGTTGGTGATGTGGACAAAATGTATCACGGACTTTTTTTCCATTTTATTTTTGGAGCTACAAGTGGACGAAGCCTAGTATAGTTATCAGTATTTTTTTTTAGTTTTTTTAATTATAAGGTTTTCCTCCAAATTAATTTAGAGGAATATCTTCTGATTGGAGATTTATAAAACTATTCACGTTTATTTATTTAAACATGACACATGATTCATTTAAAAAGTTATATGATTAAAAGTACACGTGGGTTACGAGTGACAATTCGTACTTGTGTCATGTCAAAGTATAGGTAAACAAAAACATATGACTCAACCTTAACTCGACTCATTTAATAATTATGTCAAATCCCCTCAACTTTGACACAACCTACTAATTAAGCGAGTTGACACAACACAATTCATTCCAACCTGTTTAAACACAATTTAAGGACAATTAAAAAAAATTAAAAAAAAGGATTCCCCCCCCCCTTTGTTATAGGTAAAAGGGCCAGATTTTAAAGTTTCAGTTAAAAATTTATCAATATAACTATTAAAATTTTTTAATTACTTAATTATATTTAGAATTCAAATTTGTTTGAAAAAAATGACAATTGTTTATGTCAAATAAGTTATTTTAAGTTGGTTGCGAGTTAAGCAAGTCAACACGAAATTGACCAATTTATTAATCGTGCTAAGTGTGTTAACCAATTCTTTTAACAAAAACTCATTTATTCTAAACACTACCCCCAAAAAACCGTGTCGCGTTGATGTTGTGTTCGAGGCGAGTCATGTTGAATATTACCACCCTAACATTGATGGTCTTTTTAATTGGCATGTAAGAGCATTAGCATTGGAAAATGCTAATGCTACTCTATTTTACCATTCCAAAACCTCACTTTATCATTATACCATCCAATTTTACAATACCTCCTACATCCCAAAACTCTATTTTTATTAAAATATTATTTTTTAATCTTTCTTTACTATTTCTTTATAACTGTTTTTTTTTTTAAGACTCATGTTTCCTGCCATTTCCAACAGTTTTTTTCCCTCTCCTTCTCCCTCAACCTCTAGCAACACCTCAACCCATCAATAACCACAACCACGGCACCTCAACCCATCAATACCTCAACCCATCAACAACCACCGGAGCAAACCCATCAACAACAATCGCTGATTTGAAACTCAATCGATTTGAAACCCACCGGAGCAAACCCATTCAAAAATAATAATCACCGGAGCCACCGCCACCACGACCCAATCCTCTTCCATGACCCGATCATCGACCCAGACCCACACCGCCACCACGATCTCCGATCTCCGCCAATCCATGCCGATCCCAAACCCAAAATCAACACAGCTCCGTCACGCCGATCATCGATCCAGACCCACATCGCCACCACGACCCGATCTCTTCCATGACCCGGTCATCGACCCAGACCCACACCGCCACCACGATCTCTGATCTCCACCAATCCACGCCGATCCCAAACCCAAAATCAACACAGCTCCGTCACCCCGATCATCGACCCAGACCCACATCGCCACCATGACCCGATCTCTTCCATGACCCGATCATCGACCCAGTCCCACACCGCCACCACGATCTCCGATCTCCGCCAATCCACGCCGATCCCAAACCCAAAATCAACACAGCTCCATCACGCCGATCATCGACCCAGACCCACATTGACCCAGACCCACACCGCCACCACGACCCGATCCTCTTCCATAACCCAGCTCTGTCATGCCCAGATCAACCCATGCCAATCCATGCCCAGATCAACCCAAATCAACACCCAGCTCTATCACACCCAGATCAACTCAAATCCAAAACCCATAACCCATAACCCACAGTCCACCATGCCGATCCACCACTTGACCCATGATACACCGATCGGAGCAAACCACACCCACATCGGAGCAAACCCATCGAAGCTACATCAAACCAATCGGAGCAAACAGAATTGAAAGAAAGGAAAGGGCGAGGGAGAAAGAGAGAGAGAGACGAGGACAGCGTTGAGAGAGTGGGAGAGTCAGCAGAATAAAATAGTGTTTTTATTTTTACAATACTGCTACAGTGCAATTCTACAAGTAGAATTGCACTGTAGCAGAATTGCAAAAAAATTTGCAATTCTTGAGTTTGCAATTCTCTGATGCAGTAGATTTTAAGGGTTGAAATGCTAAATACACCCTAGATATGGCATTAGCATTCTCCAATGCTAATGCTCTAATTGATTGGAGAGAGTTTCATCCAAACTGATCTAGGAGAAATTATTATTTACACCGGGAGGACTGCTGATATGGTCCTCCCTAACCAATGAGATGATGTTATTTATGCAAATCTATGTGTGAATTTCCTAATCAGCATAAGAAATAAAAAATAAAAATTATTAGATAATGTCACATTTGCATAAATAACAGTATTATATTGGTTGGGAGGTTGGGGAGACCACGTCAACCGTTCTCCTGGTGGACCTAATAATTTCTCCTGATCTAGGGGTAAACTTTTTCTGTCCGTTAATAATTACTTTGTCATTTGAAAAAGTAATTCGTTGGAGAGTATTTAAGTATATTGGTTCTTCTAATTTTGATTAAGCATTTGATCGTTTTCTTTGGGTGGTTGGGAAGTTTTTTTTTTTTTTTTTTGAAGGGGGCGGGGGGTGGTTGGGAAGTTTGGAATTAACATTTAACAATCACATGGTGGTAGAAAAGCCTGTTTAAAAAATTGCCTTTAACGGAGGCAGACAACTAGATACAATTATTCAAGATATTGACAAAATACAGAGGGCCAGTCTGCTAAGCAGGTGGGCATGGATCATTGAAAATTGAAAAAATATTGAAAAAAAAAAAAAAAAAACCGGCAAACCCAAGTGTGACCAACTAATTAAATTTAGTCTGAAAATGCAATGTCTAAATCATCTCCTAACCATCCATCATCTGAGTCAAGAAACAATGATTGGAAATCTGAAACCATATTTGAATTATTAGGTTGATCACTTTCCCTCCCATTATTTTCCGCCTCCTCAGACAGTACTAGAAGAGAATCTTTGTCACCTTCAATTGCAATATTATGCAGCTCGTTTATATCAACGTCACTGAGCTTTGCAAAATCAGAATCAAGCATTTTGCAAAAGTCGTCAGAACTAAAGTCCAAAATGAAGTCAGACATGTTCTCTTCCTTTGAAGTTGATGGTGACCCAGCACTCGATTCTGATATCGAGGACTTGTTCTTAACCATGTTGGTCTCCACGATAGGAGCTAAAAATATCGGTACCTTCGTCTCATGAATTTGGTCATCATCCACATGTTTTTGTGCAGAAACAAGGACCCCTTTGCCTTCTAATAATGCATCAGACTCATGGTGAACTCTAATGGTTGGCTTTTTCTGATCTGTTCTAGACTTTGGTGATGGAATCTGATCTTGTGTCTTCTTGGCTAAATAGGAATTCCAATAATTCTTGATTTCATTATCAGTACGTCCAGGAAGTCTCCCTGCTATCAAAGACCATCTACAGTAACACACTTTGTTTAGTATATATGTACTTTAACAAGTGCATCAACATTATTATAATTTGTTTCACATGCAGTACAGTTTTAAAACTTTCCCCTTAAGAATAAATATATATATATATATACACGAAAGTACCTATTGCCTAAAAGCTTGTGTAGTCTCATGATCAATTCCTCTTCATCTTGTGAGATGTTGCCTCTTTTTATGTCAGGTCTTAGATAATTCATCCACCGAAGCCTACAGCTCTTGCCACACCTCTTAAGTCCTGCATAACCAATTAAATCCCACACTTTCAAAATTAACAAATTCAATTATGAGCCTATATTAAACTCTAAAAATAATGGCTTACACTTTAATGTGTTGGGATTTATTACTTTTGAAACTATATTATTTAATTAATTATCTTTAAAAAATTCAGGTTTTAATTGGTTATTTTTTAAAAAACAGTAAGGTTTTGTTTGTTATGCTTCTTTAATTACAGGGCTTAAAAATTAAAATATAGTATTCCAAAAACAAAAGAAATAGAAAAAAAAAAGGAACATGCAAAAAACAACCAACATTCTTCTACTCTTTGGATCTTGTTGAGTAGTCAACTGTCAACCAACTCTCACTAGGGCCATAACTTTTGAACTACTTCTTATTAGTATTGTGAATTAAATGAGAGAGATTATTGATGAAGTTCAACATGATAAATTCATTACAATAACTAGCTATGGACAATTTTTCTAAAAAGAAAGATTGAAAGGATTGTAAATAAATGAGCTCATTGTTTGACCAAAAAAATTAAAAGTAGAAATGGTCAAGCTCATTGGTGTATGATCATTTGGGACAAGGAATTAATAGAAGTATCGAAAGAATTTTTATCTGGGTGAAGCAGGAAGCCAGAGTTTAAGAGCCGTTAATTTATTTTCTGACATTTTGAAACTGTACTTTTTTCCAAAATTGAGTTTTAAAATGCCTCATTCTTTTTACCTACAATTCTTTTGACAATTCATTTTCAAAAAAACAATAAAATAAGTTATACAAAACAGAAAATATTCTTTATGCATTCTGGAAATTAATGAAAAATCGAAAAGCTCTCTGACCTGTTTCTTTGGCAAGGTTACTCCATTTTCCTTCACCATGGGTCTTGACATGATCAATGAGGATTTTATCTTCAAGAGCAGTCCATGCTCCTTTGTTTAATCCATCTTTTGTACACCTAGGGTTTCTACCCATCTCTCTGAGACTCACTGTACTTCTCTGTGTGTGTGTGTTTTCTTTCTTAATTTGCTGCAAAACTCTCCAAGGAAAAGGGAGAGAGTTTGCTTTGCTTTTACAAACCCATTTTGGTGAAGAGTGAGTTTTATAGATGGATGTGCCCTATTTTTTAAAGTCCTCGTAATTATTACCTTGTTTGGATCTAAGGACAATACATTAATTTTCTAACACTAGAGTCCAATTTTTGTAGGACACAAAATATGACCATACTGTAATATCTTACACAACGTGTTCCATATTTTCTATTTTAATTACTACACAGATCGTGCTTCACTGGCGCGTACCGTACCATATATGTGGACCATAAGGCAAATTTTTTTTTTTTTGAAGCCAAAAAAAAAAAAAAAGCCACACGGTCCTCATATATATTACGTACCGTACGTGCCAGTGAAGCACGTTCTGTGGAGTAATTTAAATAGAAAATGTGGACCATTGGGCATTGGTATTATTGGCATGCAATGATGCAACCCTTTCGTGAAAAAATGAAATATCTTAAGCAACTTGGTGATCTTCATTTTTAGGTTTTTGTGCAATGTTTCATCATGCATTCAAAAAATAATAATAATAATTCCTTTATTGGTTATAAATAATTTTTCTGAGTTTGTATTAAGAGTTTTAGTAATTAGAGTAGCGCACATGTTAATTAAAACAAATCTGAACAAACAAGACAAGTCTATTCTTTCCTTTTCATTGATTAATGCAATGAAATGTTTGAATTTAATTAGAAGTTAGAACACCCAATAAACAATATATACCAAAAAAATTGTCACATGGATTCATATTTATTCTTATTAATTTGGAGTTGGGGCAGAATATTATATAATTCTTTAACCAAAACTAGGAGAATGCCAGATTCACAGCCCATGTATATTAATTACTCTAGTGAGATACACTTATAATCCTAATTAGTGATTTCAAAAAACAAAATTAAGGGATCAATGGCAAGGGCATGTCACACGTGTCTCTTAAATAAATTATCTTCTGATTATGTTATGGCCTTGTTGGATTAAATCTACACCTTTGAAAATTATTTTTGATGGACAATTCCAGAATGTACTGTACAAACAATCACTTTTTTTTTTCCTTTAAAAACAAAAAAAAGAATGATTGTTTTTTTGAAATCGGCCTAGGCACGTTATTTTTATAAAGGAGTAGAGCATATCCTTTTGCATAATTAAGGTTAAGGGTCACGTGATTGATGTTATAAACAATTAAATCAATGGTGATGGCTGAATTTATCAATTGAAACCTTTGAAAATAATTTTTGATGAACAATTCCAGAATATACTGTACAAACAATCACTCTTTTTTTCATTTAAGAACAAAAAAAGAATGATTGTTTTTTTGAAATTGGCCTAGGCACGTTATTTTTATAAAGGAGTAGAGCATGTCCTTTTGCATAGTTAAGGTTAAGGGTCACGTGATTGATGTAATAAACAATTAAATCAACGGTGATGTCTGAATTTATCAATCGAAAATGCGATCTTTTGAGATCACAGTCATCTGTCCTTCCTAGTTGACCTTTTCTTGTTTTTCCCAAACGAACATTTCAACGAACTTTTATTGAAATTGAAAGTTTGTTAGACTCCAAGAAAAGTTCAAAAATAATTTTCACTGAAATTTCAGTATTTTCTTGTCCCAAAGCTAACATTAAACGAGCTCAACACAGTTGAAACTTAGAAAGTTTGTTAACTGCCAGAAGCGAAATTGTACAACAATTTTGTTAGGTACCTTGTTAACGATTAAGGCTGCGCAAGGCAAAAGACGAAAAATTTTGATTAATTTTGTTAGAGATATGTTAGCCCCAACGATGGCTCTAGGATTTTTTTTTTTTTTTTTTTTTATATGGTAGTCACTAAAAAATTTAAATTATACAAAATTTAATAAAACGATAACTTGAATATTTACTACAATTGTAGTCGAGTCACTAAGGAGAGTAAAATTGTTATGACTACTGTGGGGGGTAAAAGCCCAACCTTATACATTAGGCCTGAAGCCCTATTTGAAGATTACTGTGCATTCGAAGAGAAGAAATTTGTTAAGAAGGAGTCTATGTGGAAGAAATATACCTGAAAATGAATGAGGAGTATAGTCCGAAGAGATCACCAAGGGTCCGAAGAGGTTATTCTCCTCGGATACAAAGAGCCTTGATCAGGCAGATATTTGGGAGGTTCAAGTAATCTTTCTAACGATTTCAATGATAAGGATAGGCTTCAGGCACGTATGGAGATGATATGAACAGAAAAATATCTAGAAGACAAGCTGCAACCACCACATTAAATGCACTGCAGCTACTTTTCTGACCGCATTAATGTGGAGAAGACCCCTGAACAATATAATCACAACTACCACCACTCACAGAGAGTTAAAGAAAATACTTGATTGGACATGCACTCAAGTGGATGCTTAGATAAAGAACAAGTGGATGGTGAAGATGATGGGAGAGGGTGCTATATAAAGAGAAGAGGCCTTTGATAAAAGGGAGGAAAAAGAAAATGAAGAAGCAGAAGGGAGTAACTTTACTATAGCACTAAGAGTTGTAATCACCTTTCATTCAATAATACAATTCTTCGAACATCCATTTGTTGAGTTTTTCAAGTGTGTTTTTACGTTAATACATCTCTTAACACCATAATTGATTATTGTTTAATTCACAACCAGCCCAGCTCTTTCATCCACTCTCTACAAATTCATTGTTTTGGGTTCATTGAGCTCATAACCCAAACCTTTTGGGCTTGGGTTACAAAAACTGACCCTACAACTACAAAACCAAAAAGAATATAACTATCATCACCATTAAGGAGAACTAACAATCACAATATTTTTCTTGATACCATTTTTTAGGGAAAAATGAAATGAGAGATTTTTTTTTTTTTTATTGAATACGTTAAATGAACTACAAATTTGAATGTTTAAGGATTTTTATCTTTTTGTTTTATTGTAGGCTTTTTGTTGAATAATTAGATCACTTATTGTTTGGTCTTATCTTATTTTTGTTTGGTCTATGTTTTTTGTTATTTGGGCTAATTTTTATTGTTGTTATTTAAATTTTTTTTATTTTTTATAAAAGGGATTAAGGATTATATTTGGGGCAGAATTAATTTTGGAGTAATGCTATGTTCACAATATTTTTATTATAAATCTTTTGCAAAAAACTCTTATTGGTGGGTAAAAAAATAATATCAGTATTGATCCCAAATTAGAATTGTAACAGCTTACCACGTTGGATTTGTTATAAAATTATTATGAAAATGTTGTGAATGTAGCATTATTCTTATTTTTGTTGAACCCAATTTTTTTGTAATTCTCAAGTCAAGATGTTTAACATTTTTATTAGAATTCTCACAATAGATTAGTTTAACATATAATTTTTTTTTTTTTTTTTACAAATATATATATATATATATGCAATTTTTTGCAAGCCAGGGTGGTCCTATGACCACCCTGGCTTGCATGTAGAGTCGCCAATGGTTAGCCCAAGCCCAATCATTCTAGTATTGGGTTTAACCTATTATATATACACATATTATAGCTCATTGTAATACAGAATTTGTACTACTCTCTAATATATTATTAATCTAACCATTTAGGGTTTCCTCCGTGGATGTACGTAAGTCGTTAGGTTGAACCACATAACTCTTGTGTGTTATTGTGTTTTACACTTTATGTTTCCATTTTCGCATCTATACTAGCATATTCAACATGATGTATCAATACTAATATTTTATGTTTTCATTTTCGCATCTATACTAGCATATTCAACATGGTGTATCAGCAATACTAATATTTAACAAATTTTAGGTCTAAGCGTTCCATAATTCCACGTAATTGGCCTGAATTTACTCTAACAAATTTGCTCCATCAAGAACATTATTGATCAAGAATATCCTGGACCACTGTAGATGTCATAGATGCTTTAATTTTTATGTTTGGTCTCCTAAAATTCAACATCTTTTTTTGGTTTGAGAGAGAAGCTGCATGGGTGGGTGTTTCTAGCTACCACGTCAAAGTACTGTTTGGAGCAACTCTATGAGGTCACTTACAACATGTGTGAGACCCATATATTTATGTATTTCACATGTCGTTAGAGGATATTGCATATAATTGTTTTATCATTTATGAGATAACTTCTATCTAAGACAAAATTGGCAAATGCCATTTTCGGGCAAAATAAGTAGCATTTTGCCCCCTTTCCTAAACTAATTAGGGAAATGTCCCTCTTTTAAAACTCAATTTTCTCAAAATCAAGTTAAGCCCTATAGTGACATTTTTAAGGAGCCTATAGTGACGTTTTAAGGATTTATAGTAGCGTTTTGTAACTCGAGCTCCATGAACTCGAGTTATAGGTTAAAAAAAAATTACCTATAACTCGAGTTCAGGGAGCTCGAGTTCAAAAACGCCACTATAGGTTCTTAAAACGTCACGATAGGCTCCTTAAAATGCCACTATAGGGTTCCAAATTTATTTTTTTTGGAAACTCAATTTTGAGAAAATCGAGTTTCAAAAGAATGACATTTCCCTAATTAGTTGCTTATTTTGCCCGAAAAGGGCATGTGCCAATTTTGTCCCTTCTATCTATATTTTCATTTATGTTTCCATATGTCATAGTTGAGGCTTCCTTGAATCAAACGATCATATTGTTTGCTTAGTCATTGGTAGAGTTTCTCTAGTTTCCTTTTTCATTTTAACCCTAAAAATTAAAATCAAATTCATAGTATTTACAATTTGTCCTAAGTTATCAAAAATTATATTATAAGAGATGTACGGTAACCATTAAGTATTTATGTTGACTTAAAGGGCAATTTTACATCATTACTATAATTAAATAATAATAAAATTTCTAATTATGATATTGGAAGTGGAACTTTGGAAATTACTGGAGAGTAAATTTGAAAGGAAAAAGCTTTAACATTCAAATTAAAATAGTGATCTTGTTCATGGAGTATACTCATATTTACAAAAGAGAATTAGATAATCAGATAATCGATTTTTATCTACATAAATAAATTTCGGGGAAGAGAGATAATATGTAAGTTAATTCACATGCCTTGATTTGGATTTGTCATGTAATGTAATATGTCTCCAAATAAAGTCTAAACAATCCCAATTAGTCTAGTGATTTTTAGGTCTCATTTGATACTTAAAAGAGCATTCACAATGAACTAAACTACTCGATAATGTCATTGAGTTAACGCAACTTTTGAATAAGGGGTTGAGCTACTATCGAGTTGGTTGGAGATGAAAGATAGGTTTGGCTAACCCAAATTATGGGAAAGAAAAGGACAATTTGTTGAGTTTATTGTGAATGTTCTAAGTCGTGGGTTTTTGTTTGTGACCAATACCTATAAATTATATCTAGGGAAATTATACTTTACCACCCTAAACTATACACCAGATTACACTTTGCACCCTAAATTATTCGAATGCACACTTTGCACCCTAAACTATCACACTTGTCACACTTTACACCCCAACATCACTTTTACTGTTAAGTTAAACAGAAATTAAAATCACATGACTTGCACATGATTTTTTGCTTAGGTGGCACATTGTTTAAAGACCAAAACACCCAAATAATTAAAAACAAATGCTTATTTCTCTCTTTTTTCCAGGTAACACACACTCCGACCAAGCCAAGCAAACCAATTCACTGTGATTTCGTTTCACTCCGAAAAATCTGTTACCCAAACAGTTTCAGAAGCCACTGTACAATGGAATTCATTCAAAACAAACAACCCCCAATCTCAACTCCAACAACGAATATTGCCCAAAACCCGCGCGTGCTCTCCACTCGCTCCCAACCCAATTCCAGGTTCTGAATTTAATTAAATTATTTGAGTCATGTGTTTATTTTTCTTGGATTTAATTCTACAATATCAATTCTGGGTTTCAATAAATTTTTGAGCTTTATTTTTCTGCTAATAATAAAGTCAAAGTTTCTATTCAATCAAAGTGACTGTTCCTAGCCTAGTGGAACTGTGTTTCTTTTGACCTTAAACAATGTTCTTGTTTTATGTGTTTTCAGTCGAAGTTCCGAGCTTGAACTCAAGGATTTCTTAATTAATTTTTGTATTCATCTTTCTTGGATTTAATTCTACACTACCAATTCTGGGTGTCAATAAATTTTTGATCTTTAATCTCTGCTAACAATAAAATCAAAGTGGCACTGGGTTTCTAGTTTAGTGGAACTGTGTTTCTTTTGTTCTTAAACAATGTTCATCAACTACTGTGCTTAGAAAGGGTCCAATTTTGTTGGGTTTAGAGGAGAAAAGCTGCTAGGCGAGAGAGAGGGGAAGACCTTACGCACGTGAGAGAGAGAAAGACCTGAAAAAAAAGAAGAGAAAAAAAGAAATAAACATTTGGTTTTAGTTGTGTGAAAAGGGTGTTTTCGGCTTTAAATAGTGTGCCATCTAAGCAAAAAATTATGTGCAAGTCATGTGATTTTAATTTCTGTTTAACTTAACAGTAAAAGTGATGTCATGGTGCAAAGTGTGATAAGTGTGATAGTTTATGGTGCAAAGTGTGCATTCAAATAGTTTAGGGTGTAAAGTGTAATCTGGTGTATAGTTTAGGGTGGTAAAGTGTAATTTTTCCTTATATTCTAAGATGTTATTCTCTAATTTAAAAAAAAAAAAATATATATATATATATATAAAAGAAAGTCGTATCCTAATATTTAGCCATATTATCCCTCTAACTATTAAGGGTGTGTTGGATACTACTTATTTTGCTGAAATTGAAAAATTATTAATACTGGAGATAAATGTAAAAATTAGTTAAAATAGTACAGTGGGACTCATAAATAATGCCAAAAAGTGCAGTGAGACCTATAAATAGTAGCAAAAATAAGCTGAATAGTGAAATAATTTTAATTTTTAATTATAACCCAAACGCACACTAAAGCCGAGTTTGGATTGCGCGTCCACGTTTTTTGCTTCTTTTCTTTTCTTTTTTTCTTTTTTTTTTCACGCGTTTTGCTTTAGGGAACAATTATTACTATTCACGCACTGTAGCAGCACTGTTCACGGGACTCACATCCACTTTATTAAAAAAAAAATTTAAAAATGGGTCTCACGATACTATTCACACATTTAAAAATTATTTTGCTACAGTGTTTTCAGTTTTCAGCAAAATAAGTTGTATCCAAACGGACCCTAATTATGCGTTTGGATTGCATTTCGTTTGCTGCATTTGCGTTTTCCTTTTTCTTTTTCTTTTTTTGATGCACGCGTTTTAGGAGACAATATGCACTGTTCAGTGGGTCCGTGCACTATTCACTGGATCCACAAGTACTTTATTCAAAAAAATTTTAAAAATGAGTCACATGGCACTATTCACCATTTAAAAATGATTTTGCTACAGTGTTTTCAGTTTTCAGCAAAATAAGCGGTATTCAAACGGACTCTAAGTATGTCTATTAAGTGTGTGTGTGTGTGGATCGAGGGAAGTACACTTATTTTGGTGCTCTAAAAATATATACTAGCATAAATTAGGGGTGTACATGGTTCAGTGTGGTCGGCTTTGAAGAGGTTTTTTGCATCAAATCTATAGGGCGCGGTTTCACCCTATACTTGACCACACTTCACTTTTGAAAGGTAAAATCCAGTCTACACAAGGTGCAGTTAAATCTTAGTGGCTCGGTGCGGTTCATTCGGTTACTTAGTGGCAGAGCCACAGTGGAGAACAGAGATGAGAAGGAGACTGACTGACTTAGGTATTAGGAATTTCATGAGACCTTGAGAGGAAAATCTTTTTTTGTGAGAGAAATCTTTTTTTGTGAGAGAGATGAATCTTGAGAATGAAACTGAGAGCTTGTATTCTTAAGCAGTGGAAGGTTAGGTGGGAGCCTAGACTTGAAACAGTGCAAAATTGAAGGATCTAGACTAATGGTATTTTCGTTTTTTTTTTTTTTGGGTAGGACACATACATTTCAGCCGTTCAATAAAGTGACTGCATAATTTTTCATAATTTTTAGCAATCCTGACAAACTATTATGTCTGATGCTTCTGACAAACTATTAGTGATTATTGAAAGTCGGCCGTCAAAAATTTCATCAATCATTGTACCTTTATTTTTGGAGTTTGAACTCTATTAAATTCATCCAATTTTCCACGTTGCATAAAATCAATCAAATTCTATCGTATTTATCAATCAGCATCTAAATTTTCCTAAACTATACTATTTATAAAAAAAAAATCCTTCCCACATTGATCCAATTATCTCTTGCCATTTTCTGCTTAAGTTACTTCCACGGACGATTTCAAGTTTTTAACTTCTCTGACAGAACATGTTTCGAGTATCCACATTAAAGATGCTAAAAAATTTAACTTTTAATAACTTAAAATGCTATTTTATTTATTTTATCACTTCACTTTATAATACATTCAATTTTAATATCAAATACTCTATTATTTTACCACTCTATTTAAATATTACTTCTTTATTCTCTCTCTCATTTAAATAACGTTTTTGTATTTACCATCTAGGTGTTGAAAAATTATAGGTTTTTTTTTTTTGGGGGTAAAGTAAAAAAAAATTATAGGTTTGACATCTTATGCAGGGAAGAAAGTGGCATCCACTAATCAACCAACCAACGCATTAGTTATTTGTTAGCAATCCAAATGAATTATATATATATATATATATATATTCTTTTCATTGAAAAGAAAACTAAGACTCATAAAAAAAAATTTTAATTTTTAAATTAAAAAAAAAAGCTAAAATACATTTTAACCAATCCTCTAAATTTTCAAATTACTACCATTTTAGTCATTCAAGTTTCAAGATATATATCTCGTTTTACTCACAAATAAAAAAGGTTTCAAATTTTATAATTAATCCTATAAACTTTCAATATGTTATTATTTTGGTCCCTCAAATTAAAAATTTTAAACAAAATGATGTCATTTAGGGTAGGAATATTTAGGGGCGTGTATCAAACCCACCAATCAAACTCAAGTTATTCAACCCAACTTGACGCTTTGGGTTAGTTTTTGTGAGTTGGTGGGTTGGATTGGGTTGAAATTTTATTTTGAATTTTGGGTTGGGTCGAGTTGGAGTTGATAGTTTTCTTAACACATCTAACCCAGCCCAACCCAACCCACCCAACCCACTATATATGTAATTTTATTTGATTATTCTTATTTAATTTTTGTAGTTTGATTGATTTTGATATTTTAATAATTAATTTGATGAATTTAGAATACAACTTAAATATATTATATAAATCATAATAACTTATTAAAAAAATTGTTTAAATAATGGATGAAATTCCAACTTTCTATGAGATATAAAATATGTACACACAGCCCACAAACCCAACTCAACTCAACCCAATCCATATGGGTTGGGTTGGGTTTTACACATGAGATAGATCGAGAATTTTTCAACTTAATAAGGTTAGGTGGGGTTGAAAAAATCCTCTAACCTAACCCATGTACATGCTACGATTCGATGTGATTTTGGGTCATATTTATCACTACACCATGAGGTGTGGTTTGCCTAAAACCTTGATTGCACTGCACTTCATTAGCTCCATGCGGACAAAGTATGGTTGGTGTTGATGTCTCGCGGCAACATAGGTGCTAAATGGAATGGGATGTGTTGGCTTTAAATTTTTGAAGACCTATTAATTCAACAAAGGTGAAGTGAAGTCGCTACCAATCATTGGGTTTTTTTCTAAGGTGTGATTGGTCACCTGACTCTAATTGATTTTATTACCAATCCTAGGCTAAGAAAAATGTCATTTTTCCCTAATCTAACACAGATGGGTAAAAAAATCTTGATTCTTTAGTTCGGAAGTCTAGTTATGTGCGGGGAAGGTGTTAGGCACCCTACAATGCCTGTCCGGAGACAGTCCTTTGTTTTGGTAAAATCTTAATTTTCGGACATTGGCAATTAAAACAGGCTATTGGCATTAGCTCTCAGGGCTTCAAATGAATTGGACTTTGAGGTTTGATTTCGGAAGGGATATGGCCTTGATCAATGCTTCGCTAGCGCATTTTGGAATTGTTGCCAAATTTTCACGACAAAAATTCGGCAGCATTTTGCCTCTGGTGTGTCGTAGCACACAAAACACTATTCTCACCAAGCTTTTTGCTATGAGAATATGGCAAACAAAGGTGCCCCACTTTCACAGTGAAAATTTGGCAGAGTTTCGCGTTTGGTATGCTATGGTGCACCGGCAAGGTTTCGTACTTGTGTATACAGAGTGCGTTAGCATGTGCGTACTAGGGCGAGCCGAAGCTCTCCAAAGTAACAAACACGTTAATGCATGTCACATACATGAGGAAACCAAAGTCACTTAGCTGACATGGATCGAGACAATCATATCACGATGATCATGCGCACAATATGGCATGAATATGCACCGACAGTAAAATCCTTGGATGCATACCCACACCATAAGTTCAAAAGCATCGACAATCATAAGAGGGTCACTCTCCTAACCATGAGAGTCCATCATACAAAGTGCACAACCACCCATGAGCAAGCAGATATATATATATATATATACATACATCATGCACAATGCAAGCATACCGAGCAGGAAAATAAACCAGACATTGCCAATGTCCCAAGGATATGGCCCAACATGGTACATGAAAGATAAATCAGACATTGTCATACCTAAGGAACATGGCCCAAGCAAGGTGCAGGAAAGATAAAGGATACATGCCTACATCCAAAGGGTATGGCTCAACAAGGTAGAGGAAAAGTAAATCAGACTTTGCCATACCCTAAGAATGTTGCCTAAGGGTAGATACAAGGAAGGGAACCCTAAGACATGGTTCTAAAGAAAAGGCCAAAAGGGAGAGAGAGAAAACCACTTGAGGAGGCCTATCTATTGACCATCGCCCTTTTTGGGCTTGCGTGTTGCGTTTTCTTACTTGCATTTGCCCTTTTTAGCTTGCGTCTTGGAAGTTGCGCCATCACTCCAAGTGTGTACATGCAACAACAAAAGAAACACAAAACCAACAGACAAGCCAAAGAAAAGACAACCAAAAAAAAAAAAAAAGTAGCACACAAAGGGGCAAACAAGCGTGTTATCAAGCAAAAAAGGGTGTCCTAGAAGGACAAATATGGGTTTGGATTGAAGTCTATAATCATATTATATTGGAGTATGGATGAAACACGTGCCATCAAACAAAGTTCCTAAAAAGGACTCGAGATCTCACGGACAAAAGACGGGTGTGAACCCGCACAAAAAGGTAAGTAAGAACTAGGCTTGATGACACAAACAAGCACACAAAGACACATGCATGAACAAGCATAGAAAGCCAAATGAGATGGCACAAAGCAAGCAAAGTGAGCACGAAGGAAGCAAAGCATGTTATTACACAAAGGGGAAGGGTGAACGTGTTATAAGGCACACAAAGGGGCTAACATGAGAAACCCTAACATGCAAGGCTAGACAAATGAGGAAAAAGGCAGGTGGCAAGCAAGCCAAACATCGCGAATATGTGTCCTCACACATGGTTGCATCCAAGCAAGCCACCAAAGGGGACATATGCAACCAAACAAATAAGTGGCCCTAAAGACCAACAAGCAACAAACCCACAAACAAACAAGAACATGGCAAAGAGCCTAGATCTAAGCAAATAAGCATGGATCTAAGGCAAAAAACATGGACAAGGGCAAACAAAGGATAGACATGCACAAAGGAACTAATCCAAACCTTTTATTGAAAACTGGGTGTGTGGATGTAGGCCTAGACCACAAGATCTAGATCTACACCCTACTCAAAAGCCAAACACAAGAAAAAGGCAAAAGCAAGAGATGTGAAGCTATAAAGCGCTAGGCACAACGTCCAAACAAAGCTTTAAGCACACAAACATGTAGATCGAAGCACAAGCAAGAAATTTGGGCATATCCTAACCCAAGAAGGCTAGGCCAATAACATCAAAGCAATAAAACATGTTAGAAAACAAGTAGACATGCTAGGAAAACCATAGAACATCTAGAAACAAGATAAAGCAAGAGATATACTAAGAAAATCTATAAAACATGTTATAAAGCAAGAAAAAGCAAGATAAACAAGCTATGAAATTAAATGGGTGTAGATAGTAACTAAAAAGCTACATCTACACCTCTAAACCTCAAATCTAAGGTACCAAGACCAAGGAGAGGAAGATGAGAACAAGAACACTATCTCTTGATTGTTGGAGAAAAGCAAGAAATCAAAAGTTTTTGTGTGTGTTTTTTGAGAGAGAGAGAGAATCTGCCTTGAAAATCTTAAAAAATGCCCAAATTTTATTTTTTTATTTATTTTTGGCTTTGAAGGGGGTTAGAGGGTATTTATAGTGAAAATCTGACCCTTTAGCTTACAGCGGCCCTTTATGCTTCATTTGGGAGTTCATAAAGGAATAGAATGGAATGGAATAGAATGATCATAAGGGAATGGAATGAGGTCGAATGTATTTAAGCAAGGGAAATGAATGGAAAATAAATGAATAGAATGGAATTAAGTAATCATGTTTGGATGTTTTAAAATAAAGGAATGTAAATGGATGAAAATGAATGGAATGTAAAGAGCCTTGTTTGGGAGTAACATAGACGGAAAGGAATGAAATCATTTTATGCTAATATTACTATTAGACCTCTATTTTAAAATAAAAAGTTGAATACATAGGAGTATTTTGAGAGTTTTAGTAAAAAATTCATTAAATCTAATTCAATTCCTCTCAATTTTGGGGGGAATGAAAATTTGAAATTTTAAGGGAATAGAGAGGAATGAGTGTTTCCTCCTACCTATTTTATTCCCTCACACTTAAATTCTTAAACAAAGGAATAGACTTCCAATTTCCTCCGTTAAAAGTCCCAAATAAGGGAAGGGAATGATATTCTAAAATTATTTTTTCATTCATTTCTATTCCATTCCATTCCCTCCTCCCAAATGAGGGCTTAGGCTGTGCCGGGTTGGTTGCTAACATCAGTAATCCTGTCATTTTCCTCGATTCAACTTCGAACGCATATTTGAATGCATTCTTGAACTCTGATTGAGCTGATCTTGGTGTCCCTAGAAAGGTATGGATGTCTAGTTTCCAAAACACTGAAAAAATAAAATTCCAATAGTCGGATCAAAAGTTATGTCCTTGGGAAGTGAGCTAACACGCCTAACACTGTTTTCAAGATATCTCAATAATTTTAACTCCGATTTCAACCCATGAATAGTCATTGGAAAGGAAATTCAATAATCCTCTCAATGGTACTGGTTTCAACCTATTCTTACGATCAAATCAAAATTAGGGTTTCTGAGGCCCTTGGGAGTCAATTTCGGGTCAAACTTGGTCAAGTGTGACAAAATTCTCCGAATAGCTCGAGTTTGATGTAAAAACATGAAAAAGTGGTTTGAGGGTGATTTTGACCAACTTTGACTTTTGGTCAACCTTGGGTTGACTAGGGGCATTTTGACCTAAAAATGTACTTTGAGAGCTCCAATGTGAAATGTCAATCTAGATGTTTCCGCAGTCCCATGGTGAAAAATTAATATTTTTGAATTTTTAGGAGTCCAGCACAAAAATTGAGAGTGAACAAAATATGGTATCTACAGTTGGTTTATTCTAGCCCAACGAATAGTTAGTTGGGGGGCTCGTTTTTTATTTTTAAAGTATTTGCTATTTGCTAGGCTGGTTTGGGCCATCCCGAAGCTCTTTTTCTTTAAAAATAAAAAATAAAAAATAAAAAATAAATACATGAGCAAATGTCCATTAACATTTAGAGCATTAGTATCCGGGATGCAAAAAAAGTTATATTTTCCACCCTAAAAACCTACTTTATCTATTTTCCATCTCATTTTACAACTCACCCAATATCCCAATTTATATTTTTATATACAACCCAATAAATTAATATAAACTACCTAATAAAATAATATAAATTACTTCTGTCTCTCTTTCTTCTCAATCTCTTTTTCTCTTCACCCACAACCACAAATAAAACCAATCACCACACCCCAACCACAAAAATAACCAAACACCACCCACCTACGATCAAAACTAGCCACCTCTACATAATACCCATACATCAACCGCATACATAATATCCATACCAGCAGCTGTTGCCGCCACCACCAACCTACCATAAATTAATCACCACTACCACAACCACAAAAACAATCACAACAAGCATCATCACATAATACCCATACTAGAAATGAGATTAAAAAAAAAAAAATAGCAATTCACTGTGGTACCACCGCCGTAGCTCTCCACCACACCAAACCATCTCACCACCACAATCCACCACACCATACACCAAAACCCACCACTGCATGAACCACCAAAACCCACAACCCATAAACCACGACCTCCACACCCCCACGACCATTGATTGCACCTTCGGCCACCGATTCAAGCCTTATCCAAACCGAGAGAAACATAAGCCTTACCTAAACAAATTCCAGCCGAGAGAAACCAAAGCCCCAGCCACTATTGATCTAACCATCGTCGATCCACGGACCCAACCCTCGTCGTCTAACCACTCAAATCATGTTAGCCACTGCGATCTACACTTGTTTGAGAGAGATCGAGGTCTGGTTTGAGAGAGGGAAAAAGGGAGAAAACGGTGGTTGGAGAGAGAGAGAGAGAGAGAGAGGAAAGATAAATTATTTTTTATTTAGTTAGAGAAAGGGTGTGAGAATAAAATAATATTTATTGTTTTACATCCAAAGCTACTGTGGGTTCTATATTTAAGAATCCACTATTCATAGGTTGTAAATTTTTTTAGAAATACATACTCGGATGGAGTTGACTTTTGACTTGGTGGGTAAAATAGCAATTGGGGGGGTTTTACACCCCCCCAATGCTAATGCTCTTATTACACGTTCTATCTCAAGATTCTCAACAAAAAAATAAAATAATGAGTACAGAGCACAAAAGAAACATAGTAATGCTAAAACCATAACTTTTGCCATAATTTTTGTCACAACTTGTTCATGTGGCAAGTCGTGAGTGGTGAAGTTATAGACTCACAATTTTTATTCCACCACTCATGACTTGCCACGTGAACAAATTGTAACAAAAGTTTTGATAAAAATTGTGATTATAGCATTACTCAAAGAAACAACCTATATTATATTTCAAACAACCGCATTCTTAAATAACCCAAATCTATTCCATTAAAAAGGTTATCCTTAAGAAGGACTAACATTTACCAAAAAATATATATAAATTTATAGGATTAAATGAAGAAAAAAAATAAATTTAAAATGTGTAATTTGAATTTTTTTTAAAGGAAATTTTAATATGTTTTTCATAGATTGTAGGACAAATGGTGACAATAAATGTGAAATTATTGGATTAAAATGATAACAATAAAACTAAAAAAGAACCTAAATGACAATATTTTTTTTTTTTGGATACAAGATATAAATTTTATCTTAACTTAATATAATTATATATGTGTGTAAAGTTCTCTCTTAAAGACTTGAACTCTGACTTTTGCTATTACACACTTTACAAGTACTTACACACCAAAATCACAAGTGACAAAATTTGATGGGTTGTAATTTTCATTTTTCCAAAATATAAAACTTGGCGGGAAAAGGAAATAATATTGGCGGGCAAAACCCTAGGGTATTAAAACTCCCACAAATTCATTTGAACTTTTTCACATTTTTGCTTTGCTTTGCTTCTCTGTCTCTCTCTTTCTAGGGTTTTGAAAAATGTTCTCAAGCAGCCAGTTTGATGCAACCTCTGCCTTCGCCGGCGGTGGGTTCTCGTTTACTCAGCAAACTCAGCCCACCGATTCCACTCCCTCTCCGGCAAAAGTAAGCACTCTTTCTTAATTTTCCATTTGGCTCCCCAGAAAATGTAGGAAAATTGTATAACAGAATAGAAAATGGAAGAAAATGAAAGGATCTATTTTACTCTTTGATTATTTATTACCAAATTGAAACAGATCGAAGAATAATAATAACTCAAATTCCACAACATGTTTTGTTTTCTTGGCAGCCAAACAGGGGTTTATGTTTTGCTCCATCTCAGCCTGTTTTTCTTTTAATATTCTTTGGGGGTTTGTTTTCTGGTTGCAGAGTCGCGAAACTCAGGGTTTGGTTCCAGTTACTGTGAAGCAAATAAGCGAAGCTTCTCAGTCTGGTGATGAAAAATCAAATTTTGTGATCAACGGTGTGGATGTCGCCAATGTACTATTCATCTCTTGCTCTTTTATCACTTTCTAATTTCAACCCATGGTTTTTCATTGCTTTCATTTGTTGTGGGGGGCACCTAGCTGATTAGTGGGTTAAGGCTTTTTATCAAATTCATAAGATCCTAATAGTTTAGGCTTTTTTTCGAACAATTAGTTATTTATCGCGGTATCAGCGGAAGTTGTGACGAGTTCTGACCTTGTCTCTACTCTAATAGTCTAACTCTCATTTAAAAGTTTTAAAAACCCCATATGTTAAGCCCAGATTATTATAGGGAGTTCGCGCCCACATGTGAGGGGGATTTTTTTTTTGATAATTCACAAAGGAGACCAAACTATGCCATTGAGCTACAAAGCTCTTGAAATGTGTGGAGTATTAGTTAAATGATTAAATTCAGCATTTTCTAAGAGGTTAATCTTTTAGGACAAGTGGTAGTTAATAGCAAGCATATAAAAGCTTTGAGGAACTTTTGCAAGCCAGTTTGATTTTAATCTTTATATATCTCTCTTATCAATGCTTCTGCTCTTTAATCTTACATGTTTTCTTTTTTGATGGGTATTTCTTAATATCTTGTTGGTTCAGGTTACTGTGGTTGGGATGGTGTTTGAGAAAGTTGGAAGGAATACTGATGTTGCTTTCGTTCTAGATGATGGAACGGGACGAATGAAATGTAGAAGATGGTAATCCATGCATTTTGAATGCGAATACAGAAATGTTATTATGTTAATTAGTTATAACCTTTAATGTTTGTTTTCTTGGCTTCTTAGACATTATGCTGATGTAATTTTTGCCTCTAGACACTGGCGAACTTTGAAATGGAAACCAAGAATTGCTCATATTATTATATCTTTTCTTTCTTAGTAACTTAGTTGGTACTATTCTTAATTCTAAACTCACTCTACCTTGTAGAAAACATGTCTTAATCTATGTTTAATTCTTTAATAGGATGAACGAGAATTTTGACACAATTGAAATGGAGGAAATACTGTAAGTTCTTATTTTTATTAACTAGTTTTCAGTTTGATTGTGGTTAAAATAAGGTACCATACTGCCTAGAATTTTTGATGGTTTACTATGATGTATGGTGGAACAGAGACGGAATGTATGTTCGTGTTAATGGGCACTTGAAAAGCTTTCAAGGCGCTAAGCAATTAGTTGCCTTCTCTGTCAGGTATGGTTATAAATTTTCCTGTCTATGTGTTAAATTAGGTCATGCTTGAAGGGACATTTTTTCCCCAAATTTATTGTATCTTGTTCTTATTCTCTTTTTGGAACTTTGCTGCATAATCTACATCTTTGACAAGTTATACCAGTTTCAGTTGGTCGATCCATTTAGTCAGTAGCTACATCATTGTTGGTTCATGAGTCATGACTAGTCACTTCATGATTGAATAATTATAAGAGGGTGATTAAGTCATAAGACTCATAACCATTTAAATCGCATTACATTTTATAAATTTTGATAAACACGTACTAAGTTCAGATGTGTCAAATATCTAGCTCTTGCAAATGGATAAGAAGTTTTGATTTGGGTGTTAGAAGGGTCCATTCACCATATTCATTTTTGTGTTTGTTCATGCTACAATTGACTATTCTTCCTAATCTCACATTTTAGAATTCTTAGATTTTTTATTTTTTTTCCCCTTTAGACAATGGGGGACTAAAGAGGCGGAGATGGATGAAACACAGAAATTAGAGTTGTCTATATGCCTTGTTTGGTTTAAATTGGACGATTGCTTTGAATCACAATGATATATGTATATATATTTTTGGGAATATATGACTAGATTGTTTTCATGGTCTCAAATTTTCAACTCATGATTCTTAAAATGGGAAAGATAAGTAAGTAAAATACTAAAATGTGTAAGGGGGGATAGAATAAAGGGTTTGACTTCCATCACTTTTTAAAGCTGGATATTTCCTTTTGATTTAAGTGGTAGTGGGTTTTAATCTCCATATTTTATTTAGTTAGTAGGTGATGTGGCAGTTTCTCATTAAAATAAATAGAGACTCTAGTTTAAAAAGTACTAGAGGTAAGCTAAACTCTAGAATAAAAACATATGAAACACCATTTGATAGAGTAGTTCAGATGGATTATGAAAATTGATTGGCTTCAATGTAATATAGTTGTCTTTGTTTTTGCAATTTTCTTTTATAGTGGAGAGATTACTTGTCTGATGTGCTCAAATTTTCTTGTCTCTCAGGCCTGTTACAAACTTTGATGAGGTTACCTTCCACTTCATTGATTGCATCCATAATCACTTGCAAACCAAATCACAGGTACTACTAGTTGTGCTCAAATTGATACCAGAGGTGGCTGCATGCGTATGAATGTGCTCTCTTACACATTATTTTCTATTAGCAATACAGTTGTTTCACTATTCACGAAAGGTGATGGGAAAAGCTACTTCCCCCTATCTCCAGAAATTGATAGAATGTGTGGCTGTGGATGTCTTAAACTAATATAATTTCAAAGCAATTAGAATTTTTAGTTTGTACCCTCAAAATTCAAACAGAACTATTTTACTCACAATTTCGGTATTTAAAAATGATAATGTGAAGTGGCTTCAATTGGGTGGACACTGGACACAAGTAATGAATGCGTGCTTAATGTAATAGTGTAGATGTTCATTTATTTTCTAAATATAGATGCATGACATATATGTGTTTCTGTATTGATTATGTTTGTATATTCTGTTTTAATTGAAGGGAGAAGGACTTACAACAACCCAGCCTCAGTTGGTGGATACATCTCTGAGCACTCCTATGCGGAATGGGTCAAATGGAAGTCAAACAGCACCATCTAGTCAGGTATGCTATGACTTGGATTTTTTTTTTTTTAAGTTTATTCTTTAAATCCTTATTCATTTGTATGTTTGGCATAACATTTGAATTCTCTTTTCTATAGTTATCTGGGCAATTTAGCATTGATGGACTCAAGAGCTGTGATCAATTGGTCCTTGATTATCTGCAGCAGCCTTCAAGCATGTGAGTCATCAAATTTGTAGCTTATTTTTTTTCCATTAGTGTTATCTCATTTTAAATAACATGGCTTTAGTGCCAGTATATCCCTCCCTGGGCAAAGAGAGTTTGTGAATATAAGATATCTGTATACAATGGGGTTTCTTCTACAGCTGTGCATTATAATGCTGGTTTCTCTTTGCAAGAATATTATTTACTTTCTTCAAAATTAACCCTCCAACATCTATCTCTAGCGCTGATTT
This sequence comes from Quercus ilex subsp. ballota, assembly GCA_032727855.1. NCBI lineage: Eukaryota > Viridiplantae > Streptophyta > Magnoliopsida > Fagales > Fagaceae > Quercus > Quercus ilex. The sequence continues at coordinate 24,311,819 of CM064919.1, forward strand.
TAACCTTCTTTTGTTTTACTAGTGTTGAATTTGTACTCAGAAACTTTCATGCTTAACTATAAAGGTTTGATTCTCAGTGATACCTCACTTCCAATTATATGCAGTGGACAGGAAAAGGGGATACACAGGGATGAACTCTCACGGCAGCTAAAGTTTCCTGTGGAGAAGATCATGTAACCTCTCTTTCTCTCTCTTCCCTGCAGCGTGTAACCTTTGTTTTTGGCTGAACCTGTAACTTTATATATAATATATATGTATTTTTTTATGTCTTGTATTTCCAGGGAATCTATTAGGTCCCTTGAAGAGGAGGGTTTGATATACTCCACCATTGATGAGTTTCACTACAAGTCAACAGCATCTGGTTGATATTCTTGAGGATTTAACTTCTGCTCGGGTTGTGTTATGAGTTGGGGCATACATGATGAATGTTGTTTTAGTTTTTGTTATCTCCTTTGGTCTAAATAGAGCGTAGAAATGCCTGCATCTTCGAAGTGCAAGCTAACTTGTCTTAAATATAACTTAAATCTCCTTATGTGTTGTAAATATTGGGCATTCCTTTGGAGATATCCCTTTTTTGGTTGTCTATTTATATTTTATTTTCTGGAAAATCATTGCTCCAAAGTCGTAGCCAACATAAAACAATTTTACTCCAGAATTATATGGTTTTTACCCTCACCTACCTAGAGCTAGGTATTGATAGTTTGTCACTAGAACAAAAAAAATGAAAAAGAGAAATTGGGGTTTCGAAACGGTGTTGACATTTGACAGCACTCATTGCACTACACCATTCACCAATGTTGGATCTGGAAATTGAAACTTTTAGAGAATGATGAAATGGCCTTTTAGCAAAGGTTCAAGTGGGCTAAATTTGTCAATGTATCAGGTACCAAAAAAAAAAGAAAAAAAACCCGAAAGGCGAGGTTTCTAAAAATGATGCTGAAGAGACTGGGAAGGAACTGGTACAGGATGAAGGATGAAGAAAATGGCAGTTGCAATTGTTCTCACGGGGGGAGTATTTCTCTCGTTTTGTAATGGGCTATAACTTTTTTTTGTTAAGGTGTGTTTCACGTAGCAATTCGTAGCAATTCATGGGAATTCTTAAATTTCAGGAATTCTAACTCGTTTGTTAGATGGAAAAATGTCAATTCTTGTATATTTGTATTTGTAAGAACAGTTTTTAAGAATGTGAGATATGCAGCCTACGATAAAGAGAGGACCTTGTAGCCTCCTCTAAGTCAAATGGATTGTCTATGCACGTGGCAGCTGTAAGTGGCGTATTCTCTCCAGCTTCTTCGAAGTACTTTGTCAACATGTTTGCACCATATTCCCAGCCAATGGCCATCAATGTAATCCATGGCCTTGCCTTATTGATGAACTGCATAGCTGTGGAGATATCATCGTTGTTAGCAGATGTAAATAACCTATAGAAAATAGAATAGTAAAGAAGCTCCTACTATCCACACATTCAAAAGAAACCTGTATTAGACAATTCTCCTGTCCATGAACCTAAGCATGAGATTGATTAAAATTTACCATGAAAACAACTACTTTGAAGTAAAAGCGGCAAGGTTTCCTCCCTTGCCCACAACACTGAATTTATAAAAAAAAAAAAAATATATATATATATATATAATGGCCAGTCCCAATTCACCCCACATATTTGGAATGCGATCCCTCATTGCTTGATGTTGTGCAATGAAAAACCATGTAAATTATTTGTCATGGTAAGAATGTGGAAAAACATACTTACAAAGATGCCCTTAAATCAATGTCATAGTTGTGAAGGTAAAATTTTCTTAACAGTGACTTACGAACAATTATGAAGCATATATAAATCATTAAACAAACTTTTTTCCAAAATTAATTACATAGATAACAAATATTGTTCGAGAGCTTCTCAAAATTATCAAAGGAAATAGAAACTCAACCACAAAGCCTTGGCTATATTTGTCCATTTTCACCACCCTTTCTTCTACCAAAATTCTAGACTTGTCTTGTAAATTCATCCACTCGACTGCCCTGTTTTTGATTGATATAATGGTGGTTAGGATGTTGATCAGTGTTCCACCTGGTTCCTTAAGTTCTATGTAGGTTCTAAAGTAAAAGCTATGTAAGCAGAAAATTGATCTTTTAATATAATTTGGGATTATGGATTGGAGAATAAATGTGTAGTGTATCTGTGATGACGTAAGAAATTTTGTAGGAAAATATATGAAATTTTCCCTTATGCATTGTATAGGACTCAATTTTGTTTCAGATAATAGAAAAAAAAAAAAAAAATTGACGTAATTCTGTCAAATTTATCATTGCTCCCCATATGCAGAATCTCATTGAGACCTGGCATCAAACAACTCATAGGCACTATTATAGGGGACTCATTTTATCATTTTGTCGAATAAAGAGTAATCTCCAATAATTGAATAACAAAAACTTATATTTAAATTGCCACAATTAAGAGCACAACCACCATTCAAAAATTGAGAGATAAGTAGGATAATTAATATATATTTAGCTCTAATAAAAAAATAAAAAAAAGACAAAGCAGAAGAAGAGTTTGAAGAAGTTACACATGACTGGATTAGACTATAACTAAATCAAGCAAAGAAATGAACTTAGCCCATACACACAAATCATCTTTCACCATCATCATTCAAAAATCTCTACTTGGAGCTCAAATCATGAACCTAGAATCACATAAATCATAGGTTGTCTTCTTCGGCTTGCTCTTGCTCTTCTTCATCATCTTCTTCTTTGACAAACTTTATCTTAACAAACTACATGCCCAAAAGAAAACCATATGAGTTATTTTAGATTAGTCTACATGCCAAGCTGAAGGAAATTAGCAAGAGCAATTGGAGTCAGTAAAATTTTTATTAATTTGAAGGAGAAGAGAACAGTGTCAGAAGAAGTTACCAATCTTGGGCCACTCATCTCCTGTCTCTCTTTCACAGTGTTTATCTAGAACAGGAAAATATATTATTCATAGATTAACTGAGAAATACCAAGAGAGAATGGTCTAATACGGAGAAGGGGTTTGGCTGACCTGTGTCTGCGATTGGAGTGAATCACTTCGGAGGCGTTTTGGACGACGAAGAAGGGAACAGGATTGGGTTTTGTTGGAGCTAATATGGGTCTGGGTTTTGGACGATGGAGAAGGGATTTGGCTGTGGGGTGTGTTTTGGATGACGAAGAAGTTTTGGCCGGGGGGTGTGTTTTGGACGACGGAGAAGTGGAATGGGAGAAATAGAAAATCAGAAATTAGTTTTTTGTATTATTGGGTTTTATGTATTATTAGGTTTTAGAATAAAAAAATCAAAATTTTTGTTTTTGTTTTTTTTAAAATAATGTTGACGTGAAAAATTGTGAGAGTTTCAGAGGTTTCAGTTATATATATATATATATATATTAGTATTATGCTCGTGCGATACACAGCTTAATAAAAAAATTATATATAAATTTTAAAATATATATATTGATAATATAATTAAATTTAATAACAAATAAAATAGTAAAAATATTTTAAAGATTATGACAAACTTTAAATTTCTAAAAGCTTTTAGTAGTAAACAGTCCGGGCTTTGCACGGTTTTGGTCATAAACTTATAACATGAATAATTTTATTGAGAAACACTAATTAATGATTGAAGAGAAATGCTATACCTAGTCGGACTAAGACATAACTTTTACTTATTCAAATAACAATTTAGGCGAAGCAGGGTGAGGAACAACAAATAATAATTATAACATACAGGCATAATAACATTTATATTTAATTATAATGAAGCGCTTGCATCTCAGAGTGTCAAATTAATATCAACACTAAACATGCTAAGATGTTTATTAGAAGAAGAAGAAGTTTATTAGAACATTTATAGTTACTTTATCCAAAGAAGTTGATAAAGATCAAAAACTTTTTGTTTTTATCTAAAAACTTAAGTGAATGAATTTATTGAAAAATCTAAAAATTTTAAAAAAATTCTGCAATTTAGTGAAGCTACTTGGCGCAACTACGGCTTTTAAGCCAAACTTTTATTATATAGTATATGATATAGATTATAGATTATTATTGTAGGGATGACAGGCCTAGAAGGGTATATCCCATGGGCCCTGTCCAAGGACATTCAATAGTTCGAGGACAAGTAGACGTAAATGTTGAGTGCAAGACAGTGGATGGGCAAAGGGGTCTAGTCTTAGGGTTCTAGGAAGTATGTCCAAGGACAAATTTCACCTTGGCGTAACAGGGTTGAGGTTAAGAGGGTTGGCTTGCCATCAGGGGTAACATTCTGGGCAATTTTGCTGATAGGGATAAGCATCGGGAAAGGATAAGGTAATAGGAAAGTGAGAAATATCTAAGGGAAAGCTGCTACCACCGCATTAAATGCTCTGTAGCTAACTCTTTGGCCGCATTTATGTGGAGGTGATACCTGAACAGTGGGATTCGGCCTTACAGCTATCTCTAAGGACTTCATGAAGGTGCTGATGGGATAAGGAAAGGAGCCAACCATCTGATCTACACGTGGAGGGCTGAGATGGAGCAAAGAAGAGTAATATAAAGAAGAAAAACCCCATTACAAAGGGGGCAGCTGAAAATCGGTAGAAAGGAGAGTATGGCAAGAAGAACCAAAATTGTAACAAAATTAAAAAAAAAAAAAAAATACTAGAATTATTCTCCTCGATCTGTGCCGAGGAAGATTTTCTTTGGATCAACCCATTTTGCTTTTGTCTTTTTATCATCTGAACCATAACTGTGATCCAACCTATTAGAGTCTAGTTTTGAACCCACTGTCTACAAATTCATTGTACTGAGCTCTTTAGGCCTAGATTCTTTTACTCTTTGGGCTTAGGATCCAAATTGTGTCCTTACAATTATTATTATTATTTATGGAAAATGCAGATTATTCACATAAGGGTAGATCGATTTTATGTTACTTTCCTACTCATCTAATTTTGGTTCCTGATATTGGTTCTATTATGTAGCCGTTATTTATCTACATCACTTTTACCCTAAAAAACATACAAAGAAAATAAATCTAAAAGTTAAAGTTCCATAAAAATTATGGAAGTTTTTATAATTTGGGTAAAGAACACTAAAAATGAAAGAAGGAAAAAGTAAATAAAGGGGGTACGGTACCCATTAGTAGGTAACCTGCTATATCAGGTTACATTTTTCTCACATTTGATGATTCCATTCTCACATTGTGCAGTTCCAATGTCACATATGACAGTTCTTTTGTCACATTTGGCGGTTCCCTTATCTTTTTCTCACATTTGATAATTTCATTCTCACATTGTGCAGTTCTAATGTCACATGTAATAGTTCTTTTGTCACATTTGACGGTTCCTTTACTTTTTTCTCACATTTGACGGTTCCATTCTCACATTGTGCACTTCTAACATCACATGTGACAGTTCTTTTGTCACATTCAGTGGTTCATTTACTTTTTTCTCACATTTGATGGTTCCATTTTCACATTGTGCAGTTCCAACATCATATGTGATAATTCTTTTGTCACATTTGGTAGTTCCTTTACGTTTTTCTCATATTTAACGGTTTCATTCTCACATTGTGCAGTTCCAACATCATATGTGACAGTTCTCTTGTCACATTCGGTGGTTCTCTTACTTTTTTTTTTTTCACATTTGACTGTTTCATTCTCACAATGTGCAATTCCAATATCGCATGTGATAGTTCTTTTATCACATTCGGTGGTTCCCTTTTTTTTTTTTTCTCATATTTGATAGTTTCATCCTCACATTGTGCAGTTCCAACATTACATGTGACAATTCTCTTGTCACATTCGGTGGTACCCTGCTATATCAGGTTACATTTTTCTCACATTTAACGGTTCTATCCTCACATTATGCAGTACCAACATTACTTCTGACCGTACTTTTGTCACATTCAGTGGTACCCTAATTTTTTTTTCTCATATTTGATTGTTCTATCGTCACATTGAGTAGTACCAATATCACATATGACCGTATTTTTGTCACATTCAATGATATTTTTTTTTACTCACATTTGACAATTCCATCGTCACATTAAGCCATACCAATATTACATATGGACGTAGCCAACCCAACCCAACCCCACTGAATTACCTAATAATCAACTAATATATATAACAAAAATACTCCTAAAGTCTCTAAAATTCCGAAATACTCTTAAATATACTAAAATTACCAAAATGCATTCTAACAATTAAAAATTACCAAAATAACTTCGAAACTCTCAAAAATTATTGGGATATCCTTAAAACCTAAAAAATGACCGAAATGACCCTAAAATCTAAAAAATGACTGAAATACTCTATAAACCTAAAAAATAATCGAAATACCCTTAGATACTAAAAAAAATTACCTAAATGACAATGCAATCTAAAAAATGACTAAAATGACATTTTAACTTAGAAAGTGACAATAATGCCCTTAGAATCTAAAACCGACCGTAATGCCACTTAAACCTAAAAAATTACCAAAATACCTATAGAACCTTAAAAATTAACTAAATGACCCTAAAACCTTAAAAAATATTGAAATACCATTGAAACTTATAAAATGACCAAAATACCTCATTAAACTTGAAAATGACCAAAATGCCCCTGAAACTCTCAACAATTATGAGAATACCCTTAGAACCTAAAAAATGATCAAAATACCTTTAGAACCTAAAAAATGATCGAATGACCCTAAAACTTAAAATTTTTTCTGAAATTACCCTAAAACATAAAAAATGATTGAAATAACCAAAAAACCAAAAACAATGACCAAAAATATGCCATAACACTTGAAAATGACCAAAATACATTCAAAACCCTTTAAAACTACCAGAAGACCCTTTAAACCTAAAAAATGACTGAAATGACCCTGTAACCTAAAAAATTATTTAAATACGCTTAGAACCTAAAAAAATGACCGTACTTTTGTCACATTTGGTGGTGCTCTAATTTTTTTCTCACATTTAACAATTTCATCGTCACATTGGGCAATGTCAACATCACATCTGATTGTACTTTTGTCATATTTGGAGGTACCATTATTCTTTTCTCACATTTGATATTTCTAACGTCACATTGGACAGTACCAAATCACATATGATCATTCTTTTGTTTTATTCAATAGTACTATTATATTCTTCTAAAAAAAAAAAGTCCTATTATTTTTTTATTCACATTAGGCAATACCAACATCACATATAACTGTATTTTTATCGATTCATAACAATCTTGATAATAATTAAAATGTTAACAATGAATTATACCAAGTTACCAAATCCTCACATTTGATGGTTCCATTCTCACATTGTGTAGTTTCAATATCACATGTGATAGTTCTTTTGTCACATTTGGTGGTTTTCTTATTTTTTTTTTCACACTTGATGGTTCCATTCTCACATTATGCAGTTTCAACATTACATGTAACAGTTCTTTTGTCACATTTGGTGGTTCTCTTATTTTTCTCATATTTGATGATTTCATCTTCACATTACGTAGTTCCAACATCATATTTGGTAGTTATTTTTTCATATTTGGTGGTTCTCTTATTTTTTTCTCACATTGTGCAGTTCCAACATCACGTTTGACAGTACTTTTGTCACATTTGGTGGTTCTCTTATTTTTTTCCTCACATTTGACGGTTCCATCATCACATTGTGCAGTATCAACATCATATGTGACTATACTTTTTTCACATTCAGCGGGTCCTTTATTTTTTTTCTCACATTTGACGGTTCCATCCTCACATTGTATAGTTCCAATATCACATGTGACTTTTCTTTTGTCACATTTGGTGGTTCCCTTATTATTTTTTTTCTCATATTTGATGGTTCCATTATCACGTTCGACAATACCAACATCACATTTAACAGTACTTTTGTCACATTTAGTGGTTCTCTTATTTTTTTTTTCCTCACATTTGATAGTTCCATCATCACATTGGGGAGTACCAATATCATATCTGATCGTACTTTTACATTTGGGTCCACCACTGAAGTCACTTTTTTACTTATTTCTTTATATATATGTTTGTAGCAAAAAATGAGGATGAAGATGGCAATCCCACATTGGAATGGTTTAAAATACATAAAGGGACGATGACAAGTATATATCAAAATTGATGGTTCCTTTTTTTTCTTGCCAATTACCATAATACCCTTGAAACCTAAAAAAATGACCATAATACCCTTAGAACAAAAAAAATTGACTGAATGACCCTGAAACTTTAAAAAAGACCAAAATTACCATAAAACCTAAAAAAAGACCGAATTAACGATGAAATCTAAAAAATGACCAAAATACCCTTAAGAAAAAAAATATGACCGCATGACCTTGAAACTTAAAAAATGACCAAAATTACCATAATACCTAAACAATGACTAAAATAACCACGAAACCTAAAACATGACCAAAATACCCTTAGAAAAGAAAATGACCACAATGCCCCCTATAACTAGAGAATATCTAAAAATACCCTTAGAAATTTAGAAAAGACTGAAATACCATTAGCATCTAAAAAATGACTAAAATGACCTCGAAAATCTTAAAAATGACTGAAATTCCCTCAAAACTTAAAAAATGACCAAAATTCCCCCAGTTTCCTCTAAAATTATCAAAATACCCTTAGAACCTATAAAATGACTATAATGCCCCTAAAACCTAAGAATGACCAAAATACCATTGAAAGTCTTTCAAAAGTGATCGGGGTGAACTAGCCAAGGACCCTCCGATGGTTAAGCCAATATTTCTTCTAATGACTCAAGTATGAAAAGTGGATGAATACCTTCCTTAGCTTGGTGAAGCTTGGTCCTTTTTATATAAAGTTTGGAGTGGGTTTACTTGTTTGGTGCCACTAAAATAGTGGGAGATGGGTGGACTTAGTGGGGTGAGTGGAGTAAATTTCAAGGAATTCACCCCATATCTCGAAATAATGGATGGTGCAACCGTTTTTGGTTTGCAGGAAACATCTTAGAACTTACTAAGTGCCGATCATCCAGGATCTTTTGTCCGTTGACGACTTATCTCTTATCCAAGACGATATTCCTTCTTTTTGGTGTTACTTCTTTCCTCTTTCCTTTCTGGATGTGGATATTTTGGACTGACTCCTATGGACAATATATGTACTTTTTAATTACCCATCATCCTTAAAACCTAAAAAATGACTAAAATACCCTTAGAATATAATTGTAATCGAAAAAGTGGCTGAAATACCCATAGAACACCTTGTTGAACTCTAGTTTTATAGGCTCAAATTCTACTGATTTATATATATTTTTATTTTTATCCCAATGGAATTGGAATTTATAGACTTAAGTTTTTTTTTTTTTTTTTTTAATTTTTTTTTAATTTTTTTGATTAAACAGCCAACATCTTAGTAAATCTCCTATAGCAGCATTTTAAGATATAATATAGACCAAAAATTAACAGTTTCAATGGAAAGGTCATTGTTTTAACTTTTAACACACAGATGAAGTCTATGCATAAATGAATTAAGTTTTGCTATTGAATCAAGTTTCACCAATAACTTTTTTTTGGCTAAAACTCTATAATATCACATTAGAATCTATACCATTGTAGCTACATTTTTCCAACAACTAATACTTTATAACAACTAAAAATAATTTGCTCTTTCACAAGTTGTATATGCTTAACAATAATCCGCAAATATCTTCCGATGGATGGCATCCACCTTTTCCTTGAACGTTCTAGCTTTGGCAGATGACTGGCTTCACTGTCCATTTACAAGTGTAGAAAATGTATTAGAAATCAATAATATGCCAATTAACATAATAGTTCAAAAACTAAGACGCTAAAAAGCCAAGATTTTCAGGTCTACAACATATGGAGCAGTAAGATTTTGAGGGGGTAATATATTGAGTAGATTATAAAATTGGGGGTGAAAAATATTTGATGAATTAACTCTCCTAAGACTACAAATCTAAAATAATGAACCATGAGCCAAGTGTTCCGTGTATGACAAATTACAATTACAAGGAAAAAAGAATTCATTTGTAGATAGGACCATCAAAGCACATAATAAGCTCATGAAAGGCTCTATTCCAGACCTTCACTCATCTGACCATTCCCTCATCCTACCCATTAGCTCTTAACAACTTAATAAGTTTATTAGAAAGGGGACGAATGGTAAAATAAGAATTTAAGTTTATATAACATTGTACTGTACTTAACTAGCTTGACTACTCAATCCAAAAAAAAATCTCAAGTGTCAACAAATAAATATAGAAGGAGAGGCTTTCCACTGATAACTTTATTATTATTATTATTATTTTTGAGAAAGCACTAATAACTAAGTAAATACTAACTGAAATGTGGTCTTAGAAATTTCTTTAACCTTGATATTCTTGAATATAACTATTTTATGAGGTTGATTCCCAATATCTCATATTAGTTCAAAACATCAACAGTATTCATCATACCAATTTAGTGTAGATGTCACCTGACTGTATTGGAAATAGAGCAACTATCAAGAGGTTTGAGTATATTTTCTTAAAAGTTAAAATGAATCAGACCTAATTATAGTAAGGTAAACAGTAAACTACTGAATATAAAATTAGAGACATTAACATATCTATTTAACAGGTCATTCTATTGGCAAAAAAAGCAACTAGGTTACCCACTTGAAAACACAGCTTAAAGTGTTTCCTGCTATAGCTTTCTCAGTTTGGATGGTACAGTTTGAAGCATAGAACCCACTCTGATGACAATGACTACCAAGCCAACACAATAGTGCGAATTACCTGCTAATTGACAATTATTCAATGAGCACCTAGCTTTAAAACCTTGAAAATGATTTCATTCAAAATAGTTTATCTGAGAAAGGCTTTGCAAAACAATAACTTTGTCACCATGATCCTCATACAGCATATGCTCACCCTTAAATCTTGAATCAATGGTAGCAGCTAATCCTCTCCAAATGCTATCAAACATTTAGGAGCGTCCCAAGAAGTTGCAAATAGACTTCAAATTCACAACCCCAGTTGACACACAAGTTCCACACAAGCTAGTCAAATAAACAAGTAGGCTGCCCGTGTGCAGCCCTAAAAAATTTTCAGGGTACCTATCACAACAAAAAATACTATTTGTTGAAATTTTAATCGCCTCATTTTGCACCTCCATTTAAAGAAGTCCATTGTGAATATACATGCCTATTCTACTACCGAACTGTTCACATGCATACTCAAGACCCTTCAAACAGATCAAATAGCCACACAATGAATGTACACAAATCTTGTGGCTTAATTGGACATGTCCTTATTCCAATTACTAGTAAAAAATAAAAAGAAATTGAAGTTTGGCATACAAAAATTGTATATCACATTTAAGTAATTTTCTTTTTGTTTTACAGTATATCAAGTACCATAAAATGATTGGGTTATGAATATATATGTTAATGACATAAGATCAATAATACAAATTAAAAGCAAGAAACATTATGTGATAAAAAAGTTTAAGATTGTTACTCCTGTTTCTTTATTGCAATAATCAAGCAGAATCTTTATTAAGAAACACAAACACACATTGGTTGTTGATCCTATAAATAACACAACAAACAAAATTTCTCTGCAACTTGTAATTGTTTCATAGAGGAAATATAAACAAAAAAATTTCTTTCATAGCAACATAAAGAGACGATAGAACAAGAGAGATCAATAGAAAAATCCCAAACCCAATGAAAACTCACTGACCCACAGCAAACAGAAAGACCCATTGAATAACCACGGCTCATCAGAAAAATCAGATACCCAAAGACCCACTAAAAAGCCCTCTAAAATTCACAGCCACAAAAACCCAGGATAACACCTAAAGAACTTATTGAAATTGAACCCACAAACCCAAACAACACAAACATAGTGCGATAGAACCGGAGTGAATGAAATATAGAGAAATTACAATACCATAACACAAACTGTATGAAGAAGATTGAGGATTCCTCCTCACCGACCCCACACACAATACCCACAAGAAAATCAATAAAATAAAGAGTTCATATATCTACGTTTTCAAATGGGTAATCCTAAAAATAAAGAAAAATGGAAACAAAACAACAACATTGAAATTAGAGTTTTATTGTTTTGATCCTTACCTTTAAGATATCAAAACGATTTTCATCTTTGAAGAAACCTCCACCTGAGAATGCAAGAAGAAACAATCTGATAGGAGTGGAGAACATGAGATAGAAACAAAGATGCAGAGAACGCGAGAGAAAAATTGAGAGAGGTTCCATCTGAATTATTTTTGGTTTATATACGCTGACTTGTTTTACCAGTAACCGGTATCCACTAAAACTAAACCAACGGTTAAGATCAAAACAACACAAAATTAATGGTTAGAATTTGTGTGGGTACCATACCCCAAAAAATAAAGAGGGTACAGTAGAATGACCCACTTTTACTTAGTGTGGTTTTGCCTAATAATAATAATCATTATTATGTGGGTTTCATATATCTCAACTGATAAAGTTTCTGATAATTGTATAAGAGATTTGGGGTTCAATCTCCGCCTACACTAAAAAATGATTGATGTCTTGGTCTGATGATAAAAGAGCTAAGTGCACTATTGACACACTAAAAGCTAACGTGGCTATTAAAATATTATTAAAAATAATTATTTGACATTTTTAAATACTACATCAGCATTTTAATTAATAAAAAATTAAAAAAATTAAAAAGCCCATAAAATAAAAAGCTAGGCCAGAAAATAAATAAAAATTTTAAAATAAACATTAACTTGAGATTCGGATCTCAAAAAAAAAAAAAAAAAAAAAAACCAAACCCCTGAGCTTGAAATCGACCTCACGGTGAAGAACATGAATAAACAAGAACTTAAATCCAGATTACAAGAACACAACCCTAGATCACAAGAACGAAGAACATAATTCTCAGATTTTCTTTTCCAACATTTCTCATAACACAAATTCAACTAAATACATAGAATTTCATCTCAAACATATCTCCAAAACCAGTAAATCAAAACCCAACCAAATCAACAACAAAACATCTAAATCATCCAACATAAAAAACAAAACAAAACCCAATCATCAAACCAAAATCCATAAATTCTAGACCACAAATCCTCAACAAACTCCAGAGAAAACCCAATCATCAACACCGATTCCTGCAGCGCCAGAGCCTCTGCCAGGCCGCAGCAGCTGCCGTGTGATGCGCGGGCCGTTGATGGTGGTTCGGGAGACTACAGCGGAGCAGCTCAAGGAGCGCCAAAGCGACTGGGCCTACTGGAAGCCTGTGGTGATCCTCGAATCTCGCCTTTGAGCTTTTTAAAAAAAAAAAAAATTGGTGGGGTTTTTTGGTGGCTGAGAAAATGGGGGAAAATTTTTGATGATGGGGATTTGGAGCTTGGGTTCTTGGTTATTTGTGATGTGGGTAATGTAAAAGGTTAAGTTTTTGTGAGGTTGATGTGGTTATATAGCTTAAATGACACTTTTTTTTTATTTATGTGTTTTTGTTTGGTAGCTGAGAAAATGAGGTACAATTTTGAGGATTGGAATGTTAAAGCTTGGGTTTTTGGTTATTGTGATGTGGGTGCTTTTGATTTTGTTTTCTCTTCTTACTTGTGTGTTCTTCATTTAGATTAAGAAATAATTAATTAAGATCAAAGGATTCCAAAGTCCACCCAGATGTGAATTTTTCTGGTTTTGAACTTTTCTGGGCTTGTTGATGTATGTTCTTACGGAAAAAAAATAATGAAAAGTAAGAAAAAAATTAATTAGATTAATGTTTATTTTAAAATTTTTTATTTATTTTATGGCCTAGCTTTTTATTTTCTGGGCTTTTTAATTTTTTTTAATTTTTTATTAATTAAAATGCTGATATGGTATTTAAAAATGCCAAATAATTGTTTTTAATAATATTTTAATGGCCACGTCAGCTTTTAGTGTGCCAACAGTGCACTCTGTTTGTCAGGTGTGCATTTTTCGTCTCTGATGTAACGGCAAGAACAAAAACGAGACGCTTTTTTCAGGATAGAGACTAAAAGCGGTGAAAATAAAAGTTAGGGATCAAAGTGGGAATCGCGTGAAAATGTAAGGACGAAAATGTGGTTGTCGCCAAAAAAAATCATTATTTTTTTTTGAAACTAAAAAAAAAAAAAAAAAAAATCATTATTATTAGTATAAATAATTAGAGGACCAATAATGTAATTTCATATCTTTTTTTTGGTAAGCCTGTAATTTCATTTTCATATCATATTCATATATTGTAATATTTTATACAAGTTCGGGCTGTAGCATCCAAGGCCACGCAAAATGATTTGGTTGGCTGACACTGAAGACGTGAACTAGAACTTTCAAACATCAATTACTTTCATAAAAATCATCAACTACGTACACACTTTGCGTTTTTGTCTCAAATTGATCTTAAAAAAACCATATGAATATTCCCAATCCAACCCAAAACTTTATTATGTGGTTCCCAATCTTCAATTCACTTTTCTCTCCCAAAATAAAAAACCAATATTAAAATTTTAACAAAAAACCAGTCTTCGAACCGGTTTACTCTCTCTCCACTCTTCGGCACCAAAGTTTAGTTTTTTTTTTGTTTTGTTTCTCTCTAGAGTTCTAGACCCATGAACTTAATACACACAAATTATGTTAACACAGTCCCTTTCTGTACTAATCGCACCAGCTACTATGTCTATGTGCCATCACAAACTCTACTTCGCAGGAAGAAATCGAAACACTTGCAAATGCGACTCTCAAATTCCGCAGCCGATGGTTCCGTAAACGGCACCGTACCGAGTAGGAGCTTAGCCGCTTTGCAATCAGCCAAATCCAGCAGTGCCTTGGAGCAACTCGATATCGAGCGCGGCGTTTGCGTGCCATTTCGCAAGTACTCTCCCGAAACAGTATGATTTTTTTTTTTTTTTTTTTTTACATATTTTTGTTTTGAATTTTGTTATGTAATTGCTGTGTGCTTAATTAGGATTGTAAATGAATCGAGCTGTTTATGAACCCAATGAGCTTGGCTTGGGAAAAGACTTACATATATCGACTGTTAAAACAAGTCGAGATCAAATATAATAATGCGTTTGTGAACAAAGCTCGATTTAAAAATATATAATATTATATGTTTTATATGTGTACTCGGAATACAAATATGTTTATATAGTTTGATGATCTACTCGAGCTTGGCTTGTGTTCAAATAAAATTAAGCGGGTAATTTTTAATTTTAATACTCGGCTTGTTTAAAGTTAAGGTATTGCAGTATGAATAGGACAATTTTGGTTTTGTTTTTGTGAACAATTGGATTGTTAAGATGAAATTGAAAATGCTTTAAAAAGAAAATTTTTTTCTTTCAGTTTGTCATGTATTTGTGTTTACCTTGTGGCTGAGTTTACATTATTGTTGTTGATAATTAGGTGAGGAATAAAGTATTGGAATCCAGAGGGGCTATTTTCTCGCTAATTTCGCGTGGTGTGGAGATAGTGTGGAGTTTGGGATTGTACTGGTCTGCCTTGGTGTATGATTTCTTGGTTGGAAGAGATGAAGAGGTTGTTCCCTTTCGTGCTCGGCAGCTTAGGAATCTCCTCTGTGATTTGGGACCTTCTTTTGTCAAAGCCGGCCAGGTTTATTGTGTTTTTACTTGTATGCTATAGTCTTTATTCACTTTTGGGTTTTTGTTTTTGTTATCTCTTTAATAGAAAGTGTTTGTTAGCAGTACTCAACTTCTAAATTTGGTTCACTTATATTTGTTATTGATATACTGTCAGTTCTTGACAATGAGACTTTCAAAATAGTTTTGTTTTTTCCCTTGTATACGTGATTCAATTTTAACTGACTTGTTCATTTGGTTTTCTGTTGACTCAATAAAATAATGAAAAAGTGCCTTTTCTGAAATACTTTAAAAATTTTAAAGTTTTACCCTGCTTGGCTGAAATTTAGACCCCCAGTTTTTTCATAATAGTAACTAAATTTTAAAGCTGAAGTAATCAAGTATTAAGAAGAAAAGGTTGCTATTGAAGTGCATATTTTAGCAACTTCTCAATTATGGCATTAAACTTTGAATCCATGGTTTTTGCTCAACTAGTACATGGGCTATGGTTTTGTGTTTCGCTGTTGATTGAATGTTGTTTGTGTATTGGCAGGTTCTTGCAAACAGACCTGATATCATCAGAGAAGATTATATGAATGAACTTTGCATTCTTCAAGATGATGTTCCTCCTTTCCCCAATCAGGTAAAAGCTCATTTTGTTATACTAACTACTAAACAATTCTATTCGTAGTGGACCTTATTATTATTATTTTTGGTTGCGTTGTGGCTGAAATAATATTTTGTGGATGACTTGACAATGGCCTAGGTTGCTTTCAACATCATAGAAGAGGAATTGGGCCAACCACTTGAAGCTGTTTTCAGTAAAATTTCATCACGGACAATAGCAGCTGCAAGTTTGGGTCAAGTTTACCGGGCTACTTTACGTGACTCCGGGGAGGAGGTTGCTATTAAGGTTGTATGAAATTTACCCTTATTTTGTTATCCTTTTTTTTTTTTTTTGGGACATTCATGGGTTGGGAATTTTTAGTTTTATAGAGATAACAAATGTGACCTGTATATTTAATGCTATCATTTGCCGGAGTGATTCATGCTTGGTGAAGTCATCAGTTCTCTTGTTGCCATGTTTCCTCAGATTAGTGCAAATGCTTTTCATTATTGCTTGATTATGGTGCCACTTATATTGTATAAGGTGGAAGTGTCAAAGGGGGGGAAATTGTTTTCATTAAATAATTGGGTTTTGGTTTCGAATGTGCTTAATTACATGTAAGCTTATCTAGTTTTATAGGGATTTTGTTTAAATTGGACTTCAAAAACACAGTCTGTCTAACTAATTATAATTCTACTCATATAATTACAGGTTCAAAGGCCTCAGATAGAGCCTATAATTTATCGGGATCTTTTTCTATTTCGCAATCTTGCTTCAGTTTTGAATGGCATCAGTCTACAGAAACTGGGGTGTAATGCTGAGCTGATAGTTGATGAATTTGGCGAGAAGCTTTTGGAGGAGCTTGATTACAACTTGGTACCTTTCAGAACTTTCCTGTTTGGCACTAAAAGGTCTTTAGTACCTTTAAATACAGATTATGGGTGTAATTAATAATGACGTTAAAAAAGGCACAAATATAAAGCATGTTGGCTGAATAACGTTTATGAAACCTGTATGATAATTGAGCTACCAATGCACTTGCATTTCAGTAATTTATTTTACTTTTATATTAAATGAGATGTAGCATGATGTTTCTTTTCTCTAATTCAGGAAGCCCGCAATATTGAGGATTTTCTTGAGAACTTCAAAAATGACCCCACTGTCAAAATTCCTCGGGTTTACAAGAAGCTTTGTGGGTCACGTGTTCTGGTTATGGAATGGATTGATGGCATCCGGTGCACTGATCCACAGGTTTGATTATTAAGATAGAAGCTGCTGCTTTCATATATATATAAAATTTACAAATTAATTGATATCACTTCGTATAGTAATGATCTTTCCTCCATATAACTCAGGCTATTAAGGAAGGTGGCATTGATGTAAATGGATTTTTGACAATTGGAGTTAGTGCTGCTTTGCGGCAATTACTAGAATTTGGGTTATTTCATGGAGATCCACACCCTGGAAATATTTTTGCTATGCGTGATGGACGTATTGCATATGTGGACTTTGGAAATGTTGCTGTGCTTAGTCAGGTAATTTGTGTTTTTGCAGAGATATTAAGTTGAACTGTACGTTTTTTACCTCTTTTTTTAGTAGTATTCGTGGCTGCCTTTAATAACAATACAAGCTCATTGCACCCTATGAATATGAATGACCCAGCAGCAATAAAGGGTAATGAGCTTGGGATTTTATATGGGCAATTAAGTATTTAAATTGTAGAAGTTGAACATAATTGAAAGCATAGAAGAAAATTCCCTAGTTTAAATAATGGCTCATCTGAAATTTTTTGAAATTCTTAGATAATTTATGATGTATTTTTTTTTATAATTATTCACCATATGGTGACATCACTCAAATGCCACCTCCTCCTCCCATAAAAAGGGTGAAGGGTAAAGCTGTGGGTTCAAAAACCCACTTGGTACGTGTGTAAACTTACCATGCTCACAAAAGCACTGTATGTTCCACCTGCCAAAATTGGTAGACTTCAAGGATTTGTTGGAACTATCCTTAAAGATAATGATTCTGCTATGTTTTTACTATTCTTTAGTCAATCTCATTTTGCATTGAGTTGCTTTCTGTTGGAACCACATATTGATTTCCTTTCAATCCTTCAGCAAAACAAACAGATCTTGATTGATGCTGTTGTCCATGCTGTAAATGAGGACTATGTGGAGATGGCAAATGATTTCACCAGGCTTGGTTTCCTGGCTCCTGGAACTGATGTCTCTCCTATAATTCCAGCTTTAGAAGCAATTTGGCAGAACTCTGCTGGAAAAGGAGTCTCTGATTTTAATTTTCGAAGTGTTACTGGTAATTTATCTCTCTGTTTTTTTTTTTTTTGGGGCAGGGGATGTTATTGTTAGTTTAAAGTCCTACATTTGGTATATTCCATTTCATGCTCTCTGACTATATATAATCTGCACCGTTGTTGTACTTTCTGAAGTGTTCCTTTCTTGGTTTGTTTGATTTGTAAGTTTATGTCTTTAATTACCATGCTTAGAAATGAAAGAACATAGGGAGTGTGAGACTCTTAATTGTAAATTTATGAGACTTCTCGCTTTATTGTACTTTTCAAACAATGCATTTTTGGTTGGGGACTCGTAATCTTCACACCCTAATGCACATGATAGAACTCTTTATGAATCAAATATTCGTGACAGTGACTTCTTCAGATAAATTACCCTGCTTTGGATATGATTTAGTACGACAAATGATGTTTGAATATCAAGTTTTATCCCAGTATATAAATGTTTCATATGCTTATTTAAATTTGTTGAACAATTTGAAGGTCATGCTGTTTGTTTCAGTGCTTTGCTATATTATTACTATTTGATCTATTACAAGAATAAGTGTATTACATGAAACTTTTTAATTTTGTAGTTAGTTTTATCCTATACTACTTTGTAAGCATGTGTTCTATCTGCTGCAGGTAAATTTAATCAATTGGTTTACAATTATCCCATCCGAATCCCAGAGAGGTTTTCTCTTGTCATCCGTTCTTTATTGACACAAGAGGGAATCTGTTTTACTCTAAAGCCAGACTTCAAGTTTCTCGAGGTAACAATAAAGCTTCTTGTTTCCCTTATTCATGTTTGGGTATCCTATCTTCTTTTAAATTTGTGGATCTGTCATAATTTGAAATTATGATGTACATCAAACTTAAGTAGTTTGTTTCTGTCATCCCACTTGTCCACCTTCAGATATGTAAATGTTAATTAGATGTATCTAGCGAATTTAATCTATAAATTATAGTGCAGTTTTTGTTTCTAACAAGAAACATAAACTGCACTATAATTTCTATCAATAAATTACACTTTAAAGTCTGATACAATCCACCCCAGTGCCTTGTTGATGGCCCTGATCTCACAATGAGGGACTACAGTAGTTTGTTTTCTTATATACATTATCAGTTCTCTTTGCTAAAATTGTAAAGATATTTATTCATTAACATAACAACAACCAAGCCTTAGTCCCAAAACATATGCTTAAAAAAATTTGGCTAGTAGCTATGATGGAAGCAGTTCTGTATATCTTATGATAACTATCCAAATTTTATCATGCCTTTTATTTAATTTATACACTATCATGCTCTCTATTTTCATGTAATTATTGATGTTAACTAATTGAATAGGTTGCCTATCCATATGTGGCAAAGCGCCTTCTAACAGACCCAAATCCTGCTCTACGTGAACGCCTCATACAGGTCAGCTCAAAGTCATTCTTCTTGGAAACTTCATTTTTCTTAGAATAGTCACTTCTTTTGTCTCAGAACTAATTTCCTTGAATTTTGATGTGTATATTTTAATATATTTAAGTTAGAGAAGCTTCTAATTTTTAAGCAACTATTTGTCTTCTTTTTTCCTTTCTTTTTATCAAGCTACAGAATAGTGACTGTATATGGTTTCTTTGGTAGTGCTTCTGTATGTTTTCCAATATCTCCACTGGCCATGTTGCACCAACATAGAAATTTTTCTCCTGTTACAACCTTTAATAATGATCTGCTTTTTTGTATTAGGTTCTATTTAAAGATGGTATCTTCCAATGGAAACGGCTTGAAAACCTTATTGTTCTTGCTAAGGAAAATGTCTCCAAGATGAGCAGCAACCCTGCATTGCAAGTAAAGGAAATGTCTGTATCTTTTCTTGGCCACTTGCTTCCTTTGTCTTTTATTCCGCTTGGGAGTTTTAAGAACCTTTGTTTACATAGACCTTCTTTAAACAGGCAAGGTTCAAGAGACTGGCGAGTTCAAAGAAAACTAGATCTCACAGATACCATCAAAGATGGAGCTCGCCTTTTCCTTATTGACGAAGGAATCCGCAGACAGCTTCTTCTTGCATTGACTGAAGATTCAAAGCTTCACATCCAGGAGGTCTGTAGATCTGAAAATTGTTTTTATTTTTTATTTTTTTTATGGCCATAATACTTGGTTTACAAGAATGCTAAATTATCAATGTGTCTTCTATAGCTCGTGGATGTCTATAGGCTGCTTGAAAATGATATAGACGTACCGTCAGTAGCCTTGGAAGTAGCACGAGGTAAACCTCATTTTGACCTTTTGAACATAAAATGACAACTTAATTGAGTAGCTCTGTGACATGATGCAACTCAAATCTTATGTTTTGATTTTCTACTCAAACTTTTATGCTGGGACTTGCAGATTTTCCAACCGTTGTCCGGGATCTCATGCTTTCCTGGAGTGAGTCAATCTTGGCTGATAGATAATTAAAAAGCTTTTGAGCAGCTGAGTAGCAACTAGCAATAGAGATCTTACTTATTCAGATGATTATATCATAGGATGTCAACTTTACATCGTTTTTCATATAGGAAGAGCTTGTTGTTTCAAGTTGTACAGGCCAAGCAAATGTTGTAACATTAAAAACTTCACTGCCTCTGTATAGAAACCATTGTTTATATGAATAACCAAAATAGACTTTTAATTTTGAAGAGCAAATTAAAGTCTCAATGGAAAAACAGCTCTTTTAATAAGTTGGCCTTTCTCAGAGATTTTGACTTTCATTCAATTTCTTTGGACCGTTTCGGTTTGGCTGTATTTGGAATTGTACTGTAGGAGTTGGGATTTATTTTCGCTTCTGTTATGCAGGGTGTTCATGAGCAGGGGCTAGGGGATCTGGCACTGCTTTGTAGCCATGCCTAGCATTGTATTGGGGGGAGTGATGGATTTTCACTCCAACAACAACAATCTATGTTGTAATAATAATAATAATAACAAAATAAAAGTTTTGACTTATTTCAACTCATCTACTCTTTTTGCCACTTTTGAAAGCTGATATTTTTCTAAATTAGGGCCATATAATAGAAGGTAAAAGCTTTTGACTCTGGTTTTTTCCCCTAGTAAGCTCATATTTTCCTAAATCAACTTTGTAGTCTGTTTTGATTTTTTAGATCAAATGTACAGGGTCTATTTGAATATCGCTTATTGCTGAAAATTGAAAACTTAAAGCAAGGTAGTAAAATAATTTTTAAATGTGTGAATAGAACAGTGCACAGGACCTACTGGAAGTCTGGAAAAGCATAATTTTGCTGAAAACACTTTTCTCTTCTTGCATAGTAGCCATGGGTTCTACATCTGAAAACGTGAAACGCAAACGCAAGAGATTTTCATCGCAATTCAAACGGATACATAATATCTAAAAGCAAAGGCTACTATTTATTGTTATTATGCTCATATTAAATCACATCAATGTAGTATTTCAGTCTATTTTGGTGCATTTATTTAAGAATAAGAAAAGACAAATTTGGATTGAGAGTATCTATTTTAAGTCCAAAATTATTAGAAAATATAGATCTCACTTCCAAATTTACCGTTTTATTCAGAAAACTATGTTGACTTGGATGCCTTGATGACAATCCACATTAAAATTGATGTGGAAGTGTAAAATATAATTAAGAGTTCGAGCTTATCTTCTTCTTCTCCTTCTTCTTCCCTTTTTTTTTTTTTTTTTTTTTAAAAATATTTAATATTAAAGTTTTGAAAGTCATTATGTTTTGATTGGAATTGCATGAATTTTCTGTTCCTATACATAAACCAGTATAACAAATCACATC
Organism: Quercus ilex subsp. ballota; assembly: GCA_032727855.1. Taxonomy (NCBI): domain Eukaryota; kingdom Viridiplantae; phylum Streptophyta; class Magnoliopsida; order Fagales; family Fagaceae; genus Quercus; species Quercus ilex. The sequence continues at coordinate 24,334,058 of CM064919.1, forward strand.
CCTTAATTTTGTTTCAATGCAAATTCTGGACATATCAGCCTAATTTTGACCATTTTATCTAAAATTTGTTCATTCTTACGAAATTTCGGACTGCATTTTGATGTATGAGTTAACTTTTACTTTTAAAAAATTTATGAATTGATGTAAGTAGTGACATAATAACATGACCATGAACTTCCAAAAAATTATTGTTATTCATAAATAATTACAATAAAAACAAAAGTTATACAACTTATTTCAAATTATGATGCGGCAACAAAATAGTTATAACTTTTTTCTAAATTTTTTTAATGAGATGTGTAACTTATTTAAATAATAAAATGTTTTGAATTATCAACACATTAAAATAAAACTTTAAAAAAATTTAAATTTTATTGACAAGTTACTTTTTAGGTTCAAAAGGCTATAAATATTAGAAAAAGGTATTCACCCGCCCCTTTAACCTCTTTTACAAATGGGTATCTACTAGAGAGCTGAATACAATATACAGTAGATACTAGAGAGAGAAAGAGAGAGCAAGCAGAAGAAGCATCTAGCTTCCTTGCTCGCATCTTCACAGTTCTACCTGGTAAACCACTTTTCCTTTTCCCTTTTTCTTTATCGTAGAAACCCTAACTATCATATGTATCACAAAATTTCCCTTTATTTCAATTCTCGGTGGAATAATTTTTGTTAATTTTATTTTCCATTACTGCACATTGCTTGGCAGAGAGACAGACATGGCTGTGAACCTGACGTAATTAATTTTTTTTTTTTTTTTGTGAAATATTTTTGATTGATTTCTGTAAGTATTTGTCCAAGAGTTTTACAGGAATCTCATTTTTTTTAGAGATGATCTTGATTGACTTGCTCCTCGTTTGGTTGCCGAGAAAACTAGGGAAACGATAAGGAAATAAGAGAGATGAATTTTTTTTTAATTAATTCAATTAATTAGCTGTTTTTAGGCGCAGTTGAGTATAATTACATTTTGTACCATTTTGTTTTATTTTGATTAAACATAATTAGATCCAAATATTAAAAAATTTAATATAATGGTGCTATGTAAACTATTATTTATTTATTTTTGAATAAATGTCTGGCGTGCAGCTTTATTCATGTTCAAGAAAGAGAGAGCAATTTTGCATTCTGAAGTGTTGTCGGTTATTGGATTGAGGTTGTGTGAGCTGGGACTATAATATAGTGCGCCCTGCAGAAGGTTTGGTTGGCCAATGGTGTCGCTGGATTAATTATTCTTTACGTGCTACATCGTCAGTGTATGTGGGTCTTTGAAAATTGAGGTTTCTTTGTTACATTGTGTGTTTGTCGTGTTGGTAGCTTGGACTTGAAATCTTATATGCAAGTTTATTCATTTATTTCATGTCTCTTTCTCTCTTTTTAGGATCATGCCTCGTAAAGTAAACTATGGAGTTGATTATGATGAAGAAGTTGATGACTATGAAGGTTATGATTATGATTATGATTATGATTATGATTATGATTATGATGATGACGTAGAAGACAATGGTAAGTGACATTATTAACTTGAACTTCTCTTTTAATTGCTTCACACCCAGTCTTTCCTTTTTTTGGTTTGCTCTTGGCTACTTGTTCTATAGCCAATTTCCCCCACTTTGCTATCCGCATAATTTTTAAACTTGCTGAAGGCATGGTATGCATAGGGTTAACATCATGTGATGTAGTGCATTGGAACCTTATGTTTAGTCTTAGACCAGTTCAAGATTAGGAGTTGGATCCAGTTACTACTTTTCTTGGATTTTCTGTATTTAACTCAGGTATGTGTTGAAAATGGATGATAAAGTGTGTTAGAAATTGAATCAGAAATGGTGTTTTTTTTGTGTTTGTTTGTACTGTGAGGTTTTGAGAAGGGTTTCTAGTGTAGATTTTCCTTGGAGGGCTATTTGGAGGGTGATGGCAGCCATGAAAGTAGTCTCTTTTGTTTGGACTGTGTCTTTGGGGGAAAATTCTAACAGTAAATTATCTTATAAAATGAAGGAGACTATTGTGTATTGGTTTTGGATTCAGTGTATTCACGATTTTTATGTGGAACTGTACCTCAAATCTATGTGGTTATACGATCTGTATCCTGCACTCTGCATTCGTGATTTTTAAAGTGTGTTGGATCACTTGGGGAATATGATGTTTCATGATCTGGATTGCAGTTTTGGTAACCATGGATATACATATTCTCATCATATAAACTCTGATGTTTATTTTGTCACAGGGAAAGCACCTCAGTCAGAGCAAGAAACTTCTAAGCGTGGCCTTTGGCGTTGCTCTGTATGCACTTATGATAATGATGAGGGTTTGTTTGCTTGTGATATTTGTGGGGTGCTAAATCCTTCAAAAACTGGCGCCAATATTGATAAGCAAACAGGTATTCAATTCTACCTTGTGATCATAATTCATATATTCTTGCTTTCTGTGAACTAAGCTTCTGTGTATGGATTGACTTTTACTGATTTTTATTTTGTGTGATTGGGACACTCCTCTCTTGTCCCCCCAAACACCCCCCCCCCCCCTCTTCTCTCCCTCTCCTCTTTTAATTCAAAATGTATCTGTGTTGGGTTTGGCTTTTGGCAAGACCTCACATGTTGAACTTAGTTTTGTACTGAGGTTGTCATGCAGGCAGCTTGTGCCTGTCTTGTCACCAATCTTATTCTAGTGTCTTTGCCAGGTTTCCTTTCAAGTTTGTTGTGCTTTTATAGAATAGATCTCTTTCGTGCAGTTAAGGGCATGTGCAAAAATTCTGGAGCATCCAAAATGGCCAAGTCTCTTTTTGCATCATTGCCGCAACGGATACCCAAAAAGGCTGTATCATTACAAAAGCAGAATGATGTTTTTGTGAAGGAAGAGGGCAATAACTCCCACAAGCATATGAATATCCAAGGACAATTTCATGAATTCCATAAGGCTTTTAGTATTCATAGCCATCACCATGTTAATATAGGTCTGCACATGCTTCAAAACAGGATGTTGATATATAGAATTAGAGTAATCATTCCTCTTGTAGTTGAGTATACTTTGTATCCACCAGTACTGTCTTATTCCAAATTTTTTATTTCTCCAGAAGATGGCCATTATACATTGTTAGATATATTCTAACCTTATTCATATTGATGATACAGCCCCTTTCAAGTTTGACGTTCCATCCCCAGATGATTTGGTTTCTAATGGACTACGCTCCTCTAAAATGGGTTCAAAAGGTATCTTGTTGTGGTTGCAGATTTGATTGTCAAACATCAATTCAAATCAAAAAGAAAAAACCCTTTTGATAGGATATATTGTCATGGAAAGAGCTTTAGGACTAACTTAAGAATTATGTGTTTTTAATAACTCTTCTCATGGGCATGGAAGTATCCTTTCCTTTTAAATGCTGTGGAATTCGGTTAACACAACATTACAAGTTATCTTTCTAGTTTCAATTAGCATCATTCATGATTGGCCCCTTTTTTTGCTACTGATAAATTTCTCCAACTTAAATGTTTAAGTTGTAGGATGTATAGATAATCTATCCACTCAAATATGTGTTGTCATGATTGTGACTTGGCAACATCCTTTATGCGATTTAGTTATTTTGTGATGACTGAATATAAAGAAGCTGAGTGATAGCATAATGTGAGATTGCCAATTTTGAAAACTCAATTATTTTTGTTTGCAAAGCTGTTGCATTGAAGTTCATAATTGTTTGGAATGGTTCTTTTGAAGTTAAGTCATACTACAGAGTTCTTATGAACAAGTGTACTCATTCCTTCCCATGGAGAAGCATTGGGAAGGTGAAAACTCCTACTAGAGTATCTTTTTTCACATGGACAGCAGCCAAGGGAAATATTCTTACATTGGATAATCGGAGGAAGAGGAATATTTGTGTTGTTAATCAGTGTTGTATGTGCAAGAATAGTTGGGAATATGTGGATCATCTTCTTATTTATTGCATGTATGCACATAGTGTATGGACTTTTGTGTTTTGTTTGTTGAGTGTCTCTTGGGTGCTGTCCAAGCAAGTGGTAGAGTTGTTGGCATGTTGGAAAGGGGTTTTGGATGCCATCAGTCTGTGGTTATTTTGGGGAGCCTATTCAGCCTGTACATTAGTTTCTTTTATTTAATAAAGATACTCATTACCTATCAAAATATTATCGTGCTTCTCTTAGCATGGAAGTCTACCTTTGAACTGAATTCCAGGACACTTAATGATTAATCCATGTGAAAGGATGTAGAAATTCTCTCTTAGCATTTGGAGCATTTTTACTAGCATTCTGGGGGTCTAATGGTCTATAGTGCACCACTTTAGGAGGATCATTCTCTACAAGACCCAGCCCTAGACCCTTATAAATTGCCTCATTAAGTATTTTGTAGGGGAAAAAAAAAGCATATGTAAAAGCTCCATGAGGTAACAAAAAATATTTTTTCTTGGGCAAACACAATTCATGCACCCTTATAGGATAGAATCCATGGCCTCGTGTTTCCACCCCTTGTTTATGAAGGTGGGGATGCCAATGGGTCCAAAGACCTTGGGAAATAAAATATAATTACTCATTGGTTTAGTTGTAAAATGTAGTAGATAAGTTCTACTTGTGTGGGTGTGTGTGTGTGTGTTTACATCCAATCTTTAACTGAAGTTGTTTAGTTTTAGATTTCTTTTTGTAATATATTTCTCTGCTAAACTCTTTTTTTTTGGGTATTTTGCATGGGGTTTTACAAATAGAGATTCCATTATGTTGTTTTTAGAGTCTATGTCCTTTTACACAACTCTTTGTATTCTTTGTAATTGTTTTGTCTACACGGCCTGTGCATGCTTTGAATTGGTTTGGTTTGGTTCTTCAACTAATGGTCAATAAGTTGATTTTGGGCTAAAAATTAGCCCCTTTTTTGTTGGTTCTGGGTTGAGACCAAACCCTGACCCCAAGCTGTGTTTTGCCTCTAGTTGTAAATTGTACTTATTTTATTATCGCAAAAGTTTTGATTCTCTAGTTTTCTGAGAAATATCGAGCTGGAGTGATTGAGGTTACTTTTAAAAGCACTTTCTTGGTGTCTCCTGAGTTTTGATATTTTTATGTTCTTTGTGTACAACTTTTTACTTGCAGCCAACTTTAATGACATGAAATCTTCAAGAGTTTCCTCAGGCATCATTGGGAAGAATGGTCTACTTAATATAAAATCAAATGCTGAAAGGTCAGACGTGTCATCATCATTGATGCCGAAAGGCAAACAAGATAGTTTTGATGACAACAATTGTTCAAAGAACAAGGCTCACAATGTACAGTCAAGTCTAAAAATTTCGGATGGCTCATTTGCAACTATGCCAAAAGGCAGACATCATAATGTGGACGAGGGAAGTTGTTCAAAGAATGATATGGCCAACATACTATCAAGTGATAAAAGCTCTCATAGCTCTCCTGCATTGAAACTGAAAGGCAGACATGAAATTACAGGTGATAGCAGTAGTTCTTTGATTAGTGGGGGCAAGCCACAAAGCCTTAACAGTAGTTTGAACAAAATGGCTCTTGGTGAGGGATCTGGATTTTCGAATAATGTTAACGCTAGAGGGACTCGTTCTCAATCAGAGTATAAACCTGAAAAGTGGATGCTCAATGACCAAGCTGAAGATACATTGATTCAACTGAACCTTGCGATTGTAAGTCAATCTTTAATGCCAGTCTTATGATTGAGGAAATCCATTCATTTAGCTCCTTAGTAATTGTGTTATTCTAGACATGTCAGTGATGTCATTTTGCTAAATTTCTCATTGTAGGTAGGTCATGTTGATTCTGGAAAATCAACACTCTCTGGTAGACTTCTACACCTTTTGGGGCGAATATCCCAAAAAGAGATGCACAAATATGAAAAGGAGGCAAAGTTACAGGTGAAATCACTGCTTTCTGTTTATGGGTGCTTTAAAAGCTTGATGTTGTTATGTTTATGTGGTGTTTGTATCTCAAGCAGGGCAAGGGGTCCTTTGCTTATGCTTGGGCATTGGATGAGAGCGCTGAAGAAAGGGAAAGGGGAATAACCATGACGGTTGCTGTTGCTTATTTTGATTCCAAAAAATATCATGTTGTTGTGCTTGACTCACCAGGCCATAAGGATTTTGTTCCAAACATGATATCTGGGGCAACACAAGCTGATGCTGCAATTCTTGTGATAGATGCCTCAATCGGTGCATTTGAAGCTGGTATGGACAGTGCCAAGGGACAAACACGGGAACATGCACAACTTATCAGAAGTTTTGGTGTTGATCAAATTATAGTTGCAATTAACAAAATGGATGTTGTGGATTACTCAAAGGAACGGTTTGATTTAATTAAACAGCAACTTGGAACATTTCTCCGTTCTTGTGGTTTTAGAGATCCTTCTATAACGTGGATCCCATTGAGTGCCATGGAAAATCAAAATTTGGTGGTGGCTTCTTCTGATGTTCGACTGTTGTCCTGGTGAGTTTACTTTCATCCTTTGATTCTTTGTCATACATATTTTTGCTCTTCTATATCTTCATCTTTTCTATCTGTGATAAACTTTTTCTCACCTTTGGGAACTAGAAACTGAGCATTAGATAGTACTCAATTTGGGGAAGACCAGAAAAATTTTGTACTAATATTTGACTTAGGGAGAAAAAAATGGTGCCTTGACCTACCTTTTTGAATCTTTTCATGTTCCCTGATGGGCTGAGTTAATAGAAGAGGTGACAGAAAATAAACAAATAACAGTAAAGAAATGTTGATGGGATGAAAGGTAAAGTATGGTGTAATGCTGGAAATCACCCTTCAGGTTGAATCAAGTATGCCACTGGTTTAAAATAAAATCAAGATAGTATAGAAACATCATTGATACAATATTCAATAAAGCCCTGATTTAGTGCCATAAAAATGTTGTTGTTGGGATGGTAGCTTTCACTTAACAATGTTATGATGAATTTTCTCATGCAATTGACATTGCTAACATCGAAATTTGACCAAGGTAATTGAAATGCAGGTATCACGGACCTTATCTGTTGGATGCAATTGATTCCCTCCAACCTCCCACAAGAGACTTGTCAAAGCCTCTGCTTATGCCTATATGTGATGTTATTAAATTGCCTTCACTAGGGCAGGTGTCTGCCTGTGGTAAAGTAGAAGCTGGAGCCCTTCGGAGTGGATCCAAGGTACACAATTGTGTGGTATTGGATGTTTTTTTTGATCAATTAAGGGATTCAATTCATTATTCTCCAAAATATGACGTTCATTCTATCGAGTTAAAATGCTAGATTTCTCCTATTCAAAGATTTCCTTATATTGTTGAGTGAAGCCCCAATTCCTTGATTATATGCAGAACATTCTCAGTTATTTTGTCATTCAAGAACGTCTTAAAAATCAGTCTTTGTCAAGAGTTTCCTAAATTTATTTTGCACAATTTACTGATTTTTATCTTTTGTTTTTTCATTGATGAAAGTCTCTGTTTAAATGAAGTCTTTGATATTTACTACACATTTTTTTTCCAAATGCTTTAACAGCAGTTACTATGAATAGCCAGTCCATTTCTTTTCTCCTTCAATAGAAGTGATATACATGTTTGGACTACCATCTGCACTTACAATTTGGGATTCAGATGCATGTTTTGTATGACACTGACAGAGATTGCTGGTTTTAATTGAAATTAATCTTATTACATATGAGGCACAATTTGTTTTCGTCACCATCCTTTTGAATAGGCAGTCCATTTCTCTAGTACTACTACAATAACAGTAATTTGTGTGAAATTGTAGGTTCTAGTTATGCCATCAGGGGCTGTGGGGTCAGTACGTTCCTTAGAACGTGACTCTCAGGCTTGTACTTCTGCAAGAGCTGGAGACAATGTGGCTGTTAGTCTGCAAGGCATTGATGCAGGGAATGTGATGGCCGGGGGTGTGCTATGTCACCCAGATTTTCCTGTTGCCGTCGCAAAACGTTTGGAATTGAAGGTCCTTGTCTTGGATATTACAACCCCAATTTTAATTGGTTCACAGGTATGATTTTCTGTGTATATGACATATATCTGTGTTGTTTTTGTTCTCTTTTTTTTATTTATGGAAACAATATAATCCTCTGAGTGGAATGAACAGTTGGAATTTCATATACACCATGCAAAGGAAGCTGGAAGAGTGGCCAAAATATTGTCTTTGCTTGATCCTAAGACTGGCAAGGTGACAAAGAAGACACCGCGCTGTCTTACCGCAAAACAGAGTGCAGTTGTTGAGGTGAATTACAAGACAAAAATCATGTTACCAAGTTAAAGGTTAATGCATCCAATATTGTTTGAATTCTGGCAGCAAACGGTTTGACTTGTCTTTGTTTTTGTAACTTCAGGTGGCTTTGCAGGGACCTGTGTGTGTGGATGAGTTTTCAAATTGTAAAGCTCTTGGGAGGGTGTTTTTAAGAGCATTAGGAAGAACTATTGCTGTTGGGATTGTAACCCGAATAATTGAGTCTCAGGAGTAGTTGATCTTACTTGAGAGATTATCTTACTTAAGACATTCCTCAATATTTCAGATCCTTTACTTGACATACTGTTACAACTTTTTTTTTGTTGCCCTTTTCTCTCTTTAGGGGTCATATGCTCCGGAAACCTAGTGATAGAAGCCAAAGTTGGGCTCATGAGTTTTCTCAAAATTTTATCAGCGGAAATCTTCTTTGGGCATGTTTATTATATGTGCATTATACAAGATAGGTATAGATGGAAAATACCTAATGTAATATTTATTGATTCTTTTTTGCAATATATTCCTGAGTTAGAAGGTGTACATATATATTCATCACTTAGTTTTATCCATTTTAGTCCCGGAAGAAAGAAAAGATGATGCCTCCTCTCTCTGTCGTATGTTATTGTAGTCATATTTGAAACTCATGTTACTTTATTTTATATTGGCATTATAGAAGTTTCTTAAGTGAGGGCAAGATGCTAGCGAAATGTGCTTTAAGTCAATAGCCTAATGCCACGCATAGTTTTATTGGCCAATTTACTAGCAGAGATGTTTAAATAAATAAATAATAGAGGGGGAAAAAAAAGCAACTGGGTGCTTTTGCTTTTATTTTAAAACATTTTGGATCTATCTTCCTCCAACATGTTATGTAACAATTGAAGAGACCATTGTATGTGGTTATAATTATATGATTTTTTTTGTTTAAATAATAAATATGGATAGTCTTATATATCGTCACGTAATATGTTAGAAAAGATAGCTTAAAAATGATTTTCCTTCAATTCACTACATGGCGATTTATAACACTATTCATGAGTACTATTTAAACAAGTTATGTGACAAAAATTATACATTGTTGGTTTTTGACTTTTTCAATTGTCACATAATAAATTTGAGGAAGATAACTTTAAATCGGTTTGGAGCTACACTTTCTCTAGATTCTAGAAAGTGGCAAACTAGATAGTCTAAAGTTTGGCCAATAGGGGCTTGGCTCAGTTGGTAAGGTTCGGACGCTTCGTCTAACCCACTTAGGTTCGAGTTCCGTTGCCAGCAGGTTTCCGTTGGTGGGTAAACTTAGTGGTGAGGTGTACTCAGAGATGAGGTGACTCCCACACAGTGGTACAATCGGGCTCCCGAGATTGGGCTACCTCAGCCGAGGCCACTGGCTCCCTGCCCGGGGGTGCAATATGACCATAAAAACCCCTATTTTACCTTCTCAAAAAAAAAAAGATAGCTTAAAGTTTGTGGCCCATAGAATTACCATCCCATTTGAGGCATGATAAGAATAATTTACTTTATTGTTAGTTCTTGAATGTACTTATCAATAAAAAAATTGTTAGTGACTGTAAAATTGAGGAGGAAACTCATGAAACAACGCTGAAAACTGGAAATAAATAGAGAAAAAAAAAAAAGATTTAGCACGTTTTTTTAAATCTATGATTCCACATTGAAGCCAGATCCCATAAAAGAACATATGAAAAAAAAAATTAATTACAAATTATATCATCTAAGTTTGTTCAATTTTCAATTATGTTCTTAAAGTCATTTTTTCTCAATTTTGTACCTCAACTTTCATTTCATGTTAATGTGGTCCTTTCGTTCAATTCTTCTTCAATTTTAAACTAGAAAAAAATGAGAGAAATTAGTTTTGTTTAAAAATATAAGTTTTAAGGTTTTTATTTATTTTTAATCTGCACTCATCTGTGAATACAATATGTACGACCAAAAATAGGAGGAAAAAAAAAAAAAAAAAACCTACCGTGAAAGACAGTGCACAACCCAAAATACTAGCCGTTATCATTGTGAACATCTCTTTTTAGTTTTATCTTAAGGTAAAAAATAAGAATTATGTAATTTTTGGCATTTAACAGCTACCCACTAAATTGAAGTGGATGGAAGCACCAAATTTATATGAAGTGAAAGTTGAGGGACGACATTGGAAAGAAAAAAACGTTAGGGCTGAAATTGAAAAATGTGATCAACACCAATTAATAGTTAGTCACATTTGTATAAATTTTTAGTTGTATATTTACATATAATTGGAATAGAAACTCTTTAATGTCAACCTTTTTACTTCAAAAGATAATCCTATTATTAAGGATACAAAGTATTATCTTGCATCCTTTGGTCTTAACTCTTAAGCCAAAAGAGCCAGGTTTCTCTGTCACTAAGAAAGGTGGTTTCTCCTTCTCTTAGGTAGTAGAATTGTTGTACCTTCTTGTAAGGTTTTTTCTCCCCTTGCATGACAGTGTTATGTATAGGGCTTGTTGGTTAATCTTTTTCAGGGGATTGGGAAACAGTTTCTTTTTATCTTTTCTTTTTTTCTAAAAGACAAATCTATCTTTTTCCTTTTCTTTTTTCTCTTTGTCGATGGAAGATCTCGCACGACAGTGGAACTGCCTCTCTTTGTCCGAAAAGGAGGGGGGTGATGTTTGTTTTAAAAAAGATAGATGTTTAAAGGAATATATAATAGCAGCATAGTTTTTTACCAGACGTGCGTTAAGCATGGATGTAGTGGCAAGGACGTTTAAACCACTGTGGAGGGCAGACAATGGTTTTACGGTGAGTAATGAAGGTTCGCATAAGGCTCTATTTGTGTTTGACAATAAGGAAGATGTGGATCGAATCCTATCCAGCGAGCTATGGAGTTTCGATAAATATTTGGTGGTCCTAGAGAGATATGAGAGACAAACTCCTCTGGAAGATCTAAAGTTCGATAAGGCATCTTTCTCGGTTCAAGTGCATAATATTCCCATTGGCTATAGGAACAAATCTGTCGCTGAAGATATCTGTGAAGCGATAGGTCAAGTTGATCGCTTAACTAGCACTTCAGTTAGCGAGGGAGGCAATTACATCAGAGTACGAGTAACACTAGACGTATACTAGCCACTTTGCCGAGGAAGGATTGTCACCTTTGAGGAAGGTGGAAAAATATGGGTAAATTTCAGGTATGAACGTTTACCTAATATTTGTTATTGGTGTGGCTATTTTGACCATGGTGACAGGGACTGTGACATCTGGATTCAAAGTAAAGGCACACTGAGGATGGAAGAACGGCAATTTGGATCATGGATACGAGCTGTGCAGTCAGGTCCACCAAAGAAAAATGTGATTCGGGTTTCGGGGTACTATGAGGATAGGACAGAGGACTTGTCTACACGGCGGCGGAGGGAGATGAAATCAAGTCCGGCGGCGGCAGGATCAATCCCAAAGTCAAACTCAGCTGTCTAAACGAATAAGGAAACAACTGATGCAGATGCGGATTTTGTGGACCCCAAAAATACAAATCCCCATAATCATGCCATTGCAACAGAATTTTCCATACCAGTTATTCAGAATCACGAAAATCAAGGAAGGGATTTTGATGCGGAAATTAGGGAGATTGACACAGAACTGGGAATTTACGAGGAACCCCAAAACTCGAGTTACATCGAGAATGTAGTGCCTTTATATGAAAACTCTCAGTCTTTCAATATGGAAAATTTGAGGAATGAGCTGGCACCCAATTAGACTCTTTCTGAGACCCCACTATGTGAACAGCTTAACCACAAGACCCATGCACCACCCCATGACGTGACCAACTTCAACCATACACCCCTACTTGTTGAGAAACCATCCCAACCAAAATGGAAGTGCCTGATCCGTGAGTCTTATGGAAAGGATCCCACCACAGTTGATCAGATTGGTTCGAAACGGCCAATTAATATGGTCATTGATATTAGTGAGTCACCATGCAAGAAGCTCTTGGTCTCAAATGAAGACAAAGACAACTACCAAAGAATGGCGGAGGCTGATTCTCAGCCCCGCCAAGAGCAATCAATTGCATCGTATGGAACTGCAGGGGGCTTGGAAACCAACTAGCAGTTCAAGAACTTGCAGAGGTAGTGACTGCAAAAGCTCCCGCTGTCGTGTTCCTAGCCGAAACACTGGTAGACGAAGTTAGGCTAGATTTTGTGAAAGACCGGATTCGTTTTGAAAAAAAAATTGTTGTTCAGAGGGTTAACAGAGGTGGAGGTTTAGTTCTATATTGGAAGAATGACTTGTTGGTTGATGTGGTTTCCTCTTCTTTGAACCATATAGATGCGATCATAAATAAAGACACAGAGGCAGCTTGGCGCTTTACCGGTTTCTACGGTGAACCGGAGACTCACAAACGGCATCAATCTTGGGACTTACTTCGCAGTTTACATCACCAAAATTCACCGCCTTGGCTGTGCGCCGGGGATTTCAATGAGATCTTAAAGCAAGGTGAGAAGCTTGGGGGACGGACAAGACCACCGGGACAGATGCAACTCTTCCGAGACATATTGGATGAATATGGACTTATGGACATTGGTTTCAAGGGCTCTCCCTATACCTGGATTAAACTTTACAACAATGGGGATTCGATTTGGGAGAGGTTAGACAGAGCAGTGGTCTTTTATGAATGGTTTTCAAAATACCCAGGTACTCGGGTTCACCACGTGGACAGTACAACTTCAGACCATAAGATTCTATGGATTGAGCAGTCGGACTTGGATTGTTCACAAAGGAAGAGGCTTTTCAGATTTGAGGAAATGTGGCTAGGTGATAAGGGATGTGGTGAGACGGTGGAAGGAGTTTGGCAAGTAAACTATGAAGAGGAAGGAAATAACAGGGTGGTTAAAAAGGTTGAAAAGTGTGGGAAGGCACTAACTCAATGGAGTAAGGATTGCTTCGGCAATGTAAAAAAGCAATTAGAGAAAAAAAGAAGAGAATTGACACGGGTAGAAAAAATGGTTCTCTAGGGAAACTCGGGCAGATTGGTTGAGCTCAAAAAAGAAATTAATTCTTTAATGGATAAAGAAGAAAGAATGTGGCGACAGAGGTCACGCACCTTGTACCTTAAAGATGGCGACCGTAATACTTGCTTTTTTCACTGTCCCGCAACTCAAAGAAGGCGCAAGAACCTCATCACTAGGATTAAAAATCAATCTAATACCTGGTGCACTAAACTAGAGGAAGTTTCGAACATGTTCATGACATATTTTCAGCAACTTTTCTCATCCTTCAACCCAGAAATTGCAGAGGCAGATTTAGACTTCATACCACGGGTTGTCATAGCTGAAATGAATGAGGATTTGACTAAAAACTTTCAAGCATGGGAAGTTGAGTTGGCTTTGAAGCAAATGGCACTGCTTAAAGCATCGGGACCAGATGGCGTGCCGCCATTATTTTATCAGAACTTTTGGGAATTGGTAAGAGGTGATGTAATTCATGATGTGTTGAGTTTTTTAAATTCGGGTTCCCTTCCAAACTTGCTAAATCATACATTCATCACTTTGATTCCAAAAAAAAAAAATCCAGAGTATGTTACTGAGTTCAGACCTATTAGCTTATGTAATGTGCTTTATAAGATATTTTCAAAAGTTCTTGCAAACAGGTTGAAGAGAGTTCTCCCCAATATTATCTCGGAGCATCAAAGTGCTTTCCTTAAAGGGCACTTAATTACTGATAACATCCTTGTTGCTTTCGAAACACTGCATTATATGAAAAATCACAACTCTGGAAATTCAGGGTTCATGGCTCTTAAACTCGATATGAGCAAGGCATATGACCGAGTTGAATGGTCTTTCTTGAAAGCGGTAATGTTACAGATGGGGTTTAATGATCGGTGGATAGGCTTAGTCTTGGAGTGTATCACCTCAGTTACTTACTCAATTTTGATCAATAGGGAACCTAGTGGAGAAATAAGGCCAAGCCGGGGCATCCGCCAAGGTGATCCTTTATCACCATACTTATTTTTGCTATGCTCGGAGGGCTTACACCGAATGATTTAAAAAGCAAAAGAGAAAGGTGATATTCAAGGGGTATCTATTTGTCGCAACGGCCCTAAACTAACACACTTATTTTTTGCAGACGATAGCCTTTTGTTTTGCAGGGCTACCACTCATGAGTGTGAAAAGGTAATGGATATTCTCTCATCTTATGAAAAGGTGTCGGGGCAAAAATTGAATAGAGATAAAACTTCACTCTTTTTTAGCAAGTCTACCCCAAATGAAATGCAGAGGCAGATTATGGAAGCTCTAGGAGTTATTGACTTGAAGCAATATGAAGATTATCTGGGCTTGCCGGCTATGGTAGGGAGGAACAAAAGAGCTAGCTTTGATCAATTGAAGCAAAAAATTTGGAAGAGATTGCAAGGTTGGGAGGGTAAGCTCTTGTCACAAGCGGGTAGGGAAGTACACATTAAATCGGTCATCCAGGCAATTCCCACCTATACTATAAGTTGCTTTAAACTCCCTATCACCTTGTGTCATGAGATTGAGACACTAATACGGAAGTTTTGGTGGGGGCAAAGGGGAGATAGGAGGAAGATACATTGGGTAAAATGGGAAGACATGTGCCAACATAAAGATCAAGGCGGAATGAGGTTTAAAGATTTGACAATGTTTAATGAAGCGATGCTTGCGAAGCTAGCTTGGAGACTTCTTCATGATGATAACTTCTTGTTCTACCGCGTTTTCAAGGCTAGATTTTTTCCTAGAGATTCCTTTCTAGAAGCAAAGGATTCTTCCTCCGCTTCTTATGCATGGAAGAGTTTTCTAAAAGGCAAGGAAGTCATTCAAAAGGGGGCTCTTTGGAGAGTGGGAGATGGGAAACAGATAAAGATTTGGGGAGACAATTGGTTGCCACCACAATCTTCAGCCAAAATAACTACTCCGGTTATTTTTGGACAGGAGAATTCGAATGTGGAAGTGCTTATTAACCCGGTAACTAGGAGATGGAGGGAAGAGGTTATTGATCATGTCTTTAATGTGCAGGATGCAGAGGCCATTAAAAATATTCCCCTAAGCTTGACAAACCAATCGGATGTACTAGTCTGGCCGTTTATGCCTTTCGGCAATTACTCAGTTAAATCCGGATACCGGTTTTTATTTGAGACCTTTGCCCAATCCCAAAGAACAGCTCAAGATTCAGCATTTTGGAAGAATCTATGGGGTTTGGAGGTGCCTAGTAAGATCAAGAACTTTGTGTGGAGAGCTAGCGAAGAAGCATTGCTGGTGAAAGCAAATTTATGTCGTCGACGGATCACTCCGGAGGGCCAATGCGAAATATGCAGAACAAGGGACGAGGATTGCTCACATGCTATTTTCTTTTGCTCTGATGTGCAGGTAATGTGGAATGCTAATCCTCAATGGCAATGGATTTTGGAGATGACAGGACGCAGCATCAAGGATATTTTCAAACTAGCCTTTGAAGAAAAAATGGATGTTGCTCTGCTGGCATTTACGAGCTGGGCTGTGTGGAATAGACGTAATCAGGTGCGGCTCAAGGAAATGGCGTGCCCACTTGATTAGATACATGCCTTGTCAAAAGATAGGAAGGATGAGTTTTAGCTACTGCACTAAACGGTTGGAACACCACAGTACAGGAACCATGTTAGATGGAAACCACCAGATCGAGGTTTATACAAAGTTAACTATGACGGAGCCATCTCTGCCCAGCAAGTGAAGGCTGGTATTGGCATCGTAATCAGGAATGAAGATGGCGCTGTAATGGCTTCGATGACACAACAACTGCCACTCCCAACAACAGTGGCCCAAGTCGAAGCGTTAGCTGCGAGGAGAGCGGTTGAATTTGCACTTGAACTCAGTATGACTAAAGTAATCATGAAAGGAGACTCAGAAGTTATTTGCAAGGAACTCCAAGATCCCAGCACGTCTCTGGCTTTACACAGGCATATTCTCCAGGATATTAAATGTCTGTCAAATGCTTTCAATTGTATTAGCTTTTTTCATGTACACCGTTAGGGGAATAATGTAGCACACGCTTTGGCTAAAATGGTTGTCAGGGAGCCAAATCAAACTGTCTAGATGGAAGATGTACCACCAGACATCCATCACATTGTTCAGGCTGACTTAGCCACCTTTGAGTAATAATAATAGAAGGCTTCATTCTCCAAAAAAAAAAAAAAAAAAAAGGATACAAAGTATTCTTAAAATAAAAGATACAAAAGGTCACATTTTCAAACTAGAACATTGAATAAAAATGTTCAACATGTAAAAGAAAAAAAATTCAGATTTCATATAACTACTGAATTTTGCTTATTTGAATACCAGCAGTTTCAAGTGGTTTTTAATTTTTTTTTGAATTTTATAATTTCATTTCTTTTTTATAATAGAAATGGTCTCTCTCTTGAAAAAAAAAAAAAAATCTGCACATATACTTCCACAATTAAGATTTGTTTTTCTAGATTTAATAATGTATATAATTTTAAAAAACGTGATAATATGTACTACATTTTTAAATTTATAATATTTAATTCAAATTATAAAATAGATTCGTTTAAAATAAAATTTTATCCTTCTTTGCGTGGGAACTGGGAAGGGGATAATATATTATATACATATATTTTCTTTTGAAAAAAAAAAAAAATTTATTTTTTGAGAAGAGAAATCAAAATATTTAATGCCTTTGACTTTGGATGAATGTGAAATCTGGAGAGTGTGACTTGGAGACACGTGGATTATGCATGCAATCTGAAAATGCAAACCATATGAGAGATCCAGTCTAACACTGGGTGCGTGTCTAAACACAAATGTGAAATGTCAATAACAAATCTTTTTTTTTTTTTTGAAAAAGAAATATCAATAACATTAAAAACTGTATATTTGTGATCTCTCTCTTAAGAGACGTGTAGAGGGAAAATAATAAAACCAGGTCCAACCTGCTATAAATGGGCTAGGATAGGGGTTCAATAGAACTAATTTGTAGATATGAGTAGTTAAGATCAACACTTTGATTCCTAAAGATTACGGCTTGATAAGTAAAGAAATGGGATTAGAAAGAATGACAATACTTAATAGAAATATAGTAGAAAAAGAGAGATTCTTATTTAACTCTTTCCTTGGGTTGGCCTAGGAACAATTGTTATTAAGAAATACAATTTTCGATATTACACTGGTCTTTTTCTCTCTCTAAACTTTTTTTGATCCCCCACGAGTATGACCTTCTTTCCTATTTATAACTGTTTGAATTGCATCTCAGCCTTCCACTTGGAGGGCTATTGATCTTTCTTTGGATACTTGTTCCATCACTGCCTTGCTGGTGGTAGTAGAGTAGATTACAGGCTGCGAGGACACTGTTTAGGGGTCATTCTGCCATTAATGCGGCAAGTTGAGTTGGCGCAATGTATTGAATGCGGAGGTGATGAATGCTTTCTCTAGAAGTTTCCTCATGCTCTTATTCGTATGTCACACTTGCCCTCCTCGGCTTCCAACCCCATGGCCTTTGTGGCTTATTTCTTGTGTCTCGAGAAGTGTCTATTCCTCAGCCTCTTCAGGTGGGTCGCCATTCTCGGTTTCCTTGATCCTCCTAGTGCTTCGATTGTTCCAACTAGGCTAGGCCTGATTTGATGAACAATTTGGCCTAATCATACTTTGGGTAGGTCTCGTTGATAGTTCATTCTCTTCAGGCTCCCCCTCCCAACAAGATGCATTTTCTTCTCTATTAGTAAACTTTACTTGTTAAATAATTGACTAACTATTTTTGACAAGAAAAATTTGACTAACTATTAATTGGTGTTGATCACAAAGAAGTACCATACTAATAATATCAAGTTGACTTCTTCTAAAAACAGAAAAGAAAAGTTGACTTCTATTTAGATGTATCTTGAACTTTATGGCATGTTTAATAGAATGACAATCTCCTACATTAAATATGAGAAAATAAAAAGTTAACAACACCTTTTCCTCCCATGCGATGTCTATATATGCAATTGCTTTTGTATAAACAACTAGCGTGGGAGACACATGCAAGGCATGTGTTGCCTCTTAAGTGAGAAAATTAAGATAAAAATTTTATTTGAAGAAGTATGAAACCATGTAAAGGCAATATCCATAAATAAAATATGTATGTCATAATGTTAATCTCATTCGTATAAGAATTTTGATTACATAAAGTAAGTGTAGTTATTTCACATATGAATATCTATTTTACTATAAAATTTTCTTCGTACCTAATTGCTAAAGGTAATATTCACTTACTAAAAACTTCTAAAAATGATGACGAATATCATTATCTTCTAATAATAATCAACTGAGTTTTGCTAAAATATTGTCACAATATTTAATATTTTTTGCAATGAATGATATCATATACTACAATTGAAGCCCTTTATCCAATACCTGTAATCAACATAATAAATTTTTTTTAATTTTATTTATATTCATACTTGTTTATATTTACATTTTATGAGCATAGGTGTGATGTTTAGCTTACTTAGTTTTCAATGGACACCCATTTTAAGCAATAAAATAAATTTTATACATATATATATATATATAACAAAGGCAGTGTCATCAAATTTTCCATTAGCGAAAATCACATGTCTAGAAGATTTAAATCTAACAAATCGATATTCTTTAGGTAAAAAATAAAACATCCAACTTTTCAAGCATTACTACCACCTTAAACTCAAAATACTTGAAGAAATTTTTTGGGATATTAAAATTTATCATGGTTGTATTTTAGACATTATACAATGAAATATTTTATGAATCATAAAATTTCAATAGGGTTTAATTGAGAGAGTAAAGTATGGGGTATTTGCTTGTTTCCAAAATATTAAGGGAAAAATTGCTTGATTTTAAAGTGTAGGGGGTGGGAGTGGAAATTGTGAACAATCCCAAACATAAAGTACGAAAAGTGTTATTTCCCTAAAGTTTGTTTGTTTTTTTTGAGAATCCGTTTACTTTTTTTGTTTTTTGGTTTTTTGTGTGTAAAAAAACTGTTTTTTTTTTTATTTTAAACTTAAAAAAGAATATTAAAAAAAGAAGAAACAAAAATACGAAAAGATAACCCAAGAAAATTGTGTGTGAAATAGTGAATTATAGCTCATTAAAATTGAAAAAAAAAAAAATTCTAGAAATACAAAAAAAAAATGTCACAACATTTTCACAAGTCCTTTATTTTTCTCTGTTGTTGATTTTAGTATGATATTTTTATTATTTTATTTTAACCTATATGGAACTAACACCTAAAAAATTGAGAAAATATTGTGACGATTTGTTGAGTCAATATTTTATTATTTTAAAATTAAAAAAAATACTATGGTAAATAAAAGGCAAAGTCAAAGTTTCAAACCAAACCTGGGCATTTAAAAAGACAAAAAATAAAAAGAAGCTAGAGCAAAAGTGTCAAAATTGGGCATTTAAAAAGTCAAAAAAAAAAAAAAAAAAAAAAAGAAGAAAAAAAGTCAGAACAAAACGAAAGTGTCAAACGGTGAGTTTTGTGGTTCTGCAATGATTGAACAAACCAAAATGTTACTGTTGAAAACCTATTGGCTTTTTTTATATATAGATGTAGTAACATCATAGCCCTCTCTTTAATTTAAAAAAAAAAAAAAACCATCATAACCCTTTCCCCGAACATATGCTAAAAAGAAATTATATACAGAAGAAAAGAAAATGATAGACATACAATTATGTAATGCCCACTTTAACATCTTATAGCATGGCACGTCTCTAAACAATGTCTCATTGTTTTCAACTTTATTATCATGTTATATATAGCTTTTAATACATTGAATAAGAAAAGGAAAAAGTGATTAAAGTAAATCAAAAGTAGTGTTTATAATATATATATATATTTTTTCTGGAAAAATATACTATAGACCGTTACACCATCTTTTCCTTCTTTTTATTAAATAATGTTAAATAATTACACAATTCTAAAAGAAATGGATAAAATTTTTTGCCAATAAACCTGTTATCTTTTATTTGCTTTTTCTCTATATAGGACATCTCAAAGGATGACTGGATGAGTACTCCTTCTTCCATTTATTTTGTTTTTCTTGAAACCAGCTACCTTTTATTTGCTTTTTTTTTTTTGGTAAATTCTTTTTATTTGCTTTCTCTCCATATATGACTAAATTTGATAATTTGACCTCAATTTCATTAAATGATTGATATGGAATGGACATTTCCTTCTAAGCCTTTAATTCCTCCCCACTAAATGCTAACATCTCATTCTCAAAAAAAAAAAAAAAATGCTAACATCTCAATTCAATTCAATTCAATTCATTCCTCTCTCCTACAAGTTGTAAAATTATCTAACTCTTTTTTTTTTTTTTAATTTATGAAAAAATTTAACAAATATTCTAAGTGCATTGATTTAAAAAATATTTAAAATTTTTTTTATAAAAAAGAAAAAAAGTAATTAATTTTTTTACAATTTTATATTTTCTATAAAAGTGGTATAAAAATTTTCTTAACATATTATATTAACAAATGTCCTAACGACACCGATTAATCGGATCATTATTTTATTTCCTTATATATACCTCCTCACTTTTAGCTTTTCTACTCACAATTATATTTTTATCCAAATTAATTTTCTTAACCAATATAAACCCACCAAAATAATAATGGAAAAAAAAGGACATTTACGTCAATATACCTTAAAAAGGAAGGACTTTACCTTTTTTAACCTTCTTTTTTGGAAAAGAAAAAGAAAGAAATTTGGGAAAGAGAGAGAGAGAGAGAGAGAGGGAAGACCTTACCTACCTTTACTTCTGAAGAGAAAGTCTGAAACTGACTCTCTTTAATCGCTCACATAAACTGATTGAAGAAACCAAAAATTCTGTCTCTCTTTCTCTTTCTCTTTCTCTTTCTCTCTCCTCCTCTTACCTCTTATCTCTCTCTCTATCTGGTTTTTTCATTTCCACTCCTAAATTCGCCTATACGAGGTGAGTCAACTCATGTTTAATTTCCTATGTTATCATTGATCACTTGCATGTCTGACTGTCTTTTCTACTAAATAAAGTTCAAATTTTTATGGGTTTTAGTTTATTTTTACTGGGTTTCCTTTGATTTTACTGAATACCCATGATTGTGTATTTAATTTTTTTTTTGGGTGCCCTTTTAATTTTAGTTCATTTTGTTCAATATTTACTTTTTTTAATGAATGCCCATGATTGTGGATTGGTTTGTTTTATTGTTATTATTTGTTAATTTTGATGCAAGGGCCTACGGGTTCTTTGAGGAATTTAGTGAATAACTATGGCTTTGGATTGGTACAATATTTTCTCTTTTATGATTAGACCTACTTGGTTATTGGATCATTTTATAGTTGCTGTCTATTTCATGTTTGTTCATATATGTTATTGTAAAACTATGCTTTTTTTTTTTGCCTCGCTTATATTGAATTGTTATCTTTATTATTGAAAAAGTATGTGTTTACTTAAATTTTGACTTGATTGATTTGAAATGATAGTTTTAGTTTTTAAAATGATCACACAATATCAGCTACTGATTTTTTTTTTTTTTTCCTATAAATTTGTTTGCTATTAGGGCCCATTCCTTTGTCGTTCCTCCCTTAAAATTAAAATTCTGTTTCATCCAAACAATAAAAATCAATATATAATGTAGCCTATTTTTGGCTACTGAAGAGAACTTTAAAATAAGTGAAGAGGTCTTATGTTTTGTAGTACTAGTAGGCATACATCAATTTCTTTGCTTAATTTATATTTATATCTTTTTAATTCAGGCTCTGTACATTGAGTATGAGATTTATGATATCATATTCTTTATAGAAACAACTTGGCTTAACAATGGTTGTCTATGTAACTGGTTCATTCAAGGAGAATTGTTGTAAGGCTTGAACCCTTTTGCACTGCTTTATGAAAGCGGTAATATATGGTTTAACATGGTCACTTTTTTTCTGAGACTCTTATAGAAATGAATAAACTAATAATGATTTTGAGATAGGGATTTTGATTACAAGGAGTAGCTGCACCTTGAGAATTTTCTTAAACTGGTGTCTCCTACAGGGATGGCACTTTTGTCTGTTGTCAACCAGAAGATAGTGGTTTTTGTTTTACTTATTTTAAACTTATATATGCAGTACTTTTTCTCAGTTTTCCTGGTACTGTCTTTATTGGTTTGATGTTTTTCCTCAAATGTTCTATAATATGCTTTAGTAGTTGTTTCAGACAAGGAAGTTCTGTCTTTTAGTTTCTGTGTTGTTTGTCCCCCTCTCCTTTTCCCCCCAAAAAAGCATTTTAAGTGGAAGTAACATTCTTAAACAACTTTTCTGCATATCTTTCTCTCTTTTTTCCTTGTTTTCATCCCACTTACTGTCATATTCTACTATGCAGCTCTCTATGATGGCATAATGTACCACATCGAAGGGCTTGTTCTATTTGTTTTAACCTAAAAACTTGGCTAGGTTTTCCTTGGTACTTCCATCAAGTTTTTGTTCAATTGACAACAGCTATCTAAGGAGAGTGAGCTGCATGCTATCTGCGTGTGCATTTTCAAGTGAATAAACTCTTCATGGACTTTAGACCTTTTTATGACAGAGGGTTCCAACCCAATGTATCCAGTACGGAGGATATTCGTTTAAATACCAATTGGGAAGATGTGATTTGCCCTATATGCTTGGATTTCCCTCACAATGGTGTACTTCTCCAATGCTCATCTTATGAGAAAGGATGTCGTCCTTTTGTGTGTGACACAGATCACTTGCACTCAAATTGCTTGGACCGTTTCAAAAGTGCTTATGGTATGTCGTCACCTTCAACATCTGATGTAACTCCCGCAGAAAGCACTGAACCAGTAGTATCTGAAGTCTGTAAACCAAGTTGTCCCTTGTGTAGAGGAGAGGTTACTGGGTGGGTTGTTGTTGACAAGGCCCGTCTGTATCTGGATGAGAAGAAGCGTTGTTGTGAGGAGCATCAATGTAAATTTATGGGAACTTACACAGAGCTACAAAAACATGCTCAACTAGAGCATCCTCATGCTCGTCCATCAAAGATTGATCCCGCTCGGCAGCTTGATTGGGAGAATTTCCAGCAGTCCTCAGAGATCATAGATGTTTTGAGCACTATTCATTCAGAAGTCCCACGCGGGGTGGTTTTAGGAGACTATGTAATTGAATATGGGGATGATGAAACTGGAGATGAGTTTGAGGACTTTCCTGGGGATGAGGGGAACTGGTGGACCTCTTGTATCTTGTATCAGGTGTTTGATAACATTAGGAATTCTAGAAACAGAAGAAGGTCAAGAGTTAGTGATACAAGAAGGGGGAATCGACGTATAAGTTATGATACTTCCAATTCTGATGAAGGTTCTGTAACATCTGTAGATTATTCTGAGTATAGGGTAGACGAGACTGATGATGAATTTGTGAGTACAAATATCCCCTCAAGGGGTAGCTCCAATCATCGCAGGTCAGTAGAGCTTCTTTCATATCTCAATTTTCTTATGAGGTACTTTTTATGTTCATGTCCATTGGATTCCAAGCTTCAATTTACTGGTTGATCTTATCTCTTCTTTAGTCAGATTCCTGTGTGCTTTTGATTTTGTACTTCAAATTCTTTGTGATGTAAATATTCAGTGTTTAAAATGAACATGATCTAAACCTCACACCAAGAGAGAGGGAGTTTTCCAGCTTTTCTCATCACCTTGTTGTCATTGTTTGGTGTGAAGAGACCTGGAATGTTACACTTCTAAACTGATATTTTCAGCTAATTCTATTGTATTTCGTCCCTACGATTGTGGGGTAAGTGATTTGAACCTGAAGGTGGCTTTGGGTTTATGTCTGGCTTTGGAGTTGGTTATATAATGCATTGGCATAGTTTGTAAATGGGGTTTTTATTTTATTTTATTTTATTTTAAATTGTACTTTTAAAAGGTAGTTTTTAATGGGTAATTTTAACGATTGTCAGTGATAAATACTCTATTCTGAAAAGTATTTTGGTCATTGAACAATGACCTGGATGCATTACTTCTTTAGAATGTATAATCTGGTCATTACCTCTGCTGCTGTATCCTTGAAATATGATGGTGTCTGCAGCTTTATCCTTGAATATGACAATTGTTTGTTACTTTTACTATTTGATAGCTAATGATGGTAATTTAGAATGTGTAATTTAATTGAAATAAACTATAATATATACACCCTTTTACAATTTTAAATACTATTAGATGTGGTCAAATTTCGAAAAGTTTTTCTTACTGGAGTAGTCTTGAAGAGTTAGGTTAGAGTATGTGGCTATATCGAAATTAGCATGCGTATGTTAGTTAATATCCTAGCATTTTCTGGTTTCATTATATTATAGCAAATTTATGTCTATTGCTGTTGTATTCACAGTTCTCGAAGACGCCGTTCCCGCTTCTATGACAATTAGGTATGCACTACCCATGGATTGCCTGCTTTCTCTTTTATGCAGGCTGTAGTTTACTGTACATTGGAAAATCTTTGATGATCCTATCTTTTGTCTTATAATGTACTCCCTCTGTGCCAAATTTATAGTCCTTCCCAAGAGAATGTGCCATTTAAGTAGAGTGTGTTAAAAGCATTTCACTGTTTTACTTATCCAATTTTGTCCTACATTTTCTCATTTGTGTGTGTAGGTGTGTATGTTGAAGGGTGTTATGGGAATAAGAGCATTTGTTAATGTCTGATTTTTTTTACATGGACAATAACTTTGAGACACCCTAAAATGGAACTATGCTTTTTTTTTTTGGGGGTGGGGGGAGGGGGGGTGTGGGATAAGTAAATTTTGGAAGGGCAGGGGGAAAGAGAGATTTGAACTAGTGACCTCTGCTTCATGAAGTGGAAATATAGAACTATTATTTAGGGATGGAGGAAGTAATCATATTTCTTGTCATCATCATATCCTGGTTTTCATTAAATTTTGACTATGATCCCACTTCCCTGTTTGTAAGGGAGAGTAAATTTACGTGCGTTGTTTGTATCTTTTTTATTCAAATAACTCATTATTTTTCTTGGACAGCTTAGCAGTTAGCAGTGAAGTTAAAAAACGGAGAGATCCACTGGAAGTGGAAAGCATTGTATGCTTGCTGCAGATCATGTGAAGGTTAAAAACATGCAAAATCTGCATCTGGATCTTATCTTGTTAACATTTGTAATGAGATGTGCTGATTAGACTTGGATGAACTTGAAAATTCTCATGTGGTCGTGTTATGACCACTTTTGTAACCTAATCATTTCTCTTTTGCTATAAAAACATTTGTTTGTACTCATATAGAAGTGGGAGGATGAGTAGAAGTACCATAACTTTGTGAAGGTATGCTGATGACCTACCATTTTGTCTTACTTCTGTTCTGCTTACCAACTTGTGGCATTGCTACTATTCTTTACTAGTGCTGGCAAATAAATATATAAAGTACCAACGCATCATGCCGTGTTAGGATGGTTCTTTTATGCATTTGCTTAATGGACAACTTTGCTTTCCTTATTTGCTCTTAATTTGTTTGATACCTATCTGGGCCAACTTGGATGTATTGCTTTAATGTGTACTTTTATATTGTAAGAAAGATTTATTTGGCATGGGAATTTTGGATGAGCATGTGGGCATACACTGACAAATTGACACACCCACAAGTACATAGTATATTCTTCATGTTTTGAGGAAGTTAAATACTCTCAAGCGTGAGGGAATGTGTGTGTGTGTGTGTGACTTGGTGATACTTTGACCAAATATTGTTTGGAACCATGCCAGCAATATTCGAGGATATCCTGCAAGCAGGTTTGAGCAATCTTTCCCATGTAATCAATCAGAATGAATTGGCTAGACCCAACAGTTCAATTTCCAATAAAAATCTTGATGCCTGGCCTCTGTGATTAGGTGTAAAGTCTGTAAGCTTAAGATTTGCATAAGCTTGAGCTGCCTTGTTCTCCTGTTATGCATGCGCACGCATCTTGTCTATTTTGATTTTGGAGGGACCAGCTCAATAATAACAAATCCCTAGTCCCAAAATTTTCACAGTTGGCTATGAATGTTTAATATATTAATTAGAGTTAGTCACGTGTATATTTTTTTTTGTCGTTTTATATTTTCTGAAGTCATAATATGTGTTACTTTCTTAATTAACATGTTCTTTTTTTAGGGACTAACAAAGAGGGGGATTTATCAAAAAAACTCACAGAGGGGAAGGGAAAAAAAGGATTATCTAGGCCAAAGTCGAAAATATGACAAATGAAAAAGTGGGGAGCTAAATGTCATTTAAAGTTTATAAAAATATTAAAATGATGTAATTTGATGTTGTTAACAATATTTCATTTTCGTAAATCCATGTTTGATGATTCTATTGTATTATTCCATTTAATCGCCTGATAAAGACGTTTCCTGTTTTGCTTTCAGCATATTCAACGGGAATTGATGCCTTCTTTGCCAAGATTCCTTGACAACCATTTCGTCAATGCCTTTGTTTTTACACTAGTATGCATGTCATGCCATAAAAGATTTGGAAAATTTTGACACATTTATTACAAATAATTTGACTTCAACTTTATTGGAAATAGAACTAGCTATAAAAGAAACCAAGATTGCAAAAAACTTCCACCTTTTTTGCCAAAGTCAGCTAAAATTTGAATTGTCCATTAAAAAAAAAGAAGTTCACATTGGACTAGTTTGCAACTGAGAAAATTGCATGCTAACTACGGTGTTAATCCAAATCTGTCTAGCACTATAGCTTAGCAAAATCTTAATTTTTCTTTTTCTTGTTTGATCCAACACTCACTCTCTCTCTCTCTCTCTCTGAGCGGCGTGGAGGTTGCAATATTGTCGACAATGAAGTGGTGGTGCAATCTCTAACAAGCGCAAGGTATCAATCCACCCCTTGCTAGAAAGGAATTTCGATCTTAGTATCATGTCAGGCCAACGATTTGTGATGGGTTTATTCTCTTCATTTAGCACTGTGGGTGGTGGATTGGAGTCTGGACATAGTTGTGGGTTGAAGTGTGTGTCAGTGTGAGGTAGTGATGGGAGAGAGACACGTGGAAATGAGAGAAGTATGAAGGAAAAAAAAAACAGTATGAAATAATAGACTAAAATACAAATTACACTTTTTAATTTTGTTTATTGAACTGTTATTTTGTTCTTCAAATTTTATTTTTGTCATTTTAGTCCT
The DNA here is from genome assembly GCA_032727855.1 of Quercus ilex subsp. ballota. NCBI lineage: Eukaryota > Viridiplantae > Streptophyta > Magnoliopsida > Fagales > Fagaceae > Quercus > Quercus ilex. The sequence continues at coordinate 24,361,388 of CM064919.1, forward strand.
TAAAGTTTATGTTTGTTATCAATGCTAATTCTTCTGTTCCGTCCATAAACTATATAACTATTAAAAGTATTTTTTGAATACTAAAAAATTAATAAAAATTAATATTAGCATTAAGTTTATTTTTTAATAAGTTAGATAGTGAGAGAGGGGAAGGGAAAGTTCAAACCATAATAAATTACAGGGGAAAAATGCTAATACACTCCATGAACTTTTAACTATTGGCCAAAACACCTCAAAACTTTTTAATTGACCAATTTACTCCTTAAACTATACACAGCTACCAAATCAATACCTTTGTTAGTTTGGTGTTAAAAAACTAACAATTAACTCATGTAAAAAACACGTGAGATTTAAAATATGAACAAATTATAGTCTAGGTGAAGTAAAATAAAATGAACAATTATGCAAAAGTTTTTCTTTACCTCAAAATCTTTAAAATGAACAATAATATATTATATATTATAATTTTTAAGGTTATAAGAAATATATGATATCTAGCAATTCACGTTCAGCAACATATTTCAATACTTGTATAGCACTAATGTCTATTCACAGCAACATATTTCACATTCAGAGTTACTACTTGCAATCTTCCACAGTAGAAAGTAAGTTGCAATAATTAAAATAAAAATAAAAAATAAAAAAAGGGTAACAGCACGGAAGAGAGGGGCGACAAAGGGAGATGGGAAGAGATAGATACCAGCTATGGGGCAGTATACCGTGAGACAGGTTTTTTTGTTAAAAAAGAATGGTGATTTAGAATATGTTAAAGGAAGAATTAGGGTTTTGTTAGCATTTGGGAGAGCCATGGGCTGAGGAAATGGGCCAGATTAGGTTTGTTTATCATACCGAATATATTATTTTTGGGTATTTTGTATCAATTTTGCTTGATTGGGTTTAACTTTTATTGGATTAGTTAAAATTTTTGTGCAGCCAATTCTAAAATCTAAATTTTCAAGGGGGCAGTGATAAAATTTTTGTTTAATTTGTGATTTTTTAACTAGTGTTAAAGGAAATTTTAAAAAGCCAGGGCCCCCTTGGCTTCACCACAACCCAAACCCCAAATCTAAAAAACCCGGACGAATTTGCAAAATAACACCATTTTTCAAACAATTTCATTAGTTAGCATGATTTCTAAACTATTTAGAAACTAACATCTCGAGTCTTTTAGAGTCGAGTTCATTGTAGAAACTTGAGTCTTAGAGACTCGAGTTCCATGAAAATTATTCTTGTGAACTTGAGTTCCCTAAACCCAAAGAGAAGCATCGAAACTTAAACAAACCCAAAGACTAGAGAAGAAAATGAAGGAACATCAACAAACCCAAAGACCCAGAAAAGAAAAGAAAATGAAGCATTTGCCTCTGTCGCTGGAGCCTTCACCACTTGGGTTTAGTGGCCTTCATCGTCGTGGTTTAATCTTCCTTGTTTGGGTTTGATCTTCGTTTCTTCGTGGGTTTGATTTTCATGGTTTGTGGTTTCTGTGTGTATCTAAGCTCTGTTGTTGGAGTTGAAGTTGAAATGGGTTTGTTTGTTTCGTTGTGGGTCTCTAGGTTTGCTTGGGTTTATTGATATTGTTTCTCTCTAGTTCTGTTGAAGTTGAAGTTGATCGAAGTTGAAGTGATCTTGTTTCTTTCTGGGTTAAAGTTGAGTTTCATTTCTCTCTGGGTTGAAGTTGAGTTTCTCTCTTTAGGGAACTTGAGTATAGAAAACTCGAGTTCCACTCTGCCAGTAACTTGAGTTTATAAAACTCGAGTTCTACTCTACCAGCACATAGAACTCAATTTTCTAAGACTCGAGTTGCTATAGTAAACTTGAGTTTAGAAGACTTGAGATGTTAGTTTTCTAAATAATTTGAAAACGTTGCTAACTAACGAAATTGTTTGAAAAGTGATGTTAATTTGCAAATTCCCTCTCAAAAATCCAGTAAAGCTCTACCTCCACATTGGTGGAAACACCCCAATAGCCAAATGGGTCCTCTAAGATAAACTCACTTCTTACTCTTTCATCAATCCCTCTCAGATTGAAGAACAAGGCGATGATGATGATGATGATGATGATGAGGAAGAAGAAGAGGAGCAAGAAGGTGAAGATTCTTGGGGCTTTGAATGTTTGAGTCCAAGATTAGAGTCATGTTGATCTAGAGATTCAATTGAAGACTTCTTGTACGAGTTTTTAAATCTCACGTCCCTCACGTTAACCGTTAGTTTTTTAACACCAAACTATTGATTTGGCAATTATGTATAGTTTAAAAATTAAATTGGCCAATACAAAAATTCAGAGGGTATTTTGGCCAGTAGTTGAAAGTTTAAGGGGTGTATAGGCATTTTTTCCTAAATTACAAAGTTTATGAACGAAACTACAAACAACAATAATTATCATAAACTTTAAGCACTTAAAAAACAAAAATAAAACTTAAAAGATGAAAATAACAATTCACCAAATTTAAAGGGAGTACATCACATTTCAGCCAAAATTCGATTTTAATAAAGTTAACGAAAAACAAAGAGAATTAGATGGGGGTAAATATTTGAAAGTGAGTAACAAACATAGAAAATTAGCTTCTATTAGACCGTAAGAAGGTTCTCGGGCATTATCATAACAGACAGCCTTTAAGAGGCATTAACAAAGATCAGAAGAAGAAAATGTTGAAAATACAAACAACACTGTTTCATTCAATAGAATTCATGATAGCCAGGTCCATCCAATCCCAGATGCTTACTGGACGTGTATAGGACTAGAAAGTATAAATCCTTTCTGAGGGGAAAAAAAAAATACAGCAACTTCATAGGATAATAATAACCTTAATTTCAACAGGATATTAGCTATTATCATATATAACTTCAAAAAGAAAAAGAGCTGTTCTAAAACTAGTATGTGACATTGTTGGGCAGGTTCCGGATGACATTGCTCTTCATCCCAATCTTAGAGCGCATGGCCTCTACTCCTGATCTATTCATTTGCTTCATCACTTTCATTCTCACAATCTGTTCTCTTGACTGCACAGTAGCCAACCCCATGCTCCTATACCTGAAATGAAAAACAATTTCCTCATCATCACATGATTTCATTCTTTTATTGGTTATGTTGTTGAATAAAAGTAATGTTTGTGGTTTTCCCTATAGACATGAGGGCTGACATATGGGGTTTAAAGCAAACCTTGAGGCCAGTGCTGCAGTAATAGCCATATTGTTCAAAGGTGAAGGTCGTGGTTTCTGGCGATAGTAGCGCATATATTCCCGGGAGCCAAGTGTTTTGGTTGATTTTCCCTCATCAGATCTTCTAGTTATGATGAGCTCAGAGCCACCACTCCCAAATTCTACATTGTTGTCCATGTCACCTGCCGCAACCAGCTGTTTGCCCTCTTCATCCACATAACTATAACCAGAAAAATAATTATACCAAAAAGAGTCAAGCTTAGGCATATGAACATATATAGCTATAAATATTGTTAGTAAAGAATTTAGTAGAACCCAAGTTGTAAGAAAGACTAAAAACCTGCTGCTATAATCATAAAAGTCTTCTAGCTCTGCTTCCTCCTCATCATCACCATCACCAAAATGTACTTTGCAATGACTTTTAGCAACCATATGCTTCCTAACTGCTTCCAAACCGTTAAAAGGTTGGCACCGATCATTACAGTACAGACACATGAAATCTCTCTTGACCTGAAAAGAAAAGATGAGAGAAAATGGATGTGAAACCAAATAACTGAAAAGCTGCAAAATAAGGAACAGTTTCTACTAAGAACGAACTTAGGCAGATGTTTCAGTACCTTAAGGCCAAGATATGTAAGGAATCCTTCTGGGTCCTTTAAATACTCAACATCAGGAATGAAGAACCCATGCTGCTTGTGCATGTGAACCATGCAGCTCTCTATGGTATCATGCTCTAGATCACACATAAAGCAACTAGATGGATCCAACTCCTCATAGTCATCATCATCGTCATCCTCATCCATGTCATTGTCAGAGCCAACCTCACGTACATTCAAATCGGTTAAGGACTTTGTGGCTTCACCAACCAAGTCTTCTTCTGGATCAGCTTCCTCCCAGTCACTTTCTTCACTCTCTTCATCGTTTACCTCCCTTTGTGGGGGTGGCTTATTCACAACACGACGCGGAAGTGGCTTAACTATTGCCTTGTCTTCTTCTTCATTGTTTGTTCCTTGAGAAGCCCGCATGATATGATTTCGAGATTTAAGATGCTCAGCATGAGCCTTAGAACTTCTATACCCTTTCCCACAAAGACCACAACTGTAGAGCATGGGAGTTTCACTTGACTGGCCTTTCTCTTGAGCAAGAGCAGTTTGTCTAGCTACAAATAATGCTTCAGTCACTCCAGGAACCCCAGCTACCTGTTTATTTACAGAGAATAAAAAATTATAAATTTGTAATAACTTATTGAGCACAGCAATCAGGTTTACCATTGCATAGGATGGCACTTACAGAACAATCAAAGAACACCAGAGAATTATTTCTTATACCAGAAAATCAAGATATATCAACTAAACTTTTTTTGAGATATATACCAACTAAACTTGATTAGGCATTACATTGTAAATTTCTAGTATCCAACAGTCTACTTGCAGCTGACGTTTTCTTTCACAATTTACTGTTATAGTACCAAAACTAATTTTTTACATTTCCAAAATGTAAGTTGAGCTAATTAATAAGTGTGATGATCACAGTTGACAATGAAATGAAACAACACCAAGCAAAGGTTGCAAGTGAAGCAAACTTCAACAGAAATAAAATTACCACTATCAACTTCATTAAGCAATTGCAAGTTAAAAATGCTACTTCAAGAAATCAGTTACAAGTAAAAGCGTATATTATATTATGTAAAATGCAATAATATAAAGATCACTTAGAATTTCTTCTCTGAAATTAGTTCCCAAAAACACAATTGAGATGGCTTATATTGCTACATAAAACACTCAATGAACCTAAAGAAGAAAAATCCAAGTAGGAAAAGCCAATGAGCTCAACCTCAAAAGACTACCTCATTCCATAAAAATAGGAAGTAGGATGAGGTTGTGGGTCCAAGACCCACGCGATGTGTTTGTAAAAATGAATTGCCATGGGAAGTTTCGCTTGCAACACAACACCCATTCCATTAATCCGATTTCCCATAACATAAATGTTTTCATTCATTCCAGCCCTGTTTCATTTCACTAAAAGAAGGGGGACAAAACTAGTTTGCATGATAAACCTTGTCCAAATTGTCATTTTATCTTCGGTCTATTTATCTCCACTGCAAACCAAATTCATAGTTAACTAACGTTCATAACAATGGATACGTACTAGTTAATTATGTCCAATCTTAAAACATATTTTCACTCGTCGCGTGAAAGACATTGATATCATAATCCTAAAATTACTAAGTAATCTAGTTACAATTTTTGTTGTTGTTGATAATTCAATAGTTGGGGCGGGTGGATTTGAACGCTAGCCGTCTCTATTGGAAACACCAGAGATATCCTAACATTTTTCCTAACTTCTAACAACCTTTGTTTTTATTTTAAAAACAACTAAACCCCATCTTTGTACCAGAAGAACACCAATTTGAAACAACGTTCTTACACATCACGAAGCATAACTTAGAGCATGAATCTCAATCGGCCATCATTATTAAAAAAAAAAAAAAAAATCACAATCCCTGTTTGCTTAACAAGAAAATAAAATTCAAATTTCTTATGTGAACTCTTCAGCTCAATTAGAACCATACACTTCGATTAGAAACATAATCTCGATTTTTAAAATCTTAATTCCTTATAAATTATTACTATTATAATTTTCCTTCTGCCGTTAATCGTGAAATAACAGAATCGAATAACCTAATCTAAACAACAATGAATAAATGATTGATATATGGAGAGAGAGAGAGAGAGAGAGAGAGACCTTGCGCTTGAGATTGTAACGGTGCCATTCGGACTTGTAATGTAGCTTTTGCTCGGTATCGTCGTTGAACTCTTTGTTGCAAGCGTTGCAGCTTAAACCAGGCATTCTCTATCTATCAAATATTTTTTTCTCACACACACACAAAAAAGAAAGAGAGAGAGAATCAGAAAGTGGAGGCGGAGGCGAGACCTATTTATATGTAGAAATGTAGAATAGATGATGAGTTAATATACTATACTATACGGCGGCTCGTAGACGGTGAAACGGTGGACCAGGCAAATACGACTCGCTTGCGCAATTGCTAACGTATAGGTATTTGGGCTTATTGCAAATATAGTATGGCCTTTGGGCCTGATTCCTAAGGTCCTTTATTAAGCTAAAGTTTGGGCTGACATTGGGCTACACAAGTCAAGAATCTAGATGGTATCACCATCCATTGGGGCGAAAAGGAAGACGATGAAAAATAAGGAGAAGGAAAAATGGGAGAAAAATGTGATTTTTTTATTATGTGGGTGTAATTAAAGGGGAGATGAAAGAAAATAGGGATGGTCCGGATGGATGGAGTTTTCCACTCGATCCCACTATTTTATTTATTTATTTATGTTTCATATTGGGAAAAAAGAGGAAAGAAAATGATAGTGAGAAGAAAATTACAAAATCACCTCCACTTTTTTATCATTATAATTTTAATAATAAGGGTATAATAGTAATTTAATTGTCATCCTTTCACGTTTTCATTATTCTACTGAAAGACGTGTACTTGTATTAGTAGACATTTTTCTCTCTTTCTTCAACCTGTTATATGATAATTGAAAGAATCATTCATATGTATTTTTAGTCACATGATTTTTTTTAATGAATTATATTACTCGTGTAAATAGTGTAGAGGGGAATGATGCAACAAAGTGTGACTTTGATACCATCTAATGCAACATAGATGTGTAAAAACAAAATATGTAACACTACAATATTACGACTCTTCTACAAAATCTAACTTCAACAAGAACTATAGACTAGGACACACAAAAAATAGAAAAAAGTCTCTGAAAAGGACTTTGGTTGCCTGGTTGTTAATTTACTCGTTTGATTGCTCTGAGATTCTGAGAAAGCTGTGGAAAACACACACAAAAATAACGGATTGAGAAAGTATATGATTCATGTTCTTTTGATTTTGAAAAAGGATACTAATATAAGAGTTGAATTTTTTTTTTTGGTGGTTATATTCTTGTTGGACTCAGATTAATGGACATTAATGCTTACTCAGTTGCAAGCATTAAAAACAGAAAGTAAACAATATAGAGATGTTTATCTTTCATTTTCCTGTGTTTTCATGACAACCAAACGTAGCATGAAGTTCATTTTTTTCTGATACCGTTATGTATACACGTATATGGTTTATTTTATTTTGTTTTATTTTTTAAGTTTTTGGTGTTATTCAGTTGAGTTTTATTATTCTTAACTTTGTTTAATCCTTATGTTATATTTTACTTTAGATGAATATATCTAATTAGAAAAAAAAATTAGATCAATAATTTTTTTTTTTTTTTTGGGTCTTAGACCCAATGTATCCCCAAATCTTTCAACCAAGGGACTAATCATTGTTGTGACGAGTGGGCAGAAGTAAATTGCTGGCCTAGAGAGTTTTTCCAAAGCGCTTGGACTTAAACTTGAGTTCTTTCACCACCATTCGAGACAACTACTTGAGATTGAGTGCTCAACTATTCCAACCCACCGAGCTAGATCAATAAATTCTCATTCTAATGGAAATGTTTCTTATGAAAAGTCCAAATATTTGTTTTTTATTTGTCAGACATTCAAATAAGTACTCATTTCACATTTTTTTGAGGGTTCTCTTTCAAGCGACAGTCAAAGTTGCCAATTTTATTATTTAATAGTCGTCATCAATTGCATCACTTTTGATATATTTTTAGAAGAAAATCTCTGGGATGTGATTTTAAATTACGGCATGTATGGTACATGTGTTTAAATAATAGTTTTTAACTTTTTTGAAAATATATGTAGATAAAAAAATATATAAAAATACGTGTAATATTATTTAAAAATTAAAAACATGTATTTGAACTCACGTATCAAACGGAGCCTAAATATTCCAAACTGATCAATATTGGACTACAGAGATTTAGGAGTAAAAATGAAGCCATGCTTATGTTTGTCTACTTCGATCATTGTGCAAAAAGGTTTCCTAAGTATTTATCACGAAGCCATGCATATAATTCAGGTATTAGGATAATTGTTGTAATATCTTATGGGACAGGCTCACCTCTCGTTCAATACCCTCCTGTTTTCTCTATTTTTTAAATAGATGAAGGACACGTGTAAGTGAAGCAATCGAAAGGCCAAAAAAAAAAAAAAAACCACAAAGCAACTTTTCTTTCATTCTCTCTCCATTATTCTCTCTTCGTCTCTCTCTATCTCTCAACTCTCTCTAGAACTCCAGAACTGAGCACCAAAGGTGTTTCTCTTTCTCGTTAAATTGTGACTTGCTCCTTCCTTCATCTTCTACACAAAGACAAATTCCCTTTTGTTTGAATCTTATATTCAGTTTTTTGGGCTTCTGGGCATCATTACTTATAATGGAACCCCTTCATCTGTAAGAATATATATATATATATATATTTTTCATTTTTAGGTGAGTTTAAGCCAAGCTTTTGTATTTTCTTGAAATTCAAAACAACTATAGACTAGGATTTACCTGCTTTGGTGTTCTTGTGGAACCATTTATGATTGAGTGGTGAGGTTTGGGTTCAATTTCCTTTCCCTGATCTTGTTGGAGATCCCATGGAATATTTCATCCAATGTCCCAATTTTGCCCTTTCTTCTCTGGCAAGCACCGATCTTCTCAAGTAAGGTCTGATCTTGGAGCGTCTGATGCTCAGCTCTGAATAGAGCTAGACGGAGAGAGTAATGGAGATAGTTGATTTTTTCAGTAATTGCTATAGTACTGGAGATTTGTGCACTGCTTTGTGGATTTTTACCATCTTTGTGTAGAAGATGAAGGAAGAACAAGACAATTTACTGAGAAATACTCAGTTCTGGAGTTCTAGAGAGAGGAAGACGGAGAGAGAGTAAGTTGCTTTGTGGGTTCTTTTTTAGCCTTTGGATTGCTTCACTTACACGTGTCCTTCATCTATTTAAAAAATTGGAGAAAACAGGAGGGCATTGAACGGGAGGTGAGCCTGTCCCATATTTTATATCTAGATCATTGGCGGTAGGGGTGTGCATGGATTTGAGTTGAGTAGTTTTTTCAACCCAACCCAATTTACTGTGGATCGGGTTGGGTCGAGTTGGACCCATAGATTAGACAATTTTTTTTAATTACTATTATTGTTATTAAATTGGGCATTAGAACAACATCATCACAAGTAAGAGTAAATTTATAACCAAATAATCATGAGCATAATGCCAAACAAATACAAACTAGATGAGAAAAACTTAGGATTTGGGTTTTATTTAGGAAGAGGGGAAAAAATAAATAACAAAATTATATAATATATTTTTTAATATATATTTTTAAATTTAAATATATATTAAATATAAGTGGGTCGGGTCGAGGTAGGCGGGTTTGTAAATCTCATGACCCAAACCTAACCCAACTCACTGTTAAAAAAAAATTCATGACCCAATCCAACTCATCAACCTTTAAAAACTAACCCAATCTAGTGGATTGGATTGGGTCGGGTCGGTTTTAGCGGGTTCATTGCACACCCCTAAATATTGGCTTAGCCAATTGAAGGTTAGTCTTAAGCCCCCTAAATTTTGAATTTGTTTTTTAAAAGTTTATATTATTTTTTTAAACTGTTTAGTCTAATATATTAGCCATTTTAACCCCCCACCAAAAAAAAAAAAAAAGTGAATTGACTACCAAATTCTGCGTTGATCCAACAACTTTATTTTTTAAAACAAAAAACATAATATTGCCTAGGAGGGGGGAACCAAGTCAACGACTCTAATCTTTAAAAAAAACATAATATTGGCAATGTCCCTATTAAAAAAAGAAAGGGGAACTAACTTTAGGTGGTACCTCAAAAAAAAAAAAAAAAAAAAAAAAAAAAGTTGTTAGCAAAAACAATTTTTTATTTTTTATTAACTGGTCCCTTTATCATACTTCTTGTTTTTCTTTATGCACATAAAGGTCATGTACTATGTTTTAATCTTTTTTAATTACAATCATTAATTATTTCTTTTATGTGGAGTGCATTGAATGAGTGTATATTAAGCATGCATGTTGAGTCCTACATTTTGGTTAACGTTTCATACAAATTAATACCCATGTGGTCATCACATGGGTATTAAAAACGTGTGATTTAAACTAACAATCTACTCTTTCTGAAAAAAAAAAAAAAACACTAATCACCGTCAATTTGTACTAAATTAAGACATCCCTAACAAAAATCATTAAATAAAATAATAATAATAATAATAATTGCAAAAGAGATGTGACGGACTTGTCATCAAACAAAGACAAACAAATTATTGAGAGAGAGAGAGAGAGAGAGAGAGATTCATATGGTATTATCAATTCCTAAATATAAATTTGTTTTCTGCTGTTAGTTTGGTTTAGGTATAAGTTTGGCTACAAATTTGGTTGTAGTCAATGGCTACAACACCCACTATAAAAATTAATATGAATACAAATTTTGAAAATTTAACCATTAGATTGCATGTTCTTTATATTCGTAACATATATGTCAAATTTCATGTTAATTAGATTTTTTTTACTATTTGATTTATAAACTTATTTTTATGCTCAATTTTAAACTGCAAAAAACTGAAATTTAAATATTTGATTAATGACAAAACTATTAATCTTTAATCTTTTGGAAATTTCGCAAGAATGAAGAATATAAGAAGAAAATGCTATTCAATAGGAGGATTTATCAAAATTCGCATCTCATAAAAAGATATTGAATGAAGTTGTAACTATTAACCATAACTAAATTTATATCCAAAATTGGTCATTTTTTCAAACACTTTGAGAGAGAAGATAACACAAACTTCCAACATGTGAAAGAATAAAGATGACATCGTTAGAAAGTTGGAATGACTATAGATTATCAATATTAATTTGTGTTCCATTGTAGTCCCGCTTTCATTTTGTGAAAGTCCCCAACAGCGGTTGAAAGAAGACTAAGCATCTTTTTCAAATATAGAGTTCCAAGTTATGTCTTAACTCAACAACATCTGCAACTATAAAGAGCTAGAAAAATTATTCGTGGACTATAGGATCCGAATATGGAGTAGTATATAAAGAAAAGAAATCATTAAATCTTCTTACAACAATCTCTAAAAGTAACATTTGCAAAACATTCACATGCATTTTAGAAAAAAATAAATTTGCTAAACTTTGTGTTATTTTTAGGTTCATCTCTAGCAAAATTACAATGTTTGCTGGATAATACTCAATTTTGTGTCTTCATTTATTATAAACTATTGTGTAACTCCGTGCATATACATTGGTACAATTAAAAACAATTATAATTATATAGTTTAAATTATACTTTTTTTTATAGAAAATGTTCAAATTATACATGTAATTAATTTACATTTTTTTTTAAATCATACATTTCTAAAATATGTAATGTTTTCTTACTATATATATAATTTAGAACTTAATTGGTTTAGATTCTTCGGCTTTTACACCCAATAATTTACTTGCCACAAAAATTAAAAACTTAGATGGACACATGATGAAAAATTAGACTCTAATTGAAATCTAATTTAAAATCTATTTGGATTTGGACTCTTAGATTTTTACACTCAATAATTCACTTGGCACAAAATTAAAAATTTAATGAGACACATGGCACAAAATTGAGAATCCAATTAAAATCTAATTGGATTTTCTCCAAGTTTTGGCTATTAATAAATTCCAATGTTATTAATTCCGTTTCGTTCCGGCCGGAATTTCTCGTGCCGGTGTGCAATACAGAATGGTACCACCACCCATTCCACCTCAGGTCAAATTCCAGCCTGTTTCAAGGTGTTTCGGTCGTTCCGGTCAATTCCGGCCAATTTCGGGTGGAATGGGAATTTCAACCGGTACTGGTTTTGCCTTTAAAAATTAAAAAAAAAAAAAAAATCTATCCTGCAACTACGTTGTTTTACATCTCAAATAAGATGTTCACAGATCCATTCACACATGTAAAGCTTCTATTTTGACAAGATCTAAAGCTTTAAATTCAAAAGAAAATAATCACAACCCAAAAAGAAATTAAGAAGAGAGAAGGAAATTAACAACAATGGCAGTGTCCAACCTTCATCTACATGCTCTATCTTTTGTTTTCTCTTTTCATTTTTGGCTTTATTTTCTTTCTGCACTACATTTTTTCGCATGCTTGTCTTCACGTTTTGTCAAACCTTCAGAGTGGTAAGAGCTTGAGACTTTTTTCTTTGTTAAGCTGAATGCTAAAAAAAACTGAGACTTGTTACTTCTGAACAATGATTATCTAGTTTTGTAAAGTTTTGAATGGCTCCTACTTCCAAGATATAATTGTCTTTTAGTGAATCTGAAAATTATTATTTTATTTAATTTTTGAATGTTGTGATGGACTAATGGGTTATTACTTATTAGTATCTACTTGCCTATTGAAGTACATTAGATATAAAGTGTAGGCGTGGAGTTTTCTTTACCATAGTTCTCAAAACCGGACCGGATCAGGAGGTTAGACCGTGAAAACCGAGAACCGGGATGAAAACCGATTTTTTAAGCATAAAGAACTGGGCATATGTGGCAATTCCGTGAACCCCTAAAACCGGGATTAGACTGCACGAACCAGTGGCAAGAACCGTGCAGTCCATCCCATTAGCATTTTTTTTTTTTTTTTTATAAAAACAACTTAACACAATTTTATACTACTTAATTAAATCATCCATCTCTTACAAGGAATAAAAAAATTTATAATTAAAATCCTTCAAAGATATTCAACTTTACTTCAAAAATTAATCATAAATTTTAATGTTTTCATGGTTATTATTTTATTTTATTAACTTTCTTATTTGATTATTAAATATATGCCTGAAAATCATTAAATTTCCCTCACATATATAGATATATTAGTCAATTTTGCTAGTTTTATAAATTTAATATCTATATTTAGGTTTTAATTAATTATTAAATTAATTATGACGTCATCACAGTTCGACCCCGGTTCGACCTCGATTTGACCTCAAAAACCTTGAACCTCTCCCTTTACGATTCAATGAACGGTCCGGGTCTGAAAACCTTATTCTTTACCACACAATGTGAGGGAATTAATTTATTATAATAATAAGTATGAAAAAAAATTATATTGTATATATATTTTTAAATTTTTTTTTTTAAAACCTGAAACACTTTGAAACAGTATGCTGGAATTGACCGGTATTGAAATATTCTGTTCTATTGGACAAACCGAAACGGGGTCCGAAATAGAATTAATAACATTGATATATACTAGCTTGTAATTCCATGCATATGCATGAATACACTTAAAGATATACAATAAGATGCATATTATAATTAGAAACGGACGCCATAGGTTGAAACTTAAAAAAAAAAGATACATAATATAATTCCTATATATATAATTTAAATATTATTGATAGTCATTTTTATGTTTTGTTATCTCTTTAAAAAAATTTGTAAGGATATTATTAGGTATAAAATGTAAATTTTTCATTTTTTTTTAATAATTATTGTGATGCACTTTTTTTTTTACTATTCATTTATTCTAGACACTTTGGTTTTTGTACTTAATAACTCACTTGGATGAATATTTATGATGTGGTCTCACATTTGATTCTAAAATTAAAAAATAAAACTCTTTAAGAATAAATAATTTAGGACACATGGCTCAAAATTGGAACTTCAATTTGGAATTTTAATTTGAGTTTCTCTCAGCTTCACCTATTATTATTATTATTATATATAGATATATAGACTAGTATATAACCCGTGCAGTATGGTTAATTGTAGTGATGTTATTTGTCTTTTTTTGGGGGGGGGGGATTTATCACACAGATGATAGAATTAAATAAAACAATAAAAAAATATATTGCATTTTATTATTTAAGTAATGCTATTGGTCTCTTTTTTTTTTTTTTGGTTTATCATACATAGGATAGCATTAGATAAAACAATGAATAAAAAAAAATAGAATATTGCATTTTATCATTTAAGTGATGCTACAGTGAAGAAAAAAGATAATATTGCATTTTATTGTAATTCATTTTAATTAGAAGTTTTTGTATTCATGCTCTATCTAATTAGTTTTGGAAGTGGTATTTGATGTGGATTAGTATTTCAATTGTGATCAAATTCAAGTAGGATATAGTGATATACATAGGGCTTGGTATTTATTTATTTATTTTTATCTATAAATTTCTTGCAATTTAGGGCAGCCAACCTTCTTTTTTAATTAGGATTTTTTTATTCAACTTGAACGTGTACTATGTTGCTTTTTTTTTTTTTAATTAAGATTTTTTTATTATAAAAAATTAGATAAAGAATTTGGATTGTAATAAAATTAAGATAAAATTTGGATTGTAATCAAATTATGATTTTTATTAACTTAAAAATTATAGGAGAACTTAAAATCATATAAACGTGTACTATGTTGCTGGTTTTTTTTTTTTTTAATTATGATTTTTATCAACATAGAAATTATAGGAGAATAAAAATTATATCTTTTTTTTTTTTTTTTTTTTTTTTTGCAATTTGGTGAAGTCATTTGGCGCAACTACGGCTTTTAAACCTAACTTTTATTATATAGTATATAATATAGATTTATGAATGTTCATTCTTAAAAAAAAAAAAAAAAATAAATGACATATTGTAAAGTTATAAAAATTACAATTTTATAGATGTCATCTCCTATTTCTAAGCATATTACAAATTTACGCAAAGATTTCCCGTTAAGCTATGTATGATGATTGAATATAATAATCCCCAACTTACAACAAAATCTCAAAATTACCGAAAAAATAAATTGTCATTCAATAGAAGGAAGAAAAAAAACTAAGATTTTTGCAACTAAGCATCAGCAATGGGACTTGCAAATGTCATATGCCACTAGTATTTAGCATCTAAACCTTAAAAACCCCCAACAGCCGAACTTGCAAAATCATCCAATTGCAAAAAATTTTACAATCTTACTATAGTACCATCTTATATGTAAGATGGTACTGTAGCAGTATTGTATAATAAAAATTAATTTTTTATTTTTCTGATGATTCTTCTCTCTCCTCTCTCTCTCTCTCTCATTTCATTTCACTTTCTCTCTCTAATTTCTCTCTACTTCGTTCTGCTCTCTCCTCTTCAAACCCGAAACCCATACAATCTCAGCACTTCTTTCCTCTCTATCTCAGATCAGTTTGCTATGGATTCCGATGGGTTTGTTATGGAATTCGATGAGGTTGCTATGGATTTGTGGGTTTCTGTGTTGATCTGGGCGTGAGGGTTAAGGGTTGATCTAGGCATGGTGGTGGGCTGGGAGCGGTTGATGGTTGGTTTGGATCGGCGTGGATCGGCGGGCTGAGTTTGGATCAAAGTTAGGGTGGTGGCGTTGTTTGATTAGCGGGCTGGGTTTGGATCGGTGTGAGGGCTGGGTTTGTTGGTGATTTTTTTGGATTGGAGTGAGGGCTGGGTTTGGATCGGAGTTAGGGTGGTGGCGTTGTTTGATCGGCGGGCTGGGTTTGGATCGGCGTGAGGGTTGGGTTTGCTGGTTGTTTTTTGTTTTTTTTCTTATCTATTCTTGTGCCAGAGGTTGAGGGAGAGAGACGAAAAGGAAAAGAGAGAGAGAGAGAAAGAGAGAAATAGTAAAAAATAAATATAAAAAAGAATATTTAAATAAACTGAGAAAAAAATAGAGTTTTGGGATGTTGGGTGTATTGAAAAATGGTATGTTATAATTGATAAAGTTATTTTTTGAGATGGTAAAATAGGATGGGATGAGATTTCCGGTTGTGGATGCTCTAAGAGCATCAGCAGTGGGGCTTGTATATGCTAAATGTTAGGAACATTTGGCATTTAAGCCCCAAAACTGCTTAACAATGGGAAGGCCATATTGCATATGCCAATTTTTTTTTTTTTGAGATTTAGCTATAGTACCATCTCAAATGTAAGATGGAACTGTAGCTGAATGGTATAAAAAAAAAAAAATTTAATGCTTGAGGTCTTTTTAACCGGGAATTTCTCTCTTCTCTGTCGTTTTTTCTCTTCTTTCTTTCTTTCTCATTTGCTCCATTTTCTTCAAACCCAAAACCCATTACTCATGGTCTCGATGGTGGTGGTGTGGGGGTGTGGGGGTCGGTGATCAATGGCGGCTGGATCGTAAAATTGGGGTGGGTATGCTGAGTTGCTTGAGATGGCTAAGAAGCATGGGCTCAAAGGCCATGGGTGGCTGAATTTGTGGTGGCTGGGTTTTTTATCTTTGAATTTTTATGGTTGCTGGTGAGAACAGATGGGTTTGGGATGAATAGAGATGGCTATGGCAGAAGTAGGGGATGGCGACGGTGGCAGCAGCGGAGTCTTGAAGACTGTGTAAGTGGTTTTTGTGTGTGTGTGTGGCTCTGTGTTTGTTTCAATAGAGATGGGTTTTTGTTTCAAAAGAGTGATTACCTGTGTTTGTGTGTGTGTGTGTGGCTCTCTGTGTGTGGTGATGTGTTTGGATAAGTGGATTGGTGTATCATGGGTCTCTGTGTGTGTGGCTCTGTGTTGAAACCGGTGCTAGTCTGCTAGAGGTTGAGGGAGAAAGAGAGGAAAATGAATAGAAAAAAGAGAAATAGTAAAAAAAGAATATAATAGAATATTTAAATAAAATTGGGGAAAAAAATAGAATTTTTGGTGTATTGTAAGATGGTATGGTATAATTGATAAAGTAGCTTTTTAAAATGGTAAAATAAGATGAGATAGCAAAACTGGTTTTGGATGCTCTAATATATCACATGCTATAATGAAAGTCAGGTCCTAATGAAAGCCGTGTTTTAAAAGTCACAGTTTCACAAAAGTGATTATTTTGGTTTAACGAGACAAGTGACTACACTCTCTATGCCCAAGTGTCTACATTTATTAAAAACTTGGTAAATTATATGAAGTCCTTACAGTTTAGTTTGGTTTCAAATTAAACCAAAACTTTATAATTAAAACCATCTTATATTATATTGCCAACGGGAGGCTTGGCTGAGTGGGTAAGGTTCGGACGCTTCGTGCACCACGCCTATGTTCGAGTCTCGCTGCCTGCAGGAGTCCGTTGGTGGGCATCACATTGCTAAGTCTGTATGCTTTGCCCGGGGGCATAATATAACCATAAAATCTCCCATTTTTTTTTCTCAAAAAAAAAAAAAAACCATCTTATATTAATTATCTTTTTAAATCATTTTAATTCATGCCCTCAATAATTTTATATTAACTATAAATCATGGTTTTGAAACTCGGACCGTTCAATGAATCGTAAAAGGGAGATGTTCAAGGTTTTTGAGGTTGGACCGAAGTCGAACTGTGATGATGTCATAATTAATTTAATAATTATTTAAAATATAAATAACTATATTAAATTAGTAAAAATTGAAAAATTACATAAAATATTCAAATAAATATAGAGATCTAATAGAAATTTCACATTAAATTAATTTATGAAACCCAATAAAAAATTTAATAGACATTTTTCCATGAAATTAATTTTTTTTAAAAAGAGCAGTAACTTGAATGGTGGGGGGAGGGGGAGGGGGGGGGGGGGACATTAGCGTGTATAATGTTATATATCTTTTTTGTTGTAAATGTATATAATATTGTGTGTATTTGTTTAATTTTATAGTGTAAATCTTACATTTTTTTTTTGAGAGAGTTTAAACCTATGACGTCCGCTCCTGATGATACCTCTTTATTATCAGACCAAGACACCAATCAATTTTTGGTATAGGCAGGGATTGAACCCCAGATCTCTTATACAACCATCAGAGATTTTACCAGTTGAGCTAACTGAAACCTACCGTGTAAATCTTACATTGATAGGACAATCTCACAGTGTAAAGCAATAAATATATTTAATAAATTAATGTACGAATTGTTGGATTTGGACTTTGTAGAATTAAGAATTAGACTAATCACCAAATAAATTAACTAAGAAATAAGTCAACAACACGTAGAGGTCCAAAACTTCTTTTTCAATCTCGTGTGGCGTGCAAGCTTTAAGTTAAAAAAAAAATCCCAAAAATTCACAACCACAAGCCCACTGTCGGGTACCCACCTGAAGAGCTTTCAAATCTCACTTTTATTTCTTCTCTCATTAGACATCCTCTTCTCAAATCCTTCTTTTCTCTCTTGAAACACCAAAGTTAGGCTAGTTCAAATCTCAGTTTTTCAGTTTTTGCCAGCCGCACGGTAGTCTTTCAGCTTTTGCCAGTCAATGGTCACCATCAACAGCCAGCAAAGGGTCTACTCCGCAGCAAAACGACTGGGCCCTTTCTTATAATCCTTGTTCTCGTTGTGATCTTTCATCTTCTTCCTCTTCTTCTGTTCTTCATCTTCTTCTTTCTTTCTTTCTTTTTCTTTTTTTTTCCTTTTAAAAGAGCTTAGGCCTGAACCGTGAGACCCGTAACATAAATAACAAAAATTCATATAAGTTGTGACTAAAGTCTAAAATCTATATTGGGATTACCCAAAAAAAAAAAATCTATATTAGAATTGTGAAATTATATAGTAACTTTCGTTTATTTATTGTCACTAAATCATATAAGTATGTCTAAATCATATCGTTTTTTTAATCATATATATATATATATATATATATATCATTTCATGTACTTTTTTTTGTAAAGATATTTCATGTACTTTATAATTAATGTTGTATGTCATAATTTTGCTAGGTGACACATTATAAGTACAACAAAATCGTTTACATACATAACACTTTACATTAACATGATCTAATTATAATATTTGGTTGTTGATAAAAACTATGACTTACACGAAGTGAATTCATCATGTTACTTAAAATTAACTTTTAATATTTTTTTTTATAATCTATTTATTATTCAATTCTAACTATGTCTTTAATTTTTTTTTTATAATTTACATATAATTCTAAAATACACCATTAATTGCAAGCCACGGGTATTTGGGCTTGTAGATTTTTTTTTTTGGAGAATAAGCTGCAGAATTTTATTCAAAGAAAGTAATAAAATTATACAAAAGCAAGGCAGCAAACTAGCTACAAAGCTTTCTCTTCACCTATCCACAAACAGCAACTATATGCAAAGTTATAACAAGGGATGCCAAAGAATAAACAAAAACTATCTTACAATTACTCAAGACAAGCTTCCATAATTAGCTTCCAAATATTCTAAAGCATGGGCTGCAGCAGACATGGCTAGAAAATGGAGATCAGGATGTGAAGTACTGAAGTAAGCATCATTCTGCTTATTTTAAATCATCCAGCTGGTTGTAAAAAATATGGCAATCTCTGGATCATTTTTTCTTTGCATTATTTGATCAGCCACATCCACAAATGGAAGATTTGTGAGTGAGACATGATCTCCCTTAAGCATGTGGACTTCCAAATTTTGTCAGAATATGTACAGCTTAGTGGGCTTGTAGATTTAAGCGTTGAAATAAAATGAGTATTAATTTGACCTTGTAGACTTAAGAGTTAAGAGTTCGATCAAATTAGATTTGAAGTCTAGACTTATGAGTCACATACCCTATGTGAAGTAAATTGGTTAGGAATTTCGTCATAGTGAAGTCGTGAAGTAAGTGTCAAGCCCAATCATTTTCCAAAAAATATAGAATGGTACCTTAGGAATAGGGGCGGTGCTGAGTGTCAGCTATAAAATCCCCTCGTAGCCTTCCAACGATTTCACATTTCAGTACATGAAGAGGCATTATTCAGTGGGAGTTCAGTTCAAAATAGAGGGAAATTTGGTGCTGCGCAGCCTTCTGCCTTGTCTCGGGGCCAAGGTTCTCCAGTGCAAGAACCCAAATTGTGAGCTAAATATTGTAAGTATAAATCACCCGATTATCGGTTATTCTGATGATAGTAAAAAGGAAAGTCCATACTGTTATTCTGATTTTAAAGTAAAATATTTTTCCCTTTTTTTAGGTGTTTATTTACATTTAAAATGTGAGTCAAACTTGTAAAATACTCTTCGTTAACTGTAAAATACTTTGTAAAAAGTTATAAAACATTTTACCTACAAAAACTTGGTAAAACATTTAACAAAAACACGTAATAGCCCTCCTCCCATTTGGTGGCTAGGTTGCTAGTCCGATGCATTAGGTAATTGGAGATGGCAGTTTTGACGGTTTGGCAATTGGAATTGCAGGTGCTAGCAGTCAGGCTGTTTGAGCTGCCGGAATAGTCACCAGACCTCTAGCACTGATGGTTCCGATGGTTGAGCCACCAATTTTGGTGGTTCGTGCTTAACAAATTTTACATATTATATCAAATTTACTTTCAAACAAATGGAGCGTTACAAACATAGGCACAAATAAATAAATAAATAAAATTGTTAAATGTACTACAAGTTTTACTACATAAAACTTACAAACTGATGTAACAATGAATGTGATTGGTGAGTTCCAACCATCTCATAACTAAATATTTGAATTGTTTTTCTATGATTGATAATACATTAGTTTATAAGCTCATTGTAATAAAACTTATAGTACATGTAGCATTATATATATATATATATATATATATATATCGCCCAAACCCTTTAAACTTCTAACGTTATAGAAAAAATGATACCCCTTTTCTCTTCTACAAATAGAAAATATCTTTAGAAGTTTTTATTTTGAGGAAATATTCTTATTGGAGTTAAAACTCAATGTTCCATATCTTCTATCTCGACACTTTTTCTATGTAGAACAAATTGGTCTTCTCACGAGATTTGAAACTCAAAGCGGTGGATCCTAAATTTTAAACTCAAAACCATTAAAAAAAAAACTTATATCTTAATTTTCATGGTACGAAATCCCTGCTGACACCTCTCTAATTCTTCACCAATCTTTTTTTCCTTAGGTTGTGTTTGGTTGGGCTGAAAAATGGGTGGATAGAAAATGGGTAATAGGTGTGTTTAGTTGGAAGGGAAAAATGGTGGGGTTTGACAGTTTTCTTTCGGAGCCTATCAAAATGTAATCCCCCCAAAATGGAAAGAAAATGAGGAGGGGAAGGTGTGGGGAAGAGAGGGGGAGAATGAAATTGGTCCTCCCTCACATATTTATAAAGTTAATATTTTTTTCCTTTTTTTTTTTTTTTTTCATTTTAACTTACAGGTTTGTTTTTTTTATTTTTACCTCAACTTTGATTTTTTTCCCTAATGAGATATTTAAAAAAATATTATCTACTAGAAACACGTGAGTAAATTTAATTGTACAGTTTACATTTTCTATTATCTCATTTTTCTTTTCAACCAAACAAAAAAATTTCCCATCACTCCACTTTACCCCTCCAACCAAACAACATGAAGAAAAACTAAAATATTTTCTATCCACACATTTTTCCATTCCTTCCTCATTTTATATCCTCCCACTTTTCCATCCTCCAACCAAACAAATAAAATCTTTACTCTTTAATAGTTACAAACTCTATATTTTTACTATAAACCCAAATTCTAAATCATTAGCATAATAAAGAAAGAAAAATTGAATTCTACATATTTTTTTAAAAGAATTTTTTTTTTTGGGATAAACTTCAATATATTAAGCTAAAACGAAGTACAAGGTGGGGCATCTTCCTTACAAACTTCAGCAAGCTAGGGAGGAAGATTAGCCGAATTAAAAAAACAAGAGCTATTGGAAGTGAGAGCAAACTTTGCTGCAGAATGTGCAGCAGAGTTGCAAACTCTACTTGCCCAAACAAAGCAACAAGACGAAAAGGAAAAAGCTAAATCTTTAATGTCTAAAACAAAATGGGATAAGGTCCAGGCAGGACAAGGGTCACGGTCAAGGATGGCATCAATGCAGACCTTGGAGTCTCCTTCAAAGCAAATGTTGCTCCACCGCTTGCGTAAGGCTAGCTGCACTGCCCAGTGCAAGGCTGCTGCTTCAGCTTGGAGGGGGGGAAGCTTAGGGGTTGATCTAGCCCAGGCCATTAGAACATTTCCTTGTGAGTCTCTAGCGACGATTGCTAGTGCTGTGGCAGAGGTTGAAGTAGCAGCATCAGCGTTAAGCTTGATCACACCAGGAGGTGGAGGCGTCCAAGAGGGAGCAGGCAGCACGAGGTTAGGAGGCTTGGGTGGTGAAATAGTGAGCGAAAATTCATGAGACCTGATAAGGATGCTCTGGATGGCTCGGTGAAGGTCAACTGAGCAGGTTTCATGAAGGACAGCATTTCTAGTATGCCAAATCTCATCTATGATAAGAGCCATGGTGAGGGAAACAAACCACTGATCTTGGGCTTGGCAAAGAGCCTCCGGGAGTTAAGGATTAAGCTGATTATATCGGAGTGGGAATTTAGAGGAGTTTGGTCTGACCTGTATCCCCAGCAAGAGGCAAACCAAATAGCTCTAGCAACAGGGCAATTGAAGAACAGATGGCAAGCAGACTTAGGCTCTTGATTGCAAAGAACGCACCATGGGTTCACCACCTCCATCCTAATCAACAGGTTGTCCTTGGTAGGGAGGGAGTTAGTACCAACTCTCCATAACAACATCTTAATCTTAATCCTCTCGGGAGTTTTGAGCTTCCAGAGTAAGCTCCAATTTATACTAGTAGCAGGAAGAGGGGAATTATGGGATGCTATCTCTATATAAGCTGCTTTGACTGAGAAGCAGCCTTTAGAGTTAGGAATCCACACCATCCTAGCAGGTCTCGGTCTAATGGGGATGGGGATGGAAAGTATTGCCTGAGCGTCTGCTTGGGTGAAAAGGTCCCGGATGAGAGGCACTTTCCAACAATGGAGTTCGGGATCAATGAGATTGGACACTTTTAATGGCGGTAGGGCTGGAGAGGCTGTCCTAGGGGATGGGATGAATCCTTGAATCCCCGGGACCCCAGGTTTGAGCCAAACTTCTACTGATCTGCCATCCCCTATTAAGTAGCAAGCTCCTTTGGAGATGATACCCTTGGATTTCTTAATCGCTTTCCAGATAGGTGATGCTTGCTTTGGTGAAACGGACTTGAGCCAATCATCCTTAACCTTGTATTTTGATCTCAGTATGGACATGCACAAACTATTTCTTTTAGAGACCACCATCCAGCCCAGTTTTGCCAAAAGAGCGCTATTAATGTGTTTAGCCTTCTTGAACCCAAGACCTCCTTCTCTAGTGGGGCAACACAGATTGTCCCATGCTTTCCAGGCTAAAAATCTGCCTTCATGTTGCTTTGGTTTCCACCAAAATCTTCTTGTGATGGAATCAAGTTTGTCGCAAACCTTGTTAGGGATGTTGAAGGTGGACAAGGTGTAGATAGGAATGGTTTGCGCAATGGAGTTGATCAAAGTCTTTTTGCCAGCCCAAGACAGACATTTGCTTCTCCACCCCATAAGCTTAGCTTCTAGCTTATCCTGAAGGAAGGCAAAATCCTTGGAAGGGGCTCTTGAGAGGAACATAGGGGCGCCGGGATAGATAGCATCGTTTTTCAGATTCTTGACTTGCAGAATGCCTTTGATGGTTCTTCTAGTATGGTTTTGGGTATGCTTAGAGAAGAACACTCCAGACTTGTTCCTATTTATAGCTTGCCCAGACCAGCTACAATATTTGTCTAGTACTTTGACCAGATTAGCTGCGTCTTTTCTAGAAGCTTTGGTGAAAAGTACAATATCATTTGCATACATGACGTGGGTGATAATTGGGCTAGAGATGTTGGTTTTGATGCCACTAATGTTTTTCAACCTGAGCTCATGATCAAGCATCCTGGATAATATTTCCTGCGCGATAATGAAGAGATAAAAAGACAGCAGGTCCCCTTGCCTTAGGCCTCTACTAGGCTTGAATTGTTTTGTTTTGCCTCCGTTGACTAAGACCTTAAAAGAAACAGAGGAGATGCAAGATATGATCCAATCGGTGAAAGTATTATTGAAGCCAAGGTGTAGGAGAATGGCTTGGATGAACTTCCAGTTTACTCTGTCATAAGCTTTTTGGAGATCAAGCTTGATGGCCATAAGGCTGGGATTAGTTTTCTGGATTTTGAAGCTGTGCACTACTTCTTGGACAATGATTTGGTTTTTGGCGATCCATCTATTAGGGATGAAGGCCGATTGAGTTGGAGAGATGAATTTGTCGAGTAGAGGTCTGAGCTTGAAGACAAGTAAATTTGAGATGGTCTTGTAGACGACGTTACACAAGCTAATGGGCCTAAAATGATTCACAAAAGTGGGGTTAGAAACCTTTGGGATGAGGACAATTAACGAACTATTTACCTC
The DNA here is from genome assembly GCA_032727855.1 of Quercus ilex subsp. ballota. Taxonomy (NCBI): domain Eukaryota; kingdom Viridiplantae; phylum Streptophyta; class Magnoliopsida; order Fagales; family Fagaceae; genus Quercus; species Quercus ilex. Next base: position 24,385,650 of record CM064919.1, read on the forward strand.
TTTGGGCATGGAACCTCTAAGAAAAAAGGAAGTCATTGCCTTGACTATATCATTGCTTACAGTAGGCCACATTTTCTTGTAGAACAGAGCTGGGAAGCCGTCAGGGCCAGGGGCTTTCAAGTCATGCATCTGGAATAGCGTAAATTTTATATCCTCAGGGTATGGGATTTGTTTTAGAAGCTCGTTTTCCTCTTCTGTGATGCAGGGTAGGACCAAATGCTCAAGGTGCTCGGGGAAGCAAGTTTGTTCCTCTCTAAACAGGTTAATGAAATTTGCTCGAATATGTTCTCGGATTAGCTTTTGGTCATGGATCCAAGACCCGTCCTCCGATTTGATAGCGTCAATGCTATTACTCTTCCTTCGTATAATAGTGGACAAATGGAAGAATTTGGAGTTTTTGTCCCCGAATTTGAGCAAAAGTTCCCTGGATTTTTGACGCCATAAGATTTCACTCCTAATAAGCCATTCGGAGAGCTCGGATTGAAAGGCTTGCTCCCTGAGTTCGTTTGCCTGGGATGGAGACATTGCTTGAACTTGTTTGATCTTCTGAATAAGAGTGTTGATTTTGTCCTGACAGCGATCGAAAACTTGCTTGTTCCATTGCCGGAGGGCATCTCTAGTTGAGGCTTGTCTTTTATAGAGTTTTACAAACTCTGAGCCAGTTGCTTCTATGTTCCAGGCTTTGTCAATAACAGTTTGACAGCTTTCATCTCTCAACCAGATGGCTTCAAAACGGAATGGCCTGTGGGTGAAGCTTTCCTCCGGATTGGTGTCGAGGAGGATAGGGGTATGGTCAGAGTTGATGGCTCCAAGGTGCGTAATGGTGGCCACTCCCCTATCTAACCTCCTTTTGATTGTAGCACTACCCTATCTTCCTTTGGCCCAAGTGAATTTGTTACTCGAGAAACCTAAGTCCACAGCATTGAACTCGAATAAAAGCTCTTTTAAATAATTTGCTGCGGAGGAACTACCTCTTTTGCTTCCAAATTGCTCGTCATCATTGATGATGAAGTTGAAATCACCCATACATGCCCACGGACCTTGATGTGCTTCTTGCAGAGCAAATAGATTCCCCCAAGCTTCCTTTTCCTTGGTGTAGTACGGAGGGCCATAGAAACCAACTAGTAACCAGTCGATGGCTGAATCAGAAACCTTAACTGCAACCAAGTTGTTGTTGAAATCAACTTCCTTTATGTGGATGCCATTTTTCCACATCATTCATAATCCGCCTGAAGAGCAAATAGACTCAACCACTATTTTATTGTCAAAATTTAAAAAACATTTAACATATTCCATGTGATCATCGTCAGCTTTAGTTTCAGAAAGAAATATCAAATTCAGCCTAGCGCCTTTTATTTGAGCCGCAAGGGCTCGAACTGTCGAGGAGTTGCATATGCCCCGACAGTTCCAACCAAGGATTCTCATGGAGAGGGTGGGGGCATGATAAGGCCCGCCTCCTCGACCATAGTGACAGTGTTGGAAACATTACCAGAATCAGAGCTAGTAGAGGTATAGTTGGAGAAAGAATTACCATAATGTCCAGGTGTTACCTCTTCGTTGACAATGAATTGCTCAAGCCTTGAGCAAGGAATGAAGGTGACAGTGTTAGGATCAAAGTATATTGGATCTGGCCCTTCCACAGCTTTCCTAAGTCTTTTGGAGAAGTGCTCGAGCTCCGAAACAGAGTTCTTTCTTTTTTGATTGCAGGAAAGGGTTGGTGGTGTCTGATGATTTGGGAGAGGGATGATGTGTTAGGAATAAAGGTTGCTTTTGGAAAATGGGGGATTGGGGTTTACTGAAAGGGCTGGTTAATTGATACGGGGTTTGGGATGTATCTGTCTGGGCTTGGTGTTAGGCCTATAGGAGAGAGTGGGGGGTCCGGGTTTTTATGAGTACGTGGTGGGCTAACTTCAGAAATGGAAGTGAGAGGGGTAAGATTGATTTTCACTGGGGTTAGAAGGATAAGGTTGTGGGTAGCTAAGTTGTCTTACGTAGCTGGCACATGAAAGGACGAAGTGTGTACCTCAGGTGTTGCTAGTACAGGATTCATCACTACTTCACTAATTTCATTCACTGTAGTGTCCTTTTTCGTTATCGTGGTGTGTTGGTGGACAGGCTGGTGACTAGGGACACTAAGGGTGGACCACGTGGAAGGGGGACCAATGCTGTGGTCCTGAATGTGGGGAGGTTGCGGCTTGGTGTAGCTAGCTGGGGTATTCTTTGTCACGGCAGAGATGGGCTGGGCATCAGGTGACTTTGTGGTAACAGGCGTATGGTTGTTTTCTTGGAAGACACTTGAAGGGGTATCGTCACATTCTGCTCTTAACCACGGACTTGCTGCATTGAAACACTTACCTGAGGAATTACAGAGCTGGAACAATTCGGCAGTACATGAATCTTGGACATGATCGATGACGCCGCAGCGGTAACAGATGTCAGCGATCTTTTCATATTTTAGACCTATCCATAAGTCGCTTCTGTTTGGTCTGGGTAGGAAGATCCCAGGGAGAAGGTGATTAGCAATATTGACCTCAACTCTAACTCTAATAAACTTCCTCCAAACGCCACCAGGGTCACTAGTAAGATCGACGTCAATAACGGATCTCGCTTTGGATCCAATCTTCTTTATATTTTCTTCCGTTCTCCATAGATTGGGGAGGCCATGGATCTGGATCCAAAGGGCAGATGAAGAGAAGTCTACTTCCTGCCAAGTCAAGTCGGAACTCCATTGTTTCAGGATGAGGTGATCACCTCTGATGGACCAAGGTCTCTTATTGGTGTAGATCAGCTTCGTGAATGAAGGTGAACATGAAGATGTTCTGGCTTAGTTTTTTGACACCTATAGGAAACGCTGGCTTCCAAGACTTTTGAGTGATTTCTTTTACCATATTAAGGCTAGTGTTTTTGGTGGTAAGAAGTTTAGCTAGAAGGAGAAGCTTGGTTTGTGTATTGGTTTTTTGGTTTGGAGGGAGCTCAAGTCTAATGTCTTGGCATGAGCATTTCTCTTTACGAGAAACGAGCTTTGAGATCTCCATGGAAGAAAATGGTTGTGCTGATGGGTATAAAGAGAGGGATGGGAATGTGGAAAAAGGGGTTATGGCGAGGGGAAGCCTGGGAAAAGGGTGAGGCTATGGCGAAGAAGGAATGAAAGGGGAGACTAAGCTCTGGGGAAGGGAAAAGGGGAATGGAGTACTACAGGAGTATGAAGTCTTTTTTCTTTTCTTTTTAAAAAAAGGAAAAGAGCGCGAAGTCATTAAGGTGTGTATAGGTGTGTATACAACTTCTTTCCCATAAGTATATTGTCAAGGGAAACTTTAAACTAGGTATGAAAATAAATATATTACAATTACATTTATATTATATTTTGTATGATAATTACATTATTATATGATTGTTTTTTTTTACTAACACTGACTAATATTTATAGGATTAATTTTTTTTTACTTAATTCTTCCCTCCTCTTAATTGAAATCCTGCCTTCGAATATATAATAACTAGCTATTAAAGCGTACAAATGTACAGTGCAACATACATATATAAGTATATCTTACAAAATGATATATATATATGTGTGTGTGTGTGTGTGTGTGTGTGGGGTCTAAGAATATGGCAACCCCAGCCCACTTTATATTAAGCCCAAGGCCCAAACCGAGAATGAAGAAATGTCCGAGGATGAACATAGAAAGCCCAAGTTGCCAAGAAACATCGCCGAGGACGATCTCGTCCTTGCCAGCCGAGATCATAGAAAGGAAGAGCAGCACGCCATCAAAGGTGGCCTCCTTAAGCATCCCAAGAAAAAGACAAGTACAATGGGTCAGTCATGGAAGCATGGTGGAGGAGCAATTCAAGGAGGGACTGTCACCTCTGTATTAAATGCCCACAACTAACATTCTGGCTGCATTAATGAGGAAATGACCCCTGAATAGAGTTGTCTAGGTTGCTGCAGCTCACAGAAAGCTGAGAAAGGTGGCTGATGGGACAAGCACTCATGTAATAACCTGCACGATCAACAGATGGAAGGCCAAGATCAACTAAGAGGGAGTATATAATGGAAGAAATCCCCCAGAGTGAAGGGGGAGGCATAAACATTGTAGCAATTCGTATCATCTTGGAAACCTTTGTAACCAAGCACTTGAGAAAATAATAAGAACTATAAGCTCCTCAGGAGATTGCCGAGGACGGAATTTTACACTTTGAATCTATTTCCTTGTTATTTAACCCACTCGTAGCCATGTGTAGTTGTTGTAATCCTTATTAAGGCCTAGTTCTTGAACCCATTATCTTCAAATTCATTGTATTGAGCTAGTTGGGTCTGAGTCCACTTATTCAGCAGTAGAAGTGCTCAAACCCAATCCTTACAATATGCATTATAAATTCGTATAAGCTGATACACTTATGTACTTAATTAACATCATTTGTACTTACCTTTTAATTTGTTAATTATTATTACATTTTTACTATTAAAAATGTTATAATTAATAGAGGTATTAGAATGTTCATTGTTTGTTGTATTTAATTATATGAATCTATATATATATATATATAGCCAAGGCTTAGAGAAAATCCAATTAGATTTTAATTGGATTTTCAATTTTGCACAACGTGTCAAGCGAATTATTGAGTGTAAAAATCGAAGAGTCCAAATCCAATTAAATTCTAAATTGGATTTCGATTGGAGTCCAATTTTTTGACATGTGTCCATTTAAGTTTTTAATTTTTGTAACAAGTAAATTATTGGGCGAAAAAAATTGAAGAGTCTAAAACCAATTAAATTTTAAATTATATATATATATATATATATATATATATATATATATATATATATATAAAATGAGAAACCATTACATACTTTAGAAATGTATGGTTTTAAAAAAGTGTAAACTAATATTATGTATAATTTGAACATCTTCTAAAAATATATATAATTTAAACTAAATAATTGTGATTGTTTTTAATTATACCCGTGCATATACACAGGGCTACACACTGGTAAAAATAATTGAGAAGCACAAAATAGAAGATTTCAAGTAAAACAATGTCTTTATTCACAAAAAGAATTATACACGCACAAAGAAATGATCGAATGTAGTAAGGCCAAAAAACCTTATTACATTCGATTGCTTCTTTGTGCGTGTATACATATACTAGTCAAGGCAGCACGTGCCTTGCCATGGGAAAAAAAAGTAGTAATTAGGATCAATTTTAGATTTTATTTATATCAAAAAATATAAATATAAATCATTTGATTTTTAAAATAAATAGAGATTTACATTAATCAAAAGAGACATTAATTTTAAGAATTTTGATAGTTATGTCATAAAAAGTTAATCTCAATCGTATAAGACCGTGATAGATCCCAGTCCAATATTTTATTATTTTATTTTGACTTATAACTTACACCTCAATAGTTGTGAATATATTATAATAACAACAAAATGTCACGACATTTTTAGTTGTGCTAGATCTCAGTATAATATTTTATTATTTTATTTTATTTTATTTTGAACCATAAGGAATTGACACATGCGTTACAACATTTTCAAAATATCTCTATGTATACATTTTACTTAATTACAATGTAAATTTATATTGTAGACACAAAAAAATTGGCAAATTTTGTACACATTTACAGACTTTGTACAATATTTACCATTTTTTGTGCAAATGTGTATAATATTAACCACTTTTGTGTATTTACAATGTAAACTTGCATTGCAAGTATAAAGTAAACATATAAAGATCTTTAAAAAAAAAAAACAAAAACAAAACTCAAACCAACTGGCATACTTGAAGGGGGAAAAAAAGAAAAGAAAAAAGAAAAGAGAAAGTGCACCTCACTAATTGAATAAACCAAAAAAATACTATTCATGAGCCTTTGACTCTTTTTATATAGTTAATAGATATGTCAGCTTACATAAATATTTAAAAGACAAAAAAACACAAATTGATAACTGGAAAAAAAAAAAAAAAAACACTTTAGGCGCTGTATAAATTAATGTTAAAATGTTGTGGACTTAGCATTTTTTTATTTGATGTATAAGAAACTGAGATCTCAATAATTATGAAAAAATTGTAATAACAATAAGAGTTGTAACATTTTCTTAAAAGATTTATTTTTAGTTGTGGTTGGTCAGAGTCTTATATTTTATTATTTTATTTCGACTTGTAAGAAATTGACATGTCAATAATTGTGAAAATATTATGAAATTTGTTGTGTCAGTAAAACAATATATATACCAGCTTACATAAATATTTAAAACAAAAAAAAAACACAAACTGATTACTAAAAAAAAAAAAAAAAAAACTTTGGGCACTGTCACTACCATGCCAATTGAATAAACCAAAAGCACTGTACAATAAGTGTTGTAACATTTTCTTAAAACATTTATTTTTAATTGTGGCTGGTCACATTCTCATATTTTATTATTTTATTTCGACTTATAATAAATTGACACGTCAATAATTGTGAAATATTGTGAAATTTGTTGTGTCAGTATAACAATATATAGACCAGCTTACATAAATATTTAAAAGAAAAAAAAAACACAAACCGATTACTAAAAAAAACTTTAGGCACTGTAGCTACCATGCCAGTTGAATAAACCAAAAGCATTGCACAATAAGTGTTATAACATTTTCTCAAAACATTTATTTTTAGTTGTAATTGGTTACAGTCTCATATTTTATTATTTTATTTCGACTTGTAAGAAATTGACATGTCAATAATTGTAAAAATATTGTGAAATTTGTTATGTTAGTATAACAATATATATACCAGCTTACATAAAATTTAAAAGAAAAGAAAAAAACACAAACCGATTACTAAAAAAATAAATAAAACTTTAGGCACTGTAGCTACTGTGCTAGTTAAATAAACCAAAAGCACTGCACAATAAGTATTGTAGCATTTTCTCAAAACATTTATTTTTAGTTGTGATTGGCCAGTCTCATATTTTATTATTTTATTTTGACTTGTAAGAAATTGACACGTCAATAATTGTGAAAATATTGTGAAATTTGTTGTGTCAGTATAACAATATATATACCAGCTTACATAAACATTTAAAAGCAAAAAAAAAAACAAAAAAAAAAAAACAAACAAACCGATTACTGAAAAGAAAAAAAAAATGTAGCTACTATAGCTATAGTGCCACTTGGAATTGTAGTTACTATTCAAAACTTGGGAAAAAAAAGTGGCTCTCAAAATCAAAGCATTGTAGCTGTAGGGACCAGATTCGAGCACTCCTACATGTAGAGAGTGGACCCAAGCCCAATTAACCCTGCAATGAATTTGTAGAGTATGGGTTCAAGAGCTAGGCCCTAGTGAGGAATGTAACGGTCATGCATGATTGTACGTGAATGCTGGTAACTTAAACGGGGGTTAGGGTGCACAATAAGGTTCCTCAGACGGGTTTCACAGAGCTTGAAGTTCTTCTTATTTTTCTGGAGAAAGGTCACAAGGATTAAGAGAATATAAACTGCTACAGTATTTCTTTTCTCTGGTTTTTCCGTCCCCCTCTTCAAGAGGGACTTCTTACATTATATATCTCTTTCTCAGTTGATCCTAGCCTTACATTTGTTTGATCAGCCAGGCCACCACTTGAGAGCCTGTCCCATCAGCCGCATTCCCACCATTCCTGTGAGTTGCAGCGCCCAAGACCGCACTGTTCAGGGGTCCTATCCTCATTAATGCGGCCAGGGCGTTAGTTGAGGGCATTTAATGTGGAGGTGACAGTTCATCTGGGACTTGCTCCTCCACCATGCTTCCATGTCCGGTATTTGGTACTTGCTGTTTGCTCCTTGGATGCTTGGGGAGGTTCCCCTTGATGGCGTGCTGCTTGTTCGTTTTCGGATCTCGGAGTTCCGAGGACGTTATCATCCTCGGCACTGATTCCTGGGCAGCTGGGCATTACACTTCAGTCCTCGGACCTTGGACGCGTCCTCGGCATGGGCTTTGGGCCTGCTTTGAAGTGGGCCGGTGTTGCCTGACTATTTCTGGCCCCACAATAGCCCTTCAAAATCTTACTGTCCGCATCCTCGGGAGGAAAGGAGGATTTTGATATCCTCGGACCTGCTCCGTGTCCAATCGAGTTTTGTCCTTTGTCAGCGTTGGAGCTTTTTCATCTGCCCAAGGTGCGTTACTGGCGCTTCGGTGCGCGCAACGTGTCCTGCATTAAATTCGGGCGGCTTTGTGCTCCCCACGTTCAATGGGCAGATGACAATCTAATGGTCGGGATGTGCCTAGCATTTATGAGCAGGAAAACTAACGCGGCTTTTCAATCCAGGGTATAAATACCCATTCGAACCGCTTTCTCCTTTTTTCATTCACAATCAAGAGCTCTTGTGCCTTCATTCAGAGTCCAGCCAAATTTCCACCAAAATCTCCAGCACAAAAAGCCTGTTCGAGGAGCTTCTCCTCATTTCTGTAAGTCGCTCTATCCCTCTCTGAGCTTTTCTCCTCTCTGCTCTTCCTTCTCTTTTATCTGCTCTTTCTTTAGCTCTCTTAGGCGTCATTTGGGATGGGTAGACTTAAGAAGTACGTCTTCACTGAGGAGGCGATGGAGAAATTCATCGCCGATTATAAGATACCGGCCAACGTGGGCTTGAGGTATTGTGAGGAGGGGAAGTGGCACCTCCGGAGGCAGGAGAGCGAGGTGGTGATTCCTATCATCGCCTTCCTTGAAGGGGGGATGAGGATCCCCATGGGGCCGGTGACGAGGGGTTACCTTACATACTTCCGGTTAACCCCCACCCAGTACGCCTCCAACATGTTTAGAATTCTGGGTAGCGTGGATGCTCTGAACGAGAAGATGGGGCTAAGGTTGACCCATCATGACGTGAACTACTGCTACAATCTTCAATACCTGAAGAACAAGTCCTACTATATGAGGACGAGGGACGACAGGGTCCGGCTTATCCAGTGCCTCCCTGAGTCCAACAAGGGGATGAACGAGGACTTTCTCATCGTGTCAGGAGCGTGGCACGATGGCATTCATTGCCCAACGACAGAGGGGACACCAGGTGGGGCAGTAGGAGTAGGAGGGGGTTCAAAGATTCTGACTTGTTTTATATGTCATTTCTTTTTGTACCGTTTGGTTACTAATCGCGAATGTGTTTTCTTCTTGCAGATCCGCACTCCTTCTCGCACCACTTCAACTTGATTAACAGGGAAGACTTGCAGAAGGTGCTCAGGTCGGCGGCTTTTAAAAATGAAGCAGATCACCAAGTCAGAGCCGCTCACAAGATCTTGGGGTACACGCCGCTCCAAAAGTCGTTTGCGGCCTTAAAGCACGTGATCAAAGCAAAGGATCCTCAGCTGTAGAAAATAACGGTGACCGAGGACGGGTTCGAGTTTCCCGAGGAGCCCTCTACTTCAGGAGGCGTCACAGTAGCAGTCCCCTCTTCCTCCCACACATTCTCAAAGGCCGCGGAAGAGAACTTAGAGAGGGAAGGGGAAGCTGCAGATCTTGGTCCTGGAGAGGACGATTTTGATGTTTTTGAGCAAATTCATCAGTCCGAGGACCCTTCTGGAGACTTGGGTGATCCTCGTCTGACCGAAGCAGACCTCTCAGCGTCAGAGACATCTTCTCGGCTTGTGATGGGCTACAAGAAGAAGAACCAACCCAGTCTACTCGAGCTAATCGAAGGGCAACCAGGGAAGTCCAAGCCGAGGCTTCCTCCCCCTTCTCCAAAGAATCGTCCTGCTCAGACTAGGTCGGCCTCGACTCAATCTAGGCTTCCTCCTCCTCCGCCTCAGATGAATCCGCCTTCCAGGCACGAGCCCGCCGATCCTAAGCAGAAGAAGGACAAGGGCAAGAGGCTCATCGAGGACAAATCTGGGCCCACTCGGGAGGGGGATGACTCTCAGCGGCCCTCAAAGCAGCTGAGGATAGGCTCCAGGTCTCAGGATAAGCAGGTAGATACCCCGCCCGAGGTCTAGGCCTGGCTGCCTGGCCCAATGCTCCGTGGGGCACCTCTGAGGGATGACTCCTCCCTCAGGGATTTTAGAGAGGGCGAAGGCACGCACGTGGCCAACGCGGTGGAGAGATGTCTGCTACTTCCCGCGGACATGGAGCAGCTGGGGACCATGAGGAGCAGGGAGGTCTTCCTCAGCTTCAAGCGATACTTGGGGATGGTGAGGCCCTCAGTACTTGTGTCTTTTCTCGCTTCAGTTTTTTTTTTTTTTTTTTTTTTTTTTTTTTTTTTTTTTTTTTGCCTCGGCTTATTATTATGTACCCGTTTTGTTTAGCAGGCTGTCCAGGCCACCTTCAGGCTGGAGGAGGCGGCCCATGACCACGGAAAGGCCATGGAAGAAGAGCGCGAGAAGCGCTTGGAGGCCACTCGGACTCTCAAGAACTCCGAGGAGGACCTTACCAAGGCCAGGGAGGAGCTGAAGGCCATGACCCAGGCTCGGAACAGCGCAGTAGCAGGCCTTGAGGGTTTCCAGAGGCAGGCCGAGACCCAGACGAGGCGTCTGGGTGAGGTAGAGGAGCAGCTGAAGATCGCAAAGGAGCTGATTGCAGATCTGACAAAGAAGGAGGTTGCTGCCGAGGAGGCCAGGAAAGTGGCTGAATGGGCTAGGGACGAAGTTGTGAGGGCCAAGTTCGAGGCAGAGCAGGGTAGGGAGGAGGCCTAGGCCACCAAGGAAGAAGCTGAGGAGGCTGCCTATGCCGCCAGGGCAACTGAGACAGCAGTTGCCTACAAATCCCAAGTCCCTGGGGTATGTAGGCGCTACTGCTCTAAAACTTGGATGGAAACCCTTAGGCAAGCTGGTGTGGAGGCCTCTTCTGTCCTGTGGAAGGATGAGAGCGTGTACTACCCTTCTGCCATCCGCGAGGCTGCCCCGGATGGCCCTGAGGCCGAGGAGGCTGCTGTGGAAACTGCTGATACTCCAAGTGGGGGGGTTTCGGACGCTGGAGCCACTGGTGAGCCAGTCCAAGGGAGTAATCCTCCCTTGGTGGTTGAAGTGAGTGACGGCTCTAACGAGGACGCTCCTTAGTAGGTTGCAAGGCCATCCCCTGATGCCCAGGTTTCTTCTGCCGAGGGGGTTGCTATTCCTGCCGCACCTCTGCAGGCCATCCCACTCAGTTAGGGCTCAAAGGGCCCTGAGGCTGCCTTGGTCTAGCCACCCACAGGAGCAGCCAATTAAGTGGAAGGAGTAGGCTCCTTGGCGCCTCTACCTGCTTCACTTTACCTTTTGCATCTTTTTATTTTTTATTTTTTTTTATTTGTAATGTGATTCCTATCGTGTAATTCTTTTTGGACTTAATGAAATGCGAGCTTTGTTTCTTTTTCTGTTTGTTGTGGTTGTTTGCTTACTTGCACGCTATCCGCTTTTTCTTTACTTGTATGATTTGAGCTTCGATTGCATCTCGGCCAATCGCGGTATCAATTATTATAACGAGGGCGTGTATGCTTGGGTGGACCCTTCGTTTCCTAAGGGCCAGGTAGAATTTTTTCGAGGAGACACTTAGGATCCCTTTGAAGTAGTTGGCTTCCCCATAGGCATGAGTCCGAGGACCACGCAGAGCCCTGGTTCTGTCTAACACCTAAAATTTTTGAAGTAGTTAGTTTCCCCATAGGCCTGAGTCTGAGGACCATGCAATGCCTTGGTTCTGTCTAACACTTAGGCTTTTTGAAGTAGTTTCCCCATAGGCCTGAGTCCGAGGACCATGCAATGCCTTGGTTCTGTCTAACACTTAAAATTTTTGAAGTAGTTAGTTTCCCCATAGGCCTGAGTCCGAGGACCATGCACTGCCTTGGTTCTGTCTAACACTTAAGCTTTTTGAAGTAGTTAGTTTCCCCATAGGCCTGAGTCCGAGGACCATGCAGTACCTTGGTTCTGTCTAACATTTAGAATTTTTGAAGTAGTTAGTTTCCCCATAGGCCTGAGTCCGAGGACCATGCAGTACCTTGGTTCTGTCTAACACTTAGACTTTTTGAAGTAGTTAGTTTCCCCATAGGCCTGAGTCCGAGGACCATACAGTACCTTGGTTTTGTCTAACACTTAGAATTTTTGAAGTAGTTAGTTTCCCCATAGACCTGAGTCCGAGGACCATGCAGTATCTTGGTTCTGTCTAACACTTAGGCTTTTAAAAGTAGTTAATTTCCCCATAGGCCTGAGTCCGAGGACCATGCAGTACCTTGGTTCTGTCTAACACGTAGGCTTTTTGAAGTAGTTAGTTTCCCCATAGGCTTGAGTCCGAGGACCATGCAGTACCTTGGTTCTGCCTAACACTTAGGCTTTTTGAAGTAGTTAGTTTCCCCATAGGCCTGAGTCCGAGGACTATGCAATGCCTTGGTTCTGTCTAACACTTAGGCTTTTTGAAGTAGTTAGTTTCCCCATAGGCCTGAGTCCGAGGACCATGCACTGCCTTAGTTCTGTCTAACACTTAGAATTTTTGAAGTAGTTAGTTTCTCCATAGGCCTGAGTCCGAGGACCATGCAGTACCTTGGTTCTGTCTAACACTTAGGCTGGCCGTCCGAACATGAGATCCAAAGTTGAAACAGGTTAGGAATCGGAATTCAAAAGGACTGCTTCATTAATAATAATACATTTTCAGGTTATTTACATTCTATGGGTGAGGTACAGGTTTTTCGTCTAGATCTTCTAAATTATATGCACCTACTCCTGCTACTGAGGTAATTCGGTAGGGGCCTTCCCAGTTGGGTCCCAGCCTTCCCCAAGATGGGTTCTTGGCAGCCCCGACGACTTTTCTCAGCACCAGGTCCCCCGGTGCCAGCGGCCTGAGTTTCACATTGGTGTCATACCCTTGCTTGAGCTTTTGCTGGTAATAGGCCAGCTGGATCATTACTCGTTCCCTTCGTTCATCCACCAAGTCCAGGCTTCTCCCCAGCAGCTCATCATTGCTGCCGGGAGCGAAAGAGCTTGTTCGTAGCGTCCAGAAATTCGTTTCCAGGGGGATCACAGCCTCGGCGCCATAAGTCATGGCAAAAGGTGTTTCCCCTGTTGACCGCCGAGGGGTAGTCCGGTATGTCCATAGTACGTGGGGCAGCTCATCTACCCACCTTCCCTTGGGGTCGTCCAGCCTCTTCTTAAGCCCGTTGACGATAACCTTGTTGACGGCTTCTGCCTATCCGTTTCCCTGAGGGTAGGCAGGCGTCGAATATCTGTTAGTGATCCCAAGTTCACAGCAGTACCTCTTGAAGGCCTTACTGTCGAATTGGAGCCCATTATCCTAGATGAGGGTATGAGGGACCCCAAATCGCATAACTATGTTTCTCCAAAGGAATTTCTTGGCGTCCACATCCCTAATGTTGGCCAGGGGCTCGGCCTCGACCCATTTCGTGAAGTAGTCCGTGGCCACCAGCAGATACCTCTTATTCCCTGGCGCTTTCGGGAAGGGACCTACAATGTCCAAGCCCCATTGGGCGAACGACCAGGGACTGGACAAGGGATTGAGGACCCCTCCTGGCTGGTGAATGTTCGGGGCGAATCTTTGGCACTGGTCACACCTCTTAACATATTCCAGGGCCTCCTGTTGCATTCCCGGCCACCAATATCCTTGCGTGACGGCTTGGTGTGACAGGGATCTCCCTCCTGTGTGACTCCCACAGATTCCTTCGTGCAGCTCTTCGAGCAGTAACTCTGCTGCCTCGGGGTGGATGCACAGCAGGTATGGCCCAGAGTAGGAGCGCCTGTATAGTCGGTGATCCTCGGATAGCCAGAACCGAGGAGCTTTTCTCTGTACTTTCTCAGCTTCTGTCTTATCTTCGGGCAGGATATCGTCTTTGAGGAATTTCACTATGGGATCCATCCAGCTAGGACCCACTTCAATCTGATGGACGGTGATCGACCCCCTTGCCATTTCGTTCGCTTTTTCTAGGTGTTCCACAAGTATGATCCGGGGCAGACCCTCTGCCGAGGATGTTGCGAGCGTGGCTAATGAGTCGGCGTGGCTGTTCCCACTCTGAGGAATATGGGACAGGCTAAAGAGGTCGAATTCCGACTGCGAGCGCTGGACCTGGCTCAGGTATTCTTGCATTCTCGGATCTCTGGCTTCTATTTCCCCGTTTACCTGCCCTACTACCAACCTCGAGTCTGATAACACCTCTATCGACCTTCCTCCTATCTTCCGTACCGTGACCATCCCTTGCAGCAACGCCTCATACTCGGCCTCATTGTTTGTGGCTGAGAATCCGAGCCTCAGGGACTTCTCTATGACATGATCCTCAGGGGATATTAATACTAGCCCCACTCCGGACCCCCTCTGGTTTGCCGCGCCGTCAACGTATACCTTCCAGTATGGTAACCCCGTGATGGAGACTGCCCCCACTGATTTTTCATCCGAGGTCGTCTCCTCGGCTACTACTTCCACAGTAGGTTCGGCGAACTCGACTGTCAAATCAGCCAGAACCTGGCCTTTTATGGAAGTTCGAGGCATATACTTGACGTCAAAAGCCCCAAGGATGGTGTTCCACTTTGCGATTCTCCCGATATAATCGGCGGTCCGAAGTACGGACTTCAGGGGCAGTTTGGTCAAGACGACCACCGTGTGAGCTTGGAAGTAGTGGGGGAGCTTTCGCGTGGCGTGGACCACAGCCAGTATGGCCTTCTCCAAGGGCAGGTACTTGACCTCTGCTTCGTGCAGCGACTTACTGACATAATAAACCGGCTTTTGAACGCCGTTGTCATCCCGTATTAGTACTAGGCTCACTGCGTGGGGTGCCACAGCTAGGTATGCGTACAAGACCTCATCGGCATCAGGATTGGACATGATAGGTGGCCGGGATAGGTACTCCTTGAGTTGCTGGAAAGCTACGGCGCAGTCCTCGGACCACTCAAACCCTTTCCACTTGTTGATCAAGAGATAGAAAGGCCTGCACCTGTCAGCTGACCTGGAAATGAATCGGTTCAAGGCCGCGATCATCCCAGTAAGCTTCTGGACCTCTTTGGGGTTCTGCGGGGGCTTCAGATTGTGAATAGCCTTGATTTGGTCAGGGTCAACTTCGATTCCCCTGTGGGTGATCATGTACCCAAGAAACTTGCCTGAGCCCACTCCGAACGAGCATTTGGAGGCGTTTAGGCGCAGCTGGTGCTTTCTCAGGACGTTAAATGTGCGGCCAAGGTCCCCTAGATGTTCGGATACCGCTTTGCTTTTTACCACCATATCGTCAACATAGACCTCGATGTTCTTGCCCAGCATCGGCTCAAACATCCTCGTCATCATCCTTTGGTAGGTGGACCCTGCGTTCTTCAGTCCGAACGGCATTACTTTGTAATGGTAGTTTCCGACGGGCGTTGCAAAGGCTGTTTTCTCCTGGTCTTCCAGGGCCAGCGGTATCTGATGATAGCCTTGAAAGGCGTCCAGGAAGCTCATCCGAGGATGGCCCGTGGTTGCATCTACCAGCTGGTCGATCCGAGGCATGGGGAACGGGTCTTTTGGACACGCCTTATTTAGGTCGGTGAAGTCCACACAAACCCTCCACTTTCCACTCTTCTTCTTTACTACCACTGTGTTGGCTAACCATTCGGGATAAAAAATCTCTTTGATAGCCCCAGCACGCTTAAGCTTATTTACCTCTTCCCTGATGGCGTTAGCATGCTCCCTCGATGGGCGTCGTGGCGGCTGTTTCTTGGGCACTATGGATGGGCTAATGTTGAGATGGTGACAGATGAAGGATGGGTCAATCCCTGGGGTGTCGCAGGGGTCCCATGCAAATACGTCGATATTGCTCCTGAGGAACTCGACTAACTCCTCCTGTTCGGCGGGAGGCAGCCTAGGCCCGACCCGAAAGAACTTCTCTGGATCATCACCAATTACCACTTTCTCCAGGTCCTCACATTTGGCATCCTCGGCAGCTGTATCGGAAGGCGCCACCAGGGCCTTTGATTGCTATAAATCTTCCTCGGCAGGGGCTGAGGGCTGTGCATCAAGCCGATAGGATATGGCAGCCACCGTCCACTACCTCGCTGTGGGTTGGCAACCTCGGATCTCCAGAATCTGGTCCCCTGATGGGAACTTCACCTTCTGGTGCAAGGTGGAGGCTACGCCCCCCAAAGCGTGTAGCCAGGGCCTTCCAGCGATGGCTGTGTAGGGGGAGTACGTGTCCACCACTACAAAGTTAACCTCCACCACCACTGGGCCTGTCTGTATGGGAAGCCTGATCATGCCCTTCGGGATGACGAGCTTTCCGTCGAAGCTCATTAGGGGGGAGTTATAAGGTGTGAGGTCCTCCAGTTTTAGCCCCAGCCCCTTGTAGAGGTCTGGATACATGACCTCGGCCGCGCTACCACCATCCACCATCACCCTTTTCACGTCATAGCCCCCAATTCTGAGGGTGACGATTCGGACATCATCATGTGGTTGGATGGTCCCAATCTTGTCCTCCTCTGAGAAACTCAATGTTGGGGGAAGATTCCTTCTGGACCTCTTCGGCCCCGTCCGAAGGTCCTCGACGGGCAGTTGGGCTACGGACAACACTCGCAAAGGGGGCGTGCCTGTCCTTCCAGGCGCGGCCAAGATTATGTTGATCATCCCAGTGGGCTGCCCCATGGCGGCGTCCCTCCGAGGCTCTTGGTAGGCCTAGCCTTGCTGGCCGCTGGAATGGTGCAGAAGGGGCTTCAGCTTCCCCTCCCGGACCAGCTGGTCCAAGTAGTTCCGGAGGTTCCTGCAGTCTTCCGTGGTATGTCCGTGGTCCTGGTGGTATTGGCAGTAGCGATTCTGATTGCGCCTCTCAGGTTCCCCAGCCATCTTGTTCGGCCACCTGAAGTACGGTTCGTCCTTTATTCTTTCCAGCACCCTATGTACGGGTTCTCGGAACACGGCACTGATAGGCTGGGCGTTACTCGCTCCGGATTCTCCACCGAAATCCCTCCTCGGGCGTGCGCTGTTATACCGGTCCGACCTGAAATCCCTCCTCTCCTGAGGGATAATCTTATCCTTCCTTTTGCCTTGCAACATATCTTCCTCCACCCGCTTGTACTTGTCAATCCGATCCATCAGTTGCCGCACGCTGGTGGCAGGCTTTCCGGTCAAGGACTTCCTCAGGCCGTGCCCTATTGGTAGCCTATTCTGGAATGTACTGATGGCGACGGCGTCATACTTGCCGTCCAGATCATTGTAGATCTCCCAGTACTTGTCCGAGTAGGCCTTGAGGGTCTCCCCGTCACACATGGATAGGGACAGCAGTGCGCTCATGGGCCGAGGAGGCCTGCTGTTCGTGACAAAGCGGGAACCAAAAGCCTGGGTCAGCTGTCTGTATGAGTCTATGGAATTCGTCCTCAGACCGTTGAACCACCTCATCGCCACAGGTCCCAAGCTGGATGGGAAAACTTTGCACATCAGCGCCTCGTTCTTGGAGTGGACAGCCATCCTCTGGTTGAACTGGCTAACATGCTCCACGGGATCCGTTTTGCCGTTGTAAGCAATGAAGGTTGGCTGCTGGAACCGCCGAGGAAGCTCCGCCTCCTCTATATGACGCGTGAAGGGTGACCTGGAGAGCTGATCCAACGCCTTGCTCATGGCGTCACCTCCTACGCCTCTGGGGGTTGGGTCGGCGCACCTACGCCTCTGGTAGCGCTCCTCCTCGTGGGAGAAAGTCTCGCTGGGGGGCGTTCTCGACCTTTGCCTGTATTCGTCATCACTCTCGTCGTCAGAGGGCAGGTCAGGGCTGGGTTCGGACCGTCTTCGCTGCGCACGGCACAGCTTCCTCTTCAGATCATCTATCTCGCGCTGCATTGCCACCTTATCATCCTTTCCCTGGGGAGCGTGGCTATGGGCCTCTTCCGATCGCGTGGCCTGGTCATCGTCACGCTTCTGGGCTCGGTTTTTGCTCGCTGTTGAAGTATGCATGCTTCCTTCTCGAAATTGTCCATTGTCATTCTGACCACCCCCGGGGTCGCCATAGTTACCCTGATGCCGTGACTTCGTCGGTTCAGGTTGATTGGGAGTTCTTTGGTGAGGGCCTGCTTCTACCATGCTTGACTGTTGTCCTTACTAACGCACAAGTTCTTCCCAGAGACGGCGCCAATTGTAGGGACCAGATTCGAGCACTCCTACATGTAGAGAGTGGACCCAAGCCCAATTAACCCTGCAATGAATTTGTAGAGTATGGGTTCAAGAGCTAGGCCCTAGTGAGGAATGCAACGGCCATGCATGATTGTACGTGAATGCTGGTAACTTAAACGGGGGTTAGGGTGCATAATAAGGTTCCTCAGACGGGTTTCACAGAGCTTGAAGTTCTTCTTATTTTTCTGGAGAAAGGTCACAAGGATTGAGAGAATATAAACTGCTACAGTATTTCTTTTCTCTGGTTTTTCCGTCCCCCTCTTCAAGAGGGACTTCTTACATTATATATCTCTTTCTCAGTGGATCCTAGCCTTACATTTGTTTGATCAGCCAAGCCACCACTTGAGAGCCTGTCCCATCAGCCGCATTCCCACCATTCCTGTGAGTTGCAGCGCCCAAGACCGCACTGTTCAGGGGTCCTATCCTCATTAATGCGGCTAGGGCGTTAGTTGAGGGCATTTAATGTGGATGTGACAGTTTATCTGGGACTTGCTTCTCCACCATGCTTCCATGTCTGGTATTTGGTACTTGCTGTTTGCTCCTTGGATGCTTGGGGAGGTTCCCCTTGATGGCGTGCTGCTTGTTCGTTTTCGGATCTCAGAGTTCCGAGGACGTTATCATCCTCGGCACTGATTCCTGGGCAGCTGGGCATTACACTTCAGTCCTCGGACCTTGGACGCGTCCTCGGCATGGGCTTTGGGCCTGGTTTGAAGTGGGCCGGTGTTGCCTGACTATTTCTGGCCCCACAGTAGCTATAGTAATTTAGCGCATTTGTGCTTATATATATATATATATATATATATATATTTATTTTCAATTGTGGTTGGTTATAGTTTCATATTTTATTATTTTATTTTGACTTATAAGAAATTGACACATGTGAAAATATTATGAAATTTGTTGTGTCAGTATAACAATATATATAAAAGGAAAAAAAAATACAAATGGAAGAATAGAAAAAAAATAAAATTGTTGCTACTGTAGCTACAATGCCGCTTGGTACTGTAGCTACAGTAGCTACTGTTCAAAACTTTAAAAAAAAGGACAAAGTGACTCTGGCTCAAGCTCTCCCCACAGACGGTGGCAATTGTAGGGTCAAGATTTGTAACCCAATCCCAAAAGATACAGGATGTGAGTCCAATAAACCCAATACAATGAATTTGTAGAGAGTGGGTGAAAGAACTGGGCTGTTTATGAACTAAACAACAGTTAATCAAGATTTTAAAAGATGAACCTGTACAAAAATACGCTTGAAACTTGAATAAACTGATGTCCGAAGAGATAAATTATTGTTTGAAAGTCTAATACAATTCTTAGAGCTACAATAAATTTTCCTTCTTCTTCTTTTTCTCTTGCTTTCGATCCCCCTCTCATGAGAGGTCTTTTACATTTATATAGTTTTCTTTTAAACCATGTTCATCGTACACTTGTTCTTCATCTAAGCATTCACTTGAGTACATGTCCTATCATGTATCTTCTTTGGTTCTCCATGAGTGGTGGCAGCTGAGATTGCACTGTTCAGGGGTCTTCTCCACATAAATGCGGCTAAAAAAGTTGTTGCAGTTCATTAAATGCGGTGGTAGCAGCTTTTTCTTGAGATATTTCTCTATTCTTATCATCTTTATACGTGCATGAAGTTCATCCTTATCGTTGGAACTTCCTGGAAGTTCACCCAAACTGCTCAGGTATTTGCTTGACCGATATTCTTCAAATCCGAGAAGGATGCACTCCTCGGACTATATTTCTTTATCCTTTCCTTACGTGATTCTCCACTCTGAGGCCTTTCCCAATCCTTTACTCCTCCTCGGACGTACCCACATCTTCAAATAGGGTCCAAGGCCCAATATACAAATTTGGACTTTTATTCTCACAATAGCCCCTCAAAATTTTAATTTTTCCCTCGTGTCCGAGAAGAAAAAATGGGATTTTGATCTGCAACAGAAATAAAGGCTAAAAATGTAAAAGTACCTGAATTTACACGTGTGGGAGCATAGATTTAGGCGCTTCATCATTGCTGCTGACATTTCGGTATTTACGAGGTGTTATTAATTGCTCCAGGCGGCGCTATGCCTTTGGCATCCAACGGTAAACCATTGATCCAACGAACGACATTTTTCCTCAGGATTTAGGCGGGATAATTCCCACTCATTTTCTGGCCCCTATATAAAGTCTCAAAGGAGATCATTTTTCCTTTACTTCACAATTTCTCACTCTCTAGCGAACTTAAGCATTCAAACTCACAAAGTTTTTCAAATCAACAGTATCACTTCCTTACAAATCCACAAGAATCCTTCTAAGGATTTAAAGATCACTCCCCAACCCAGTTTGTGTAAGTTTCAATTTCTTCAACCCTTCATTCTCTCATAGGCCAGCTTCCTCGGCCTTCAAATTCTCATTTCCCAATTTTCGTTCTTAGTGTTTCCCTCTTTCTGCTTATCTGAAATGGGTAGATTTAGGTATTTAGTGGATAGTCCTGCCCAGATAGAGATATTTAGAGAAATGTATCACATACCACAGGATGTAGACTTGCAGTATTGTCCCCCAGAAAGACTATTAACAGACCGAAGGGTGGGGGAGGTCATAATCCCTGTCATAGCCTTTATAGAAGAGGGAATGACTATCTCTATGGGTCCCATTACAAGAAATTACCTTCGTAATCATAGGCTTAGTCCCGATCAGTGTGCACCTAACGTCTTTAGGATCCTAGGATCAGTTGATGCTTTGAACCGACACTTAGGCCTGGGGCTCACCTGGCTCGACGTAGTCTATATGTACGAGTGTTATAGATAAAAGGGGGCGGGATAATACCTTAAATCCCGATCCGACATCGTTAGGCTCATCTCCTGTCTTCCCAAGTCTAACAAGGGGATGAAAGACGATTACCTTATCGTCTCGAGAGCGTGGCATGACGGTCTTCATTGCCCAACCCAACCAGGAGAGCCAAGTGGGATATCCTAGACCTAGGTTTCTTAGAAATAGATTTAGAATCTTCATTATTAGCATTGTATTTTTTCTCTTCGTATTAGTATTTCACCTCAAGTTTCTGATTATGTTTAACTCTGTCGTGTTAACAGATAAAAGGCATGTATCTCCTCAACTCAGCTTGACTAACGTTGCCGCGCTCAATTATCTACTGAGATCAGAGATTTTTGTAAGTGAAGGCGGGCAACTTTGGGCCGCCCATCTCATTCTCGATTTCAAGCCACTCTCGGACGCGTTTCAACCGATTGGCAACGCGATAAGGCAGGGAGACCATCGTATAAACTTGATAGACGTAGCTCGGCCAAATTTTTTGTCTCCGGTCGATCTTCCCCCTGTACCGCATCCGATTCCACAGGGTGTACACTAATCATCCCTCAAGTTCAACAAATTCCCCTTGAAGCAGCCGCAGCAAGGGAAGGAATTGCTTCCTCGACCTCTTCACTAGAGGAACATATTGAAAATTTTCGTTTTGAAGAAGAGGCACCAAGGGAGGTTCAGGTAATTCCCCTTTCGGATGCTAAGGAAGAAGCTGATAGGCATTCTAGAGTCCAAGCCCCTGTTTTAATAACAACCCTTCCAGACGACTCCTCGGACGAAGAAGGAGAAATGGCTTTGAACACAGGGAGAAAAAGTCTAAGGGACCTCCTGAAGGGAAGAAACAAGGCACTTGAGCCCAAAGAAACCACTAAGTCCCAGCCTATTGCTAGTCTTCCCCCACCTCCTCCTCAAATTCCTGCTGACCTCGGCCTAAAGCCAGTTGTTGAGCTAAAGAAGAAAAGGCTTAATACAACTCTTGAGGAAGGTGAGCTGGAACCCTAAAAAGGGCCTAAACAGCAGAAAGTGGTCAAGGACCATCGGCATAAGAAGGCTTCGTCTGCTGACAATAGAGACGAGACTCTTATTGCTAATGTGCGTCGAGGACAGCGCACGTGGTCCCCCAAGATGGAGTTGGACGGCGCCCCCCTCTCTTGGGACACTTCGGTGAGAAATTACCAAGGAAGGAAGGCAGGCCACATTGCTGAAGTTCTTGAGCAACCACTTCTCCTCCCAACAGATATGGCGTCTTACAGGCACTTCAATCAACAGGAACTTTTCCTATCCCTCAAGAGGGATCTGGCTATGGTAAGGGGTTTGACTCACACTTCCAAGTAAATAGTTGATCGTTTTTACTCATTTCCTTTTCTTTATTCTGTATATAAAAGCAAAACTTTTTTCTTTTTTTTTTTTTTTTAATATAAAATTTTTACGCAGATTACCCAAAAAATTTACGTGGCTGAAGAATAGGTTAAGGATGCCCGTAACGAGGTAAAGGCGGAGGCCCATCATCGATCTGAGGTAGAGAAAGATTTGGGCAGCCTCAAGGAGGAACAAGCTAGGCTTTCCGAGAAGCTTAAAGAGGCAATTCAACAAAGGGACAGTGCTGACGCTGGCCTCAAGACGGCGGAGAGGCAGGCCAAAAACCAACGCAAAAAGTTGCATATGACTGAAATCAACCTTGCTACAGAGTGGAAGTTTGTGAAGGATCTTCGTGCCGAGCTTCAAAGCGTCAGAGAGGCTGCCCAACTGGCCAAGGAGGCAGCCGAGGCTAAGAAACAAGCGGCATACAAGCTCAGGGTGGAGGAGACTCAAGCCAGGCTCACAGAGGAGCTTTCTGTGGTCTGCAGGGACTACTGCGATATCTCATAGGGAAAAGCCATGGATGCTATTGGGGTCCCTGCGGATTCTGTCTTGAGGCGGCCTGAGAGCATTTATTATGACCCTAAAATTCGTGAGCTCCCAGGTCCTAACTCCTCTCACTCCGAGAAAGCCCTAGAAGCGCCCAAGCAGCCATCATTGGACTAAGGACAGGAAGCTAGAAATCCTCAAGATAAAGGCAAGGATCAGGATGAAGATGCTGCTGCCTCCTTGCCCAGTCAGACCACTGATCCCTCGGCTTCCAAGGGGAAGAATTAGTTTAGTGTTTTTTTTATTTTTTTTTTTTATTTTTATAAGTATGTAAAATACTTTCTTTCTAATCAATGAAAAAGTTCTTCTTCGCTGTCTATACCATTTCCATATATATTTTAAGGCTTGTTGTTATTGTAAGTAACATTGCTTTGATGTCATTCCACTTTGAGCAGAACCAATAACACTTTGCTACTGACACCAATAAATTAATTAAGTGCGCGCAGAAAATGGTTCATGCAAGGATTCATGATCAACTTAGTAAACTATGGAAGAGAATGATGCCTTTCGCATTCTTTAATACCAAAGCAAACCATTCACAACTTTACTTGGTTAAAATTTTAGGCAGGTTTTGGGGTTTAGTAACTTTAAAAAGGGTTGGACCATGGTTAATATTTACAAAGAACACTGCCGAGTGCTAATTCTACCTAAGTATGTGGTCTGAGAGAGTTACATAATCTAAGATCCATTTAAATACTCGCAGAAATTGTAAAGGTTAACCAGCGCATATGATTTGGTTCGAGGACTTCAGGCGTAATTGGACTTAAGTTTAAACACATAAAAACTGTAATGGAGTGTTAACTAACCCATATCATCTGGTCTAAGGACTTCAGGCATGATTGGATTTAAGTTTAAACACTTATAAAAACTGTAATAGAGTGTTGACTAACCCATATCATCTGGTTCGAGAACTTCAGGCATGATTGGATTTAAGTTTAAACACTTATAGGAATTGTAAGAGTGTTAACTAACCCACATCATCTGGTCCGAGTACTTCAGGCATGATTAGATTTAAGTTTAAACACTTTCCCCGAAACCTTCATGTAATAAATAAACATATTGATCAAAGAAAAAACTCGATTAATAATAATACATTTTGAAGTTGTTTACACTTTAGGGGCGTGGTATTACATGACCATTTAAGTCTTCCAAAAGTATGCCCCAATGCCAGCCCCTGAGGTAATACGATATGGCCCTTTGCATGGGAGATAACGACTATCACCTCGTGACTTGCTCCTCTCATCATGTATTGTGTGTACACTTCCTTTACGATCACCTCTTCGTTCGAGGTTGAGGAAATGATCAACATGTTGGGATGCTCTGGATTCTGCTGGCTGTTGACCTGGTTCGGCCATCGTCAACTGTTGCTTTCACTCCGGCTCAAGCTCTCCCCACAGACGGCGCCAATTGTAGAGTCAAGATTTGTAGCTCAAGCCCAAAAGATACGAGATGTGAGCCCAATAAGCCAAATACAATGAATTTGTAGAGAGTAAGTGAAAGAACTGGGCTGTTTGTGAACTAAACAACAGTTAATCAAGATTTTAAAAGATGAACCAGTACAAAAACACGCTTGAAACTTGAATAAACTGATGTCCGAAGAGATAAATTATTATTTGAAAGGCTAATACAATTCTTAGAGCTACAGTAAATTTTCCTTCTTCTTCTTTTTCTCTTTCTTTCGATCCCCCTCTTATGAGAGGTCTCTTACATTTATATAGTTTTCTTTTAAACCATCTTCATCGTACACTTGTTCTTCATCTAAGCATTCACTTGAGTACATGTCCCATCAGGTATCTTCTTTGATTCTCTATGAGTGGTGGCAGCTGAGATTGCACTGTTCAGGGGTCTTCTCCACATAAATGCGGCCAGAAAAGTTGTTGCAGTGCATTAAATGTGGTGGTAGCAGCTTTTTCATAAGATATTTCTCTATTCTTATCATCTTTATACGTGCATGAAGTTCATCCTTATCGTTGGAACTTCTTGGAAGTTCACCCAAACTGCTCAGGTATTTGCTTAATCGATATTCTTCAAATCCGAGGAGGATGCACTCCTCGGACTATATTCTTTTATCCTTTCCTTACGTGATTCTCTACTCTGAGGCCTTTCCCAATCCTTTACTCATCCTCGGACGTACCCACATCTTCAAATAGGGCCCAAGGCCCAATATACAAATTTGGGCTTTTATTCCCACAAATAGTATTAGAAAAAAATTAGTAAAAAAAAAAAAAAAAACTATTTTTGGTTCTTAAAAAATATGGCTTATTTTTAGAGATTGTTTTTCAATTCATTTAAAGTTGCTACCAAACATACGAAAATGAGACAAAAGATGACTCACTTTCTAAAAAACATTATCGATAGCCAAAACAAACAGTGTCTAACACTGACACACTTAAATTTTCATCATTTGTATATTCACATTTTAATTTGTTTTTTGTTATTATTTTTTTATATAATTTCTTTTAGTTTTTTTACTAATAAAAATGTTATTATTGGGGTATTAGAATGTTCATTGTTTGTTGTATATAGGATTTCTAAACTTATTATACAATTTAATTATACGAATAAAAAATGATTGAGAAACACAAAATGGAAGATTTCATGTAAGACTATGTCTTTATTAAAAAAAAAATGATACACACAAAGAAGCGATCGAATTCATGCAATAACAATCCTTGTGAAGGCCTTACTGTTGCTTTTAATTTCTTAAGCACGAATACTCATCTGTCTACCTTAACCATTTCTAACCTTGTTTCAGTCAGGATGTCTTCAAATGACGATGTCATAAAATACGACACTACAGTGCGTAAGTTCTTTTCTCTATGAGATGGAAGGAATAATTTCGTTCTGTTTTACACAAATTATCTCACATTATCAGATGATGATAACTTGCAGTTATAGTGGCTTTTACCGTTTTTACCGTTGTAACATTCGTTATAACAGTCCCCATTATTTATTACGACTGTGCAAAAAAAGATGGAACAAAAGTTGCTCAAGTTTGGAAGGTTGCTGCATCAACCATTGAGAGGTTCCTCCAAGAAATTGCAAGAGAGAAGCCAATAAGTTTCACAGCTAATGAACCATGCAGTTTCACAAGAAATTACTCCAAAACATTGGGGGCCGGAGGCTTTGGGATAGTATACGAAGGACAGTTTCGTAATGGGATGAAGATTGCAGTGAAGGTTTTGAATAGGAGTTTAGCCAAAGCAGCCGATCGAGGAGCAATTCATGGCAGAGGTGGGAACAATTGGTCGAACATACCATAGAAATTTGGTTAGACTATATGGTTTTTGCCATGACCAATACATGAACGCCCTTGTGTATATGGAAAATGGATCACTAGACAAATACTTGTTCTATGATAAAAAAGAAATTGAATGGGAAAAGTTGCATGATATTGCAATCGGGACAGCCAGAGGTATCACTTACTTGCACGAAGAATGCCAACATAGAATCATTCACTGTGACATTAAGCCTGGTAACATTCTACTTGATTCAAATTACTTTCCTAAAGTTGCTGATTTTGGACTTGCAAAGCTTTGTAACTGTGATGACACCCACGTTACACTCTCGGGGTATAGGGGGACTCCTGGATACTCAGCACCAGAGTATTTGTTGAAGAATCATTCAATAACACAAAAATGTGATGTTTATAGTTTTGGAATGGTTTTGTTTGAGATAGTTGGGAGGAGGAGGAATACTAATGTTACTCCTTCTGAGAGCCTTGATTGGTTCCCAAAACAAGTTTGGGATGAGTTTGAGAAAAATGAGTTAGATGCAATGACTATGGCTTGTGGAATTGAAGAGAAGGATTGAGAGAAAGCAATAAGAATGTCTATGGTTGCTTTGTGGTGTGTTCAAGATTCACCGGAAGCCAGACCTCCAATGAGTGCTGTGGTTAAGATGTTAGAGGGAGGAGTGGAGATCATGCCACCTACCAAACCATTTAATTACTTGTACGCAATAGGGATGAATGCACTCAAGCCACCGGAAACCAGTGATGATTCTAGCAATTCGACAAGTGATGAAAGCAATTCTTACTGGTACAAGGATGATACTCCAATCATGGCCAAGTATGAAATACAGATAGCTACTAGTTCTTAGTAGAAAAGACCAATCTTTCAAAGTTGTCCCTGCATGAAATCCTTGTCCATCTGTTATAGAAAAATTTGTACACTATACAGTCCTCCACGAGTTGAACCTTACTTTATGTTTACATTACTAACGCTAGTTGTATCTTCATTTGCTTAGCATAAAATATTACTCATATATATGCAAAGATTTTAGCCGATCCCAAAATTTTGGGACTAAGGCTTTGTTTATTGTTGTTGTATATGGTTGGATTTATGGTTAAGTGATTAAATTAAGCTTTTGGGAGAATTGGTAATTTAACATAGTATCAGAGCAGGAGATCCTGAGTTCGATCCCTGTCTTCACTCTACCTCCCATTTAAAATGTTAAATTTCCACTTGTTGGGCTCCACTTATTAAGGGAAAGTTTAGGCCCACAAGTGAGGGGGAGTGTTAGATTTATGGTTAAGTGATTAAATTCACAATTTCCTAATAGCTTAAACTTTTGGGACAATCAGTAATTTAACATATATATACGAAGATTTACTTATATTCATTTTTTTTTCCAAATGGGATGATTGTAGTCCAAATTTTTATATTGGTATATGATGCTCTTGTTTATTTAGAGAACTAGGGTTCAAATTTCGCTTCTTTAACTATTGAATTATAAAAGAAAAATAAATGGTCACGAACACTTCATTTAGGGTGTCATACCCGTGTCGCATCCGTGTCATATATATGTCATACCAGTATCATACATGCCATCTTATGCTATAATTTTTCAAAAATTACTCATGTCACCTTATTGTACTTGTGTCTGTGCTTCCTAAAATGAAATTCTTCAGACCTTGATTTAGAAGATTCAAAAAACTTTCGGTGTGTGCAAAGACTACTATGTTTTGGTTTGCAAGGAGGTAGGGATTCAACAAAAGCAAAGAAAATTGAGGTTCATTGTACTTTCATGACAAAATGGTATTTCACAACCCTAAGCCATGGCCTTCCTAATTTGCTTTGTTCTTCTGCCTTCTGCATTCTTGGTACATTTTCATTTGGATTCTTATTTTCTCCTTCTCAAATTCTTCACACTATCCCGCTAGCTCTTCTTCTTAGGTTTCCCCTTAGTTTACATTCTCGGCAGTTTTGTCATGTTTAAGGGCATCTCAACTGTTCTCCTAAACTTTCACCCCTTGCTTGAAGTGGGCTTGTCCCTCTTCGGCCTTATAAAGTCTTTAGCTGTTCACATAATTGCCACCTTGCAGACGCTACATAATAGCCAAAATCCAAATTTGAGCCTTAAGTCCTCACCAAAGTTGGTGGATAGTCAATTTAATAGACATCAAAACAACTTTTGGATGCAAGGACAAAATCAGAATGCTACCTAACTATTGATCCAAATTTCGAATGTCAAAAATTACCTTAAAACTAGTTATAGGCCCGTGCGTTGCACGGTTTTATGAAAAAGCTTATAAAATAAATGTATAAATAATTATATATTTTAATAGATTAAAGATAAAAGAAAAAATTATCAAGTGTAAATAATTATCTCACTAAAATAAGGGGTAAGATTTCTTCCTAAAACTAAATTAAATTGATAATTCCAAATTGAATTTTAAATTGATAATTATTTAAAAAAAGTACTAAACAATTGATAAATCTAAAATTAATATAATCTTGATAATATTATAAATTAAAATTAAAGTTGATAATTCAAGAATACACGTGTAGAACATCTTGATAATTTGATGTAACATAAAAATCAAATAAGAAAATTGTTAAAATTAATCTATTAATTCTAACCATATTTATTCATTAATTCTAAGACCCTAACCCTAAGCATATAAATTAGATCAAAGCTAAGAAAATTAGTTTAAACAAAAGGCAATCAATACACAAAATCTAATCAATTTAATAAAAACAAAAAACAAAAAAATATATGAAGAAATAGCCTTTAGAAACTTGAAAATGTTTTCGAATGTTTTGAATTCATTAATTAAAATCAGATGAAGACAAAAAAACCAATAATAACACTAAAGAAAATAAACAAAATGAAAATAATAATAATAAAAGAAGAAAGAATGCATACCTGCATTGTCATTGGATTTATGCATTCACATATTGAAATAAGTTTCACTCCAAAAAGGATATATAGGGTTATATATATTGGTGGAGTTCCATTTGAAATATAATTCATTGAAATCTTATTGAAATTAAAGATATCTAATCAATGTGTTTGTTTTTATCCCATAAAAATTGGAATTAAAAAAAAAGTCATATGAATAGAAAAAAAAAAAAAAAAAAAGAGTTGATTCAACATAACATAACATATAAAAAATTAAAAATTAAAACTTTTTTTAAAAAAAAAAAGAGAGAAAGAGAATGTGGTTGATAGCTGTGGGGGTAAGGGTCCAAATTGGTGGACTAAACTTTGGGCTTTATTCGAGGACGAGGATGTGTCCGAGAGGAAGCAAATGATTGAGAAAGGTTCCAAAGGTGAAAATCAAGCAAGAAAGGAGCAGAGGGGTACAGTCCGAGGAGAACCTTCTTCTCGGATATATCGAATATCGGACAAGCCCATATGTGGGTAATTCAGGTAACCTTCCAGATAGCTCCAGCGGTCAGGATGAACTTTAAGCACCTACAAAGGCGATAATAACGAAGAAATATCTGAAAGGAAAGCTGCTACCACCGCATTAAATACACTGCATCAACTTTTCTGGCCGCATTTATATGGAGAACACCCCTGAACAATGCAGTATCAACCATCATCATTCACAGAGAGCCAAAGAAGATGCCTGATGAGACACATACTCAAGTGAAAGCTTAGATGATTAACAAGTGTACGATCAAGATGATCTAAGAAGAATCTATATAATGTAAAAAAAACCTCCCATAAGGAGGGGATCGGAGAAAAATAGAAAAAGTAGAAAAAGAAAAATTTACTGTAGCTCTAAGAGTGATACATGCTTTTCAGACAATAATTTACCTCCTCGGATATCAGTTTCTTCACGTTTCAAGTGTGTGTTTGTACGAGTTCACCTTTTAAAATCTTGATTAACTGTTGTTTTGTTCATAAACAGCCTAGTTTCTTTACCCACTCTCTACAAATTCATTGTATTGGATTTATTGGGCTCACATCCCATATCCTTTGGACCTGGGCCCCAAATTGAGACCCTACAATAGCTATAAGGAATTTTGATATATATATATTAAATGTCATCAATGTAGAAATTATCAAATTAATAGAGATATATACTATTTTTTTGGAATAGATAGATATTATTAAATCATTGGATATATAAATTGTTTCTTGGGACAGATTTATGTTAATCACCTCTTGAAGAATTTGGATTGTGCTTATCCCTTAATAATCAAGTTTTGTAGCTTGATATTCTGATAAAATAATATTAATTTAATAATATTAAAATTTAGAAAATTTAGATGATAAATATTAACTAAATTAAATTTTTGAATGTTAAATATTATCCCCTAATTTAAGAATTATATCCTAACAAATAAAAAAATAATGTTAATTAGATGATAAATATTATCTGTGGGGCCAGAGAATTTGGCATCCCCTGCCCATTCCATATCAGGCCCAAGGCCCATGCCGAGGAGGATGAAACGCCTGAGGATGAGGTGCGAAGGTCCAAACTGTCCAGGAACCTTGCCGAGAATGACCCTGTCCTCGGCAAACCGAGACCATAGGATGAGGAAGTTGTGGACCAGTAAAGGAAGCCTTTCAGGGCATCCAAGGAGGAAGAACAAGTACAACACGTCAGCTGTGGGAGCATGGTGGAAGAGCTAGTCCAGGATGAACTGTCACCTCTACATTAAATGCGCACAACCAATGTCCTGGCCGCATTAATGAGGAAATGACCCCTAGGCAATGTCTCCTCGGTTATTGCGACTCACAGGAGGTCTGGTAAAGTGGCTGATGGGACGGGTTGTCAGAGGGGAGCATGGATGATCAACAAGTGGAGGAAAAGGATCGTGGGGGTGGGAGGACTATATAAGGTGGGAGAACCAGATTGAGAGGGGGGATGGATCCCCATGGAAGAAGGGCGACTAACAAGCTCCTCGGACCGGGCCGAGAACAAATTCTTAAGGATGGCTTCGGTTCGCCGGCGTTCGACGGTGTAAAACACTGCAATTGCCCATTGTCCGCTTGCTAGGGCCTAGTTCTTAGACCCACTCTCTACAAATTCATTGTATTGGGCTAGCTGGGCTTGAGTCCATTCACTCAACAGTAGAAATATTCAAACCCAGTCCCTACATTATCTAAATTAAATTTTTGTATATTAAATATTATCCCTTAATTTAAGAAATATATCTTAACAAATAAAAAAATAATGTTAATCTAATTTTATTTAATGATAAGAATGAATTAGAGTCCTGATAATATACTATTCATTTTTAGTTCTTTAAAAATCTAAAAATTTAATAAATTTTTTGCAATTTGGTGAAGCCATGTGGCACAACTATGGCGTTTAAGCCCAACTTTTATTAAATATAATATGATGTTAAGGGTGTAAATTACAACTTAATCTTTTAAATATTTAAACTAGATAAACTCTTTTTTATTGTTTTTTGAAAACAGAAAAACCGTTTTTAAAAGTATCATTTCTAACAAAATGCACCATTTTGAAAAGACGAAGAGACAATCTTCATCTTGGACCCTTGGTTGTACTTGTATATCCCTTGTTTGGACATAAATGACCTAAACTGAAAAAACAGAATAAACATAAACATAAACAAAGGGCCATCATTTGTAGTTGTATTATGAGATCTTTATTGTTGTTTGGTCGATCATTTGTCCGTTACACAACTATTTTTTTCCCCATTTCAAAAATCCAAACCAATCATATTCCGACACGTCATCAAGTTTAGTGTGCTCAAGTACCTAAAATAATTGAGAAAAGCTATGTTTACAATATTTTTACAACATTTTCACAACAAATCCTAAGTAGCAAGTTGTTACTGGTTGTTATTATTGGGGTAAAAAAGTAATTTTAGTGGTAAGTTCAAATTTGAACCAATAACAACTAACCACCTATGATTTGTTGTAAAAATGTTGTGGACGTAGTACTTCTCAAAATAATTACAATTCCCTCATAAGAAAAAAATAAAATAAAAAGCTACAAAACTCAAACGGCTTTCAATTTCAATTTTATAAAATCCGCAGTCTCTCACTTTTTTCCTCATTTTTTTTTGGCGTAAATGCACTTTTGATCCCTATATTTTGGGGTCATTTCTATTTTAGTCCCTATATTTCTATTTTACCACTTTTAGTCCCGAAAATGAAAAATGCGTTCCATTTTGGTCCTTACCGTTAGCCCACTAACGGAAATTGCTTATGTAGCAAACTGAGTGCACTACTGGCATATTAAAAGCTAACGTGACCATTAATAAAATAATAATAAATTTTAATTGGCATTTAAAAAACTGTCATGTCAGCTTATAAATATAAAAAAATTTATCCAATCAATTTTAACAAAATAAAAAAGGAAAAAAACAAAATTGAAAACGATAAAATGGATAAATTCAGATTTAATTCATTTTCAACAAGAACACAATCACATATTTAAATATCAACACAAAAATATAAGAGCACAAACCCAGAACCAAACACAAAAAATACAAACTCAAATTTAAACATTAACACAAGATCGCAAACACAAATAACACATTAACCCAGAAAATCATACAAACCCATCAAGAGCACACAAGAGCACAAACCCAAAAAATTCATACAAACCCAGAAATAAAACACTAGAAAAATCATAAAAGAATTTTGTACAAAACAAAATCAATCCATATATATACACAAACCAAATTATCCAAAAGAAAAAATAGATTTAACACTACTAGTCATACAAGAATGTTATGCTAGTGTTAGAGAGATGAAATTCCGTGAGCGTGGAAATTACATGGATTGAGTTTCTTTAGAAAATGTAAGGAATGAAAACCCAATGGTTTGGCAATCTAAAGTCTATTAACCTATGTACCCTTTCATAAAGAGCTGCACTTTTTTTGAAAGATTGTGACCATATAGCTGTGGACGCCGGATTCATCGGGTTTTCCCATTTTTTGAGAGGAACCCATGACTTCCATACTGAAGGGTGCATTGTTTCCTCTCAAAACCCAGATCAACAAGGTGAAAACCCTGATCAACAAAAATCATAACTCACAAACACAAAGACATGCCCACAATTACAAAGACAAAATTTCGGAACCCAAACCCAAAACTCAACCCAATTTTTTTCAACAATTACATAGAGACAAAACTCGAAGACATTCAACAATTACACAAAGACAAAACTCAAACCTAGATTTTTTGGCCCCAAACACAAAACTCAACCCAGATTTTCTTATGCTTTCTAAGAAACCAAATACAAAACTCATAACTCAAATCCCAAATCGATGGACAAAACCCAAGATCTGAAACCACAAATAACCATGAATTTAGAGAGAGAGAGAGCTGGGTTTTTGGCCATGGGTTTAGAGAGAGAGAGAGAGTTGGGCTTTCGGCCAAGGTTGAAAGAGAGAGGGCTGAGTTTTTTACTAGAAAGAGTTGGGTTTTTGGCCAAGGTTTAAAGAGAAAGAGAAAGCTAGGTTTTCGGCCATGAATTTAGAGAGAGAGAGAGAGAGTTGGGATTTCAGCCATGGATTTAGAGAGAGAGAGCTCACCTTCATTCAGCCCCTTCAGCTGAAACCACCTTTAGTCACCTCCGCCTTCACCCAAAACCCACCTTCAATCACCTCTACCTTTACCTTAAGCTTGGAGACTTTTGTAGAAAGAGATAGCTTGGAGAAAGAGCTTGAGATTTTCACAGAGAGAGAGCTTGGAGATTTTGTTTGAGATTTTAAGATTTAATAACTTTTATGTTGTGTTTGGTTGCCGAGAAAGTTTAATAGAAATTGATAAAGTAATATTGATAATTTTTTTTCTTTTTTGTAATTTTTGTAATTTTTAAAATTGATAAATTTATTTTAATATTATTTTAATGGATACATGGATGCTGATGTGGCATTTTTAATATTATTATAATGGACACCTTAGTATTTACTGTGCCAACAGTGCACTCCGTTTGTCATGTAGGATATTTATGTTAAGTGAGTGACCGTAAGGACTAAAATGACACGTGTTTTTCATTTTAGGGATTAAAAGTAGTAAAATAGAAATGTAGAGACTAAAATAGAAATAACCTCAAAATATAAGGACCAAAAGTGCATTTACTCTTTTTTTTTTCTCTAACACACAATTACACACAAACAACAAGCACAACAAAACAAAATGAACTCTCTCTCTCTCTCTCTCTCTCTCTCTTTCACACACACACACAAAAACTAACTGCTTTTTCTCCTGTGTCTCTTCGTTTTCAAATCACTATGTCCACCGTGGGTTCCAGTTAGCTCAATTGGTAAAGTCTCTGATGGTTGTATAAGAGATCTGGGGTTTAATCTCTGCCTACACCAAAAACTGATTGATGTCTTGGTCTGATGATAAAGAGCTATCATCAGGAGCGGACGCCATGGGTTGAAACTCTCTCTCAAAAAAAAAATCACTATGTCCACCATTTTTAGATCTCGCCAAGCCATCGAGCCCCAATTGGGAGGCAAAATGGTTCGACCAAGACAAGCCGCAAGTGCGAGGGCTCCGTACGAGCGGCCAAGACTGGCCAACCCGGACCATGAAAACTCTAATTGGCTCTCTAGGCTCATCTACTCTCCTACTCGTACAATCACTACTAGTGTTGGAAAGCTATTGAAAAATGTTTTCTTCCCCGAATGTTCTTCGTTTGAGTCCGAGTCCTCTTTTGCATCGTCTTCCGCTGACGATTCTAGCTCTTGTATGTGTATTTTTCTCTATACTGTAATTTTATCTACGGTACAAGCAATTAGGTTTTTTTTTAGGGTTTCAGGTTGTGGTTAATGTAATGAAAATGGTTATTAACTTCTTAATGTGATTGCTATTGTTATTTTATGGATATAAAATGCTTAGGAAATGTTGTATATAAAGCAAAGAACTGACTATCTTAGTGTTATGTTAGATGCGTAATGGTTAGTTACTCATATTTTTTCTGTAAAGACGGAGAATTGAATTTGATTTTTGATTATATTTACTACGGTGATCTTGTTAACTAAATAGGAGGTGGCATTGGTAGGTTGAAGACGCTAAAGTTAGGAATGGGTAAAGATGGTGGTTGAATAAGGATGGTATGATATGACCAGCAATATTGCACGCGCGGAGTGTATGCTTGCTTGGGTTGATATTTGAAATCAAGGGTTTTATTTGGGTTTTTTATATGAAGAATAGCTATAGAGATAATGAGCTTAATTGCATTCTTTTCACGCCTTGAGTTGGTCTCGTTAGGTTTTACTGTTTTAGTCACTGGAGAATTGATGGGGTGTCTAAAGTGTCCATGGTGTAGAAAAAGCTTACTAGTATAAAATTGTGAGCCACACGATCTTCTCACGCTCGTAATGATACCTGCGCAACCAAAGAGAGAAGACCTAACAGAGAGCACCGGTGTGGTACCGACCGAATACCCTCCGAAGGTTCAGTTAGATTTATTCTCTCAACTCTAGAGTGCTAGAGAAGGGGTAAATTATGCGTACCTTGATTTGTGAGGGTATTGGAGCTTTTATAGTAGTAGAGGGTTAACCTCTCTTCCTTGGTGTAGAAGTATTTTCCTTATAGGAATCCTCTTGAGTAGTCCAAACGTGGTGAGCAAGACATTTCCTTATGGAGAAGATCTTCCTCAATGCGCATATCTTCCGGAATCCTCCTTCTGTCGGAATTCCATTTATACTAGGATTCTGTGATGGCCAAGCGTGGGCTGCAAGCGTTTTCCATCTAGGGTTTCTTGGAGACCATAAGATGATAAGTTGGATGCCACACAGGTGCTTGACCCGTCCATGTCGAGTCCGTCCATATGGGATCCGTCCACATCAGTCTTACTTGCCCAGACCCGTCCAGTCCACATAGTCCGATCCGTCATGTATAATTCTTCCTCTTCAGTTGCCCCCTTCACCCTGAGGGTCCGTGATATTTGGACGGACCCATGGGGTGACGGTTTGATAGGGACTCTGTGAATTGTGCATGACCCTGACAGTCTTATCCAAAAATCATTTATAACATATGACACGTGTCATCTTTCTAATGGTTCTTTTCTCGGATCGAGACGTCGCTTCATCTTCCGTGCACTTCCTCTATAAATATCACACTTTTCTTCTCTCATTTCTCTACTTTCCGCTGAAACAAATTGTCAGAGCGCATCCGTCATCCTTATCAGAGACCACTCCGTTCAGTTGTTATATCCATCATCAATGCCCTTCCTCCATTCACTTACTGACTTGGTAAGTACTCTCTCTTTTTCACAAGTCTCTTTTTACTTTCAGATATACTCTTTTTATTTTCCTAGACTTTATACCCCCATCACCCCTTCTAGACCCGTCAGAGTCTTAGGTTTTGTCGTCACTTGTAGGCAATGTCTAGTGCGTCAAGTAACCAGTCAGTTGTCCATGACAGGGCGGATTATGAGGAAGTATACTCATCAGGTCATAAAGACCAAGAGAGTCCAAGCGAAGATAGGAGTCCGTCTGCCTCTTCCCCATCCTCAACAAATGAGGATATGGATATGGTTGACCTAGAGGAGGGTTCTGATGATGGAAAGGAACAACCAATAAGGTCCATCTAGGTACTGATGGGCTTAGGGAGTTTATCATGCTACCGAAGTGGACGGTGAATGATTTTAGGTCCACCATTAAGGAGAAACACTTCAACACTCTTAGTGCCAATTACCAAATTCCAGATAACATCCCCAACCATCTACCCTATAAGTTAGAGAAGTGCTACTATGAAGAGGTAAAAGGTGTCAGGGTGTACGAACAGATGCTGAAAGCAGGACTTAGGTTTCCACTAAGTTCCCTTCACCGTGAGCTTCTCAAATACCTGGGCTTGTCCATCAACCAAGTATCCCCAAATGCCTAGAGGGTCATCATAGCCATGGAGATCCTGTACTGTGCTATGTCAAATGGTGCTAGGAGGTTGACGATGCGAAAATTCCTTCACTGCTACCGTCTAGATGAAATAGACAAATCAAGGGGGATGTATAGCTTTGTGCCTAGGAGTTCGTTGTTGAAGGTTATATTTGAAACCCCAGACTCCAATAAGGACTGGAAGAGCCATTATTTCTTCCTAGAGGGTGACAGGTGTATGTGTCATCCAAGGGACACGGAACATATGCCCGTCGACACGACTTGGGGCATATTGCCTCCGTCCGGTATGCACCCGTCCTAGTGTGCGAACCATTTACATAACCATTCAGTTTATTATAATTTCTTCAATACTTTTAACCGTCTTCTTCTTTGTAGTTCGACGGTGTCCACAAATTGAACTTGAGGAGTTCAGCTTTCTTGAGAGAATTTTTGCCAAGTCTAAGCCAGAGGAAAGGACTTGGGTCAAACTAGTCACACTTGATACCATCCATTGGTATTATGACGGTCCTGAACCAACGCCAGTAGCCATCAGATACGACGCCAGAATTTGCCAACGTAAATTCATCGTCCTCATTCTGTTTGAACGGTTTTAATTTTTATCTTAGTAATTAACTTCATCTATCCACCTCTACAAAAATGGACGACGCTAAGAGGAGGGTAATGATTAAGGCACAAGCTGCCAAGAAAAAGGATACCGGCAATGTGGATCCCAAGGGGACGGGCTTAAGCAACCCGTCCGCAAAAAGGAAGGAGCTGTCCAAAGGGGACCGTCCTCCCAAGAAACCCAAGGTCCCTTTGAAGCCCGTTGTAGGGTTAAG
Organism: Quercus ilex subsp. ballota; assembly: GCA_032727855.1. NCBI lineage: Eukaryota > Viridiplantae > Streptophyta > Magnoliopsida > Fagales > Fagaceae > Quercus > Quercus ilex. The sequence goes on from CM064919.1 coordinate 24,423,276, forward strand.
GGCTGAGGGTGTAAAGACGGTCACCCTAGCGAAGCATAGGGCTGGCAAAGGTCTTATGAAGGCTCCATCCACTAATCAGAAGAAGCCACCCGTCCTCCTCCGGGAAGACTCCAAACATGCCTTGGAGAGGCTTTCGTCCATCGTAACTCCTGAAAATTATGAGGACTTATGCAATCATTCGATGGAGGCTATGGGGGAGACGAGACTTTTTAGCATTGCCCAGGTAATTTTCCTGTCATCTTTTCATTCGTCCTTATCTCTTTGTTTGAAACTAATTCATACCCGTTTTTCAGGCTATGGTTATGATGAAAGGGTTAATGGGACTGTGTCTAAATCATGAGCCGACGTTGGGCCGTATACGTGAGAAGGCAAGGTTGACAGAGGATGAGCTGATCAAACTGAAGGCTTGGAAGGTGATCCAGGAGAAGAAACTCAAAATGGCGGAAGAAGCTAGGGACGAGTATTACAAGCTAACGGAGGAACTGAAGAAGGTCCTGTAAGATAAGGATAAAGAGATCCGTCTAGCGAAGGAAGTTGTAGTACGAGAGTACCGTGATTCTGACGCCCTTTTGTTAGAGCTTGGAGTCTCATATGGTGACGGTTTTGACGATGCCATCCGTCAAGTGAAGGCTTTATATCCAGAGTTGGATTTGTCCACCATCAATATTAATGCCCAGGAGCAAACTTTCGTCCAACCTGTTCAATCTGAGAATACGGATGAGGTTTTTGGTGAGAATGCCCCCGTCAATGATACCCCTAGTGACCGGACTGTTGTTGAAAGCCAAAGTGAACCAAAAGATGGTCAAGCCCGTCACACTGAGGAGGATGAGACCCCTACTGCAGATGTGTAGTTAATTTTTTTTTTTTTTTTTTGAATCCTTGGAGAACATTAAATGTTTTGTCTTAACCGTCGTCTTAAACTTCTCCCCTTCGTGGGTTCTAGCTTAATTATTTTGTTTATTTCACTTTTTATGACTGGATCTTATTTAATTTCACCACTGTGAATGATTCCATCCTTTATGCAGGTTATCATTTCGTGTTAATTAATTAATAATTGGATCCGTCCAGTATGTAAACTATGGGTTCGTTCGATAGACCCGTCCCTCCTATGGACAGGAGTGTGAATAGACCCCGTCCATATTGTGAACTATGTGATTTCTTTAATTAAAGATAGACCCCGTTCACTTTATTTGAATGATGGAACCCGTCCTCTTTATGATAGACACCTATTCATTTTGTGAACTTGATGAACTTGTCGTTTAATAATTGACCCATCTATTTTGTGGACTATAATTTCATCTATTCAATGATAGACCCTGTCCACTTTGTGGACTATATTTTTGTCCACTTAATGATAGACCCCGTCCACTTTGTGGACTATATTTTTGTCTATTCAATGATAGACCCCGTCCATTTTGTGGACTATATTTTTGTCTATTTGATGATAGACTCCGTCCATATTGTGGACTTTTGTAAGAATTTTCATCCTCCTAGGATGATCCGTCCAATTTGTGGACTTTAGTTTATACCCGTCCTCTTTTTGGACTATAAGAATTCAGGTAGAAAAACATAGTTGTGTCGGAATATTCCTCTTATTCATTAGAAAACCATGCGTTTGTAGAAAAGTACCTGCCCCCTTAGGCTTAAAAAGATACATATTGTAGCAAAAAATTGTTTAAGTAAAACTAGTAATTGTGTAGTAAAACTAAATAAACTGGGAAATTGGGAAGCTTCGTTGTTCTTCATATTATATTTACTGGTAGTATTTTCGTAAGTGCTCTGTGTTCCATGGGTGCTGCAGCATTCATCCGTCCAGCGTCTCGAGGTGGTAGGTGCCCTTCCTCTGCCATGATGCGATCCTGTAGGGTCCTTCCTAGTTTGGGCCGAGCTTTCCTTGTGAAGGATCTTTAGTAGCACCCATTACCTTCCGTAGTATAAGATCTCCAACCTGAAAGTCTCTATGCCTGACTTTGGAGTTGTAGTGTTTCGCCATGAGATTCTGATACCGTGCCAACCTTTGCTCCACTGTCGCCCGGACTTCGTCCACCAGGTCGAGCTAAAGGCACATGGCCTCTTTGTTCTTATCTTTGTTGTAGTTCTCCACCCGATAGCTTGTGAGCCCTACTTCTGCTAGGATGACAGCGTCATTTTCGTATGCTAGTCGAAACGGCGTTTCTCTAGTGGGTGTTCTTGATGATCTTAAGCAAAGATCGATTCATGAGTTCGACTTGCCCATTGGCCTGTAGGTGTGCAGGCGACGAGTAGGGATTCTTGATCCCTAGCTCTGAACAGAAGTCCTTAAATGCGCTGTTGTTGAATTGCTTTCCGTTGTCGGAGACAAGCACACAGGGTATCCCGTACTTGCAAATGATATTCCTCCAAACAAAATTTCAAATGTTTTTCTCCGTGATAGTGGCTAGGGCTTTTGCTTCCACCCACTTAGTGAAGTAGTCGATACCAACTACCAGAAACTTTTGTTGCCTAACTACTGTCGGGAAAGGGCCCATGATATCTAGTCCCCATTAAGCGAATGGCCAAGGGGCCGTCATAGGGGTTAGCTCTTCGGACGGTTGCCTGATGAAATTATTGAACCTTTGGCACTTGTCACAGGCCTTGACATAAGCTTGTGCGTCCCTCTTCATTGTAGGCCAATAGTATCCTGCTTGGATCGACTTGTGCACTAATGACTGTGCCTTTGAGTGGTTTTCGCAAATGCCCTCATGGACTTCTCTCATTAAGTAATCCACATCCTCGTGGCTTAAACATCTCAGGTACGGTCGAGAGAATCCTCTTTTGTATAAGATATCTTTTATCAGCACAAATCGTGATGCTTGGACCTTCAACCTCCTATCGGCATCTTTCTTGTCTGGTAACGTGACAGTTCTCAGGTAGGATATCAATGGCATAGTCCAATTGCTTTCAGAATATACTTCCTGCACATTCGTTCCGTCATCAATAAGTGAGGAGACTTGAACAAATGATAGTACCTGTTCAAGGACAAGCATAAATTCTGCTGAGGCAGCTTTTGCTAGACGGTTGGCACATTCGTTTTCCTCGCTTGGGATTTGAACAAATCTGACTTCGAGGCTGCTGATTCGATTCTTCACCTCTTCCACATACCTCTTCATCCTTTCATTCTTGCACTTGTAACCGCCATTAATCTGACTTGTTACCACCTGGGAGTCGCAATGTACAACCACATTTTCAGCACTTGCTGCTTTTGCGAGGTCTAGCCCCGTCACCAATGCTTCATACTCGGCCTCATTGTTGATTGTGGGGAAGTCCAGTCGGATTATGCACTCGATCTTATCCCCCTCCAGGGTTTTGATTACCATACCGACCCCTCTTGCTCGCTTATTGGAAGATCTGTTCGTGTGGATGCTCCACTGTGCAGTAATCTCTACCCCCTTGCCTTCCAATTGAGTAAACTTGGCGATGAAGTCAGCCACAACTTGCCCTTTTATCACAGTTCGCGGGCGGTACTGTATATCAAACTCACTCAGCTCCACTGCCCCTAAAGCCATCTGTCCGGCAGCTTCAGGGCTACTCATGGCTCTTCTTAGCGGCCGATCCGTCAAGACTATGATGGTATGTGCCTTGAAATACGGTTTGAGCCTTCGTACCGCAATTACTAGCGTAAAGGCCAATTTCTCCATCTGGGGGTACCTTTCTTCTGCTGCTCAGAACACCCGGCTTATAAAGTAGATGGGTCTTTGAGATCCATCTTCCTCTCTTACTAAGGCCTTGCTGACTGCTGCTTGCGAAATTGCTAAGTAGAGCTAGAGTTCTTCTCCTGGTTTGGACAGGCTGAGCAATGGCGGAGATGAAAGGTATTTCTTCAAATCTTTAAAGGCCTTCTGGCACTCGTCCGTCCACTCGAATGATTTTCTTAGAGTGCGGAAGAAGGGAAGATATGTGTCTATCGGTGGTTCTAACTCCATTATGGCCCGTATCTTCTCCGAGTTAACCTTTATACCTCTTTGGGATACCATGAAGCTCAAGAATTTCCTCGCCGTCACCCCGAACGCACACTTGTTCGGATTTAGCTTCATGTTATATGACTGGAGGGTGTCGAAGGTCTTCCGGAGGTCGTCTAGGTGATCATCTTCACACAAGCTCTTAACTAACATGTCATCAACATAAACTTGTAAGTTCCTCCCAATGTGGTGCGCAAACATTTTGTTCATAAGTCTCTGGTATGTTGCCCCCGCGTTCTTGAGCCCAAACGGTATCACCTTGTAGCAGAAGAGTCCTTGGCTAGTGACGAAGGAGGTTTTCTCTTAATCAGGCTCCTCCATCTTGATTTGATTGTAGCCCGAAAAGGCATCTATGAAGCTCAGGAGCTGGTGTCTTGCCATCGAGTCTACCAAGGTATCTATTTGAGGAAGTGGGTAGCTGTCTTTCGGGCATGCCCAGTTGAGGTCCGTGAAATTGACACACATTCGCCACTTCCCATTAGTTTTCTTGACCATAACTACGTTTGCTAACCAGTCAGGGTAGTATACTTCTCGAATGAAATCTGCTTCCAGTAGCTTCCTGACTTCTTTTGCTATCGCTTTGTCTCGCTCCTGAGCGAATACTCGCTTTTTCTGTAGGACAGATGAGAATGTGAGGTTCACATTCAACCTATTAACTATGACTAAGGGATTAATCCCAGGCATGTCCTCATGGCTCCACACGAACACGTCTTGATTCTTCCTAAGGAATGCTGTGAGGGCTTGACGTATCGGCTAACTGGCCAACGTCCTCATTCTAGTCATCCGTTCCGGTCTTGATTCTTCAAGGGTTACCTCTTCTAGTTTTTCAACCGGCTCCGCTATGGTCCATTGCCCTTCTATGCACATGGTCTGCTGGTGATTTTCCATCTCTAGCATGGCAATGTAGCATTCGCGTGCGGCCACCTGATTTTCGCACAGCTCCCTTACTCTGTAATCCATAGGGAATTTGATCATCAAATGGTAGGTTGAGGTTACTGCCTTCCATGAGTTGTGGGTTGGTCGTCCTATGATAGCATTGTAAGCTGGCGAACAATCGACCACAAGGAAGGTTACGTCCTTTGTGATCTATTGCGAGTAGTCGCCCACCGTCACGAATAGTGTGATGGCACTGAGGGGGAATACCCGTGTTCCTCCGAATCCAACGAGCGAAGCGTCCATCAGAATCAATCGTTCTCTATCAATCCTCATTTGCTGGAAAGCCGGGTAATAGAGGATATCAGTTGAACTGCCGTTATCAACCAAGATTCGGTGCATATTGTAATCTCCTACTTAAACACTGACCATGAGTGCATCGTCACGTGGGTGGTGAAGACGTCGGGCGTCTTCTTTTGAGAACCTAATGATGGGATAGTCCATTCGCGGTATTTTTGGTGTGGAGCCCGTTAGCTGAATGTTCTGGACCATCCGCAAGTATGTTTTCTTGGCCTTTTTGGATGAACTAGCGGCCGTCGTGCCCCTTACTATCATTCTTATATCCCTTATGGGTGGCCTGAGGCGCTCATTCTCCCGCCGAGGGGCTTGCTCTTACGGCTGGTCCGTCCTCTCCTTGCCGACAAATCTTTGCAATTTTCCTTGTTGTATAAGGGCTTCGATCTATTGCTTCAGGTCGTAACAGTTAGATGTGTCATGGACGTGATCACGATGGAATCGGCAATACCTATCTCTAGGCCTTTTATTAGGATCTCCCTTCAGCTTACCGAGAAAGGTTAAGGCTCATTCGTCCTTGATTTGCATCAAGACCTGGTCGATCGGGGCATTCAGCGGGGTGAAACTCGTGAATTTCCCCGTAGGGGGTTTTGAGCACCTATTTTCCTATTGTTCTCCGATCTTCGCCCTTTTTAGCCCTCTGTCCTGCCTTGTGTCTTCCTGTCTTTCCCTCTTTTTAGGCCCCTCTTCTCGGGCCAGCAATGCATCTTCTGCGTTCATGTATTTGGTTGCCCTGTATAGCACATCCGACATAGTTTTGGGGTCGTTCTTGTATAGGGAAAACAGGAACTTACCCTTTTGCAGTCTGTTTGTGAAGGCAGCCACAAGTATCTTATCATCCGCTTCGTCAATCGAAAGGGCCTCCTTGTTGAAACGGGTGATGTAAGACCGCAATGTCTTGTCTTCTCGTTGCTTGATGTTCATCAAACATGCAGTGGACTTTTTATACCTGTGCCCCCCAATAAAGTGCGAAATGAATTGGGCGCTCAGTTCTTTGAACGTGCTGATGGAGTTGGCGTCAGCCTACTAAACCAAACTCTCGCGGGACCCTTCAACATTGTAGGGAAGGCTTTACACATGATCTTATTTGCTACTCCTTGAAGATGCATCAAGGTCTTGAAAGTCTCTAGGTGATCAAAAGGGTCCTTGGCTTTGTTGCAGCTCTCTATCTGTGACATGCGAAACTTCTGCAGTAGGGGGAAGGAGTTGACGGAGGTGGTGAATGGTGAATCGGTTCGGTGGACCAAATCGTCGAGGTCGCTAAACTCCCGTCCTTTGAGGGCATTCATCATAAGGTCCATCCTTTCCTTCATCAACTGCATCTCTGCGACCATGTAAGAGGGGGCTATATCAAAGTTGAAGGGACGGCTGGTTTCTTGTCGTTCTTCTCGACTCGGGGCGTTGCTGCCTTTAGGCCCCTCTTGGTTCTTCTTTCAACGCTGGTCCCTTCTTGATCTTCTCTTTGGTTATTTGGTGCTGCATTTTTCTGGCGCAGCTATTTTTCCAGGTCATGGTTTTGTTTGGTGAGGCGTTCCACGGCAGCGGCGAGAGTTTGAACTTGTTTCTTAAGTGCAGTCGTGGGTGGTTCCTCTTCTTGAATGTCGTTAGTGGTTGCCATCGAGCGAGTGAGTACCATGTAACTCTTTTGTCCGAAAGCGTTAATATGACTTACAAATCGCAAACGAGATTCCCACAAATGGCACCAACTAAAGATGCCATAAAAATCACCAGTGAGCCACATGATCTTCTCACGCTCGTAACGATACCTGCACAACCAAATAGAGAAGACCTAACAGAGAGCACCAGTGTGGTACCAGCCGAATACCCTCCGAAGGTTAAGTTAGAACTATTCTCTCAACTCTAGAGTGCTAGAGAAGGGGTAAATTATACGTACCTTGATTTGTGAGGGTATTGTGGCTTTTATAGTAGTAGAGGGTTAACCTCTCTTCCTTAATGTAGAAGTCTTTTCCTTATAGGAATCCTGTTAAGTAGTCCAAACGCAGTGAGCAAGACATTTCCTTATGGAGAAGATCTTCCTCAATGTGCATATCTTTCGAAATCCTCATTTTGTCAGAATTCCATTTATACTAGGATTCTGTGATGGCTAAGCGTAGGCCGCAAGGGTTTTCCATCTAGGGTTTCTTGGAGACCATAAGATTATAAGTTGGACGCCACACGGGCGCTTGACCCGTCTGTGTTCAGTCCGTCCATATGGGATCTGTCCACATCAGTCTTACTTGCCCAAACCTGTCCAGTCCACATAGTCTGATCCATCATGTATAACTCTTCCTCTTCAGTTGTCCCCTTCACCCTGAGGGTCCGTGATATCCAGACGGACCCATGGTGACGATTTGATAGGGACTCTGTGAATTGTGCATGACCCTGACAGTCCTATATGAAAATCATTTATGACATATGACACGTGTCATCTTTCTAATGGTTCTTTTCTTGGATCGAGGCGTCGCTTCGTCTTTCGTGCACTTCCTCTATAAATATCACACTCTTCTTCTCTCATTTCTCTACTTTCCGCTGAAACAAATTGTCAGAGTGCATCTGTCATCCTTGTTAGAGACCACTCCGTTCAGTTGTTGTATCCGTCATCAACGCCCTTCCTCCGTTCACTCACTGACTTGGTAAGTACTCTCTCTTTATCACAAGTCTCTTTTTACTTTCAGATATACTGTTTTTATTTTCCTAGACTTTATACCCCCGTCACCCCTTCTAGACCCGTCAGAGTCTTAGGTTTTGTCGTCACGTATAGGCAATGTCTAGTGCGTCAAGTAACCAGTCAGTTGTCCGTCACGTGTAGGCAATATGTCTAGTGCGTCGTAGGTATTGCGGGTCTCATGAACAGTGCATGAGACCCACTGTTTAAAATGCAAATGCAGACGTGGTTGGATTTCAGCTGTATCCAAACTCACACTTAGTGTGCGTTTGGATTGGGATGGAAAATTAAAATTATTTTACTATTAAACTTATTTTTGCTACTATTCATAGGCCTCATTGCACTTTTTGGTATTATTCATGGGCTCACTATACTATTTCAACTAACTTTTACCTTTATCTATAGTACTTTCAGTAATAAGTTTTCAGTTTCAGCAAAATAAGCAGTATCCAAACACACCCTTAATTTGAAAAATGCTAAAGTTACATCAGCAGTTTGTAAAAATGTTGTAAAATAGTTTGTGTATATAATATTACTCTTTTTTTTAAATGGTAGAATAAGTAGTTTCATATACAAACCAATTATAATAAAAGCCTTTTAATAAAACTAGAATTATTAAATATTTTTTTTTAATAAATTAAGTTTGATGTTTTCTACACTAACGTTTACTCAGTTCTCAGGCATTAAAAATCAAAAGTACAAAATTATAGAAATGTTTTTCTTTAATTTTCCTATATTTTCATGGCAACCAAACGTAGCATGATACACGTATATCAATTTTATATTTTTTGTTTTAGGTGTTATTCAGTTGAGTTTTATTATTTTTAACTCTGTTTAATCTTTATTTAATTTTTTAGATGAATATACATAATTAGAAACAAATTAGATCATTTTCTCAAAAAAGAAGAAGAAACAAATTAGATCCATAAATTTTCACTCTATTGGCAATGTTGTTATATATGTAGGTATATACATGGATAGGTTATAATAATAATGTTTGAGTTTGGAGAATATTATTTCATAAAGTGAAAATTCAAGTTCTTGAATTTTTTAAGTGAAAATTCAAAATTTAGTATTTTCGATCAGTCGAATCTTTAGCTCGATCGATCGAAATGGTAAGAAAATAATCTTGGAGTCTCTGGATGATTCGATCACTATTCGATTTCTGTTCGATAGATCGAAAAAAAGCATTCGATCGATCGAAAGGAACTCTGAATCTATCAAAACTCGAAAAAACTGAATTTTCTACAAAATTTTCTGGTGACTGTTCAGAAAGGTTGAAGAGGTTTCAAGCCATGTGAATGGTTTTATGAAACATTTTAACTCTCGATACGTCACTTTTGATGAAATATAATCCTATGCGTATAAATAGAGGTTTATGTTCACTTGAAAAATAATTAACTCTACAAAATAGTAAGTTAGAGAGAAACACAAGAAATCTTGTGGTTATTCTCCAAAATTGCTATATGTAGAACTCAACAACTTGATTATATCCTCGGAAAAAATTTGCGATAACTCTTTAGCAACAAGTGTGTGGGGGCAAATATTGTCTAAGGATAATAATTTTGTACCTCTAAGTTATCTATTTCTGTTTGTCTTTAGTGTTATCCTTATTCTTCCTTTATTACTTTGTGTATTTTTCCAACAAATGTTTCTTATGAAAAGTCCAATTATTTATTTAGTTGTCAACCTCATGAAAAATTCAAACAAGTAATTATTTCACATTTTTTTGGGTCAAGCATGAGAACAATCAAAGTTGCCATTTTTTTTTTCTTTTTTAGTTTCAACTGCTATCTTCATCAATTTCATCCCCTTTGTTATGTTTTTAGAAGAACATGTCCTGACGTGATTTCAAGATAGATATATCAAACTGACAATTTTGGAGAACAGGGAAGTAGGAGTAAAAATGGAGGTAAAATTTACTGCTTTTATATCTTTATACTTTTAAACATTGTGCAAAAAGGTTTCCAAAGTATTTATCATGAAATCGTGCTTAAAATTGAAGTACTAGCCCATCAAAAGTGCTTCACAAATGTGATGAGGCTTTTTTTTTTTTTTTTTTTTTTGGTTCAGTATTATAATTTTTCACTTATTTCAATTTGATATTTACAATTTTTCTACAAAAATTGTGCATATAAAACTACTAATACGGCCAAAACTATTATAAGTTGGTTTTAAAAATGAACACCAAGGTAGCATTGAAATCATATGTTCTTGTGTGAATTTTTTTCATTTTCTACTCACCATCAATTTCCACTAAAGACACCTCTAATAAATACTCATTAAATCAGGAAAGAAATTAAAAAAAAAAAAATCATTCCAACAAAGATATAAGGGACTTGTCATAAAATAAAAATAAAGAAATTATTGAGAAAAGTTAGCTTTAAGAGAGAGAGAGAGTAACAATTAGATAGTGTTGATGCCCATTTTTGCAAATCTGTATCCAAAAGCCCATGAGGAAGAAAGCCCAATAAGAAGCAAGACTCAAAAGCTCATACAGAGCAAAGCCCAATGAATGCAGAATACAGATCTACCACATTTCTTTGGAGCAGAATACAAATTTGCAACAGAATACAGATCTGCCACAAAATACAGTTCTTCACCAAAATGGCTTTGGCAGATGCAAATTGGGCCCAAGACCCTTTTGATCCAATCAACATTATTTGGCCCACAAAGGCCCAAATCTTTTTGTATAAAAGGATAGGTGTGAAAACTAATATGAAGGAACACGATGAAAAGAAACAAAGAACAGCAAGAAGTGTTAGCAGCAGGAATTGCGTGAAGGAAAGAAAAGTCAAACCAAAAGAAATGACAAACACAGTAGGAAACACATTAAGAAATAAGATAGAGACACACAGCAGAACGAAACAAAACTAATCTGCTACGACAAAAATGGCGTGGGAACGAAAGAAGACAAAAACAGAAAATAGTGGAGCAAGCACATAAGGGCCGGAGGTGAGCCCACGGTCAAGGGGATTCAGAGGGTATGGTTTGGTGGTGGGGGGAAAAGGGATCTATATTTGGTTTCCAGTCATAACTTCTTTTGGGAATGTACCCTGCTGGGATGGTATCTTACCCAAAAGAGGTAGTAGATGGTTGGGGCTATTTGATGCATGCCATAGAGGTAGGTGGTGAGGTAATCCAATCCTTATCCATTTGAACCTAGAGGTAGAGGTTTACAGCAAGAACAAACAAAAGGAAATTTTGTCATGAAATGAGTAGTGGTGCAACAAATGTATTCTGAGCAGAGGTAGTGGCCGGGCAACTAATGGGTTGGTGGGCAATCCTGAAGGAATGTCCACAACAAGCCAAAAACAGTTGATGAAGCCCTGGGGTAAAAAGGAGAAATCACATTGAATCAGTTCACTATAAAAGGAAGAGGTAACCATAGATTAAACGGAGGAAGTACCTAAGGGAGGAACCTATAGTAAGAGAGTAATAAGCACCTAAGGGAGGCACTTAGAGGGGGAGGCACCCAAAGAGAGGGACCCAAGAAAAAGAGAAGCACCTAAAGGGGGAACCCATGGTAAGAGAGCAGTAAGCACCTAAGGAAGGCACTTAGAGAGAAAAAGAGAGAGAGGCACCTAGAGAGAGGGACCCAAGAAAATGAAAGACCAAAGGGGGAACAACCCACGGCAAAAGAGTAGTAAGAAACTAAGAGTAAAAAGAACGAAGAGAAAGAAAGAAAGAAAGAAAGTGGTAAAAAGAAGAGAGAACATTGCAGGAATAGGGGTATGCATCAATAGACCATCTTTTTTCCCCCTCTTAGCAAACCCACTTTGTGAAGTCCCCAAAAAGTAGTAGTCAGTAGCCATTTAGGCCTATTCTCCAAAATGCACAACTTTGATGGCAAAAACCTATGATAAAATTGTTCAAGTTAGAATTTGAGTTCCTTTTTGGTTTACTTATTCTATGGAAAAATTCAATATTTGATTTTCGATTGCAAATATATTTGATTTCATTCGTTAGAACTTATATCTGCTGTAGCGCTTTTTTATCACGTTTGCTACATCAGTTATCCTACTGTGGTATCTTTATTTGCTGTACTAATTATTCTGCTATAGTACGTTTTTATTATTTTACTATGTTAACTATTATACTAGCTAAACCTTTTTTGCTGAAACTTTCTTATTTCTTTGTTATTGCATGTTTTACTTTTGACACAAACTAATCATTATTTTGCCATAAGTATATATACATATACATTGTAGCTCATGTTCTGCAACATACATTTTATATATGTATATGTGAATACGTATAAGTACATATACGAATATATGTATGTATATATTTGAGAATATACTAACCCATGTAAACTAACATTTGCTTGATGGGTATTTTCTTTGGGTCTTAGATATTTTTATGTGCAGGAAGTAGAAAAGTATTTATGCATTAAAAAATGAAGAGTAATCATTCACGTTGCAGAAAAGTGCAGAAAGTTTTACTGCACAGCAGAAGCTTTTATTGCACAACAGAAAGCTTTGCTATGCAACAAAAAGTTTTACTGCATAGCAAAAAAGTCAGTCTTGTGGCAGAAATTGGAGAAAAGTTCCTTCTGCAGCTAACACAGAGGATTAGACCACTTTGCAGCGTCTTCTCTTGGACTTTGGACTTAACGTTTGCGCACAAATTGGCAGCGGTAGAATGGTACTTTGGAGCCCATTCTGTGGAGTACCAAGCCCAACTTCCCTCTTAGAAAAAGCCTAGACTAAGCGTTGTCCAATAACATCAAGATGCGTATCTAAGGTACAATAAACGTAAAAAGAACCCTCGACAGATAGCAAGGGAGATTCATAAGCATGTATCAATTCCTAAACATTGTTTTGTTTTCTACTTTAAATTTGGTTCAGGCATTTATTCAAACAGTTTGAGAGAGGAGCTAACACAAGATTCCTAACATGTGAAATATGAAATCAATAGAAACTTAAGATTTTGTAGAGATTGTTTGAAATTTGGAATTTAATTTAGGAGAGCAATTTGTGTTCCACTGTGCGCTTTCATTTTGTGATAGTTGAAGAAGATACAGAGCCCCTTTTTCACAAAAAGTTTGTACTTAAGTTCTAAGAGATGCTCAATTCACAACTACATAAGACGAAGGGAATATTTGTGGAATATATCAATGAATTGAATATAGTCATCTCGAAATGACAATTGAAAAATTGACATTCAATAGAAAAAAAGAAAAATAAAACTAAGATTTTTGCAATGAAAAGTCAGGCCTTAGAAGTTGTAGTTTCATCGAGTAGTTATTTTTGTTTGGGGAGACAAATAACTACACTCTCTATGCTCCAAGTATCTACCGTTAATAAAAATTTAGATAAATTATACTAGCCTCATTACACGCGTTCCACATGTACGATGAGGTTCTTTTTTTATTTTGAGTTTAATGTAATTTTTCAATTTGAATTTATCTATTGTTAGTGAAGTTACATAGAAAGAAATTTTGAAGAAACTAAAATTTAAGATTTGAAATGGAATAAACTGCTAGTTTAGTATGTGCTAATTTTTAAGAAAAAATGTATTAAACATGCACGAGATATATTTAAATAGAGAATGTACTTATTTTTAGAAGGAAAAAAAAAAGTTTCTTTATGATTAAAGTTGTATGTCATAATTTCACCAGTGAGTCAGTGACTCATTATATAATACATTTGTATCATCAATATTGTTTACATTAAAATAATATATTTTATAATATTTTGTTGTTGACAAAAACTATGACTTATTCATCATGTAACTTAAAGTAACTTTTAATATTTAATTTTTAGTATCTATTTAATATTAAATCCTAATTATGTTTTTCTTTTATTTTTTATAATTTACATATTATTCTAAATTTAACCATTTATTGCAAGCCACGGGTATTTGGGCTTGTAGACTTAGAATTGTTGAAATTAAATTATACTCAGTCTAAAGTCTAAACTAGTGTGCTGTCCTACTCCATGTGAAGTAATAATATGGAATTCAAATTCAAATTGATATTAAACGGGAAGCTATCTCGGTTAAGGAACAGCTAGGGTAGAAAGTGCTAGACAGTTTCTTAACCGAGATTATTATCAAAAAAATCTCGGTGTTCCTAAAAGAAAAAGACAAAAAAAAGAAGAAAAGAATAAGGTGTTGTTTGGATTTACGGAAACTCAGTTAACAAAACTGAGTTTTGTTAACTCATATCTCAAAATCCGTGGGCCCCACATGTATAAAGTTTGTTTGGCTTTTTTTCCGGATGTTAACTCAGTTAACAAATTTGAAATTTTTGGGATATGAGTTATCAGTTTTGGAAACTCCTCCAAGTTGTTTTCTATTTTTTTGAGTTTTGAGTTTTGTTAACTCAGTGGCAATATGTGTAATTATGGAGCTGTTTTTGGGTCCCACAGCAGTGTTACATCAAATCACAGCAGACCCACTTTCACTCCAACGGTACTTTGTGTTTACTTTCCCAACTACCTTGAGCCCTTCACTACTTCACTACTTTTCATCACTTGCATTTTCCTTCTCCCAAACCCACAGCACAGCAACAACTGAAGTCATATGATGTGTTTTCATCACTACTGAAGCGCATTTTCATCACTACAGCACAGCACAACAACTCAGTCTGAAGCGCATTTTCATCACTACTTCACTACTTTGTGTTTTTAATTTTTTTTTATTTTAGAAGTTTTTGGGTTTGTTCCTCTATTACAGCCATGGTGAGTGAACAATGTCTGCTTTGCTCTGCCTTTGGCTTGGGGAAAAAAAAAATTTTGTACCAAGTGTTATGGAAATTTGTTGTACAATGTCTGCCTTTAGCTTGTTCTTCTGTTACTCTTTTTATTTTATTTTATTTACGGTATGATTTAGAACCAAGAGTCATACGATGCATGTTGTAGTGCCTCTTTTTATGTTTTTAATTTTAGAAGTTTCTGGGTTTGTTCCTCTGTTATAGCCATGGTGAGTGAACAATGTCTGCTTTGCTCTGCTTTGGCTTGGGAATTTTTTTTTTTTTTCTGTACCAAGTGTTATGGAAATTTTCTGTACAATGTCTGCCTTTGGCTTGTTCCTCTATTACTCTTTTTTTTTCTGTAAAATTTCTGTAGTGCTCAATTTCCTTAAATGCAGTTTTGCTGCATTCTATTAACTCACACAAACCAAGTGTTATGCAATAACATTATTTTCTTTGATTCTGTGACACATTTATGAGTCAAACGTTAGTGGACAAAAATTAATAGATATGAGTGATGGGCAGAAAATGAGAGGCGGAGAAGTGAGGGGCAGAAAATGAGAGGCGGAGTGAGGGTTTGAAAAGCTGAAGATCGGTGGTGAGAGAGTGGAGACGTTGCTGTGGTGTGTGGGTTTCTGAACTTGGGGACAGAGTGTTTTGTTGTGGAAAGGGCGTGAAGAGGAGAGAAGGAGACAACGCAGGTAGGTTTGGTGACCGTTCTGTACGTCTGATTTGCAATTGATTTTTGTGGGACCCAATGAGTGACATAAAGGTGAGTGTTGGAATTGAAAAACCCACTGAGATATTCCTCCCAAACAACCCACCAAACTGAGTTATAGAAATTGGGGTATTTTTGAGTGATTAGTGATCAGTGATGAGTGATGAAAATTGAGTGAAGAGTAATGAGTGAACAAAAAAAATAAACCAAACGGGCCTAAGAAACTGTGTAGCACACTTTATTTGAATAATTAGAATAAATTTTAGATGGTTAGCTAGAATTTCCTCACGGTGAAGAAATTTCCTAGCATAAATCTATGGTATGCCTGTTAGCAA
The DNA here is from genome assembly GCA_032727855.1 of Quercus ilex subsp. ballota. Lineage (NCBI taxonomy): Eukaryota > Viridiplantae > Streptophyta > Magnoliopsida > Fagales > Fagaceae > Quercus > Quercus ilex. The sequence continues at coordinate 24,438,895 of CM064919.1, forward strand.
TATATAAGATCTCCTCGTAGCCTTCTTCCAACGATTTTGTATGAAGCAGTTCATTATATTCAGGTCAAGATATAAGAGGGAAGTTTGGTGCTGCCTAGCTTTCTGCTGTGTCTCGGGGCCAAAGTTCTAGAGCAAGAACCGAAGTGGTGACCTCAATATCGTAAGTATAATCACTTGTGATATTAAAAGGGATAGACCATGCATACTGTTAGAATTCTTTGAAAATTGAGAAAAAAAAACACACACACTCAAAAGAGAGATTATAACACAAATATATTATAACTAGCTTTTTTTATTTTTTATAATCTTATAACTGGCTATTTTTTATTAAGTGTATTGTATATAACAACATTCACATATAAGTTTCTTACAATATGATATCAATGACAATGGCGGAGCCAGGAATTTATCTTTGGAAGGGCCATCTATAAAAAATTTTGTGTGTGTATGGAATCTAAAATAGTAATGTACAATACTTCATAACTCAATATGTGCTATAAACAACAATTAAATACATGTTTTTTTTTAAGTGCTAAATACATGTTAATATAGTAGTATATACTATATAGTTTAATCAAACTAATCAAGTACATTTATAAATTATAATGTCATATGATGTATAATATATTGATTATTATTGTAGGGACCGGGTTTGAGCACTTCAATGGGTTGAGGGAGTGGACCCAAACCCAGCTTGCCCCGCAATGAATTTATAGAGAATGGGCTCAAGAACTAGGCTTTAGTGAGAAGTGTAACGACCATGCATGGTTGCGTGAGGGTTAGACAACTTAAGCGTGGATTGGGATGCATAATAATGCTCCTCGGACGTGCTTTCCAGGGCTTGGAGTTCTTATAATTTCTTTGAAGATTGATTACAAAGTTTTCTCAGAGAATACAGGTTGCTACAGTATTCCTTAGGTCATATCTTTCGTCCCCTCCTTTAGGAGGGGTTCCTTACATTATATACCCCTCTCCCAATCAATCCTAGCCCTACATTTGTTGAGGAATTAGATCATTACTTGAGTGCCTGTCCCATCAGCCGCCTTCCCATTCTCTCTGTGGGTTGCGGCAACCAAGGTGGCACTGTTGTGGAGTCCTCTCCTCATTAATGCAGCCAGGACGTTAGTTGAGGGCATTTAATGTGGAGGTGACCGTTCGTCCTAAACTTACTCCTCCACCACGCTTCCATTGCTGGCGCGTGGTACTTGCTCTCTGCTCTTCGAATAGTCAGGAAGGCTCCCATGATGGTGTTGCCTGTTTACTTTAAGGCGTCGGATGTCCGAGGACAGAGTCATCCTCAGCGTGGCTTATTGGGCTCCTGGGCTTCTTACTTTCATCCTCGGACCTTGGACGCCTCCTCGGCTTAGGCCTTCGGTTCTGGAACGAAATGGGTCGGGCTGTCTAACTTGATGGCCCCACAATAGCCCCTCAAAATCCTGCTTTCCGCATCCTCGGGCGGAGAGGATGATTTTGACGTCCTCGGACCTACAACGTGTCCCATCGAGTCCTGTCCCACGTCTGTGCTGGGGTCTTTTCATCTGCCCAAGACGCGTTACTGACGCCTCGGTGCGCGCAACGCGTCCTCCATTAAATTCTGACGACTCTGTGCTCCCCACGTTCAATGGGAGGATGACAATCCAACGGTGAGGATTCGCCTAGCATTTATGGGCAGGAAAACCTATACGGCTCTTCGATTTGGGGTATAAATACCCACTCGAACTACCGTTCCCTCTATTTACTCGCAACTAAGAGCTCTTATGCATACATCCTGAGTCCAGTCAAATTTTCACCTACATCTCCAGCATAAAAAGCCTGTCCGAGGAGCTTCTCCTCATTTCTGTAAGTCACTCTATCTCTCTCTGAGCTCTCTTCTTCTTTGTTCCTTCTTCTCTTTCATTTGCTCTTTCTTAGCTCTCTTAGGCATCACTTGGGATGAGTAGGTTTAAGAAGTGTGTCTATACTGAGGAGGCGATGGAGAAATTCATCGCCGACTATAAGATACCCAGCAACGTGGGCTTGAGGTATTGTGAGGAGGGGGAGTGGCACCTTCGGAGGTAGGAGGGCGAGGTGGTGATTCCCATCGTTGCCTTCCTTGAAAGTGGCATGAGAATCCCCATGGGACCGGTGATGAGGGGCTACCTGACGTACTTCCGGCTAGCCCCCACCCAGTGTGCCACCAACGTTTTCAGAATTCTGGGTTGTGTGGACGCCCTGAACGAGAAGATGAGGCTAAGGTTGACCCATCACGACGTAAACTGGTGTTACAACCTCCAGTGCCTGAAGGGCAAGTCGTACTACATGAAGACAAGGGACGACAGGGTCCGGCTTATCCAGTGCCTCCCTGAGTCCAGCAAGGGGCTGAACAAGGACTTCCTCATCGTGTCCGGAGAGTGGCACGATGGCCTTCATTGCCCAACGATGGAAGGGACACCAGGTGGGGCAGTGGGAGTAAGGGGGGAGGGCTCTAGGATTTTAGTTTGTTTCGTTCTTTATTTCATTCTTTTTTTTTTTTTGCACCGTTTGGTTACTAACATCAATGTTTCTTCTTTCTGCAGATCCGCATGCCTTCACGCGTCACTTCAGCCTAATCAACAGGGAGGACTTGCAAAAAGCGCTAAGGGCGGAGATTTTTGTGAACAAAGCCGACAATCAAGTTAGAGCTGCTCACAGGATCTTGGGATACACCTCGATTCAAAAGTCGTTTACAGCACCGAAGTACGTGATCAGAGCAAAAGACCCTCGGCTTCGGAAAATAACTGTGACCGAGGACGGGTTCTAGTTCCCCGAGGAGCTCTCCACATCAGAAGGTGTAGCATCAGCAAGCCCCTCTTCCTCCCATAGATTCGCAGAGGCCGCAGAAGAAAACCTAGAGAGAGAAGAGGAAGTTACTAATTTTGGTCCCGCCGAGGACGAGTTTGACGTGTTTAAGCAAGCCCACCAATCCGAGGACCCTTTTGGGGACTTGGGTGACCCTCACCTGACCGAAGCGGACTTCCTGACGTCAGAATCCTCTCCTCGGCTTGAGATGGGTTACAAGAAGAAGCCCCAATCCAGCCTGTATGACCTAATCGAAGGCCAACCGGGGAAGTCCAAACCAAAACTTCCTCCTCCTCCTCCTAAGACTCATCCTGCCTAGACCAGGTCGGCCTCTACCCCGTCTAGGCTTCCTCCTCCTCCGCCTCAGACGAGTTTGCCTTCCAGTCACGAGCCCACTGATCCTAAGCCGAAAAAGGATAAGGGCAAAAGGCCTGTCAAGGACAAGTCTGGATCCACGCAGGAGGAGGGCGACACTCGGCGGCCCTTAAAGCAGCTGAAAATAGGCTCCTAAGGCCAAGCTAAACAGGTCGATACCCAGCCTGAGGCTCAGGCCTGGCTCCTTGGCCCAATGCTCCATGGGGGACCCCTGAGGGATGACTTCTCCCTCAGGGATTTCAGAGGGGGCGAAGGCGCGTATGTGGCCGATGCGCTGGAGAGGTGCCTGTTACTTCCTGCGGACATGGCAGAGCTGGGGACTATGAGGAGTAGGGAGGTTTTCCTCAGCCTTAAGTGATATTTGGGAATGGTAAGACTCTCAACACTTGTGGTTCTTTCTGGCTTCAGTTTTTTCTTTCCCTTTTCTGGGCTTGGCTCATTGTGTACCCGTTTTGTTTGGCGGGCCGTCCAGGCCACTTATAGGCTAGAGGAGGCGGCCCACGACCAGGGAAAGGCCATGGATGCAGAGCGCGAGAAGCGCTTGGAGGCCACTCGAACCCTCAAAAACTCCGAAGCTGACCTTGCCACAGCCCGGGAAGAGCTGAAAACGATGACCAGGGCCCGAGACAACACCGTGTCAGGCCTCGCTGGTTTCCAAAAGCAGGCCGAAAATCAGACGAGACGTCTGGGTGAGGCAGATGAGCAGCTGAAGATCGCAAAGGAGCTGCTTGCTAATCTGACGAAGAAGGTGGTTGCTGCCGAGGAAGCCAAAAAGGTGGCTGAATGGGCCAAGGATGAGGCTGTGAGGGCCAAGTTTGAGGCTGACCAAGGTAGGGAGGAAGCCTGGGCTACTAAGGAGGAAGCCGAGGAGGCAGCTTATGCCGCGGGGGTGGCCGAGACGGAAGCTGCCTTTAAGGCTCAAGTCCCCGAGGTGTGCAGGCGCTACTCCTCCGAGGTTTAGAAGGAGGCTCTCAAACAAGCTGGGCTCGAGGCCTCGTCCGGCCTGTGGAAGGAGGAGAGCGTGTACTACCCCCCTGTCATCCGCGAGGCTGCCCCAGATGGCTCTGAGGCTGAGGAGGCTACTGAGGAAGCTGGTGCTACCTCGGGTGAGGGAGCCTCAGTCGCTGGACCTACTGGTGAGCCTGTCCAAAGGAGTGACCCTCCCGGGGTAGCTGGATCAGGTGAAGCCCCAACGAAGAAGCGCCCCAAAAGGTTGCGAAGCCCTCTTCTGAAGCCCAGGTTTCTCTCGCTGAAGAGGCAGCCATTCCTGTCGTGCCTCTGCAGGCCATTCCTCTTAGCCAAAACTCAGAGGACCCAGTGGTTGCTATGGACCAGCCACCTACTGGGGGGAGAAATTAAGTGAAAGGAGCAGGCCCCTCGGCGCCCCTGTCTGCTTTGCTTTGTCATTTCTTTTGTCTTTTACATCTTTCTTCTTTTTTTCTTTTTTTTTTACATTGTAATGTGACGCTTATCATGTAACTTCTATGGATTTAATGCAATGTGATTCTTATTTCTCTTTCCGTTTGCTTTGGCTGTTTGCCCATTTGCACGTTATTCGTTTTCTCCCATCTTCCTTTTTTTTTTTACTTGTATAATTTTAACATCAATTGTACCTCGGCTAGTCATGGCAGTGATTGTAATAACGTGAAGGCATGTATGCATAGGCAGAACTTTTATGTCCCAAGGACTAGGTAGGGCCCTCGCTTCTCCCAACATTCTAACACTTAGAATCTTTCGAAGTAGTTAGTTTCCCCATAGGCTTGGGTCCGAGGACCATACAACATCATGGTTCTGTCTAACACTTAGAACCTTTTTGAAGTAGTTAGTTTCCCCATAGGCTTAAGTCCGAGGACCTTGCAATGCCTTGGTTCTGTCTAACACTTAGAACCTTTTTGAAGTAGTTAGTTTCCCCATAGGCTTGAGTCCGAGGACCACGCAATGCCTTGGTTCTGTCTAACACTTAGGCGCTTTTGAAGTAGTTAGTTTCCCCATAGGCTTGAGTCCGAGGAACATGCAATGCCTTGGTTCTGTCTAACACTTAGAATCTTTTGAAGTAGTTAGTTTCCCCATAGGCTTGAGTCCGAGGACCATGCAATGCCTTGGTTCTGTCTAACACTTAGGCGCTTTTGAAGTAGTTAGTTTCCCCACAGGCTTGAGTCCGAGGACCATGCAATGCCTTGGTTCTGTCTAACACTTAGGCTGGCCGTCCAAACATGAGATACATAATCGAGGCAGGCTAAGAATCGGAATCCAAAAAGATTTCTTCATTAATAATAATACCTTTTCAGGTTATTTACATTCCAGGGACGAGGTACAGGTTTTTCGTCTAAATCTTCTAAATAATATGCGCCTATCCCTGCTATTGAGGTAATTCGGTAGGGGCCCTCCCAGTTGGGTCCCAGCTTTCCCCAGGATGGGTTCCTGGCATCCCCGACAACCTTTCTCAGCACCAGGTCCCCCGGTGCCAGTGGTCTAAGCTTCACATTGGTGTCATATCCTTACTTGAGCTTTTGTTGGTAATAGGCCAGCTGGATCATTGCTCGTTCCCTTCGGTCATCCACCAGATCCAGGTTCCTCCCCAGCAGTTCATCATTACTACCTGGAGTGAAAGAGCTTGTCCTTAGCGTCCAGAAGTTCGTTTCTAGGGGGATCACCGCCTCAGCGCCATAAATCATAGCAAAAGGTGTTTCCCCCGTTGACCGCCGGGGAGTAGTCCGGTACATCTATAGAACGTGGGGCAGCTCCTCTACCCATCTTCCCTTGGCGTCGTCCAGTCTCTTCTTAAGCCCATTGACGATAACCTTGTTGACAGCCTCTGCCTGTCCGTTTCCCTGAGGGTAGGCGAGCGTCGAATATCTGTTTGTGATCCCAAGTTCACAACAGTATCTCCTGAAGGCCTTGCTGTCGAATTGGAGCCCATTATCCGAGATGAGGGTATGAGGGACCCCAAATCGTGTGACAATGTTCATCCAAAGGAATTTCTTTGCGTCCATGTCCCTGATATTGGCCAGTGGCTCGGCCTCAACCCATTTGGTGAAGTAGTCCGTGGCCACCAACAGATAACTTTTATTCCCTGGCGCTTTGGGGAAAGGTCTTACAATGTCCAAGCCTCATTGGGCGAACGGCCAGGGACTAGACAAAGGATTGAGGACTCCTCCTGGCTGGTGAATATTTGGGGCAAATCTTTGGCATTGGTCACACATCTTGACATACTCCAGGGCCTCTTGCTGCATTCCCCACCACCAATATCCCTGTGTGACGGCTCGGTGAGACAGGGATCTCCCTCCTGTGTGACTCCCACAAATTCCTTCATGCAGTTCTTCGAGCAGTAATTCTGCTGCCTCGGGGTGGATGCACAGCAGGTATGGACCAGAGTAGGAGCGCCTGTATAATTTGTGATCCTTGGACAGCCAGAACCGAGGAGCTTTTCTCCGTACTTTCTCAGCTTCTGACTTATCTTCGAGCAGGATATCGTCTTTGAGGAATTTCACTATGGGATCCATCTAGCTGGGACCCACCTCAACCTGATGGATAGGGATCGTTCCCTTTACCACTTCATTCGCTCTCTCTTGATGCTCCACAAGTATGATCCGAGGTAGACCCTCTGCCGAGGAAGTTGCCAGTGTGGCTAATGAGTCGGCATGGCTGTTCCCACTCCGGGGAATATGAGACAAGCTGAAGAGGTCGAACTCCGACTGCGAGCGCTTGACCTGGCTCAGGTATTCTTGCATTCTCGAATCTCTGGCCTCCATCTCTCCCTTTACCTGTCCTACCACCAATCTCGAGTCTGAGAACATCTCTATCGATTTTCCTCCCATCTTCTGTACCATGACCATCCCTTGCAGCAATGCCAGCTACTCGGCCTCGTTGTTCGTGGTCGAGAATCTGAGCCTCAGGGACTTCTCTAGAACATGATCCTCAGGGGATATTAATACTAGCCCAACTCCGGACCCCCTCTGGTTTGCCGCGCCATCAACATATACCTTCCAGCATGGTGACCTCGGGATGGAGACTGTCCTCCATCAAAGCTCTCCTCCTCGTCTGCTACTTCCATAGTAGGTTCGGCGAACTCGGCCGTCAAATCCGACAGAACCTGGCCTTTTATGGAGGTCCGAGGCATATATTTGACGTCAAAGGCCCCAAGGATTGTGTTCCACTTCGTGATTCTCCCGGTGTAGTCGGCGGTCCGAAGTACAGACTTCAGGGGCAGTCTAGTTAGGACGACCACTGTGTGGGCTTGGAAGTAGTGGGGGAGCTTTCACGTGGCGTGGACCACAGCTAGTATGGCCTTCTCCAATGGTAGGTACTTGACCTCCGCTTCATGCAGCGACTTGCTGACGTAATAAACTGGCTTTTGGACGCCATTGTCGTCCTGTATCAGTACTAGGCTCACTCTGTGGGGTGCCACAGCAAGGTATGCGTACAAGACCTCGTCGGCCTCAGCATTGGACATGATAGGCGGCCGGGATAGGTATTCCTTGAGTTGCTGGAAAGCTGCGACACAATCCTCGGACCACTCAAATCCTTTCCACTTGTTGATCAAGAGATAGAAGGGCCTGCACCTGTCAGCCGACCTGGAAATGAATTAGTTCAAAGCCGCGATCATCCCAGTAAGCTTTTGGATCTCTTTGGGGTTCTGCGGAGGCTTCAGATTATGAATAGCCTTGATTTGGTCAGGGTCAACTTCGATTCCCCTGTGGGTGATCATGTATCCTAGAAACTTGCCTGAGCCTACCCCAAACGAGCATTTTGAGGCATTTAGGCGCAGCTTGTGCTTTCTCAGGACGTCAAATGTGCGGCCGAGGTCCCCCAGATGTTCAGATACCGCTTTACTCTTCACCACCATATCGTCAACATAGACCTCGATGCTCTTGCCCAGCATTGACTCAAACATCCTCATCATCATCCTTTGATAGGTGGAACCCGCGTTCTTCAGACCGAACGGTATTACTTTGTAGTGGTAGTTTCCGACGGGCGTCACAAAGGCTGTCTTCTCCTGGTCTTCCCGGGCCAGTGGTATCTGATGATAACCTTGAAAGGCGTCTAGGAAGCTCATCCGGGGATGGCCTATGGTCGCATCTACCAGCTAGTCGATCTGAGGCATGGGGAACGGGTCTTTTGGACACGCCCTATTTAGGTCGGTGAAGTCCACACAGACCCTCCACTTTCCGCTCTTCTTCTTGACCACCACAGTGTTGGCTAGCCACTCGGGATAGAAAACCTCTTTGATGGCCCTAGCACACTTAAGTTTATTCACCTCTTCCCTGATGGCATCAGTGTGCTCCCTCGATGGGCGTCGGGGCGGCTGTTTCTTGGGCACTATGGACGGATTGACGTTGAGATGGTGACAGATGAAGGACGGGTCAATCCCTAGGGCATCGTAGGGGTCCCATGCAAATACGTCGATATTGCTTCTGAGGAACTCAACTACCTCCTCCTATTCAGTGGGAGGCAGCCGAGCCCCGACCTGAAAGAACTTCTCTAGATCGTCACCAATTACCACCTTCTCTAGGTCCTCACACTTGGCCTCCTCGGCAGCTACATTAGGGTGCTTTACTGGGGTCTTTGATTGCTATAAACCCTCCTCGGTAGTGGTTGAGGGCTGTGCGTCAAGCCGATATAATATGGCAGCCACCGTGCACTGCCTCGCCGTGGGCTGGCAACCGCAGATTTTTAGAACCTGATCCCCTGATGGGAATTTCACCTTTTGGTGCAAGGAGGAGGCAACGCCCCCCAAAGTGTGGAGCCAGGGCCTTCCTACGATAGCCGTGTAGGGGGAGTATGTGTCCACCACTATGAAGTTCACCTCCACCACTTTTGGACCGGTCTGTATGGGCAGTCGGATCATGCCCTTTGGGATGACGAGCTTCCCGTCGAAGCTCATTAGGGGGGAGCTATAAGGCGTCAAGTCCTCCTACCTTAGCCCCAGCCCCTTGTAGAGGTCTGGGTACATGACTTCGGCTGCACTGCCACCATCCACCATCACTCTCCTCACGTCGTAGCCCCTAATTCTGAGGGTGACCACCAGAGCATCATCGTGGGACTGGGTGGTCTCAATCTTGTCGTCCTCTGAAAAGCTCAAAGGAGGGCGGGAACTCCTCCTAGCCCTCTTCGGCTCTGTCTGGGACTCCTCGGCAGGCAGTTGGGCTACAGACAACACTCGCAAAGGGCGCGTGCCCGTTCTTCCCGGTGCCGCCAGGATTACGTTGATCGTGCCAGTGGGCTGCCCCATGGCGGTATCCCTCCGTGGCTCCTGGTACGCTTGGCCTTGATGATTATTGGGATGTTGTAGTAGGTGCTTCAGCTTTCCCTCCCGGACTAGCTGGTCCAGGTAGTTCCGAAGGTTCCTGCAGTCCTCCGTGGTATATCCGTGGTCCTGGTGGTATTGGCAGTAGCGATTCTGATTGCGCCTCTCAGGTTCCCCAGCCATCTTATTCGGCCACCTGAAGTACGGTTCAATCTTTATCCTTTCCAGCACCCTATGTACAGGTTCTCGGAACACGGCGCTAACAGTATGGGCATTGGTCACTCCAGATTCTCCACCGAAATCCCTCCTTGGGCGGGCGTTGTTATACTGGTCCGACCTAAAGTCCCTTCTCTCCTGAGGGATAACCTTATCCTTCCCCTTGCCTTGCAGCATATCTTCCTCTACCCGCTTGTATTTATCAATCTGATCCATCAACTGCCGCACACTAGTGGCGGGCTTACCAGTTAATGACTTCCTCAGGCCGTGCCCCATTGGTAGTCCGTTCTTGCAGCATATCGTCGTACTTGCCGTCTAACTCGTTGTAAACCTCCCAATACTTGTCCGAGTAAGCCTTGAGAGTCTCCCCATCACGCACGGATAGGGACAGTAACGCGCTCATGGGCCAAGACGGTTTGCTATTCGTGACAAAACGGGAACCAAAAGCCTGGGTCAGCTGTCTGTACGAGTCTATGGAATTCGTCCTTAGGCCGTTGAACCAGCTCATTGCCACAGGTCCCAAGCTGGATGGGAAGACCTTACACATCAGCGCCACGTTCTTAGAGTGGACTGCCATCCTCTGGTTGAACTGGCTCACATGCTCCATGGGGTCCGTTTTGCCGTTGCAGACATTGAAGATTGGCTGCTAGAACCGCCGAGGGGAGCATTGCCTCCTCTATTCGACGCGTGAAGGGCGACTTGGAGAACTGATCTAGTGCCTTGCTTATGGCGTCACTCCCTAAGCCCCTAGGAGCTGGGCTGTCACGCTTACGCCAAAGGTAGCGCTCATCCTCGTGGGAGAAAGTCTCACTTGGGGGTGTTCTGGACCTTTGCCTGTATTCATCGTCACTTTCGTCATCAGAGGGCAAGTCAGGGCTGGGTTCGGACCGTCTCCACCGTGCACGGCGCAGCTTTCTCTTTAAATCATCTATATCGCGCTGTATGGCCACCTTATCATCCTGTCTCTGGGATGCGTGGCTATGGGCCTCCTCCGATCACGTGGCGTGGCCATTGTCGTGCTTCTGGGGCATGTGGCCGTCCCGGCGGGTATGGCTTCCGCTAGTTGTTGAGGTATGCACGCTTCTTTCTCGAAATCGTCCGTTCTTCTCGTTTTGACCGCCCCCGAGGTCGCCATAGCTACCCTGGTGCTAGGACTTAGCCGGTTCAGGTCGGTGAGGATTTCCTTGATGAGGGCCTGATCCTACCATGCTTGGCTGTCGTCCTTACTAATGCACAAGTTCTCCCCACAGACAGCGCCAATTGTAGGGACCGGGTTTGAGCACTTCAACGGGTTGAGGGAGTGGACCTAAGCCCAGCTTGCCCCGCAATGAATTTATAGAGAATAGGCTCAAGAACTAGGCCTTAGTGAGAAGTGTAACGACCATGCATGGTTGCGTGAGGGTTAGACAACTTAAGCGTGGATTGGGATGCATAATAATGCTCCTCGGACGTGCTTTCCAGGGCCTGGAGTTCTTATAATTTCTTTGAAGATTGATTACAAAGTTTTCTCAGAGAATACAGGTTGCTACAGTATTCCTTAGGTCATATCTTTCGTCCCTTCCTTCAGGAAGGGTTCCTTACATTATATACCCCTCTCCCAATCGATCATAGCCTACATTTGTTGAGGAATTAGATCATTACTTAAGTGCCTGTCCCATCAACCGCCTTCCCATTCTCTCTGTGGGTTGCGGCAACCAAGGTGGCACTGTTGTGAAGTCATCTCCTCATTAATGCGGGCCAGGACGTTAGTTGAGGGCATTTAATGTGGAGGTGACAGTTCATCCTGAACTTACTCCTCCACCATGCTTCCATTGCTAGCGCGTGGTACTTGCTCTCTGCTCTTCGAATAGTCAGGAAGGCTCCCATGATGGTGTTGCCTGTTTACTTTAAGGCGTCGGATGTCCGAGGACAGAGTCGTCCTCGGCGTGGCTTATTGGGCTCCTAGGCTTCTTACTTTCATCCTCGGACCTTGGACGCCTCCTCAGCTCGGGCCTTCGGTCTTGAAACAAAGTGGGCCGGGCTGTCTAACTTAATGGCCTCACAATTATAATAACAAATAATGTATTATAAGGAATATAAAAAAGAAAGCAAATGAAAAGTAAAGTAACACATACAGGAGCACTGTACATGGGTGAGGGGCCTATAAAAACTTCAAACTTGTCTTTCACTCTCTCTTGTCTAGTTTAGTCGCACAGAACTTTTACTTTTATATTGTAAACACAAGATTGCAGTAACAGTGGGAAAAGGAAAGAACTGAAAAAAAAAAGATTTTGGATTATATTCTATTTTACAGTATTTTTATAAAATGTTGATGTAACCAACCTTTTATTGATTTTCATCTAGGCCCACCATTAATATCACTTTTTCATTTACCAATAACCACTCATCATATCAGCAATTTGTAATATTTTTTGTAAAATAGTTTGTATCTCTAGCATTATTCTTCAATTTATAGAAAATACTTTTTACAAAATGACTCATTTTCTAGAAAACATTATCGTCGAAACAAACAGAACTCTAACATACCTTTTTTTTTATTTTTTACAAGCTCTAACATACTTAAATTTACATCATTTATATATTCACATTTTATTTTGTTTTCTGTTATTACTAATTTTTATAATTTCTTTTAATTTTTTTACTAATAAAAAATGTTATTATTAGGGTATTAGAATGTTCATTGTTTGTTGTATATAGGATTTCTAAATTTATTATACCATTTAATTATACGAATAAAAAATGATTAAAACCACAAAATGGAAGATTTCATGTAAGATTGTCTTTATTTACCAAAAAAAAAAAAATGATACACACACGAAGAAGCGATCGAATTCATGCAATAACAATCCTTGTGAAGGCTTTACTGTTGTTTTTAATTTCTTAAGCATGACTACTCATCTGTCTACCTTAACCATTTCTAACCTTGTTTCAGTCAGGAAGTCTTCAAATGATGAGAGCATACCAGGCCCCGCTAGAGTGAGCAAGTTCTTTTCTCTATGAGATGATGGTACAATTTCGTTCTGTTTTACACAAATTATCTCACATTATCAGATGAAATTAACTTGCAGTTCTATTGGCTTTTGGCATTCCAACATTGGTTATAGCAGTCTTCATATTTTTTTTTCCCTTGTGCAAAAAAAGATGGAACAACAGTTGCTCCAGTTTGGAAGGTTGCTCATCAACCATTGAGGGTTCCTCCTAGAAATTGCAGTGAAGGTTCTGAATAGGAGTATAGCCAAAACAATCGAGGAGCAATTCATGGCAGAGGTGGGAACAATTGGTCAAACATACCATAGAAATTTCGTTAGACTATATGGTTTTTGCCATGACCAGTTCATGAACGCCCTTGTGTATGAGTATATGGAAAATGGATCATTAGACAAATACTTGTTCAATGACAAAAAATAAATTGAATGGGAAAAGTTGCATGATATTGCAATCTGGACAGCCAGAGGTATTGCTTACTTGCATGAAGAATGCCAACATAGAATCATTCACTATGACATTAAGCCTGCTAACATTCTACTTGATTCAAATTACTTTCCTAAAGTTGCTGATTTTGGACTTGCAAAGCGTTGTAACTGTGATGAAACCCATGTTACACTCTCGGGGTATAAGGGGACTCTTGGATACTCAGCACCAAAGTTTTTGTTGAAGAATCATCCCATAACACAAAAATGTGATGTTTATAGCTTTGGAATGGTTTTGTTTGAGATAGTTGGGAGGAGGAGGAACACTAATGTTACTCCTGAGAGCCTTGATTGGTTCCCAAAACAAGTTTGGGATGAGTTTGAGAAAAATGAGTTATATAATTAGATGTAATGACTGTGGCTTGTGGAATTGAAGAGAAGGATAGAGAGAAAGCAATAAGAATGTCTATGGTTGCTTTGTGGCGTGTTCAAGATTCGTCGAAAACTAGACCACCAATGAGTGCTGTGGTTAAGATGTTAGACGAAGGAGTGGAGATCATGCTGTTGGGAATTCAACCGAAATTTCAACCTGTGAGAAACAAAAAAATAGAGAAAACACACGTAAAAAAAAACAATTACATGCACAAGACAGTATTTATGTGGTTCGACAATTTGCCTACGTCCATGGATCAAACATAAACTAGGCTACACAAAGCCTAACAAATCTCCCACTTGGAGACTAGTTCAATCACCAACATCAGTCGCTATCCTCCAAAAGCAATCCCTCATCCCTGCAACTCATCCTCATGTACTCAAGCTAGAAGGCCAACTGAAGCTGCACACAACTTCAGCTTCTCAATAATGACACCCTTAGTCAACATGTTTGTCGGGTTCTTAGATCCACATATCTTCTCAAGTATTACCAGCTTATCTTCAACAAGATACCGGATAAAGTGGTATTTTGTCTGTATATGTTTCGACTTTGAATGAAAAGCCAAATTTTTAGCAAGAAAAATTGCACTCTGACTGTCACTGTGTAGAATGCCCATCTCCTGCTTCTTACCCAATTAATCTAAGAAACCATGTAGCCAAATCATCTCCTTTCTAGTTTCAGTTGCTGTAACATACTCAGCTTCTGTAGTAGACAAAATAACAATTTTTTGCAAATTTGAAGCCCATGATATAGGTGTACCACTCAGAGTAAATACAAACTCAGTAGTACTCTTTCTACTATCAATATCGCTAGCAAAATCAGCATCTACATAACTCTGCAGTTTCAAACTTGCACCTGTGAAGCAAAGACATGTATCTGATGAACCCTTCAGATATCTCATAATCCACTTGATTGCCTCCCAATGCTGCTTTCCAGGCCTACTCATTAATCTGCTTACAACTCCCATTGCATGTGCAATGTCTGGCCTTGTACACACTATAGCATACATCAAGCTGCCAATAGCTGAGGTATAGGGCACCTTGCTCATATGATCTCTTTCTTCTTCTGTCTTCGGTGACTGTTCTTTGCTTAATTTGAAATGACTACCCAAGGGTGTACTCACTGGTTTAGCTTCATTCATGTTGAACCTGCTGAGAACTTTCTTCACATACTCTGACTGTGAAAGCTTCAATGTACCATTAGCCTTATCTCTAATGATTCTCATACCAAGGATTTGCTTTGCAACTCCCAAATCTTTCATTGCAAATTGTTTTGACAATTGCTTCTTCAGATTATTAATCTCCTTAATGCAAGACCCTGCAATAAGCATATCATCCACATACAATAGTAATATGATGTAAGAATTGTCAAAAAACTTAACATAGCAATAGTGATCAGCTTCACATCTCTTGAACCCAATTCTATGCATAAAATTGTCAAATTTTTTGTACCACTATCTAGTAGCTTGTTTTAGGCCATACAAGCTATTTCTCAGTTTGCAGACTAGATTCTTTTGTCCCTAAACAATGAACCATTCTGACTAAATCATGTCAAGGTCTTCCTCCAAGTCACCATGAAGGAATGTCGTCTTCACATCTAACTGCTCAAGATGTAAGTTTTCTGCAGCCACCATTCCCAGCACCAGTCAAATTGTTGACATCTTTACAACTGGAGAAAATATCTCTGTGTAGTCAATGCCTTCCTTCTGCTGGAACCCTTTAACAACTAATCTGGCCTTGTAATGTTTGTTACCATCATGCTCATTCTTTATTCTGTATACCCACTTGTTGTGCAAAGCCTTCTTTCCTACTGGCAATTCAGTCAGTTCCCATGTCTGATTCCCCAACAAGGAATCCATTTCATCCTTCATGGCTAACTCACACTTGCTTGAATTCTCATCTTGCAAGGCTTCATTATAACACTCTGGCTCACCACCATCAGTCAACAGGAGATAATTTAAAGTGGGTGAATAACACTATGGAGGTCTAATGTTCCTGGAAGATCTACGGACTTCAGCTACAGGTGTACTCTAATCTACTTGTGAATCTACATTCTCCTTATCTTCTTCACCCCTTTTCTGGACAGTACTTTCAGTTAATCCATCTAAGTTGACAAACTCAGATTTCTTTTGATTTATCTCTGTAATATCTGACACTACAGTTGACCTGTCCTTGTACATAACTTGTTCATTAAATATCACATTTCTACTTCTGATGATTTTTCTGTTTTGTTCATCCCAAAACCTATAGCCAAATTTCTCATCACCATAGCCAATGAAAAAACATATTTTAGACTTTGCATCAAGTTTACTACAAGCATCAGAATCAATATGAACATAAAAAAACACAATCAAAAACTTTTAAATGTGAAAACTTTATCTCTTTACTGCTCCAAACCTCCTCAGGAAGTCTGAACTCCATGGGAACTGATGACCCTCGATTTATCAGATAAGTTGCAGTGCTAACAGCATCAGCCTAGAAAGTTTTTGGTAGTCCAGCATGCAACCTCATACTCCTAGCACGCTCATTGAGAGTTCTGTTCATACGCTCAGCCAAACCATTCTGCTGTGGTGTCCCAAGAATGGTCTTTTCCATCCTAATTCCCTGTGCAACATGATACTCACTAAACCCTCCATCTATGTACTCTCCTCCATTATCAGACCTCAAACATTTTAGTTTTAAACTTGTTTCTGTCTCAACCATGGTCTTCCACTTCTTAAAAGTTTCAAATACATCAGATTTATTTTTCAGAAAATAAACTCATACCTTTCTACTTGAGTCATCAATGAAAGTGATGTAGTACCTTGAACCTCTAAGGATGCAACCAGAGAAGGTCCCCACAAATCAGTGTGTACTAACTCCAATTTTTCAGCCTTCGGTATTCTGCCAGTTTTCAAGCTCACATTTTTCTGTTTTCCTAAGATGCAACTTTCACACATGTCAAAATCAACGAACTTCAATTCTAGTAGTTTCCCTTTTGACAACAGCATCTTCATCCCTTTCTCACTCATGTGACCAAGTCTGCGGTGCCATAGGCTTGTATCAGTACTTGCTTTAGCAACTGCAATTGTGTCTCTTGGGCTTGAGGTCATATAGAGAGTGCCAGTTGATGACTTGCATAATTTGGCATAATTTATCACTTCTCAACTTTAAACTTTAGTCTAATTTTATTTATTTTTGTTGATTTTAGACTTCATTATTGTTATTTAAATTTTATTGCAGATTTGAAGCAAATAAAGATTTAACCAAATGAAAGAGAACTGAAACAGAGCAAAAGGAAAAACGCTGAAACAGAGGGCTGAAGAAAGCAAGGTTTTGGGCTGAAAAAAGGAATGTTTTGGGCTGAAAAAGTGCAACATGTTTGAGAAAGAAAAGTGGGCTGAAAAGAAATATTAAGTGAGTGGGCTGATTAAGTGAGTGGGCTGAAAAGAGCATCAAGTCTAAAAGAAAAAAAAGGGCACCACGGTTAAAGAGGAGGTGCTGAATTGAAGGAAAAAGGAGGCGCTGAACTGAAACTAAAAGAAAGGGAGGCTGAACAAAAAAAAAAAGAAAAACCTGGCGCTGAAACAAAAGGAAGGAGGCGCTGAAACTTAAAGAAGGAAAAGGCTGAAACAAGGAACACTGAAGCAGATTTTTTTGCGTTTATTTTTCCTTCAAATCTTCTCAGAAAAATTATGGTGAATTCGTTTATGTTGAATTTAATTTCTAGCATGAACTAAATTTTCTTTATTCTAGGAAAACGATGTAATCTAGTTCCAAACTATGCTTACTTTTCTATGTTAATTTGAATTAATTCTCTTCATGTTTGTCTGATTTATTCTGAGTTTATTGCTTCTAATTAACCGGCCATTAATTAGATGATTTTGATCTTCTGATTTGCTGTCGAAAGAGGGAATTATAGGATAGATCTTGAATATTTCGGCATAGGTAAATATAGAGATCGAAAGACTTGTATGAACCTGTGTAGTATTAAAATCATTAGTCTTAATGCTTTCTTGCTTTATTAAATTGCATACTCTTGTGTAAAATGATGAACAAGAATGTTTCCAATTGACTGTCGAAAGAGGCTTTTGGATGAGTGTGGAGATTACTAACAAATAGAGAGAATTAAATTCAATTAGCTAGATGAGTAAAGCATAGTGAGGGATTAGGTGAAATCGATTTCCTAGAAGTTTTCCTCCCATTAATTTGATTTTCAAACATTATCATTCTTTTCCTCTGCGTATTTTCTTTAATTTGATTTTATTTTAAATTCCAATTACAACAACCTTAGTGACTTCTCTAGATAAAATCGAGATTAGCATAATTTTGGTATTTGTCAAAAGTAAGTGACCAATCCCTGAGGACGATACTCTTCTCATCACTTTACTATAAAACTACGATACTGTGCACTTGCAGTTTTGCACTGATCAAGTTTTTAAAATCAACGAACTTCAATTCTAGTAGTTTCCCTTTTGACAACAGCATCTTCCAATTCTCACTCATGTGACCAAGTCTGCAGTGCCATAGGCTTGTATCAGTACTTGCTTCAGCAACTGCAATTGTGTCTCTTGGGCTTGAGGTCATATAGAAAGTGCCAGTCTTCTTTCCACGAGCCAATACTCTAGCTCCCTTTGTAACCTTCCAAGTACCACCAACAAATAGTAGCACATGCCCTTCATCATCAAGTTGTCCAATAGAAATCAGATTCCTCCTCAGGTCAGGAATATGTCGAACCTTCTTCAGTAACCAAACAGATCCATTGGGCAATAATATCCGAACGTCTCCCATACCTATAATATTCAAGGCTGAACCATCAGCCAAATACACCTTACCAAAATAACCTATAACATAATTCTGTATGATTTCTCGGTGTGGAGTGGTATGAAACGAAACTCCTGAGTCCAAAACTCAATCATCAAGTGGACTGTCTACGACAAGAAGTAATGCGTCTTGTACCTCTTCTGTTACAGCATTAGCAGAATCATCTCCATTCTTCTTCTTAGGACTTTTACATTGGTTTCTAAAGTGACTTGTTTTCCCACAATTCTAGTATTGTACTTGTTGGCCTGATCTAGATTTACTTCTGTTCTGATTAATATTTCTGGATTTTGATCTGCCCTGATTTGAATTTCTGTTATTACCTCTGCCTCTTGTCTCAAGGTTTAGGGCAAAACCAGATCTTGAGGTTTCACCTGCATCTTTTCTGTGAATCTCCTTAGCCAGAATTAAATCTCGAATATCATTATACTTAAGCTTTTCCTTTCCTGTAGAATTACTTATTGCCATCCTCATTGCCTCCCAATTGTTTGGCAAAGAAGTCAAGACGATCAGAGTACGAATCTCATCATCAAAATCAATTTCTACAGACAACAATTGATTTGTGATAGTGTTAAATTCGTTCAGATGTTGAGCTACTGATGCATTCTCTGCCATCTTCAAATTGAACAGTTTCTTCATCAGATACACCTTGTTGTTTGCTGACGACTTTTCATACATACCAGACAAGGCCTTCATCAGATCTGCTGTGGTCTTCTCCTTTACAACATTGTATGCAACAAACCTAGACAGAGTTAGCCTGATAACTCCAATACTTGTCTGTCAAGAAGAGCCCATTCATCAGCCTTCATCGCCTCAGGTTTTGTCACCAAAAGAGGCAGGTGCAATTCCCTCCCATAGAGATAATCTTCAATCTACATCCTCCAATACGCGAAGTCTGTGCTATCAAACTTTTCTATTCCAAACGCCTTTCCTGCTTCCTCTGCCATTGCTCCCACTCAAACTTAACCCTAGGCTCTGATACCAGTTGTTGGGAATTCAACCGAAATTCCAACCTATGAGAAACAAAAAAGATAGAGAAAACACATGTCAAAGAAAACAATCACACACACAAGACAGTATTTACGTGATTCGGCAATTTGCCTACGTCCACGGAGTTGCAGGGATTTCACTATTATCAGGGAAAAATACAAAATGCGACTACAGTGTTTTTTTTTTTTTTCTCTCTAAAAACACGACAATTGTAACATTATTCGGGTCGGGTCATCAACCGGATCAAACATAAACTAGGCTCCATAAAACCCAACACATGCCACCTACCAAACTGTTTAATTATTTGTACGCGATAGGGATGAGTGCACTCAAGCCACCATAAACTAATGATGGTTCTAGCAATTCTTATTGGTACAAGGATGCTACTCCAATCATGGCCAAGTATGAAATACAGATAGCTAACAGTTCTTAGTAGAAAAGACCAATCTTTCAAAGTTGCCCCTTGCATGAAATCCTTGTCCATGTGCTATAGAAAAATTTGTAAACTATCACAGTCCTATTCACAAGTTGAACCTTACTTTATGTGTACATTACTATTGCGAGCTGTATCGTCATTTACTTAGCATAAAATATTACTCATATATATGCAAAGATTTTAGCCAATCCCAAAATTTTGGGACTTAAAACTTTGTTTATTGTTGTTGTATAAATGCAAATATTTACTTATATTCATTTTTCCAAATGGGATGGTTTTAGTCCAAATGATCTTTATATTCAAGTGGTATATATTATGCTCTTCTTTATTTAGAGTTTAATGCTATGTTTGGAAGTTTGGGGAGAAAGGAGAGTAGAGAGGAGTAGTGCGGAGGAAAGTAGAGGGGAATAGTTATCTTCTACCTTATTTGGATGTTTTTAAAATTAATGGAGAGGGCCAGAGGGGAATAATTAGCTCTTCCTCTTGTTTGGACGTTTTAAAAATTAGGATGGGAATGAGAGGAAATGATTAAATATATCTAAATGTACAAATTTACCTCTATTTGAAAATGGACTTGCAACATTGGTCTATGATTAATATGATTAATGTATTAGATTAAATAATTGTATGCCTTAGCACACTTTTATTATTACTATTTTTTTTTTCATTGCTGCTCATTATGACCAAAAAAGGTTCAGGTTCAAGAAGTAGTTGATTAATTATGGTCTGCCAACGCCTTAGCACACGTTATTTATTTATTTATTTTTATATCTAATCCTAGTAAAGAAAAGCACTAATGTATCATTCCATCCAATACCCACGAGCAAATTAGTTATGGCCTTTAAGAGAGTGTGTTGTGTGTAATATAACTTGTCCACCCTCCTTTAAAATTACCATGGTTTTTGAGTGGAGTTGTGGTATGCCTTTATGTTAGACCCATTTCCCTCTCCCTTCTGTGTGTGTGTTAATTTCTCAAAAAAAAAAAAAAAAAGTTAGTTATGGCCATGCCAATGCCTATCACACCCCTTTAGACTAGAGAATTCTAGAATTTAAAAAACAATCACAGGACTTTCTTCTAATACTCATAAAACTAGTACAATCAAATAAAAAAAATGCTGAAATCAAAATAGGCCAAGGATGTCGTCAGTTTACAATATCAAAAGAACAAAAATTAATCCCAAGATTTTACAGTTCAATCATTAATTGAAAAGGTTTTTAGAAGCTGAATTTTTTTTGTAACATTTACTCGTCTAACTGCTAGAGAAATTTAAACATCAGACATCATTGTAAACAATAATTCCTTGCTCTAAAGAAATTTAAAGATTAGACATCATTGTAAACAATAGCTCCTTGCTCCACCACTGGGTAGCCAATAAAAGCTCTTAACATATCTGGATTCTTAAAAAGAAAGAGATAAGCCCTCATTCGCAATCTAGAATCAATTCCTATCTCATCCAAGAGATGGAACATGTCTTGCTCAAGAATGGGAAGACGTGCCAAGCCCCTCTCAAAAATTAAATTTCCTTCTCTAAGTGCTGAATTTCCTTCTCTCATTGCTAAAGCAACATCTTGAATTGCCCCCATAATTTGTTCCATGTCCTCATTTTTTGATGTTTTTCTCTTTTTGGCTTTTAAGGAGATTTCACCCACATTATCACAGCTCTCCAAAGTAACTTCATTTTGAGAAACTAAATGATCAATATCTTCAATGTTCTCCATAGAGCCCTCTCCAGTTGAAGTAGCACACCGTTGCCTCATCTCTGACGTAGTTTCATATTGTTCCCCAGTTGCTCTATCTTTTCCATAGAGCTCAACCAAATTGTCGTAGTTTGGAATTGGTTTGTTCTTAAACTCTTTGCTTTATGTTTAGCCTGTTAAAAAAGGAGAACAAATTAAGAATTGTATTAGTATAATGAAATGACCTTGACAAGTTTGATTGTAATCAAACAATTAGCAAATAAGACCTATAGCTTCCAAAACCAATGGTGATTGATATTAATAATTATCAATTTATCATAAATAGAAATAAATCTTTTGATAGGATTTTTTGTTTTTGATAGGATAAATAGAATTAAATCTCAATATTCAAAGTTGCAAATAGTGAAGATCAACAAAGTGATGATAATCATTGTGAGAATTGAGAAGCCAAATTTTTTGTCAAACCTCAAAAGGTTAATTTGTCATTCAATTATAACTGCTTAGAAAGGGTCACATATTGCTTATTGCAACAGATTTATTTTTAATTTGCAATGAAATATGTAAAGAAATTTGGCAACTTGTTCTTCAATCATTGCTCATTGTGTTGGTTGGAGGCCAAAATCACAATTATAAGAACATAGTTATTTGATCCAACTTAAAAAAAACCCATGAAATAGAAAGAAAAACAGAGTTTACCTTTGAGAGAGCTAGGCATGAGAGAGAAGAGTGAGAGACAATACGAGAGTGAAGAAGTTGTGTGTGTGTGTGAGAGAGAGAGAGAGTCAGCGTGAGTCTTTAGAGTTGAGAGAAATTTGAGAGATTTTTTAATGTTACAGAGGTATATAGTTTGTAATTTTGTTAATATAATAAGGGTAAATTGAGTAATTCATTTGGTTAAAAATTTCTGTACTCTACTCTCCCCCCAAATTAAAAATGAGGGCTTAGAACCCCTCCAAACCTCTCCAAATCTCCCCCTCCTCCCTAAAAAAACATCCAACAAGGTAAACTAACTTACTCTCCCTTCCTCTACTCTACTCCCCATTAATCCAAACAGAGCATAAATTCTGCTTCTCCAACTATTGAATTATAAAAGAAAAATAAAAGTGATGTTTTTATGTTCGATCATGAAACCCTTCAGCCCTTGATTTAGAAGATTCAAAAAACTTTCGGTAATAGTAAGGAGGGTGTACAAAAGACTACTAAGGTTTTAAGTTGCAAGGAGCTAGCTAGGGATTCAACAAAAGCAAAGAAAATTGAGATTCAATGTACTTTCATGACAAAATGGTTATTTCACAACCCTAAGTCATGACCTTCCTAATTTGCTTTGTCCTTTTGCCTTATGCATTCTTGTTTTCTCTTTCTCAAATTCTTCACACCATCCTGCTAGCTCTTCGTAGGGTCCCCCTAGTTTACATTTTTTGGGTATTTTTGTCATGTTTATGGGCATCTCAATGGTTCTCCTAACCTTTCACCCTTTGCAAGTTTCCCTTCACCCTTGCTTGAAGGGGGCTTATCCCTTTTTGGCCTTATAAAGTCTTTGGCAATTTACATAATAATTTTTTTTTTTTTGGGTGGTAAAAATGGAATAGTATTAACAAGAACTAAGGAGAGTTAGCATTCAAAGACTGTAATCTCTTATAATACAAACCAGAATTATCATAAAATAACAGCATACTTTAAGTCCACAAGCAGGCTATGTATATCAAAAAGTATAAAATCTTGACTTGAATCTGAGTCTTTTTTGGCCCAGGCATCTGCAAATTTGTTTACTTCATGGAAGTAATGCTTTATTCTCACTTAAGGAATTTGATTGATGAGAGTCCTGCAATTCATAATAAGAAAAGTATGGTGTAAATTATTATTAAATTCTTCAGTGACCCAACCAAGCACGTAATTGCCACATTGTAGAGGCTACATAATAGCAAAAATCCAAATTTGAGCTTTAAGTCCTTCCAAAGTTGGTGGATAGTCTGTCAATTTAATAGATATCTCAAAACAACGTTTGGGTGCAAGGACAAAAATCAAAATGCTACCTAACTATTGATCCAAATTTCAAAACATCAGAGGTTAAAAAGTCAAAACTACTCCAAATGTGATGTAAATTGCAATTTAATATTTTAAATATTTAAACAAGATAAAATTTTTATTTAAAAAAAAAAAATAAAAACGGTTTTTAAATAATCATTGACATAACAAAATGCACCATTTTAAGAGAAGAAAAGGAGAGACCATCTTCATCTTGGTTGTTTATCCCTTGTTTGGACATAAATGACTTAAACTGAAAAAACAGACTAAACATAAACATAAATAAAAGGCCATCATTTGTAGTTGTACTATGAGATTTTTATTGTTGTTTGGCTGATCCACAGATCATTTGTCCGTTAAACAACTATTTTTGTTCCCTATTTCAAAAATCCAAACCAATCACATTCCGACACGTCATCAATTAGTGTGCTCAAGTAAATAAAATAATTACAATCCCCTTTTTTTAAAACAAAAAGAAAAAAAAGAAGAAAAGAAGAAGAAGTAGAAAACCGCTGCGAACCTCAAACGACTTTCAATTTCAATTCTATAAAATCCGCAGCCTCTCACTTTTTCCCTCATTTTTTTATTCTCTAACACGCAATTACAAGCACAACAAAACAAAACGAACTCTCTCTCTCTCTCACTCACACAAAAACTAACTGCCTTTTCTGTCTCTTCGTTTTCAAATCACTATGTCCACCATTTTCAGATCTCGCCGAGCCACCGAGGCCCGATCGGGAGGCAAGATGGTGCGGCCGAGGCGAGCCGCGGGTGCGAGGACTCCGTACGAGCGGCCAAGACTGGCCAATCCGGACCCTGAAAACCCTAATTGGCTCTCCAGGCTCATCTACTCTCCTACTCGTACAATCGCTACTGGTGCTGGAAAGCTATTGACCAATGTTTTCTTCCCCGAGTCTTCTTCGTCCGAGTCCGAGTCCTCTTCTGCCTCGTCTTCCGCTGACGATTCTAGCTCCGGTATGTGTGTTTTTCTTTATACTGTAATGAGTACGGTACGAACAATTAGGTTTTTTTTTGTTTGAATTATTTGGACGGAGTTTATGTTAGTTCTAGGGTTTCGGTTATTATCTTGTTATTGTGATTGCTATGTTATTATTGTGATTGCTATGTGGGATATAAAGCAAAAAAAAAAAAAACTGACTATCTTAGTGTTATGTTAGATGCGTAATGGTTAGTTACTTGTATTTTTGGATTATATTTACTGTGGTGAAATGTAGAAGCTGAAAAAACCGAAATGGTTTTAGTTGGTAGTCTTGTTAACTAAATAGGAGGTGGCATTGGTAGGTTGAAGACGCTAAAGTTAGTAATGGGCTAAATATGGTGGTTGAATAAGGATGGTATGATATGACCAGAAATATTGCACGTGCGGAGTGTGTGCTTGCTTGGGTTGATATTTGAAATCAAGGGTTTTGTTTGGGTTTTTTATATGAAGAATAGCTATAGAGATAATGAACTTAATTGCATTCTTTTCACACCTTGAGTTGGTCTCGTTAGGTTTTAGTCGCTGGAGAATTGATGGGGTTTCTAAAGTGTCCATGGTGTAGAAAAAGCTTACTAGTATGAAATTGTGTTTGAAACAAAGTTGCAAAGGTGTTTGCTATTTGGATGATGAGTGTTGGAAATTGGAGTGACTAGATTGCTTCTTGGAAAATTTTGACATGGAGAGGGTTGGCAGTCCCTTTTTTTTTTTTGAGAAAAATCTCTGGCATGATAGGCTACTTGTCTATGAAGCACGGGTGCATTTCGGGACTCGGGTGCAGGTGCGGGTGCGGGACTCGGCAATTTTTGAAAAAGGTGGGTGCTGGTGCGGCAGGACTCGGCGATTAAAAAATTATTAAAAATATTTTTATTTATATTTTTAATATATTACTAAGCATATTTTTTCACATTATATAAATATATACCAAATTTAAGAGCAAGAGTAGATAATAACTAAAAAATGATGTGACTAAAACATATACCAATAGTTTGAATGAAGTGACTGAGTGGCTGTCTCACAGGGGGAGACGGAGACCAGAGACAAAGTGAGCTGATTTTTTTTTTTTTTTCCTCTTTTTCTTTATCAAATGTCTAATGAAATCAAAATCTATTTGTGGAATTGAGCCCCAAATGACCTCCTCAGCAGCTTCTTACATTGCAGAGAGCACAAAGAGACGAGTGACGGAGTGAGAGAGAGCTACCACCAGTGCGAATCGGCCTTGTCTGTGTGAGAGAGAGCACGATTTCGGCCTAAATCGGCCGTTTCGGCCTGAATCGGCCGTTCGGTTTTGCCCAATACGGCCCAAGTTGGCGCGAATCAGCCCAATTCAGCGCAAATCGGCTTGAGTACGAGCCGCATCGGCGCGAGTCGAGGGGAAAAAAAAACGCGTGGCAGACGCGGGCCGACGTGTGGTCTGCAACATTGCCACGTCGGACGCGGGTGCGGCTCCTTTGGCGCCGCGTCTGTGCATCCCAGCTACTTATTGCCAATCCACTTGGTGGAGGGTTTAGGCTACTTTTTGAGTGGTCTCGTTGTTGGGGCTTTACATATTTTTTGTCTCCTTTAGAGTTTATGTTTTCCCTTAGTTTATCTTTCTGATTTTCCCTCTCTTTTGTTTTGTCGTTTGTGTTTACTATTCCTTGTTGTTCATCATGATGAACAACTTGTACTTTCCATTTTTTCTCATTAATAATAGTTTCTTTGATTACCTATCAAAAAAAAAAAAAAAAAAAAAAGAAGGAGAGTGCTGGTGTCCTAGAAATTGGTGAATTTTTAATAAGAGTGTGTTTTGTAATTAAAAAGATGTGGATAAATACTATGTTGCTCTTATTAATTTTATTTGCATGCCTGTGTGTATGCACATATGAGCCTCCATGTTTGATGTGTGCTAAAGTTGTGGGAGAAATGGGATTGCTTTTTGAGTTTGATTTTGTTGATGCGGGGAAGAAATGTTAGTATAAGACCTTTCTCTCTTCCTTTTTTATGGGTAAAACTATTTAGAATGGCCCACGCAGGTCATGAACCTTTGACCTTTGCGTTATCAGCGTACTCTCACTGAGAGTATGCTAGAACTAACATCCACTAAAAGTCCATTAGTTTTTCTGCTAGAGAAAAAATCAATTATTTTCTGTCACTAAGAGTATGCTCATAGCATCACCTACAAACTCAATTGTTATCTGAACTCCCCAACAACAACCTCTTTATAGCTGTGACCTAAAATAGAACCTCACCATTAATTTTACCACCAATCTAAAACCGTCCATACCTAATGGCGTCATCACCCCACCACCCCAACCACAAAGCAAAATACCCATTGCAACCTAAATATCCAGGACCTGATCTGTTGCTGCCAAGTAAAATTGGCACCCATGCTGGTCCAGGAAAAGACTTGCTTATCCAAACACATGTCTTCATACAAACCTCCATTGCCACCTCCTCAAAGTTGTCATCACAAATTTGACCATCAGATGAAACTCCCAATACCCCCAGTTGTTGCCATCAAGCTCAATCAACCCTAGGATCCCATAACACAACTAGACAAAAAAAAAGACTGCGACATTGCCTATTATCCATTAAACACTGCATTGTGATCATCACCCACCATCAAGCTGCCATCAATTGGTAGCCTCAATAGCACATCACGAATACATTGGCAGTTATGATTTTCTCATCCCTTTGGCAGGGAATAGGCTAGAAAATAAGAGGGATAATAGGGTTTCCAAAGGGGACAAGGATCAGTAGAGTTTGGGGATGAAACAACGGAAAACATTCAAGGTTTGGGTGGCTGTTCCTGTGTTGCGAACAGTGATCCGTGAACAGTAACTGTGAATAGTAAAATTAAAGAAAAATAGATAAATTCTAGGAATCACACATAGACTTCCTAAGCATCACACCTACGGTTCCTTGGCATCACACCTCAGAGAAGGTTGCATCACACAAACCACAAAGAAAGCTTTGTAGCTCTTAAATTCTGAAAACATTCATCATTAATCAACTCAATAGAAAGCACTACAACTCTTTAAATAGAAAACTAATACCTAATCCTAGTTGAACTAGGATTTCTTAAAACCCTAATAAGACTTGGACTTGGACTCAGGCTTTTACTACTAAGCCCAACTAAATAACCGAACTTAAAATAAAGGCCAAAAGAAGATCTAATGGACTGTTAGCACAGCCCATTCCAGAACATTATGAAATTACAAAACTGCCCTTGATACATAAAATCAAATGAAATATAATAAATCGGTCTTCCCATTGCTTCCTGCATCATTCTCCCTTGGTTGGAGAAAACTTGACCTCGAGTTTTGAAGTGTTGAAGTAAAAAGAATTTTGGTTTCTTGAAGTGCATCCTTGACATTGAATAATTTGAATTTCCTTTTGTTTCTTCGTTTGTGGCAGCAATGATGATAATGATACACCCACCAATTCAATTGGCCCATTAAACTTTTCAGAATGACAAAATCAATATCTTGAAAAGTTGGTGTAGGCAATAGAATCCTACTTTGGCAAGCAACATGAACATGAGAATAAGATGCTCCTAGTGTTATAGTCTTCACTTCTGCCTTGTAATTTTGATACGCTGCCCTTTCAATTTCAACTACTTCATCAACAGTTTCATCTCTTTCGAATCTTGTTGCATTACTGCAAGCTTCCCTTGATCACTTGCATCTATCTTCAACTCAGCATCCCCGATGTTGCTCACTAGACAACTTGTACCTTTGACAAAGTCACTAGAGTACTTAGGCATAGGACATAAGGGCTTTGATAAATCTTTCAAAGAAAAATCAGTGCAATCTTTGGAAAAATCTGCTGGAATCTGAGGCACTTCTATAGGCTGATCAGCTGCTGTTTGGGAGCTTCTGTTGCTACACCAGAATTTTTAGCTTCTAGATATTTTCCTTCAATAACTTTTGGCTTTGATACTTTAAATTTATCCATCTCAGCTAAGGTCATAGGTTTCAAAACAACCTCCTTCTCACCAACCATTAGAGTGTAGGTGTTTTCTTTCCCATTATGTTGGACATTTTGATCAAAGAGCCAAGGTCGACCAAGAAGGATATGTGTAACTTTCATAGGAATTATATCACACATGATAGAATCACTATAAATACCACAAGAAAAAGAAATAAGGCATCTATGAGTTACTGGAATAGAAGTGTTGTCTATCCAAGCCACTTTGTATGGTTGAGGACGAGGTTCAACTGGAAGCTTAAGGCGTTCAATCGTGGAAGATGACACAACATTCATGCAACTTCCCCCATCAATAATAAGCTTCTTAGCTTGGTTTCCACAGCGAACCAACATTTGAAATATTGAAGTTCACCTCCAATCCTCTTTCTCTACTTTAGGGGCTGCTAAAATACGTCTCACTACAGATAAAAGAGAAGTATCCACTTCATCCTCCTCCAAGTCATCCATAGCAAAATCTCCATAATCAAATGCACAATCTTCATCTTGCTCACAATCACTCAATTTCCCCCTAAACAATCTCCGTGATCGTGTAGACATGATGCAAAACCTGGCTCTAATACCAAACTGACGTAGGACAAGGGAGAACAACAAAATCTGATTTAGAAAACCAGGGGCAGATCTGGTATAGCTTGGGCTTTGAAGAATTATGGATAGGTTTTGGTGGGGAATAGGCTAGAAAATAAGAGGGATAATAGCGTTTCC
This sequence comes from Quercus ilex subsp. ballota, assembly GCA_032727855.1. Classification (NCBI taxonomy): domain Eukaryota; kingdom Viridiplantae; phylum Streptophyta; class Magnoliopsida; order Fagales; family Fagaceae; genus Quercus; species Quercus ilex. The sequence goes on from CM064919.1 coordinate 24,468,012, forward strand.
AAAGGGGACAAGGATTAGTAGAGTTTGGGGATGAAACAAAGGAAAACAATCAAGGTTTGGGTGGCTGTTCCTGTGCTGTGAACAGTGATCCGTGAACAGTAATCGTGAATAGTAAAATTAAAGAAAAATAGATAAATTCTAGGAATCACACCTAGACTTCCTAAGTATCACACCTAGGGTTCCTTGACATCACACCTCAAAGAAGGTTGCATCACACAAACCATAAAGAAAGCTTCCTAGATCTTAAATTCTAAAAACATTCATCTTTAATCAACACAATAGAAAGTACTACAACTCTTTAAATAGAAAACTAATACCTAATCCTAGTTGAACTAGGATTTCTTAAAACCCTAATAAGACTTGGACTCGGACTCAAGCTTTTACTACTAAGCCCAACTAAATAACCAAACTTAAAATAAAGGCCAAAAAAAGATCTAATGCACTGTTAGCACAGCCCATTCTAGGACATTATGAAATTACAAAACTACCCTTGATACATAAAATCAAATGAAATATAATAAATCGGTCTTCCCATTGCCCATTCCAATTTGACTTGATCCAATCCACAAAAATCCTCCAAACCCTTCAATCTGTCCTAGCTCTTCCGAAGCCTAATTTCCACCTAAACCCAACCTAGGCAACCCACATCAAACTCTAAATAGGATCGAAGCCTAACTTAGCCCATTACCAATCCACTTCTTTCCTCTTTACTTATGATCAACACAAAATTTACTTATTAATGCTGATTGATCAATTAGAGAGATTTGATTCTATTTTATTTTTATTTCCATATCTTAAGTAATCTCATTACAAGTTTATTTTCTTTCCATGTTAGATGTAATTTGGAGAGAGCTTATTAACAGGCTCTTGGACTTGTTATTCTAGATAGTTGATCACGAATTGATGAAATTTGGATTGGAAGTTTTCTTCCAGTGCTTGGTGTTGATTCCAAGTAAGCCTAGGTGTTGATTCTTGGATTCCTATATATATCACTTGCTTGGTGTTGAAGCCATGTAACCCTAGGTGCTTATTTCTAGCTTCTGTTTTTCTGTTTTCACCACTTAGTGTTAATTCCAAGCAAACCTTAGGTGCTAATTCCTAGGTTGTAATTTTTTTTCTTTTTTGTTTCTTTTTTTATTTCTCAGACATGTGTTCTCCTTGAGACTTCATTGTCCTCCATTATATACAGTATAGTTATACTATGCTTTTTGAGTCATATTGCTACTGAGTTAGGGGCCTTTTATTTTTCTCAGACCAATCGCACACAAAAAACAAATTAATATTTCACTTTTGTTCATTGATAATTGAGAAAAAAAAAATTATATATTTTATTTCCACTTCTTGTCATCCTTTACAAATCAATAAACTTTTGCATTTGGCTTTTGAATGAGATGATATATGTTTTCATTTGGGGCTTCCTTGATTTCTACTGGCATAATAATCGTATGCCTCTGATCTATGAGGCCCTTTCGCCTTTTTGGTTACATGTCTATGATGTTGTCAACAAGATTCAGGCATATTCTTTTAATTTTCATGTGTCCAGCTGTTGACACTTTCACCATATCTGTTTTATTAATTAGGCATAGATTATTAGCAGTGTCATTAAGGCAGGAAAAAATTGGCCTTTTTTCTTTCAGATCCTTTTTACAGGATTTCTTTTTTAATCCTTTTTTTTTTACATTTTTTTTTTTGGCAGAGCATAATATTGAGAATGATGATAGTGATATCTCTACTCGGAGGACTAATAAATTGATACAGGTAGTTGTATTATTCTTTTGTGTTATGGCAATGATTTTGTTTTTATAATTGGGTGATTTTACCATAGGTATATGACAGGCCTGCATACTCAAATTTCGATCTGCATACATAACCCAAATGTATATTTATGTTGACAAGTCAGTAAAAATTCGAAGAGAGTGAAAATTGGGTTTTCATCTATTGTATTTCTTTCAAAATAAATGGTGAGCTGTTTTGTAAATTGAAAATTGGGTTGAATTTTTTTTTTTTTGGTCCTTTGCAAATGGAGCTGTAATTTCAGAAAAGTTTGAACCAGATACCAGATAATATGAAGCCCCACTATGGTTGATTGATATTCCCATGAAAGTTAGCATTTTTATATTGTCTTATTCTCAGGGCACTACATTTTACTCCAAGAAATAGTTCTCTCTTTTGAACTCCCCGTCTGTTGTCCTTAACAAACTAATTTTACATGCTAAAACAAGTGAAAATTGTTGTATTGAGGGGCATTATGCTAGATTTTGACTGCAAGCACCCATTTTTTGATGGGAACATTGAGAGAGACTGAAATTATAAATTTTGTCGTCACCTTTTGGAAGAAGCTGATGCTTCTGTTCACTTGTTTAGTAGATTGCTCTTTACTTGTTTTTTCTATTGACTTCTGATAGTAGTTTGGACCCTGCTGATACTAATATCTAGCAGAAAGTTTACCTTGAAAACGGCTATATTTATGACATTCTTTCTGACCATGCAAGCACTTTACTTTCTTTGTTATGTTCTGGTTTACAATAAGACAGCTATCTGTTTCTATTAGACATGATATTGATTTGTATTCTTACAGAAGAAGGATGGGTCATCAGAGATGATCAAGCACTTCAGGAAGGAGCCCCAGACAGCAGTTGGTAAGAGTGAGACTAAGTGTGTAATTGAACAGTTACTCATGCAGGAGACCTTCTCGAGGTAATTGAGAATTTAGTAGCTTTTTCTCTCTTTATTTTTATTTTTTTAAGGTTTTGCTTTCTACTCGTTTTTTCCTACCTCGATTGCTTTTAGTTTTTCATAGACTTCCTTATATATATATTGCTATTATTGGTTTCCTTTTCTAAAGTATGAACTTGGGTAGACCTTTTGGAAGTTCAAAGTGTCATTGTTTCTTGGACCCACAATTATGGCAACAAATAAGAATAGCTTGACTGACCTGTTTATAACAGTAAATCTTCTTTCTGACCATTCCAAATGCATATAATATCCTCTTTCATTTGTAAATTTTCCATCTGCTAGAACTTCAGTGTACTGATGCAACTATATGAGACTAAAATCTCTGGCATCAGGTTTTGATCAAGGGCAGCAAAGATGATGTTATACATACATATTTGGGGTTGGCCTTATGTTATGTCTGAACTCTTAATATCTTACATCTGATTTAAGAATATGGGAGGGAATGTTATTGGAAGTAGTATCTGTAAAATATGGCCCCTTTAATAAGTAATTGAGAGGGTAGAAGAATAGCAAGAATTACGTTGGTGTAATGAATGCATGTGGTTGCACCGTTGCATGTGTGTTTGTGGACTCAGAATTTTTGCCACTGCTCATGTTTTTCCTGAATTGTATAATTAAAATGTAATGGCAGCATCAGTATCTTGAGGCAATACTAGTTTGTTGACAACCATAAACATCCATTTTCCTGAAGTGGTTCAAGAGGAAAAATGATACATAACATTTCTGCAGATTGTTCATTCTTGATCTTTCTTACTTATTTGACTGAAGATTGGGGTTCTCACCTTTGACCAGGGAAGAATGTGATCGATTGATAATGATTGTTAAATCAAGAGTTGTGGATTGTACTACTACTGAACATGCAGAGGATGGGGGACCAGGTGAGATACGCAACAGAACAGTTGGCAGTAGTATTGGCTTCAAGCATACTTTTTTTATTTAAAAAAAAAATCAACCTACTAAATAATGATTGGTGTCTTATGTTGTTAATTATATTACAGATATAGACACGCCTCATCTCTGCAGTACGGCTGTTATGGAGGCAAAAAAATGGTTAAAGGAGAAAAAGTTGACAAATTCAAAGTTAGAGTTGGATCATGGAACCTGCACGTCAAATTCTCTTATGCCAATACTTGTTAGTAGCTCTTTCATATGGTCTCTTGCACTAATTGTGCATGTGTGTGTGCACACCACACACATCTTCGTACGGTGTTGGATCTTGGTGCCTTGATTAGGAATATGGGATTGTAAATTTTTATTTTTTGCCCGATATGAAGTGACTAGTTGCCATCTTGAGGATTTCTATTGTCACCATTTACTATTGCAGATTCAAGAGTTACTGCCTTTCAACAAAGCTATATTTTTTATACTCCAACTAGCACTAGGCTCTCTCTACTCTACTATGGTTGTGGTTTTCTAGGGAATCCTTGGATTGATTTTTTCATAATTTTCTAGGATGTCCACCCATTTCTTTCATTTAAACCCTCCATTTGTGTACTCTTAGACGTTTGGTTTATATTAATTATTCCATTTTCTTTAAAGAGTTTTATTATTCTATTTTAAATTTGTAACACTCTCCCAACTTAATTTTATTTAAGCGCTGCGTAGTCTATGGTGGTCACCAATTCTTTACCTTATTTTTACTTTCCTGGTGCTTTTTGTAGACATGTTAATTAAACGGTATATTAACTTCATCCTCTTGTCAATTTCAGTACATTTCAAGTTGTTGAGTAGGCCTACTTATCCATGTAACTTCATTCCTCATACTTATGTGTAGTACCCAAATTCTTGTTTATGCCCCATTCCATTAGGTACCAGATTGGCTTTTTGCTTCTTGGGATCCCTGAAGAAGAAACCCTTGCTTATTTTCCAGTGCTGAGAAACTGATTGACATACTTTTCAAGAGAAAGCCTAACATATGTGGCTTGATAAATGTTTGAGGTGGAAGTTTGTTGTCCATCTCAAGCGGTGATTCATTTTTATACCCTTATCCAGGATTGGGTTTCACAATTGTTTATTGCTTATTATTCATATCTTATTGGTGTCGTTAAATAGTCAGAAATATATACAACAACAACAACAACAACAAATCCTTAGTCCAAAAATATTGGGGTCGGCCATGGATCCTCAACAGATTAGGGTCATTAAATATATAGTTAGAAATACACGTCATTAAATATTGTCATTTGTTTTCTTGTGGAGGAAGCTCTCATTAAATGCAAGTAGTGAAGCTATAATTGGAGGTGATAAACATATGTCGACTCTTTAAATCAAACAAAATTATAGGGGGTATAACTGCTGTTGCCTCCAAGATAAAAGAAAAAAGTTAGCTTATTTCAAAAGAGCTAGTTTTTTTTTTTTTTTTTTGAGGGTTTGTATGTGTGTGTAAGTTGAGACAAAAAACAAAAAGCTCTATGCTTTTTTCCAAATGTACACTTAACCTATTAGTGATATTGATCTTTTCATAGAAAAGGCAATAGACTGCTTTTCTTGCAATAGAAAAAGCTTGTTTTTGGTATGATGAATTGTTGGTTTCATCTCAATTCTGAAAACCAAGTGTTACTGATGCAGGTGACTGAAGATCAAGTGGGTTCACCAGCGGATATGGCCAAATCATACATGCGGGCACGTCCTCCATGGGCATCTCCTTCTGCAAAGCATGTTGATTTGAAATCCCCATCACCAATAGGGATGCAGCTTTTTGCGGAAGAAACACCATATTCAATTGGTGGGAATTCTGCATCTTCATCTAAGGTACTATTTGCAAAATTCTGTTCCATTTATGAGTATATTGTTTTGTTGCTACTTTTATTTATTTTGTTATGATGGGTAGTATTTTTTACTGGTACCTAAATTGATAGTAAACAGAAGGGTGTGTTCACCCTCTTTTTTCAAACTGTCTTCTTTCATGATGAAAGTATGTATATATTTCAGAGAAATATGTGCTTAGTGTATAATGAATTCTACCAGGATAATGGTTTTAATTTTAACCAGGAAGTCATTAAATTGAAGGTCTGGAAAGTGAGAAATGTGGTTGAAATTGAAAGCCTAAAACAGTTCTTAAAACTGATAATATAGTACTTTCATCTTGATCCATTTTCTTCTTAATATGTTTATGGTACAAAGGAAAGCTAGTTAGTTGATTTTGTTTCTTTTTTGTATCTGGTAATCATCCTTTCACTTTAGAGTTAGTGGTAAGTCAAACATTCTTCTTATATATTTTGTGGGAGCAATACTTGTCTAAATATATATATATATATATATATATATATAATAGTATGGGAAAATTAAACAAATTTTTTTGATCAATAGGAAAATTGTTTTAATCATTTTTTCCAACTTCTTGTGCTTGTGGTTTTAAAAGAATGGAAAAAATAGATGCATTTTCTTCCCTTCATTATGCTGACTCAATTTATTATGGTTATGTGCTGAAAACTGAGAGCAGCTGAAAAGGGAATCTCCAGCCACTGGCTCTTGGAATATCCAGGAGGAAATACGAAGAGTGCGATCAAAGGCAACAGAGGAGATGCTAAGGACTCTGCCATCCTCTAAAATTGATTGGTCTGCATTGACTTTAGGACATAAAAGTAGCTCAAATTCTTTAGCAGCTGAAAAACTAGAAGATGGTAAGGGAGATAAAATGCACAACTCTACACAACCAATAGATGTGTCTTTGAACGTGGCCATAGGACAGGACAATTGACATCTCATGGCTTCCCAAGCAGAGTTTTAATTACTAGTTTGAAGGGAATTTGTTGGTTTATTCCAGTAATCTAATGTAATCAATGGCAGAATAGATTGCCTAATTGTCAAACCTGTCTTAACTTATAGAATATAAAGAAAGTAAAATGTAGAAATCTAAGACTTGGAACTTCATTTTCTGCCCTTCAGTTTCATTGACACAAGATGGGCCGCAAAAGGAAGCTTTGTTACACAACCCAGCAATTATCATTTCTGAACAAAATCAGGTGAGTAGTGGAATAGGAGTTTATAGTTTTATTTATTTTATAAGTATTTATTTATTTATTTAATTTTAGTTTATGTTCATTTATAGTATATATGTAAGTATTTATATATATGTATGTATGTTCATATTCTTTTCCTCCATTTTTGCTGCAATTAGCTGATAAAAATGCAAGAATTCTTTTCCTGTAGCTCATGTCTAATACAGGTCAATAGAATGACTAACATAAATAACCATTTTGTTGTGAAGGATTTGGAAGCTACTCGGATCACTAAGGGAAAAGAAGTTGATCTTGGTAATCTCTCTTCACTATCATTAAAGTCTAGCGTCCCAGCAACATAATGGATCTTTGCTAGTGCTTCTGTTAATTAATGTGTTTCTTGCTGTCAACTGTGGTATATTTTTCCATTCATTTTATCTTTTGGAATGGTTTTTATTTTGCATTACTAGAATTTGATAATTAGGAGTTAAGGAGATCGCACTTAAAAATGAATGTGAATTTTCCATGGGCAAAAATTACCTTTTGCTTTCAGGGGAATCTGAAAAAGGCTATCTGCTGGCTTTCAAGTAACTAATAGGAAGTGGCCAACAATGTAAATAAAGTACACAAACACACTAACACTCTCCAATTTGTCTGTTTAAAATGAATTTACAAGGTTATGTTCCCCTTTTTTGTACCTTTTGCCTTGATAGACATGTAACAAAGAGTTTTGCTTTCCTTTTTATTCTGAAAAGAAGTGTTTCTTACTAATGAAAAATCATGTAATATAGGTTTGCTGGATGGAATGGAAGGGATATTAAGCTATGGAGAAAGAATTCAGTCATTAGAAGTTATTAAGACTGTGTCAACCAGGTTAGTTGGTGTTTCCTTTTGTGTTTATATTCTTGGGCAGCTTCAATCTTTTAATTTTAATTTTCGTTTTGTTTTGTTTATTGTGGTTTTTTTTCAAGCTTTGTTAGTGTATTGTATATACCAGGATGTTACAAATTTTTACTCCATAGTTTATGGCTGTTGTTTTTTAGTTGGGGTTCTTGATTTTCTAGATTCTCTTACACTTGCCAAAAAATGATTTTGTTGTATTCGTTTTTTCTGTTCCTTTGTGTTCATCATTGTGAACTCGAAGTTTATATTTTTCATTTATTAATAAAATTACACTATTTAACTGTCAAAAAAATTAGGTAGAGTTACATTTTTTTTTAGTAAGAATATTGTAACAGTTTCTATTGTTTCTGAGCTTACAAGCGCCTAGGATGAATGGTTGACATAAGATAAATTGGAGAATTTGTCTGTGTGTGCTTGTGGTTGTACTTGTGGGTTAAGGTTTAGAAGAATTTGTGGATATAAGGTTTAGAATCTTCTAAAAGAAGGGCTAGGGTTCAAGAATGAAGTAAGAAGAAACATAAATTGCATTTCTTCACAATTTAAGAACAATGAGCATGAGTGGTACAAGTAAACAGTGCTTGTGAACAGTATATTTAAACAATGCATGTGGTGCAGCAAGAAAGAGAAGAAGAAAATAGAATAGAAAGGGAGGGGGAAAAATAAGGCTGAAGAAAAAACCAAATGTTTTATTGATCAACTTCCCCTTGTTCAAGTACAACAAGACACTAATATAGACCCTAAATCTTAACTTCTCCTAGTAAATTTAGGACTTCGACTTTGATTAGTAAACCAAATTCTAATTGAATTGAAACAAAGCCCACGCATAAAGCCCATAAATTAAATAAGACTTATTAACCAAAGAAAACCCAAGCCCCACAACTATGTCCCATACCCAACAATTGGAGAATTACTTCAATACCATTGACTCTAAAATAACCAAATAAAATATAAAAACCTAACTAGGTACCATGGACACTTGCAGAATCAGTCTTCCAAGAGTATATTGTTTCTCTAATCACGCTATGGTTCCATCATCAATGTTATAGCTTATGTAGTTTGGAAGGATTTGGATGTAGTCAAAAACACACACACACACCATCTCTCTCCAGTCCACCGGCCCTCTCTTTTTCCCTGTCTTGGCAAGGTAATTGTCATTCCTGCTTTTGAAACTTTGTCATTTTATGTGTATCACAGTGATGCTGGTGCTGGCAATGTTGATGAGCTTAAGGACACTATTGTGATGAACGAGCTACATAACTCTATTGTTGGAGGAACCTTACCAGGTTAGAGTTCTGGGCACATCAGTTGCCTTTTAGAATTGAAAATTGTCTTTACATTATTTGTTGCCATTTTATCAGGATGGGTAGAATGAAAGAAACCATTAATTGTTGTTACTATGTATATTGACATTGTGCAGTGCTTGTGTTTGATCTTGTGTTGAGCACTTTTAGCTTTATAGCTGTCCTTTTTGTGAGATTTACGTAACTATCATGTGCTGTCCATCCATTTATCAAAAAAAAAAAAAAAAACTGTCATATGCTAACTATTAAAAATCTTTTCATTCATTAGTGGAATTCTGATTTTGAAAAAAAATTGAAAAATGTTTTATTCATGCAAAAAATACTTAAGAGATAAACAAAATATAATGAATATGCTTGGATTTTCTTAATTAAAATATCACTTAATACACACATGAATGGCTTTTTATATTTCATATTGGTCTCAAGCACTATATATATGTATATGTATGTTCAAGTGTTTGCATAGATGCATATATAAATCTCCCCACAACACCCCCCCCCCCCCCCCCCCCCCGGCAAAAAAAAGTCAAATCCTATCTCCGCCAACTTGCCAGAAACAAATGTTGAATAATTTCTATTTAAGTTCTGATATCTTAATCAAGTTCTGCTGATCTCAGTAAATGTATTTCATTACTTGTATGAATATACTTATCAAAAAGAATTATCTGAATAACGGTTTCTGCATTATCAGCTTGTTTTCCCTCTATGGTATTTAATATGGTACTCATGTCTCATACTTGAAAAGATGCAGTTACTGATAATTTAAAGTCATACGGGTGATGAATACTACTCTCTTCTCCCCCTCCCCCCCCAAACCCCTTCTTTTTTTTCTTTTCATTCGTGATCATATTTTTTGGTTGGCGGCTTGCTTTAAGTTGTTTAGCATATAAAATTTATTATGTTTGGATACTTGTTAAATTTTCATTTGCCAACGATTTCTTAATAGATATTTTAATGGTTGAATTTTCTGTAACTTGGAGAGTTTCCCTGATTTTTCCACCCAATGTGAGTTGGCTGATCAATTGATTTTTTCCTTTCTTAGCTATTCACTGACTGTTATTTATGGCCTCTTTGCTTCATAGAATGACTTTACACTTTACAGTTCAACCTTGGGTTGAATCTGTAGTGTAGCTAGTATGTATATATTTCTTGATCAATTTGTAGATTGCAAGGTTTGAATCTGTTCTCTCTCATCTCTAATGATTAGTGCTGCATTTTTTTTTTTTGGAAGTAGTGCTGCATGTTTTTTTTTTGAAGTAGTGCTGCATGTTTTTTTTTTTGAAGTAGTGCTGCATGTTTTTTTAAGTAGTCAGTTGACAGCTATTGTCTTTCCATACATGTCCACTGACTCCCCACACCTCTTACACGTGTTCTAATTTCCCCTCTAGTGGAGGTGAAGATAAAATCTATTATAAATTAACATTGTATAACTTTTTTAGGTTCATTTGTTTTAGATGCTTTGGGAGGTTGCTTTTTCCCCCTCGCTTGGACAGTACGTTGGGAAAGATTTTTTACGGTAGAAAACTTGGAGGAATTTATTGATTACTAACAAAGTTAGGTGTTGCATGTGCATGAGTAGTGGGTAGTTAGTTGATCGTCTTTACTTCATTGTTTGGTTGTAATAAGAGTGCAAAATTTTGGAACACTGTTCCATTTTGTGTAATGTGAACAATTTGGAGATAGAGGAATAGTACGACTTGGTGTAGAACAGTTTTGATATGTTATAAAATCTTTAGTTGATCATTGTATGATTAGATGACTGCATTAGGTGGTGTCCATTGCACATCCTTAAAAAAAATCTGTCATCTTATAAATTTTAGATTGTAATTTTGTAGGATGGCTTTAATACACTCCCTGAGTATTTCTGTTTTCTCTGTTAAGTTCATTTTACTCTCTTATTATTACATTTTGAAGGAGGTGGCAATTTTCGGTTTGGTTCTGTTTGCTTGGTCCTGTTTTGTTTCTCTCCTCTTGATGGATTGGTTAGACCAACATGTTTTCCTGAATGAATTCCATGTAGATGTGGATTTCCTGGTGTTTTTTGTTTTTCTCCCCTGAGACGGGGTCTTGTTTCTCGTAAAATCAGTCAATTTGTGTTCTACTTTTAGCATCTTTATGATCTCATCTTACTTCTGAATGCAAATTTAGATTCAGCATTACATGAAGAAAACTTCTTAACATCAAAAGAAGTGGCTGGAAAAGCAAGTGCATTTGCTGGTGATGTTTTTCCATCTTCAGGATCTAGGTAAAAGGGTAGTTGGCCCCTTACTTTTAAGGCTTCATTATTTAAAACAATTTTTATTAAATCGAGTCCCTTGCCTTTCAGCTTGATTGCAGGACTGGATACAGAACGAGTTCCCATGCCAGTTAATGAGGAAGACAACTGCATTAGTTCAAGCCATGATAAGGTAGCTACAGGTGCCCCTCTGGAAGAAACTTGTGAGTTTTTGAGTGAAGCTTCTATGGAGGTCCCAACAAATATAAATGAAAATGATGCCATTGTCAACGACTCCCAAAACAGTTCTAGTATGCGGTATGAAGAGTTATCACAGGACCTGTCTCAGCCAATTTCAAAAAATGATATGGTGGATAAGACCAGCGCCGTTGTTGAGAAGCAACAAGGAAACAAAATGAGCAGATATAATAGGAGGGGCAGATCCAGGGGATCCAGGGGTAGGGGTAAATGATGCTAGATTCTCGTGTTGTACTATAACTGTATAATTTTCTGTAAACTAGTCTAGGAAATCAAGGATAATGACACGGCAAGCAAGGCATTTGTAAGTTATTAAATTGATACTTATTCAGTTTAAATCAACTAGGTAGGGATTTTTATTTTCTTTTTCTTGATTTCTTTCGGGTGTTTTACCCGATGAGATGTAGGTCCCCATTTAGCCAAGATTCCAAGAAGTTGGAAATACTCGGGGTGTAACTTGTAAGAACATTAATGGGAATACTTACACGAAATGGATTATGCATGTAGTCACATATTACCCTAGTGTAGTAGCCTTGCACCATGGAAAGAACATTAATGGGAATACTTACACGAAATGGATTATGCATGTAGTCACATATTACCCTAGTGTAGTAGCCTTGCACCATGGAAAGGAAACCTTAGTGCAACGAATTTGCATGTAGTTATATCTTAACTTGAAATTTTGTTAAAGCCCTGTCATACGATTAACCATGCCATGGTTTATCTTTCCTATCATTATATTAGCAGCGTATACGTTTTTTATTTTTATTTTTATTTTATGTTAATTACATTGTACTTCGTGTCTTCAACAAGACAACCAATACTAAACATTCAATGAATGCAACAGTAAGATATGAGATGTAAGATTTCGAAGATTATTTTCAGGTTTGGGCAAGAACATTATTATAAGAGACAATATTCTACATGCGCCATCATTCATGTAGACTTGTTTACTTTGGTATCAGATAATGAGCTAATAGAATAAAATTACATCACATCATATCATATATTATACAATAAAATGTGGCTACACTCTCTTTGATTATAAACATAGTTTAGTATTCATCCAAAACAAATATATATGTATATATATATAATATCAAGAGACTTATTAATTGTTAGTAGTACCTAAGTAATAAAATTCTCTTTATCGAAAAAATAATAATAAAAATAAAATAAAATTAGACTCCAACTAAGATTCTATTAGCAAAGTTTCAAGTAATTTAAAAATATATATATAATAATTATTATCATGTTGGTAGGTGCATATATATCGTAAAATTCATGTGTAGAAAGGATGGTCAATTTATTCAAGGTAAAACTGTGATTTATTTTTAATTTTTAATTAATTTTTACATTGTATGAAACATGCCAATACGGATCAGAATTTTCTAACCCGACCCAAAAAATACCTTACCCGAACCTGATTTTTTTGACTTGAAGCAAAAACGGGTTGACTCGTGACCTGATCCGATTTTTTCGTGGGTCAATCCAACCCAACCCAGATAACCCGTGACCCAACTTGTTAAAAAAATTCGCTAAAAAAATATTTTAATTACGTCCTGATACTAAGTGCATAAAGCACAAAGTACCAAAACTAATAATAAATATATTATAGAGAATGACTATTTAATTCATCAAAACTGTTTCTCAAAAAAAAAAAAAAAATTCATCAAAACCAATAAAAGCTAGCTAGCCTAGCTTCAGTGCTTGCCAATTGCCTACAACATGTTACACAAGGGCCAAGGTTGTCAAGAGTCATCAGTCAAGACAGCCATTAAAATATATATATATATATATATATCTCAATCAGCTGAGCTGTAGTCCATTGTCCAAACTCCAAATGACCAAATATCTCATTCAATTTGGTATATGTTGTGCTATATTTTTTTAATAATAAAGATTGTAATATTGTGTGGTATTATTTTTCATTGCAATTTTTTTTTAATGATTAGGAATTTGATCATTATGAAAGTAGTCGTGGTGTCAAAATAAAAAAAAATTTAGTTGAACTTGTATTTAGAAGAGCCTAACCATCGCACACCCTTGGTGCGATGGTCATTCCATAAGTGCTTGTGGGATGTGGGAGGCAAGGGTCAGGACTCAAGTCTCTAGGAGGGAGTTTCACACACATATACACTTAGATTAAGTTATAGTAGAATTCTATCTTGTATAAAAAAAAAAAAAAAAAAAAAAAGCCTAGGCTTAACAAAAAGCAAAATTCAAAGTTGGAAGTTCTCTCTTAGTGGAAAGAGTATTACAATCGGTTTCCAGAACTCTCTTTAATGGCACGGGATCTCATGAGCATTCTGATAACCACTGTTGGTTTTGAATCAAGTTTTAGCACTGGGAAAAAAATTCTTACTCCTTATCAATCATGTCTTTTACCTGAAAATGTGGAAGCTACGTTGTATACTAAAAGTTTGCTATATGGATTTGAAGGTAATTTAATTTTTTTATAGTCATAATTATACAATGTTAATTCTTTGTTGATTTGCTTTCATGGTACATTAAGTTATTTTAAAATATTGTATTGTAGATAAAGATGCTGACGAAATTGGCGAACTTGAGCTACAATTTGCAAGTATGAATATTTGCAGTACTAAATCTGCTACCAACTTTGAGTAGATTGAGATTGAGGTGTAATTCTTATAAAATATTTACTTATTCTTCTTTACTTAATATGTTATGTTTATTTTTAAATATTTTTTTGTTTAGTTTATCTTTCTAAGTAATCTAATTTGCTATTATTTTAAATGTAACAGGAACATGTGCACTTAAGAAGACCAATAACTTGCTACTTTGTTAGCTTACTTGTTTTGTTTGTTTTAAGATCTATCTCTTTTTGAAGACGTAAACTTGTAATTATATACATTTTGACAGTGAACTATTAACATTGAAGACTTTTTCCATCGTGAATTTATGACTATAAATAATTTTTGTCATGCTCAAAACTATCAGAATTGGAAGGATATTAACAAGTGGCATTAAGTGCAATTTATTTGCTTAATTGATTTTATTCATTCTCTCTAAACAAGTTGTCATTGATTTGTTTTTGTAATTGAAAAAAAAAAAAAAAAAAAAAAACTTGTTTGAAAATTACGGGTAAACCCGACCCGACCCGACCCAACCCCCAACATGATTGACCCATTAAAAAATGACCCGTTTTGACCTGCGACACGTTTGACCCGCAAACTCAATTGACCTGACCCAATCCGCTCGTTGTGCCACGTCTAAATTGCTATTACTATTACTAGCAGTAGTAAGTAACTGTATAAATTTCAATTCCATCACCTAATGGTATTAGTAGTATTTTTTTTTGCGGCGAAAAGTCATTTTTAGTCCCTATATTTTCAGGCGATTCCCATTTTAGTCCCTACATTTTATTTTTACCGCTTTAATTTCCTATCCTGAAAAAACGTTTCCCGTTTTGGTCCATTCCGTTATATCAGAAACGGAAAAAGCTGACGTGGCAAACGGCAGAAATAAATAATACTAATTTAATGTCCATGTGGCCTAAATTAATAATAAAAAATATTTTTTGGCATTAAAAAATGCCATATCAGCATATAAATTAAAAAAATTAATTTATTAATTTTAACTAAATAAAAAAATTAAAAATAGAATCAAAAACTAAAAATCATATGAATTGAGATCTAAGTGTGTCTTGAATAAGAACAACAAGAATACAAACTGAAATCCAAGTACACAAACCTAGAAATTAAAAAAAAAAAAAAAAAAAAAAAATCAAACCCTGAGATCAAAGTATATCTTGAACAAGACCAAAAAGAACATAATTCCAGATCCAAGAACAAAGAAAGAAAAAACACCCACATACACACACTTTCTTTCCTTCACTCAAACTCACTTAAAAAAACAACACCCAAATCTCAAATGTAACAACACCAACAACACCTCTCTCTCTCTCTCTCTCTCTCTCTCTCTCAAAAATGTCGTCCCAACAACAGCAACAACAAGAAGCCAAGAACCCAAATCCAATCCAAAAGCCACAAAGCAAAACACAAGATCTCCCTCCATATCAACCTACCTAGCAATGGTGGAGCTGAAGCAAAAAATCCTGACTTCTCTCTCGAAACTCTCCAACCGCCTGTCGCGACGCCATTGGCTCGCTCTCCAACCTCTACCTTAAGGCTTTGAGGTTGCTCCTCCCGTTGTCGCCACTGCTGCCGCATCAGAAAGAGCTGGCCAAGAATCAGGCGAGGCACCAATCATTACAGGAGAAGGAGGAGGAGCATCGTCGCCATTCATCGCCACCACTGCTAGAGTCTTCCACACAGACTTCGACTTCGACTTGGTACCACTCGCTTCCTGATCATTCTTCGCCATCACCATCCCTTCTCTGATCGAACCCAGAACCCAAAAAAAAAAATCCCACCAAAACTTCTCTCACTTGCAGTTGCTAGAGAGAAAGTGAAAATAAACCCAGATTTTGGGTGTGGCCTGTTATGGTTATAGGTCATTGATGATTTTGTTGGGTTTGAGAAAACGAGGGTTTTGAGATTTATGAATTTGTATTTAACCAAGATCTTGCTCTATGATTAAAACCCAGATCTTTCATCTTCTTAGTTCAATCTCTTGATGTCTAGTTCGTTTTCAAACCCAGATCTTTGATGATTTTGTTGGGTTTGAGAAAGTGTGTGAATGCGGGTGTTTTTTCTTTCTTTGTTCTTGGATTTGGAATTATGTTCTTTTTGGTCTTGTTCAAGATATACTTTGATCTCAAGGTTTGGTGTTTTTTTTTTTTTTTTTTTTTTTTTTTGGGTTTGTGTACTTGGATGTGAGTTTGTGTTCTTGTTGTTCTTGTTCAAGACACACTTAGATCTCAATTCATATGATTTTTAGTTTTTGATTCTGTTTTTAATTTTTTTTTTATTTAGTTAAAATTAATAAATTAATTTTTTTTAATTTATATGCTGACGTGGCATTTTTTAATGTCAAAAATATTTTTTATTATTAATTTAGGCCACGTGGACATTAAATTAGTATTATTTATTCCTACTGTTTGCCACGTCAGCTTTTTCTGTTTTTGATGTAACGGTAAGGACCAAAACGGGAAGCCTTTTTCAGGATAGAGACTAAAAAGGGTAAAAATAAAATGTAGGGACTAAAAGTAATTTTTCGCCCTCTTTTTTTTTTTTTTTTTTTTTTTTTTTTTTTTGGGATAACGCATCACTTAACATTTAATTAGAAAGCCATATACGAGTATAAGGTTAGGCCCTAGTAGTTGGGGCGGCTTCGTTCGCAGTCAAGCCCTAGTAAAGGCCCAAAAACACGGTCGTGTTGTTACCCACTTTAGTATCTTCACCCTCCAGAGTTCACTGACTCTAAAAAAGTGAAAACCCCAAAAACAAAAAACAACCCGCCACGCTTCGATTCTTCCCCAACTATAAAACTAAAACCAAATCCCCGAAACCAAAAAAAAAAAAACAAAAAGAAAAAAACAAAAACATTCAAACAATGGAGCCCTTTCCATCATCAGTAATAGCCCAAAAAACATGGGAGCTAGAGAACAACATAATCACCGTAGACCCTCCTTCATCATCATCATCATCATCAACAGCACCACCACCAACAACAACAGCAACAGCAACAACAACGACGAGTCCGGACCCAGCGTCCGACGCAATATTCTATTACGACGAATCGGCGCAGGCCAAGTTCCAGCAAGAGAAACCCTGGGCCAATGACCCTCACTACTTCAAGCGCGTCAAGATCTCCGCACTCGCGCTGCTCAAGATGGTGGTCCACGCGCGCTCCGGCGGCACCATCGAGGTCATGGGCCTCATGCAAGGAAAGACCGACGGCGATGCGATTATCGTGATGGACGCTTTTGCTTTGCCCGTGGAAGGGACGGAGACTAGGGTTAATGCTCAGGCTGATGCGTATGAGTATATGGTTGATTATTCTCAGACTAACAAGCAGGTTCGCTTTCTATCTTTCTTTAAACCCTAACCCTAACCCTAAGTTTTTTTAAGTTTTGACTGGGATTGGTTTTTGTGGGAGGTTTATGAATGCTACATTGTAGATAATTTTGAATTTAGAATGATTAAATAAATTTATTAGGGTTTTTTTTTTCTTGTTTGGAATCTGAGTTATTACTAAATTACTGTTTGGTTGGTGAGAAGATGATTGGATGAAATCCCTTTTTGTTTAAAGCCTTTTAGGTTAAGCTTGTGCAGTCTTTAAGGCTTCGTTTGGGAGTTCGGTTCATAAGAGAATGGAATAGAATGATTATAAAGGAATGGAATGGAATGTATTTAAGTGAGGGAAATGAATAGAATGGAATTAAGTAACTTTGTTTGTATGTAAAATAAAGGAGTGCAAATGAATGGAATGTAAGTAACCCTATTTGGGATTGGAAAATGAATGGAATCATTTTATGATAATATTACTATTAGACCCTTATTTTAAAATAAATGACTGAATATATAGGGGTTTTTTGAGAGTTTTAATAATAAATTCATTAAATCTAATTCCATTTCCTCCAATTCCTCCCAATTTCGGGTGGAATGAAAATTTTAGGATTTAAGAAAATAGAGAGGAATGAGCGGTCCCTCCTACCCATTCCATTCCTTCCCAAAATATAACTGAGCTTTCAGCAAATTCTTAGTAAGCACTGTGTGTCTGTGTGTGTTTTCAATTGTGTACAGATGTTGTCACATGAAAGGATCTATATATAGTCTTTGCACATGAAAACTTCATTTTTGTTGAATTTTATGTCAATGACTAGTCTTAAGAATTTGGTGAGTTAGCATTATTTGGTTTCTGTTTTTGGAGATTGGATGATGCATCGGATTGGTCATCTTAGATTCTTCTGTTTATGAATAGTGTCTGCCTATACCAGATTAGTAGCTATTTGGAAGCCATTGCATCTCAATAAAAGTTTTTATTCAAGTCCCATATCATATATACTATACTATATATATAAAAGTAGAAGCTGAGAGAAAGTTAAATCCTAAAATTATGGTTGTTATGTCATGTAGATCTCAAATTGGAAATTTAATGCCATGTGTCCCATTCAATTTTTTCTTAATTTTTTGTGCAACCATTTACTACGCTACAAAAATCATGAAGTCCAATTTAATTTTTTTAGTTTTTTGTGCTAAAAGAGTTATTGAGTAAGAAAATCATAGAATCAAAATTAATAAACCTTAAAAAATTCACCATCATTGATTTATATTTCTTCTTCTTATTATTATACAAATAGTGGTTGGACAAACGAAAATTTAAAATATCATGGATAACAATTTAAATGTTTTTTTTTTCATTTGTTTTAAATAGACTTATATTTATTTTGTTAGTAGCTATTTTATATTTTCAAATATACAAACATTATATATATATATATTATTATATATAAACTTTGGTAAAATTTTAATACGCATTTAGTTGTGCTTATTTGTAAATGTATCCCATGCATATGCATTGGGTTACAAGCTAGTATTATTTAGGCTAAAATACACTTTCTAGTTTACATCGTCTAATATCTGGTTGCTTCTAAAACAGTTCCTCAACTTTTAAAACTTACAATATACACACGATGTCAATGTGCCCTTTCCGTTATGCTGTGTTGCATTACCACTGTTGACCTGCCAAAGAATGGCTTTTTTTTTTTTTTTTTTCCTTCTACTTTCTTTTCAAAATGACTTTATTTTTGGGAGGGTTAACGGAAAGATTCTAACAGATGTTGACTAAAGGGGCAAGTTGACATCGTTGTAATACTTGAGGGTGTAATTGCAAGATTTTATAGTGAAGGGACCGATTTAGAAGTGACCCCAAACTTAGATGGTGTAAATAGTATTTTAGTATATTATTTTGTGGAATTAGTTCTCTTATTGGGTATGTTTATGGTGCAGGCTGGACGGTTGGAGAACGTGGTTGGCTGGTACCATTCCCATCCTGGCTATGGATGCTGGCTTTCGGGTATTGATGTTTCAACACAAATGCTAAACCAGCAATTTCAGGAGCCTTTTTTGGCAGTTGTTATTGATCCAACAAGGACTGTCTCTGCTGGAAAAGTTGAGATTGGGGCATTCAGGACATACCCAGAGGGATATAAGCCTCCAGATGAGCCTGTCTCTGAGTATCAGACCATCCCTTTGAATAAGATTGAAGACTTTGGTGTACACTGTAAACAGGTTATCATCTCGTCCTCTTCTGCTTCTTGAAAAAGCTTCCTCTCCAGTATATTTATTCCCTCCATTTGTCTGTGTTTGCAGTACTATTCTTTGGATATCACTTACTTTAAGTCTTCTCTTGATTGCCACCTCCTGGATCTGCTATGGAACAAGTATTGGGTGAATACCCTTTCATCTTCACCTTTATTGGGTAATGGAGACTATGTTGCAGGACAAATCTCTGATCTAGGTAATCTTCTAGCGTGGAATTCGAGTTCCTTTAGTTTTATTTCAAATTACTTTTCATGGTTCAGACTAGAGTAATTTTGAAGATTATATTAATTAAGTGGTGTCCTCTGCACTATGCAGCTGAAAAGCTGGAGCAGGCAGAGAACCAACTATCTCACTCCCGCTTTGGGCCACTGATAGCACCCCCTACGAGAAAGAAAGAGGTCAGTTTACTTATCTTACCTCATAAATTGTAGTGTCTTTTTATTTTCTCAAATACGAGCATTCATACTGCTTTCCTAGACATATCATGTGATACTGGATGGCATTCAAATATGTGCTTAGCCTGTAGACATGGGACATTTCAAGATACATACAAGCAGACACAAGAAAAATTGTGAAGAGCGGTTTGTGTAGTGCTTTCTTCATTGGTGAATGTCTTTCTGTTTGCGTTTTTATGGTCCATACAACAGAGATAATTGACGGTAGTTGGGTGTGCGCCCAGTGTGCTTGCTATGGAGGGGAGAAATATTTCTTTGGTGCTTAATCATTACATGGGTTTAGAGATATACAGAACATAACTTTCTTTACCAAGGAGATTTGAGACAAACAACTTGCAGATATGCTAGTTTAAGATAGATTTGTAGACATGTTATTTGGTAGAAGTCTTCACACCTTGTCATGTAAGTACTGTGATACTGCACCTGTAATTGCACATGAGCAAATCATCTCAAGTGACACTTTCTTATCTTTTCATCAATGGGAGCCACGCATATCTGTAATCGAATTCTTCATTCCGTACCCTATCTTTCCTTTTATTTCCACTTATCTATCTCAAAATTCTCATTATCTACACTCATTTTATGAATTTTCCCAACATTCAATACAATATAGCATGGATGTTCTTTTAGCAGTCTTGTAAAACTTTCCTCTTTCTCCTTAACCTTTTTATTTTTTTGATGATCAACTTTCTCTTTAACTTAATAGGTATTCTATGATCACACAATATTCTTGATGTCCTTATTCATTTCATCCACTCTGCTCTTATGTTGTAATTCACATCCATTTCGATCTAACCATCCTTATGAGTTATTGATCCAAACTATTGAAAACACTCTTTGCGATGGGGAAACTCACTCGTAATTCTTCCAGTTGTTCTCACACTAATGACAAGTCCATTATACATATCCTAGAACAAATGACAACTACATTATGCATATTCTTAGAGCTAACACAGAACCAGAAAGAGCTTTAAGAGCTCCAGATTTCTAACTTGTTTCTCTCCCTTCAAAGTTCAAACCCCACCATCTATTTCTAGTTTCTATATCTAAATTTTTTTTTTTCTCCATCTTCTAATACAAATTTCTAGTACAACCAACTTTTGCTGAGTAGGTATACTCTACTGGTATTTAATACTTCACTGTAATCTTGTACTTGGGAGCATTATCGTAGTCACAGTAAATTTTTGGTGTTGAAATTCTTTTCGCAAATCCAGTAATATCTCTTTATTAAAAATGTTGCTGACATGCAATCTAAAGGCCTTAAAACCCAAAAATCGGTTCCTTTCTTGGTTGAATCAACAGCTTCTAGGGCCACTACTTCAACTGGCCAATATTTTTTTCTTTTGAGGGTCATTGGATTAACTCATTTTTTGGGGGCCAAATTCAAATTTTTAAATACCCAAACAATGTACACACGCACGTGTTATTAAAAATTTTCAAAATTTTGGGGGCTATAATCCCATTGCCAGTCTAGTCTGATTTTCAAAACTATGGTCAAATTTCTACATATTTTTCCCAAAACTTTCTTGTCTGTAGATGTGCTCTGATCCTTTGTGATTTTTTAAATGGACTCGATTTTGGGAAAACTGAATATTTTCATTTTCAATTGGTTCTTTATCTTTGCTTTTTTCAAGATGGGAAAATGTCCTCTTCAATGCGTTCCGATGGATCTTGCCCTTACATCTACTTGGTTACCACGTAGTCCCACATATCACATATAAAACAATGTTCTTAGGCTGCATTTGGTTCGATGTAAATCGAATTCCGAGTGTAAAATGAATGTAGGGGAAAATGAATTCCCGTAAGGAAAATGAAATCTAAGTGTTTGGTTCTGCAATGGAAAATAGTCTGGAAAACAAATTTCGGTGTTTGGTAACATTCTGAAAATGCTATTTTCCTACAAATGCTTCACATTTTCTTAGCCATTTTCTCAACTTCCAAACAAATTTTATACCGGAAAATTTCATTTAACACAACCAAAAATCAAAATAAAATAATTTATTCACCATATATACATAATATACTCGGTGAGACGAGGAAGAAAGAGTGAGAGATAGATCGGTATCAACGGAGGACGACGGCAGCCAAATTGGGAAAGAGAGAGATCGGTACCAACGGAGGATGGTGGCAGCTAGATCGGGTGGGTGTGGATCGGGCAAGGTGAGTAGGTTTGCCGAAATGGGGATTGGGTTATGTGGGTAGATGGGTAGCTTGGATGTGGATCAGAGCTCATGGAGGAGGGTAGCTTGGGTGATGGCGGTGGTGGATCGGAGACTGCAGCGGTGGAGCATGGCAGTGAGGTTGAGTGGGTGCAATGTGCTGGGGTGTGATCTCGGTGCGAACGAGCTGGTGCAGGGGTGTGATCTCGGTGGTGTGGTGTGATCTAGGCGGAGGGGGCGACGGTGGGGGGGGGCACGATCTGGGCTGGCCTTGGCTTGGCTGGGCGGCTGGAGCTTGCGTCGGACTGTGTGAAGTTGAGGTTGGTGCGTGGGCTGGAGCTGAAATGAGGTTGGTGTGTGTGTGAGAGGAGTGTGTGAGGAGTGAGTAATTCTAGAAAGCATTTGAAGGTAAAATGGGAACGGAAATGATTTTACAGGTTGACAAGGATTTTTTCAGTCAAACTGAATTCTATTTCCAGTTTGACTTTATTTTCAGGTGGTGCCAAACATGGACCGGGGTGTAAAATATTTTCCGGAAATCATTTACACCCAAAACAAACACAGCCTTAGATTCTATTGTGTGCTAGGGGTGCAGATTTTACTTGTATTCATTAAATTACAAAATCTTTCCTTTTGTCAGTTTATAAGCTGCTCATCATCCATCACTTCATCATCTCTGTTGCCTAATCTTGGTTTTGATGTCTATTAATTGCAGGAAGAGTCTCAGCTTGCTAAGATTACTCGAGACAGTGCTAAGATAACTGTGGAGCAGGTTCATGGTTTAATGTCACAGGTGACTAGCCTTTGCAGTTTTTGAGCATTAATGCTTTTGTTTCACACTTTATTGTGTGTTTTTAACAAATGTCTTTCTTTTCCATTCAGGTTATCAAGGATATCCTCTTCAACTCGGTGAGACAATCGAACAGGTCTAGCTCAGAGCCATCTGGCCCTGAACCAATGATTGAAACCTGATTTTGGCATACTAGTAGTGAGGCAAATCGTGAGCGTATTACCTTCCTGATGCTTCATTTTCTTGAAGATTGGTTTAAATTTATTTCAACGGGAAAAATCAAGTTAAAAGTTCCGGAAGTTTTATTACCTTTTGTGCCAATGTATATTATTTGCACCTTTTTTTCCTTTTACATTCAGGTTGTTTATTTAGTATTTATACAACATTTTGGTACCGCATGACAAGCAATCACAATTAATGACTTTAATAACCATTGTAGTCAGAAAGTAAAACATGCTGTTGTATTGGGTTGCCTTTGCACTTGGTCCTACTTTCTGAGTTTGGCAGGACTCTGAAGATAAATATTATTAACAACCTGTTATTTCAAACAATATGATTGAATTTTAGGGGACAGCTTTCATTAGTCTTAAAGCTGGTTATAATTCTTCATAATGGGAATTTTAGTGGGGACAAGGCATGGATTGGTAGAAGAAGCATTAAAAACAGTCTTTGTCAGTTGGTCTTTCCTGTCAAATCAGCTCTTTTGCCTGTGTATCCAATGCTCCATGCTGTTCTTTGGACTTTGTTGCTATTAGTTGTATTGGCATCAAATCCTGTGAATGTTCTCAGCAAGCAAATGAGCCCTTACCTAAGCCGGTTTGCTTGGAAGTTTATGGCACCTGAATTAACACTCTAATCTGGTTCGGAGTTAAATTCTCCAACCAATAATGTGGTAAATTATGAGACTATTTGCATGTGTTATATAAACAACTAAAACTTTACATTGATGATTTTTTCAATTGCCATAGTGAGTTTGATGTCTTCGATTTTAACTCACCATGTGCTTTGATTTTTTTTTTTTTTTTTTTTTTTGGAGGAAAAAAAAAAAAAAAAGCAAAGCACATGGTGAGTTGGTGGTTTGAAACCAAACTTATGTGAATTAAAATCGAAGACATCAAAGATTATTTTTAAAGTTGAAACTTCCAAAATTGAAGACATCAAGGTTATCTTAAAGTTGGACTTTCCCTCTGGTGGAACTAGTAAAAGTGATAATGTCGGTAACGAAAATCCTCTTTGATGGCTGACTTTGCTTTCTAAAATGATGACTTTACATTCAAAGAGTCGCATTATTGCTATGCCACCATATCATTGTTAGTTTAAAACATGCATTTATATAGTCCTAACATCATTTGGTTGGATAACTTTACTTTGGTTTGTCAATTTTGTATTATGAGCAGGTTCAGCGTTGGAGAAAATAAGATCAATTATAAGAAAGATAACAATTAATAAATAGGAAATGTAAAATAATTACAATTAATAAAGGGGTTGAAGTTCATCCAACAAAAAATTGGTCTTCAAACAACTCAAGATGTAACAAAATATATACATCCAATAATTCCTGTTAAAAAGAAAAGAAGAAAAAAAAAAGAAAAGGAACTAGTACTAAAAAAAATAGAAAATTCCTTTGAACCCATTATAAGACAAGATTATTAAAATAGGTCATATCATTCAAAATACAAATACATGTGGACAGATTGTCATAGATGAATTAGAAGAATTTTTCTATAAATAATAAAGAGGCTTGGAGGGAAATTCTATCCATAACTAAATTGATGGTTTTTAAGAAGAGAGGACCCGTTGTACAATATGACCAGGAAAATAGATGAACCATAAAATAGGTCACCAGCATCCAATAAGATATAGGGGAGAAATAAATAAATAGATAAGGATGGAGAAAGGGACAGAATTTTTTGCATAGTCGGTATCCACATGTGAAGAAAGCAAAAGCCTCCCGAGTATTTTTCTTTTATAGGTATTTCAGATTAAAATCACTTACTAAGATTCCAAAGAGTGATGCTGTGATGAATTATGAACCAATCCACATGTCAGACTTCACAAAATTAAATTAAAAATAGATGCCAAAAAGTGAAAGCTTCTGAGAGGTATCCTCATCTCCTTCACCATCATTTATGCCACTAGCCACTCTACAAAGAAAAAAGGCCAAGAGGAAAAGCCCAACTAAATCTCCTACTTTTTTCACTTTAGTGGGTATGGTTTGGACTCTTAAAAATCATGCCTTTCATGACTTCCTCAACTTCCTCTCTCTCTCTCTCTCTCTCTCTCTCTCTAAAAAGACATTATTAGGCAAGATTCTTATAAGATAACAAAAAGAGAGGTGGTCACAAGAATGGTCCTCCTTTTCATGGATTTGGTTTGTTTTATATGTCACTTTGAAAGTGCTTGAGACAATTCTACAGGGGGATTAAGTAATAACCCTTTAACACCAGACTCCATTTGTCTCTCTCTCTCTCCACTTAATATGTGTTCCACGAGACAAAACTTTGTTTATAGAAGCATTTCTAGAGCCAAGGACCTCAATTTCTAGAGACATATAGACTCTCACTCCAAAATAAAACTCCAACGATCCAAAAGTGTCTTTGATCATCAATTTTTATACTAAGTACTTTTCCGTGAGTACTCTAGCTAAATGTCAAAGTGTTATATCTTGTCACGGCTTCGAATTTTCAGGAAACAGCTTTGTTCTCTCAAATGAACATACAAGCATAAAGAGTTAAAAACACATTTTGCTGGCAATATGATAGACTTTCTTCTTCTTTCTTTTTTGGCTGAATTTGCATCATCTTGCTAACTTTTTACCATTCTAATTAAAACTAATGTCTAGTGCTTAAAAACGTATACACTTTCTACCCACAAAAAACTAATAATAATAAAATAAAAAAACCATATACACTTTTTTTTGTGTTCACTTTTTAATAAATTGAGGACTTGTCAAAAATAGGTTTGAAGTTTCACGCCCTGCATTGATTCGTATCCTATTGCAAGGTCAATATCCAAGATATGTGGACCCTAGATCGACCGCGAGTCCATTACTACTTTCCTTTCATACCCAAAAATTAGGATTGTTAGATTTTTCATGAAAACTAGTCACCATATAAAATTTTGTAACTTTGCTAAGAAAAAGAGAGAAACTATGCTATTGCTAACACACTAGGTGCCTTTGGATTAACCTTTTTCATGATAGTTCATTAATTTATATATGTTTAGGTACAATTTTGTATAGTTTATTTATTAATCTAAAAAAAAAATTATTTTAAACAATATTATACTTTTATCATTTTTATCAAATCAATCAAAAGCTAAGCTAAAGGGACACTAAAATTTGGGTTAATTTTATTTTTTCTGTTCATGTATTTTGGAGACACAGGTTCGGGCAGGAAGGTAAGGGTGGGGAAAGTGAGGAATAATGATAAAATGCTGTGCCCACTTTGAAAGTGCGTTGTCTACTCTACATCAACTCAAAAATTATAAGCACAAGTTGGCATCTTTCACTATTTCTAAAGTACATTTACAAGAGCATTGTTGTTGAAGCCTACGCAATTTAGAATGGGGACTTGTTATTGCTTTTTTTTTTTTTTTTTTTTAATGTAAGATCCATGTGTATTTCAACTCTTAAAATGATTGTCTCTATACCTTTTGAGGGGCTCACTACTCACTAGTCAGTAGTCATCACATAAAATATTGGTGGCCAAGCAATAATCTTTGGGAGCCGAAATAGCTCTGCCTATGTAAACCTATTTGTGAAAAAAAACCTTGTTACATGTTAGGTCCCTTGCACCCAATTAACATTGCACATGTGTCGATTCACACACTGTAAACTGAATTGAATTCATGATTTCGATTGAAATCATGACTTAAAGTCACAAATTTAGTTCATTTTAGCTAGTGTGTGGATTCACATACTTTGTATGATAGAAAAATAATCATATTTTAGCCAACCAAGTCCAAAATTTACCGATATCAAGTAATGTAAAGTTGTGTAAAAATACATGATTTCTATAATAACAGTGTAAATTTACACTAGTACTATTTATTTTGAATTTTGTTTTTTATTCTTTCTTTACCTATCCTTAGGGGTGTTGGCGGTGCGGTGAGGTTTTGGGCTATTTTTAGCACTGCACTTTGTGGTGTGGTTTAGCCAAAATCATAACCGAACTGCACCTCATTTTTGCTGTTACATGTGTGGTGTGGTGCGGTTTAGAGTTTAGCTAAAACTATAACTGTACCGCATCTTATTTTTGCAATCACATGTGTAGAGTGTTATTTAAGATGTAGTTTAAACGGTTTAAAGCTGGTATATCTTTTGAATTTTGCGTTTTTTATGCCCAGCCCAAAACTGTTTTTCCCTTTGTTTTGCGCCAAGTTTTAAGTTATTGAGCTAGTTTTTCTTTATTTTGGCCTGATTTTCCTAATCAACACTTGTTAGGGCTGTTAAATTATATATATATATATATATATTGAAAACTAAGGTTATTAAACTATTAATAATATATTTAATATTAAAAAAATAAATATATTAACATATAGAGAGGTTGTGGTGCAATGCGGTTTGTGCGGTTTTCTCATTATAAAACCGCAAACTACACTGCACCATGCAATGCGGTGCATTGTTACTTTTGGTGCGATGTGGTTATGCCATTTTGCGGGCGGCTTTGGTGCGGTTTTGCGGTTTATGCGATTTGGTGAACACTCCTACCTATCCTAATTGCTGAGGATGAAGGAAGAGAGTGAATAGCGGTTGTTGTGTGTAAAGCAATAGAAACAATTAATATTTTAATGAAATGTAATGTAAAATATGACGTGGGACGTTTTGAATAATGAGCATATAAAATAGGAAAAGAATATTTATGTAGCGAGTTCATGCTTTAATAAATATAGATAATTCAGACTTTTCTCCAAAAAAAAAAAAAAAGGAGAAAGAAAGGTAATTCACACTCTCTCTAGTCTCTCTCAATTGCCAGTCATCCAATAACCCTAGATTCTTCTTCTTAATGAGGTACACATGAACGAAACAAACACTATAAAGCACAGGAGCCTGTGAACATGGAGGCTATTAAAGGCATTGATCTACTTGCCCAATTGTTCCATGGCATCTTCTTTCTCTACCTTTCTTTTTTCCCTTCTTCCACTTTACACTTCTATGTTTATAACTGTTCATTTCCTGTTAGCTTGAGTAGGTCAAAATGTGAAAATGTATTTTGAAGTGGGTGGGCCATGTGGAACCAAAATCATAGAACCATATCTCATTCATACCTTGCATAATAATTTCAATGTGGAAGAGTTGAGAGTGGGAATAGAATGTCTCTTTCACTCTCTTGTTTGGTTCAAATCCATATAACATGAAAACGCAAAAATTCATTCAATTTTAACCACCACTTGCTTCTACCATGTGGAAATTTCATTGAGTTTATGTACTATATTCTTGTGAGGCATATAGATTTCAAGTACCACCTTCCAATGGCTATAAATCAATATACAACTAGATGTGATAAGACGAAAATATGTGTAAAAGTGACTTTATTATATGAATCTGTTGTTTTCAATGGAGAGAAAAAGTAAGACAATTGATTCATTTTTTTAACTTAACAAGAAAATTAAGGAGTAATTTCATCGTTTCCATGGTTTTAAAGAAATGAATCATTACTTATTTCTTTTAAACATGGAAACTAAGACCATTGAGTCATTACCATCGGAGAGAAAAAGTAAGACCATTGTGTCATTACCAACGGAGAGAAAAAGTAAAGAATATTGAGTCATTACTAATTTCTTTTAACTTCGGTGGATTTGTAGAAAGGCTAGGCAAGAGAAAAAATGAGCCCAAATAGACCCTTGGATTCAATAAGTGATAAAATATAGTAGTGCTTGTGTATATTTGCACAAGTATGATGTGAATGTGATAAAATATAATAGTGCTATTGATTGGGTAAATTTTAACCCTCATGCTATTTTGCAACATCTAATGTGAATGTTCATAACTCAATAAAATCGTATAAAAAGACTGCATCGACATCACAAAAATTGACCAAATGTGGTTGGTTAGAGATACCCCTAATGATACAATTTGTTCTTGGAATTTAGTAAACTAACCTTTACAGTTTAGTGGGAAAAAATTGGCTTTTGCCATTTTCAAAAAAACAATCCAGCATTTTGTCTTATTTCTTAAAATAATTAGGAAAATGCCCTTCTTTTGAAACTCGATTTATGATAAATCAAGTTATTAAAAAAAAAAATCTGGAGCCTATAGCGGCGTTTTTAAGGACCTATAGTGACGTTTTAAGGACCTATAATAGCATTTTGTAACTAGACCTCCATGAAATCGAGTTATAGGCAATTTTTTTTTTTTTTTTTTTTTACCTATAACTCGATTTCATATAGGTTGAGTTACAAAACGTTACTATAGGCCCTGAAAATGTCACTATAAGTCCTTAAAAACGCCGTTATAGAGCCTAACTCGATTTATCATAAATCAAGTTTTAAAATAGGGACATTTCCTTAATTAGTTTGGGAAATGGGGCAAAGAGCTGTTATTTTTGCTCGAAAAGGACATTTGGCAATTTTGTCCCAGTTTAGTGCATAGAAAACTCATTACACCACACCGTATCAACATTAATAATTAACAACTTATCTATTTTGCTTTTTTATGAATAAAAATATATTAGAAAGAAATAAGATAGGGGTTCAATCAATCTCCAACTTTAGGTTTGTCCTAATAAGTGTGATAAAATATAGTAGTGTTTGTATATATTTGCACAAGTACGATAGCAAAAATACATTTTGTGCAATGGATGATGTGGTTTTTTTTTTAAACTGATTGGGCAAATTTTGACCCTCATTCTATTTTGTAACATCTGATGTGAATGCTCTTAACTCAAAAAAATTGCATAAATAGTCTGCATCTATATCACAAAAGTCAACCAAAAGTGGTCGGTCAGATATCCCTCTAACGATACAATCTGGTCTTGGAATTTAGAAAATTAATCGCAGTGTAGAGCATAGAAAACTCATTCCATCACACCACATTGTATACAACATTAATAATTAACAACTTATCTTTTTTTTTTTAATGGATAAAAATATATTAGAAAGAAACAAGAGAGGGATTCGATCTAGGGATGGCTACCTTGCCCCATCCCCGCCCCTTGGGGCCCCGCGGGGACCTACCCGCCCTGCCCTTAATACAATTTTATATATATAAATAAATTTTTTGGTACAATAATATAAATCACAACGAAACAAAATGTTTTAAAATCCAAGCATTTAAATAAACCAAGTATTTAAATAGTCTAATACGTAACAACATAATTCAAAATATACGTAATAACAATATAACAAAATTTCTTATCAATCAAATAAGTCTTAAAAACTATGACTCTATCACATAGTATAGAAAAAAAATAAGTTGGATATAAAAATATAAATATAACCGAATAGAATGAGTACTAAAACTCAACTACTGTGAGATATATTCCCAAAAAAAAAAAAACTCTTTTAAGTGTAAGCCCTTCACTATTCTGGCCTGTTCTGGAATTGAAGAAATTTTGAACGTTCAATTTTGCAATTATTTTAATGTTTTTGGAATATAACTGAATAAAAGATCTCTCCCCTCCTGTGCAAAATACATAATGAAACAATATGCAAAAACATGAAACAATGTGGGGTCGAATATATCAACAAACTTACTGCCTACTATAGTCAAATATATGAAACAATGTGCAAAAAAATGTGCAAAAAACATGAAACAAACCTGCCTACTGGAAGTTTGGAAGCACTACGTAACATGAATGAGATGAACCTTGAAAAACACATATGGACTACAGAGAAGAGGGATGGGTCAGAGGCGGCAATAGCAACAGGGTTTAAGAATAAAAAATATTTTATCTCATATCTTGTACTCGTGTTTCACTTTAAATATTAGTGATTTAAGATTTACTAAATTTACAATTATAGTCCTTATTAGTGCGGGGTGGGGACGGGGTGGAGCGGGGACGGGGTGGGTTGGGGATAAAAATACTAAACCCATCCCCGCCCCGCCCCGGGGTGCGGGGACAAAATATTGCCCCATCCCCGCCCCACCACCTTTGTGGGGCAGGGCGGGGCAAAATTGCCATCCCTAGTTCGATCCATCCCCAACTTTAAGTTTGTTCCAAGAAGGACGAGTGGAGATGAAGATAGACCCAAATTACAAAAGGCAGCCCAACATGCAATATTGCGAGACAAAATTTTAACATATCTTGGAACAAAATAGAATCCCAACAAAATAAGGAGTTAAGTGCCTTAGCTTAGAGAATAATGGAGTAGAGTGAAGGTTTAGTAGGACTTTGATAACATTTTTGGAATCCACTTTGCTATTATTTGGGAATCTTTATCTACATTTTATAATCAAAATGTATATTTCTCTGTTTATAAAAGTAAATTCTAATAGCTTTTGATTGAACCTTTATTTTTTTGTGGGGGGGGGGGGGGGGGGGGGGGGGGGGAGAAAACGAATTTTTTTTAGTAAAAGATAGAAAAGAGAAAAGGAAACTATACAAGCAGCTTCCCCTGAATATGTGTTTAATGTATAGTCAAAGACTCAAAAGTTTCTCCAAATTGAGATTTCAAGAGATTATAATAACGAATAACATCTTAATATTCCAAAAATAATGGGTCACTTAGTTTTTTTTTTTTTTTTTTTAATCTTTCTTTTTTTTCTTCTTTGGTGGGGTATCAAACTATCAATTAGTACGTTTCTAAAAAAAAACTACTATCTCCGTCCCATTTTTTTTGTCCTTTATTTCATTTTGAGATGTCCCAAAATATTGTCCTCTTTCTAAAAATAAAAGTCATTAATTTACTAATATTCCTATTATATCCCTATTAATTTACTAATTCAATTTTTTGATAAATTTTTTTAAGGGTAGTTTTGGAAACTTATACATTTTTAAAAGATAAACAAAACAATAAATGATATTCCCTTAAAAAGTTTGACTTTTTAAATAAGACAAAAAAAATAAGACGGAGGGAGTACCAATTAGTACGAGACATGGAAACTTTGGATAACAAAACCGTTACGCCAAGGCACTCAATAGTCAATACTGAATAATCTTTGGATACAAATCCAACGGCTAGGATTAGATCACACCAGTTTTTCACAAGATAACTATGACTCCAAGAATTTGCATGGGTCACTTGTGTGTGATTGGGTAGAAGAGTCAGAGACGTTTGAGGCAGCTTTGGGGTCCGACTGACTTTCATTATTGGTATGGGACCCTCCATTGTAAGGGTCAATTGGCGTTTTCATTTTTGTCTTTCTTAGAATTTCTTCCTAGGGGTGCTGAAAAGTACTAAAATTAAATATTAAAAATAGGCCAATAAAAATGATTTAGTGCTTTGAAATTTGGAAAACACTAATATCATATCACCACAAACAATGCAACAATAGGAAAAGCACAGCAGCGGTTGAAAAGCTAAATACGGCATTTTTATCTTCCAGACGAATGGATGGTCCTCCGTCGTGCAGTTGAAACTTCATAACTCACTTCTCGTTTCCCAAGAAAACTCCTTTTCCCATAGATGCATAAAACATGTGAAACATGCCGTTTTCACTGCAAAATATTAATGGTTATTAGTGGGGAAAAAAATAATTTGAGGGTTTAAATTAGAATTATTAATAATTTATTATATAGGGTTTATTGTAAAAATGTTATGAATATAACAATTTTATCACCGCACACCTTTTGTGCGATGGTCACTCCACAAGTATAAGGGGCAAGGGCCAGAGTTCAAGTCTCAAGGAAGGAGTTTTACACACATATACACTTAGATTAGGCTAGAGTAGAATTCTATCTTGTACAAAAAAAAACAATTCTAGTAAAAAATAGATATGAATCTTTGGATGGTGTACTTGTACCTTAAACCTAAATTTAAGCTTGACGAATTAAACTTAAATATAATAATATATTCCTAAACAATCTCATGAGTATAAAGTTTCAATTTAAATATGGGCTCCCGAGATCGGACTACCCCGACCGAGGTTACTGGCTTCCTGCCCAATGGTGTAATATGACAATAAAGACCCCCTTTTTTCCTTTCTCAAAAAAAAAAAAATATATATATATATATATATATATATATATGGGCTCGTTAACAAGTACCCTTAAAACATTTGTTACTTAGAGTATTTTTTAATGTATAAGTTTAGAAAAATTTTGATACAATTTTTATAGGAAATATAAAATGCTATAAAAAAAAACAATTCATTTTTTCTTTTCCTATTATGTGGCGTTTGGTACAGGGTAATATTTTAGGATTCCTAGGAATGTTTAAAGATTCCCATGTTTGGTTGCAAATCATGCTAGAGAATCAGATGTCAGGGGAATCTAGATTCCCCCCTTAAACCCCTCTCAGTTGGAATGTGGATTCCCTTTAAAACAGGTGGGAATCCAGATTCCCAAGTTTAAAGGAAATTGTATTTTTTATAAATTGACAATTTTAACCCTTTTTTTTAAATGACTTGGTAGTTCACATTTAAATATAAGGATAGAATGGGAAAAATAAATAATTCATGTAAGATTCCTGAGAATAAACCAAACATAGGAATAGCTACATTCTTAGGAATGTGATTCCTAGGAATCTGGATGCCAAGAGTAATGTGGATTCTCCCGTACCAAACGCCACATTAAAGGTTTCTAAAAATATTTCATAAACCAATGTCTTAGGATATCCGTTAACTTTCCCTTTAAATATTTATAGTATTGTATTTATATGTATATTTTTATAAAAATATACTTATATAAATTTGAAATTAGATTATATATCATATATGTGATTCCATCTAATAAATTCAAATAAAAATAATTTACTTTCAATTTAGTTATTAATTATTAATATAGATTTGTAATGGAGTAATTGTTAACATAATTCAAGTTAAATCAAACTCAAGCTTAATCGACAATATAATGAACCAAACTTGAACATGTAAGCTAGTTTCTTGATAAGTTCAAACTCAACTCGACTTCGAAATAAGATTAATGAACAATTTTGAATTTTGAATACTCAACTTGGCTCTACTTATTTACATCCCTAATTCCAAGGAATATATTGAGTGTGTTTTAGTACAATTTAAGTGATAAACTTATTTGTATTGGTATATTTAAAAAATTATGACAACAATGTTTAAGAAGAAAAATGATAATTTAAATGTGATATATAATTAAAAAAATAACATAAGCTAGTAGAAAATAAGTTGAAACAAAAATAGACTTAATTATTTAAAGAAAAGTATAATTGTCTATAGAGAAAACAAAACTTTGAAATATCAACAAATCAACTAAAAATAATAATACAAACGAACATTAAGTGTCAAGTGACTGCATAATTATGCATCTATTATTCTCACAATGAGTTACACTCATGTTATTTTCTCCTATATATATATTTTTTTAAAAGCATAATGTATTGATCTAAAATATGAGTGAGCAAACACACGACGCACTTGACCTACCCACTCAAAACAGTTAAACCCGCCACATATTCGGTTGATTTTGATACCCTCCACAATCGTCAGCTACTTAAATCTAACAAACTCCAATATAATCAAGTCGAGTGTCAGGTTCCTAATTAGAAATTTGACAAACTCATCCTATTCAAAATCTTCATATCTCAGTTTCATTCCCCAATCACTACTTTTATATCGTCATTCCCCTTTGACGGAGATCATGAGATCTCCACCAAATTGCAATACCCTCTCCATATTGCAATGCTCTCTACCCTAGAAATTTTAGATGAATGATAAAGGTTTATCCTTATGACCATTGACTTGCATGTTCAACCAATCTCATTGTAGATTTATGCTCATCAAATTGGTCAACAACCTGTGTGTCGACACTCAAAACAGTTGAGTTAATAAAAATTTTTTACCCTAATTCAACACTAATTGTAGGAGTGGCAAAATTGGACACAACCCGCGAACCCGACACGACACGACATGATTAATAAACGGATTGGATTAGTGTTGAATATATAGAATCCGTTTGACTCATCTGACCCGTTTAATTAAATGACATTTTACCAATATACCTTTCAAACTCTAGGTATATAAACTTATTAGTTGTTGTGGTTTATTTTATTTGACATATTGTGATTGATTATTTGTGATATTGTGATATGCTTTAGTTTTGAATGATTATTTATGATGCAATTACTCGTTAGTTCTGAATTTTATATTAAAAAAATTTATTTGCTTGTTTTTTCATAATTTTTTTTCTTTTCATTTTGATAAAATCTGATAAACAGATCGACACGACTGACCCGTTTAATAAATGGATTGTGTTAGGTTGAGAAATCTTGACTTGTTTAATAAACATGTCGAGTTAGTGTTGACCTATATCGTCGAATACTCATGAGTTGACACGACACGAACCCGACACGCGAACACGAATTGCCACCCCTAACTAATTGACCCGTGAACAACTCTAATTAAATGTTTCAAATTAAACATATGAATAATACTAGAAATACAAACAATTTTACAAAATTTTTTACAAACTGTTGATGTGTTAAGTGATTATTGGTAAATGAAAAAGTGATATTAATGGTGGGCCTAGATGAAAACTAATAAAAGGTTTATCACATTAGCAGTTTGTAAAAATATTATAAAATAATTTGTGACTGTAGCATTACTCTAAACATATTACTACCAAACAAAAAAATTTGCCTAAAATTGCATAATGGATGTAGCAAATTCAGCACTAATGCCAATGCGTTGAATTAGTTCTATACAAGCCCTAACATTAACTATACAAGCAAAACGGATATACTTGCGTTAATGGTCAATTCATCTCTCGAGGACTAAAAGAGGAGGGGGGACAATGCCAATTGGCAACGCGCTGGATTGCTACAAATTTTTGTTTGGAATTAGATGATGGAATATGAAATTCTCTTACTCTGGGACCCTTTGGATAAAGCGGTGGGATGCATTGAATTTTAGGATCAACTACATTTATATTCATTTTGAATTGTGTTCATGGTGAGTTGGTCATTGTAGCATTAACATATAGCAAGCCAACTAAGTTTCCTAGCTCGAATCATAAGCGCTAGACTTACCCAAAAAAAAAAAAAAAACATAGGTACACATAATATACGTATGCACAACCAGTAAATACTTAGACATTGAGAAGTATATGGTGTATTTTATTACAAATCCCATTTAGATTAACAATTAGATTCCTTGCTCCGCGACACTAACTGTTGCATGTAGTTTTAGTGTTGGCGTATGAGTATATTCCCTTATCTCATCCTCCTTCCCCTATATATGTATGTGTGTGTGTTTCTCAAATAAAAAAAGATACTCAGTGTTATCGAGTCATTCCACATCGGTAAGGTGTGATATTGAGAAGGAGTTTATTACTTACTCCGCGACACTAACTATTGCATGCAGTTTTGGTGTTGGCGTGTGAGTATATTCCCTTATCTCATCCCCCTTCCCCTATATATATATATGTGTGTGCGTGTGTGTGTGTTTCTCAAATAAAAAAAGATACCCAGTGTTGTCGAGTCATCCCACATCAGTAATGTGATGTTGAGAAGGGGTTTATTACTTGTTCCGCGACACTAACTGTTGCATGCAGTTTTGATGTTGGCGTGTGAGTATATTCCCTTATCTCATTCCCCTTCCCCTATATATATGTGTGTGTGTGTGTGTTTCTCAAATATATATATATAGATTAACAATTGGATTTGGGTTTGACATTTATTGCCTTTAAAGAATTCATTTCTGTAATAATTTGGTATGTGTAAAATAAGGGACGACACATACTAAAAATAATAATCAAATACTCGAAGGAGTCTGGATATTTATTTATAAAACATAAAAAATAAAAACAATTGGATTATATATATTTAATAGTAACCCAGTGGGGTTGGCCGAGTGGTTGGGCACTCGTCTCAAAGTGGCTGTCTTGGGTTTGACTAGGAGCTCTCTAGTTCAAGTTTAGGTACCAGCATTTTGAAAAAACTCTTTAGGCCAGCGATTTACCCCGCTATGAGCCCACCTGTCGCGAACAGTAATTAATTTCTGGTTTAAAAACTCCTTAGGTCAGCGATTTACCCCGCTATGAGCCCACCTGTCGCGAACAGTAATTAGTTTCTAGTTTAAAGTTTTGAGGAAATACGATGAGAAATAAAAAAAAATATATATATATATATATATATATATAATAGTAATAAATTGTTACAATGACCCAAGAGAAAAACCATCGTTAAAAACACGTTAATATGATGCAATATGATTGTGACATAATTAATAAAATGCAATTCCTTTCAACAAGTTTGAAACGCTTGTGGTTTGGAAGCTACGGTGATTGTGAGGACAGAAGAAAAAGACACCCTCCATTTAGGGACCTTGATGGAGCCGAAGTTTCCTCCATCGAGTCATCACCGCCTGACACGTCGGCAACTTTTTTAATACCCAAAGCTAGAAAAAAGAAAAAGAAAAAAAAAGACGGAGAGAAACAGAGATGAAAATCACGCATTGAAATCTGTTAGTCAAGGGGATTTATATTAATAATTTAATATTATTATATGACGCGTGAAATGCACGCTTAAATGTAGTGCGAATGGGCCATGAAATTTTCAGACATAAAAAATTATTGAGCCTAAAATATAGCGGGTTTCAACTCTGGACCAATGCACCGGCTAAAACGAAAAGAAAAACTTTCAACCTTTGAATTGAAACCTTTTAGGCAGTGTTTTTTTTCTTTATCTTTTTGGGAGTTTGTGTGTGTCACTTTAACCAGTTAACCTATGCGGTACAATTAAACCGTACATTACAATGCCACGGAGAGTCAATCACGTACCATGCAATTTCTCAAGTTAACGCCCAACTGTTATTTTCATACTATCCTTAATTCCCTACTCAAACGGGTAGATTTACTCTTACTGCACAAAAAAGAGTAATGGTAAATGCATTTTTAACCCTTTTTTTTTTTTTTAAAAGAGAATTTTAACTTTTGTCATCCACTCATCTGATGATAGCTTTTTAATCAAATGAGTGAACTCTAAATCTTTTATTTAACTTTTATTTTGAATAAACTAATTATTGTTATACGCGGTTGTTACTATCACAATTCTTTTGTATTTGTGGTGTATTTTACCAAAAATAAAAGGCGAAGATTTAGAAAATCGGTGTGGCATCGGAACATCAAAATTCTGACACTTAAATTAGATTATTTTCTCTTTTAGTTAAATAAGTAAATACTTTAGGAATTTTTACCTCTTTTAAAAAAAAAATTGGTTCATCCCCTTTTAAGATGGTATGTGCCAATAAGTTAAAGTTTCATTGGATCATTTCCTTAGGTGGAACTATATTGATGGAGTACGATTAATAGTTTGTAACAATATGCATGTTCTTCAACAATATCATCAATGTTGAGGCATTGGCTGATGCTATGTTGTGCCGTGCCCGTTACATAGTTAGGTCTTTCCTGAAGTTGATAGCATAATTGTTTGTGTCTGATGATGTCCAAAATTAGTGACCACATGTCCCACTCGAGCTTTGGAGGTCTTGCAAGAAGAATACAAGGGAGGCATCGACCGAATAAGCGACTTTGATGCTTAAGTCGTCATTCACAAAGGTGACATTTAAAGATCAAGAGTGTTTTTCATACCTTGTTATGCACATGTGAATGTAATTAATGTAGGGCATTTCCAACCATATCCCACAATTGAGGTCGTGGAGTAAGTTTGGGCAGAGTTAAGGGCGAAATTCTCAGGAAAATGTATCAATCCTTGTTGAGAGTTGAGCTTTCCTAATCGAGTGGACCATCTATATTTCCAATGCTCTTTGTGGTGGTACTATATGTTGACTCGTTGAACCATCTTATTCTAATTACATTACAATTATTGACAAATTTCACTTAAATGAGACTATATTGCATGGAGTTAAAAAAAAAAAATTGAATATTACTTCAATTAAAATATAATTATCAAAATTTTAAGATATTTAAAAGGAGGTTTATTTCTATTAGTAATTGCTTTATAATCTATTACAATATTGGGTTTTTGAAATTATATGATTACTCTAATCTCAAAAAACTAATTAGCTTCTAAAAATCACAAGAGAACTATAGAATTGTTATTGCATTTTTTTTTTTTTTTTTTTTTGAGAATACTAAGTATTTTTAAGACACATGAGGGGAGGGAAGAAGGTTTTAAAGATGGAAATAATGTAAGTAGCTTTGTTTTTATTTCCTTAAATAAGTTTTTTGACCTACATATGAAACACAGCTAATCTTAAGTTGGATAGCATTAATCATAATCATGCTAATTGTACATGCCAAAGATAAACACTTTCATTTATTTTTTAAAACATATATTGATTTTGGTGTCTCTACACACACATGAGGGGAGGGAAGAAGGTCTTAAAGATGGAAATAATGTAAGTAGCTTTGTTTTTATTTCCTTAAATAAGTTTTTTGACCTACATATGAAACACAGCTAATCTTAAGTTGGATAGCATTAATCATAATCATGCTGATTGTACATGCCAAAAATAAACACTTTCATTTATTTTTTAAAACATATATTGATTTTGGTGTCTCTACAACATTTTATATCAAACTAGCCTCACCACACGTGGTTTTTTTTTTTTTTTTTTTGGTCTAGTGTCATAATTTTCCTTTTAAAATAAATTGGATAAGTTTGTTTTGAAGACATAGATTAGTAGGAGAGTGTCCTATTTTGTAAGCATTTTAAGTGAAGTTGGAGATATAATTTTACCGAGTTGCCTTCAATTTTTTTTCTTCTGTTAAACGTAAGGTTTATGGATATTTCTAAACCACATAAAAGTCCAGTCCAAAGATGAGAATCCTCTTATAAATAGTATAGATATACTTAACGAGTTCTACATGCTTACCAAAACAAGATTGGAACAAAAAGTTTGGACGAACCTAAAATTTTCAATTCCTATGAAAATACC
This sequence comes from Quercus ilex subsp. ballota, assembly GCA_032727855.1. Lineage (NCBI taxonomy): Eukaryota > Viridiplantae > Streptophyta > Magnoliopsida > Fagales > Fagaceae > Quercus > Quercus ilex. Next base: position 24,507,934 of record CM064919.1, read on the forward strand.
ATCCTTAAGTTCAATGTACAATCTCAATCATATTATTAAATTGTACAAATTGACTTCAAATTAGAATGTACAAAGGAAAAAAGAAAAAGAAAAAGAAAATGCACTAACATGACATATTTAGTTTTTTCTCACATCCAATCTTTTAGTATACTAGCCGAATGCGACACAAACACAACACAACACGTATCCTTACTCACGTGTCAATCTAATGCATTGAATGAAAACCTATACCTAAACATGATAAAGTTTGTGAGCGACTCTGACAAACAAGTAAAACAAGTTGGTAAAAACTTGTCTAAATTAGGTAAAAATCATATTTAAAAAAAAAAATTCATTTCATGGTTAAATCCTCTTTTAATGGTGTGTGTCATATTAAGAAGAAAAATTTTAAAGGGGAGATATTTTTAATAGAGAAATTACAAAAAAGGCAAGTACCAAACTCACATTTTTGTTACTATTAAATTAAATAATAATAAAAAAAAGAAGAAGCTAAAAGTGAAGAAAAAGAGCCAAACAAAGCTGACCAGCTGAGTTCACTCAGTAACAACCATATATAGAGCAGGCCCACGCGCTCGAAAGGAGCGCGTCAGTAAAGTCAAAGTATAAAGCATAAAAGAGTTGGGAAGGGTATGTGTGGGTCCCAGAAAAGAGAGCATCGCTAGTTCATAAGAAAGAAAGTCTTATGGGCACGGCGCTGGTTCAAAGTAATAGTATGTAAAATCAAAAACTGTCTTGGACTCTTTGCGTTCTTCACAATCATTCACACATACACTCATATGGTAGACTATTAATTTGTCCCAAACGACCCTCTCTCTTTCTCTGCTTCATTTTCTTTATTTTTTTTTACCGTATTGGTAATGGTAGTTTTTTTTTTTTTTTTTTTTTTTTTTTTCTACCATTATTTTAGTATATAAATAGGTGGTGTTTCTCTCTTCACTGGCTCTCTCTCTCTCTCTGAATGAATTATAGAGATATTTTTATTTATATTACAGCTTGAGAGCTCTCTCGTCGTCGTCGTCTCCAGCTTCCACCATGGGTGGCGATAAGCCTATCAGTCTCGAGGAGATCAAAAATGAGTCCGTTGATCTGGTACTCTCTCTTCCTCTTTCTCTCTCTGTACCTGTTTGTTTGTTTTTTTTTTTTTACGCTGCGTATTGATGTTTCTCATATGTATCAAAGAATCTACTGAAGGTAAGCTATACATGCATATGGATGAGTATTCGGTATTTTCATTTCCTATATAGAGAATTTGTTTTTCTGTTACTTACAAATGATTTTTCTGGATGCTTTGGAATTTCAATTTCCGGATTTTTTTTGCCGTACACTTTCTCATCCACCAAACATGAAGCAACGGTGAAAACAGATGTTTCCGTAGATTGAGAGAGATCTCTGTTTGTTTGGTGCGAGTGGTAGAGTTTGTAATATTTTTGAAAATTTATGGGCTAATTTCGAAAACAAATCGGAGATATTTTTTTTGGCTTTTGATTTCAATGTGCCTGCGGCGAAAGTATCGGATAAATTCCGTTTCGGTTGTTGTGATTATTTATTTTATTATTATTATTATTTTTTTTGTGAGTATTGCGTCACACCGGAGACTATAGTGTTACGGACGGCTTTGCATGAAGGCTGGCTCCAATTTTGGCTTACAGTGAAACCATCAGGACCGTTCATAACACGTGTTCTCATCGCATGGGTCCAGTAAGCTGGGTTTGGACGGTCCCGATGCAAATTCATGTATCAAGATTCCTTAGTAGCCCAAAAGTTCAGGAATTCCAATCTTTTCATTCACAAATCACAAATACCATTTGTTTTTTCTTTAAAAGATAAAGGAAAAAAAAAGAAAAAAAAAAAGTTAAGTTAAAATTGAAAACGAAAATGAAAATGAAATCCGTGCTTTTTTGAGAAATACGCACCCAATCACATGGAATCCGCGGCTTGACAACGCACGCTTCGTTTGCGTTCATAGAACGTGGCTCTGAAGGGAATCAATGAAAAAAAAAAAACATAAATCGAATTTTCCAAACTTTTTTCAACGCGCGCTGGCGCGTGCTTCTCATCTAACTTTTTTTTTTTTAAATTAATTAATTTATTTGGTTCTTCATTCTCTCTCTGAATTATTACTCCATTTGTTATCATTAAAAATTCATTCTATTTGAATTAAAGGAAACTTAAATTATAAAAAAAAGAGCTAGTATTCTTTGTTAGCTGTTTCTATTATAAAGTCATGGGACCCCTTTTTTTTTTTTGGGATTTGGGTGGTTGGGAGTACTACTACTTCCGTGGTACCTTTTAGACCTGACGGTTCTTTTTTAATATTTCCCGATTTATTTTTTTAATTTATAAGTGAAATAATTTTGGGGTTTTATTTATTTATTTATTTTGGTAGGTAAAATGGGACAATTTAAATCAAATCAATTTGAAAATCCTTACGGGGTTGAAGTCACGAAAGGAGACGATTTTGTTGACTCATTAGGTTTTTTTTTTTTTTTTTTCAATCGGTTCTTGACATGTGATTTTTAAAGTTCACATGGGCACTTTGCTGAAACCGGTAACATATATTATAATATTATGTATAACTGTATAAATAAACAAATGAATTAAAAAATTAATAGATACAATAATATTTAAATACTATTTTCAACAAATATTCAATTTAAAATTAGTATATAGACTGTGGGTTCGAATTGATTTAATTTGGTAAAGTGTCATGTATAGTTGTATAGATTATTTTATTTGAGCTTGTGTGTGATATCATGAGTGTTCTCTAATATTAAGCTAATGGGACCGATTGGTTTTAATTTGTGATTAAACATGCGTGGATTTTAGTACTCCTACTGTCCCACACTCACACATGGCTTGTTTATTCACAATGGCGAAAACCTGGAGTTTGTCCCAAAAAGGGGGCCAGATTTTGTTTTGAGGGGTAATGAAATTATTTTGTGAGGCTAGGAATTGAATCCTGAGCTACCTGCTGCTTGTGAAGTAATGGAAAAGAGATCAAATTTGAATTTGCAGCAATGGATACTTTTGTAATCTAGTCATTACTGCTGGTTCTCTTAATTGAATTGTAAATTAAACTCGGCCCAATCATTAAAAATATTTGCCATTGGTGGTACAAAAAAGAACATGGAAATTGATTGGCTAATGTGTTAGACGTTGATTGAAAGAACATTTCAATACTCATAAAGGTGATCCAGCAACACCATGATCCCAACATGGGATATTGGGATTTTAGTGATGTTGGAGTATATTTGAAGTTCAAAGATGGATCAAGTTCAAAACCTTTTTAATAACAGTTGAGTAATTTATATGTGATTGTTGTCTACAATCAGATAACATTTGTTGGCCATTCTTTCAATCCATATCGCTAATTATGAAAATTCTTTATGGGTGATTCAATAATTTATCATGAAGAATAATAAAGATTGAACTTTTGTCAACAGGAACGGATTCCAATTGAGGAAGTGTTTGAGCAGTTGAAATGTACAAGGCAGGGTCTATCAGCAGACGAAGGAGCCAACAGGCTTCAAGTTTTTGGACCAAACAAACTAGAAGAGAAAAAGGTCCACAGCATAACCTTTTAATAGATGACAATTGCTTCCTCCTCTTCCTTTTGCAATATGATTGTTTCCATTTCTTGGATTTGTGGGCATGCAATGATTTCTTGTTTTGCTAACAGGAGAGCAAACTTCTCAAGTTCTTGGGTTTCATGTGGAACCCATTGTCTTGGGTCATGGAAGCTGCTGCTCTCATGGCTATTGCCTTGGCAAATGGTGATGGAAAGCCTCCGGATTGGCAGGACTTTGTTGGTATCATTGTACTTTTGCTTATCAACTCTACAATCAGTTTTATTGAGGAAAACAACGCTGGCAATGCAGCTGCAGCCCTTATGGCTGGTCTTGCTCCCAAGACTAAGGTGAAAAACACGTTAACAAACTTTGCATGCTCTAAAGTTCGTTTTGCTACTATTCCTTTTTTTTTTTTTTTTTTTAACTTGTTTCTTATGGTGGCAAAAATGTAGGTCCTGAGAGATGGTCGATGGACTGAACAAGATGCATCGATTTTGGTTCCCGGAGACATTATCAGCATTAAATTGGGAGATATTGTTCCTGCTGATGCTCGTCTTCTCGAGGGTGATCCTTTAAAAATTGATCAGTCTGCTCTGACTGGAGAATCCCTTCCTGTCACTAAGAACCCCTCAGATGAAGTGTTTTCTGGCTCAACATGTAAACAGGGTGAAATAGAAGCAGTTGTGATTGCCACTGGTGTCCACACCTTTTTCGGTAAAGCTGCCCATTTGGTGGACAGCACCAATCAAGTTGGGCACTTCCAGAAAGTTCTCACTGCAATTGGTAATTTCTGTATATGTTCAATTGCTATCGGAATTATCATTGAGATTATAGTGATGTACCCAATTCAGCATCGCAAGTATAGGAGTGGAATTGACAATCTACTGGTTCTCTTGATTGGAGGAATTCCTATTGCCATGCCAACTGTTTTGTCTGTCACGATGGCTATTGGTTCACACAGGCTCTCACAGCAGGGTGCTATTACAAAGAGAATGACTGCCATAGAGGAAATGGCTGGCATGGATGTTCTCTGCAGTGACAAAACGGGTACTCTAACCCTGAATAAGTTGACTGTTGACACAAATTTGATTGAGGTATTTGCAAAGGGTGTGGAGAAAGAGCTTGTTATGCTTCTTGCAGCAAGGGCCTCTAGGACTGAAAATCAAGATGCCATTGATGCTTGCATTGTAGGGATGCTTGCAGATCCAAAGGAGGTACAAATTTGGAGTTCTCTTTCTTTTATTTATTTATTTTTTTCATTTTGTGTTGATTGATGTCAGAATCTTCAAAAGATCGTGCTGTATGGTTATCTTATTGTTAATTGGGCAGGCAAGAGCTGGTATCAGAGAGGTTCATTTCCTTCCATTCAATCCTGTAGACAAAAGGACCGCTCTGACCTACATTGATGAAAAGGGAAACTGGCATCGTGCTAGTAAAGGTGCTCCTGAGCAGGTAAGCTTGTTTACGATGTTTTCATATGGAATAAGAAATTGTTCCTGAAATAAATAACTCATTTTTTTTTTCCAAAAAATCTTTTTACACAGATTATAACCCTTTGCAACTGCAAGGAGGATGTTAGGAAAAAGGTTCATGCAGTGATTGATAAGTTTGCTGAACGTGGACTTCGATCTTTAGGTGTTGCCAGACAGGTTTGCAAATGTACCATTTACATATATGTAATGCTGATTTAGTTCAATAATTAATTCCATTGTTGCCTTTATGATTTGTCTACAGGAAGTACCTGAAAAAACAAAAGAGAGTCCAGGGGGACCATGGCAGTTTATTGGTTTGTTGCCTCTGTTTGATCCTCCTAGGCATGACAGTGCAGAAACCATCAGAAGAGCACTTAACCTTGGTGTGAATGTCAAGATGATTACTGGTAGATGCCATTGAAACACCAGTCTCCTTACTCCTTGTATTAATTTTTATTTGTTTTTCATGGCTTATGATTTATATGCTTTTCTCTGTGTTTCCAGGGGACCAGCTTGCCATTGCCAAGGAAACAGGTCGTAGGCTTGGAATGGGAACAAACATGTACCCCTCTTCTTCATTGCTCGGCCAAGATAAGGATGTTTCCATTGCAGCCCTCCCTGTAGATGAGTTGATTGAGAAGGCTGATGGATTTGCTGGAGTTTTTCCAGGTATGATGTGTGTGTGTGTGTGTGTATACACATTTCTTATTTCATTCCCACCTGTTGTATTCTTCTTCTTATTATTGTTTGAATAAGGTATAATTCTTCTTCAACTACATCAACAGGCAGCAGTTTCTGGATACTTTAATACAGATCCTCCTTCCCTTTGCAAACATGCACTTTTTTCTGTGGCAATATTTATTACTAAATTTCTCAAATTTTTCTTATGTTCTTGACTAAGTACTGAATTCTGTATCAATCTCAACAATGTAATCCTTAAGTTTCAAGGTTTTGACCATGCTTCGTTGTACTAATTCTTCTTTGAAATTGGTAGAACACAAATACGAAATTGTGAAGAAGCTGCAAGAGAGGAAGCACATTTGTGGAATGACAGGAGATGGTGTCAATGATGCCCCTGCTTTAAAGAAGGCAGATATTGGAATTGCTGTTGCTGATGCTACTGATGCTGCTAGAGGTGCTTCAGACATTGTCCTCACTGAACCAGGTTTGAGTGTCATTATAAGTGCTGTGCTGACTAGCAGGGCTATTTTCCAAAGGATGAAGAATTACACAGTTAGTAACCTTTCGTCTTCTTTATTGCTGATAGTTAATGTCCATTTTTGTTCAAGAGTGTCTAAGCTCTTTCCTATTTTGATTTCTCTCCTTTGCAGATCTATGCAGTTTCAATCACTATTCGTATTGTGGTATGTATACTAATAATTTGTGTTGGAGATGTTTATGCTGTAATTGATAGTTCTATGGTAAATTCTAATATATTTGTTATATTCTCAATCTGGCAGTTTGGATTCATGTTTATTGCTTTGATATGGAAATTTGACTTTGCACCATTCATGGTTCTAATTATTGCCATCCTAAATGACGGTGAGACATTTAAGTCACTGTCAATCTGTTTGTTCATATAATTTACCCTATCAAACTTAGCACAACCATGAGTCTGATTTTGTGCATTACCCTGGCTCTAGGTACAATCATGACAATATCAAAGGATAGGGTGAAGCCATCTCCAATGCCAGACAGCTGGAAACTGAAAGAAATTTTTGCTACTGGCATTGTTCTAGGAGGTTACTTGGCCCTGATGACAGTGATATTTTTTTGGGCTATGAAAGACTCAACCTTTTTCTCAGTAATTACTTATGCCTTTTTTTCTTTTTTCTTTTATTAATAAATCAATTTAGTAGTTTGGTTGCTATTTTTTCAGATAGTATTTGTTTATCATTTTTCATAATACAGGACAAGTTTCACGTGAGGCCATTGAAAGATAATGATGAAGAAATGATGGCAGCCTTATACCTTCAAGTTAGTATTATAAGCCAGGCCCTAATTTTTGTCACAAGGTCTCGCAGCTGGTCCTTTATTGAACGACCTGGCCTTCTCTTGCTTGGTGCTTTTGTAATTGCTCAGCTGGTAAGATTTATATGAGAAGAGGCATCTATCTCTTTCTATTTCTAGTTCGAGCAAAAACTTTTCCTTGTTAAACATAGGTGGTTTTTTTTTTTTTTTTTCCTTTCGTGAAAACTTGAGTTAGTCCACTGGTTTTTATATGGCACTATAAGTTCAAGGTGGTCATATACTATCAAGGTGACATGATTAGTAATTTAGAAGTAAAAATGATGAGAACACAGTGGATGGATTCACCTAGGGGATGTGACTTCCTTTGTGGTGCCCATGTCTGTAGTTCAAATATCACCTCCCGTTACAGCTTTATCTACCTTTATAAAAAAAAATCGAGTGCACCTTCTATCTCTACGCTACAATTTGCACGTTGTGTTGTTCAACAGAAGTTCAACTGCATTTGACTGATTTAATTTTTGTTGTATGTCCAAGTATTATGATTGGGTACTATATGATATGCTATTATGGGTTTTGCACGTTAGATATCAAAGAGTTTTTTATATTGATTTGTAACACAAACCATACTGTATTTCACAGATAGCAACTTTCATAGCAGTATATGCAGAATGGGGTTTTGCACGGATAAAAGGAATGGGCTGGGGTTGGGCCGGTGTAATCTGGCTTTATAGTCTTGTAACATATTTCCCACTTGATATCCTCAAATTTGCAATCCGCTACATTCTGAGCGGAAAGGCTTGGGATAATCTTTTGGAGAACAAGGTATGCTTTGTGATTATATTTTTAAATGATGGACATTTTAATACTAGAATCATGTCCAGTATTACTCTTGTTTTTAATTTGATCTTTTTTTTTTTTTCTTTTTTTTGCCTCCATTCCATAACAGACTGCCTTTACTACAAAGAAAGACTATGGAAAAGAAGAGAGAGAAGCACAATGGGCAGCTGCACAGAGGACCCTGCACGGTCTTCAACCACCTGAAACCAGCAACCTTTTCACTGAGAAGAGTAGTTACAGGGAGCTTTCAGAGATAGCAGAGCAAGCCAAGCGACGTGCTGAGGTTGCAAGGTAAGCTATTTCATCATGAAAAAACAAAGTACAAATTAAAAGAATATGTGTGAATGAATGCGCTTGAAGTGTATTAGTAAGTTTTGTTCTTTCCACTTTAACTTGTAGCACTTTTTACTGGTTTGACTTACATTTGAGATTTAGACCTAAGGCATAAATGCTTGAGTACCAAATTACATGCCTAATGATGTAAGCGAAAGCAATTAGTTGAGGCAACTAGTCTTGGAAAAATTTACCACTGAATGAGAAAGGCTCCTAGGTAGAGAAAGCGTTTGCATGACCCTTTCCAGATGTCTTAAGGCATGTTTGCCAGCATCCAATGTAACCCGTATGAAAGACTTGGTTCAGAAACATCCGAGCAACCCCCTTCCCACCTTTTACATTTTTTTTTTTTTGTCTGCACAATAATTTTCATATCCTTTTTTTGTATTAATGCTTAGTGGAGTGCAGAACAGTTAAATGACAACATTCACACAAGGTGAATTTATTTGGTTTCTTATAAAAGGTGATTTGAATTGTGGTTTCAGGTTAAGGGAGCTGCATACCCTGAAGGGGCACGTCGAATCAGTGGTTAAGCTGAAAGGACTGGACATTGATACAATCCAGCAACATTACACAGTTTAAAGAGCTAAGTTAGTCTTCCTTGGAGAGAACTCAAAGTGTTATGTTCTCCCAGAGAAAGCCAACAATGATGACGAACAAAGCCTTAAACTTTAATTTCTAGTTTAGAGCGATAATTAATCCTTTTGGTTCATGTCAATTAGTTACTAGAGCTTCTTGTCTGTCTGACAAGTTCAGAGGAAGAGCGCTGCTCTCTTTTTAAAAGCCAAATAATATCATTTGCACAGTTTCATCCTTTTGTATTTTTCCCGCTAAGGTTTATCTTTTTCCAGTTGGTTGTTACATGAATCTATAGCTCTGATGGACAAAGAAATTTTTTATTAAGATCTGATCAGTGCCTTCAACAAAAACGGAAACCTTAATTGCTCTTGCATCCCACGCAGAATAAAAAATTTGTGTGCAAATTGGCCTATTGTCGTTTGACCCACTAATTCTAATAAGGCAGTTCAACAGACTTGCTGGTAAAAGTTGAGGAGTGATTTTTCGTTTGACGATTCCTGAAGGATTAAATTTTGTGTACATATTGCTGATGTCTTTTTTACATTTTTTCTGGTGAAATGGTGCATTCAAATGAAAACAATATCAAGTACAAAATAGTCTATGGTATTAAGAGAACCAAGGTAAAAAACTGTGTGGGGGTAGAAAAATAAACATCATAGAGACATCCTTTCTTGGCGAGGAAAATGCAATGGATTTGCTGGCTTCAATGATTTTATTACCATTAAATGTGACTCCTTCCACGAGGTGTTTGTTTTTACTAAACCAAATTTCCCAACAGATGATAGTGAATAACACTCTCCACTTAGGTTAGTGTTGTACGTCACATTTTCTAGGTATGTTGATTTTAACCCAAACAACCAGGTTATGATCACTTTTCTGTAGAAACGGGGGATTGAAAAGAAACAAGTCACCTTAATAGCTTGTTTGGATTGAGGGAGAGTAGAATAGGCCGGAAATTAAGCGTAGAGTAGAGTTGGTCGGAAATTATGATGGATTGAGGGGGAGTAAAGTAAGCTAATCGGCCAACTTTACTGTACTCTCTCTAAATCTAAATAAGTAAAATCCCAATAATCCGCTTGATCCCAAAGTTGGGCAGCAGTTAAATGTTCTCCATTCATATATAGCAGAATTTGGATTAGAGCAAGCAATGGGCCCATGCCCAACCCTTGGGCCAAAACTTAAAAAAAAAATTAAAAAATTAAAAAAAAAAATCTTTGAATAGGTAGTGCAAAACATAGGTAGGGCAAAATATTTATTGCAATATAAATTTTACAAAGAAAATGAATATCATTTAGTTAACCATACTGCAATCGTGCCTAATTTCCCCTTGGTTTCCAGTCTTAACACCCACCCTCCCAAGCTTAGTCATGGCAGTAACAAAAGCCTTCTCAAAGGCTTTGTTTTTGGTAGCAAATAGGTTCACAATTCCTCTTGATCTCTTATCAGTAAACAAAATTTGATCAGAGGTGAAAAGTCCCTTTCCTTGCTGGAGGTTCTTGTAGTACATGTTATCAAGTTTCCGGGGTGTGTAAGGGTCCATGTCAATGGCAATTCTGGGGTCTACTTTTTTGGGGCACATTTGTTGGAGCTGCTTTGCATATGACGGATTGAGTGTTGGGTCAATTTTGTTCTTACTTTTGTAGTTGTAAATCCGATTGGAGAATCGACTGCAGTGTGAGAATCCGATAGAATGTGCCCCTACAATAACTCATTTTTTCAGCTACGGAATAAACTGAATGAAGATTTAATTATAAATACAAAGATATAGAAAACAAATTTTTTTTAATGTTATTTGCTTGGACAAAACTTATATACAGAATCTTAGACTACATGGTTTTATTGATTAATGCAATATACTAACTTTCCCAATAATAAATAAATTCTTTTTTTTTTAATTGAGAAAATAAAGATAAATAAATTCAACCATGTATTTTATCAACCAATGCAAAAAGCCAAAAACATAGATAAATTTAATTGAAGACAATACCTGAGAATCTGTACCTAAGTTTTAACATGTGAGTGATTGCTAAACTTAGATAATCTTTTTCTTTTTTCTTCTTTTTTGAGAAGGTAAACTTGGATAATCTTGTAAGGAAGGAAAAAAGAGAGGAAAATGTTAAAATTACAACCAATTTTACTATAAAATGGTTACAAAAATTGCTATGGTAATGAATTTGATTAAAATTGCATTAACAACAATTAATAAATTTCATATTATTCTTTGTTATTACGTGTTTAAAAGTTGATACGTTAATTTGTGAAAACTTATGTGTTACAAACACAAAACTTTAAAAAAATAATAATAATAAAAAATAAATAAATAAATAAATAAATAAAAAACTCCATATCTCTATATGCAGTCTATTAAATTTTGGGCCAATCAATAGCATATTTATGCTCATCAAAAAAAAAAAAAAAAAATAGCATATTTATGGAAAACTAAAAACCACAGTCTAGAAATTATTTTAGTTCGGATTTGGGAATATTATGCATGTACAATTGATTGAGAAGTGCACTATTTTCTGAAATTGAGAAACTTCATGGATTTTTCATGGTCCACAACCTCAAAGATTTCTAATTTTCTATAGTACCTACCTGATAGTGCGATTAGATCTACTAGGGTCAGACCATGTTTAGCAAACATGGAATGGAGCTCGTCCAAATTAAAATCAGGACTAGGGAGGTGGTGTGGGACACTAGCCATGGTTGAGCTTCTCCCATCAAGTCTTCCCAATTCTACAGCATAGTATGGTCCCCCTGCCTGTTCCAAAATACATGTTCACTCAGTCAGATACAGAATCTCTTACAAGTGAAAATGTGAAAAGCAACAAGTATTAAAGTTATCAGTAAATCTAGCTCCGACAGTTACATTTAAGGCTAACATAAGTGGCATTCACATGTATATTTAACCAGGAAATCCAAAGCTTCTCAAGTACTTCTATTCTTCGAGTACTTGACTATTCCTTCGTATATGTATAGTCTTCAGTTCTACTCACATCGTATAATCACATTGAAGAATCTCTTAAGGGTGATTCTATGATGTTTGGTTAAACGTTTCAAACCTAAAACCTCGTGGATCTTACAAGTTTTAGGAACCACCAAACCAAACCCTCGAAGAATATCCACATTATACATTAGAATCACTGGAATTTTGACTAAACATAAATAATCACATTTACAAAGAATTATGATAGATAAAGAAATTGAAGCAACCAAATCCTTTAACTAGAATGTAGTAATGTCTGCAAAGAGAGATGCTTATTTACCAAATGAACGACATCCCTAGTGGCAATGGCCAAAATATCAGCACAAGAAACCTTATTCTTACACCTGGGCACACTATCAACCGCGGCTTTGGCTTTAATCACTGTGTCAAAACCATCCCCGGCTAGTGAAAGATTATCTGGACCATCCTTCTCTGATTTACGATTCCTAGAAGCTAGCAAAAGCGAAGCATCACAGCCCTGTTGAAACAAATACCACACTCTTTTGTCACTCATGAGTGTATATTAATTAACAATGCAAAAAACCAATTAAATTGAGTTTTGAAGGAAATGAACCTGGACAAAACAGTCATGGAAGAAGAGCCTAAGAGTGGCTGGAGCTGTTACAAATGTGTTGTGGTATTTTTGTTTGACTGCAGAGTGGACTATTGCCTCAACATTGGGGCATGAGTGTCGGTAGTAGTTAAGATGAAGAGCATAACTTGTAGTGAGGAGGAGTAGGAAGAAAAGAAAATGAAGACTTTGGACTTGGGGGGTCATTTTTTTTTTTTTTTTTGTGTTAATTTTTCATTTGGGTTTTAGTAAATTTCATTGTTATACCTATATATATTATATGAGCTGAAACAGAGTGAAGAGGATAATACTAGTTATTCCCAATCTTTCAAGCATCTCAAGGGGTATCTAGAGACCTAGCAGAGAAACTTGAGCAGATACAGACAACCCAAAAAAGCATGATTGGATAAAAGGCACACTATTAACCGACACTATTATTTTTTAACATCTAAAATCTCAACCGTTCGACATGCTAGTATCACCCACATGTGATGGGTTTTGGAAAACAGGGCTCAGTATGGGTATGGTATGTGAATATTGATATTGTTTTCACTTTTGGGGTGGGATAACAGTGCTTCCTTAAATTAATCAGCAAAAGAAAAATGCTTTTTGCCATAATGCATGTAAATGAGGAATTTGTTCGAGCTAAAGCCTAAAAGGGCCTGAGTTTGATTTGGTAATGATCTGGCTTCCACTATTTCGAAGCACTCTTTTAATAGATGGTTAGCTGTCAACATAGTTTCTACTCATGATTGGCTCCCTAGTTAGGTTTACAATGGAGAATTGAAGTGCAAAGATCACTTGTTTTTTGGGTGCTCTTTATTCAAAGGTTATGGCAACAAGTTTTGAGGCTGTCTAACTAATGAAGACTACTTGTCTGATGGGATGTTTTAGGATTTAGGTTAATTCCTTGATATGATATGTATTATATGGATCGAGTTAGTAAGATTTGTCAAAGCTCAAGATTTAAAAGTCCAAGATGCAACTTAAAGAAAACATTCATTCGAGAGTTTGATTATCCTTTGATCGATGCTCAATCAATCAAACATGATACTTCAACAACCTTTTGGAAGAGGATTTCGATTTTCAACTAATGTTTGACTATAGTTTTCGATCGTAAATCGTGAAATTGCAATTTGATGTGTTTTATTGAAGTTGATTGTTGCCTAGGTTTTTGTACCCTACATGCAAACATATAAAAAGACATCTTATGAACACAACTTCACAAGGTTTAAAGTAGCTAGTGTCGTGCACTTCATCGAGAGAAAACCTAAATTCAAGAGTCCATATTAACAATAGAGTTGCTGCATTTTGGTAGTCAAGAGCTAAAATCACAAAACAATCAATCATTGTGTGCTGCTATAGAGTTCAAATCTTCAAGAAGGGTCCTTAGAATTGGTACTGAGAGAATCTAGTCATGATTTCGAATGAGGTTCGTGAAAGAAATTTACATATGCAGAGTTTAAAAGTTTTGAAGTTAGTGTGGGGTTGCATCAGGAATTTAAACTACCAAGTAATGCCTAGGGTCAATGATTTGAACCAAATTGCAAAACTTCTCTTCTATAGTGAATTGCCTTGTTTGGGATGCTCTCTATGGTTTTTCACTTTGTCACCAAATCTGTGAGTTTCTTGTATTTATATATATATATATATATATATATATATATATATATATATATATATATATATATATTTAGATTGGTATTTATTATCACTGAGATTAATTAATCTAAGTTGTAATCACCTAATCAACTTAATTAATTCGTATAACTAAGAAAAGGGGTTTAAAATATATTTTTTTGAGGTTGAAATCATGAAGTGGGCTATCCATGAGCTTAGAGGAAAGATGTTTCAAGTGAAGCCATTTTAGGCTTGCTTGGTTTGCAACTATATATCAATGCAGTGCAAAAATTCAAAATGATATGAGAAGGGTTGTGTGCCGTAGAAAATCAAAAACTCTATTTTTACTTGAGTCTTTGGTAGGCTGTCTTCGACGAAGGAACGTCAGTTTGTTGGGCTGTAGCTATAGCTGTACGGTTTGTGGGTTTATTGATGTTGAATAGTGTCATAACTCATAATAATGGCAGACCTTGTTGTTGGGGGGGTTTTTGTTTGTGTCGGTCTAGGTAAGGATAGTAGGGTACTTAACCCAACTTGTGTTGGAATTCAAATGTATTGAATTATCAAGAGTCTAGTTCAAATTCTCATTCCCTTCCTCCCACTTGTTATAAGAAGGAAAAAAGAAAATAAAAGAGAAGTGTAGTACATTCGCAACGATACTTGAAATACCATCCAATTAACATACTTTTCTATTGTATAAGTACTATTACAGGTTAAATAAATCATTTCAAAATGAATCTAACATGCTTAAATAAGAGTAATTAATCAGTCAATTTATTTTTACTGTAGGTTAAGCAAGTCGACACAAATTCAACCAATTTAGGAATCGCATCCAAGCAGAACTGTCTCCATTTTGACATGAATTTGATTACACTAAACACTAACCTCCTTATTCGAATATCATGTCAACCATTACCACCTTAAATATGTATAGTTTTGTTTGTCTTTTTATTATTATTTGTATGGTAATATTTTTGCCCATTCATTAAAATAAAGAAAGAAAGTGAAATTCCTGTCTCACATGAATTGTAATGAAAAGGAAATTAACTTCTGTGCAAATATGATGACAAGAGGAAAAGAACCTAACAATCTACAAACTTTTTACAATCGCACATGAGGTGCTGTGAATCCTGTGATATGGCCAAAATTTTCTTATGGCCGACTTCAATAGCTTGCCATTTTCTGAAAAGAAAATAATATTAGGATTAGATTAATAAATGAAATTTTGATTTACAAAATTTCACAGATATGGACTTTTTTAAAATCAGCCTCTAGAAAGTAGAAACTACCAAATGTATTAATTCATAGTACCATCCTTGTGTGTTGTATATGGTAGTCACATGGTGCAATTTGGACTCAAATTTAAATGCATAAAGGAATGGTTCCAAAATGTTTGGCATTTGCTCTCTCTCTCTCTCTCTCTCTCTCTCTCTCATTGGAACTACATCGAAATCACGGACTGCAAGCAAGTCTGCAACATCACGGGTAGACTGTTCGAAAAATTCTTGTGACTTTAAATAGATGAATACAAATGGTAAATAAATATGACACACACACACACACACACACACACACATATATATATATAACATTTTATGTAACATTATTATTAAGTGCAACTTTTTTTTTTCCCAAATAATTATGTATTTGTCATTTAAGTTGTTTGTTATTTGGAAAGCCATTAAAAGTTCGAAATTTTGGGAATTGGATATTATCATGTTCTTATTTCACTACACCTAAACAATTCATTTGTTTTTAGCCCCCTACTTGGACACATGTTTGAAAAATATTTGGACTTATCATGGAGCACAATGCTAAGCAAGAAGCAACTAAGTTGAGTAGTTTCGAATTTTTATTTGTGTTTGAGTGTTTTTTTACTTGACGACAGGAATTGATTTTTTTAGTTAGAAGAGTACATGACGTATAAATGGTATAATGAGATAATAAATATGATTTTTATTTTATTTTTAGACGATGGAAAAACCAATAACAAAATTTTACTTTTTCATCTATGAATATTGTCAAACTACGTATTGCAATTAAGTAGAAGATGAATTTTTTACAAACTCTTTGATTTTATATATTAAAAGGAAAAAAAAAACTATGAAATTTAGTAACAAAAATCATACCATATATAATTTTTAATATTTAAAATAACGTTGAGTTCTATTTTAATATGTAAGTAAGTTGAAAAATGTATAGCAAGAAGAAATAATTATTTTATGTTTAAAAAAAAAATTAAATAGATACTTGTTTGAATTTTATATATCTAGTTTAGAATTTTAGGGGCAGTTTGATATGGTATTTTAAGCAACATTTTTCAATTTTTAAACAACATTACAGGTATTTTTACACAATTTTTTATCTACATGTATTTTCAAAAAATACAAACAACGTTAGTAGAACAACGTTACCAAACGAGCCCTAGTGTACCGTAAAATGGTAAAAAATTTCAGTTCATTCATACTCGTTCTGTCCCTACCTCACATGTGTATTGTGGTTAGTGGTTACCATGAACCTGATTCATTAAATGTCGTATTAAGCATCACATTATTCCACCTTAAAATTGATTAATACAATGAAGATAATGGCAGAATGGAAGGTCATACTTGCAAATTGGCCAGTGATATAGAACATCAAAAACAATTTCTTGAAAAGAAGTGAGTTGACATAGATAGATAGAACCATCAATGATCCATAATAATACAGTGAAAAAGTCTGGGGAAAAGGCATACCCTACCCCCTAATTTCTCTTCTTTTTTTAACCTAAATTTGACAAAAAGGGCTCTAGTAACTTTTCCCTAATAAAGTGGGAAACACTTTAGAATAAAATTTGAGTAAGGCTAGAAATAAAATAAAATAAAAAATCTCATAAATTTTGTTATAATTTGTTACATAATGAACTCTGAGTGGTGAAGGTGTGGATCCACTATTTAATCTCTACTATTTACAACTCACCACGTAATGAGTTATAACAAAAATTGTGAAATCTTTTGTATCCCTAGTATTTTTCATAAAAATTGATTGGCATAGATGATAGAAGCATCAATGATCTAGAACACAAACAACAATACAGTGAAAGAGTGAATTGGCATAGAAAGCAAAGCATCAATGATCCACAAAATCAACATCGATCACGTGAACGATGAAAGAGGGGGAAAAAAAGATGTATATCCAAAATGAAGCTGACTGGTGTCCCCACTCCGTTTTCTTTTTCGCTTTCTCTTCTTTTTTTTTTCTTTCTTTTTTTCCTTTTTCTTCTTTTCTCTTTGACTACTTTGGATAATGGTAAATAATACAGCAAAAGGCTGAATAGTACTTTTAAAGGAAAATTTAATGTGGATAGCACGAGGGCAAACTTTTTTGGTAATGTAGACTTTTTCTAGAACTCAAGTTTGTTAAACTCAAATTTCAACTCAAATTCGAGTCTGTCAAACTCGAGTTTCAATCCAAAATCAAGTTTATCAAACTCGATTTTCAATTGATTTAGGTTGCATGGCAGGTATAACAAATTGGAACTCGAGTTTGCAAAATTCGATTTTGGGTTGGAACTCGAATTGTTAAACTCGAGTTCCAAAAAAAGTATGTATTACAAAATAACTTGGAGTAAATACTCTTTTCGTCCTTACATTTTGGAGTCATTTCTATCTTGATCCCTACATTTCTATTTTACCACTTTTAGTCTCTAAACTAATTAACGCGTCTTATTTTAGTCATTTCCGTTAGTCAACAGATGCAAATAACTAACGTGGCTAACGGACTGATTAAAATATTAATAAAAATCCAACGTGGCTCTCATCACCCATGCCACATGAGTTTCCAAAGCCATGTCAGATAATTTAAACCAAAAAAAAATTTTAAAAACAAAACTTAAAATTATTTTTTTAATAAGAAAATTAGAACTTGATCTTCGTATTCTTCCCAAATCCAAGAAATAAACTAAGCACCTCTAACATAGCTATTCCTTTAGAACTATAAATTAAAAAAATAATTTTAAGTTCTTCCTCTCTAATCCAGCCGCCTCTCCTCCCTTCATCATTCACTCTCACTCTCACTTTCACTCTAGCCAATCTTCCTCTCTCTATAATACGCGGCTAAACAACCAAACCACCGGCCTCTCCTCCACATGCGTTGTCACTCGATCAGCCTTATTTTTCACCCTCCGTCGTCACCAACAACGATGGGATTGATTGGTTTTCTGGGTTTTATTTTTCTGGATTTCTAGGTTTTATTTTTCTAGTTTTCTGGGTTTCATTTTTCTGGGTTTTAATTTTTCTGGTTTCTAGGTTTTATTTTTCTGGGTTTTATTTTTCTGTTATTTTGTGGGTTGATTGGGTGGGATTGATTGTGATTGTGGTTGGGTTGTGGTAGTCCGGTGGTGGTTGGGTTTTGGGTGCTGGGTTTATTTCTTGAATTTGGGAAGAACATGAATAACGAAGAACAAGTTCTTATTTTCTTATTAAAAAATTAATTTTAAGTTTTTTTTTTAAATTTTTTTTTTTTTTTTTTTTTGGTTTAAATTATCTGACATGGCTTTGGAAACCCATGTGCCATGGGTGACGAGAGCCATGCTGGATTTTTATTAATATTTTAATCAGTCTGTTAGTCACGTCAGCTATTTTCGTCTGTTGACTGACAAAAAGGACTAAAATAAGACGCATTAATTGGTTTAGAGACTAAAAGTGGTAAAATAGAAATGTAAAGACCAAAATAGAAATAATCCCAAAATGTAGGGACGAAAAGGGCATTTACCCAAATAACTTCAGTCACATGCTATTCTTTTAAAATTTTCCTTAAAAACCACTATTAAGCAAATTTTGCCTAAATAAACACTACAAATTTTACCACATAAAGTTAAGAAATTAATATTGTAATGAATGTGATTGGTAAGATTAATGAATGTTTGAAATGTTTCTTTGTGATTAGTGAGTTCATAGACTCTATATAATAAAATTTATAGTATCCTTAGCATCATCTCTAGTACTTCTGCCCAAAAAAAAAAAAAACTATTTAGAATAGAAATTGAAGAAAGGGTGAATTTAGCAATACTGAAGAATGGGCAAATTTGATAATATAGAAATTAAAATTAAAATATATTTAAGAAAAAAAACAAAACAAAACAAACCAAACCAACAGGAGATAGGCTTTCTCAAAATAGTGGAGCAGATTATGTATTTTCAAGATTTAGATCTATTGTACCATACAATTACCACTTGTTGTGAGAGGTAAAAGATAAAATGATAAAAAATAATGATAAATAAAATTTAAAAAAAGTATTAATAAGATAAAAGGTTATAAATAATTTAACCATCTTAATTCTTAATTTCTACCTTGCAAAGTTGCAATCCATTGCCAACCTCTTATTATTGAATCCAATCGCCTTTATTACTGAAAGGGAAATGGTGCACATGCTGGGAACATAAAGTTTTCGCTACCGTATTAACCATATACAAGGTATCACCAAGAATGGACCCTCCCAAAGACGAAGGAATTTTCATATGCACTCGGCATATGAGACAATTCTCGCATTGACATTAGGGTTTCATAGTTCCATTCTTGGGGTCCACATATCAACAAGAGAGATGTCTCATACATTGATGAGGCCCACATGTCAGTGAAAGATGTCTCATGCGTCTTTTTTTTGGTAAAGAGGAAATTGCATTAAAAGAAACTAAAGAGAAACAGAAAGTTCAGGGATAGTCCTGTTACAATACATTCCAGCCTTGTCCGAGCTTACAAGCTCAAGAAGATCCACAGGCGGATCTTGGTACAAAATAAAACTACTAGCTTGAAGAGCACCTGTCCTAGCTAAGAAATCAGCAAAATAATTTGCTTCACGATAGCAATTCCCGATCAGGACTTGGGCTAGCTGGGAAATCAGCTGCCTGCTGATTTCCCACAAAATGTATTGATTTCACTTCCATCAAATGAATTGATGTCCAAATTAAATAATATGAATTAGTTACCGACAAAAAGAACAAAATTTTCATAGAGAGATACATATATACAAAGGGTAAAAACCACACGACTAGGTACATTAGGTTTCCCTTAGGCTACTACATTGACCAATAAACCATGTAATTAAATTTAATTGGGAAAATTAGGTACAGTAACTAAGGAACTTTACCCAAATTTTTCCCACAAACAAACGGATGAGACCAAATCTACTGTTTCAATATTGACTTGAATATGAGTTCAGGTTTCCTGTTGAGCAAAGAGAAAGAAGATAACCAGTTTCCCATTTTTGCTAAAACAACAGTTTGAGCTACGCAGCAGCCAGCACTATTTCTTCTATAGCTTTGTACAGATCTGAATACATGAATCACAAAGTGGGGCTCCTCTGTTGAAATATTTGCTGAAGTG
This sequence comes from Quercus ilex subsp. ballota, assembly GCA_032727855.1. Classification (NCBI taxonomy): domain Eukaryota; kingdom Viridiplantae; phylum Streptophyta; class Magnoliopsida; order Fagales; family Fagaceae; genus Quercus; species Quercus ilex. Next base: position 24,528,235 of record CM064919.1, read on the forward strand.
CTCGTGGCAAATTCAACACAATCTCTGCATATGCTGAGATAGGGGAGCAGGAAAAAAAATTGTCAGCAGTTAAAAGGATATAAATGAAGGCAATTGCATATATAACAAGGAAGCCCAATAGAATGCCTTCAAAACCTTAAAAGAAAAATGAAAAAAGAAGTGAAAGATCATTCTTTTAAATAAGAAAGCATGCTTATCTAAAACTGAAAAGAAAACTAAAATTGATTACAAATTTGAGTAGTATATAAGATGACTTTAAACTGAGGAAAAAAAAAATTTCCTGATGACAGAAAATGCACATTCGGAAATCAATTATTAGAAACATACGAATCTACCATTTTTGGTAAGCAAGGTAGCATTTTAAATTATTGGAATTGCATGGTTAACCCCAATACAGAACCAAACCAGCCTAATTTAAGTCGAAGATAAAACACATATATAGCGTCGCTGATAAAATAGGAATCCCCCCCCCCCCCCCCCCCTTGAAAGCATGCTGAAGATCTAGTGTGGCTTGCCATGAAAGGAGATGAGAGCAAGTAGGCCTCATGTACGTATCAGTAGAATTAGACCCAGATTATAAAATATGTTTATGATTTGGAAACAGTAAGCACCTTCAGGTAAGCTCATGGTTCGCAAGGCATCCTCAGCATATGATAAGCGAGCAGGATTTTGGTGACTTCCCAGTACTCCATTTTCTTTCCTGTTCATAGTTGCTGCATTAATACTACTTTTCTTGGATGGCCAAGCAAGCACTCTAATTTGAGTTGGAAGTACAGAAACAAGATCTGCATATCTGAGACTTACTGTCACCTTACTGCATCAAGAAAATCAAAATTTTCAGCATAGTAAAAAATTTTAAATAATAATTATATCTTCAGAGCATGCATCTTATATAATGAAAAGGCCTGTCTTTCCCAGAACCGTAGCAATGATCACCCAATCAAAATTGCATAAAGACCCAGTTTCAAAGAAAGTTGTTGATAAAATATCTTAGATTTTCAATTCCAACAAGAATTATTATCTAATTATGTAATAACGGACAAATAAAGCCAAAAACATACAGTGAAATAGCTTTGCCTATTAACAGGAATATAGAAAGTTAGCTACAGTATAATTAGATCAACCATTAATCCAGCATGTTTTCGGGGAGAAAAAAAAAAACCCTTCTGTTTAGGAAGCTGCAATACATCTCAAATTTCAACCAATATACAAACATCTGTGCTGTTGTTTGCTTAGCTCCATAGACATAGATTATGAAATCATTTTTTATTGTAAAACATTGGATATGTACTCCACCCTAGTCCTTATTTATGCTCCTGAATTAGACACCAAACCAATGCCTTGGCCCTATGGGGCACAAACCTTTACCTATTAACTAGAATGAAAGGAAAATAATAAGTACAGAAATAAGTGTTAGAATAAATGAAAAGGTATTTTTGAGATCAGCTCAGTTTAAGATACTAACAGTGAATCCAACTCCCATGATCACTTGTATCATGTTGCACACAAATTAACAGAGCAAGAACACCACTAAAATTATCCAAAATGCAGCAATCTTGAAATAGCGATTTTATAATCATGTATGAGCCGCGCTTCATATTCTTCCATTCGATCTCAAGCTAAGAACCTTGCCCATCAAATGATCAACTTAATAATATACTTGAAATATGCATATGAAGAAGTATAATAACTGCAAAGACCGTATAGGATTTTCTTTTTGAACATTTTGAAAGCAAGTGAACTACAAGCAGGGTAAAATAAAAAAACTCAAGAGAGGGAGGTGGAAAAGGGGTGGGGGGGGGGGGGGGTGGTGGTGGAGGGGGGGAGGAGACAGTGGAGCATGAGATCACATTAAGTGATTTGAACAAAAAAAGGGAATGTGGGAGCAAACACAATAAAATGTACTAACCAATCAGAATCATCTAGCACAAATTCAACCATGTGGTATGGAAGGCTGTGATACAATTCTTTAATTTGATTTCCATATAACTCTTTGATAAGCCGAACCTGCATCAGATTTGGAAAGCAGGAGAGATAGTGACTTAATCCTTGTTATTGGCAGAATAATGTTTGAAGTATGAAGGGGGGAGAAACATGGAGTGTCGATGTGGTGCAATTATTACAAGATAAGCACCATGGAGACAATAATTAAAGAAATAAAATTTCCACCATACCATTATTGTTAGTGGCAGCATAACGTATCATGCTATGACAATGCATTTTATACCAAGTATATCATATCTGTAGCTGATGTTTACAAAGTTCACCTTAACTGTCAAAACTAGTTTCTGCTTTAATTTATATACATTTTTTCTACTAGTAAGTTACACCGGCATTTTGGTGGGTCTTAAACCGATGATCTCATCCTCCACCTTGCTCTTACAAGGAAATTAGATGCCACTTAAGCTAGAGCATAAATACAAAAAAACCTTGCCCATCCAATGATCAACATATCAACCAAATTCTATATGCATTACACATGCTCCTCTTTTGGTTCAAATAAGTCATAGTGCAACTCTATAATCTAAATGAAAACTCAGGCAGGTCCTAATTTTCTGACACAAGATGTGAATATCAGAATATGACAAACTATCTCTTTTAATGTTTATCTGTAACAAGAATCTACCTGTTCACGCCTATCCACATAAGCCTGCAAAAGTTCTCCAATGTAATCTATAAATTTCTGAAAACAAATCAATGAGAACACAGTTAGAACAAATTATATTATCATCGAAGTATAAAGACAGCAAAGCCAACGTAGGCAACCAACCTTACCATCGCATTGGAAGAAAGAAGATCATTTTCTGCTTCTCGTATTGGTAGAAAAAAGGGAATTGTGTGTTCAAGGACAGTCATCTTTTCAAGAAATGATTTGCTTTCAAGGACACAATGGTATAACTCACAAGTTTCTCCTACAAAATTATGGAAACAAATGAATTGATTTTACGAGTAATTAACCTAACAGCAATCTCCATAAGCAGCAAAATCATATAAATGTTAGCCCAAAATAATTGACCATAACATTCTTCACATGAATCAGAAATTCCATGGTTTCATCTTATAGGATGATTTCTGATATATAAAGAAGACAAATCTAAGTTTCATAATCAAAACTTTTGACTATAATGGTGGCAATACATACTTACCTCGATGACATTTTTATTGTTTTTATTTCTTGGAAAGGGTCATTATAAAACAAGAATAACTATAACACATTACTGTTTATTCATAATGAAAACAGGAGGTTGAAGCAACTTCCAACTATTCCTTTAAAAAAGCAATTAGTTCTAAATCAACACGCAACCAGTGAAAAGAGTTATTATCTACCAAAACAGATCTTCAATCCAGCTCGTGCCTGCTTCAACAAAGTAATCCACAAAAACACTTTTCTTTTTATTATTATTATTTTTTTTCAATTTCATATTGTGAGTTTGCTTTATTGAAACAAACAGACCTTATTACCAAGCATGCAAAAACAAAAGAATGGATCAAATAAACCCTTGATAGATGTTGGTCGCCATCATAGTGGACATATATGAATCGTTGTTCCACATTGTTTGATGTGGTGTATTTAGAGGAAAAGAAATAGCAGGTGCTTTGAAGATGATGAGAGTTCCCTGCTTGATCTCAAGTTATTCTTTTTTAGAACCTTATTGGACAGGTTGTCAGTATGGAGAAACCAATCCTTATCTTCAATTTTTTATTTACTTGATTTATGTCATTTTTGTATTTGATCTATAGACCCTCGTATACTCCATGTATACTTGGGTGTCTCTTTTTTGATATCAATAAATATTTATTACTTATTAAAATAAAACAAAAAAGCCCTTGATAGATGTTTTACCCTACCGTTCAAACTGAATGTGTTCCATGCAATAGTAGTAACCTCTATTAAGCTATCAGCAAGTTGCACAACCGAATATAGAACAAAAGAAAACAAATTTAACAGAGAAGACAAATATCAGCAATTAATTACAGAGAGAAAACACCAATGGACAGAGATGCTCCAGCTATCGACCCATCTTGAATAAAATGGCAAGCAACTCAAATGTGCACTTGGAATAAAAATTGTTGTCACAAATGACATGTGATAGAAAATTATGACTAGATCACTTCAAAGTACCTGCAAAAGATGTCTCATATTGTATGCCAATTCTTGTCCCTTCCAAACAACAAATCACCTGCTCATATAGAAATAGAACTGTGATATTCAAGAAAAAACTCTATGCAACAACGATATCAAATAACATCATAAATTAAAGTTTCTGTAAGGATAATATTGTCTCAAAAGGAATATTTAAGTGGCTTGAAGGCATGTGATACATTTTCTTTCCAGGTTTGGTGATCCCAACTTTTGAGGCACCACTTTTGATGCTTTTTCATGGGTGGCCCAAGTTTCTCCAACCTAATCTGACAATAATCTCTCTCACTTTCCCTATACACACCTGCCAAGATTTACATCTCACCCATGATCTTCTAAAAGGCAATACTTTTTTCTTGTATTTTTCATGTTTGTTTCAAAATTTTGGTTTTTGTGACATTTTCAAACTTAAAAAATAAATAAATAAATAAAAATTCAAGACAAATAACTTAGCTACCTTGTGAGACACAAGACAAGTAATGCCCACAACTATTGCTAAATGATGCTAGAAAAAGAATTGTGAAACAAAATCAGCAATATAAGATATAACTCAACTTGGATCTATGTGTTGTCAAGCAATGATCATGATGAGGAGAAGGAGATAAAAAGAGAGCTAGAACAACTCTCAAGAAACACCCAAAGGTTTCATTATAATTTATAAACAACTAAAATTTACATTCAAACAGCAACAAAAACAGAATCATGGTCTCTCTTCCAGGCATCCCAAATAGGAGCTGGGAGAGAAGTATTATAAATAATGAAATTTAACCATCAACGATCTTCCAAGGCCTCCTACACCCTTACTTATACTAGCATCTTCACAAAGTAGAAAGTCCTAACCAAAATAGGAAAGTAATGAAGATAGAAACAAATTAGGAGAACAAAATCAATAAGGGATCCTATGTCAACTAGGAGACTATCAAGGAAACATGACACAATCAATTAGGAGATATAATTCTTGATATGCATTAACTTTCCGCTGTTTAGCCAAGAATTCTGCTGCTGAATGTGTTTTTTTTTGGTATAATAGGGAATCAAAGTGGGCGGGTTTTTTTTTGTTGGGGGGGGGGAGGGGGACTAGGCAACCACTGAACCACACCAACGAAGGAGGCGATCACAACCTCAAAACTTTAAGAAAGATGATGGGATTTAGTAGACTCCATATATTTATATTTTAGCAGAATACATAAAAGCCTTTATATATGCTATTCCCAATCCTTTTCCTACAACCATTATAATTACTAAATAAAAAAGAAAAATAAGGGCAAATTACAGTAAACCCACCGATGGTTAGGCCCATTTTCACTTTGCCTACCTGTGGTTAGAAACTTAACACTTTTTCCACTTGTGTTTAGCTCCATTTGGTCTCCGTTACCCACCCCTCCCTTTGTCATTAGGAAAAAAAAAATTAGGGAAAAACAAACATAACAAGAATAAAAAAGTTAGGGTTTTTTTTTTTTTTTTTTGATAAGTAAGATTGTTATATAAACGAAAGGCTACTCTATGCATGAAGAACATAGAGCAAACCCAGAAAATACAAGAAGGAGAAAACAGAGAAAAAACAAAAAAGAAAACCAATCAACAAATTAATTACAAAGAGAAAGAGAGGTAAGGAAAGAAGGGAGAGAATCACTAGTTGTGAGTCCCCAAGCCCGAGACCAATCAAAAAGAGTCCCACTAAAAGAAGCAAGCATCTGATTACCGAAACTATCCAAATCCTCAAAAGTCCGCCGATTCCGTTCCTTCCAAATACACCAAAGGATGCACACCAAAGTAGAGGAACAACACACCAATCAAAAGGCTCAATGAAATCACTTTTAATCTATATCAATATCAACAACCTCATAACAACTCAAAATTTTGAACCAAATTTTACAAGAAGACCAACAATCTCAAAACAACCAACAACGTTATTAACAAAAGAGAGTGAGATAGAGATAGGCAATCAACAATCAAAGAGTGAGGTAAAGAGAAATCCAGCAATGGGTTTGGATTGTGGTAGATCAACCAAGGGCTTGGTGGTGTGGATGTTGCTTGTGCCTCTCCTAATTCTCGGTCCTTTTCTACACAACCAAACACCACCAATCAAAAAAAGGAAGGAACCTTCCAACTTTCCAACTTCAAACCAACAGATCAACAACCACAGAGATTGGCGGAGATCAAAGTCAAAGATCTGATTGGGAGATTGGAGTCGAAGATCGGCGGACTAAACTTTGGGTGTTGCTGGGTTTTCATCTTAGGAGAAATAATGACACCGCATGAAGACTGACAGTTGGAAGATTTGCCCAAATATTATAAGGGATGATTCCACAAAATAGGATTGAAAGAACATGGGAAGGTATCTTTTTTCTTAGAATATTACTATTAGTATTAGATTTTAAGTTTCGTAAATTCGTCTTACTTATTAGTTTTGGGAAATCTTGTAATTTTGTTTGGGCATGTAGTAAGTGTACTATGTACAAAATCGAATAGTGCTCATGTTCATGGGGGTGTTACAAAATGATTTTGTTGGCAGAGTAGTCATCTGTATTGGAACAATAGGTGCAGATAATGATCAAAATTCAAATAAGCCTTATCAAGATAACAAGCTACACCACGATGAGAGATAATAGGGATAGAAATTCAATTCAATTCAAATACTTGTACTCTTATCTGATCTACTCAAGTCATGTATTTCTAGTGTATTATATATATTAACAATAGCAAGAGAGGAACATTCATTCGGCCAAAATCTGTGCAAACTATTACTTTACTCTTTACAATGAGAGTTTGAGAGAGAGGATGAAGCATGTGAAAATTGCTACCCAGCTCTATCTATTTAGTTTCTTTACAAAATCCCCTATTTGATCTTGTTTCTTTGTATATTTAGTTATTTTTATGTTTTTGGAGGAGAGAGACATAAAATATAAGCAAAAGACTTATTTACCCCTGTTTTTAACAGAGGTGGATAACAGAGACCAAACAAAGCTAAACACAGGTAGGCAACGTGTTAAGTTTTGAACCACGGGTAGGCAAAGTGAAAACGGACCTAACCACCGGTGGGTTTACTATAATTTGCCCGAAAAAGAACTAGTACACCAAGTAGGAAACAGCTAAAACAAAACAGAAACAAGACTCCAAAATGTAAAAGAAGACTCGAAGGCCTCTAGTACAACTCATTCCAAAAAATATTACAATTATCAGATTACCCCAAGTTCAGTAAAACAATTAATTAGGACTAAACCAGCAGCTTTCTTACCTAAAGAACTCGATTCTAAAACTAGTAATTGAAGTGACCCATGAAGGGTGCCAGTAAGACCCCACATCAAAACTAGACCACAATTCTAGAATCTCTTAGTAATTGATCTTGTTTTCTATTGAGTTCATTGTTAGCTGCAAAGGCTGCACCACTATGGATTAGAAATATTGAATCTTCTAATTTTAGAATTCACCCCTTAACAACTCGAGGGGACAGAATATGTTGAAAGATTACCTTACTTCCAACTTTATAAGTGATTCTTTCCTGGAAATGAGGAGCTGACACTATGTTTGAGTCCACTGGCATTGCCTTTCTGTCTGCCTCCATGTGAACCTGATAAAAAAACAGATCAGTTATATTAATTATGCCCAGCAGAAAACGTGGAACCACGTAAATTAAAGATCAGAGATTCACAGTCTCAATCATCTAGCACTAATATGAAAATAGGTATATAATAGTGAATCACTTAAAAATATTTAACACAGCCATACCCGCTCCCTTATTGTTGCTAATAGCCCATCATTCCATTCTTCGCCATCTAAACATATCTCTACCAAAAAGAAAGGTTCACTTCTTAGTTGAAGCAGAAATAAACCAAAACTACTGAAGAAATAGGATGCTGACACAAAACATTCATGGACAAAAAAATGCATTTGAATTGTATTATCTCATCCCTAACACTATAATTTCTGTCAGAGAAGTACAAGCCCCATAAAATTAAAAAATAATAACAATAATAAGAAGAAGAAGAATAGAAGACTCAAACAGGTCGCCAAGAACCTTGTAGCTCAATGGGTTGGCACCTCCTAGTGTCTCCAACGAAGACATCCAAGGTTCAAATCCCCCCACCCCCAACTATCGCAGGAGAAATATTCACCCAGAACCCAGGCATCAATTTTAGGTTGAAAGCTCAAGATGACAGATCCTAATCTTCAAGAGAACTTCATAAGAAAATTCAAACACAGGTGAAGTCTAGGCCACGAAAGAGAGCGAACTGCACTCTTTGTCAGAAATTGAGATTCCTTGGCAACAAGAGAATCCCAAGGTTCCTCCCTAGAATGGTAGAATGTCAACTTTAGGAACGGTAACAGAGTCAATTCTAGTTCATTTAAATGTTCAAAATTTCCTACTCTGATATTCTCAATATTCCTCCTACAAGTTCACACAGAGGATGCAGTTTCAAGGAGGGGAAGAATGGGCAAAGAAGGTCAAACAGATTGCTGTATAAGGCTGACCAAAATATAGCCTAAAGCTAAACATATTCAAAAGCCTAAAGCTACAGTTGATGGCTGTAGGCCGACATCAGGCTGAGCAAATTCCCAACTTCCAACTGCAGTCAGTACTAAGTGAAAAATATTCAGTCACCAGCATTCCTAAACCACTGTCAAACTCAGAGAAACTATGAGCAATAAAAAGGGGAGTACAGGCAGAAAAGGCAAAGTAAAGAAGGCTCTTACAACTAACATCCAAGCATAATTTTTGATGTGATCAAAGAAAATGATACCAAGAAAAGACATGGAGCAAAGCTAGATAGTACCTATAATTTCATCCCCCCCCCCCCCCCCCCCCCCAAGCAAAGAAAAAGCAAAACATTATATTTAAAGCTACCTTCAGTTTGAGAAGCACGAGCAGCTTCAAATTCTTTTTGTAGACGATCAAATATCATCTTGTCAGAATCCCTATTAAAAATCAATAATGTCACCAAAACTTCTAAATATAAGTTACTAAAACATAGTATTTATAAAAAATAAAAGATAAAATAAAAAAATTACTAAATAATAGTAATATTAGAACATATGCTAGTTTAAACTACAACCGTGTTAAACAAACATAGCATTACATAAATACATCACAATCAATATGCAAGTTTAAACTATGGCCAGAAAAAGAAAGGATTCTCATGCATTTAAAAACATTGCAATAAAATTTTCTTTCAAAAAGGATTCCTGTGCATGTAAAATTCACATAGAGACAAGAGCAGGAAATTCTATGCAGAATAAAATATATCATCGTGAACACAATTAGCACACTATGAACAAATGGTGATACCCACATTAAGAAATTAAATAAAATTTTCCTCTTTTGGGCCAGAAAGGTACAAAAACTGTTGAATTGCTTTTTGGGAGATGGTCAAAGCATTTATATCCCTGACACTATAGACATAACATTTTAGATGAATAACATAATACAAGATGTCAGAAGTGGATATAGTCATAGACGTAACTATAGAGATAACCCTCAACAAAATTCACCTACTTTCTTCTTCTTTATTTTTCTTCTATTAGAGCATGCCTTCTGCAATAAGTCATCACAAAAGACTTCCTAGCATGACATTAACATATATGACTTCTTGTTTTTCCCTTCCTGTTTTACTTGATCGTTGTATTTTAGTTCCTGATTTGTGCCCCCAAAGTACATCCCCAATGTACTCGGGTTGGCTTTTTTTTTTTTTAATTAATATTTTTTGTTACCTATCGAGAAAAAAAAAAAAAAATTGAACATAACAAGATCAAGGGCTTTTTTTATTATCAGTAAGTCAGCTTTGTTAATATGAAGAAAGAAAATAAAATGATAACATCACAGTACACAGGAAGTGTACTAGCAGTGCATCAAACTAAAGAAAACTACAGCTGTCAACAAAATCTAACAGACTTGAGAAGGAATGTCTACTCAGAAACCATCCATTCATATAGAGTGAGCATAAAAATTCGGAACACCAACACCGTTGATTGTTAAATGCCCTCAAACGTCCTAGAATTTCTTTCCTTCCAGAGAATCTACATCACACAAAGCGGAATTGCATTCCAAACATCTCCATTTCGATGTCTAGCAAATTGCTACTTCCAACAAGTGATAGAGTCAAGGAAGATTAATATGCTATTACTTTGCAAATTCACCTATTCAAGAATTATTTTATTGGGTTCTCATGTGACTTCCTATTGAAGTGAAAGTAGTGCCTTTTTAATGATCTAAGTATGAGTCTTTTAGGGCTAAAACAGTTTTTAATTTGGGTTTTTATTTTATTAGTTATGGTCAGTTTTATATTGAGGGGCAAATCTGTAATTTCTGCAATTCCTGCGAATTAAGGGTATTTTGGTAATTTTGTTGAGTCTAGAATCTTCTAGGGTTTTAAGTATCTTAGGTTTATTTACTTCGGGTCCAAGTTAGTATTTATTAGGTTTTATTAGTAGTCCTAATACTAGTAGGAATCATATTACTACTAGTACAAGTAAGAGTCTTTATATATATATTGTGCTCAATGTATTCAAAGTAGAAAGAGTTGATTAATAAAAATTATAAAATTGAGTGTTTTGAGCAATAGGCACGTTGGCCTTTGTTGTTTCTTCTCTTTTTCTCTTTTCTTTATTTTCTCTTCTTTCTTTCTAGGGTTACTGTTCAAGGATACTATTCACACAACCCCTAAATAGCCGTAACTTCTCTATAATTCTTCTTCTTTCCTAACCATAAACCCACCACAACTAAACGTAGACAAATCCCTAATTTGTCCTACATCAACAAGCCAATAAGTCCACCACCCTCTTAGGTATAACCCAATGCACCCAAAACAAACAAGTTTAAATTCTATATGGACATGGTGTAAACCCCATGTTTTACACCCTCCAATGGGATGATGCCCCCCTAGATTAATTCAAATGAGTTCAAATAGAACAATAGGAACTACTACACAATTAAAATTCCATTTAAAAAAAAAAACTAAGAACCTAAGAACCCACCCCTGTGCTGAGAATGTCAGTGACAGAGATCCTGCCGGAGGTACAGTCAGTGACTTCACCATCACTGTTGTCAAAGATATTGGTGCTCTCACTTCCTCTCTCTTAATTCCATCATACCCATATCTAATAAAAGTTTGGGAATTTCTGGGTTGATGCTACTCCACCCACCACTGCTGTGCTAAAGATTTTTTTTTTTTTTGATAAGTAACATAAAAATTTTATTAAAAAAAACACAGCCCAGTACATAGGAAATGTACTAAAGGGGCAAAAACATCAAGAAACCAAATTACAATGACCAAGCAAAACAGGAAGGGAAAGACAAGAAAAAGATGGTAAAACTAAACACCATTCGAGAAGAGTAAAAAAGAAAAAAGACAAAAAGACTGCTGTGCTAAAGATTGATTTATCTTTTCAAATAGAGAAACAGAAAGGTGCAATTTTTATTCTTCCTTCCTATGTGGGTCATTCTTAAAATCAAAATGTGGGGGAATTGTGTCTTGTAGTCTGTTAGAAAAGCAACACAATAGTTGCAATAAGACACTATTGCTCCTATGGCAAATCAAACTTGACATATTTTCTCACCCTTCACTTCTTTCATTAGATCAGATATTGGTTTTTTTTTTTTTTTTTTTTTAATCAGATCAGATATAGGTAAGATGGAATTAAGAGAGCAAGAGCCGTTGACAGCAGTGGTGGACAGAGTCACAAGCAGCTCCCGTCCGTCACCGGCATCTTCAGCACAGGCGGCTTCCTTAGTTTTTTTTTTTTTTTGGTTTAAATGGGATTTAAATTGACCGTGGTAGTACCTATTTCTCTATATGAAATAATCTGATGTGGCATTCTTTTATTTGATGGTGTAAACCATGGGTTTTGCACCACATCCTTATCAAATTTGGATTCAACAAACAAAGGGCTAATGCCCAAAGATCAGCAGATTCCCCATATAGCTTACACATGCAACTCCAATTCACAATTTTTGAAAATGGTCAATTGTAAGGATTTTCCCTAAGCAGCAGTCTGGCACAGATTATTTTCGCAGCAATTTGAAAATGGGTTGTTTGAAAAAACTGTACCTAGAAAAAAACAAATAGGGTTTTAAAGTTGTACTTTGAAAAGGTGGGATTTTAATCGGGCAAATATCATAATCCTTGTTTCATAAGTGAACAAAGATTTATTAACAAAAAAATCATAGGGACTAACTTAGGTATAAAGTCAGCATACAAAAGTATTCTCCTTAAGTAGTACTGACTAATACAATGAACCCAAAAAATACAGAATCTTCAAGGGGACTCCTGCCCTTCAAAAGTCAGACTATTTTGTATCCCAAAATTACTAATTTTTGTCCAAAACTAATTTTACTCATTTTTCTTGTTCTTCCCTTCCTGTTTTTCTTGATCGTTGTATTTTTGGTTCCTGATTTGTGCCCCCATAGTACATCCCCAATTTACTCGGTTTGGCACCTTTTTTATTATTAATAATATTTTTATGTTACTTATCAAAAAATATATATATAGCACATCCAAACTTATTGGAATGGAATTTTTCTTTTTCTTTTTCTTTCTTCAAGTAATGACACAATGCCCAACCAGGCAACCACAACACAAGACCTTCTTATAATATTATACAATTAAAAATAGAGGAGATTTTAGAAGGATAAAGGGAAAGATGTATGCAAAGAAAAAGATAAAGGAGATTTTAGATGCATCTTTAGAAGGAAGCTTCCTTGTCAAACTTCAAGCATAAACTCTCAAAGCTAACTCCCTTCATAAAACTAAAAATTAACTGATATTTTCAAAAAGGCATAAGTGTGATTTTACAATAACAAATATTTACATGAATGACACCTTAAAAGTTCCCAAGAAAACCGTACCTAGAAAGACGCTCTGTCAACTCTCCATGCCTTTTGAGAACATTTGAAACTGTCATGCAGGGAAAAAGACTTAAATTCTTCTTGAAAGTATAAGCATTTAGATACCAAAAGAGAGAGAGGAGAGAGAAATAAGAAGTTAGATTAGGTACATCTAGCTCGTGTTGCCTCCAACCGAATATCTTCCTCTTGCATAAAATTCTGTTACAGAGCAAGGTATAATTACTTCCAGAAAGAAAAAGTTAAAGTACTGAGAAGGAGAGAACCGTGTAATTTCAAAGCAACTCACTAGAAAAGGATAATTGACAAAAAAAATATCAACATTGATCATCACTCAAAAATACTATCAATGAGAAATGCAAATCATGAAAACAAACAAAAACACTAAAAAATTAAAAAGCAGTCTTGGAGAGATGATGGATTAAAGGCAATCCAAAAATTACAGTTCTTTAAGACTTGATGATTACTAAAGATACTACTACATCAATTGCAACATATTAGAGGCAAATCAAAAATCACAACTAAGTCAACAATCAAAATATAAATCACATAAACTATGTATAATTCAAATTCTCCCATTAGCCATTGTTCTTAGCATATCAAGTACATAAAAGAATGGCAATCAAAAAACTAATATTTCTAAATTCTATTCCCTTGCTCTCCTTTAAGATAGAAAGAGTGAGTAGGGGAGAAAATAACAATTTTATGCTAAGAATGGTAAAGGGTATTGAGTAAAAGTATTCAATTCATTTTAGCAATTACCTCGTTTTATTCCTCCAATATTTAGATGAATTTATAGAGATTTTTCATTTTCACATGTACTTGCTTCTTACCGGTATTTCCTTCCATTTCAAGCAATGAGTCTCAACTCTCAACAACTTGCAGGACTACATTACACACACACACACACACACACACCCACACAGATTTGAAACCTATGGCAACTGCTCTACGATGATTGCTCTTTATCATCAGGCCAAGACACCAATAGGCTTCTCTTTTGTTTAGGCAGGATTTGAACCCGTATCCCTTATTCATTGACAAGAGACTTTACCATTTGAGTTAACCGAAACCTACGACTGCATCATTTATATTATCCCAGCCAACCAATTCATCTTGGAATTGGGGCCACTTTCAGCACTTAGTATTTCCTATGACAACCTCCAGCCACAGGAAATTGAAGTGAGGATAAGAAATCTCTCTCTCTCTCTCTCTCTCTCTCTCTCTCTCACACACACATTTGCTAATCACCTGTTGTATAAACTAGCCTAGATTTTATATGAGGTAATAAAAACTGATTTCCAGAAAGTAATTAAAGCAACACAAAGCAATCCCCCATTAGTGCACTTTATTCAATTAATCAAAGATGGACAGATAGAGTAAGAACCATTACCACTTCCCCCATTACGTAGGGACGCGCCGCAAACTGTTCAAATTGCTGCACAGTTTCACACACTCAGATCCTCAGCTCATAAATAAATCAGATTAGCAGCTATTCAAATTGGCAACAACAACAATAATCAAAGCAAAGACAAATAATTAAGTAGAACAAAAAATCCTCCATATAGACAATCTTATAAGCACCAAAAACCATTGTTCCAAACAACGTTACTAGAGTTGCCACAATAAGCAAATAGACAATATATTTTCATGAACAAATCATGGTACAGCTACACACCTACACAGACAAAATTCTGGAATATCAACTAATAAATATCGTTTTACATAGTGAAATCTTTGTGTTCTCAAAAATAAACTTCATCGCGAGCAAATTAGATAGGTAGATAGTGTTTTGAAAAAACAGTAATTGCGACAGTAAATTTGGACATAAATATAAAATTTGATGTAAGATTGGAAAAACAGACCTTGCGAGAAGAAGGATCCCCAAGGAATGGAGTCTTTCTCTGTCTCTTCTTCAGCGATTCTTCAATGTCGCTATCCATTCTCTCTTCCTCTTCGGAGAGAGTTTCAGAGAGAGAGAGAGAGAGAGAGAGCAGTGTCTATTCTATTCTATTCTGTGTACAAATAGTTACAAACATTGAGGAAAGGAGGAAGAGTCTGGGCTTTGCGTATTCGAACTCGGCCCAGTTCTCTTGTTCATCTATTCGCAAACGAACTCGATTTCAAACATGTACAATTCATTTGTAATTGTTGGGCCTGCCGCCATTTTTCTTCTTCTTCTTTTTCTGTTTTTTTTTTTTTTTAAAGCCCGTTAAGTTTACAAAAAAAAAAAATTATCAAAGAGTAACTTCTTTTTTTTTTTTTTTTTTATCAAAGAGGACATTTTTTTATAATAAAATAAATAAAGGGGAACCTTTTTTTTTTTACAAAACGAGAGTATCTAATTATTCTTTCTGGTGTATTTAGTCCTCTCATCCCCCACACACCAGATTATTACAGAAAATTATCTCCTCGGAGTGGCTTTAAAATATTGGCAAGAGGTTTCGATCCATAATTTTATGAATATCATGAAACCTTATAAACCATTATTTTATTTTTTATATATAATAGGAACCACTATTATCAATACAAAAGATATAATACTTCTTATTTTTTACTAAATTACACTTTTGTCGCTTAAAGTTTTTTTTTTTTTTTTTTTTTGATGGGTTGTCGCTTAAAGTTTTGGTTGTTGTCATTTTAGACAATGAAATTTGAAAATTTTCATTTTTGGCTACCAAGTTTTTTTTTTTTTTTTTAATGAGGAACTATTATCAATACGAGTAGCTATTATACACACATAAATGATAACATAAGTGAGTTCCAATTAGCTCAGTTAGTAAAGTTTATTGTTAATAATGAGAGACATGCTTTATAAGCCCCCATACATCAAAAAGATACCAATTGTTGTATTGGTTTGAAAATATAGAGTAATCATCTTTGCATGGACACCAAATATTTCAATTCCTATTGAATCTATTTAAAAAATGTAGTTTTAATAGTACTTTATGTTATTATACAAGTCAATTATACTATGTGTTGAGGGGGAAATTGATGCCTCTGAATAAGATGTTGGGAAACCAAACCAAAACTCAACTATGAGCTCTTGAAATGACACCCAAAGGCTATCGGTGTGATAACAAGCCTACCCAAGCAAGGAAACAAAGGCTGCATTCAACAAAACAGCAACAAACGCCCAATGAAAAATACTTTATGATGCTTAGTTAGTACATTAATGGTCATGTTCTGATAGTTTAAGGGAAATAAATTCTCTAGCAGTAAGGGTGAAGTTACATTTAAGTCCAAAAGATAAATTGTCCAATGGTAGGGATGGAATTACACGGTCCAACAATCAATAATTAGATAAATTTATGAAAATTTTAGGTCCTTATGTGTCTCATTCATGAGGAATTTATGCTTTCAGCCATCATTACGTCAATGTGAGGGAAGAATTCGATTGTTATAAATACATCATATCATTCAAAAGTAAAGTAAAAAGTAAAAATTAAAGGTTCCCTAGGAAGAAAAAAAAAAGGATTAATTGGCATGGTGTGAAGGGAGAAAAAGATCCCCAGCTCAGTGCAACAAGTATTAAGCTAAGATTTTAGCGAGTGTAAATTTATAAGGCATGAATAAGATGAACGTGGGTTACTTTTGAGTGAGTGAGATGGGATTGATACTGAGACTGAAGTCTCTTATGAGTAAATGCGCTGTTTGTGACTGGCTGGAAGACATTTATGAGCTGTGGTAGTGTAAAGGGAGGAAAAGCATATTTGGGATTAGATGGATCTAGGTTAAAGATGATGGGTGGTGAGCTAAAAGAGAGTTGAACCACCAGCAAAAATGGCCAACGAATCTCAAAGTCTCAAAAAGGGTAGCCAGTAGAAGTTTTTTGGTTAATTGCTTGTGTTTTTATAATGGAGTTTTTAGAGAAGCATTAATTGACAAGAATTCAAAAAACGTATGACCACTTAGAGGTGAAGAATCAGAGTCAAGCTTTCCTGGGATTTTTTATCAGAAGTAGGAAAATCCATTTTAGGGGCTACCTTGCTTTTTTGGGTAATGATGGGATTTTAGAGTGTTTTGCATTAAGGCTGTGTTTGTTTCAACTTCAAACCACTTCCGGAAATCAATTTCCGGAAAATTGCTGTGTTTGGATGCTTGGGAAAATTGGGTCAACGGAAATTGATTTCCGTTTGACCGAAAATAAGGCCAAAAACGGGTGAAATTCATTTCCGGCCTTATTTTCACTTCAAATCAAATTTTCCGGAAAAGAGAGAAAGGAGCACACCGGAAAAGAGAGAAAGGAGAACGAACCGGAAAAGAGAGAAAGGAGCACCGACCCAGAGAGAGCACGAACCGGCGCTCCAAGCCCAGAGCCCATCGCCGGCGACCTTCGAACCACGAACCCACCAGTCGCACCGCGTCGGCGAAACCCACGAGTCGCGCCATCGCACCTCGTCGTCTCCTCGATCGCGCCATCGCACATCGTCGACCAGTCGATCGCGCCATCGCCTCCTCATCGCGCCATCGCACGTCGTCGACCAGTCGATCGCGCCATCGCCTCCTCGATCGCGTCGTCTCCTCGATCGCGTCGTCTCCTCCATCGCGCCATCGCCTCCAAGCCCAGAGCCCATCGCGATCGCGCCATCACACCCATCGCCTCCACGCTCTCTCTTCCTCGATCTCTCAGATTTTTTTTTTTTTTTTTTAATTTGATTTTGTTGTTGTTGTATTTTTAATTTGATTGTTGTTGTTGTTTTTTTTTTTAATGAACTGATTATTATTGTTGTTGTTGTTGTTTAATGAACTGATTATTATTGTTGTTGTTGTTGTTGTTGTTGTTTGGTTGTGTTGTTGTTGTTGCTGCCGGAGTTTGGTTGTGTTGTTGCCGGAATTTGATGCCGGAAAATAGCATTTTCCTAATACAACCAAACGCATAAAAATATTTTCCACAACAATTTTCATAATTCAACCAAACACTTAAAAATATTTTCCTTTTCCGGAAAATAGCATTTCCGGAAAATACATATTTTTCGGAAAACATTTTACACGAAACAAACACAGCCTAAATCCCAGGATTTTTTGGGCTGAGCTTGATTATTGTGATTTGAAGCGTGTATCAAGAGCGAATCCTTATGCTACAACTGAGATTCGAACCCCTGAGAAGTAAGATTTAACACCCCAAGCCAGGTGTTAAGCTCTAATCTACTTCAGGGAGTTCTGCTGGAGATCCCTTTATGCCCTCACATGTTCCCAATTTTTCTCCTTCAGGATTCATGGGCTTGGCACATGAATCACGTCTTGGACATTTTTCAACTTTTACAGCATCAATTTGTTGAAGTTTAGATAATTTGATTTCAGCTTCCCTTCCGCTGGAGTGCAGTCTTGAGGAGAATGATGGAGTTCCATCACCCTTTAGGCTTCGGCTGACATGACAACTCTCATGCATTGTTCACGTCAGGTAGAGGGTGGCAGAAAACTGATGAGATAGCCCTTAGTCCATTCTCAAAGGCTTGGTTCCCTTGTATGAGTCCCTAGTTGCTTTTTTTGGTTAGGGATGAACAATGTTTGTTTGCCCACTCTCAATCCTTTGCCTCCTGCTGGTGTTTTTTTGCTTGGGCTTGCTCACATGGGCTGGTTCCCTTGGGCTAGGTTGTGTGCACATGTTGCCATTGGTTTTCATTCCTCATGGACTTTTATTAGTAAATATTTTTTGGGTTTTTCATAAACACTTGTACTGGGCCTTTGGGCAAGTAGTTGTAATGTTTGAAACAATAGGACAAGTTTCAAAATACCTTTGTAAGTAATATTTACTATGATGAATTCCATATTGCAAACAATGTTCATGGTTTCTAATAATCGTATCATAATTTAAATGATGAGCTTATGGGTTTGAATGTTTTACCATAAGTGTTGAAGGTATGTATTATGGATGTCGTGATGCAAATGATGTCCATGCATTTCATGAGTTTATAATATGAGCACATAATCTTCAAGATAACTCTCAATGAGTTTTTTATAAGACGTTTGCCATGTTTTTTTTTTTGCCATAGTAATATTTTACCATGATATTTTTTCCTTTGCCAAGCGTTGATAATCTTGGGCTTTTTTTTTTTTTTTTTTGATAGAGTGATAGAGTAATGCCGATGAGAATCGGGCTTTGGATATTGCCAATAAGAATTGGGCATTGATGTTGCCAATAAGAATTAGGCTTTAATGTTGCCAATGAGAATTGAGCTTTGATGTTGCCAATGAGAATTGAGCTTTAATGTTACCAATGAGAATTGCACTCTGATGTTGCCAATGAGAATTTGGTTTTGATATTGCCAATAAGAATTGGGTTTTAATGTTGCCAATAAGAATTGGGTTTTTATGCCAATGAGAATTGGGCTTTGATGTTGCCAGTGGGAATTGGGTTTCGATGTTGCCAATGAGAATTGGGCTTTGGATAAATAAATTGTCATGAGTTTAAACCATGGACTTTGATTATGGATTTGAATTCTATTGATAAAATTGTTTTGCCATAGACTTGAATTATGGGCTTTTTAAATATTGCTAAGCATAAGTATTTTGGGGCTTTAAATAGAATAGGGTGCATGTATTTGCAAGTAAATAGGTGGTACTTAAATCAAATTAGGTGTAATAAAAAAGTACCCTAACACTATGTTTTTTTTTCAGGGGTTTGTTATAGGTTTTGAATCTTTAAAAGACATCGAAAAATACATGAATGGTTTGTTTTATTTATGTTAATGAAGTTTGCATATAAAATAAATAATAGTCCATTAGTTATTATATACATGAAAAAAAAAAGACATAAAACAAATCCAAGAAAAAAGGAAAATAAAAGAAACAAAAAAAAAATATGACGAGAAGAGGAGGGCAAGAGGGGAGGGGGGGGGGGGGGTGGGAGATTGATGAAGAAACAAATGATCTTTGTAATTTTGGGTGGGCCACTGGAGCGATTGCTCCTCCCACATTTCCCCCCATTGGCTCCTTGGCTTTGCTTTTAAGGTTGTGTTTGGAATTGGCTTAAAAAGCTAGCTTATTTTACCATTTAACTTATTTTTGCTATTATTCATAGGTCCCACTGCATTTTTTGGTATTATTCATAAATCTCACTGTATTATTTCAGCTAACTTTTGCTTTTATTTACAGTACTTTCAGTAAAAAGTTTTTAGTTTCAGCTAAATAGATTGTTCTTAAACGGACACTAAGTATAAATAAATATCATAATTTAGAGAAAGACATAGCCACTTATATTTATCGTTGTAATTTACTTTCTAGAGTATTATAGCCTCTTTTGTAGTCACCATATTACATTAACCAAATTATTTCCATAGTTTAGTATTTTTTTGCAAATTAGTTTAACTTGATATCAAATTTATTTTATTTTAGTGTATGTAGAATATGATCGGGTCAAGATAATAATTGGTTTTTGGTGTGTGCAGAATATGACCCTAGGTCTCTAATTTGATACATAGCATCAAAGTAATGTAGTTGTTATTTGCTTAGTCTTGAATATTTTTTATTTAAATTATGCACTTAGATATGGATAACATGGTTAAAGTAGCTTGGTGTCAAACTTAGCACTCAGAAATACAATTTCGCATCTTACAATCATCAAATTTATGTAGTAAGGTCATTTTTATTAGACAATCTGATCTCATAATCCTTAGACACGAAATTAGTTTGCATGCTCGAGATAAACTCAAAGTTAAAGTGAGAGTCAGAGATAACCTTAAAGCTGTCTCAAAGTATAATTCTACAATCGAATAAACATACTTATATGAATAACGTAATGTTAGACTAACTCCAAAAACAAATGTTTAAGAATTTTTGAACTCAACCAAGACAAATATGGTTCAAATCCCCATTTTTCATTGTAATTATTGAATCGTGAATTAGAAAAAACTCAAAAAAAAAAAATTGTTCTTAGAAAAATTACAATTCAAAAAGACTTTACATCAATTGACTTTAAATATATAAATTTAAATTTAACCCAATCCAAGTATGAGCAAACATTACTTATCAAAAAAAAAAAAAGTTTGAGCAAACATTTTTTCCAAAACAGAGAAAATTTTAAAACCCAAACACAAAAATATAAATAAAATGAAAATAAAAGAACTAAGAAAATAAAAAATTGTACACGTTGGCAGAGAGAGGAAAAAAGAAAAAAGAAAAAAAAAAAGAGCACAAGGTGAGACCTTGAGCGAAACCGAGAAAGAAGAGAGCAGAGAGAGAGAGTAATAGCAGCGATCGAGCTACAGAGAGAGAGAGAGAGCAAAGCTCAAATATAAAATTAGCACCACCAAAATCCAAAAAAACACATACACAAACACAAAAAAAGAATGCACCGAAAATTCAAAAAGCAAAATTGAAAACAAAAGAAGAAGAGCGCGAGCGAGAGCGAGAGCGAGAGTCGAAATTTTTTGAAGATTCGAACCACCCAGTGAGTCAGGGTTCGATTTCTCTGCAATTCGTGAAGTTGGTTCGAAAGGTCAGGAGCTCAATCAATCTCTAACCTTCTCTCAAGCTTACTTTTTTGCTCTTCATTGGTCTCTCTCTCTCTCTCTCTCTCTGCGAAAAATTCTCACTCTGTTTAATTCGTCGAACTCACTGATCTCCTTTGTTCGACTTCAAAAAGTTTGGGATTTTGTTGTTGTTGTTGTTGAAGTTTGAAGCATTTGAATTTCGTGAAAATAAAACGTGGGGGGGTTTTGGGGTTGGTACAGTGGTGCAATTTTTTGTGGTTTGTGCAAGTTCAATTTTTGTTGTTGTTGGTGATGTAAAAGTTTAGGGTTTTGATTTAGTATAGGTTTCGATAAATTGAGCTTGATTTTGGTGGGATTTAGTGAATTTTTGTGGGTTTGATCTCTAGGGTTTTGGTTTTCGAGAAGATGAGATTTGGGTTTGCATTGTATGGTGTTTGTGGGTGGTGTGAATTCAGGGTTGTTTGGAAATAAGGATACTGGTATTCCTGTTGGGAATTGGGGGTTTTAGTGATTTCGTTGGATTTGCATTGAATGATATGTGGGGGGGAAATTTTTGGGTCGTTTGGAAACAGAAAGAAGTGTAATTTGGGTTGAATTGGGGTTTACTGGGGGGGGTTTCTGATTCTGTGGATAGTGTATGAATTTGTTTCTCGAGAAATGCAACCTCAGCAGAGCTCGAGAATCGATTTGGTTGACTTGAAAGCTCAGATAGCCAAGAAGCTTGGGGTGAATAAGTCGAAACTCTACTTTTATCACTTGAATAAGTTTTTGAACAACAAATTGGGCAAGAGTCAGTTTGAAAGTTTTTGTATTCGGGCTTTTGGGAGGGAGAATCTTCCACTTCACAATCAGTTGATAATTTCAATCTTGAAGAATGCATGCCAAGCCAAGACCCCACCAACAATTCCCCAAAAATCTGGGATTCAAGTTGCAAATAGTTCTCCTGGTGGGGAAGATGGGCATGAAGAAAGTGGGGCCATTTTTCCGAATCAGAATCAGAATGCACCAATTTGGTCAAATGGGGTTTTGCCACTCTCCCCGCGGAAGGTTAGGTCTGGCTTACGTGATCGGAATAAGCTCAGGGATAGACCAAGCCCACTTGGACTAAATGGGAAGGTCGAGTGTATCTCACATCAGTCCATGGGAACAGAAGATAGTTGTAATAAGGTCAATATGGTAAATGGTGATTTGACTCCGTGTGATTATCAGAGACCAGTGCAGCATCTTCAAGCAGTTGCTGAGCTACATGAACATGAAAGGGAGGGTGCTGTTCAGCGACCTGCAGAAAAGCCTAGAATACATGATAAAGATCAGACTGCAGCAACTGGTGTTGAAGATGGGGAAGAGGTGGAGCAGTCGAATCGCCCGAGTTTCTCTAGAAGTCCTCTACGTGCACCCCTTGGGATTCCGTATTGCTCAGCTAGTGTAGGTGGGGCCCGCAAAGTTATGCCATTGGTTAGCAGTGGTGATTTTGTTAGCTATTATGATAGTGGTGGATTGTCTGATACAGAGACGCTGAGAAAACGTATGGAGCAGATTGCAGCAGCACAGGGCCTTGGAGGTGTCTCTACGGAATGTGCTAACATGGTGAATAATACATTGGATGTGTATTTGAAGCGGTTGATCAGGTCTTGTGTTGATTTGGTGGGAACAAGGTCTACACAGGAGTCAAAAAAGCAACCTGCTCACAAGCAGCAGATTCAAGGGAAAATTATCAATGGCATGTGGCCGGCTAATCATTCACATATGCAGAGCACAGCTGCACCCACGGATGTTATGCAGGAGCAAGGATCCCAGTACTCGATATCTTTGCTTGATTTCAAAGTTGCCATGGAGCTGAATCCTCTGCAGCTTGGGGAAGATTGGCCATTGCTGCTGGAGAAAATTTGTATGCAAGGATTCGAGGAATGAACCATCCCTTCAAAGATCTGCTTATTCAAAATGTGCTTGGGTTGGTTTGTTCTGGTACCAAAGGGGTGGACAACTGTTATTGGAGATAATTGATGCACTCAGTTCTGTTCCTACTGCCAGGGTAAACCAGATTTCTCCCAGTTGGTTAAAGCTCTGGTCCTTGCAAAATGAATTATGGGCTTGAGCATCTTAATGTCTGTATTTGCCTCTGAAGAGCCTGGACTGGTCAGGAAATTATTTAACTGCAACCAAGCAAGGGATACTTTCAAAAAGAATGCCCATGATTGGTTGCACTGTTGTATGTTTAGAATTGATATTGGCTGTATTTGCCATCTCTACAGACCTCAAGCATTTCCTGTAATTTACACAGCCAATGAGGAGGAAAACTAAGAGTTTTGCAGGATACTGTTGTGTAGCTTGGTGAAAGGTAAAAAATTCACTTGTGTAAGAGCTGCAGTAACGCTCTGTATGTATTTTTAGACTGAGAATTAATTGGAATTTGAATATCAATAACACATTAACTTCCATTGTTATCTCCTTGATGGTTTGACATCACTGTTTTAACTAAATTACATCTGAATATCCTACTGCAAATGTATCTGCAGCAATTTTATGGAAATTTCTGACTGTAAATGTTACTATGTCATCTTGCAAATATTAGTGGTGGCATATCTTATTGTGCATTTGCTGAAAGTACCGGTTGCTGTGAAAGTGCTCTATTTTTAATTCTCTTTTACCATTCAGAAGGAGATAGCTCTCTCCATGGCTTGGAGTCAAAAATTAGTTTTGATGTCTCTGTTTGATATTTACGAATCTCATGTAGCCTGCGGGACAACTCAACATAATTACGAATTGAAAGGGGGAAATAGCAATAAGTCATTTGTGTTGGCTTTCTTATATCATCATTACAGATCTTGGGCTTCTCATGTAATTTACAGCCAAAGACAAGGATTTCTGAGAAATTTTTGAAGCTATATTGTTGTATAGCCTGATAAGGTGTAAGATGACTTGTAAAAACCTGCAGTATGCTATCTGTATATTATTTAAATTTGAGAATTAATTTCTTCCATTAATGACATTCTGATGTCCATTGTACTCTCCCCGTGGTTTATACATGAATTTTCCAATTAATGCAGTGTTGATTTATCTCAGAAGGTATCTTGGTGGTTGTTCTATATTGTCTTGTTTCCTATAACCATATATCAAACAAAAGATTGTGGTTACACAAGTATTCTTTTATTTTGCTGATGTTGTAATGTCGTCATAACGATATCATAAATGGGAGATGGGGAATGACTTTGATGCTGAGCACATTTGAATGCTTAGTACTGCTTTTGGTTATTGTTCTTCAGAAAAAATTTGGAATGAATTGAGGAAAGCTATTTGGAAATTGATGAGTAGAAATTTGTAAAGTAGTGGATGTTAGTTGACAAAAACATTAAAAAAGTTTGTGGTATCTTTCCACATTACTCGATATATTCATAAAATACATGTGAAAAAATTATTTTATTTTACTTTATTCGGACCTTGGTGTGATGATTACTGCCCTCGATCCTAGAGATGTGGTTGCATGTTCAAGCTCCAAAAAATTGGGATAAGGCTGCCTACCAACTATCTCTCCCAATTTGCTGAAGTGGGAGCTTCATGCACTAGGTGCGACTATTTTATGATATGAACTTGCAATGAAATTGGGTTACATCTTTAAATAAGTGAAGATCGCTATATTGAATATATTTTATTTGATCTTTCCTTTTTCTTCCTCTGTTTTCAATCCCTTATGCTGTAAAAATTTTCATCAGTTGAATCACTACCTCGTATGTGGTACAACCTGTACTACTATGTGCGCATATCCTGAGTAAGTTAGTCTTTAGTTCATGACCCCAAAGAAAGAAAAAAAAGGCCATTAATGTATTCCTTAGGGTTAAAAGCTGGCCAAAAGTGCAGTTGCTGGAAGTCTTATTGAAAAGTTTGTGCTTAATTTTTCAATTTATTAGTCATTAATGGGCCTGTTGAAAATGTCTTTATTCCATGACATCCTTCTTGTTGATCTTCTGGCATTGAACTCTTTTTGTCAGATCTGTTGTTTCCATGAGTAGTTTTGGTTATGTGCTGACACTTTGAGGTTTCTCACAGCATGCACAATATAGGTTCAAATTTCAAGCAGTTATCCAGCCAGTCCAAAACCGTCCAGTTGTGTAATCTGCCTGCAAATCTGAAGGGAAGAAAAGTACAGGAATGCTTAGTATCTGAAAGAAGCAGAACTTTTCGATTCATTATTGGTGCATCTTTTACCTGCAATCCTTGTACTTTCCATTTGCATAGGGAGTCCTATATATTATGGCAAGTGAGCTTTCCTTCAATTTCTGTTTTCAGTTGACTTAAGGACATTCCTTCCAAAATTAGAACATGTCACTTGTAACGAGAAGAATGTAAATCTCATTTTCATTATATTGTAATAGCAGTACTTCCTCAATGCCTTTCCTTCCAAGATTTTTGATTGGAAGCTCAGAGCACAAACATGCTTATCATTAGTGATTTGACTCTGCATCTGTTGGACTCATTGTACAATCTGAGAATGAGAGCTGTTGGTCAGGGACTCATGAACCATGGCAATAAAGAATGCTTTTGTTTCTGGGCATAATGAAGATCATATTGAAGTAGCTGTAGTTGAAGATGTAGAAATGTGGACCTTGTCAGAAATGTGAATTTCGTCCTTCATTTCATTATATTCATTTTGCTCATCTTGTATAAGTGGGATGGGAGAAGGTTGACTCTTTCAAGTAGCAGTCATTTCGATGGTATTAAAGGTGGGGGTTGTTTGGCCATTGAGCTATAGCTCAAATGGCACCTCCTCACCTTGTAAGAGTAAGATGGAGGGTGAGATTTTGGGTTCAAGACCCACCAGGTGCATCTGTAACTTACCATAAAAAAAGGTGTGGGGTAGGAGAGGGTGGGGGGTATTTGTTAAGGAGATACTGACAGAATGTACAAAGTTGATTGCAGAGCCTCAAGGCCATAGATGGGTTTCATTTCGATGTGCTTGTATGTTGAATCTTGATAAATGACCACTAGCCCTAAAAGCTAAGCTCACGCAGGATATTTTAACTCTTTTTTAAATGAGAAGTAGAGTGGAAATAAGGTTTGAACCCAGGATCACCTTCTTTGATATCTTGATAAATTACGTTAGTCCCAAGACCTTAATTTGTTAGGAAATTGTGAATTTAATCATTTAACCATTATTCTAACAAATTTATACATGCAGTGGTTCTTCAGTTCAGCGTGATCTGTGCAAAGAGCCATAAAGCACTGTGCCCTGAAGCAGTAGATTCAAGTCAAGCTAAAAGCTGGTTTGTTGTCAAGTAATTTCTTACACATGCAAAGCTGTGCTGAACCTGTGCAAATTATGAAGGACGAGAGAATGCTCAATGATTTTCTTTTGTTTCATGTCTAGGCTGTAAAAAATCAAAATTGCAGCCACTTAGAGAACACCAGAATCTTTGCTGTTAATAATTTGCATGCATGTGTTTAAGGAAATATATATGAATGAATATTGATTTTCCCTTGGCAATGGTTGGGTCACTCCGTTCTTTGTTTAAAGGGCTTGTTTGGAGGGCTGGATTACTGTTCTTGGACTTGGACATCATTGATGCACTTGGTTTTCTATATGTAGCCATGAGGAATCAGATGACTTCCTTCAGGTATTGCTCTGACACTAGTAAGGTGATTTAGGATTTTGAGCATCAAAACATGTACTCCTGCAGAGCCTTGATGAAATTCCAATCATGGGCTACTTTAGACATGATGCTCATGTGTGGTTGTCCTGTTATGTATTCAGCGTTATCTGTTGCCCTTATTCTCCCAATACCATATTTATTGACCTGTCTGAATCTACAGCCAATCTGAAGAAAATTTAAGAAAATTTTCCAAAATGCAATTGTATGGTTGGTGAAGGGTTGCAAAATTGAATTTTCACCAATGGTTTGACTTTGTTGTCCCAAATAATGACTTCTTAATTCCTGTATGATATACTAGAACATAAGTGTTACATGTGGATTTATCCATCTAGTTTCGTTGGTAAATCTTAAACTGAAACTTTCCTGTAAGTTCTCAACAGCCATTCAGAATTTATATTTTCATTAGCTGCAAAACATTGAGGTGGCATGAGTAACTATTAAATATATTATTTTGGATGCATTGGAGCTACACCATTTTTTTTTTAAATTCCTGTAGGAAATAAAAAAGTTCCATCTTCTTCAGAGGAGGGAGACAGTCTGATTTGGATGAGTTTAAAATTCATGCAATCTCAAACATCCAGCTTGCAAACTAAAATTTGAGATTTAGGATTTAAGAAGAAATTTATTCAGAATAAGTTAGTTCAACCTTACAAATGAGGTTTGGAATTGAACAGAATGATTTCTGTCTAACACGATTGGTATACTGATTAGAAATATGTAGCTGTTTGTGTAAAACATTTGATCAGGGTTCTCTTGAATTTTTGGGTGGGGGCGTGTGGTTGGCTTTCAGTTCCTTGTCCCGTTAACTTTTGTAGCCTAATGCTGAACACACTAGTACATTTGTTTGAGTAATGAGGATGTTTCTTTCTGTTAGTTAAGCATTAATTTTGGCTTTATTTGTCCGATACTTCATGCCTTTCACAATTGTATTGTAGAACTTTGAGCAGGTAGCCAGCACAGGTGGGGCCACCCAAATTTTCCTTTGTCAGAATCTGATGAGAAATTGAATTGAGAGGAACAAGAGCACTTGGCATTTGAAGGAAATAAACTTTTCATACTGTTATAGCACGCCATTTGTCTGCTTGCCTTAAACAGTATGTTTAGTAAGAGCAAAAGCCTCTGTACAGATTGGAAGTAGTGAGGTTTTCTTCAATTTCTCTCTGAGATTTACAAAGATATTGTTTCCAAATAGTACTTGTTGGCTAATACAAAAAAAGTAGTTATTTGTAATACTCACCATTTTGATGGTTTGTTTTGCCAATGTACTTGAGAAGGGCAAGCTGGGAATTATCATCAGAAGTGGCCTAGCCCTCTTGGAACAATGTGAAGGTGACTTACTCTTATCAACACGTCTGAAAGACAGAAGCCATAAACATCATATAACACGTGGGAATGATTTTGTGACTTCCAGATGCCACTACATCTTCCTCAAGTACTTGCTTCAGTTTCTCAACAATAGCAGAGGTCCAATTGAAGTGGTTATCATTGAAGTAAAATGTGCAGCAGTCTGTCCACTGGAATTTTAGTATAAGTTATCTATTATGGTCAAAACTATCATAGGTGGGTTGCATTAACCTTTGTTAGCCATTTTGTTGGTGGTGACATAAATGAGGCATTTGGGAAACATCTGGAGGAGATCACAGCAATGTTGGACCCTTGAGGCCTTCTAAAGGAATGTGTTTATTTATTGTTACTTGTTGGGTCAGTGTGTTTTTGAAGTGTTTTATTACAACTGGTGTTTAATTGGTGGGAGTATCAAGATTGAGCTAAACAAAGCAGCAGTCACGGCCATATGCAATGAAACAGTTGGTGGGTGGACCTAAATATGCAATGACTAATACATCACTGCCCGATGCTGCTGGAGAAAATTTGTTCAAGAAAGAATTGCTTAAGGTAATGCTGGTTTGTCCTCAATGAGTGTACACGCGCGCGCACAAAAGTTGGCTATTTCCTGTTTGAAGAGCTTATATCTATCTTGGGACACTGCTGAAGCAGCCATTTTCCTTATGTTGATGAGGAATCAGATTACCCCTGGCCAAGCTAATCTGGAGATTGAATGAGGTCTGAGCATGAATTGTTTGTATTCTCTTTGCTGTGAGAAGCATACATATTCAGTATCCTCGCAAAAGCAAACAAAAATGGGTGTTTCCAAGCAGAATGCCCAGGTCTGATTACCCCAATTATGTGCTGTCATCCACCACTATTTGTGTTGGCTTGAGTATCAAATATCCTCAAGTTGCAGAGCTGTGTGTGACCAAGAATTGATCTAACAACAGCCGGTAGAACTTTTTAACATAAATGCCTGTCTGCTTGCCTGAAGGTGCATTCAGCTCATGTAGGTTTGTCTTCTGTCATAACTAAATATCTTGATCTTTCCATGCAATGTACAGCCAACGAGTAGGAAACCTGAGAAAGTTCTGAAATGATATTGCTATGTACAGACGTGGAGTGAGGAATTGTTCTTTTTGGGATTTTGTTAGGAAGGGGGGGGGGGGGGGGGGGGGGGGGGGGGGAGGAGAGGTGGGGGTGGCGGCGAATACAACTATATGAACTCGAACTACACATCCACACATATGTACATAGTTATGTAAGCATTAACTTGAAAAACATATGACTAAAATAACATTAGAGAGACTCTTGATTAATAGAAAGATTAATGAGTTCTATGCAAAATTTAAATTTCTACTTAAATTGAACATTCATGTTGTATCTACAACATATTATTAACTTTATTCACATTTTATGAAATAATTTTATGCTTTATTGAAATTTCTAACCTCTTAAATATTTAAAATTTTACTTTGAGATGTATATTTTTCCTATTCATAATACTAACAAGCTTGTGAAATACGTCAAATGCCTAGCACATATTACAGTTATTTGACCCACAAATAACAAAATCATTTTAAGAAACTACTTCTCGATTAATCTCTCAAAAAACTTAAATCTTTTGCTCAATTGACATTCCATAGGATTTGTGCCATGTCTTGTCTCTAAAATCAACAAAATACTAGATAATAAGGGAAAAAACAATAAATTGAAGAAGAAAAAAATAAGTACTCAAGGAACTTACAAAAACTAGGCATGTTGAACGTATACAAACAAATCTTAACACTATTTTGTACTCATACCAACAACTAGAGAGAGGAGAGGGGTGGGCGCGCCGGGGGGGGGGGGGGGGTTGTGGGGGGTGGTGCTTATGTACACATTTGTTTTAATGCTATGTTGCTTTATTTTTATTAATGACTATTCTCTACTGGACAATGTTAAATCTTCTATTGGCAATAAGTTCTATTTCCAGTTTTATCTCTACTTGTCTGGCAGATAATGGAAAACATAATGGCAGAACAGGTACAAATGGGAGAAGTTGTATGTATGGATAATATTGTGGAAGCCTTGATACCCAATTTCACTTAAAAAAAAAAAGTGGAAGACTTGATTGCAGGTTCTAAGATTCATTGAGTTTTGGTGAACCGTTGATAAATGATATTTGCTATTGCTTTTGATTGTTGAATTTATAGATGTCATTGCTTTATAAAACATGTGGATTGTTCTTGGAGGACTGCTCTTCCACTCATATACTGTAACTTTTATGCTAGGGGAGTTGGCTAATGGAAGTCCCAAGGCTGGGGATTATGAGGGAAACAGGCTACTTATAAATTATCATGAAAATTTGAGGAAGTTCAAAATTATGCTGCTACCTATTCATATAAACCCCCCCCAAAAAAAAAAAAAATCCTTGTGACGAGTATATTTGGACTTCGAAAAAGTTAGGGAAGTTTATGCATAAGCTGACTTGCGCCAGTTATAAAGGTAGCAATTGTTGTGTTACGTGACAGTATTATTCAGACAGCTTGAAAACTGACTTCTATGTGGAAGGCAGTCTCAAAACTGTAAAGTTTATTTTCTATGTACACTAAAACTTTTCATTTTAAATTACATAGGAATGGAAAAGACAAAATTTCACTTTCATACTCATCTGAATGTTGCTGCATATAGTCAGTCATTTGAGACCATAATTTTTGGGAAGATTGGTCAGATGTGGGAAGGATGTCTCTCAGTAATCACGTTTTCAGAATGGGGCAAAATGCATTTCAGGGATTCGTATGATAAGTTTCATCTCATATTATTTTTGGTCAGTGCTCGCCACTTTCTGGTCTGGTTGCTTTGCAGAGATCTCCATTCTCATTTCTTGACTGAGGACCAAGTTGAAGAGTCACAGCGACTTGATAACTTGGCTATAAGACGCAGCAGGTGCCTTGTTTCCAGGGAAGTGCAGGTGAGCTTTGTGACAACACTCTTCTGATGCACTTCTCTTTTGCTTCTGTTTGTGCATATGAGCATGCTGTGTCCATGTCACACTTCTTTCTATCCCATCAGTCCCGCCATTTCTCATGTGTCTACTGCCCACAACTTTATAATTAAACCAGTAGCATGTTCAAACATTTGATGTTATCCATTTTTAGTTTTTCTCACAAACAAATATCTTCATGCATTACTTGGAAATATGCTCATAGTTTTGGCAGAAAAGGATAGACCCTTAAAAATTATGTATCTTCAACATGATTATTATTTCTCAGGACATCTTACTTTAAACACAGTTTTTGGCAATTATTATCCACAGTTTCCATTTGCACATTACGTATAGAAAGAGCAAAACATAGGTTCAATTCTTTAGGTACTGTACATTAAGTTCTCTCATCAATTAACCATATAGTTGAATTTAATTCTTTCTGAAATCAGATATAAGATTTGTGTTGTTTTGGTAAATTCAAAGCGGTTCTGAATTCAAAGGTGTTTTGATCGGGCATATTAGTTAGGTCCAACTTATTCAATTTGATTCAGAGTTCAACAGAAAATAGACAAATAAAACAACATCGCTTTAATAATTTATTCACTTTGTAAATTTATAACCACTGTTTTTGCAACCTACCTATAAACATTTCTCTCAGTTTAGATGGAGGGGAAGGGAGGGGCAGTAGAGTAGAGTTCAGTGAGTTTAAAAGATTGAAGAAAATGATCTCACAAGCTTTTGCTTCGCAGAAGAAAATACGCAACTATCAATTATTTGCTTCCCTGCCACACCATTACTTCATCAAGCTGATATTGAGTTCTTACCATAATTGTCATGCCTACATCCACCACTGGATCTGCATAGATTGCAGTATGTTACAAAGTGCCTCATTATGTGGTAAATTTTGTATTATGCCTAACATCAAGTACAGAGACTGAACCAATTTTAGTACAACACAGGGGTTGACCAGGGAAGAACTAAAAATAAAGAAAATTACAGATGAGATTCTTCGGGACAGGAATTTTTATTCACAATTTCAATGTAAGAGTTCATCTATCAAGCCAATCGCCTGGGTTTATTAGTTCTTTGAGATGAAAGAGATTTCCTATGTACAATAAAAGAAAAAAGAAAAGAAAAAAAAGAATGAATTAAAGCAGAGACGCACTTAATTTGTACAAAATGAA
The DNA here is from genome assembly GCA_032727855.1 of Quercus ilex subsp. ballota. Lineage (NCBI taxonomy): Eukaryota > Viridiplantae > Streptophyta > Magnoliopsida > Fagales > Fagaceae > Quercus > Quercus ilex. The sequence continues at coordinate 24,560,773 of CM064919.1, forward strand.
AAAGACAAGTCTCCTTTAACTGTGATTTAATCAATTGAACTAAAGACTGCAACTGATTTAATCAATTGAACTAAGAGGGCGACAAAGGTGATGGCGAGGGTGAGGGCGCCGCCGATGCTTTGCAAATGGGGCACCAATTCTTCAACCCCAGCCACTGTTCTATGCAGTCCACATGAAACTTGTGCTCACACTGCAATCTACCCACTTCATCTCCAACAACATACTCCTCCTGCACAAAAACATAGAAGACACTTAAGTTCAAAAGAAAAGATAACATTTCAAACCCATGGCAATGGCTGATAGATTGCTTGTATCATTGGTTAATGCAATCCAGAAACTAACTGGAACGATTTCATTCGTTTATTTACAAGCACATCCAGTTTAATACATACTGAAAAACCATGACAACCCAAAATTACCTTCAGCAAGATATTGGCTTGTCAGTTGATCAAGTACCAAACTGTATAGTCAATGGGGCTTACAGCCCAGTGCCACCCTTCCCCCTCTTTAAAATAGGCCAGGAAAAAAAAGAGAGTAACAAACTGTCTATTCAAGGAAAAAAAAAAAAAGAGTAACAAACTGCCAAGGGATTGTAATTTTTTTTTCATAATTCAATAATTATAACAATGGGGGAGAGGGGATTTGAACCTTGGACATCTTTCTTGGCCCAAGGGATTTGTAATTTTTTTAGTCACGAATCCTCTATCGATTTTGGTATTAGATGAATTCAATACCTAAGCTCTCTTAAAAATTCATTCTAAGCACATCTCTGGTTTTGCTTTTGGAAAGTTTGAGAAGTGTTTAAGGGAATTAAAGCTCTTTTAGCTGGAATTGCCAAATGTTTTGGCAAGTTTTGCCAAAGAAAACAGCTTTTAAGGAGAGCTTAGCTTTTAGGGAAAAGCTCTAATATTCATTGTTCATGCTTTATAAACCTAGAAGTTTAAAGCGATATTCATTGTAATTTTCCAAACACTCAAACCATTAAAAAGCTTTTCAGTTAAAGCTCTATATCACAAAAGCTCCAGATGAGAAATTAAGCCCTACAACAATGCCAAACAGGCACTACAGAGTAACTGAAACCTATTCCAATCCCAGCAGCCACCAGAATACTCAAATGGCTTGATTTAGCTCTAGAATTTACAAACTAAGGTGTTCCCATGTTAGTGTTCTTGACCACAAGTGGTTTGAATTTGACTTCAGCCGCATCCAAACCTAACTACTCTGCCAATGTTAATTAAAAGCAAATGAAATCAATTATGGAGTAGGTATCATGGAGAAAAAAACCTGGCATATACTACATTTGACATCATCCTTTTTCCCAACATCATTTTCCCCAATGCAGCCCGCTGCTGCATCCTCTGGAGCTGTAGACTTATAAATGCTCCTCTTCAGGCATTCTGACAATGTTTCTTCTGTTAGTGCTGTGCTCACAGTTCCCATCCTCTCTTCCAGAGCTAATAATTCCTGTCATGTAGCAGTAAAATGGGTTGCCAAACGTGTACTACTTTTGAACACATAAAATTATATAATTCATAAATTATTCATTTAAATTCTTTTAATTCTAGCATGCATAATAATAAAGCAATAAAAGCGAAAAATAATTACAAGAAGATAGGACAGAAGAAAGATGCTGTGAAACACTTGTGTTCTAGTCTATTTAGCACCATTTTAACATAATAACTAACCTCATATGACATGTTATCAATGTCCAGTCTCATGTCTCTGTGCTGATCATAGACATATAGGCCATTAAGAAACAAGTTGGTCTCCAGAACAAGTATTTGCTGCAAGACAAAAAAGAAGAGTTAAACAATGAACAGTAAATCAGGTGAAGAAGAAAACCCATAAACAACTACCTCATATGTAAGATCTTCATCTTGTTCAATCCTCTCAAGTGCCATTAATACCTGCACAAAGATTACATAAACAAAACGTGCCATGTGGTGCAGGTTTCTTTTAAGACCATACTAAGTGAGATGTACTTGATAAAATTTCTAAAACCCTAGTACCTCTGCAATTCCATTGTAGCGCCTGATGCTGTCCCGATTCATCAAAGAGCGGGTAATGCCCACTTCTGCAGGACTAGCTGGCCTAATACTGTGCAAATGCTCACTGCTACTGCCAGGTCGACTGTAAGAAAGTGCATGATTTGAGGGAATTTCAGAAGAAAATTGATGTGATGAACTAGGACCATTCATGTCACTAGATATGCCAGTTTGAAGCATTTGTGGGATTGCAACAGAGGGCTCATTTGGTGACAGACTGTTCATATTTCCTTGATTAGAGAGCCTTGCCCTGGTGTGACTATTAACTGGTCTCTTATTCCTAACTGATGGTACACTATTATCCCTGTGAGAAGGAATATTTCTAGCTCGTCTTGAATCAGAAATGGAGATGCTGGGGCTAGAATTGGAGCTCCGTCCTTCCAACAAAGACCCACTCATCTTCTTCCCTCTGGCAGCAGAGCTACTTTCTCCTTCAGAATTTCTCCTTTTTACCATATCCTTCCTTTTACTGAAACTTGATTCTGAGGATGAGCAACCTGATGGGATGATATCTGATATTGAATTACATCTGAGATTTCTTAAACCATACCTGTTTGCACCAGCACGTGTTGCCTGGACAGTGCTCTTAGATCCCAAAGACACGGATGAAGCCACTAGATTATCTTGATTGCGCAATCCGGATCCCTGATGAAGATTCCTTCGAGATCTTGTATCTGATGCTACACTAGAGCTTCCCTCTTCCATTAATGTGACACTGCTAGACTCCACTTTTTCTGACCCTTTCTGAATCTTTCCAGGTGGGGCAGTGAGTTCTGAAACCTCAGGTTCATCCTGAACACTACTAGTTTCAGATGAATCAGTTTCTAACTGAGATGATAACTTCTTTGAAGGCTCTGTGACAGATTTTCTTCCCCTGCTGATCACAGAGGAAGTCTTGGAGGAACTTCCAATTATTTCCTTGCCACTTGAAGAAGAGCGTAAAGGCCTTGAAGGTTTGGCCTTTTCTGAACAGCCATATTGAACACCTCTTGCAGAATTCGGTCTGCCATTGCAACCAATTCGGTTGCAAAATTGAGCATTATGATCTCTATTGTTGGCATTCTCTCTCAACGCAAGACCAGGTCCCTTTCTAGAGACCACAATCCCATCTACAGCTCTTTTACCAGAATATTCATCCATGAATAGGGATGTGTACCTTTCAAATCTGCTAAAAGAGCAAAAACAGATGTTTCAAATCACTGGAACCTCCACCAGGTTGGTATTAACATGAAGAACAAGATTGCTTGCACAAAAATATTTTTACAGCTGAAGAATCCCTAACAGAAATATAAGCAACACACAGATGGCACTTATCATTGACGGAAATCATACAAAGTTGTGTAAATTACTTAAGTTAGCCAAATGTTTCTTAGGTAGACATGTAATTACAGTTTCAGGGGACCTAAAGTAGGAGAAATCAAGCAAAATCAATTGCCTAACAAACAAATAGGAATGAGCACTACGCCGAAAGCTTTGGCTAAATAAGGCAGAACATACATATAAATTTTCACCAAGGAAAAACGATATTTTATACACTGTTAATCACAATACATAAAAGTAATTGGAACATCTTTCATGCATAAAAATATGCTCCAAATCTTTAGACTACCAAATAAAAAATTTGATACCTTATTCAAGTCTAAGATCATGGGAGACATGAATGGCATTATAATTGATATTTCCAACAAGAACTTAACTTTAATTTATTGATCCAACAAATCTGTAGGAAGTTAAAACACAGGAAACAGTTTCCTGAATTATTTTACAGTGACATTGCAAACAAACCCCAAGCTCTATTTCTAGAAGGCTGACATCGCACACCTGCTTAGAGCTGAAGATCAGTAAGCTCTTTCCCATGCCAAAATAAATTTCCAGAATTTTGGCTTCAAAATTTTCTAATGTACTCATAAAATTTCAAAACTTTTTTTTGAAATATATATTTCAGATTGTTAATAACATTGAGTTCCAATGTGTTGGCTATACTTTTATTAAAATTAACTGAAACAGTCAAGAAAAATCAACAGAACAACAAGCAGTCAAGCACCCAACAAAAAAAATTATATGCAAACAGAGTTACAGCCAAGTTCTACAATAGTACAAGGATGAAAATAAAAGAATAGTACCATCTCCATTTGCTAATTCAAAAAGAATAAAACGATCAAATACCTCTTTTTTGTGATCTAAATTTAATAAAATTTTAATTAAATACAATATTTTTTATATCAATTGAGAAACAAAAACCTCATAAAGTAGAGCAATTAACAGGTAACAGAGGAACCCCATTTCCTAAAAAGTAAAATTTGATCATAATTAAACACAAACAACTGCACAAATGCGAATACAACTTTACTTTTACAGAAACAAAAGAGGAGAGAAAGCACGAGGACATTAGAAGACCTTGGTTACAAAGTGATCAAACTTGCCAATAAAGACAACCAAACAATTTAGGCAATCTCTGAACAATTAAAAGGGAAGAAACAAACGAGTATAAAGAGGACCCAGATGGCCACTTGCCCATATTTCATTCCCATAAAAAGTGGGTGTCTTTCAATTTGTTTAACGACATCAACTTTGCATGAATTTTTCTCCACACAATCATTCTGTTTTTTCTATTTTTGTTCATGACTCTTTCTCCGAGAATTCTCTTTTGATAAGTGACTCTTTCTCCGTGATTTCAGGGCAGATAAAGCTCAACAAACCCACCAAAACTAAAGTTTAATAATAAAAAGCGAAAGATTAAAAAAAAAAAAAAAAAAAATTATGGTTATAGCTCCCTCAATATAATTCACATAAACCATTGATTAAAATCAAAACTTATAGCAAAAAAAAAGAAAGAAAGCTATTTGAATATTTTCCAAGAAGCCAAACAGAAAAATTGATTTAGACAAGACAATTTTATGTACACCAGAGCTAAAAACCAATAAAAATCCATTGTCAAAAGACAATATCTTTTCAAATTCACTGACAGAAATAATAAATAACCCATTTTTAATAAAGCACAAATATTTGATAATAAAATTCACCCACAGGAATAAAACCCAAAAAAAATAAAATAAAAAATATAAACTACACCCACATAAGGAAACCATGAATATTATTTGAATTCATCAGAAGCGGCAGAAAGGTTTGAAATTTAATTCTCTTTGTACCTTTATCTTATATTCTTTCTCCTTTGAATACCAGAAAGAAAGAAAGAGAGAGAGAGAGTTCACAGCTTTTAGACTTCAAAGAGCAAACAAAGCTTTGAATTTTTAGAGAGAGAGAGAGAGAGAGGGGCACAATCAAACGTGTGTGGAAGATCCGAGACTAATAAGCAAAGTCCAATGTTAATTAAGGAGTCTTTTTAGGAGGCCCAACAGAAAACACAACACTGGTACTTTTTTTCTTTTCTTTTTTTTAAAATTAATTAGTGCAGTCCCAATTCTTAAAAATGTGTTCGGTGAGATCACAGCCGTCTGATTGGGGATGCTTATGGAAGGATCAACGGCTCTTGATTACTATGACGTCATCTTCAACCTCTTGCACATTTTTGTGGACGGAAGGGAATGAATATTACCTTACCCCCTCTGCCCCACCACACCGGCTGAGCCGCCTAAGTCCTCTAACAAGTTGTGTGCCTGTATTTTTATACACGTATGTCTTTTTTCCTCTTATGGCTTTTTGGATATATATAGGTTTTTTTGTTTTGGGTTTATACACACACACACATATATATATATATATATATATATAAGATGGACTAGGTTTAAGTTACACTTAATGTAACTTTAAGTAATGTTACACCAATTAATAGTTTTTAATTTGATGCAAATTTTAACAAATCCACCGTTAGATTACATTATCTTTGTATATTCTGCATACTTGCAAAATTTCAAGATGATCAAAAATTAATAGTCATGTCATTAATCAATTATTTAAATTCAAGTTTTTGTAGTTTGAAATAATGCATAAAAGATTAATTTGTGGATCGAATGGTAAATTACATTTAATTGATATGAAATTTGGTATGCATGTTAAGAACATATAAAACATATAATTGAACGATTGAATTTTCAAAATATGAATTCAATAATAAGTTATTGAGTTGTGTAACATTACTTAGAGTTATACGAGGTATAACTTGAATTCAACCCATATAAGATAGAACTTTAACTAATAATATCATGAGAAAATATTGATTGATTTTTAGTATTAATAAAGCTCAAAACTCATTGGATTTTATTTGTAGATTTGATAATTATAATGGAAATGTGTAATTTAAACTAGCGTGCGACTTTTTAGAAATACTCATATGAGCTGCACCAAGGCTGTTGGCTAGAGGCCTCTTTTCACAATATCATTTTATATAAATTCTAATGAGGTGAATCATATTCGTTATTAGTTTATAATTTTTTTGTTGTAAAATTAAACATAGTTTGGAAATTTATTATTTGTTTATCTTATGTATTTTGTGTTTAGCAAGTCAATTTTTTCTTAAAGAACTTTCTCAAAAAAAAAAAAAAATTCTTAAAGAAATCTTGACGATTTTAAATTGTTTTAGATGAAAATGGTTTTTACTTTTTAATTACTGAAACTGACATTTGTTGTTGGTTTTTCGTTTTCGTCCACAAGTTTTTTATTTATTTATCCTTCTTAATTATGATTAAGTTGAAGAAAATGATTCATCATTCTATTCAATTGATTACACCGTACGGGAGAAAGGTACATCTGCTATAATATTAGACAAAAATGGTTTTAATTTGTTAAATTGACTATTCTTGTTGGTTTTTCAGTTTTGTCCATACCTTTTTTCTTTATTTATTTATTTATTTCTTGAAGGTTCAATGGCTTAATTTCAGTCAATATCACATTTCTCTACCTTGTTGACCAACATTCAATATGAATGCATCTAAACTTTTCTTGAGAGGTTTTTTTTTTTTTTTTTTTTTTTTTTTTTTTTTTAATACAAGATAAAATTTCTACTTTAGTTTAATCTAAGTGTATATGTGTGTGAACCTTTTTCTTGGAGACTTGAACCCCAGCCCTTGCCTCCCACACCTTGCAAATATTTATACTTGTAAAGTGACCAACACACCAAGAGTGTGCGGTGGTTTTCTTGAAAAATTGACATCAACCATCCTTTAAAATCAGCCAAGTGTCAATTTAAATGGTGCCTAATTTAGGTTGGAATTTACCTTTTCATCTAATATGCATGGCTTATCAAATTTCATGCTTTATATATATATATATATATATATATATATTTTTTTTTTTTTTTTTTGAGAAAGAAATTTCATGCTTTATAGAAAAAAGAAAAAAACATTATTTTTATGCAAGAAGCCTAGTCCCTTAGAAGAGATTTAAAGTGTAAACACATAATTTATACTCTTTATTAGTATTATTTTTTTAACTCTTTTTTTAGTGGTAGGGATAAATACAGTATCATCTCTCTTTTTTTCTTTTTTAATGTATTGTCTTTTTCCATTTATTTTATTTTTTTATATAATTTAATAATTACAAAAAGAGATGGTGAATTTGAATTCAAAACGTATTTGTTAGAGATGCGAGTTATAAGGCTCTTAGCTTTATGTGTTGTCTTTCAAACTCTCATTCTTATAAAATGACAATAGAATTTATGAAAAAAATTTATATAGTTGTTAATTTATAAAACTCTCTAGAATCTTTGATATTAAAAATATATTAATTTTCCTTTTCCAATTCCCTAAATTGTATATTTATTTTAGTAATAGTAAAAACCAAAAAGTAGTATTCGGTTTTATAAATAGGGCAACTATTAACAGAGATTATAAATTGGGCAACTAGTACTTAAATAGGGCAACAATTTATAGAGATTATAAATAAGGAAACTATTAATCAAATTGGGCAACTATTAATAGATATTATAAATTTTACTATATATAGATTCTAAAAATGACCCAATTTTATGTTTATTTCTTATTTAAGTAAAGTAATACTTGTAGTTGTAACTTCTAAGTGCATTCATATCAGTTTGTGCAAAAATTTCTACCTATTTTAGTATAAGACCCTACTTTTTCTATTTTACATATTTACTGTTCATAACACCTCACGTCAGATTATCTATTATACACAACATTTTATTAAAATATCATTTTTTAATTGTTTTTCTTTTTTCACACACAACAACTATTATCGACTTTCTTCCTTCATCCTTGAAATACGTAAAGAAAGAATAAAAAACTAAATGCAAAATAAATAGTGTCAATGTAAATTTATATAGTTACTGTAGCAACGTTACAAATTTATGCATTTTTAACTTGACAAATATGGATGATTTGAAACTTAAATATGTAAAATTGAACACTTTTTCTACGGCGGAGCAAATCAACCCAACTCAAGTGTAGAATACTAGAATGTAGCAATTTTAGTCAAAAGAAATTTTTAGGGGAAAAACAAATCTTCACAATTTATAGCTTGTTTGGATGGAGGGGGGAGTAAAGGAGTATAGAGTAGGGGAGAGAGAGTAAGTTAAATTACCTTATTTGGATATTGAGGGAGGAGGAGGAGAGATTTGAAGGGATTCTAACTATTTCTAACCCTTTATTTTTAAATACAGTAGAAATGCATGACCAAATAAATTACCAAATTTACACTTACCATATTAATAAAATTACAAACTGTGAAAAGACCAATTATTCTCCATCCTCTTACTTAATTTTAAAAACATTCAAATAAGGTGGAGGATAATTATTCCTCTCTACTCTCTTCCCCTCTACTCACCTCTACTCTCCTCTCTCCCCACAAACTTCTAAACATGGCATTAACGATTGACAAGTGTTAGAGAGTATATGACGATTTCCCACCCCATCTTCACGTATATTGGGGGAAACAAAAAACCCTGAAGAGAAAATTTGTTTGTTTTTTTTTTCCACAATGAGAAAGATTTATGTTAAAAAAAAAAAAAAAGGAGAAAGATTTGGTTTTTGTAGTGTACACCACGGCAATACAGCTTTTGGTCCAACATCATTTTCTTTAGTACCCAATACCTATCCATATTAAATATTGGTCACGAGAACCATCGCAAAATTAAGGAGAAAATAACTATTCTGTATCGTTTCTGATTCTGAATGGCACGTTTACCTTCCATGGCCATCTCTTCCTTCTTATTATTTTTATTGTTTATTGTACTTATAAGCTGCCCTTTTTCTATTAAAAAAAATAGACTTATTTTGGATTTGAATCTTTAACATAGCTTAATTACCATATTTCAGTCACATTCTTTTTTCATTGAGAATTTCATTTAGGAAACAAATAAAAAAGAAATGTCTAGATTACTAGATATATCACATTGATTGATTAAAAGTCTCAATTTTATGATTAATTCATCACAGTTCAAATATGAAACGCTCAATTTTATATTTTTATTTTATTTTATAAAAGCTCAAATTTTACTTAAATATTGAATGATCTCTGATATATTAGTTACATGTGCACATAGATTTATAATATATACATAGATACATTTAGGTAGCTAAAGATTATTGGCATTTCTATACCTAACTCGAAGGGATGACCAGAGAGTTTTTATTCCTTCTTCCTTTTCTAAACTTGACCATCAAGTTTGTAAAATAAGTTATTCCTCAAAAAAAAAAAAGTTTGTGAAATTAGTTCTCCTAAAAAAAAAAAAAGTTTGTAAAATAAGTAATTTGGGGGTAATATATTCAATGAGAAACCAAGATCTTTGTCTATGATTTTGGGTCTATAATCTGAATAGTAATAAATTCTAAACCTTGTTGAAGTACATGGTTTGAGAGCGATTCTATTTAAGGCCTTAAGATTTTGGAAAATAGATAGAAATTGTGAAAGATGTTAAGTGGATTCCTGTTTTTATCAAGAGGTAAAGTAGAAGTTGCTTGATCCTGTGGGCAAACAAAGCGGCTGACTAGGTTGCCAAGGAAGCTCAAAAGAAAGCCTTTTTCCCCTACCAATAATTGGTGGCCGTCTGTCCTGTTAGACTATATCATCATTATTGTAAATAGACACTAAAATAATATGGTCATGCTAACGAGTGCTCTTAGGGCACTCATTAATAATCTATTTTAGTAAAGTTTTGATATCACTTTTATGGGAAATAAAAAAAGCTGTCAAAATATTAATTACTTTTTTTTTCATTTCCCATAAAAACTTTCTTTAAATGAATTATTAACTAGTTCCCTAAGGACACTCATTAGCATTTTCCAAAATAATATTAGTCAATAATTGTTTAAACATTGATGAATAATCATAACTAGTTAGAATTTTAAAAAATTCCTCAATGGAGTTATCCAAAAAATTCGGAAAAATTAATCTTTTATCTTTTTATTTATTTATTTATTTTTATCTTAAATAGAATTATATTTTAGCTTAATCTAATTGTATAAGTGTGAAATTCTCCCTTAGAGACTTGAATATCAGCTTTTGCCCCTATATATCACAATTGTAAAGTGACTATTAAGCTAAAAATGCATGGTAGTAAATTATTGTTTCTTTTCTATTTTTTTGCCATTCTTGTTTTTTGGATGAGTAATTAAACAAAAGAAATGAGGCAAAGCAATGGCTTGTTTCAAGCAAGTGATTGGCAAGGGCTTCAAGTTACAATTAATGTTAGAATACGCATCACTCTTTGACTCATTGTTTGTATTGGATTTGGCAATATTGGGCACTTAGCCAAAAAAGGTTTCAAATTTTCAATATGATCTAATTAAAATTCTGACAATTCAAGGCACCACAACCCAAAAAAAAAAGAAAAAAGAAAAAAAAAAGATCTCACAAGTCACAACTTTGAACAGCTACATATTTGCCAAGTGTTTCAGGTAGAGAGGGCCAAGCTCCCACCACAACCAAAGTTGTGTCCCTAACAAAATTGTTAAATTCTTCCCACTTCTTGTTTGCTAGCCAGAAAGAGATAAGCTTAAAAGGATTTTATGTTAATGAAGTAATGACCTGTATCTTACAAAGAAAGAAAGCAAAGCATGGTGTGACACAAATTGGACCGGATTCATATTATAATTATTCATATAAGCAAAGCATAACATACAACTTGGCTTTATCCACTAATATTGGCTAGGTCATATTTTAAGATGACGTGTGTTTGGGCAAAGCCTTATAGAACTAACCTGAAGTCCCTAGAAACAACTCTTTAGAGCTTTTATAAAAACTTATATGTTGCTGTCTAACTTTGTTCCCATTTGCTATTAAAAAAAACATTTTGTTCCCAAAATTGACTTGTCATTTTTGCAAATTTTCAAAACTAACATGCTATCCAATATTGTGGCACCGAGCACCTAGTAAAATAACATATCGAAACCAACTTACCAAGCATGCTTTAGGTCCCCAAACCATTTCTAAATTAAAAGGCACAAAGTTGGATTTTTAATATAGTTGCAAGCTTAGTCTCCTTCAGCTTTAGCCAGTAAGAGAAGGTTAGAGAGGGGAGATATCAACATCCTTTTCGCATGGAGATAAATTCTACACTTGTAGGGTACATTATCATCTAATTTAGAGAGATACTACATGCAAACTGTTACAAAAAATAATAAATTCATCAAGCCTAATGTGACGCATTGGGAGCAAAATATCAACAAACTCTTTACGAATGGGCCAACAAGTGTGGTTTATTGTTTTATAATTTTTTTTTGAGAGATAATTACAATATACTGTTAATCCTGCAATTCGAACCCTTTTCCCTCTAGACCTCTAAGCACTTTGTACATGGGGAGGTGCCAATTCAGCTACAAGTCCTTTAACTTATAATTGAAACTAAGTCAATCTCTATTTTATTTTATTTTATTTTTTGTTGATAATTCGATAGTTATATCAAGTTAGGTAGGGTTTAAATCTCAAATGTTATGGAAATATTAAGAGGTGCCAACCAATTGAATTACAAGACTCTTGACAGTTAGTCTCATTTTTAGATGATTCAACCCTTGTAAATAATTCGGATGTTATGGAACATTAAGAGGTGCAAACCAATTGAAGTACCAGACTTTTAGCTGTTGGTCTCATTTTTAGATAATTCAACCCCTTGTAAATAGTTTTTTTTTTTGCTAAGACTCCCTTAAATAGTTTTGTCAAGTAAATGGGACTGAGTAAAATTTAATTGAATTTGTTAGTAAACTGGATTTACACTGACGAATAAACCAGACCAAATTGGTCTTTCTTAAAAGACTATTAAAAGTAATTTAATTTTTTCTCTCAAATACTCAATAACTGTATTTTCTTTTTTGACTAAATAACTGTATTTTCTAAATCTAGATTATTTGATACTGTCTCTCAATATATATAATTATAATACTAATATTAATGATCAAGCCAGTTGAGCTGGTGAACCAGCCGGTCAGCTTTTGGTTAATACTCCATTTTATTTTTTCTAATTTTGGTATGGTAGGAGTTATAGAACTCTTTTTTTACGCATTTTCTTTAATTTATTGAACACGGCTCCCTTAAACCAAATCCACTTATCCAAAAAAAAGAAACTAAATAACTTCTTTTTTTTTTTTTTTTTTTTTGAGAAGAGAAACTAAGTAACTAAACACTGCCTTTCTTGTAGTTTGTGACCTACCCCAACCCACGAATACGATCAAACTTGACTCACAATCTGCAAAATGGTAATGCATGCAATTTCTTCATCTTAATTTCATTTGTAAATTAATTCTGAAAAATAAGTAGGAGTGTTAATTTGGTGGGATTCAATGTTATTGGGCAGCACTTTCTCATGCCAGACGAGATTCCCACTTTATAGCGTTTACAAAGTTTCTCCACTTTCGTTTAGCCTAAAAAGATATGTGCTTCGTTGGAAATATATACTTAGAATCTTCTGTTAGGCATGTCAAGAGGCAGTACAAAAATAATCATGGAATTTTTTTTTTTTTTTTTTTTGAGAAGATAATCATGGAATTAGAAAATAAATTATGGAAAAATACTATTTATAATGAACTGGGAGGCCGGACTTGTAAGGAGGTTATCAATGTAGTATTCTAAGAATTAAGAGCTGGATTGTGTAAGGTGGGTTCAAACTCATCTGATTATATCTAACTTATAAGAAAAAAAAAAAAAAACTTGGAACGTGAGGGTACAATTTCTTAGATATTGTGTCTTAACTCTTAAGTTGCCGCGTATATGTATAAGAATGCACCAGTTGAACTTTAGACTAATTGCAACAAAAATAGTCATTCAATATATATATATATATATATATTGGAGAATTAGTTCACTAATTTATTTAGGCTACTAGAGCAATGAGATAGGTAAGATGGGAACGATAAAAAATGTCCACACTCTACAATGATTATATATCCATGGACTCCTTCTCAAAAAGTATATATATCCATGGACTGGCTGGTCCATATTTAAAACCTTCTTTTCGATAATAGGTACATTTTTTTAAACCATAAAGTTGATAGCTAGTGATCATATCATATGGCGGGGCATTTGATCTTTTTCAAGTCACATGGAATAAATGTACCCAATAAAATCACGTTATTATTATGGAGTATGGAGCCTAGGCAGAGCTGTTATGTTGGTACCCAAAGAAAAGGAAGATTCTTAGTTTTTGTTTTTTTTATTTTTGTTTTTCTGTTTTTGTTTTTGTTTTTGTTTTTTCTCTCTTAATTTTAATTTTAATTTTTTTTTCCTAGGAAAAAGTCAACCAATTCCCCACCTGTCTCGCTTGTTTGGCGAACAAAATTTTGTTTTCATTTCATGGCCTCCAACACCTTCACCACCAATACCACCACCTTGAGTTATGCGTAATTTGCGCTTCTTTAATCAAATCAAACCCCAAAACTCTTAACTAAGCCTCTCTTTAATTCCCTTCACATTTTTCATCTTTCAATGAATTTTCTTCCCTTTATTTTACTCTTCCCATGAATCTTCTTTGATCAAGGTACGCTACATCTCTCTCTCTCTTTTACCATAGATTTACTCTTCCATGGTACCTTTGCTTTTCATGTCACAATTAGTATCTCTTCGTTTTTTGCTTCCTTTTGCTGTCTAAGATATGGTGAAAGACTAAATTTTTATAATGTTTTTCAATGTTTATTTCATTTTCTTGGTTATCTTGGCATTGAAAAAGAGTATGTTGTTCTAATTTGTGTGTGCGCTACTATAATTCGTTGACATGTTGATATAAAATATTCCTACAAGAAAGCAATCTTTCATGAATTTCCCAATGTATTGGTTTGAAATCAATTTATGTTGATTGAGCACAAAGCAATTGAATCAAAAGAATTGTTGAAAAATAAGGTAACGGGGCTCTTTTTTTTTTCCTGAAAAAAGATAATGAATAATTAAACGTTATCAGTTGCTTGTCCTGGAAGATAAACTCACAACTTCTTTTGGGAGAGAGGTATGATTTGGTGTTGGATTTGGTTCTCGGTAGTTTAAATTTTAGATCATTCCTTTGCTATTTCAACAGTCATCTGTTGTATGTGTGTAAAATGGTTTAGTAGTTTGTACGTTTTTATCGTTTTGAAGCAACATTGTGGGCTTTATAACAGTCATTTGGTTATGAGAGGTTTGAGCCTAAAAGACGGTATCTCATGCATTTTACCTCTCACAACAACACTTAGGTTTCAATGTTTTAAGAGAGACTATATATATATATATATATATAATATGCATGAGATGTCTTTTTCCTAATAAATATTTTTCACTAACAAAAGTTTGAATTTTGAATGATCAGCATCAAGGAATTATGGTGAATTTGGCATCTTTGTTAAGAACATAGACTATGTAATTCAATAATAGGATTTTCAAAATATTTACTCAATAAAAAGTTAAGTTATATTAGGTGTAAGCATAAGTTGACCCTCGCATTCACATGCACATAATTTGATATTTTTATTCTCTTGAAAAAAATTTGAAAAAAAATGATAACATCGAGGAAGGGTAAAAAAAATAGTTAATTATTATTCAAACAAAAGTAATTAAATTAAAAAAAATATATAATAATAGTATTTGCTCGAGCCCGGCGATCGGTTGAACCGTGTCAAAGGTGTAGACATCAATCTCTGCTAGCCACGAGGAATATTCTAACACTTCAATTGACTTCTATGTTTGATGTGCTGGGCTATTCCTATTATTTTCTTTGTATTAATATGTATACCCCTGTTCAGAGCATCATAAAAGAGCCTGATAAAGAGCATGAGAATGACATTATTTAAAGTGATTACATTTTAGAATATATTATCCTATTTGTCTATTCCATGTTATTGGTTTTGAATTGAAACCAATAGATGTTACAAATTAACTCCAAATATGAACATATACACTTACTGTAAATAAAACAGTTATATATACTTATTGCAATTCATGGTATCGCGACTTAAAAATAGACAAGACCTTTTGTTAAGAGTTTTGTAGTTTAACTAATACCTCATAGTGTTTCTAATGAAAATATCTCTGGTTTAAATCCTCCATCTCCAACAATCAATATATCAACAAAAAAAAAAAAAAAAAAAAAAGGCAGGGCCTTTATATTATTCTTATACTTTTATTAAATTTAGTTTATAATATAATGAATTTCAAAAGGTCTTATAGTAAGCAACTCAATATCTTCATGTTAGCGAATATATGTAGTAGCAATCTTTGGTAAGTGTAGTAATAGGCAGTTGAGCTTTAGCACAAATAGTATATAGTTCCTCCAAAAGAAAAATGATAGCTGTGGAATGTACAGAGCTTAGGCAATGATGATGTGAAGCAATGAATCATAAAATTGGCTATTTTTTTTAATTCCAAATGACTGTACTTTCTTTGAACTTTACATAGTGTCAATGTCTTTTACATTTTAAAATCTACACCATATATATTAATTCATCTATATGTATGTGTGAATGTGTGAAAAACTATTGGGGACAACTTTTTATGTAACAGTTGAAATTAGCAATTCCCATTTGTTTGTTAAACTTGCTCGTCTTTTCCCCCAATTGCACATACATACTCATTGCTCTTATATTTTTTTCAATTTTTGCCGAAACACCTAACAGTATATGGCAACTACGAAGAGAGAAGGTAATAATGCTTGGAAGGAGAAGAAGGTGATATCCCCTTCAAACTCTCGTGCCCCCAATATCACCAGAACTCGTCCAAAACCATCCACAACAAGCTCTACAGATCACAAGGCTGCTTCTTCTTCTTCTACAACTATTACTACTACTGCTGCTGCAACTGAAAAGCCACTCCCAAGCTATCTTAGGCCAACGCTAAGCTCACGCCATGAATCTGTCAAGAATGCGAAGAAACCTGGCCCCGAAGACACAGCAAAGAAGGCCAGTTCTTTGAATAGAAGAAGATCCTCTGATAATAAGCCACAAAGTGCAGTTGTCTCCCATGGCTTGAAAGAGAAAACCACAACAGTCCGTTCTAATACTATTCCATCCAAAGGTACCCATTCTCTGAAACCAGTTGCGGAGAGGACTCCAAAAACGTCCAAGTTTGGTAAACCACAGGCTCCTTTGCATGCAAAGGGCACCATTAAGAGCAGTACCAATCCTGCAGCCACTAAGAAGGAGTTTCATAATGCTTTGGCTTCGACAAAGGGTCTTGATGTAACACAAACTTCGAGTCATGAAAGTGAAGAGGAGGGAGAAACTTTGGTTCATGAGGTTGAAGAAGTTGTGAACGTGGATGTTGTGGCTGAGACAGAGAGTAACATTTCTGAAGTGCCAAAAAGTGAAGATTTTGAGGATGGTAGTGTTGTTGAATCTGATCATGTCGACAGTATTATTGAAGATGAGCATAAAGTCAACCCTTGTGACATTCCTGAAGTTTCTGAAGAAATAAAAACAAATGCGACTGCTCAGATTGAAGAAGCTGAAGCTAAAGCACAAAAAGAAGAAGAAGCTGAGAATGAACATGGAGGAGAAGAGAATGAAAGCAAAGAAGAAAGCAATGTAGAAGAGAGTGTGGCAATAAGTGAGGCGGTAGTGGAGGTCAAAGAAGACAAAGGGGAGGTCAAAGGAGAAGATTCTGAGGCTGAAAACAAGAACGAGGGCAACATGGTGGATGAGAAGGAAGAGGTGGATGGAGGAAGCGAAGGGCTTAACTTGAAGGAAGGACAAGATGTGGAGGTTGGTGCTGTTGAAGAAACAAAACCAGAGGTGGTGAATACAGCATCATCTAAGCGCCAAGTGGGACAGGGAAAAAAGGAGTCTCAAGCATATAATGATGTGATTGAGGAAACTGCAAGCAAGCTATTGGAGAAGAGGAAGAACAAGGTGAAAGCATTGGTTGGGGCATTTGAGACTGTCATAGATATAGAAACCCCATCCAAATGAAACCCCTCTTGTTCTCCTAAATCAGTTTGACATAATTAAACTCATACATTACTTACAATCCTAAGGAGAGAGTGATAGAAAAATTCAGAAAGGAAAAAATTGGAGTGAAAGCATTCAAATCAGATTTCAGACATGAACAATTTTATCTAATAAACCACATCATTTGGATGGGGGAAGTTGCCATTATATGTTTGTTAATGTTCCCTATTTGTTGATACTGTTGTATTAATTGCATTTTAGTGTATGAATCATATACTAATCTATAGATTCTATACATAGGTTTTTGTTTTTTTGCTTTTCCTTTCTGAGATGTAAATTAATGTCAACAGTTGTATTGTAAAATTTACTATACTATAAATTCTTTTGTGTACACAAACTTATTGAATGGCTTAATTATAAAATGAATTAAACTGATATAAAGTATTAACTCTTGAATTAGGTGTCGCAACAAGTATTTTTATGTCACTAATAAGAGCATTATAATTGAGTAGTATTATCCATGTCTTCCATGGAGGAACATTTGTGTTTGAATTCACTTCCCTCACTTGTACTTCTATTTTTTCAAGAATTTTATAGTTCAATAGCATTGTCAGTTTCTTCCAAAAAAGAAAACATGTGTTCAAATTCCTTCCCTTGTACTTGTTGCAAGTACTTTTATCTAACAATGTTTTCCTCCCAAACAAACCGAAAAAAATAAAGTATTTACTACCACTTAGAGTTAATTAAATGTGATCATAAGCAAAAATTTAAAAAAAGAAAAAAGAAAAAAGAAAACTGATGATATGAATTGACTCAAGTCTTGACAACTAGCAATCCTATAATGAAGATGGACCACAAATTTGATAGAATTTACTAAAACAAGTTAATGGTATTTTAAACCAAGTGGCAAAAAGAAGGAATTGGTCCTCTCTCTAATTTTCTTGAAATGAAGAGTGCCCATTTCAAAGGCCAAGATTCAAAGTTGTATATATCTAAGGTCTAGATTTTGCCAATACATTAACTTTTGGTTTAGTTTAACCACATTTAAATTTTAAATAAGTTGGCAAAATCTAGGTCCTAGATTTATACCACATTGAATCTTGGCCTTTAAATGGACATTCTACAAAAGATCTAAATCAATAAGAAAACTTTTTTTTTTCGTATAATAAATGGGAGAGGAGTTTCAATGTTCAAACTAGATTATCCTTATTAAGATAATTGAGTAATGTCATTAAACTATAAGACTCATAACAAAAAAATGAAACACTTATATGATAGATGAAAAGGCAAACTTTTTTCACCTTAAGTTTTTTCAGAAATTTCACACTACGGAAATTGTTGTGAGCTGTCTATGTTGCTTAAGCTTAGTTTGGATAGCATGTTCTGTTCCTTAGTCTTAAAGTTTCTTCCTAGATTGTCTAATACTCTAATTTCTTCCAGCAAGGACTAACAACTGCAAAAATCCTCGAAACAAAGTTTTTACGCTCAGAAACAGTGAGTTAAGGAAAACACAATTCAAGTTTCATTAAGAACTGCTCCATCGGAAATATTGATAAAACAAATACAAGCAATGCAAAATCAAAACCCCAAGAAACTCAATAGAAAAACTAATTGAAATCAGAAAATAAAAATAACTCAAAAATAGTTCATCAATCCTCAAAACATCTCAGTTTTTTTCATCTATATATAGTATACCAATCATGTACATAACCCATGTAAAAACTTTCAACCATAATTAAAAAACCAGCTTCAAATTTACAATCCAATGTTTTCTTCACTTTTGAAACTAGTCCCTCTATAGTACCTTAACTCCAAAGAAACTTGCCTTTCCAAACGAAGATGACGTCGAAAATTAGCAATAAAAATCTCTGCCCTTCTATCAATATCATCATCTGAACCATAACTTCTAGCTCGTTGATACACTTTGGTTGAACCAGTTTCGTCGAGTTTTTCATCTTCTATGCAAGCATGCAAGCCCTGGCGATCGTTGAAGCTCAACCGGCGCCTCGTGGAAGCACTGCCAGTAATTGAAGCCAAGCGCCATTGCAGTAGGTTAAAGCTAAGCAAAAATCTTAATTTCTTCACTGCCTTCTTTAGGCGGCCTAGTAATAGCCAGTTCTCTTTAACCATTTGTTATTGAAGTGAACTTTTGATGCAAGAGCATGTGAAGTTAAGGCTTTTATAGAGAAAGTGATAGTGAATTATTGGACAAGATACTGTGTTTCAGTACGAGAGAAGATAACGTGTTATTCGTTAGATATGATTTGCGCGTGAACTGTGGAGGTTACAGCTATTTGCGTTGGACTTTCATGGAAAATAAGTGTTAAATATTCCAAAAGTTTAAGCTAACAAAATATGATAAATTTAATTATTTAAATATGTACTTGTAATATGAAGTGTTACTAGAAGGCTTCATAACTCTATTTTTTTAAGTATAAGTGTTGAGGTAGTATTTTATAATTCAAAGTAATGATATTACATCAATCATAATTTATAATCTAACAAATTTTGAGTCTTTGGACGGTCATGTTTCTGCTTTCAATTACCCGTAAAATTAATACTTTTCCAGTAAAGAAATATTGGCAAAGTGACTAGATGACTTTTGTTTCTTTTGGTCGGTGAAGGGACTAAATACTTGCTTACCAAGTTTTGGTTTATACTACAGACCAGGAAAAAATAAAATAAAACAAAACAAATTTAAGAACGGCTAGTAAAATTTTTTTTATCTATAGCATTATTGTTTCAAAAATGAAATTATATTAGCAACGTTATAAGACATGAGAAGTTAGGTCCAGTAACAACATTCTTGTTACTTTTATGTTCTGTTAAACTCATGATCCATCAGAGGAACATCAAATAATTTCCATCTGAAAATGATAAATGATTTCTGCTGAATATTTTTCCATCAGGCCTGATACAGCTAAAGACTACTTCAAAAAACAAACATTAAAGAGATACAAAATTTTAAATGGGCAATAAAAAACAAAGATGGGGGGAATATTCGCTTGCAGCCCACTGCTAGGGAGCGGCTTCTTCATCAGTCAATTGATCTTTCACTTGACCTTCCTCAATCTGCTTCTGTTTGTCGGACCAACCAGACATTTGTCTCCTGGCATCCCTACGAGCTGTCCTCTCGGCTACTTTCAGATCTTTAAAACGTTGTTCGAACCTGGCTTCATCCTCAGGTGAAAAGAAAACAACT
This sequence comes from Quercus ilex subsp. ballota, assembly GCA_032727855.1. Taxonomy (NCBI): domain Eukaryota; kingdom Viridiplantae; phylum Streptophyta; class Magnoliopsida; order Fagales; family Fagaceae; genus Quercus; species Quercus ilex. The sequence continues at coordinate 24,581,271 of CM064919.1, forward strand.
TCCCTCTTCCCTAGCTCTTCATACATCTTCTCAATCCTAGACTTCCAGTAGAGGCCCATTTCTGTGTCCATCTTGTGGTAAGGAGTTTTCAGCAGGTACTCATCAATCCCTCCTGCCTTGTCTATGCAACGGAGGGCATGAGTGGTGACTTTCACTCGAATATGGCGGTCTAAAACGTAACTGAAAAGCCGCTTCTCCTGGACATTTGGCTTCCAAGTCCTCCTTGACCTATCACCAGAATTGCAGAACAAGTTCTGATGAATAAAGATACTTCTTCTAAGTTGATAAAAGACAAAAAACTTCAAATGCCAAAATGGAGCAAGCAAGAGACACAACTTATGTTGCGCAACAACACAAGACAACTTCATTCTACAAATTGCATAAATGAATCCAATAAAACATTAAATATTATGTATAAGAAGCGTATTGACTGACTGATTATATGCCTAATTTTAAAATCCTCATCCAAAACAAACTGCAACAAGCAAATCAATTAAATATCATGTCTTAGAAGTGTTAAGGCTAATTGATTAAATGCCAAATTTTAAAAACCTCATCCAAACCTAACCACCACAAGCAAATCCATGAAAAAAGTAAGCACTTCATATACCTGAATGGCGTTTGTCCAGATTATAAATATTCATTATCATAAAGATTTATAAAAGTAGATGTATTCATGTTTTATCCAGGCACAATTTAGCATTTGTCATCATCATCTCTAACAAGGATTCAATGACTTGATTGGAGGAAATCTACAGCAATGATGGCCAGATATATGATATCATTGAATCCATTCAATCACATAGCAAAGTCCAAGGAATTGGAGGCTTATGCAAATACTTAATACTCCATCGCTTCACCAGGCCTCATTCCTATGTTTCAATGGATTGGTAGGACTATAACTCTGACTTATTCTTAATGCATAATACCATCTTTTTTAATAGTGGAAAAAGAAATCTACAGGTGAAAGGTTAGGGGCAATGTAGAATCTGTCTCACTAGGATCAAGGAGTCAAGGAACTTTGGCTCAGTTTCAATTGGGAGATGCTCTCCTGCCTAAGGTCAGAAATATGAATTACCAAAAGGACATAAAATGGCAATGGGCATGTAGCCCATGGGTAGTGTAGGGAGGACAAGGGGTAAAATAGCCAAATAGGAAAGAGTACGTCTTAAGACATCAGGGATACTAATGTGTCTAATATCATACAAAACTAAATTCAGACTCATAAACAGTGATTGGTCTTCTAATTTCAACTAATACCTCCTTCCATCCCCTTGCCACCACTACCCACCAAGTATTGCAAGCACTTTCTGACAATGAATCATATGAGGACTCAGACCCCAAGATATGATAGATGTGCATATTTTCCAGCTAACAAAAATCCTGATTTACCTTATGCCGGTATAGTATTTATTTATTTATTTTTTAATAAATAACGTAATTTATTGACGAAAAAAGACAATATATACAGGGCGTATACTAGAGAGCATCATAATCATGGTGCAGAGTACAATGATCAATGAAATCTTTTTGATAGGTGAAAAAGAATAAAAACCCAATGAAGGCCCCAGTAAAGTAATTGATGAACCAACTCCCAAGGATGGGGCACATTAGAACTAGCAGACCTTTATGGGATTAGCTTTCTTTGTTAAATGCATCCATTGACCCCTCCTCCCCTTCCCAGGTTTTTCTTTCTTCTCTTCCCCCAACCTTCTCTCACAAGAAGAAGAAAAGAAAAACATGGATGCGGGACTAGTGATCAATGCTCCGTAAAACACACTTATAAGTTCTATCAAGGGACCCAAACATGTACCAGCTCCCAAATTTGTAATCAATCATATACAAGGGATTGAACTAAACGTTGGTGGATAAATACAACCTTCTACAGATTCAAGAACAAAAAGAAGGATGAACAGAGTACCATTACTCTTCATGCTGCAGCAACTTTTAGAACGTTCACAATACAAATTTGAGTATGGTTTTAAGCATCTTGGGTAATAAATAATATTGAGGCAGAAGCTCTCTCTTTCTCTCTCTTCCAGTCCAGTCATTGGTGAAAATTAACTATGAAAGGAAAAAAAAGAATTCAGCAACTTGATTGAAATTAATTGGGGACCAAAGCTACAGTACCTAACTTTTGTCCAATTTCTAATTCATTATCATATATGCATGGTCTAGTTGTTTACAATAAAAGCTCACACAAATCAGAAGCATTTCACCCCTGTAATCTCAGGTTTTAACAAATTAGATAAGCACAGAATGACAAATTCTCCTCAACTAATGCCAAACAAAGTCTAAAAGTATAAGACTTGGAACACATTTAAACTTTAGCAGAGAAAAATGTTAATTGATCCTACATACAGATTGCCAAAGGTCCCATTTTTAGAGGATTTGAAATGACCGCCCATATGAACAAAATTGAAAGCATTTTGGCTCTCGGACTAGCTGTAATTTCAGGTTTTTAACAAATAAGATAAGCACATAATGACACATTCTTCTCAACTAATTCCAAACAAAGCCTAAAGTATAAGACATTAACGAATTGAAACCAAACTATAACATAGAAAAAGGTTAATTTGATCCTACTACATACAGTTTGTCAAAGCTCCTATTTTTAGGAGATTTCAAATGACAACCCATATGAACAAAATCCATCCATCCATTCATTCATTCAATCATATAATCTTAACATCAAAAACCCATGAAGCAAAAACAATCACAAATACACACACACACACATAAATTCAAAGAGAGAGAGCGAGAGAGAGAGAGAGAGAGAGAGAGAGAAAGTTACAGACTTGTTGCCACCATCTTCGCTGACGCGATTGCCGAACTGGATGTGGCGGCCAGCGTAGAGGCCGCGTTTGGCTCGGCCCATGACAACCTTACTGTCCGGTATGCATTTCTTGAGTGACTCTTTCAATCCAGGAGCCAAGTTCTTCTCTCCTACATTCTTCAACACTTTCTTCATCATCTCCTTCCCCCTAAACGCCATTTCTTTCTCTCTCTCTCTCTCTCTCTCTCTCTCTCTCTGTCTCTGTGTCTTTTCTTTGGCTAGGGTTTTGGTGGAGAAAGCTAATGAAAGGGGCTTGAATTCTTGGATTTTTACGGAATTGGATTCAAGTGAGAGCTATATGGGAAAAGAAAAGAAAAGAAAAGAACGAAGCTTGATTTTCTGCACATCAACACGGTGCTCTCTCACTGTTTTGGGGTGAAGGTTTGGCTGGGTTTTGGGCTCTCCTCTGCAGTGAAGATCAATACAGTTCAATTGGGGGCTTTGGGTTTGCCATGTCAGCGACTAATTAATTAAAAAGATCAATGTTACGTAACTAATAAATTTTCATAACAAAATGAACAATTTTTTTTTTCTTTGAGAGAAAATGAACAAATTTAGGTGCAAGTTTTCATTAATTCTCATCTAGACCCACGGGGAATCATTTTATCGTATGCCATTTATGGCTTGATATTTCAACAATTGTGAAAAAAATTGAACCATACTGAATGTATTAACTAAAAACAAAATTATTACATCAATCATCTTCATTAGTAAAATGTAATATAACTAATTTGCAAATATATAGTCATTGTTGTCAAAACGTTAATCCTATCGTGAATCAATTTTTAATTTTTTCGTATCATGTATCGTATATCATAAACAAACATTTAATAAAATTTATAAAAAAATTATAAATATACATACATATATATATATATATATATATATATATATATATATATATATATAAAGGGTATATTCATTATAAATTTTGAATGTATTCAACTAATGACTAATTTAACAAGCTAACTAAATAAATCAAACTAGCATGTATTTATAACATACACTTAGGTGTGTCGGTTCGGTTTCGATCGGTTTTCTAAGGGTTGGCCAATCGAAACCGAAATTTTCGGTTTGTGAAATTCTCAACTGAAACCGACCGAAGTAATTGGAATTCGATCGGTTTCGGTGGGTTTTTTCGGTTTCCTTATCATTTATTTTCTAAGAAAGCAAACAAAGAAAAAAAAAACAAACCCAGAATATAAAAAAGAGAGAGAAATTGACAAAATAAACAATCCCAGAATATAAACAACCAAGCACATGGGTTTTTTCAAATCCTAACTTTATTTGCACATAAAAATTGAAAAAAATAGCATTGATTCAATATTAAACAAACCCAGAATATAAAAAAAGAGAGAGGAAATTATGGAGAAATTAAGCAATAGAACAGTTGAACAAAGCTGATGAACGAAGTTGATACAAGGCGACAGAGAAAGAAAAGAGAAGAGAGAGAAAGAAAAAAGAAGAATCATACCGTGAGAAAAGAAGGAAGATGATCGTGTCGTGGGGAGACCGGTGTGCGGCGGCCAGCGGGAGAAAGAAGATTTGGAGTGACTGTGGAGTAAAACTTACCGATGTGAAGGGTCTCTCTCTCTCTCTGTCTCTCTTTCTCGTGTGTGAGAGTGACTGTGGAGGGCTGGAGGCTGTGTTCTGTGTGTGAGAGTTAGAATGAGATGAGGGTGAAACGTGTGCTAGGTTTTTAAATTTTTGTTTTAGTTTAATTAGTTTACCTAATTAATTTGAGTTTAATTAGATATTTAATTAGTTTAATGGGTTAATGGGCTTGATTATTTGCAAGGCTCGAGGCCTAATGCATTAATGCATTTGAAAGGCCTAGTTGCAGGTTGCCCAATATATTTGCAAGGCCGGCCCAATCTGATTTTATATTTTATATATATATATATATAATATTATAATATAAAATATATTATATATTATTCGGTTCGGTTTTGGCCGATTCAGTGCATACATACCGAAAACCGAAATCAAAACCGAAACTTCGGTTTGTGAGAAATAGAAACTGAAACCGAACCGAAATTTTGGACACGATTCAGTCAGTTTCATTCGGTTTTTTCGGTTTTATGCACACCCCTAACATACACATTCAAATTATTTAAATTCAAAAGTGATAATATATTACAAATGACCCAAAAATAATAATTTATTTTCATCATATTCATCAAATTGCCTAATCAACCCCATCTTAGTCCACGTTATCATCATGTTTATAATTTTGCAAATTTATTTCTTTATTAAAATTTCTTTCATCGTTATTCGTCATTAACATTTACTATCTCTTCTTGTTCTTTTTATTTTAATAATTTTTTTATAATTTTTTTTTAGGCATTCTAGTTTCTTGGACTTATAATAATAACGATAAAAATAAAAATAAAAATAAATTTTTTTTAAAATATTAAAGTGAAAGGTAAATGTATACTGTATAGTCCAATTGTAGGAGAGAGGGGAAAAAAAACTTATGAATATGTTGTTTTAGTAGGCTAAATTAAGTAAACTAATAATTTTTCGCTAAAAATAAGGCTAACAACTTATTAGATTAAAATAAAAGTACAAATTTCCTTCTCAAAAAAAAAAAAAGTACAAATTTTAACAAAAAAATCTCATTTTAAAGTATCTGTCTATGTATCATACAATACGTACGATTTTACGATGCAATACGATTTATACGATACACACACTGTATTGTATAATTCATGAGTACTTACGATACACCGATACGATACAGAACTTTTTCCACACGATACAATACGTATTACATATCATACGATACTAACAACTATGTATATAATTGATGGTGATTCATAATAAGTAGTCTTCGTCCATAAGGGTCATCCAAGCCTAATGACATCCAAGACAATCTTCAAAAGGGAGAAAGGTGAAAGACGCACCACAAACATGAAAAGTGGTCATCCAAGAAGATATTAGTCGTCTACACCACAAGAAGGTGTAGATGACCAACAAACACTTAGTAAATTTTAAAGTATTTTCTACAAACCCAGAACAATTGAACCACGATCCACTATTCTGAAACGTGGGGTGAATTCCCTAAAATTCGTTATACTCTTCTCACTAAGTCCACACATCTCCCATGATGTTAGTGGAGCCTAACAAGTAGACCCACTCCAAAAATCTCTATAAAAGGGACCAAGCCTCATCCAACAAATGTATGTTCTACTATTCATCAACTCACTATACTTGAGTCCTAGAGAGAAATCTGATTTAACCATCGGAGGGTCCTTGGCCAGTTCACCCTGGTCACCTTTGATAGTCTTTTTCTTTCCGTTCAGGTCATCCATATGTCGTTGAAACCCGGAGCATTTAGTCTACTGATTTCACTTATCATCAGTAGTAATGGTCACAATCTTGTGTGTTGCACTAGATAGTTAAATAATAATTAAGGTATAATCAATCACATGCAATTCATTTAAAAGTAATGATTTTAAAACAAATAAGTAAATACCCTAAAGTTACACTTGTATATTCATAGCCTTCATGTTTAAAAACACTTTCACTTAAATTTAGTTGAACCGAAATGGATCGAAATGCTACGTTAATGTGAAATGCTATACTTAAGATTTTGGATATTACGAGTTTAAGATCTAATTATATATTTAATAAATTTGGATTTAGAATAGGTGCTCTCAACCTAAATTTGTCTTTTCCTTTTATGTAGGTGCTCAAAAATGGACTAAATGCACCTAATAGACCAAAATAGACCGAATAGGACCAAATTGGACCGGATAAGAAGAAAATGGACTGAATAAGACGAAAGTGGACACAATAGATCGAAGTGGACCGAATAAGACTAAATAGAACCAAAGTGGACCGAACAGGACCCAAATTGGATTGAATAGGACCAAAGTGGACCGAGTAGGACCCGATAAGACCAAATTGGACTGAATAGAACCAAAGTGGACTGAGTAAGACGGAAGTGGATTGAATAGGACCGATTAAGACCGAATTGGACCGAATAGAACCAATGTGGACCGAGTAGGACCGAATAGAACCGAAGTAGTTGAATAGGATCGAATAAGACCAAAGTGGACCGAGTAGAACCAAAGTGGATTGAATAGGACTGAATAAGATCAAAGTGGACCAACTAGGACCGAAGTGGATTGAATAGGACTGAATAAGATCGAAGTGGACCGAGTAGGACCGAAGTGGATTGAATAAGACCGATTAAGACCAAAGTGGAACGAAAAAGATGACTGATAGGACCAATGTGAACTGAGTAGAACCGAATACGACCAAAGTGGACCAAATATTATGCTGGAAAGACAAAAAAAAGCCCAATCAAACTCCTAAAAAAGAGGAAATTGTGTGCTTTTGTGAAAAAGGCCAATAAATCAGTGGAAAATTATATTTTTTACATCGTAATATATTCATAGATGTTTTTGCTTGAAGGATGTTAGCAAAATTTTACCACAGTAGTCCAAGCCCTTACTCTCACTCTAATGTAATGGGAATATGTATGAAAAATTAAAACGTCATGCTGCACCAAGCCGCCAATTGCATTTTCTTACCTAAAAACAGAGATCGTCTCTTCAAGATCACAATGTCCTGTAACTCATTCAAGCAAAACTGAATTTACAAAAAGGAATAAGTGGGGAAAAAAGAAGCCAAGCAAAATTGAAAATACGAGGGAGCAGAGGGGGGAAAAAAGAAGGCCAAAAATAAAAATATATCATCAAATATTTACATTCTTCTACAGACTGAAAGCGTTTGCCCAGGCAACTCTGATATTGATGTTACAAGCCTACACAATTGTTCCGCTGTAAAAACTCCAAAGACCCTTGAGCCTGAGCTGTAAGGAGTACCATATATGTTGCTATATCTTACAACAATAACCATTTTGTATCTCTTTTCCAAAATTAGATCAACCACACGACCAATAGATGTCGTGATTGTTACACAAGGAGGTGGGCTTCTCATCATCGTTGAGAGCGGCGCATCCAACTGAATACGAACACACAAATTTGTATTAGCTTTTTAATTCACTGTGTTACAGATAATTGAATTTCTCATCACTATTATAACAAAGAGTATATATGTTCATAATCACTGTTCTGGTAAACTTGCAAACATAGAAATTACATTCTAAGAATTAACACGAAGTTTGATTGTTTGATTGCATTATCCTAACAATTCTAAGAACAAGGTCTACCCAACACTGGCTAGAAAAAATATCTTGCACAGACTTATTTACAACTGTCTATATGATTAATTACAAGATGAATCTCAACAAACTGAATCAACAAAGTTAACTGGATGTAAAATACAGAAGCAGCTCAAGATGGTTAGCTGAAAGAAAATAAGCAAACCTCATTGCAGTCTTCACGATGCAATAGTCCTACGCAGCTGCCCCAGTCATCAATTATAGGCACAACTGGATTTCTTAAGAAGCGCATAACCACCTTCTTCAAGGCCAGAGTACCATGTAGAGGCCGAGATGCTTCAAAAGGAATCATAATACTCTCAATTGGTTCATCTGGTGATACCTGAAGAGAAATGGTGTACTCAGGCAACCTAAAAGAAAATTTTCTAGATCAAAAGGAAAAACTAACATATATCATGAAGACAGTCAAGCAGTGCTGAAAAATATGAAACAAGGGAAACTAGCATTTGCACCCAACATTCAGAATGCTCAATTAAAAGGTCTGATAATTTACTGATTGTTCCAAAAGCTTATACTATTAGGAAATGGTGATTTCACACTCAACAATTATTCGAACACCCCCCTCATGTGTGAGCTTAATAAATGGTCTAACACATGGATTTTTAACTTTTTAAGTAGGAGGTAAAGTGGAGATTCAAACTTAGGACCACCTACTTTGATATCATGATAAATTATTTGTAAGTCTCAAAATCTTAAACTGTTAGGAAATGATGAATTAAATCACTGAACCATTTTTCTAACAGTGTCCATACAAGAGTCGACTAAATCTGCTTCTTGTGGGTGGTATCACTCAAGTATTGTGATAATTCTAGAACCGAGAATTGGATTTATCAGCCTTGCCCAAAAGTACCAAATTATAGATTATAAAGGTCATTGAATTCACTTAACCATTTTGGCCTAAGTGATCTTCCATATAAGAGCCACTGATGGTAAAAAGTGAGTCTACATGCACTGACACCTAAAATATGTATCGCATTCAAAAAATAGTCATTAGGACCTTATGAACATTCCGCAATTTGAGAAACAGAGAGACAAGCTGGAAACCTGAGGCAGTAGATGAGGACTGAACATGGATTTGGTGAATCCCAACAAAACCTCTAAGCGCAGAGCAGCCTGCATTACAGATGTATACTAAAAGGTGAGTATATATAAAAGCAAAACCAGAAAATAGCATGATAAACATGTCCGGAGCAAAAAAATAAAATCAAGAAATTCAGAATAAACTGCCTAGTTTTTCAGCTAGCACAAAAGCAGGTGATATTATATGGTGCAACCCAGAAGATATAACCTAAAGGAGACACTTAACATGATTTCTGGATCTGTAAAAAACTATGGAACTTAAATGGCACCTTGCCAGTTGCTCAGCACCACAAACAATTTTTTTCCGTGCATCTTCAAAATCAGGATATCATATTTGCATCAATTGCAAACAAAATATTATACAGACAATCATCACATCAAAACATTGAGTAGTTTAGGGGTTTATTTTGTATTTCATTTATTCCCATTATGCAATCATGGAAATTAACAACGCGATACGCACCAAGCCTCCTCGACTTGTCCATGATATTCCCTTCCATCTTTTAATGATATTTGTTAGACGTTCAACAGCCTCATCAACCTGAAAACAAGCACCAAATACCAAACAGGTTTGAAAATATTAACATCAGTTGCACATGACAATAGTATGGGAAGATGTGCACTGAATAAAATGGAAAGGAAAGGTATTTTTTTGTGTTGAGGGGAGGGGGGGGGGGGGGGGAGAAAGAAACAAATAAGTACACAATGGTTTAGTTAATGTATGAGATAAAAATTCCAAAGACCATCACAATTGCATGCAACCAAACAGGTTTGAAAAGTTCCAGATATGTGACGGCAATAAAACAAGGGTAGGAGATGTGACACATTAAGAACATAAAACAGTTGGCTCAGAGATATGTTTGACCAGATTCTAATCCAATATAATTTCTTTTCTCTTAGTCATCATATGTTCTTAAGTTCATATTTATACACCACTTAGTACCAATGAATAAGAATGCAATTTGGAGACTGGAGGTGAAACTTATGCTATCATGATTGGCACATAATTACCACTGAGAGGGCCCTCGTTAGTGCAGACTTAATTTCAATTTTTTATGCTATAATGCAACAATGTCAAATGATTGAATGATAGCAATCAGCTTACACATTCTTCTAGAGGCAGGGTATACTTTTTATTATAGGCCATAACTAATTTGCACTAACCATCATCAGGAAAAACACAAGTAATTGGGAAAAAAGGACATCTATGCCTGAAAAGACATCAATGTTGATGATTATGTATAACCAGCTCTAGTACCTGACCATCATTTAAAGCTGCTTCCATGCGAAGATTATCAGCTTCTTCTTGACTTGTCAGGGAGATAGTTCCAGCAGTATCCGGCCACATGCGTTTATGCAGGGTTTTGACCATATCATAATCTCCTCTACCAGCAAAAGCACGCATCAAGGAAAGATAGAGATGAGGCTTCGGTCGCAAGTCTGAATTTCTGCCAGCCTGCTTTAGCATTTCTCCAAATATACAAAGAGCATCTAAACATCACAGACAGAGATTTTAAAGTGTTAACATTTAATTTTTATAAAAACGAATTTATTTTTTAGTTATTAATACATTAAAACAGGATCTGGATCTGCCTTGAAATGTATTAAGCGGGAAGAATAAGAAGAATTGAATTTCACATTGTCCAGCCTCAAGTAACTGGGTTCAGATAACAGATATTGATGCCACTAAAAGATACCACCCTTTTGTAGTGTGTACATGTGAATATCAGCATGCAAATATACAAGCTTTATTTCAACAATATGAGCTTGGGGCTTCTCAGCCAAATTCTCTAAATGTAACATGAGCTCTGCTTAATAGTTTTTATGTCAATAGACCCTCCAGTTTCATAATCCATTTAATACTAATTTAGCAAACTCCCCCCCCCCCCTCTCTCTCTCTCTCTCTCTCTTCCTTTTGTTTTCTGATGACAAATGAGTTCATATAGTCATTTTTGTACAATAAGATAGCTGTCCTTGATAGGTTTTCAGCTAACATGACACTCTTGAAGCACCTAACTACATCTATCTTGCCCCAATTAAGTAAGTATGTAGTCATTTAAAAAGAAATAAAGAATACAGTTAGATAATTCCTAGCAATCAATTAACTATTCTCTTAATTTTACTCCACTTTACTGCTAGGTTTATAGTCATTTTCACAGGAATATATTCAAGAAAGTTACATACTGAGAAGACACTATAATATGTAGAATGTGACTAACAAACAGTAAGAGAATGCTAGGATATTTGCTATGCGATATTCATGAAAATCAACTCCAACTCTTGTTCATAATTCAACAAATTCTATTTGGATTTTCAAGTATTACAAAATCTTTAAAGGACATTTTATACTAGTTAGAAAATTTTGAGAAATGTGTTGGCTCATAGTTCAGTCTTACCAAAAATGATATTCATTAAAGTAATATCAACATATGCTGAACAAACGCAACATAAATTATATTAGATCTAAACTTGGATTGCCACCATACAATCCAAATCTGAGTCCATTACCTAACCTAGTCACCATTTCAGAATTCTGAAGGAAAATTCAAATGTAACATACCCTTGAATGCGTCACAGTTTAGCAATGCATCAACTATTGCAGTGTATGCAGTTCGATCTATAAGCAAATTATGACATGATTTCATTTCCAATACAATCTTCTGAAGTGAAAGCAGATCCTTGCAAAGTGCAAAACCCTACCAACGAAAAAAGAACAAAGAAATCTTGCTCAGAAGTTGAATCAACAAGACAAATATACAAATTTTACATTAACCAAAAGAAAAGCTAAAAGGCCCTTTCCTCAAAGACAAAGTCCTGCTAATTGTATCCTACCGAAAGAAGGATCAATCATAGTTCCAATTTGTGATTATAACGAATCAAGAAAGACATGTTTTACAGAGGAAGACACAAATACTTTTCACCAATCCCTGCCAAAAAATGCTATGATGTAATAACTAATAACTTTTAGATACTGTACAGCTGTAAATGTTTTTGAAATACTTAGATAATGTTTTGCACTATGCACATTTGAACTTCTACAAACTAAGCATTATATAATTACACAATAAGATAACCACAAGAGCAACCAACCTTAAGTAATGTTGTATAGGTGACAACATCAGGGAAAAGATCATCATGGCCAAATTTCTGTGCTCTGTCCTGAAAAGAAAAATGTATAATTTTAGTAATCTAGGCTATTCTCTTGTGCTATTTAAGAGTAATTTCCAGGCTCTAAACTGGCCTTCTGGATACATGCTTGCGACCTTCATTTCCTCCAACACGTGCATTGCTATGCCCAATTTGTCAGTCTTGACACAAGCATAGATTAGCTTATTATAGGTGAGCTTATCAGGCTTTAACCCTAAACGCAATATCTCTTCGTACACAGCTATAGCGGCCAGAGGATGGCCAGTGTTTATATATCCCTGAAAGTTTCAAAAAAAGAGAGAGAACGTTTAGGCAACATAATTGAGCTTCAGAGTTAGATAATTTACATCAAACGCTCAAGACCACATCATCAACAACTCCAATTTGGTGAGCTTAGTGCTAAAGCACTAAGGGAAAAAACAAACAAACAAATTCATACACTGCAATTTGCACTTTTCTCACAGATAGCCAGATAGGTCAGTGTCGAACCTTCATTAATAAGTTATATGCTGAGACTGAAGGATTACCGCCTTCACGAAGCACAAAACCATATCGCCTAAGAAGACCATTAGCACGGCGTAAATCTCCTGTACTACGGCAAATCCAAGTGAGGACACATCAGTGAGCATGATATGATTGTAATAAAGCAATTTGCTGTAGCTTGAACATTAAATCAAAAACAAAAACAAATTCAATCATAGTCCAAAATACAAAACCAAACATACCATAAAAGCTATGTTATGAATCTGGTAAAAGTAACCAACAATAAATAAGAAGTGTAAAAAAGAGACCAATGTAATCAATTTTCTAACACTGACCAGCTTCAATCAAAGCATCAAGCAGGCCGTAGATAAGCGGTGCTGAGAGCTTTGGATTCCCCGCAGCAGTGCCTTGCTCCACAGATTCAAGTAATTGAAATGCTTCGTCAATTCTTCGAGCCAAACCTAACCCCTTTACAATTATATATTTAAATAAACAAAAACGCCAATCACATATAAGATAAGAATTACTGAAACAGAAAAAGAGCACTGATTCTCACACTCTCCATGTTGTAAGTCGTCAGTACACATCATCCATTTCACATTTTAAACGCGAGCGTCAAATAAAAAAAAAAATGTGACAGTAGTACATTAACGAGTGTGAAAGAACAATTTACCAAAAAGAAAAAAACGTAGAAGAAGTTGTACCTTCAAGAGTGTAGAGTAAGATATAGTGTCAACGCCACAACCGTGTGGGAGTGACATATCAGAGAAAATCTTAAGCGCAGAAGCAATGTCGCCGCAGTGAACACAGGCTTCCAAAACTGCGTTCATCACGATTGTGTTCAGCTTCCCGTGCCGTTTCTTCGCAACCTCGATTTCCTCTAATATCTACGACACACCGTAAAATAAATAAAATAACAATTCATAATTGTGGTCCAGTTTTGTAATAAGTAAATTATTTGCAATATTCATTGCGAAAGCCGAGATAATTTCCTCATTCACATAGTAAAACCACCTCGTCATCACTAGTGTTCAAGGTTTTTTGTGCTTATATTCCAAAAAGAGAGAGAGAGAAACCTTATGAAGTTGTCTTCGACGAGTGAGTTGGACGATGCGGGAGGTGAGTGGCTTGAGATTGGGTTTGTAGTGAGAGGGTTTGCTGACGAAACAACGCCGTGTGGGAATAGAGGAAGAGGAACATATAGATATAGAGTGAGAGAGCGAGAAGGCGTGGATCTGATGCATTCTTGTTTGGTAAGTTATAGTAATTACCCATCAAGCCATAGAAAAGAAAGAGAGTAAAGGTAGTACTGCTGGAACAGTGGAAGTGGATAATGTGAGAAATCAGAAAGAGGAACCAAGTTTGCTCTCTTTCTCTACTTTGCAGTGGGCGGGTAATGTTGGTGGTGATCCTCATTTTGGGCCTAGCCGGACTCGGCTCTTTTGTCTCTATGAAACATAGCCCATCATTACGTGTCCAATAAGTCTATGAAATATAGCCCATCATTATGCGTCCAATAAGTCCATTGAAATGTTTTCATCCCCACTTTCTTTTTCTTTTTCTTTATTTTTTTTATTATTAAAAATATACATTGATATACAGGAGAGACGGATTTGAATCCTGAATATCTCCGTTAAAAATATTAGGAAATATCAATTAAGTTACAAAATTCTTATCTTCTCTCCCCTCACTTTTTAAGTATAGTTTTTTCAAACAGCTTATTTTCAAAAGGCTGGAAAAAAAAGGGTACTAAAGAGATACCAAACCTAATCTCAGACGGAAGGAACCCACAAAAAAAGAATACCAATATTTGTGTGTAAGATTTTATACCATAAGCTATAACTAGGGTAGTTAAATTATATATAATAATGTATAATTACTTGAAATAACAAGTAATATAATGGCGATGAATTTTCAACTACTTGTGATGTTCATTTTGTGTCTTTTTAACATAAGATGAAGAAGAAAAAAAAATTTTAATTTTCATTAGTTTTGCTTTTTATTTTATTTGTTGATTATGTTTATGTGTAGCGAATGCCTAATATTAATTTTCATTAGCTTATGAGTTTAAATTGAGGGTTATAAGATAAGTACTCATTCATTTCATTTCGTAGAATCTAATTATATTTATGAAAGCAGTCCATATACTTTGCTCTCTTAAACTGTAATTAGGAGATAAAACTTTATAATTTTCTCAAAATAATCGAATTACCAAACCAAGTACAAAATTTTACCAGCCCTTATTGTTGTACCAATAAAACCCTTCAGCCCCAGGTGAGGAAACCCCTGATTTTATCCCATCAGGATGCCTAATGTTGTAAACTTGTATTGCACTTGAAAAAAGACTAAGACTATATACTAGGAAAGATAAATATACACATGAGAGAAGATTTAAAAAAAAAAAAAAAAGAAGGCATCTATGATCTATCTGCTTGTCTCACCCTTATTTTTCATCAACCAACTGTTAAAACCACCATTTCATACGTAATATAAAAATTCCTTGTTGAATTCAAAGTTGTATTGCCGAATATAAAATTTTCTTGCTAGTGAATATGAAACTTCAACTTTTTTAAATACACGATTTTTTTAGTCTAATTGCCAAATGTGTTATTTAGTCATGTTGGACATGTTTTTTCCATTTTTGCTGAATATATTTTCTCCTCTTGCCAAACACATTATCATATGTCGTAGCTTTGCTAAACAGGTTTCCTATGCTTTGTTAAAATGTCTTTCCTGCCTTATTGAGTACATTATTTTATCTTTATTGATATTCCCGATCGTATACAAATATTTTCTTGCTGAATGTTTTTGTTTAACCCATACTAAAAGCATAAGCATCCATTTCTTGACCCATCTTGCCATACTTTGTTGCTATTTTGTGCTGGGAATCTAAGATCATTCTTGTTTGGGCATCTTCTTTTCCCATTCTTAAAGAAGTTTACCGAAATGGACTTAATCAGTTAATTGGATCTAAGTGGACTGAATAAATCAAAATAAACTGATATAGACCTAATTGGACCAAAATAAAACAAAGTGGACTGGATGGACCAAAGTGAACCGAATGGACTTAATTGGACTAAACTGACCGAAATGTTACTCTAATATGACTCAACAGGAGCATAACAATAATAAATAATACGGTTTAGCTTTTAGATATTATATAAATAATTAAAAAATAATTCTTTACTTTTTTTTTTCGTTACTTTTATTCTAATCTCGTTTTTTCTTTCTATCTCTTTGTAAGTCAGAGCCCGAACATATATGCTTATCCTTTCCAATTATTCTTTCTATAAAATTGTTTCCAAATGTGGTTGTTTTACTTGTTTTGATATAACATAGTATGACATGCAACACGGCCAAGGATGATTCATGAAATCTTTTTGTGTTATGAATTAAGGACGTGTGTTGCTCTTTGATTAAGTGGAATGATCTTCTCCAATAATTGATACTCCATGTTGATTTTGTTTGGTAATTATACAAGGATTCAAACATTGTCCTTTTCAATTTTAGTCGGTGGCTTGTCCTCTTACGTGAAAGGTGAATCAAGAAGGTCATCCTTAGATAAAGTGTGAACTAGACAGACCGTGAGTGTGCGGTGCAAATCAACCCAATTACAATTGTAAACAGTCAACAGCTGCATTGGCTGATTTATATATTAGAAACACCTCAAACTGTTTAATGCCTTTGATAATTGAGACTATTTCTCAAAGAGAAGAAACTTTCTTATGAGTAAGAAGAATTCAGCCTTGTCTACCGCCTAATGCCTATGACCAAAGCAGCAATAGCTACAGGCGAACCGGCCTACAGTTTAGCTCCCGAACATTGACTTTTTTTTTTTTTTTGATAGACTTAATCATTCACTTTGAAACGCTACTTTGTGAGCAGGTTACTTCTCCAAGTTGGTAACGATTTATTTCCTCCCTTTTTTTTTTTTTTTTTAGTAAAATGTTATATTTATGATATTTTCACAACAAATTATAAATGATATTATTGTAAGTTGTCATTGGTTGTTACTAAATAGGCAAAAAAATGCTTTCAATAGTGAGTTCAAATTAAACCGATAACAACTTATCATTTATAATTTGTTGTGAAAATGCTATGGACGTAACACTTCTCTTATTTTTATCCATTTTACATAATTTGTTGAACTTCTAAGTGTTTATAAAACCCAATTGAGACTACAATATTCTATATTATAGTGTTTATTCGAATTGAGATCCGGTGCAATAATACAATCTCTCTCACACACTTTTTCAAAATTTCTAACTTTTTTTTTAACTCTCTAACTCTCTAACTTTTTTACTTTTTTTAACTTTCTTAACCCAATGGTTTATATCAAACGTTAATCTTTCAACTTTTGATCTGAACAATTCTAAATGTATTGTTATTGCCCTGGATCTCAATCTGTATTTACTACTCTTCTATCTATATTATGAACATGATTTATGTTATATTCTAGTTACACATTTATGTTTTACCGAACTTTAATAAAGGAAGAGGTATTCCTATAAAAAATATATATAAGAATAATGATGAGCATTCTCATCAAGAGTTTTAAAAATTTTAGCATTTAGTATCTAAAAAATCAACTTTATAACATTTAACACATCACTTTACAATACACCTAACATCAAAACTTTTTTTTTTTATCACTTCATTAAAATATTATTTATTTATCATTTTTTATTCATTTTGAGAGAGAGAGAGCTGAGAGTGAGAACTGAGAGGAGAGAGAGAAGGGGAATAATTAAAAAAAAAAAGTAGCAACTTGCTACAGTAAGGTGTTAGTAATAACATCCTACTGTAACAAGGTGCTAAAAAATTTAAAATTTAGCACCATTGATATAGGGGCTTTTTTAGTGGTTTTGTTGCTAAAAATAGCTTTTAGCATTTATCCACCATTGATGAGAATGCTAAGGGAGAGTTATTCCAAACCATACAACTAGTAAACTGTTTTACCTATTCATTACATCATTTCATTGTTTCCTCCACCAAAAAAAAAAAAAAAGTTGTAGACTCAATTCTTCCCAAAAAAATACACTTGGGTCTAACTGAAGATATATATATATATATATATATATATATATATCAAACCATTATACATTTACACAATGCAAAAGACCGTACACACCGTCTAAAAAGGGAAGGAGGTGGGGGCCTCAATTCTCAACATACCTAAATTCTAAAAACAAAAATGAGAGTGGATGTCCTAATTTTGGGTTTGATTGATCCATACTTTATAGGACCCCATCTTAATGACAGGTAGTTGAAAGGTCAAAATCATAAGCATTTTAATACACATGTTTTTGGCTTTTAACTTCTCCACCTCTCAATTCATTAATTGAGCTATGTTGTAGCTTCATCACCTTATATCCAACATTCCAACCACCCCCAAAAAGAGACACCAATTTCCAACTCCAAATTGACCCCTTGGACAGCAAAATAATTTGATAGGGTTTTTTCATTTTTTTGTCATTATTCATTTTGATTGGTTTAGTTTAAAGTTAAACAGGTGAGAAATTTGGGAGCTTTGAACATGCCAAAATGGCGATAGAAATCTATCATGACTCATTTTGACGATAATTTTGATACTAATTATATTATTAATGGAAAACTAAGAATCAACCAACCACATATAATCAATCCAACCTTACTTACCTTTTACTCAAAAAAAAAAAAAAATTCATATTAACCAGGAAACCAAAGACTTGAAAAAGACTTCTGGGAGGCAATCCAACTAGGCGAACACATATGATCAGTTTGGTTTTGAACTACCTAAACTAGAAGACTATAACTAGGCAATTCTTAACTTTAGCATTTTCTTTTATTAAAATAAAGTTTCAAAGCTCAAAATTCGTAGTAACATCATTGTATGAAGACCAGGTGATTACGTATTCTCTTTCGCCATCCCCATGTAAATCTGTGTTCTTATGCAGTTTTGTTTCCGATGTGTTTACTAAAATTATTTCTCATTTATATAGAATTTTCTTAACATTTTTTTCATCCAACCACCCCTAAGGACCCCAACCCCTTCCAAAATTTCTTCCATCTAGTATTTTCCCCTTCAATAATTTGTTACATGCCTAGATATAGTGAGTATCACGCCATGCATCACAGGATTTAAGTTGGTTTTGAACATAACCCTACAAATCCCTTAAAAAAAACCTAAAAAACTAAATTTAATCCTTCTCATGTTATATTGGTTTTTTTTTGGGTGTAGATGTGATTTTTTCATGTTTACCACCATATATAAAAGAAAAACTGGTGAATATCATATTAACGTGAAAAAATGAAAATAATAATAATAAGGACATATTATAAAACACCTTTTATATCAATGTATTTCAATGCATATTGTAAAATGTGGGTAAACCAAGTTAAAATTAAGAATATGGATGTTTGTCCCACATTGGTTGTGTGTCTCTAGTGTTCGCTGTTTATAACCCCAGTCTACAACTACAAAGATTAGACCATTTTGCAGTTGTACTCTGATTATGTAATGTATTATAAACCCGATTTAAAACACTATTATTATTTTCGTGTGTGTTCTAATAAGTATTACTATTTACTAAAAAAAAGAATAGGGATGTTTGTCCCACATTGGTTGTGTGTGTCTAATATCCACTGTTTGTCCCACATTTGTTGTGTTTTTACCATATGTAACGACCTAAGGAAAAACATTAGCCACATTTGTGCTATACCTCAAAAGGACATCATAATTGAGGCTTGTTATAGTTATTAATAAAGCTCAGTTCAACCCAGTATATGCCCGATGTGGGACTCGTCACATACCTACACATATCACACAAATCAATCAAATTGGGATATCACAAAATCTATATTCCCCTCTTTGTATCTTTTTTATTCCACAATGATATATATATATATATCATTGTGGCTTAAATCATACTTTTAATATAATTTGAGAGGTAGCTTAATTTTGACTAACTTCAGCAACAATGTAATAACATTATTATAAACTGTTAGTTGCAAAAGTCTTAGCTGCTTATGATTTCAAATTAGGAATGGCAACGGGTCGGGTTTGGGTCGGGTTTTTTTGTGCTCGGACCCAACCCGCGGGTTTGTACCTGTTACCTGAACCCGACCCATTTAATAAACGGATTTTTTTTGTTGCACCCAAACTCGGCCAATCGGACCCCGCTGGGCCCGACCAAAAATCATACACCTAGAAATCAGAACAATCCAAAAATCACAAATCACAGAATAATAGAAAATACATGTAATTTTCTTGGCAATCACAGCATTTTCTTGGAAATTTTCTTGCCATCCAAACGGATGCCTCTAACAAACCAATCTGTACAAAAAAAATCCAACAAATCCCAGAAATTTTGCAAACCCAGAAAGAAATAAACTTAGCAAATCTGAAAATCTCAGCAACGAAACACCAAAAAAACCCAACAAATTTGGCTCACAAAAAAAAAAACCCAAACCCAAATTGCTCACAAAAACACGAAAAGAAAAAAACTCCAACCTAGAGTTTGCTTTGCTCACAAAAACACGAAAAGAACCTTCGAATCAGGTCCTCCAATTCCCCCAATCACATAAAACTTCTCATCCATGAACACACCAGAACACATCTTCCTCGGCTTCTTCATCGGCGGGAGTCTCCCAAGACTTCGTCTCCGAATTGTAGAACTCTGCCGAATCCAATATGATTGATCACTTGAGGTGCTTGAGACAGGGCGGTGACAGTGTCAGCGGTGAGTTGAGAGTGAGTGGGAGTGGGAGAGGAGAGTGGGAGAGGAGGTGGCGGCTGGTGTGTGTTGTATGAAACGAGAGGATTAGTTTTAGGGTTTATAAGTGTATATATATATAGGAGGGTTTTTTTTTGTAATTTTCTTAACTTGTAACCGGGTCGGGTCGGGTTCGGGTTTTACAAAAACCCGGACCCGACCCGGACCCGCTTCGGGTTTTTTTTTTTTTTTTTTTTTTGTCCAAAACCCAAACCCAACCCTATTATTTATCAGGCCGGATAAAATCTGACCCATTAGGGTCGGGCCGGGCTTGGTACCCGCGGGTCGGGCCACAATTGCCATCCCTATTTCAAATGTTCTAACATGAAGATTTGGTTGGATGATTTTCCGCCATTTCTTACTGATTGTAGGCAAGAGTGATAAAATATTAGTGCATTTTAATATTTGTCGCGACCACTACATATTCAAAATACAGTTTATATACATGTGTGTGTCAATTTTGTTATGCTGTAGAGCTGTTATATTTCTATGAAACAAACAATAAGTTTACAATTCAATGGTTACGATGGGGAAGAGAGATCTAACTCCTAGATGTTTCAATTAAAACATCAAAATATGTTAACAAAGTAAATTACAACTTTACAAGGCTCTTGACTTAGATACATGATTTTGATTATAGTTGAAAAAGAAAGTATAGAATACAACTTTTGTGTCACAACTACGACGTAGTTGTTGATGAATAGTGAAGAAAAAGTGATGAGTTTATATGACAGTGTTGTATATTATTCACAATCAACCATTTTAATAAGTTATAGTAAAAAAATATTGTAATTTAAATGACACTTCACAATTAACATGAAATTCAAAGATACTTGATATCAAATTATAGGACAATAAGAATGATACTTAGTATAAAATCGGAGTACAATTAAACTCTAATTTAAATTTCTGATTGAGCTTTCAGTTTAATATATTATATACGATTAATAAATTACGGGTAAATTTTCTTATAATTATGCTATTTATTTGGATTAAAGTGGGTTGGTAAATGAAAAGATGCGATAGTTCAATTTGTTAACATGGAGTTATTACATGCATTCTAATTCTAATCTTAGAATCTCAACATCATAACAATTATATCACATAAAATTTATGTAAATAAACAGTTTCTAATTTTTTAATTTTGAGTAGATCTTATAAAAAGTCCCTTGTGCACGCTTACAATATTCAAAGTTACACCAAATGAGTTTATATATAATTTTATAAGTTATATTTGGAGATATTTATTTGTACAAAGAAAAGTGTTTTATTTGGTGATTAGATTGAGTTATACTGTCATTCAATCGGGTTATTGTCTTCTAGAAGGGACAAATCAAATAGAAAATTTATTGCAGTGGTATATGACTTTTGCTAATAGTAAAGGGCTTGAATCTTCTTAAACAAAGTGAGAGTGCTGTGGTTCAACATGATTTTTTTGGTCTTATTTTTATTTTTGTATATGTACATTTTTAGACTCCTTAAAACACAAGTAGTTTAACCTAGTTATTTAACCAAGTGATTACTTAGATAAATTATTCAGATCTATGTTAAAACAAAACAATCATATCATGCAAAGTAGCGGAATCATATCATGTAAAGCAGCAGAAATATAAAGAACACAATAATATGATGACCCAGAAAAACCAAACCGGTAAAAAATCTGGAGAGGATTTAACCTAGCTATGCTCAAGGTAAAAAGCAAATCTACTATGAAATAATTGAAGTTTGTACAATAGAATTTAGACCGCTAACATTCTATTACTATCTCGAGTAGAAAACTTATTACCACGACCTCATGATAGCTCCAAGTCTACGGACTATTTTTTTCCTTGGCCTTTGCAACAACACAAGCTCACCTGCTTGTGACTTTGAGACTCCACTCAAAGGTTTTGGATCTCCTTAAATGTTGATCTTGTATGCAGCAACTTCTACAACACCAGATCTTGAGATTTTTCAAGAAATAACACTAGTAGAAGACATTAGAGAGCTTTTGGGTACAAAAAACTCTAGATCTACAAAAGAGACACACTCTTCTCTCTCTGAAAAGTCTTGAAAACCCTACTTAGGGTTTGCTTATGATGTCCTTTAAATACTGGAAAAAAACATGGATCCTAATTTGGGCTTCAAATGGATAAGTTATGGCCCTTTTACGTTCGCTGATCTGCAGCTTTCGATCGATCGAATCTAATTTTCGTTCGATTGAGCATTGCAGAAATTGGATAGTAATTTCCTGCAATTACTCGATTCCAAACTTAATTTAAACCAAACTTTGAGCAAGTCTAAACCTAAACTAAATGTTTTGATCATGGTTTGCCAACATATACAAATTGAAGTTCTAATACATTAGTTCCTAAAGTCTTAGAACCTAACAATATCTCAAATTGATTTCCTGGTTTCATTCTAATTTTGAATTTCTTGTAATTTTCTAATCCATTTTTAGTCTATTGTCATTAATAATAAACATAATAGATATAAAGAAATCCTTATTTTTCTCTTGAATTACCCTATTTCTTTGAATTTAGTTATCCTTAGTTACGTGATAAAGTTCCTAATTTATCCTTTGCTTATGGATAAAAGTAAAACCCCTATTTTGCTATTCAGTTGCTTTATTAATTTAATACTGTATTTGAGTTGGGGTCTCACCTAATTACCTCACGTTCTAGTTGTACGTGATCTGTTATTAGAAGATTTCCCCCCCTGAAAATCATATACCAACCTCTTATAAGAAAATGTTTCACGTTTGGATTGACATTTTATTTATTTATTAAAAATGAGTAAATTTGTTTGTAGATAAAGCAACTTTTTTTAAATAAAATGTCAATCCAAACGTGAAACATTTTCTTATAAGAGGTTGGTATATGATTTTCAGGGGGGGAAATCTTCTAATAACAGATCACGTACAACTAGAACGTGAGGTAATTAGGTGAGACCCCAACTCAAATACAGTATTAAATTAATAAGACAAGATTGCTTATCTAAAAAATTAATAAGATATAAGATTAAATATTACCAATATGTTAGTCAAATGAATTTTTATCCAGCAAACCAAAAAATTGGTACACAAAGGTAAAACACACCCAGAAAAAAAAAAATACAATACAATACGATCTGCGTATCTTAACAGTAATCATAATTAGTCCACCCCTGTTTAAAATATATACTTCTGACGATTTTCCCGTAGATTCACCAATGTTTATATATATATCATTCTAGTATCATTGCGCTTAATCAGATATAAACTCAACAAATCCTTTATCAGAAAAGATCAACTCAACTTATCCTTTCTCTGGAAAGATCAACTCAACTAATACTTTTTCGGAAGAGATCAACTCAACCCTCTTCAGGTGATTCTTGGTCTCTGTTTTTCGGATTTGTGTTCGTGCATTCTGTTTTTTATAATAGTAGGCTTAGAGGCAAATATTTTGATGGACACGTGTATGCTTGGGATTAGATTTTTAGCTCTCTTTTTGCTACAGACTACAGTACTTTAAGTAAATCATCAATCCACTTATTTATTTAACTTTTAGTGAAAAGTTAAATAAGTTAGTCATATATATATATATATATATAGCTAAAATTGAAAGAAAATTTAATTAAATTTTAAATTGGAGTCTAATTTTGTGCTACATATCTTATCTAATTTTTAAATTTGTGTCAAGTGAATTATTAGATGCAAAAATCAAAGAGCCTAAATTCAATTAGATTCTAAATTGAATTTTAATTGAAGTTCAATTTTGTTGCATGTGTTCCATCTAATTTTTTAATTTTTATAGCAAGTGAATTATTGGATGCAAAAACCGAAGAGTCTAGATTCAATTAGATTCTAAATCATGTCTAATTTTGCATCATGTGTCTTGTTTAATTTTTAAATTTGCATGTCAAGTGAATTATTAAGTACAAAAATCAAAGAGTCTAATTTTAATTAGATTCTAAATTAAATTTTAATTGAAGTTCAATTTTGTGCCATGTGTCCCGTCTAAATTTTTAATTTTTGTAGCAAGTGAATTATTGGGTACAAAAACTGAAGAGTCTATATCCAATTAGATTTTAAATCATGTTTAATTTTACTTCATGTGTCTCATCTAATTTTTAAATTTGTGTGTCAAGTGAATTATTAGGTGCAAAAATCAAAAAGTCTAAATTCAATTAGATTCTAATTTGAATTTTAATTAATGTTCAATTTTGTGCTATGTGTTCCATCTAATTTTTTTAATTTTTGTGGCAAGTGAACTATTAGGTGCAAAAACCGAAAAGTCTAGATTCAATTAGATTCTAAATCACACACACACACACATATAGCCAAAGTTGAGAGAAATGTAATTAAATTATAAATTGGAGTCTAATTTTGAGTCATGTGTCTCATCTATTTTTTAAATTTATGTGTCAAGTAATTATAAGGAGCAAAAATCAACGAGTCTAAATTCAATTAGATTATAAATTGAATTTTAAATGAAGTTCAATTTTTTGCCATGTGTCCCATTTAATTAATTTTTTAATTTTTGTGGCAAGTGAATTAGGGTGCAAAAACTGAAAAATCTAGATCCAATCATATTCTAAATATTTTATATATATATATATATATATATATATATATAAAATGAGAAATCATTACATATTTTAGAAATTCATGGTTTAAAAAATTTGTAAGTTGTAATTCTTACACCAAGTTTAATTTGAAATCATATATATATATATATATATATATGTATGTATGTATGTATGTATGTATGTATGTATGTATGTAAGTATGTAATTGTGATTGGTTTTAAATGTACTCGTATGCACAGGATTACACACCAGTAAACATATAATAAGTGTGGTAATTCAATGATTTATATAAAAAAGACTAGGATTTTTTTTTTTTTGAGAAACCAGACTATCAATAGCTTGGGCTTTTATTCAAAAGAAGCAACCATCAGTGAATGTCAAAAGATTCAAGAGGGACAATGTTCGCAAGAAGGTTATCTAACCAGACCTGAGGCTCCCTATTGTTCTTAGCTTTTTTTGCTAGCCCATTTGCCACAATATTACAGTGCCTAGTATTAAAGATAAAGTTCGAAAAATGAAGAGCAACATCTTGGGAGTGAAGATCCTCAATAATGTGACCTTAAGTCGAGTGCTCAAAATTGTCTTGTGAAATGGCTTGGATCACCTGAGCTAAGTCACCTTCGAATTCAACTTCCTGAAGACCTAGTTCCACTGCAAGTTGCACCGCTCATCGACAAGCAAAGGCTTCTAACTCCACCACTGTCTGGGTTGTGGGAACTGGCATGGATAATGCATCGATAGCCTCCCCACACTAGTCTCGAATGATGACTCCTAGTCCTGCTTGGTTACAAGACTGGAAGACCGTGTCAAAATTGGCTTTGGACTTGTGAATATCAGGTGAGGGCCATTGTTGGGAGAGAAGAGAGACAGTGGTAGTAGGTGTCGGGTCTTGGGAGTCGAGGAACTCCTGCAAGTAGCTTCTAGTCAGAGAGCAGATTTTATTGAGGGGTGGGATTGGTAAGTTGAATCGCAAGGCATTGCGACGATTCCACAGCATCCAAGTAATGATGATGAAGATCTCGGACCTATAGTCGTCCCTGAATTGCATGAATCTGTCAAGGAGATCTTGGAAACTTGGCAAATGGGCATTGGCATAGTGAAGGAACTAGGATAGTGAGCTCCAGACTAGGTCCAGCTTCGTGCATGACCATAGGACGTGTAGGGTATCTTTGGGTTGGGCTTGGCATGTGCTGCAGGTCTCAGTTATGGAGATGTGTCTATGATGAACGTTGGCCATTGTTGGGAGGGAATCATTGCACGCACGCTAAGCAAAGTGCTTGATTTTATTTGGCACTCTAAGCTGCCACCATCGTCTCCAGAACTGCCTTTGAATCTCTAGCGATGAGGTACCTGCACTGTTAGTAATATTACAAGAAACAAAAAGCTTGTAGGCACTCTTTGTTGTAAACATACCCGATGAAGTAAGCCCTATATAATTCGGTAAGGAGGAAGTCTAGTGCTTAGGGGCATGCCGCAAATAGCTGAGGCTTCATGGGGTAGAAAAAGCCGGTTTACCATATTAGAATTACACACTCCCAGGTCAAAATTGATAATATAACTCACTTTGGTTCCTGGAGCAATCGTAGGAAGGGGCGAGATGACTATTCTGTTGGCTTTGATCGGCAGCCACTTGTCCTCCCTTATCCTGACAGAATGCCCATTCCCAATCCTCCAAACCATCCCTTTTCGAATCACATCTCTAGCATCTAAAATGCTCTTCCATGCATAAGACCCCATGGCGGAATCTTTAGCTTCAAGGATTGAACAATCTGGAAAAAAAACGTGCTTTGAAAACTCTATGGCATAGAGAATCCAGATTATTAATCATGCACTTGCCAACAAAGAATCATTGAATTTTTCAATATCTCTAAAGCCCAACCCTCCCTTCTCTTTATCTTCACACAACCTATCCCACTTCACCCAATGCACTTTTTTATTCTTCCCATTGTACCCCCACCAAAATTTTCTTATGAGAGTTTCCAACTCCTTTATCAAGCCTTCAGGGAGCTTGAAATAGCTCATAGTATAGGTAGGAATCGCTTGAATGACTGCTTTGATCAACACCTCTCTACCTTCTTGTGAGAGAAGCTTCTCCTTCCATCCCTATCATTTCCTCCACACTCTTTCTTTATTATAGACAAAGCTTTGCTTTTTGGCACGCCCCACCAATGCTGGCAAGCCCAGATATTTTTCATACTGGCAAATAGCTGGCACTCCTAGAAGTTGTTGAATTCGGGTTTGCATGTAATGTTAAGTGTTGGCACTGAAGAAAATGTTTGTTTTCTCTCTATTTATTTTCTGCCCTAAACCTTTTTCGTAGACTGAGAGTAAATTGATGACCCTTTGACATTCCTCCACCGTAGCCCGACAAAAGAGTACACTGTCATTTGCAAAAAAATAAATGGGAGACCCGTGGGTCATTTCTACAAATAGATACTCCTCTAATGTCACAATTATTTTCAGCGTTTTTAATAAGTCCTCGCAAACCCATGGCACAAAGAAGAAACAAATAAGGTGATAAAGGGTAGCCCTGTTTAAGCCCCCTGCTTGGCTTGATGTGACCTACAGGTTGACCTTTAAGGGGCACATAATGGGAAACTGTACTCATACAAGACGTGATAAAGGAGACCAACTTTTCTAGGAAGCTCAAATGTTTTATTACCTTCACCCAAAATACTCATTCCACCTAGTCATAAGCCTTACTCATATCAAATTTTAGAGCCATAAAACCCAATTGGCCTTGTGTTTTTCTTTTAAGGTAACGCAAGGTCTCAAAAGCCACGAGTACGTTATCAGTAATAAGTCTACCAGAGAAAAAAGCACTTTGAGAATCATTTATCACATGGGATAAAATTTTTTTCAAACGGTTGACCACCACTTTAGCAATTAATTTGTATACCACATTACACAAGCTAATTGGTCTAAACTCTGATACACTTTTCGGGTTTTTTACCTTTGGAATAAGGGAGATGAAGGTAGAATTTAGGGATTCATGAACCATACCCAAGTTTAGTGCATTAAGGACAGTAGAAACCACATCCTCACCAACAATATGCTAATAAGTTTTGTAAAAAATGGGAGACGTACCATCGAGCCCGGGAGTAGTGAGTGGGGCCATCTGTTTGAGAGCAAGGAGCACTTCATCTGCCTGTTAGTCATGGCTTAAGGCAGCACTCATGTCCTCTGTGATCGCCAGTTGTAAGCCCATGAGAATTTCATCAAACTGACTTGGATTTGAGGTTGTGAACAAATCTTGGAAGTAAGATTCCACCACTCTGCCCGTTGCCTATTCCTCTTCAACCCAAACTCCGTCCCCATCTTCTAAGCCTAAAATTTGGTTGTGTTTATTTCTTTGGTTTGTTCTACAGTGAAAATAACTAGAGTTTTTATCACCTTCCTTCAATCAGGCAGTACGGGACCACTATTTCAACATGCATTCTTCCTTAGGATTTAAGTTCCTCTTTAATGCTTTCTCCCAAAAAAAAAAAAGTTCCTCTTTAATGAAAATAGATATATTTTAGATAAAATAAATACGTTAAATAAATAAAATTTCAATTATGAAATAGAAATATCAATAAGCTTGCTCTAACAAACGAATTTTTTTTATTAAAAAAACAATAATGTAAGGTTGAAATTTATCAACCATCTTGTTGGTTTTATTCCGTGCCAATTTGCTTGTAATTTAAGCATTTAGTAACCCTGTATTTAGGTGGGATTATTGTAAGGGTAGTGTGTGAGAAGATGTGAAGAAAAACTCAAGTATGTGCAAAGAAGCAGAGTTTCGCGGCTAGGACTCACGGGTGGCTCGCGGCTGCAAGTCGCCAACTTCAGGCATGTGAGATGCACACAGGGAAGCTGAAGGGTCGTGCCAGCTGTCGTAGTACTAGACAAAAGTCCCAGGCTGGCCAGGCCGTTACGTCGCGACTTGATTTCGAGACTTGGACAAGCCGCGAGACAAAGTCGCCAATTTACCCTGTTTGGCAAAAATTGTCTCTTCGTATTCTTTTCTCACCTCACTATATATAGACCCTTATACCCACTAAATTGAGAGAGTTTCCAGAGAGAATTTTGTAAGAGAAAACCCTAGAGAAAAATAAGATTGCCTCATCCCCAATCTTCATCTAAGAGACTCTACAAATTCCTCTACTCTCTTCCTCTCCATTGTCATACCATTGAGAGGTATTTTACCAAATCCTTATCTCACCACACCCACGTCTGTGAGAAGGTTCATTTGGTGCTAAGGGAAGCAGTTTGGAAGGAACCAATATACTTTGGTTGATGCTATGGTCTAGTAGCGGAATCCGGGAAACTAAAGAAGAAATAGGTTCGGCGTAACCTCGTTGAAGCAAGAAGTTTGGAGGGCTTAGGTACTTGGATAGATTAGGCCTGGAGGGCCTTCTGCTGTTTATGTATCCCAACTATATTGTTTAGTGGATTTTATCACCGCTTGGAGGGCGGCGGAGAGGTTTTATGCCGAGAACTTCGGTTTCCTCTTCGATAACACATCGTGTGTTGTCCATGTGTTTGCATCTTTCTTCCCTTTATCTTTGCCTTATATTTACTGCTGTGGATGTGTTTATATTTGACTTAGATTGTTTATCAATTCTGTTATAAGCTTACTATCTTGTTCCGCACATTAATTGTTTGATATAAAAGCTTGAATTGGTAATTTTGTAATTTGGGGTCTAAACGTTCAAGGGTGTTTTATACCCATATTGAACTTTCAAATAATAAAGTTACAGGTTTTACTAAAAAAATTAGTTCTGTCCTTTCTTTTTATTAGTGATGAATGAGTAAGTCTATTTTAAATTTTTTTTTTAAATATATAGAATTTTAACTTTTACATGAAAAAGTATTTTATATCAAATAATATTACGTCATTCATATCAAAATCCAATAAACAAAAGAAATGTGTGTAAAAATAACTACTCACTAACACGTGTCTTTCATTTGTCAATGGAGTAGTTATATTTTACCATCATGTCTTATACTTATTGAATTTTGATATCGCTAACATGATATCATTCGATACCAAATATCTTCTCCTTATATCTCTATATATTAAGAGGATTTAAAAAATTAGTTATTATTATTTTGACTTCCAAAAATACTCATAATTTAATTAACTTATCATTATTCCTAAAACATAAAAATGAGGTTAAAACTGTAAATTGACAAAAATTAAAAACAAAAGACCTACCCATGTTTACCCCCTGTTTTATAAAACTTCCCACTACCCACGTCTACCCAACCAAAACTACCCCATGTTCATATAAAAAAAAACTACCCCGTGATCAAAAAAAGAAAAAGAAAAAAGGAACTACCCTAAGTTTCTATTAAAAATAAAAACTATCTTAAAAATAAAAAAATAAAAACTCGCATGAAGCGGGTATGATAAGGCTAGGATATCCTATATATATATATATATTTTGGTGACTATAATGATTATTTTTTTTTATCCTAAGTGAAAATACTGAACGCATTAACACACCACTAAAAAAAAAAATTTTGACGGTATTTCCTCTTAAAAAAAAAAAATTGACAGTAGGCAGAAAAGCACTAAACAACTCGAAGAATCATCGCACGTTATCATTATCTCTCTCCCTCTCTATATCTTTGACTCTGTGGCTTTTTTCGGTTATATATTTAGCACAACAAAAATACTTCTCTGCAACTAAATACCACCCATTTTTTACAAGTTCCGAATTCTAAAACTTTCAGGTTCAGCAACCATAAAGTAGTTTATTCCTTGTCAAACTTCAGTTTGAAGAATGACAATTCCGAGGTCTTCATCGAAGCTAGAAACCAAAGATTCCGAAGAAGCTGACAAGAAATCTGTGCCGTTGATCCTAGGATTACCAGACCACATCGTCGAGCTCTGTCTTCTTCGTGTTCCATACCCAGAACAACCTTTGGTACGTTCAGTTTCTTCCTCATGGAAAAGGGTCATCACCGACCCAAATTTTCTTGTCACCAAAAATGCTCTCTCACTCTCTTTGCCTTACGTATTCGTTTCTGCATTTCACAAATCAACGGCCAGGATTCAGTGGCAAGCTCTTGACCCCAGGTCCGGCCGTTGGTTTGTCTTGCCTCCGATGCCAGAGTGCCCTCCGGGCTTTGTGTGTGTCTCACTGCCACGTCAGGGGAAGCTCTTTGTTTTGGGTGGGGTGGGATCAGATACGGAGAGTTCCACACAGAGCACGATCATGTACCGTTCATCAACCAATCAATGGTCGGTTTTGTCTCCCATGCTGACCCCACGATCGTGTTTCGCAGCCGGGAGTGTTAATGGGAAGATCATAACCGTTGGCGGAGG
This sequence comes from Quercus ilex subsp. ballota, assembly GCA_032727855.1. Taxonomy (NCBI): domain Eukaryota; kingdom Viridiplantae; phylum Streptophyta; class Magnoliopsida; order Fagales; family Fagaceae; genus Quercus; species Quercus ilex. Next base: position 24,612,629 of record CM064919.1, read on the forward strand.
TGGGACCAGCTCAACTAGGGCGATCACAGCCGTTGAGTCTTATGACCCAGAAGGTGACAGGTGGACTCCGGTAGCTAATATGGACACGTGCTTGAAAAGGTACGATTCTGCTGTGGTCGGTAACAAGATGTACGTTACGGAAGGGTGGACGTGGCCGGTTAGATTTTCGCCGAGAGGTGGGGTGTACGACCCTGTTTGTGACACGTGGCGAGACTCAAGTCAAGCGATGAGGGAGGGGTGGACAGGACTGAGTGTTGTTTTGGGTGATAGGCTGTTTGTGATATCAGAGTATGGGGATTGTCCATTGAAGGTGTACGATCCTGATTGTGACACGTGGCGGTACGTGGGTGGGCAAAAGTTCCCAAGTGGGGAAATGAATAAGCCCTTGGCTGTGAATGGTGTGGATGGGAAAATTTACGTGGTGTCATTTGGATTAAAGGTCGCTATAGGGAAAGTGGGTGAAGTTGGAAATGGAGATTTCAAGGTAGAGTGGGAAATAGTGAATGGTCCTGAGGCTTTTCGTGACTTCTCTGCTTTGAATTGCCAGGTGCTTTATGGATAATAAGAATTCAAAAAGTACAATTTTCACCATTTTTATCAGGTGAGTCGTGAGTAATGGAAAAAAAATTAGTGGATTTATAATTTTTTCACTCACAATTCAGCCCATGAACTAATTGTTCAAAGTTGTAGATATTGTTGTGGTACGGGTCTTACTCAAAATATTGGATTCATTGCCATTCTGATAAGGCCGACAGAGTAGGATTCAATTGTTTTTGGCCTGAAAAATTCTTGTGCCACACCAAAAATTCTTGGTGGCCAATGTTGTGTCTCTTGGTGTGGCACAAGAAATTACGCTTTTGGCCTAGGTTATTGTATATGATTCTACATTCTGTGTGTTGCATTAAAAAAAAAAGGATTCTACTTTCTTTTGAAGCTTTGTTGATGTTGGGAATTTGTTATATTGATAGTTTATTATATTGCTTATTTTATATTATTAGTAGTTGTAGTGTTTTAATAGAATTCATATAGATAAGTGGAGACTCAATAATTGAGTTTTTAAAATATTTAAAAGCTAACTTTCATACAAATTGAAGTGGACAGAATTTGCATCTACAAACTATACTCTATAGGGCAAATATGATAATGATTGATGAAAGAAGTTGTCCTGACTGGGCCAAGGACTTATCTTTTAGGTTAGAAATTATATCACACTTCATAGGGTGGATCCCACTGTGAAGGGAAAGTCCAATGCAAACATTATTATTTATGCCCGAGCCTATAATTTAGAGAGAGAGAGAGAGAGAGAGAGAGAGCTATTCTTACAATATTTTCACATCATTTTTACAACAAATCATAAGTAGTAAGTTGTTATTAGTTCAAATTTGAATTCACAACTTAAATTACATTTTTGCTTATCTATAATTACCAATAACACCCTATCACTTGGGATTTGTTATGAAAGTGTTATAAAAAAATTGTGGACATGACTTTTCTCTTACTTTCGGTCCGATAAATGCTACTCCACTACTTAAGAGCATTCACATCCCGTATCTAAAAAAAAAAAAAATTCTATTTTACTATCTCAAAATTTATTTTATCATTTATACCGTACCATTTTACAATACACTTAACATCTCAAACTCTATTTTTTTTCCCAGTTTATTTAAATATTCTTTTTTTACTATTTTTCTCTCTTTTTTCCTTTTCCTTTCTTTCTCCCTCTACCTCTAGCATCGGCCACAATAGATAAAAAAAAAAAAAAAAAAACAATGCCACCCACCAACACACTGTCACCCCTCATATCCCAGCACCACCCACCGAACCATCAAACCAAAACCAAAATCACATTTAAAAAAAAAAAAAAAAAAAAAACCCATCAAACCATCAATTCAAACCAAACCAAAACCCCACATATCCCAGCAAACCCATTAAAAAAAAATCACCCTCAGAGCCACCATCGGAGCTACCGACGATCAACCCACCGATCCATCGGAGCCACCATCAGTGTGTTTACTAATCCACCCACCGATCAACAGATCCACCGATTCAAACCCATCGATCAACCGATCCAAACCCACGCCGCCGTGATCTTTAATCTCCACCAATCCACGCCGATCCAAAATCCAAAATCCAAAACCCAGCTCCGATGCAAGCTTTGAACAAGAGAGAGAGATGTGAGAGAGGAGTGAGGAGGGCGGAGCTGTGAGAGACAAGGAAGTGAGAGTCAAAATGAGAGAAAACAAAAGGAAAATCAATAAAATATAATATTTTTGTTTACAATTGTGCTACAGTGCAATCATACATTTAGGATGACACTGTAGCATAATTGCAAATTTTTTTGCAATTATAAGATTTTTGCAAGACTGGGTAATGCTCTATTTTTATGTCTTGAAGCTAAAATATACAAAAATATGGCATATAGAATACTGGATGTGAATGCTCTTATATAAAGATGGGATGAAAAGGGTAGACTCCATTTGGTCAGTTGGAATAAGATTGTTAAGCCCAAGAAAAGTGGCGTTTGGGCCTTCATGCTTCAAGAGCTAAAAAGTAAAAACATAGTCTTGCTAGCTATATTGAACTTGAGATGGGCTCAAGAAAAAGCTGCCTATGGGCTGTGTCATCGTTGTTAAGTATGGTATATACCCAAAGTTAGAATGAACTCGGCCTACCTAAATGGGCGAGTCCAAATATTCTACCCCACTATTTCTCCTTTACTATATATTTCACAAATAAAAATATATTATATGTTTATCTATTTTATTAAATGCTAAATTTATGTGTTCTATTATTTCAATTACCTAAGTATGATAGGTTATTTATTTATTTATTTTAGGACATTAAAATAATAAAAAACATAAATTTAGCGTTTAATAAAATAGATGGACACCCTAAAAGAAAAATAAATTAGATGAACATGTGACATACTTTTATTTATGGAGTATATAATGGAGTAGAAAGAGTGAGACAAAAGATTTGGACTCTAAATGGGCTCCCCTGTTCTTGTAATTGGATTTGGATTTTGGACCATGTTTGTTAGAAAACCAGGAGGTGCTAATAGAGATATTGGCTTATTTGTAAAATTGTTTATTAAAAATTGACTAGAGCATATATTAGACCCTTAAAAAAACTTAACTTAGTGTGAATTTGGGGTAGTTTAGAACCTCAAAAGAAGGATCCAGAAACGCGCTTCCAGATAGGCAATCTGAGTCCCAGACCCAGCTAAATTGTTCTGGACTCCCAAAAACCCCAAACTTTAAACATATCTACAACACCAGCATATACTCTCGCGCGACAACAACAACATAAAAAAATTCGATACTCCAGTCCAAACAGCAATCAACCTAGTCTTTACGCTAAACTTCAATTTTTTTTTTCTGAATTCTCTCAGCCAAAAGAAATCAAAATACAGAAAGAAAGATGTGTTTTGTGTTTGTGTGCGATCAAGATGAGAGGGTTTTGGCTAGGCAACCAGCACCAGGGGCGTGTCCATACTGTGGAGGAATTATACAAGCCATGGATGTTGAGACCCAGTGGAGGTTCTGTTTTCTACCTCTCTATTTCAGAACCAAGCGCAAGTTTTCTTGCACCGTTTGTGCCAGACATTTAGTGGTGGTTCAGTAACATACAGATATCACTTTTTTTTTTTTTTTTTTTTCCCTTTAAATCTCCCTCGATGTAGAGAGATCTATGATATGTACTTGTTTATAATACTATAGTCTTTTTAGCTTTTTTTTTTTTTTCGCTAGTGATCCAGATGTAAATTAAGGGTGACTTTTAATTTAGTATTAGTTTTACACGATTTTGTTTTGATGATTCTGTTGTGCCCATAGACTAACGTTGAAATATTGGTTCAGATTTGAGCATGGTTTTTAAAAACCGGTCCGGTGAAAGATCCGAATAACGAGGTAATTACCGGTTTTATAGTCGGATACCAGAATCGAATTGGTAATGTTATTAATAATTTAATTAAAATATTAAAATAATTTTTGTTTAAAAATTGAATTTTAATAACTTATATTAAGAAAATATAAAAATTAAAAAAAAGTGTTTTTTTTTTCCATTCCACGTGCTTTTCTTGTTAGTATTTAAGTTTTATCTTTTAGTTTATATAAATATAATAAGGGTATAATAAGAATATCAGTAAATTAATGACTTTTATTTTTAAAAACATGACAATATTTTAAGATATCTTAAAATAAAATAAAAGATAAAAAAAGTGGGACGGAAAGAGTAATATAATTTTAACTATTTATATAACCAAGATAATTAAAAAAAAAAAACCCAAAGTCAGATGACTAGACAAGTCACTATTTAAAAGAGTGTAATTGTCTCACATTGCTCAAGAGAGTGTGTTTTGTGTAGTATAACTTGCCTTACCCTCCCTCAAAAGTTACAATGGCTTTTGAGTGGAGTTGTGGTGTGCCTTTGTGTTAGAATCCCTTTTCCTCTCCTCTGTGTGTGTGTGTGTTTGTTTCTCAAAAAAAAAAAAAGAATGGGTAATTGTTACACATTGCTTAAGAGAGTGTGTTGTGTGTAATATAATTTGCTCTACCCTCCCTTAAAAGTTACTATGACTTTTGAGTGGAGTTGTGGTGTGCCTTTGTGTTAGAACCCCTTTCCCTCTCCCCTTTGTGTGTGTGTGTGTTTGTTTCTCAAAAAAAGAAGAAAAAAAAGTCACTGACTTATGAGTTATGACTCTAACAATCCACTTTCCCATACCACCGTGCTTTTCTTGTTAGTATTTAAGTTTTACCTTTTAGTTTATATAAATATAATAGGGGTATAATAGGAATATCAGTAAATTAATGACTTTTATTTTTATAAACAGGACAATATTTTGAGACATCTCAAAATAAAATAGAGGACAAAAAAAGTGAGACGGAAGAAGTAATATAACTTTAACTATTTATTTAACCAAGAAATTTAAAAAAAAAAAAACCCAAAGTCAGATGACTAGACAAGTCACTGACTTATGAGTTATGATTCTAACAATCTACTTTCCCACTCCGCCACTCTTAGCCACACATTTAATCTTTTTTTTATTTTTTATTTATATATATATATATATATTTTTTAATACATCTCGTAAATCTAGCACTCCACTCCGGCACTCCCCCACTTTACTTACCATCAAAGACTTTTATTTTCCAGTCTTTTGGCCTCCACAAAATCCTTATCTTCCTCTCTATCTCAGGAAGTTAGATCCATTATTTATCTCTGCAATGCCATCATCAGTTCCTCTCTCATTTCTCTCTTTCTCATTGAAGATCTGTAGATACCACTCCAAAATGCTAATTTCAACGACAAGCATGAATATTCAGTCATTTTCTCTCTCTCAAGCATAGCCAATCTTAAGAAAAAAAAACTTTATTGCAACAATCTGTCCTCACCATCAACAGATCTGAGAAAAAAGAAGATTTTTACTGCAAAAAAAGCTCATTGCAGATCTCTTTTAGCAATTTTACAAAACCGGTTCAACCATACCGATTTTCGGTTTTACAGTTGAACCGGACGGTTTTTAACTATTTCCATTTTTTGCTCTTTTTCTGTTATTTATTATAATAGAACCGGATTAATGACCGGTTCACGGTTGAACTGGTATGACCCGCCGGTCCGATCCGGTTTTTAAAACTATGGATTTGAGAGCTACCTTTACTCTTCAGGGGTTGTAAAAATCACCGATTGCTATTTTCCTAATCAACACCCCAAAAATCAAGTTTATTTTTTAGCAACCGCGAATAGTGAGTTCTTAAATATACTGTAAACATTAAAAAATATATATATTAGATGAAAATATATTAGTGGAGAGAGACAAAGAGGAAGAGAGGAAAGTGAGATGAAAGAGGAGAGAAACAAAAATTTTTAAATTATTTTTTGTTGAGAAACAAATTTTTATTTTTATTTTTTTATTGCAGAGTTTATATTATTTTAATAGATTATATGTAAAAATAAGAATGAGTGTCTTGTTAAATAAGTTGGTAAAATAGTGTTTTGAGAATGTAAAATAATCAATGCTCTAAATTGTAAATATCAAATTAATCTCTCTAGTTCATAATGTTGTGCCAACAACTCAATTTGGGTTCAAAGCCCAAAGTTTTTTATTATGAAGCTTGTTTGGCCTTAAAAAAAAAAACTGAATTTTGGGTTCAACTTTTTAGAAGATGTAATGTATACTTCATTCTCTATGTTTTGTTTTGTTCTTAAGGAAGACTCGGGAATGAATTTAATCAATGATACATCATGCATAGGTCAAATATTTGGGAAGAGGTCTTGGGAATAAAATGAGGCTTTTGGGATTGGACCAAGTTGATTGACTATGGATCAGGGTCAAGGCCTTAGAAATGGGCTACTGGGCGTATTTGTTGCGGTTATGTAAGTGCATTGGCAACCTTTGCAGCCAATTTTAGATTATTAAACCCTTATTATAAGCAAGGACATGTTCCTCGAGGCATTTTTGAATGAATGAGCCTTTATTTCAATTTGTTTTTCAAATAGAATTTGTTATTGCTTTCATTTGATCCAAGTCCGGAGTCCCATCTGCGATCCACTTCTGAGGACCTTGGTCAATGGTAGCAACTCCTTGTGTTTTTCTCGACTATACAGAGATCTAAATTCAAATTACTTGGAATATCTATTATATGATAAAGCCACTCTCTATTCAGAATTTGCACATATTTACAGCTACCACTTCTCCAGAAGATTTTGGAGGAGAAGTGGAGAACAACCTTGTGTGTGTCCTTAATTTGGGCCTTCAAGGTTTATAAAATAGCCCATTAATTTAGGCTATGGGACAGCTTCATAGAAAGAAAAAAATTATTAAAATAAGTTGTGGGCCAGTTTAATATATATATATTTTTTTTGGTCATGTTTTTTTTGACTGAAAATGTAGAATTTGTATTAAAATAATGAAATAAAAAGTAAAGTAAGGGTCTTGATGTGCTCCAGGGCTGTACATACTAGCTTGAGGATTCACATCCAGTGCAATTGCTAGGGTATTGCACGGTGTGCAATTCACCCATTTCCTTCACAAGTTTTTTTACTTTTTTACTTTTTAACTTTTACTTTTTTACTTTGTTTTTAATATATTTTATTCAATAGTTGAGATTGAAAGTTGCTTTCCAACTTTCAATCCCAACCATTCACTTGGTATTGCATCAGGTGCAATACCCTAGGTATTGCACCTGATGTGAATCCCTAGCTTGACACCTAGTACAAAGAAAGAAACAAGAAACATCATTACACCCATCCCTTCAACAGCTAATGTGACCGTTGGTTTGCCACTAACTCTTGATATTCATGCAGAATGGACGTAGCCTCGCGAAGGATAACTTCAGGTCTAGGCTGGAAGTCCTCAAAACAAAACTTGTTACATGCCCTCCATATTGCCCATGCAATCATCATCCATCGCTCCATCTCGTCTTTTGATAGCCTCTCCAACATGATTCGCGTCAAAAGGAAAAAATCTGTTGCATGGGCATTGCTTTTCTGAATCTTACCACTGAACAGTCCCCACAAATTATAAGCCAAGGGGCATTCCCAAAGAGCATGGCATAAGGTTTCTCTATGTTGGTGGCACACCACACAGAGAGGCTTTACTTGCAACTTTTTTCTGTGTAAGTTGTCGTGGGATGGCAAGATATTAGAACAAGCCCTCCATAGGAAATTCCTTACCTTTAGAGGAGTATTGAGCACCCACACTGATTTCCAGACCCATCCATTCACGCTAGCCAAAGAATGGTCCCCACACGGAGGGATGACCAGCCTCTGCACCACCCCATACGATGTTTTGACTATAAATCTCGAGGCCTTGTTCTCCTTCCAGATGAGTACATTATTGCCATGCAGGTTATTTAAAGGTATTCGTAGAATGTCATCACATGTATGTCTTTCAAACCAATAGGCTAGTTTTGCTCTGTCCCACTGACCTGTAGCTACATCCACCAACTCCCTCACCTTTGTCAAATATGTGAAAAAATTTAATGCTGAAAACCTCTCCAAACGAAGTGGAATGCTTCTCTAATCACCTAATCCCCGGCAACGGCGCCAAAAACTTGTTGTGACCTAAATAATGTTCTCAAGTGCAGGATTATCGCGAAGTAATAACTCGGTAAATTCGAGGTCGAATCCACAAGGAAAAGGGAGTTGATTAGCAAACCACAAGAGAATAAAACTAAAATAATAAAATTTAATTAAAGAGATATTTGATGGTTTAGTAAAGTTAATTTAAATTGAGAGAAAATAACAATATATTAAGGCGCTAAGGTTTAGGGATTCACACACAACTCATCTATTGGTAGTCTTAACAATATTTATTTTATAACTTAACTAAAATTCATACGAACGGTGATCTTAGTCAGATGATTTTGTTAGGGACATATTTGATGTAATTGGCTAATCTTTTGACAAAATGTACTTTACTTGTAATTTGATAGATCTAAGATAGGTTTAGTATTTCAAGAAACAAGTGTTCATGTTTAGTATTGAAGTCATACAAATCTGACCAAGAAACAAGTGAAGAATGTGCTACTCATTAAAGCTCGACAGAATCATTTCTATCGAGAATTACTGCTAAAACTCGACAGAAGCTCGACAGAAGCTCGACACAAGCTGTATCTATCGAGAATTACGAAATTAGAAATTCTAGATCTGATTACACGCATATCCTTGAGTATTTGTGTTGGGTATCTTTTCTCACAACCCTAAACATATATAAGGATTATTTTAAGAGCAGTCACAAGTGATGCAAGGTGTTGCAAAAGAATAATCATGCATATTGTGACCGGAAGTAGAATTTGCTCTAGATCATCATATTCTCTGTAGAAGCTATTGCATCTTTACGCCAAGAATTTTGTGACCAAGGAGCTTCCTAATCTTCATCGTTGATGAACTGAAGAACTTTACAGCCAACAATCATTCTCAAGTTGGTGTGTTAGTCACGTATTGGGATCCGTGTATCATTAGTTAGTCACGTACTGAGAGTCGTGCATTGAATGGAGAGATTGCCGCTACAATACAAGTCCAATTGGGTATTGGGGTAAGGGTTCAGGTTCAACTAAAAGTTGGTATTAGATACTGGGATTCCTTTTACTTGCAACCGCTTGTTTTTTATAATAGTGGATTTTCGTGAGTGGTGACCTTAAATTCACCTAGTGGGGTTTTGTCTTGGTGGTTTTCCCCATTCGTAAACAAATGACCTTTGTCAAATTTAATTTCCACTGCATTAAGTTATTTGGTGATTTATTTGTACTACCACGTTATTGGATGTTAAATTGACTTAATTAATTCACTTGGGTAATTAATTAATTGATTTGCCAAATGGGTCAATACATTTTTGGATTACTAGATTTAACAATAAAAACTCAAAAATTAATTGTCTAAGCTAGTTTTATGAAATTGATTGATTTAAGGCAAAACAAAACTAGTGAATTAGTTCGTAGGGAATACTAAGCATTTAACGTGCCCGGAGTCTATGATAAATCAAAGAATTATACAGAACTAAACACTTTTCTAGATCAGTAAATCAATCAAAAACATAATAATATAAGCATTAAAACCATAAAATAATTATTAAGAACATACCAATAAACGGTTGGGTTTCACCCTTTACCTTAGCAAGGCTTCTAGCAAGCCATAATACAAATAAAACTCTAAAAGCTATAAAGAAATTTTAAGAAAATCTAAATTATGTTCTACAGAAGCTCCCCTGAATTTTTTCCTAAAGAGCCTTTAAGTAGGTCAATGAATCCTATTACAAGTTGAATTCCCATTTGGAGAAAATCCCAGGTTTTTAGGCTTCACCTAACCGACATTTTCGGCCCATTTAACTTCAGAATTAGGACTTTGGGTAAACTACAAAGTTGTAGCCCTTTAAGTTATCTCTCTAGCCCAACTTGAATCATCTCGATTGAACATCTGAGCCGAAAGCTATGCTCCAAATACTCACTAGTGCGCAGGCTGGAATCCTAATTCGAATTGGACTTGGATTTGGTGCAAATTTCCTTTAATTCCTTGCTCCAATTGGACTTGAATTTAATTGGGTTGGCCTTCTTTGACTTCATCATGGCCCTTGTAAAAGTAAAGTCCATTAACTTTCTTCTTTGCACAAATCCACTTATTTAATTTCATTATCTTACAAAAGACAAATTCACGCATTAAAATTCAATTAAGCACAAAATTGATTATTCAGAATTATTCCAAAACCAACTATAAAATGCATGAATTAACTCAAACTAAGTATAATAATGCTTTCTAATAATGATATAAATATGCAAAATTAAGCTATTATCACACTCCCTGATGTGCATGAAATATATACAATAAAGTACTCACATATCTACATATTTAGCCTTACTTCTATGTTATTTTGTGACTTATAATATAATATCTTTGTGTTGCAGATAACAAGGGCTTTACATGCAAAGTGGGGCTAGGCCAATTGAATCAAGCCAACTTACATCCAGCCAGGCATGAATTCAAGAGAAGATTAACCCAATTAAATTTAAGTCCAATTGGAGTAAGGAATCAAAGGAAATTTGCACCAAATCCAAGTCCAATTCGGAGGATTCCAGCCTACACATCAGTTAGTATTTTCGGCATAACTTTTGGCTCAGATGTCCAATTGAGATGATTCAAGTTGGGCTGGAAAGTTAACTTAAAGGGCTACAACTTTGTAGTTTACCAGAAGCCCGAATTCTGAAGTTAAGTGGGCCTAAATAGTCGGTTAAGTGAAGCCTAAAAATCTGGGATTTTCTCCAAACGGGAATTCAACTTGTATTAGGATTCCTTGACCTATTTAAAGGCTTTTTAGGGCAAAATTCAGGGGGCGGAGGATAGTGCTAGGGCTGAGGGCTGAATGTATAGAGAGCACGGCTACTTCTTTGGTTTTCTTCCATGACAGTTAGTTTTATTTTATTTGTTTAGTTTAATGTTTAGTATTTTATTTTTGTGTTTTCTTTCAATTATTATGAATAGCTAAATTTATAATTAGGGTTGAGGATGAAACCTTGTTAAGGATTATCAGTAATATTTATATGATTTGATTTTTCCCATAATAGTTGTTCTTTAATGATTTAAATTGTTCTTGCTTCATATCAATTGACTAAGATGGGATTCTAGATATGAGTTCAATCATGTTTTTCTCATGATTTAGGATTTGTCTTAATTAATTGAATGCTTGGTTTATTAATTCTTGATTATAAAATTGGATATCGCTTGTGATTTGTTTGTCAATGGATACAATTTATGATTTGATTTTTAGAATTGGATATATCTTGTGATTTGTTTGGCTATGGATACAATTGATGATTTGATTTTATACTTAAGAAGCGAAGAAGAACATGATTTTGATTTTTTAAAATAAGGATTTTAATGAGGATATTTTTAATGATAGCAAGATTGATTTCTAGATTATCATGTCGTGAGTTGGGAAAAATTAATGATCATAAATATATGCTGATATGACTTACAAGGCGGATTCCAAAACCTTAATTTTTTTCTCTCGATTGTTTACATCTTTTTATTGCTTTATATCTTTTGCTTGGTTTAACTATTTGCTTAATTTTATTATTTGCTTAGTTTATTTAATTTCAAAACAACCAATTTTATTAAACTAGATTAGGATTAATTTGGTTAAGATTTGATTTAATTTTCCTATGTTCATTCAAGTCCTTGTGGGTTCGACCTCGTTCTTGTCAAACTATACTTCGGTACGGTTCGTACACTTGCGAGTACTTTAAAATTTCACAACACTCCCCAACCAGCTCATTGCTAGTCCTTAGAAATTTAAGCAATTCGAGACAAAGACACAAAATAACAAAAAATTATTACTTTAGTAGAAATAGTCAATCAAAGGTCAAAACACTGACAACCACCAAAGATATTTCACATGCCATCAATACTTAGCGTGTGAATAGTTTAGCCAACACTAACACAACCTTAGTCTTAAGATAGAACATGTCTTGAATTTCTATCCAAAGTTATGCTTCAACTCAAATCTCATAGTTGTTAACACTCAACAAATAAAATAACTCCGAAAATGGTGTAAAATTCTTAAACATATGTGAGCAGAATAATGTAGAACAAAGACTAATATCTCACATATAAATAAGATGAAGAAAGGTGAGGCAAAATAAAAGACATTTATAGTCTCATGAAAGGATGCCAAACACTAAGAATATTACACCACACACATTGATTAGTCATGTCAAGATCCAAACCATACGTCTCTTAAGATCAAATAGGACTTTCATGGGGATGTAATGTAGGGTAAAGAGGAGGAATTTATAACAAAGGGTATAGGTAAAAATAAAAAAGTGTTCCCAAGAATAATTAGAGAGACAATTTCTTTTGAGTATATGACAATTGATTTATCCTCTCAAGTTTCTTGAATATTGCACTTTCACTTTTTTTTTCTTCAAAATTTCATCAACAAATTCATTTTCAATTTCTTCCTCTTTCACATTCCCTTTTTTTTTGCACCATTTTTCCTTTTTTGTTTATGACTCTTATATATATATATATATATATTTTTTTTTTTTTTTGAGTGATTCTTCCTTTTCTTCCAACTATTTCACCACAAATTTACCGCAATAAGACAATTTGATTGCATTCATTCTTGGAACACTTTAGTAAAGGGCTTGAGAAAGAATGACTAAAATAATAGGCTTAACTAGGTGATTAGCGGTAATGTATCAAGAAAGAAAATAATAACGGCTCAAAATTAACAAAGATGGCCTAAAATCATCTCTTAAGGATTGGGATAGTTCTTCAAAATCTATGACTTTAATATATTCAAGTGTGGCATAAAATTGATGAATTCTTAGCATTCGACCGAATCAAAGAATAATGAGACTAAGCAACAACAAAATTATGTGTTTCCAAATGAAAAATGAGATCAAAAGAAAATAACCCTCTAAAAAAATGAATGGCTCAAGAACTCACTTGGGTTATAGTCTCTACATTTTATTTTCAAGATTTTCAAAGTCATCTCTATCTCTCAACCAAGAAACATGTTCATGCGGCTAAAGTGCATGTGCATAATGGTTGATCATGAAAAACAATGGAATTCTTTAGATAGAAGTAGCATAAAGAACTTTGATTTAAAACTCTTGCTAAAGCAACACTTTTTTTTTTTTGTTGAAAATTGGACTAAAAAAAAAAAAAAAAAATCACTAAAAACAACCCAATTTTTTTTTTTTTAACATAAAATAAAACGAAATGCAAATCATCTCAAGTTCCTCCCCCCAACCTAAAACTTACATTGTCCTCAATGATAACAAGGAAAAACAATAAAGAGTATAGATTACAAAGAGTACCTTGAAGAGATGAACATAAATGAATAATAATAATAAAAAAACTTTAAAACCTGCAAAAGGGTTTAGAAAACAAAATAACAAAAATAATAAAAAGAAAAAGAAAATCTAAAATACGACACAAACACTAATGCTAATTGTTTGGCAAGTCTTGATAAATGGGATCCTCCAAATTAACGGATTCCTCCTTTTGTGAAAAATTCTCAAGAAATGGCTTAAGATGTTGTCCATTCACCTTAAATATGTTACCATTCTTAGGATTTTCAATTTCTATGGCACCATGGGGGAAAACATTTTTAACAATGAAAGGTCCAGTCCATCTAGATCTCAATTTTCCGGGGAACAAATGTAACCTAGAATTATACAAAAGAAATTTTTTGAGATGGTTCAAAAGATTTCCTTAAAATTTGTTTGTCATGAAAATCCTACATTCTTTCTTTAGAAATCCTAGAATTCTCATATGCATCACACCGAATTTCCTCTAACTCATTCAGTTGTAATTTTCTCAATGAACTAGCCTTGCCTAAGTTAAAGTTAAACATCTTTATTGCCCAATATGATTTATGTTCCAATTCCACAGGCAAGTGACAAGCTTTACCATAAACAAGTCTATAGGGAAGCATACCAAGAATATTTTTATAGGCAGTGTGGTACACCCAAAGTGCATCATTCAACCTCAAAGACCAATCTTTACGATTTGGGTTAACTGTCTTTTCCAAAATTTGTTTAATCTCCCTATTGGCAAGCTCAACTTCTCCACTTGTTTGTGGGTGATATGGGGTGGCAACCTTGTCTGTTATGCAATATTTTCTCATTAATGCCTTAAAAGGTCGGTTACAAAAATGCAAGCCCCCATCACTAATAATTGCCCTAGGTATGCCAAACCTTGAAAAAACATTTTCCTTTAAGAATTTCAAAACATTTTTGTGATCATTCTTTTTGCAAGGAATAGCTTCAACCCATTTTGAAACATAATCTACAGCCACTAGAATGTAAAGATATCCAAAAGAAGGAGGGAATGGACCCATGAAATCTATGCCCCAACAATCAAAAATTTCAACAACTAAAATTGGGTTGAAATGCATCATATTTCTACAAGTTATTCCTCCCAAATTTTGACAAGACTCACAAGATTTGCAAAAATGATGAGTGTCTTTTGACATATTAGGCCAATAAAAACCATATTGCAAAATCTTTGCAATGGTTTTCCTTGAAGAAAAATGGCCTCCACAAGCTTCATTATGACAAAAGGAGATGACACTAAATATTTCATTATCAGGAACACATCTCCTAATGATTTGATTTTGATAGTACTTAAATAAATAAGGATCATCATAGAAAAAGTTGCGTACCTCAACCATGAAGCGTTTCTTATCTTGAGCACTCCAGTGAGATGGTGTTTGGCCTGTGACAAGAAAATTGACAATATCAGCATACCAAGACAAAGTAGAGATGGAAAACAATTTTTCATTAGGGAATGAATCCTTAATGGGCAATGCATCCATGGATTCATTAAAAGTGAGGCGCGACAGATGGTCTGCCACCACATTTTCTACTCACTTTTTATCTTTGATGGTAATATTAAATTCTTGTAGTAGAAGAATCCATCCAATCAACCTTGGCTTTGCATCCTTCTTTGAAAGAAGATATTTTAAAGCTGCATGGTCAGTGAAAACAACAACAAGAGAGCCAAGCATATATGAACAGAATTTATCTAAGGCAAATACCACAACAAGTAACTCTTTTTCAGTTGTAGAATAATTCATTTAAGCTTCATTCAAAGTCTGACTTGCATAATAAATTACATGAGATTTTTTATCCTTTCTTTGCCCTAAAATAGCTCCAATCGCACAATCACTTGCATCACACATAATTTCAAAAGATAGAGTCTAATTTGGTGGTTGCATGATAGGTGCAGTGTTAAGCATGCCTTTTAGCTTATCAAAAGCTTCTTGGCAAGCTTAGGAGTGTCATTTGTTAGGAGGTTACACATAGGTCTAGATATGAAACTAAAGTCTTTTATGAACCTCCTACAAAATCCATCATGTCCTAGGAATGATCTCACATCTTTAATAGTCTTATCCACCTCTGAGCCTTTTGAAGAAACATTGTGGCCTAATACAATCCCTTTTGTGACCATGAAATGACACTTTTCCCAATTTAATAGTAAATTCTTTTCTTCACACCTAGTTAAGACTTTTTGCAAATTAGAAAGGTATTCATCAAAAGAGTCACCAAACATAGAAAAATCATCCATGAAAACCTCTAAATAATGCTCTACCATGTCACTAAAAATACTTAGCATGCATCTTTGAAAAGTGGCAGGTGCGTTACATAAACCAAATGGCATCTTCCTAAATGCAAAAGTACCAAAAGGACAAGTAAATGTGGTTTTCTCTTGATCTTCAAGTGCAATTTCAATTTGATAGTACCCAGAATACCCATCTAAAAAGCAATAGTACTTATGACCCGCTACTCTCTATAAAACTTGATCTAAGAAAGGTAAAGGGAAGTGATCTTTCCTAGTGACTACATTCAATTTTCTATAATCAATACATATGCGCCAACTTGTGGTGACACTAGTTGGAATTAACTCATTATTCTCTTTTTTTACCATAGTTATTCTAGATTTCTTAGGCACTACTGGAGTAGGACTTACCCATTTACTATCTACAGTGGGGTATATGATACCCACATCTAACAATTTGGGCACTTCAGTCCTAACTACCTCATTGTAGGGTTCAATCTACGTTGCATCTCCCTAGATGGTTTAGTATTATCCTCTAAATAAATCTTGTGAGTACAAACCAATGGGCTAATTCCTTTAATGTCAGCTATGTTCCATCCTATGGCACTCTTATGTTTTCTCAAAACATTTAATAACTTACCTTCTTGCAAAGAGTCAAGTTTAGAAGATATTACCATAGGAAAAGTCTCATCGGTTCCTAGAAAAGCATACTTGAGCTCAATAGGCAAGGGCTTCAACTCCAATTTTGGTACTTGCTCACTAGATGGCAACAACTTTATCTCATGAGGTGGCAACTCCTCACATTTAAATTTCCAATTGCTCGCTTAATTCCTGTGCAGATTCCAAAAGATAGTGAATGTAGGCAATTTTAGAATTCTCATAAAAAATAAAATCACATGAATTGACTAGACAAGCTTCTAATGGATCTGAAAAATATGTTTTGTTGAATTGTTCTTGAACAAGTGTTTCAATTAAGTCAACTTCATGCACATCCTCTTCATCCCTAGGTTGCTTACAAGTATTAAAAATATTAAGCTCAAGGGTCATACTCCCAAAAGATAATTTTAAAACTCCACTTCTACAATGTATCAATGCATTAGAAGTTGCAAGAAATGGGCGTCCTAAAATCACAAATATTTGAGAATTAGCATTAGAAACATGATGCATGTCCAAAATAATAAAGTCAACAGGAAAATAAAATTTGTCCACTTGAACCAAAACATCCTCAACAACACCCTTTTGAACAATCATAGATCGATGGGTAAGTTGTAAAATAATGGAAGTGGGTTTTAACTCACCTAGACCTAATTGCTCATACATTGAATATGGAAAAAGATTCACACTTGCCCCAAGATCAAGCAAAGCTTTCTCTATTTTTGAATTACCAATCACACATGAAATAGTGGGACAACCTGGATCTTTAGACTTTGGAGGTCTATTGCTTTGAATAATTGCACAAACTTGTTTAGTCAAAAATGCCTTCTTATGTGCATTAAGCTTACGCTTAACAGTACACAAATCTTTCAAAAATTTAGCATAAGATGGAATTTACTTTATGGCATCCAAAAGAGGAATGTTCACTTTAACTTGCTTAAGCACTTCAAGGATTTCAAAATTTTGATTCATTTTTAGAGGTGGAATCAACCTTTGGGAAAAGGGAGCAGGGATAGGACACCTTTCAGTTTCATTAGATTTAGGCTCAAGGACCTCATCACTACTCTTTATTTTGGAAGATTCATCTTGTGTATTGCTTTTAGGAATATCTTTTTCAATGGTTTTTCCACTACGAAGAGTAGTTACAGATTTAGCTTGACTCATTTTATTTTCAAAGTAACTACAATCATCAACACAAAATTGACCTTGGGGGTTTGGTTGTGGTTGAGATGGAAACTTAACGTTTTCTATTGTGCTCATGGATGTGGTCAATTTAGTGAGAGTGCTCCTAATGTCATTTATGGCTTGTGAGTTCTGATTATTAATGGTGGATTGAGTTTGCATGAATTGTTGCAAAGTGTCCTCAAAACTCTTCTTTGGAGGGGGATTATAGGGAACAAACTTTGAAGAACCATGTGTAGGAGGTGCAACCACATTGTCATTCCTCCAACTAAAATTTGGGTGATTCCTCCACCCTAAATTGTATGTCTCTAAATAGGGAAAAGGGTAAGATTTTTTCATCATGTTCGTAGCATTTGCTTGATCATGCAACACCTCTTTAAAAGCTGGAATTGTGGGCATTCATTGGTAGGGTGTTCTATGGTCTCAAAAATTCTACAAACTTCATCAATTTTAGGCACAATATTGATTCCATTGACCTTCCTTAATTTTATGGCTTCAAGCTTACCACCTCCAGAGGGGTTGGTGGATGCTTTAGACCTATCTGAGGTATCAATGGTATCCCAAGATAGGTCATTCTCAGCTAATAGATCAAAATATTCAAAAGCCTCATTAGGATTTTTATTCAAAAACTCTCCACTGCACATCATCTTTACAAATTGGCGCATCTATGGAGTTAAACTTTCATAGAAAAAACTAATTATACGCCAAGTTTCATAGCCATGATGTGGACAAGCATTAAGCAAATCTTTAAATCTTTCCCAACATTGATAAAATTTCTCATTATCTTTTTGTGAAAAATTCATTATTTGTCTTTTAAGTGCATTAGTCCTATGAATTGGAAAAAATTTCTTTAAAAACTTAGTTTGCATCTCTTGCCAAGTACCAATTGACCTAGGTCTCAAAGAATTAAGCCAAGTTTTTGCCTTGTCTTTAAGAGAAAGAGGGAACAACTTCAACCTAATGGTCTCTTCATTACATGATTGGTCATGGAAGGTAGAACATACCTCCTCAAATTCCTTAAAGTGTAGGTAAGGATTTTCAGAATCTAAGCCATGAAATTTAGGAAGTAATGAAATCAGACTGGGCTTAAAATTAAAATTATTTGCATTAGTTGGAAAAATGATGCATGATGGTGCACTACTCATAATAGGTTGCAAATAATCCCTAAGAGTTCTAATGGGTTGATGAGCAAGGAAGTTTTCATTATTTAAATTATTCTCATCACCATGATTACTCTCTAAGTTCGCCATGATATCAAGTGTGTGAGAATGTGTGAAAGAATCAAATAAATTGCCAAACAAATTATTAGACTCAATTCTAACCAAGTGATTATCACTATCACGACACCAAACATGCATGCAATAGTAAAGCAAGAAAGAAAAAGAAAAAGAAAAAGAAAAAGAAATGAAAACAAATACCTTTAACAAAATAAAGAAGTAAAAATAAAAGAATAACTTTAAAGGAAAACTAAACTACTTAAAAAGAAAAGAGTTGGAGATATATTACCAAATATGTGAAGAAATTTAATGCCGAAAACCTCTCCAAACGAAGTGGAATGCTTCTCTAATCGCCTAATCCTCGGCAACGGTGCCAAAAACTTGCTGCGAGTTAAATGATGCTCCCAAGTGTAGGATTGTCACGAAGTAATAACTCGGTAAGTCCGAGGTCGAATCCACAGGGAAAAGGAAATTGATTAGCAAACCCAAGAGAATAAAACTAAAAATAATAAAGTTTAATTGAAGAGATTTTTGATGGTTTAGTAAAGTCAATTTAAATTGAGAGAAAATAACAATATATTAAGGTGCTAAGGTTTAGGGATCCACACACAACACATTTATTGGTAGTCTTAACAATATTTATTTTATAACTCAACCAAAATTCATACGAAGGATGATCTTAGTCGGATGATCGAACAATAAAAACTCCAGAATTAATTGTCTAAGGTAGTTTTATGAAATTAATTGATTTAAGGCAAAACAAAACTAGTGAATTAGTTTGCAGGGAATACTAAGCATTTAACATGCCCGGAGTCTACGATAAATCAAAGAATTATACAGAGATAAACACTTTTATAGATGAGTAAATCAATCAAAAACATAATAATATAAGCATAAAAACCATAAAATAATTGTTAAGAACATACCATTAAACGGTTGAGTTTCACCCCTTGCCTTAGCAAGGCTTATAGCAAACCATAACACAAATAAAAATCTAAAAACTGTAAAGAAACTTTAAGAAAACCAAAATTATGTTCTACGGAAGCTCCTCTGAATTTTGCCCTAAAAAGCCTGTAAATAGGTCAAGGAATCCTATTACAAGTTGAACTCCCATTTGGAGAAAATCCCAGGTTTTTAGGCTTCATTTAACCGACATTTTGGGCTTATTTAACTTCTGAATTCGGACTTTTGGTAAACTAAAAAGTTGTATCCCTTTAAGTTAGATTTCCATCCCAATTTGAATCATCTCAATTGAACATTTGAGACGAAAGTTATGCTCCGAATACTAACTGGTGCAAAGTTTGTAATCCTAATCCGAATTGGACTTGGATTTGGTGCAAATTTCCTTTAATTCCTTGCTCCAATTGGACTTGAATTCAATTGGGTTGGCCTTATATGACTTCATCATGACCCTTGTAAAAGTAAAATCCATTAGCTTTCTTCTTTGCAGAAATCCACTTATTTAATTTCATTATCCTACAAAAGACAAATTCACGCATTAAAATTCAATTAAGCACAAAATTGATTATTCAAAATTATTCCAAAACCAAATATAAAATGCATGAATTAACTCAAAATAAGTATGATAATGCTTTCTAATAATGATATAAATATGGAAAATTAAACTATTATCAATGGTGGTCGAGGCAACCACATGTGACGTGCTATATCCACTGAGTTACCACTTCCCACCTTCCACTTCGACCTGACTAGTATGACATCCCTAGCTTGTAATATGCTCCGCCACACATACGATGGATTGCTCCCTAGTTCGGCTTCCAAAAAAGAGCACTCAGGGAAGTATCTAGCCTTATACACTTTGAACAACAAGGAATTCTGCTGGTTGAGTAACCTCCATGCTTGTTTCGCTAGCATAGCCAAGTTGAAGGCATTAATTTTCCAGAAGCCCATTCCACCCTTTTTCTTAAGCTCACACAACCGTTCCCAGTTTATCCAATGTATCTTTGTCTCATTGCTCATCTGTCCCCACCAATACTTAGCAATGATAGAGTTGATGTCATTGCATGGGCCTTTTGGAAGCTTGAACAGGCTCATTGAGTATGTTGGTATTGCTTGCGCCACAGTTTTAATTAGAACCTCTTTCCCTGCTTTCGAAATTAGCTTTTATTTCTAACTAGTGACTCGTTTTGCTATTCTTTCTTGAAGGTCCTTAAACGTGTTGGCCTTATTTTTTCCTCCCACCATTGGCAACACCAAGTATTTCTTAAACTCCTTTACTATCTGGGCATTTAGCAACCTGTGAATGTCATCCTTCATCGTCTGATCCGTATTTGGGCTGAGAAATAAGGCCGTCTTTTGTTGGTTAATAGCCTGGCCCAAGGCTTTTTCATACATATTCAGCACATGGAGGAGGTTACTATATTCCGAATGGAGAGCTAGACAAAAGAACAGGCTATCATCGGCGAGGAGCAAGTTGGAGATATTGACCCCACCATGGCAAGACAGCACCCCATGAAGTTGTTGTGACTCAATTGCTTTCCGGATCAAGGCAAATAGGCCTTCAACACAAAATAAGAACAAGTACCGCAATAAAGGGTCGCCTTGTTTTATGCCGCGGGTTGGAGAGATAAAGCCTTGTGGATCCTCGTTAAGAAGCACAGTATAACTTGCTGACGAAAAACACCGTATAACCAAGTTTACCCACCTTTTTAGCATTATCTTCTATAGGAATTCACATTCCACTTGGTCGTAAGCTTTACAAATGTCAAGCTTCATAGCCATGTGACCTATTTTGCCTTGACTTCTGTTTCTCAATCGATGCAGCATCTCATACGCAACCGTCGTATTATTAGAGATGAGTCTATTTGGAACAAATGCACTTTGTGTATCAGAGATGATATCCGGGAGGATAGTTTTTACATGATTAGACAAAATTATTGAGACTATACGGCTCACCATATTGCTCAAAATGATAGGGCGGTAGTCTACCATATGTTGTAGATCCTTAATCTTTGGGATGAGTAGGATGTGGGTGAAATTCATCTTGTTAAGGATGTGGCCCAAGTTTAGGACTGAGAGCACTACTTTGGTGACATCCCCACCCACTATGTGCCAACATTTTTGAAAGAAAAACGGAGGCATACCATTCGGGCTCAGTGATTTTGACAGATGCATCTCAAAGCAAGCCTTCCTCACCTCCGCTCCCATAAAAGGGTGTACTCAGCTCCTAGTTCATTCCCTTCATTACTACACTATCTACCGAGGTCAGAACCTCATCCACATTGGTCGGGTGTGATGTGGAGAAATCCCCTGGAAGTACTTCTCTGCTATACCACCTATTCATTGCTTATCTGACCTGGAATATCCAATAGACTGATACCATGAAAAAAGTATTCAAACTGTAGTAACACATTTTCTTGATTTCAAAATTTTATTTATATAGTCAAAACACTCATAACTAGGTCTTGATAAATTACATGGTTACCCAACTCACATCAAACTATTTGCTATTTGTTTGTTCACTTTTCTTTTGTTGTATTAAACATTTAGTACTTCAACTATTGAAAATCAAGAGGAAACCAAAGTCACCAATTCTTTTCTCAAGATAATTTCAATTTTTTTTTATAAAAAAAATGATATATTGTGTTTTTGTTATAATTTCGATATACTATTTTCGTATCGCCATTAATTTTTTTTCTAGGACTAGATGATCCCAACATTGTAGCATGAATTAGAACGAAAATGTAAATTCCAAAAAATGAACTTAGCATAATATTTTAAGCTTATATATTAAGCCACAATGCCTTTTAGCATAACTCATTCTAAAAGAGAGTAAATCACTCAAGTAAATGCAACTTGAACTAAATTCAGTCCAAGAATGACGTGCATGCAATGGCTTAAATGCCAATGAGAATTTTATGGATGAATTGAAAATTCTAAAAGCGACACACTAGGAAACACTGGTATCAATTAAACTCCAAAAAAAAAAAAAAAGACCACATTTTCCAACAATCACTAGCCAACGCATTATTAATGTTGCAGTAGCCAATGATGAGCCTGTCTGAATTCATAGGCATGATCAAATTCTCCCAGGTATTTGCACTGCCCTAGAATTGAGTTCGCATTTACTCTTGAGCAATGGAGGGAACAACGGGTTGAGTGGGAACATCTTAGGCCAACACTGGTGACTAATAACAGTGATTGATTTGCAGCAAGCAGGACCGACCACACTAAATACGCCCCGGGAAAGTGTTCCATAAATCTCATCAACACACCGATTAATGCTTGAAAGTGATGACCAGCATTTTGCTATGTCTTTTTCCCAATTCTCGTCTGATAGTCCTAGGAAAGGTAGTTTCACTGGCAAATAGAGCTTGCTCACAGTGATCTGATTTGCTCCTAGAGGTGAAGGTGTAGGTTCTCCAACTCCAGACCCAGTTAAACAAACGTTTTTAAGTGTTGAATGAAAAGCGGGGTTAAAAGGGAACAATTTAGGCAAGCAACGGTCACTGACCAAAGTGATGGCTTTACAACAAGTAGGGCCAAAGAAGTTAACTTTGCCATTAAAGAGTGAATTCATAACATCTGTAAGACACCCTGGTACACCCGAAAGAGAAGACCAGCATTCCTGTATGTCTTGATTCCCGGGTAAAATCCCTGGTAAAGCAGCCTTACTGGCAATGATTCCGGAGACCTGTCTGTTTCCTTTAGATGGTTGACCACAAGAGTTATTGAGCAAAGAAGCAAAGATGGGATTGGAGGGGAACAAATTAGACAAGCAATTTCCCTCAATCTCTGAGATGGCTTTGCAACAAGAGGAACCTATAACGCTGAATTGGCCATTGACAAGTGAACCAAAAACTTGAGTAAGACACCCTGGTATGTCTACAAGAGATGACAAACACTGCCCATTTGCCCCTGAAAGTCCCCCAGCTCCAAGGTTGGGGAACAATCTAGTTATTTGTGGCAACAATCCAGATATATCTGACAATCCGGGTATTTGAGGTGATCCAGGTGTTTGTTGCAACTGAGCTAGCCTTGCAGGAACCAACACTGCCAAACATGCATATATCAATATGAGAGCAAAGCTTTGTGATTTATATGCCATGGTACTTATCGGACTGGATAAACTCGTAGTCTGTGTGAGTACTGGTTTATAATTGGTAATGGACGATGCTTGACGCTAATGGAAGCGAGAGGATGGGAACTTATAGTACCTATCAATGACATAAAGACTGAAACTTTTTTAAGTGTCATTAATTCATTAGTTTAATACTTCAAAATCCGTTCTCTTAATACCATCAATGCTAGAAAACTTTCATTAATATCACGGTAAGTTATACTTCATTGATGCTGGTCATTTTCCCAAAGATGTTCTTGAAAATAATGAATGTAATCTTAATAATGATAAAACTGAAGGGGTCCTTCGGTATAAAGATTAAGGTTTTCAAATTAAACTACTTTGGTTGTTGCTACTTTTCCCATTAACCAAACGTAAAAGAGTCGCCAATTTCGAATTTACAATATCCACGATTTTGTGCATATACTATATATAACTCACCAGAGAATTTTATCAATTAAAATAAAACTCACAGGAGAAATACTCCCCAAAAAGAGAAAAATAGAAACATTTTAATAAATATATTATAAGTGTTTTGAGCCTTTTCTATTATTATAGTATATAAATCTTTTACCCAAACTCTATTCGTACTACCCAAAATATATTAATCAAATTTGTGTAAAAAATTTTGACAGATGAATTACATTTTTTATCCCTATGTACACACTATAGAATTACATTTTTTCCATAGTTTTAATACGTGTGCCAAATTTCATGCTAATGTAATTTTATTTACTATTCGGTCCAAAAGTTCATTTTTAATGGATAATTTTAATATACGAATTAGGACTTAAATTTTGAATAATTAATAGATTAACGAGCTATTGATCTTTGATCATTTTGAAATTTTATAGGCATGACGGTTATATGGAGAACATGTAATTCAACAATAGATTTAGTAAAATTCACATTAAAAAAAAAAACATTTTAACTGTCGTAACATTACTTAAGGCCACACTTGGTGTAACTTGACAAATTATTCCAATAATAATGGTAATAACTTATATTTTAAATTTATCTTTAAATAGTAGCATTTGTGCACCAAAGAAGCACCAAAAAAAAAAAAAAAAATTAAGCATCATGACAGAATTTGTGAATGTTCATTTAATTAAAATACTTGGTATATACTACTTATTAATTATGGGATTGTGACCCTCTTTAATTGAATCAAAATAACTTAAAGATTTATAATAAAAACTAAATGCTTTAAAAATGTAGTTTTATATACAGAAATATAAATTTATTTGATGTCCTAATTGATCGGTTTTAGACCCCTTAAAACAACCAGATTGGTTAGCCTAGATTAATTAGTCAAGTTGTTACTTAGTCAAATTAAGCAATTCTAGGTTAAAGCAATCAAACAATCATATCAAAAGTATAAAGCAGCGGAATAATAAAAGACACAATGATATGATTACCCAGGAAACCACACGGTAAAAACCTGGGGAGGATTTGACTTAGCTATCCTCAAGGTAAACCTGAATCCACTATGCGAAAGAATCGAAGTTCATACAAAAGGACTACAAGCTCCTCGCTCGACTTCCTAATGCAACCCACCAGTAGAACTTACTGACACGATCACGTGCAAACTCCGAATCCACGGACTCCTTCTTTCTTGGATTCTTCAATCAGCTACAAGCACCCACGCTTGATATTCTTTAAGCTTCAATTGCTAGCAACCAAGTTGATCATCAAGATGTTGAAGTAATCTCTATCTCGAAAACCCTAAGCTTTGTGTAAAGGAAAGCTCCTCTAGATCTCACAAGAGATTTACACAAAACCGCAATGTATGAGCAATAATACAACTGAGCAACTCTAAAAACGTGGCTAGGGTTTTTCTTTATATACCTAGGGTAAAAACAGAAAACCCAAAACGTTTAATGAGTTAGGGCTGAGCTGGAATATTCTGCAGAAAAACATTCAGCCCGAGATTCGATCGATCGAGCCTTTCCTTCGATCGATTGAGCTAGACCGAAATGCACCAATGCATCTGCAGCCACTCGATTCCAACTTTATATGAAAGACCCAACTTTGAGCAAGTCTAAACAAGACTAAATAACCTGTTTTGATCATGGTTTGCCAACATTACAAATTAGAGTTCTAAATACATAAAATCCTAAATCTTTAGAACCTAACACTAATAAAAACACAAAGGGTAAAATATCATTTTCGTCCCTAAACTATCACAAAAGTTCGTTTTTTGTCCCTAAACTTTCAAAAGTTCTATTTTCGTCCCTAAATTATCACAAAAGTTCGTTTTTTGTCCCTAAACTTTCAAAAATTCTATTTTCGTCCCTAAACTTTTCCAAACATATTGATTTTCGTCCCTCCCACATCAGCACTCTGTCAAGCCACGTCAGCACTCCGTCAGAATTTTTGAAAGTTTAGGGACGAAAATAGAACTTTTGAAAGTTTAAGGATGAAAAACGAACTTTTGTGATAGTTTAGGGACGAAAATAGAACTTTTGAAAGTTTAGGGACGAAAAACTAACTTTTGGGATAGTTTAAGGACGAAAATGATATTTTACCCAAACACAAATTTATATATAAACACAAAAGTTTTGTTTTTAATTATTAATACTTATGTTTTGTTTTTATTAAAAAATTACAAATACTTTTTTTTTTTTGAGGGAAAGGAGGGTGTTTGGTACTTGGCGGACTATTTGTGGCTCGTCACTCTATATGCATATTGTATTACAAAAAAAAAAAAAAAATTCAAATCAAAATTCATAGGACACAATATTCATCTTCTTTATTTTATCCTACATTTATTTCTTACATATATAGATATAATAATATTTGAAAATTTGTGACGTACGACTCATAATGATTGTTTTTTAATGTCAAGCCAAGACACTAATTGATTTCTTTCTTGGGTAGCCATAATTCTAAATCAAGTCCATTATTTTAAAACATAAGACATTATCATTGAAAATAACCAAAACATGTTGTTATATTTATTTTTTATTTTGACATTGTACAACCACATTTTACGGAACATCCAATAGACTGATACCATGAAAAAAGTATTCAAACTGCATAAACACATTTTCTTGATTTCAAAATTTTATTTATATAGTCAAAAGACTCATAACTAGTTCTTGATAAATTACATGGTTACCCAGCTCACATCCAACTATTTGTTATTTTCTTGTTCCCTTTTCTATCATTGTATTAAACATTTAGTAATTTAGCTGTTGAAAATCAAGAGGAAACCAAAGTTACCAAGTCTTTTCTCAAGATAATTTCAATTTAAAAAAAAAAAATGATATATTGCGTTTTCGTTATAATTTCGATATACTATTTTCGTATCGCCATTAATTTTTTTTTTAGGACTAGATGATCCCAACATTGTAGCATGAATTAGAACGAAAATGTAAATTCCAAAAAATGAACTTAGCATAATATTTTAAGCTTATATATTTAGCCACAATGCCTTTTAGCATAACTCATTCTAAAAGAGAGTAAATCACTCAAGTAAATGCAACTTGAACTAAATTCAGTCCAAGAATGACGTGCATGCAATGGCTTAAATGCCAATGAGAATTTTATTGATGAATTGAAAATTCTAAAAGCGACACACTGGGAAACACTAGTCTTAATTAAACTCTGAAAAAAAAAAAGACCACATTTTCCATCAATCACCAGCCAACGCATTATTAATGTTGCAGTAGCCGATGATGAGTCTGTCTGAATTCATAGGCATGATCAAATTCTCCCAGGTATTTGCGCTGCCCTAGAATTGAGTTCGCATTTACTCTTGAGCAATGGAGGGAACAACGGGTTGAGTGGGAACATCTTAGGCCAACACTTGTGACTAATAACAGTGATTGATTTGCAACAAGCAGGACCGACCACACTAAATACGCCCCGGGAAAGTGTTCCATAAATCTCATCAACACACCGATTAATGCTTGAAAGTGATGACCAGCATTTTGCTATGTCTTTTTCCCAATTCTCGTCTGATAGTCCTAGGAAAGGTAGTTTCACTGGCAAATAGAGCTTGCTCACAGTGATCTGATTTGCTCCTAGAGGTGAAGGTGTAGGTTCTCCAACTCCAGACCCAGTTAAACAAACGTTTTTAAGTGTTGAATGAAAAGCGGGGTTAAAAGGGAACAATTTAGGCAAGCAACGGTCACTGACCAAAGTGATGGCTTTACAACAAGTAGGGCCAAAGAAGTTAACTTTGCCATTAAAGAGTGAATTCATAACATCTGTAAGACACCCTGGTACACCCGAAAGAGAAGACCAGCATTCCTGTATGTCTTGATTCTCGGGTAAAATCCCTGGTAAAGCAGCCTTACTGGCAATGATTCCGGAGACCTGTCTGTTTCCTTTAGATGGTTGACCACAAGAGTTATTGAGCAAAGAAGCAAAGATGGGATTGGAGGGGAACAAATTAGACAAGCAATTTCCCTCAATCTCTGAGATGGCTTTGCAACAAGAGGAACCTATAACGCTGAATTGGCCATTGACAAGTGAACCAAAAACTTGAGTAAGACACCCTGGTATGTCTACAAGAGATGACAAACACTGCCCATTTGCCCCTGAAAGTCCCCCAGCTCCAAGGTTGGGGAACAATCTAGTTATTTGTGGCAACAATCCAGATATATCTGACAATCCGGGTATTTGAGGTGATCCAGGTGTTTGTTGCAACTGAGCTAGCCTTGCAGGAACCAACACTGCCAAACATGCATATATCAATATGAGAGCAAAGCTTTGTGATTTATATGCCATGGTACTTATCGGACTGGATAAACTCGTAGTCTGTGTGAGTACTGGTTTATAATTGGTAATGGACGATGCTTGACGCTAATGGAAGCGAGAGGATGGGAACTTATAGTACCTATCAATGACATAAAGACTGAAACTTTTTTAAGTGTCATTAATTCATTAGTTTAATACTTCAAAATCCGTTCTCTTAATACCATCAATGCTAGAAAACTTTCATTAATATCACGGTAAGTTATACTTCATTGATGCTGGTCATTTTCCCAAAGATGTTCTTGAAAATAATGAATGTAATCTTAATAATGATAAAACTGAAGGGGTCCTTCGGTATAAAGATTAAGGTTTTCAAATTAAACTACTTTGGTTGTTGCTACTTTTCCCATTAACCAAACGTAAAAGAGTCGCCAATTTCTAATTTACAATATCCACGATTTTGTGCATATACTATATATAACTCACCAGAGAATTTTATCAATTAAAATAAAACTCACAGGAGAAATACTCCCCAAAAAGAGAAAAATAGAAACATTTTAATAAATATATTATAAGTGTTTTGAGCCTTTTCTATTATTATAGTATATAAATCTTTTACCCAAACTCTATGCGTACTACCAAAAATATATTAATCAAATTTGTGTAAAAAAATTTTGACTGATGAATTACATTTTTTATCCCTATGTACACACTATAGAATTACATTTTTTCCATAGTTTTAATACGTGTGCCAAATTTCATGCTAATGTAATTTTATTTACTATTCGGTCCAAAAGTTCATTTTTAATGGATAATTTTAATATACGAATTAGGACTTAAATTTTGAATAATTAATAGATTAACGAGCTATTGATCTTTGATCATTTTGAAATTTTATAGGCACGACGGTTATATGGAGAACATGTAATTCAACAATAGATTTAGTAAAATTCACATTAAAAAAAAAAACATTTTAACTGTGGTAACATTACTTAAGGCCACACTTGGTGTAACTTGACAAATTATTCCAATAATAATGGTAAAAACTTATATTTTAAATTTATCTTTAAATAGTAGCATTTGTGCACCAAAGAAGCACCAAAAAAAAAAAAAAAAAAAAAATTAGGCATTATGACAGAATTTGTGAATGTTCATTTAATTAAAATACTTGGTATATACTACTTATTAATTATGGGATTGTGACCCTCTTTAATTGAATCAAAATAACTTAAAGATTTATAATAAAAACTAAATGCTTTAAAAATGTAGTTTTATATATAGAAATATAAATTTATTTGATGTCCTAATTGATCGGTTTTAGACCCCTTAAAACAACCAGATTGGTTAGCCTAGATTAATTAGTCAAGTTGTTACTTAGTCAAATTAAGCAATTCTAGGTTAAAGCAATCAAACAATCATATCAAAAGTATAAAGCAGCGGAATAATAATAGACACAATGATATGATTACCCAGGAAACCACACGGTAAAAACCTGGGGAGGATTTGACCTAGCTATCCTCAAGGTAAACCTGAATCCACTATGCGAAAGAATCGAAGTTCATACAAAAGGACTACAAGCTCCCTGCTCGACTTCCTAATGCAACCCACCAGTAGAACTTACTGACACGACCACGTGCAAGCTCCGAATCCACGGACTCCTTCTTTCTTGGATTCTTCAATCAGCTACAAGCACCCACGCTTGATATTCTTTAAGCTTCAATTGCTAGCAACCAAGTTGATCATCAAGATGTTGAAGTAATCTCTATCTCGAAAACCCTAAGCTTTGTGTAAAGGAAAGCTCCTCTAGATCTCACAAGAGATTTGCACAAAACCGCAATGTATGAGCAACAATACAACTGGAGCAGCTCTAAAAACGTGGCTAGGGTTTTTCTTTATATACCTAGGGTAAAAACAGAAAACCCAAAACGTTTAATGAGTTAGGGCTGAGCTGGAATATTCTGCAGAAAAACATTCAGCCCGAGATTCGATCGATCGAGCCTTTCCTTCGATCGATCGAGCTAGGCCGAAATGCACCAATGCATCTGCAGCCACTCGATTCCAACTTTATATGAAAGACCCAACTTTGAGCAAGTCTAAACAAGACTAAATAACCTGTTTTGATCATGGTTTGCCAACATTACAAATTAGAGTTCTAAATACATAAAATCCTAAATCTTTAGAACCTAACACTAATAAAAACACAAAGGGTAAAATATCATTTTCGTCCCTAAACTATCACAAAAGTTCGTTTTTCGTCCATAAACTTTCAAAAGTTCTATTTTCGTCCCTAAATTATCACAAAAGTTCGTTTTTTGTCCCTAAACTTTCAAAAATTCTATTTTCGTCCCTAAACTTTTCCAAACATATTGATTTTCGTCCCTCCCACATCAGCACTCTGTCAAGCCACGTCAGCACTCCGTCAGAATTTTTGAAAGTTTAGGGACGAAAATAGAACTTTTGAAAGTTTAAGGATGAAAAACGAACTTTTGTGATAGTTTAGGGACGAAAATAGAACTTCTGAAAGTTTAGGGACGAAAAACTAACTTTTGGGATAGTTTAGGGACGAAAATGATATTTTACCCAAACACAAATTTATATATAAACGCAAAAGTTTTGTTTTTAATTATTAATACTTATGTTTTGTTTTTATTAAAAAATTACAAATACTTTTTTTTTTTTGAGGGAAAGGAGGGTGTTTGGTACTTGGCGGACTATTTGCGGCTCGTCACTCTATATGCATATTGTATTACAAAAAAAAAAAAAAAAAAATTCAAATCAAAATTCATAGGACACAATATTCATCTTCTTTATTTTATCCTACATTTATTTCTTACATATATAGATATAATAATATTTGAAAATTTGTGACGTACGACTCATAATGATTGTTTTTTAATGTCAAGCCAAGACACTAATTGATTTCTTTCTTGGGTAGCCATAATTCTAAATCAAGTCCATTATTTTAAAACATAAGACATTATCATTGAAAATAACCAAAACATGTTGTTATATTTATTTTTTATTTTGACATTGTACAACCACATTTTACGGAACATCCAATAGACTGATACCATGAAAAAAGTATTCAAACTGCATAAACACATTTTCTTGATTTCAAAATTTTATTTTTATAGTCAAAAGACTCATAACTAGTTCTTGATAAATTACATGGTTACCCAGCTCACATCCAACTATTTGTTATTTTCTTGTTCCCTTTTCTTTCATTGTATTAAACATTTAGTAATTTAGCTGTTGAAAATCAAGAGGAAACGAAAGTTACCAATTCTTTTCTCAAGATAATTTCAATTTAAAAAAAAAAAATGATATATTGCGTTTTCGTTATAATTTCGATATACTATTTTCGTATCGCCATTAATTTTTTTTTTAGGACTAGATGATCCCAACATTGTAGCATGAATTAGAACGAAAATGTAAATTCCAAAAAATGAACTTAGCATAATATTTTAAGCTTATATATTTAGCCACAATGCCTTTTAGCATAACTCATTCTAAAAGAGAGTAAATCACTCAAGTAAATGCAACTTGAACTAAATTCAGTCCAAGAATGACGTGCATGCAATGGCTTAAATGCCAATGAGAATTTTATTGATGAATTGAAAATTCTAAAAGCGACACACTGGGAAACACTAGTCTTAATTAAACTCTGAAAAAAAAAAAGACCACATTTTCCATCAATCACCAGCCAACGCATTATTAATGTTGCAGTAGCCGATGATGAGTCTGTCTGAATTCATAGGCATGATCAAATTCTCCCAGGTATTTGCGCTGCCCTAGAATTGAGTTCGCATTTACTCTTGAGCAATGGAGGGAACAACGGG
This sequence comes from Quercus ilex subsp. ballota, assembly GCA_032727855.1. NCBI lineage: Eukaryota > Viridiplantae > Streptophyta > Magnoliopsida > Fagales > Fagaceae > Quercus > Quercus ilex. Next base: position 24,644,866 of record CM064919.1, read on the forward strand.
TTGAGTGGGAACATCTTAGGCCAACACTTGTGACTAATAACAGTGATTGATTTGCAACAAGCAGGACCGACCACACTAAATACGCCTCGGGAAAGTGTTCCATAAATCTCATCAACACACCGATTAATGCTTGAAAGTGATGACCAGCATTTTGCAATGTCTTTTTCCCAATTCTCGTCTGATTGTCCTAGGAAAGGTAGTTTCACTGGCAAATAGAGCTTGCTCACAGTGATCTGATCTGCTCCTAGAGGTGAAGGTGCGGGTTCTCCAACTCCAGACCCAGTTAAACAAACGTTTTTAAGTGTTGAATGAAAAGCGGGGTTAAAAGGGAACAATTTAGGCAAGCAACGGTCACCGACCAAAGTGATGGCTTTACAACAAGTAGGGCCAAAGAAGTTAACTTTGCCATTAAAGAGTGAATTCATAACATCTGTAAGACACCCTGGTACACCCGAAAGAGAAGACCAGCATTCCTGTATGGCTTGATTCCCTGGTAAAATCCCTGGTAAAGCAGCCTTACTGGCAGTGATTCCGGAGACCTGTTCGTTTCCTTTAGATGGTTGACCACAAGAGTTATTGAGCAAAGAAGCAAAGACGGGATTGGAGGGGAACAAATTAGACAGGCAATTTCCCTCAATCTCTGAGATGGCTTTGCAACAAGAGGAACCTATAACGCTGAATTGGCCATTGACAAGTGAACCAAAAACTTGAGTAAGACACCCAGGTATGTCTACAAGAGAAGACAAACACTGCCCGTTTGCCCCTGAAAGTCCCCCAGCTCCAAGGTTGGAGAACAATCTAGTTATTTGTGGCAACAATCCAGATATATCTGACAATCCGGATATTTGAGGCGATCCAGGTGTTAGTTGCAACTGAGCTAGCCCTGCAGGAACCAACACTGCCAAACATGCATATATCAATATGAGAGCAAAGCTTTGTGATTTATATGCCATGGTGCTTATCGAACTGGATAAACTCGTAGTCTGTGTGAGTACTGGTTTATAATTGGTAATGGACGATGCTTGACGCTAATGGAAGCGAGAGGATGGGAACTTATAGTACCTATCAATGACATCAAAACTGAAAATTTTTTATGTGTCATTAATGCATTAGTTTAATACTTCAAAATCCGTTCTCTTAATACCATCAATGCTAGAAAACTTTCATTAAGATCATGGTAAGTTATACTTCATTGATGCCGGTCATTTTCCCAAAGATGTTCATGAAAATAATGATCTTAATAATGACAAAACTGAAGGGGTCTTTCGGTATAAAGATTAAGGATTTCAAATTAAACTACTTTGGTTGTTGCTACTTTTCCCATTAACCAAACGTAAAAGAGTCGCCAATTTCTAATTTACAATATCCACAATTTTGTGCATATATTATATATAACTCACCAGAGAATTTTATCAATTAAAATAAAACTCACAGGAGAAATACTCCCCAAAAAGAGAAAAATAGAAACATTTTAACAAATATATTATAAGTGTTTTGAGCCTTTTCTATTATTATAGTATATAAATCTTTTACCCAAACTCTATGCGTACTACCAAAAATATATTAATCAAATTTGTGTAAAAAATTTTGACTGATGAATTACATTTTTTAACCCTATGTACACACTATAGAATTACATTTTTTCTATAGTTTTAATACGTGAGACAAATTTCATGCTAATCTAATTTTATTTACTATTCGGTCCAAAAGTTCTTTTTTAATGGATAATTTTAATATACAAATTAGGACTTAAATTTTGAACAATTAATAGATTAACGAGCTATTGATCTTTGATCATTTTGAAATTTTATAGGCATGACGGTTATATGGAGAACATGTATTTCAACAATAGATTTAGTAAAATTCACATTAAAAAAAAAAATTTTAATTGTTGTAACATTACTTAGAGCCGCACTTGGTGTAACTTGACAAATTATTCCAATAATAATGGTAATAACTTATATTTTAAATTTATCTTTAATTAGTAGCATTTGTGCACAAGAGAAGCACCCCAAAAAAAAAAAAAAAAAATTAAGCATCATGACAGAATTTGTGAATGTTCATTTAATTAAAATACTTGGTATATACTACTTATCACATACGGGATTGTGAACCTCTTTAAATGAATCAAAATAACTTTAAGATTTATAATAAAAACTAAATGCTTTAAAATTTTAGTTTTATATATAGAAATATAAATTTATTTGATGTCCTAATAAACACATAAATTTATATATAAACACAAAAGTTTTGTTTTTAATTATTAATACTTATGTTTTGTTTTTATTGAAAAATTACACATCCTTATTATTTTTTTTTTTTGAGGGAAAGGAGGGTGTTTGGTACTTGGCGGACTATTTGCGTCTCGTCTCTCTATATGCATATTGTATTACCAAAAAAAAAAAAAAAAAAAAAAAATTCAAATCAAAATTCATAGGACACAATATTCATCTTCTTTTTTTTATCCTACATTTATTTTTTACATATATAGATATAATAATATTTGAAAATTTGTTACGTATGGCCGATAATGATTGTTTTTTAATGTCAAGCCAAGACACTAATTGATTTCTTTCTTGGGTAGCCATAATTCTAACTCAAGTACATTATTTTAAAACATAAGACATTATCATTGAAAATAACCAAAACATGTTGTTATATTTATTTTTTATTTTGACATTGTACAACCACATTTTACGGAACATCCAATAGACTGATACCATGAAAAAAGTATTCAAACTGCATAAACACATTTTCTTGATTTCAAAATTTTATTTATATAGTCAAAAGACGCATAACTAGTTCTTGATAAATTACATGGTTACCCAGCTCACATCCAACTATTTGTTATTTTCTTGTTCCCTTTTCTATCATTGTATTAAACATTTAGTAATTTAGCTGTTGAAAATCAAGAGGAAACCAAAGTTACCAATTCTTTTCTCAAGATAATTTCAATTTAAAAAAAAAAAAAATGATATATTGCGTTTTCGTTATAATTTCGATATACTATTTTCGTATCGCCATTAATTTTTTTTTTTAGGACTAGATGATCCCAACATTGTAGCATGAATTAGAACGAAAATGTAAATTCCAAAAAATGAACTTAGCATAATATTTTAAGCTTATATATTTAGCCACAATGCCTTTTAGCATAACTCATTCTAAAAGAGAGTAAATCACTCAAGTAAATGCAACTTGAACTAAATTCAGTCCAAGAATGACGTGCATGCAATGGCTTAAATGCCAATGAGAATTTTATTGATGAATTGAAAATTCTAAAAGCGACACACTGGGAAACACTAGTCTTAATTAAACTCTGAAAAAAAAAAAAAGACCACATTTTCCATCAATCACCAGCCAACGCATTATTAATGTTGCAGTAGCCGATGATGAGTCTGTCTGAATTCATAGGCATGATCAAATTCTCCCAGGTATTTGCGCTGCCCTAGAATTGAGTTCGCATTTACTCTTGAGCAATGGAGGGAACAACGGGTTGAGTGGGAACATCTTAGGCCAACACTGGTGACTAATAACAGTGATTGATTTGCAGCAAGCAGGACCGACCACACTAAATACGCCCCGGGAAAGTGTTCCATAAATCTCATCAACACACCGATTAATGCTTGAAAGTGATGACCAGCATTTTGCAATGTCTTTTTCCCAATTCTCGTCTGATAGTCCTAGGAAAGGTAGTTTCACTGGCAAATAGAGCTTGCTCACAGTGATCTGATTTGCTCCTAGAGGTGAAGGTGTAGGTTCTCCAACTCCAGACCCAGTTAAACAAACGTTTTTAAGTGTTGAATGAAAAGCGGGGTTAAAAGGGAACAATTTAGGCAAGCAACGGTCACTGACCAAAGTGATGGCTTTACAACAAGTAGGGCCAAAGAAGTTAACTTTGCCATTAAAGAGTGAATTCATAACATCTGTAAGACACCCTGGTACACCCGAAAGAGAAGACCAGCATTCCTGTATGTCTTGATTCTCGGGTAAAATCCCTGGTAAAGCAGCCTTACTGGCAATGATTCCGGAGACCTGTCTGTTTCCTTTAGATGGTTGACCACAAGAGTTATTGAGCAAAGAAGCAAAGATGGGATTGGAGGGGAACAAATTAGACAAGCAATTTCCCTCAATCTCTGAGATGGCTTTGCAACAAGAGGAACCTATAACGCTGAATTGGCCATTGACAAGTGAACCAAAAACTTGAGTAAGACACCCTGGTATGTCTACAAGAGATGACAAACACTGCCCATTTGCCCCTGAAAGTCCCCCAGCTCCAAGGTTGGGGAACAATCTAGTTATTTGTGGCAACAATCCAGATATATCTGACAATCCGGGTATTTGAGGTGATCCAGGTGTTTGTTGCAACTGAGCTAGCCTTGCAGGAACCAACACTGCCAAACATGCATATATCAATATGAGAGCAAAGCTTTGTGATTTATATGCCATGGTACTTATCGGACTGGATAAACTCGTAGTCTGTGTGAGTACTGGTTTATAATTGGTAATGGACGATGCTTGACGCTAATGGAAGCGAGAGGATGGGAACTTATAGTACCTATCAATGACATAAAGACTGAAACTTTTTTAAGTGTCATTAATTCATTAGTTTAATACTTCAAAATCCGTTCTCTTAATACCATCAATGCTAGAAAACTTTCATTAATATCACGGTAAGTTATACTTCATTGATGCTGGTCATTTTCCCAAAGATGTTCTTGAAAATAATGAATGTAATCTTAATAATGATAAAACTGAAGGGGTCCTTCGGTATAAAGATTAAGGTTTTCAAATTAAACTACTTTGGTTGTTGCTACTTTTCCCATTAACCAAACGTAAAAGAGTCGCCAATTTCTAATTTACAATATCCACGATTTTGTGCATATACTATATATAACTCACCAGAGAATTTTATCAATTAAAATAAAACTCACAGGAGAAATACTCCCCAAAAAGAGAAAAATAGAAACATTTTAATAAATATATTATAAGTGTTTTGAGCCTTTTCTATTATTATAGTATATAAATCTTTTACCCAAACTCTATGCGTACTACCAAAAATATATTAATCAAATTTGTGTAAAAAATTTTGACTGATGAATTACATTTTTTATCCCTATGTACACACTATAGAATTACATTTTTTCCATAGTTTTAATACGTGTGCCAAATTTCATGCTAATGTAATTTTATTTACTATTCGGTCCAAAAGTTCATTTTTAATGGATAATTTTAATATACGAATTAGGACTTAAATTTTGAATAATTAATAGATTAACGAGCTATTGATCTTTGATCATTTTGAAATTTTATAGGCACGACGGTTATATGGAGAACATGTAATTCAACAATAGATTTAGTAAAATTCACATTAAAAAAAAAAACATTTTAACTGTGGTAACATTACTTAAGGCCACACTTGGTGTAACTTGACAAATTATTCCAATAATAATGGTAAAAACTTATATTTTAAATTTATCTTTAAATAGTAGCATTTGTGCACCAAAGAAGCACCAAAAAAAAAAAAAAAAAAAAAAATTAGGCATCATGACAGAATTTGTGAATGTTCATTTAATTAAAATACTTGGTATATACTACTTATTAATTATGGGATTGTGACCCTCTTTAATTGAATCAAAATAACTTAAAGATTTATAATAAAAACTAAATGCTTTAAAAATGTAGTTTTATATATAGAAATATAAATTTATTTGATGTCCTAATTGATCGGTTTTAGACCCCTTAAAACAACCAGATTGGTTAGCCTAGATTAATTAGTCAAGTTGTTACTTAGTCAAATTAAGCAATTCTAGGTTAAAGCAATCAAACAATCATATCAAAAGTATAAAGCAGCGGAATAATAATAGACACAATGATATGATTACCCAGGAAACCACACGGTAAAAACCTGGGGAGGATTTGACCTAGCTATCCTCAAGGTAAACCTGAATCCACTATGCGAAAGAATCGAAGTTCATACAAAAGGACTACAAGCTCCCTGCTCGACTTCCTAATGCAACCCACCAGTAGAACTTACTGACACGACCACGTGCAAGCTCCGAATCCACGGACTCCTTCTTTCTTGGATTCTTCAATCAGCTACAAGCACCCACGCTTGATATTCTTTAAGCTTCAATTGCTAGCAACCAAGTTGATCATCAAGATGTTGAAGTAATCTCTATCTCGAAAACCCTAAGCTTTGTGTAAAGGAAAGCTCCTCTAGATCTCACAAGAGATTTGCACAAAACCGCAATGTATGAGCAACAATACAACTGGAGCAGCTCTAAAAACGTGGCTAGGGTTTTTCTTTATATACCTAGGGTAAAAACAGAAAACCCAAAACGTTTAATGAGTTAGGGCTGAGCTGGAATATTCTGCAGAAAAACATTCAGCCCGAGATTCGATCGATCGAGCCTTTCCTTCGATCGATCGAGCTAGGCCGAAATGCACCAATGCATCTGCAGCCACTCGATTCCAACTTTATATGAAAGACCCAACTTTGAGCAAGTCTAAACAAGACTAAATAACCTGTTTTGATCATGGTTTGCCAACATTACAAATTAGAGTTCTAAATACATAAAATCCTAAATCTTTAGAACCTAACACTAATAAAAACACAAAGGGTAAAATATCATTTTCGTCCCTAAACTATCACAAAAGTTCGTTTTTCGTCCATAAACTTTCAAAAGTTCTATTTTCGTCCCTAAATTATCACAAAAGTTCGTTTTTTGTCCCTAAACTTTCAAAAATTCTATTTTCGTCCCTAAACTTTTCCAAACATATTGATTTTCGTCCCTCCCACATCAGCACTCTGTCAAGCCACGTCAGCACTCCGTCAGAATTTTTGAAAGTTTAGGGACGAAAATAGAACTTTTGAAAGTTTAAGGATGAAAAACGAACTTTTGTGATAGTTTAGGGACGAAAATAGAACTTCTGAAAGTTTAGGGACGAAAAACTAACTTTTGGGATAGTTTAGGGACGAAAATGATATTTTACCCAAACACAAATTTATATATAAACGCAAAAGTTTTGTTTTTAATTATTAATACTTATGTTTTGTTTTTATTAAAAAATTACAAATACTTTTTTTTTTTTGAGGGAAAGGAGGGTGTTTGGTACTTGGCGGACTATTTGCGGCTCGTCACTCTATATGCATATTGTATTACAAAAAAAAAAAAAAAAAAATTCAAATCAAAATTCATAGGACACAATATTCATCTTCTTTATTTTATCCTACATTTATTTCTTACATATATAGATATAATAATATTTGAAAATTTGTGACGTACGACTCATAATGATTGTTTTTTAATGTCAAGCCAAGACACTAATTGATTTCTTTCTTGGGTAGCCATAATTCTAAATCAAGTCCATTATTTTAAAACATAAGACATTATCATTGAAAATAACCAAAACATGTTGTTATATTTATTTTTTATTTTGACATTGTACAACCACATTTTACGGAACATCCAATAGACTGATACCATGAAAAAAGTATTCAAACTGCATAAACACATTTTCTTGATTTCAAAATTTTATTTTTATAGTCAAAAGACTCATAACTAGTTCTTGATAAATTACATGGTTACCCAGCTCACATCCAACTATTTGTTATTTTCTTGTTCCCTTTTCTTTCATTGTATTAAACATTTAGTAATTTAGCTGTTGAAAATCAAGAGGAAACGAAAGTTACCAATTCTTTTCTCAAGATAATTTCAATTTAAAAAAAAAAAATGATATATTGCGTTTTCGTTATAATTTCGATATACTATTTTCGTATCGCCATTAATTTTTTTTTTAGGACTAGATGATCCCAACATTGTAGCATGAATTAGAACGAAAATGTAAATTCCAAAAAATGAACTTAGCATAATATTTTAAGCTTATATATTTAGCCACAATGCCTTTTAGCATAACTCATTCTAAAAGAGAGTAAATCACTCAAGTAAATGCAACTTGAACTAAATTCAGTCCAAGAATGACGTGCATGCAATGGCTTAAATGCCAATGAGAATTTTATTGATGAATTGAAAATTCTAAAAGCGACACACTGGGAAACACTAGTCTTAATTAAACTCTGAAAAAAAAAAAGACCACATTTTCCATCAATCACCAGCCAACGCATTATTAATGTTGCAGTAGCCGATGATGAGTCTGTCTGAATTCATAGGCATGATCAAATTCTCCCAGGTATTTGCGCTGCCCTAGAATTGAGTTCGCATTTACTCTTGAGCAATGGAGGGAACAACGGGTTGAGTGGGAACATCTTAGGCCAACACTTGTGACTAATAACAGTGATTGATTTGCAACAAGCAGGACCGACCACACTAAATACGCCTCGGGAAAGTGTTCCATAAATCTCATCAACACACCGATTAATGCTTGAAAGTGATGACCAGCATTTTGCAATGTCTTTTTCCCAATTCTCGTCTGATTGTCCTAGGAAAGGTAGTTTCACTGGCAAATAGAGCTTGCTCACAGTGATCTGATCTGCTCCTAGAGGTGAAGGTGCGGGTTCTCCAACTCCAGACCCAGTTAAACAAACGTTTTTAAGTGTTGAATGAAAAGCGGGGTTAAAAGGGAACAATTTAGGCAAGCAACGGTCACCGACCAAAGTGATGGCTTTACAACAAGTAGGGCCAAAGAAGTTAACTTTGCCATTAAAGAGTGAATTCATAACATCTGTAAGACACCCTGGTACACCCGAAAGAGAAGACCAGCATTCCTGTATGGCTTGATTCCCTGGTAAAATCCCTGGTAAAGCAGCCTTACTGGCAGTGATTCCGGAGACCTGTTCGTTTCCTTTAGATGGTTGACCACAAGAGTTATTGAGCAAAGAAGCAAAGACGGGATTGGAGGGGAACAAATTAGACAGGCAATTTCCCTCAATCTCTGAGATGGCTTTGCAACAAGAGGAACCTATAACGCTGAATTGGCCATTGACAAGTGAACCAAAAACTTGAGTAAGACACCCAGGTATGTCTACAAGAGAAGACAAACACTGCCCGTTTGCCCCTGAAAGTCCCCCAGCTCCAAGGTTGGAGAACAATCTAGTTATTTGTGGCAACAATCCAGATATATCTGACAATCCGGATATTTGAGGCGATCCAGGTGTTAGTTGCAACTGAGCTAGCCCTGCAGGAACCAACACTGCCAAACATGCATATATCAATATGAGAGCAAAGCTTTGTGATTTATATGCCATGGTACTTATCGAACTGGATAAACTCGTAGTCTGTGTGAGTACTGGTTTATAATTGGTAATGGACGATGCTTGACGCTAATGGAAGCGAGAGGATGGGAACTTATAGTACCTATCAATGACATCAAAACTGAAAATTTTTTATGTGTCATTAATGCATTAGTTTAATACTTCAAAATCCGTTCTCTTAATACCATCAATGCTAGAAAACTTTCATTAAGATCACGGTAAGTTATACTTCATTGATGCCGGTCATTTTCCCAAAGATGTTCTTGAAAATAATGATCTTAATAATGACAAAACTGAAGGGGTCTTTCGGTATAAAGATTAAGGATTTCAAATTAAACTACTTTGGTTGTTGCTACTTTTCCCATTAACCAAACGTAAAAGAGTCGCCAATTTCTAATTTACAATATCCACAATTTTGTGCATATATTATATATAACTCACCAGAGAATTTTATCAATTAAAATAAAACTCACAGGAGAAATACTCCCCAAAAAGAGAAAAATAGAAACATTTTAACAAATATATTATAAGTGTTTTGAGCCTTTTCTATTATTATAGTATATAAATCTTTTACCCAAACTCTATGCGTACTACCAAAAATATATTAATCAAATTTGTGTAAAAAATTTTGACTGATGAATTACATTTTTTAACCCTATGTACACACTATAGAATTACATTTTTTCTATAGTTTTAATACGTGAGACAAATTTCATGCTAATCTAATTTTATTTACTATTCGGTCCAAAAGTTCTTTTTTAATGGATAATTTTAATATACAAATTAGGACTTAAATTTTGAACAATTAATAGATTAACGAGCTATTGATCTTTGATCATTTTGAAATTTTATAGGCATGACGGTTATATGGAGAACATGTATTTCAACAATAGATTTAGTAAAATTCACATTAAAAAAAAAACATTTTAATTGTTGTAACATTACTTAGAGCCGCACTTGGTGTAACTTGACAAATTATTCCAATAATAATGGCAATAACTTATATTTTAAATTTATCTTTAATTAGTAGCATTTGTGCACAAGAGAAGCACCCAAAAAAAAAAAAAAAAAAAAAATTAAGCATCATGACAGAATTTGTGAATGTTCATTTAATTAAAATACTTGGTATATACTACTTATCACATACGGGATTGTGAACCTCTTTAAATGAATCAAAATAACTTTAAGATTTATAATAAAAACTAAATGCTTTAAAAATTTAGTTTTATATATAGAAATATAAATTTATTTGATGTCCTAATAAACACATAAATTTATATATAAACACAAAAGTTTTGTTTTTAATTATTAATACTTATGTTTTGTTTTTATTGAAAAATTACACATCCTTATTATTATTTTTTTTTGAGGGAAAGGAGGGTGTTTGGTACTTGGCGGACTATTTGCGTCTCGTCTCTCTATATGCATATTGTATTACCAAAAAAAAAAAAAAAAAAAAAAAAAATTCAAATCAAAATTCATAGGACACAATATTCATCTTCTTTTTTTTATCCTACATTTATTTTTTACATATATAGATATAATAATATTTGAAAATTTGTTACGTATGGCCGATAATGATTGTTTTTTAATGTCAAGCCAAGACACTAATTGATTTCTTTCTTGGGTAGCCATAATTCTAACTCAAGTACATTATTTTAAAACATAAGACATTATCATTGAAAATAACCAAAACATGTTGTTATATTTATTTTTTATTTTGACATTGTACAACCACATTTTACGGAACATCCAATAGACTGATACCATGAAAAAAGTATTCAAACTGCATAAACACATTTTCTTGATTTCAAAATTTTATTTATATTGTCAAAAGACGCATAACTAGTTCTTGATAAATTACATGGTTACCCAGCTCACATCCAACTATTTGTTATTTTCTTGTTCCCTTTTCTTTCATTGTATTAAACATTTAGTAATTTAGCTGTTGAAAATCAAGAGGAAACCAAAGTTACCAATTCTTTTCTCAAGATAATTTCAATTTAAAAAAAAAAATGATATATTGCGTTTTCGTTAAAATTTCGATATACTATTTTCGTATCGCCATTAATTTTTTTTTTAGGACTAGATGATCCCAACATTGTAGCATGAATTAGAACGAAAATGTAAATTCCAAAAAATGAACTTAGCATAATATTTTAAGCTTATATATTTAGCCACAATGCCTTTTAGCATAACTCATTCTAAAAGAGAGTAAATCACTCAAGTAAATGCAACTTGAACTAAATTCAGTCCAAGAATGACGTGCATGCAATGGCTTAAATGCCAATGAGAATTTTATTGATGAATTGAAAATTCCAAAAGCGACACACTGGGAAACACTAGTCTTAATTAAACTCTGAAAAAAAAAAAGACCACATTTTCCAACAATCACCAGCCAACGCATTATTAATGTTGCAGTAGCCGATGATGAGTCTGTCTGAATGCATAGGCATGATCAAATTCTCCCAGGTATTTGCGCTGCCCTAGAATTGAGTTCGCATTTACTCTTGAGCAATGGAGGGAACAACGGGTTGAGTGGGAACATCTTACGCCAACACTTGTGACTAATAACAGTGATTGATTTGCAACAAGCAGGACCGACCACACTAAATACGCCTCGGGAAAGTGTTCCATAAATCTCATCAACACACCGATTAATGCTTGAAAGTGATGACCAGCATTTTGCAATGTCTTTTTCCCAATTCTCGTCTGATTGTCCTAGGAAAGGTAGTTTCACTGGCAAATAGAGCTTGCTCACAGTGATCTGATCTGCTCCTAGAGGTGAAGGTGCAGGTTCTCCAACTCCAGACCCAGTTAAACAAACGTTTTTAAGTGTTGAATGAAAAGCGGGGTTAAAAGGGAACAATTTAGGCAAGCAACGGTCACCGACCAAAGTGATGGCTTTACAACAAGTAGGGCCAAAGAAGTTAACTTTGCCATTAAAGAGTGAATTCATAACATCTGTAAGACACCCTGGTACACCCGAAAGAGAAGACCAGCATTCCTGTATGGCTTGATTCCCTGGTAAAATCCCAGGTAAAGCAGCCTTACTGGTAGTGATTCCGGAGACCTGTTCGTTTCCTTTAGATGGTTGACCACAAGAGTTATTGAGCAAAGAAGCAAAGACGGGATTGGAGGGGAACAAATTAGACAGGCAATTTCCCTCAATCTTTGAGATGGCTTTGCAACAAGAGGAACCTATAACGCTGAATTGGCCATTGACAAGTGAACCAAAAACTTGAGTAAGACACCCAGGTATGTCTACAAGAGAAGACAAACACTGCCCGCTTGCCCCTGAAAGTCCCCCAGCTCCAAGGTTGGAGAACAATCTAGTTATTTGTGGCAAAAATCCAGATATATCTGACAATCCGGATATTTGAGGCGATCCAGGTGTTTGTTGCAACTGAGCTAGCCCTGCAGGAACCAACACTGCCAAACATGCATATATCAATATGAGAGCAAAGCTTTGTGATTTATATGCCATGGTACTTATCGAACTGGATAAACTCGTAGTCTGTGTGAGTACTGGTTTATAATTGGTAATGGACGATGCTTGTCGCTAATGGAAGCGAGAAGATGGGAACTTATAGTACCTATCAATGACATCAAAACTGAAAATTTTTTATGTGTCATTAATGCATTAGTTTAATACTTCAAAATCCGTTCTCTTAATACCATCAATGCTAGAAAACTTTCATTAAGATCACGGTAAGTTATACTTCATTGATGCCGGTCATTTTCCCAAAGATGTTCTTGAAAATAATGAATTTAATCTTAATAATGACAAAACTGAAGGGGTCTTTCGGTATAAAGATTAAGGATTTCAAATGAAACTACTTTGGTTGTTGCTACTTTTCCCATTAACCAAACGTAAAAGAGTCGCCAATTTCTAATTTACAATATCCACGATTTTGTGCATATATTATATATAACTCACCAGAGAATTTTATCAATTAAAATAAAACTCACAGGAGAAATACTCCCCAAAAAGAGAAAAATAGAAACATTTTAACAAATATATTATAAGTGTTTTGAGCCTTTTCTATTATTATAGTATATAAATCTTTTACCCAAACTCTATGCGTACTACCAAAAATATATTAATCAAATTTTTGTAAAAAATTTTGACTGATGAATTACATTTTTTAACCCTATGTACACACTATAGAATTACATTTTTTCTATAGTTTTAATACGTGAGACAAATTTCATGCTAATCTAATTTTATTTACTATTCGGTCCAAAAGTTCTTTTTTAATGGATAATTTTAATATACAAATTAGGATTTAAATTTTTAACAATTAATAGATTAACGAGCTATTGATCTTTGATCATTTTGAAATTTTATAGGCATGACGGTTATATGGAGAACATGTATTTCAACAATAGATTTAGTAAAATTCACATTAAAAAAAAAACATTTTAATTGTGGTAACATTACTTAAAGCCGCACTTGGTGTAACTTGACAAATTATTCCAATAATAATGGTAATAACTTATATTTTAAATTTATCTTTAATTAGTAGCATTTGTGCACAAGAGAAGCACCCAAAAAAAAAAAAAAAAAAAATTAAGCATCATGACAGAATTTGTGAATGTTCATTTAATTAAAATACTTGGTATATACTACTTATTACATACGGGATTGTGAACCTCTTTAAATGAATCAAAATAACTTTAAGATTTATAATAAAAACTAAATGCTTTAAAAATTTAGTTTTATATATAGAAATATAAATATATTTGATGTCCTAATAAAAACATAAATTTATATATAAACACAAAAGTTTTGTTTTTAATTATTAATACTTATGTTTTTTTTTTATTGAAAAATTACACATACTTATTTATTTTTTTTTGAGGGAAAGGAGGGTGTTTGGTACTTGGCGGTCTATTTGCATCTCGTCACTCTATATGCATATTGTATTACCAAAAAAAAAAAAAAAAAAAATTCCAATCAAAATTTATAGGACACAATATTCATCTTCTTTTTTTTATCCTACATTTATTTTTTACATATATAGATATAATAATATTTGAAAATTTGTTACGTATGGCCCATAATGATTGTTTTTTAATGTCAAGCCAAGACACTAATTGATTTCTTTCTTGGGTAGCCATAATTCTAACTCAAGTCCATTATTTTAAAACATAAGACATTATCATTGAAAATAACCAAAACATGTTGTTATATTTATTTTTTATTTTGACATTGTACAACCATATTTTACGGAACATCCAATAGACTGATACCATGAAAAAAGTATTCAAACTGCATAAACACATTTTCTTGATTTCAAAATTTTATTTATATAGTCCAAAGACTCATAAGTCATAACTAGGTCTTGATAAATTACATGGTTACCCAACTCACATCCAACTATTTGTTATTTGTTTGTTCCCTTTGCTTTCATTGTATTAAACATTTATTAATTCTGCTGTTGAAAGTCAAGAGGAAACCAAAGTTACCAATTCTTTTCTCAAGATAATTTCAATTTAAAAAAAAAAAAAGATATGTTGTGTTTTTGTTATAATTTCGATATACTATTTTCGTATCGCCATTAATTTTTTTTCGAGGACTGGATGATCCGAACATTGTAGCATGAATTAGAACGAAAAAGTAAATTCCAAAAAATGAACTTAGCATAATATTTTAAACTTATATATTAAGCCACAATGCCTTTTAGCATAACTCATTCTAAAAGAGAGTAAATTATTCAAGTAAATGCAACTTGAACTAAATTCAGTCCAAGAATGACTGCCCGCAATTGCTTAAATGCCAACGAGAATTTTATTGATGAATTGAAAATTCTAAAAGCGACACACTGGGAAACATAGGTCTCAATTAAACTCCAAAAAAAAAAAAAAAAAAGACCACATTTTCCTACAATCACCAGCCAACGCATTATTAAAGTTGCAATAGCCAATGATGAGCTTGTCTGAATTCATAGGCATGATCAAATTCTCCTAGGTATTTGTGCTGCCCTAGAATTGAGTTCGCATTTACTCTTGAGCAACGGAGGGAACAACGGGTTAAGTGGGAACATCTTAGGCCAACACTTGTGACTAATAACAGTGATTGATTTGCAGCAAGCAGGACCGACCACGCTAAATACGCCCCGAGAGAGTGTTCCATAAATCTCATCAACACACTGATTAATGCTTGAAAGTGATGACCAGCATTTTGCTATGTCTTTTTCCCAATTCTCGTCTGATAGTCCTAGGAAAGGTAGTTTCACTGGCAAATTGAGCTTGCTCACAGTGATCTGATCTGCTCCTAGAGGTGAAGGTGCAGGTTCTCCAACTCCAGACCCAGTTAAACAAACGTTTTTAAGTGTTGAATGAAAAGCGGGGTTAAAAGGGAACAATTTAGGCAAGCAACGGTCACCGACCAAAGTGATGGCTTTACAACAAGTAGGGCCAAAGAAGTTAACTTTGCCATTAAAGAGTGAATTCATAACATCTGTAAGACACCCTGGTACACCCGAAAGAGAAGACCAGCATTCCTGTATGTCTTGATTCCCTAGTAAAATCCCTGGTAAAGCAGCCTTACTGGCAGTGATTTTGGAGACCTGTCCGTTTCCTTTAGATGGTTGACCGCAAGAGTTATTGAGCAAAGAAGCAAAGATGGGATTGGAGGGGAACAAATTAGACAAGCAATTTCCCTCAATCTCTGAGATGGCTTTGCAACAAGAGGAACCTATAATGCTGAATTGGCCATTGACAAGTGAACCAAAAACTTGAGTAAGACACCCTGGTATGTCTACAAGAGACGACAAACACTGCCCGTTTGCCCCTGAAAGTCCCCCAGCTCCAAGGTTGGGGAACAATCTAGTTATTTGTGGCAACAATCCAGATATTTCTGACAATCCGGGTATTTGAGGTGATCCAGGTGTTTGTTGCAACTGAGCTAGCCCTACAGGAACCAACACTGCCAAACATGCATATATCAATATGAGAGCAAAGCTTTGTGATTTATATGCCATGGTACTTATCGAACTGGATAAACTCGTAGTTTGTGTGAGTACTGGTTTAAAATTGGTAATGGACGATGCCTGACGCTAATGGAAGTGAGAGGATGGGTACTTATAGTATCTTTCAATGACATAAAAACTGAAACTTTTTTAAGTGTCATTAATGCAGTTGTTTAACACTTCAAAATCCGTTCTCTTAATACCATCAATGCTAGAAAACTTTCATTAAGATCATGGTAAGTTATACTTCATTGATGCTGGTCATTTTCCCAAAGATGTTCTTGAAAATAATGAATGTAATCTTAATAACGATAAAACTAATGGGGTCTTTCGGTATAAAGATTAAGGATTTCAAATTAAACTACTTTGGTTGTTGCTACTTTTCCCACTAACCAAACGTAAAAGAGTTGTCAATTTCTAATTTACAATATCCACGATTTTGTGCATATACTATATATAACTCACCAGAGAATTTTATCAATTAAAATAAAACTCACAGGAGAAATACTCCCCAAAAAGAGAAAAATAGAAACATTTTAATAAATATATTGTAAGTGTTTTGAGCCTTTTCTATTATTATAGTATATAAATCTTTTACCCAAACTCTATGCGTACTACCCAAAATATATTAAACAAATTTGGGTAAAAAATTTTGACTGATGAATTACATTTTTTAACCCTATATACACACTATAGAATTACATTTTTTCTATATTTTGAATACGTGAGACAAATTTCATGCTAATATAATTTTATTTACTATTCGGCTCAAGAGTTCGTTTTTAACGGATAATTTTAATATACAAATTAGGACTTAAATTTTGAACAATTAATAGATTAACGAGCTATTTATCTTTGATCATTTTGAAATTTTATAGGCATGACGGCTATATGGAGAACATGTAATTCAACAATAGATTTAGTAAAATTCACATTAAAAAAAAACATTTTAATTGTGGTAACATTACTTAAAGCCACACTTGGTGTAATTTGACAAATTATTCCAATAGTAATGGTAATAACTTATATTTCAAATTTATCTTTAATTAGTAGCATTTGTGCACCAAAGAAGCAACCAAAAAAAAAAAAAAAAAAAATAAGTATCATGACAGAATTTGTGAATGTTCATTTAATTAAAATACTTGGTATATACTACTTATTACTTATGGGATTGTGACCCTCTTTAAATGAATCAAAATAACTTTAAGATTTATAATAAAAACTAAATGCTTTAGAAATGTAGTTTTATATATAGAAATATAAATTTTCTTGACGTCCTAATAAAAACATAAATTTATATATAAACACAAAAGTTTTGTTTTTAATTATTAATACTTATGTTTTGTTTTTATTGAAAAATTACACATTCTTATTTTTTTTTGAGGGAAAGGAGGGTGGTTGGTACTTGGCAGACTATTTGCGGCTCGTCCCTCTATATGCATATTGCATTACAAAAAATATATATATATATATATATATTCAATTCAAAATTCATAGGACACAATATTCATCTTCTTTTTTTTATCCTACATTTATTTTTTACATATACAGATATAATAATATTTGAAAATTTGTGACGTACGACCCATAATGATTGTTTTTTAATGTCAAGCCAAGACACTAATTGATTTCTTTCTTGGGTAGCCATAATTCTAACTCAAGTCCATTATTTTAAAACATAAGACATTATCATTGAAAATAACCAAAACATGTTGTTATATTTATTTTTTATTTTGACATTGTACAACCACATTTTACGGAACATCCAATAGACTGATACCATGAAAAAAGTAGTCAAACTGCATAAATACATTTTCTTGATTTCAAAATTTTATTTATATAGTCAAAAGACTCATAACTAGGTCTTGAGAAATTACATGGTTACCCAACTCGCATCCAACTATTTGTTATTTGTTTGTTCCCTTTTCTTTCGTTGTATTAAACATTTAGTAATTCAACTGTTGAAAATCAAGAGGAAACCAAAGTTACCAATTCTTTTCTCAAGATAATTTCAATTTAAAAAAAAAAATGATATATTGGGTTTTCGTTATAATTTCGATATACTATTTTCGTATCACCATTAATTTTTTTTCTAGGACAAGATGATCCCAACATTGTAGCATGAATTAGAACGAAATCGTAAATTCAAAAAAATGAACTTAGCATAATATTTCAAGCTTATATATTAAGCCACAATGCCTTTTAGCATAACTCATTCTAAAAGAGAGTAAATCACTCAAGTAAATGCAACTTGAACTAAATTCAATCCAAGAATGACGTGCATGCGATGGCTTAAATGCCAATGAGAATTTTATTGATGAATTGAAAATTCTAAAAGTGACACACTGGGAAACACTGGTCTCAATTAAACTCTAAAAAAAAAAAAAAGACCACATTTTCCAACAATCACCAGCCAACGCATTATTAATGTTGCAGTAGCCGATGATGAGTCTGTCTGAATTCATAGGCATGATCAAATTCTCCCAGGTATTTGCGCTGCCCTAGAATTGAGTTCGCATTTACTCTTGAGCAATGGAGGGAACAACGGGTTGAGTGGGAACATCTTAGGCCAACACTTGTGACTAATAACAGTGATTGATTTGCAGCAAGCAGGACCGACCACGCTAAATACGCCCCGAGAAAGTGTTCCATAAATCTCATCAACACACTGATTAATGCTTGAAAGTGATGACCAGCATTTTGCAATGTCTTTTTCCCAATTCTCGTCTGATAGTCCTAGGAAAGGTAGTTTCACTGGCAAATAAAGCTTGCTCACAGTGATCTGATCTGCTCCTAGAGGTGAAGGTGCAGGTTCTCCAACTCCAGACCCAGTTAAACAAACGTTTTTAAGTGTTGAATGAAAAGCGGGGTTAAAAGGGAACAATTTAGGCAAGCAACGGTCACTGACCAAAGTGATGGCTTTACAACAAGTAGGGCCAAAGAAGTTAACTTTGCCATTAAAGAGTGAATTCATAACATCTGTAAGACACCCTGGTACACCCGAAAGAGAAGACCAGCATTCCTGTATGTCTTGATTCCCTGGTAAAATCCCTGGTAAAGCAGCCTTACTGGCAGTGATTCTGGAGACCTGTCCGTTTCCTTTAGATGGTTGACCACAAGAGTTATTGAGCAAAGAAGCAAAGATGGGATTGGAGGGAAACAAATTAGACAAGCAATTTCCCTCAATCTCTGAGATGGCTTTGCAACAAGATGAACCTATAACGCTGAATTGGCCATTGACAAGTGAACCAAAAACTTGAGTAAGACACCCTGGTATGTCTACAAGAGATGACAAACACTGCACATTTGCCCCTGAAAGTCCCCCAGCTCCAAGGTTGGGGAACAATCTAGTTATTTGTGGCAACAATCCAGATATTTTTGACAATCTGGGTATTTGAGGTGATCCAGGTGTTTGTTGCAATTGAGCTAGCCCTGCAGGAACCAACACTGCCAAACATGCATATATCAATATGAGGGCAAAGCTTTGTGATTTATATGCCATGGTACTTATCGAACTGGATAAACTCGTAGTTTGTGTGAGTATTGGTTTATAATTGGTAATGGACAATGCTTGACGCTAATGGAAGCGAGAGGATGGGAACTTATAGTACCTATCAATGACATAAAAACTGAAACTTTTTTAAGTGTCATTAATGCATTAGTTTAATACTTCAAAATCCGTTCTCTTAATGTCATCAATGCTAGAAAACTTTCATTAAGATCACGGTAAGTTATACTTCATTGATGCTGGTCATTTTCCCAAAGATGTTCTTGAAAATAATGAATGTAATCTTAATAATGATAAAACTGAAGGGGTCCTTCGGTATAAAGATTAAGGTTTTCAAATTAAACTACTTTGGTTGTTGCTACTTTTCCCATTAACCAAACGTAAAAGAGTCACCAATTTCTAATTTACAATATCCACGATTTTGTGCATATACTATATATAACTCACCAGAGAATTTTATCAATTAAAATAGAACTCATAGGAGAAATACTCCCCAAAAAGAGAAAAATAGAAACATTTTAATAAATATATTATAAGTGTTTTGAGCCTTTTCTATTATTATAGTATATAAATCTTTTACCCAAACTCTATGCGTACTACCCAAAATATATTAATCAAATTTGTGTAAAAAATTTTGACTGATGAATTACATTTTTTAACCTTGTGTACACACTATAGAATTACATTTTTTTCTATATTTTTAATACGTGAGCCAACTTTCATGCTAATTTAATTTTATTTACTATTCGGTCCAAAAGTTCATTTTTAATGGATAATTTTAATATACGAATTAGGACTTAAATTTTGAATAATTAATAGATTAACGTGCTATTGATCTTTTATCATTTTAAAATTTTATAGGCATGACGGTCATATGGAGAACATGTAATTCAACAATAGATTTAGTAAAATTCACATTAAAAAAAAAAACATTTTAACTGTGGTAACATTACTTAAGGCCGCACTTGGTGTAACTTGACAAATTATTCCAATAATAATGGTAATAACTTATATTTTAAATTTATCTTTAATTAGTAGCATTTGTGCACCAGAGAAGCACCAAAAAAAAAAATATTAAGCATCATGACAGAATTTGTGAATGTTCATTTAATTAAAATACTTGGTATATACTACTTATTACTTATGGGATTGTGACCCTTTTTAAATGAATCAAAATAACTTTAAGATTTATAATAAAAACTAAATGCTTTAAAAATGTAGTTTTATATACAGAAATATAAATTTATTTGATGTTCTAATAAAAACATAAATTTATTTATAAACACAAAAGTTTTGTTTTTAATTATTAATACTTATGTTTTGGTTTTATTGAAAAATTACAAATACTTATATATATATATATATATATTTTTTTTTTTTTGAGGGAAAGGAGGGTGTTTGGTACTTGGCGGACCATTTGCGGCTCTTCACTGTATATGCATATTGTATTATAAAAAAAAAAAAAAAAAAAAATTCAAATCAAAATTCATAGGACACAATATTCATCTTCTTTTTTTTATCCTACATTTATTTTTTACATATATAGATATAATAATGTAGGTTCAATTTTTGTAGCCCAAGCCCATAAGATATGGAATTTGAGCCCTATGAACCCCAGACAATGAATTTGTAGAGCGTGGGTGAAAGAACTGGGCTGGATATGAATTAAACAAGAGTTGGTTATGGTATTTACAAATAAACTAACATGCAATCACGTAAGGCAAATGCGGACATGAATATCCGAAGAGGTATTCTATTGAATGGAATTAGGTTACAAGTTTCAAAGTTACAGTAAAGTTGCTTTTTTCTTCTTCTTTTTCTTTTTCTCCTTTTTTTTTTGGTTGTCCTCTGCTTTTATCAGAGGCCTCTCCTCCTTATATAGCAATCTCTCCATTCATCTTCGTCGTCCACTTGTTCATCATCTAAACCTCCACTTGAGTACATGTTCCATTAGGTATCTTCTTTAGCCTTGCATGAGTGGCGGTAGCTGATATGATACTGTTCAGGGGTCTTCTCCACATTAATGTGGCCAGAAAAGTAGCTGCAGTGCATTTAATGTGATGGTTGAAGTTTGTCTTCTAGATATTTCTCCGTCCCTATCATCTCCATGTGCGCCTGAGGTTCATCTTTATCATTAGAATTGTCAGGAGGATTACTTGAACTTCCCAGACATCCGTTTGGCCAAGCTCCTTTGAATCCGAGGACAATGGACTCTTCGGACAACTGAATATCTCCTCAGACTACGCCCCACATTCATCTCCAGGTATGTTTCTTTCACATGGGCTTCTTCTCAAATAATTCCCTCTCCTCGGACAAACAGTAGTCTTTAATTAGGGTCTTAAGCCCAATACATTAGGTTGGGCCTTTCACCCCCCAACAATAGCCCCTCAAAATTTTAGTTTTTCCCTCGCATCCGAGGAGAAAAAATAGGATTTTGACTTATCACGAAATGGCCGTTTGAAACAACCAAAATATCTGAACTTACAAATGTGTGGGCATAGAAATAGGCGCCTCATAAATGTTGCTGTCGTTTCAATATTCCCAAAGCGTTATCAATTACTCCAGGTGGCGCTTTGTCTTTGGAATCCAACAGTGGGCTACTGATCCAATGGACATGATCTTTCCTCAGGATCTGGGCGTGATGACTCCGACTCTCTTGCCTGCCCCCATATAAAGTCTCTGAACAAGTTATTTCTCCTTTACTTCGTAAATTCTCAGAGCGCCCAGCAAACTCAAGCACTTAGATCTTTCAAGTTCTTTCAACCACCGGTCTTAGCTTTACTCAGAATCCATAAGAATTTCTCAATGAGTTCGAGGATCAGTCTCCCATTTAGTTTGAGTAAGTTCTTCTCCATTAAAACCTTCCGTCCTCTCTTCGGCCAGCCTCTTCGGCTTTCAAATTGTCCCTTGTGAGTCTACGTTTAGTGCTTTCTTCTTCCCAGTTAGTGAAGATGGATAGATTCCAATATCTGGTCGATGGCCCCGCTGAAATAGAGGAGTTTAGGAGGACATACTGCATACCTCAAAATGTGGGTTTGAGGTATTGTCCTCCAGAGAAAATACTAACAGATCGAAAAACTGGCGAAGTCGTAATCCCCATCATCGCCTTTCTAGAAGGGGGGATGACCATCCCTATGGGTCCCATTACTAGTAGTTACCTCTGCAACCATAGGCTTAGTCCTGACCAATGCGCGCCCAACCTCTTTAGAATCCTAGGAGCCATTGACGATCTGAACCGTCATCTGGGATTGGGACTCACCTGGCGTGACGTGGTACACATGTACGAGTGTCACAGCCAGCAAGGGGCGGGATATTATCTTAAATCCCAATCCGATGTCGTTAGACTCCTCTCCTGCCTTCCCAAGTCTAACAAAGGGCTGAAAGACGACTACGTGATCGTCTCGGGCGCGTGGCATGACGGCCCTCATTGCAGAACCAAGCCAGGAGAGCCAGGTGGGACATGTTAGACTTAGGTTTACTAACAATGGGCTTAGGATTTCCCCCTTCTAACAATTTTTCTCTTCGTGTCATTATTTACAAGTTTCTGACCACTTTTTGTTGTGATGTTTAACAGATAGAGAACACGTCTCTCCTCGGCTTAGCCTTTCAAATACTGCTGCGCTTAATTACTTATTAAGGTCAGAGATCTTTGTAAGTGAGGACGGATAGCTTCGGTCGGTTCCCCTTATCCTCGGTTACAAGTCAAACAAGAAGGATTTTCAGCTGGCTGGCAATGCGATAAGGCAGGGAGACTATCGTCTTAACCGTATAGACGTAGCTTAGAAAGGTTTTTTGGCTCCGTACGACCTTCCACCCGTGCCACATCCCAATCCAATAGGTTCCTCTCGGGACAGCAGAAGCAGGAGAAGGAGCTGCCTCTTCAACCTCTTCACTTGAGGATCAGATAGACAAGTTCAAGTTTGAAGGAGAGGCTTTAAGAGAGGTTGAAGTGATACCAGTGCCTGACACCGATGAGGAAGCTGATAGACAATCTGCTGTACATCCTCCTGTTCTAATCACTGTCCTTCCAGCAGACTCTTCTGATGAGGAAGATATGGCAGATTTGAGGAACTTGATAAGGAACAGGGGTAAAAAAGTTAAGCCCAAAGGGACCAGTACGTCCCAACCGCTTGTGAGCCTTCCTCCAGCACCTCCTCAGGCTCCTGATCTTGGCTTGAAGCCTCTGCTGGATCCAAAAAAGAAAAGACCCCACGTCTCTACGGAGGAGGAGAAAGAGGTAGCGCCCTTGAGGGGGACCAAACAACAGAATGTGGTGAAAGACCATCGGAATAAGAGGGCCTCATCTGTTGAGAGCCGAGACAAGGTCGTCATGGCAGATGTCTGCCGAGGAGGGCCTCGCATCTGGTCTCTGAGGTTGGAGTTGGGTGGCGCTTCGATCCTTTGGGACACCTCCCTTAGGAATTATGATGGGGGAAGGGCAGGTTATGTTGCTGAGCCCTTGGAGCAGCCACTCCTCCTCCCACATGATATGGAGTCCTACAGGCGTTTCAACTAGCAGGAGCTCTTCCTATCCCTTAAGAGGGATATAGCCATGGTAAGTGGACGTAGTCTGCTCAGTTAAATCGTTGAGCCTTTTTAATCCTTCCCTTTTTTTTGTGCGTTACATTTGAAATTTCCATTATGTAGGTTATCCACCAAATCTTTGTGGCCGAAGAGTGGAATAAAAAGTCCTACCTCGAAGCCCAAGCAGCGATCTGCTCTCGGTCTGAGGCGGAGAAGTCTTTGGGGATCCTGAAGGAGGATTATTCTCTACTGTCCGAGCAGTTAAAGGAGATGACTAACCAGCGAAACAGTTTGGACGCGGGCTTGAAGAATGCTGAAAGGCAGGCCGAAGAGCAACGCAAGCTGTTGAACATGACCGAGATTAACTTGGCAACTGAGAAAGCACTTGTAGGGCAACTTCGATCCGAACTTCAGAAAGCCAGGGAGGCTGCCAAGCTTGCTCAGAAGGACGCTCAACTGGCCAAGGAGGCGACCGAGGCTGAAAATAAAGTAGCGTACCAACTAGGAGTAAAGGAGACCGGAAAGGGACTAACAGAGCAGTTTGCATCGGTCAGCCGAGAATACTGCGACATAACATGGAGCAAGGCCATGGACGCCGCTGGGGTTCCTGCAGACTCCCCCTTGAGGCTGCCTAGGAGTGTGTATTATGATCTAGACATCTATGAGCTCCCAGAAGCTCAGGAGCAGCCCCCAGCTGACCAGGCCCCTCTTCCTCCAGCTGAAGCAACCAAAGAGTCTTCGGGTACAAAAGAAAAAGACAAAGAACAAGTCCCAGACGTTGCTGCTGCCTAGTCCAGCCAAATAACTGTTCCCCCGGCTGCTCGGACGGAGAGTTGATGTGACCCATAGCTTTTACTTTGTATTTATAAACCATTTAGTTCAGTCGTTTGTTTGTTTTTGTTTTGTTTTTTTTTTCTTTTTAGTAAGGGCTTGTAAATCTCTTTATTCAGATTAATGAAATCCTCTCTTTTACATTCAATATGCTTGTTGCTTAAATTGTAAATCTCACTGTTACAACAAACAACTTAAACCGTATGATTACAGTAGTAAAGGTAAACTTAAACATGATACCATGATAATAAGGCCAATAATTTAAACCAATGCCGAAGAGGGTAGGATATGCAAGAGTTATTTAAGAAGTAAGGAAGATGACGAGTGAGATGAAAATTTCACAGGCTTTCATGTGAGTGTGCAGAGCAGGTTTTTAGCTGAGGAGTTTAGTTATAACTTAATAGTTAAACGCATCCAAGGATTTCGAGCGCTATAAATTCAAACACTAACAATAACTATATGAAGATGCTTTTTAAGCCAAATGATCCGGTCCGAAGATTACAGTTATGATCTAATGTAAGTTTAAACATTTAGAGAGCTTGGAACCAGTGTTAACTAACCCAAATCATCTGGTCCGAGGACTACAGGGATGACTGAATTTAAGTTTAAACACTTAGAGAACTTGGAATGAGTGTTAACTAACCCAAATCATCTGGTCCGAGGACTACAGGCATGATTGAGTTTAAGTTTAAACACTTAGAGAACTTGGAACGAGTGTTAACTAACCTAAATCATCTGGTCCGAGGATTACAGGTATGATTGAATTTAAGTTTAAACACTTAGAGAACTTGGAACGAGTGTTAACTAACCCAAATCATCTGGTCCGAAGACTACATGCATGATTGAATTTAAGTTTAAACACTTAGAGAACTTGGAACGAGTGTTAACTAACCCAAATCATCTGGTCCGAGGACTACAGGCATAATTGAATTTAAGTTTAAACACGAGAACTTGGAACGAGTGTTAACTAACCCAAATCATCTGGTCCGAGGACTATAGGCATGATTGAGTTTAAGTTTAAACACTTAGAGAACTTGGAACGAGTGTTAACTAATCTAAATCATCTGGTTCGAGGACTACAGGCATGATTGAGTTTAAGTTTAAACACTTAGAGAACTACTCATATACAGAATCAACATATTGACTGAAGAAAGTATTCGATTAATAATAGTACCTTTTGAGGTTGTTTACATTCCAAGGGCATGGTATTACATGACTATCCAAATCTTCTAAGAAATACGCCCCAACGCCAGCCCCTGAAGTAATGCGATATGGCCCTTCCCAATTGGGTCCTAACTTTCCCCAAGCTGGGTTCTTTGCAGTACCTACAACTTTCCTCAGCACCAGATCACCGGGTTCTAAAGGCCTTAGCCTTACCTTAGCATCGTAGCCCTGCCTGAGCTTTTGTTGGTAATGTACCAGCTGAACCATTGCACTTTCCCTTCTTTCATCAATCAGGTCTAAACTCCTTTCTAGCTGCTCATTGTTGCTGGTCGGACTGAATGAATTGGTCCTCAGTGTTGGGAATCCCGTTTCCAGAGGTATGACAGCTACAGCTCTATAGGTCATTGAGAAGGGGGTCTCTCCAGTAGATCTGCGAGGCGTAGTTCTGTAGGCCCAAAGTACGTGTGGCAGTTCTTCCGCCCATTTGCCCTTCGCGTCGTTAAGTCTTTTTTTTAGGCCATTTACTATGACCTTGTTGACAGCCTCTGCTTGCCCATTACCTTGGAAATAAGCAGGGGTGGAGTATCTGTTTATAATTCCTAGCTCACTACAATAGCTCCTGAATGCTTTGCTATCGAACTGCAGGCCATTGTTCGAGATTAGAGCATAAGGAATCCCAAACCGAGTGACAATATTTTTCCATACAAACTTTTGCACATCCACGTCTCTGATGTTGGCCAGAGGTTCAGCTTCGACCCACTTGGTGAAATAGTCTGTTCTGACCAGGAGGTATTTCCTGTTTCCTGCAGCTTTAGGGAATGGTCCCACGATATCTAAGCCCCATTGGGCGAAAGGCCATGGGCTGGATAGTGGATTAAGAGTTCCAACTGGTTGATCAATGTTTAAGGCGAATCTCTGACACTGATCGCATTTTTTAACATACTCGAGGGCTTCTCTTTTGCATGTTCGACCACCAATAGCCTTGAGTAATAGCCCGATGAGCCAAAGACCTTCCTCCCGTATGACTTCCACATATTCCTTCATGTAATTCTTCTAGCAGTAACTCGGCCGCTTCAGGATGCATGCATAATAAATATGGTCCTGAATAGGAGCGTTTATATAATCTCTGGTCCTCGGATAGCCAGAATCTGGTCGCCTTCCTTCGAATTTTGTCGACTTCCTCTCTTTCTTCAGGCAAGATGTCTTCTTTCAAGAATTTAATTATAGGGTCTATCCAGCAGGGTCCGGTCCTAACTTGGTGAACCTGAACTACATCCCTTTTTGTCTTTATAGGCCCATGTAAGTCCTCAACGAGGATAACTCTGGGCAAATTTTGCGCCGAGGAGGTAGCAAGCACAGCCAATGAGTCAGCATGTGCGTTATCATTTCTGGGGATGTGCAGCAAACTAAAAGAGTCGAACTCTAATTACAGACATTTAACTCGACTCAGGTACCCCTGCATTCTTTCATCTTTCGCCTCGAACTCTCCTTGTACTTGACCCACGACTAACCTTGAGTCTGAGAACAATTCCACAGACTTTCCTCCCATTTTTCGGACCATAGCCATTCCCGTCAGTAGGGCCTCATACTCCGCCTCATTGTTCGTTGCCGAGAAGTTCAGCCTTAACGACTTTTCGATAATGATTCTTTCAGGAGATATCAACACTAGCCCCACTCCAGAACCTTTTTGATTTATAGCACCGTCTACGTACACTTCGCAATGGGAGGGGTCTTGTTGAGAAATCATGCCAACTGATTTTTCATCCATGTCCGACATAGGCATTACTTCTTCCAGTTGGGGCCCCGTGAACTTAGCCACTAAATCCGCAAGAACCTGGCCTTTGACCGATGTGCGAGGCATATATTTGATATCGAAAGCCCCCAAGATCGTACCCCACTTAGCAATTCTCCCCGTATAGTCAGCACTTCGGAGTATAGCCCTGAGTGGGAGTTGAGTAAGAACAATGACCGTATATGCCTGAAAATAGTGAGGTAGCTTTCGTGTATCAAGCACCACTACTAGGATAGCCTTCTCCAGTGGCAAATAATGGATCTTGGCCTCATGCAGCGACTTACTCACGTAATAAACCGGTCTTTGCACACCACAATCTGATCGTATTAGCACCAAACTCACCGCGCAGGGAGCTACAGTATTGTAAGCAAATAATACTTCATCTTGCTTAGGATTGAACATAATTGGTGGCTGAGTTAGATAATCTTTAAGTTTCTGAAAGGCCAAAGCACATTCTTCGGTCCACTCGAATCCCTTCCACTTGTTGAGCAGGGAGAAAAAAGGCCGACACTTGTCTG
Organism: Quercus ilex subsp. ballota; assembly: GCA_032727855.1. Classification (NCBI taxonomy): domain Eukaryota; kingdom Viridiplantae; phylum Streptophyta; class Magnoliopsida; order Fagales; family Fagaceae; genus Quercus; species Quercus ilex. The sequence goes on from CM064919.1 coordinate 24,673,391, forward strand.
CTGATCGAGAGATAAATCGATTCAGGGTAGCAGTCATTCCAGTCAGTTTCTGAACTTCCTTGGGGTTCCGAGGAGCTTGTAAATCGTTGATGGCTTTAATCTAATTGGGGTTAACCTCAATTCCCCTGTGAGTTACCATGTATCCCAAAAACTTGCCAGACCCCACGCCAAATGAGCACTTGGAAGTGTTTAGGCGGAGCTTGTACTTTCTAAGGACTTCAAATGTACTTTCAAGGTCCTTCACATGCTCAGCAACAATCTTGCTTTTCACCACCATGTCGTCTATATAGATCTCGATATTTTGCCCCAGATATGGTTCAAACATCCTCGTCATTATTCTTTGATAACTACACCCCGCGTTTTTCAAGCCAAACGGCATTACTTTGTAGTGGTAGTTACCAACTGGGGTGACGAAAGCAGTCTTCTCCTGGTCATCCAGAGCTAGTGGTATCTGGTGGTAGCCTTGAAAAGCGTCTAGGAAGCTCATTCGAGGGTGGCCGACAGTGGCATCCACAAGCTGATCAATTTTTGGCATGGGGAACGGATCCTTGGGACAAGCCTTATTCAAGTCAGTAAAGTCCACACAGACTCGCCATTTCCCGTTTTTCTTCTTTACTACCACAGTATTCGCTAACCACTCCGGGTAGAAAACTTCTTTAATAGCTCCAGCTTGTTTGAGCTTGGCCACCTCTTCTCTCACTGCATCAGCATGCTCCCTAGATGGGCACCGAGGAGGCTGCTTCTTGGGAATAATCAATGGGTTGACTTTAAGATGGTGGCAAATGAATTGGGGATCCACCCCTGGGGCTTCGTAAGCATTCCAGGCAAACATGTCAAGATTCCTATTGAGCAACTCTATTAGCTCTTCTTTCTCCTGAGGAGGCAGCTGAGATCCGACTTGAAAGAATTTTTCAGGGTCGTCCCCAATGACAACTTTCACTAAATCTTCGCATCGAGCGCCCTCGTTCGAATCCTCAATGGGTAATGTCCGAGACTTTAACTGCTATAAACCCCTTTCGACCCTGGACGAGGGCTCGGCTTCGGGCTCGTGTTGGATGGCAGCCACTAAGCACTGTCTAGCTACGGACTGATCTCCTCGGATTTCATAAACCTGCCCTTCAGCTGGGTACTTGACTTTCTGATGCAAAGTAGAGGGAACAGCCCCCAGTGTATGAAGCCAAGGTCTGGCTACGATTGCTGTATAGGGTGAGTACACGTCCACAACTATAAAATCCACCTCTACCACTTCAGAGCCGGTCTGCACGGGCAAGCGTATCTGGCCTTTCGGGGTGACAACCCTTCCTTCAAAACTCACGAGGGGGGAATTGTATGGTGTTAAATCTTGAGGTTTTAGGCCCAGCCCCTTGTAGAGATCGGGGTACATTATCTCCACAGCACTACCCTAGTCCACCATCACCCTCTTTACATCGTATCCTCCAATTTTGAGGGTGATTACTAAAGCATCATCATGGGGCTGAACGGTCCCTATCTTGTCCTCATCCGAGAATCCTATAATCAATGGGGCATCTGATTTAGATCTCTTCGGAACATGGCCGAAATGCCTTGCCGGTGATTGGACTATTGACATAACCTTCGATGGCCAAGACCCTGTTCTCCCTGGTGCAGCGAAGATGACATTAATAGTTCTCAATGGAGGTTTTGAGGAATCATGTCTTCGGGGCTCTGAACTGATCTGCCCTCCTCGGCCGCTGGAATGGTGCAAGAGGTGTCTTAGTTTACCCTCACCGACCAGCTGGTCTAAATGATCCCACAGGCTCCTGCAATCGTCTGTGCTTTGCCCGTGGTCTTGATGATACTGGCAATAAAGATTATGATTACGCCTCTCAGGGTTTCCTACCATCTTATTCGGCCACCTGAAAAATGGCTCGTTTTTAATCTTTTCCAAAACTTGGTGCACCGGCTCTTTAAATACAGTATTGACCACTTGAGGATTGGTCGATCCTGATTGCCCAATGAAATCTCTACGCGGTTTACCGCTATTGTAACGATCCGATCGGAAATCCCTCATCTCTTGGGGGGTAGCTTTGTCCTTTCCCTTCCCTTGCTGTTGATCTTCCTCAACTCTTTTAAATTTTTCTATACGGTCCATGAGCTAACGCATGTTAGTGACTGGTTTACCAGACAAGGAGGTCCTTAGACCATGGTTGGTAGGGAGACCGAGCTTGAACGTGCTGAGGGCCATTGCATTGGAGTTGCCTTCCATATCATTAAACATCTCCCAGTACCTATCCGAATATGCCTTCAGAGTCTCGCCCTCTTGCATGCTCAGGGACAATAGTGAAGACAGGGGCCTAGCTACTCTTCAGCATGTGACAAAGCATGAACCAAATGCCTGGGTGAGCTCTTTGAAGGAATTAATAGAGTCTATCTTCAAGCTGTCAAACCACCTCATTGCCACCGGCCTCAGACTGGAGGGGAAAACCTTACACATCAGGGCTTCGTCTCTGGAGTAGACAGCTATCCTTTGGTTAAAGTGGCTCACGTGTTCACCCGGGTCTATTTTACCGTTGTAGATGGTAAAAGTTGGCTGGTTAAAACTCCGGGGGAGTCTCGCTTCCTCAATTCTGCGAGTAAAAGGTGACCGAGAGATCTGATTCAAGGCCCTGTTCATAGCATCATTCCCTACGCCTCCACGTGATGGGCCTCTACATTGCTTCTTGCGATGAGACTCCTCTTCATAGGAAAAGGATTCACTAGCCGGTATCTGAGATTTCTGCTGATAAGTGACGTCTTGCTCGTCGTCGAAATCTTCATCAGAATACGAGGAAATCCGTTTCTTCTTTGCATGGCGCAACTCCCTCTTCAGTTTTTCAACCTCTAGTTGCAAGCCCCGGTTCTTCTTTGCATGGGACACGTGACTCCCGCCATGTGATTGGTTTTGGCCAGTATGCACAGTATGCACACTACCCTCACGATCTTGCCTTCTCTCCAAATTAAGGAAAGGGTCAGCATATTGGGATGCCCTAGATTCTGCTCGTTGTTGGCTTCGTTCTGCCATCATCAACTGTTGTTTTCACCCCTGTACAAACTCTTCCCACAGACGGCGCCAATTGTAGGGTCAATTTTTGTAGCCCAAGCCCATAAGATATGGAATATGAGCCCTATGAACCCCAGACAATGATTTGTAGAGCGTGGGTGAAAGAACTGGGCTGGATATGAATTAAACAAGAGTTGGTTATGGTATTTACAAATAAACTAACATGCAATCACGTAAGGCAAATGCGGACATGAATATCCGAAGAGGTATTCTATTGAATGGAATTAGGTTACATGTTTCAGAGCTACAGTAAAGTTGCTTTTTTTCTTCTTCTTTTTCTTTTTTCTCCTTTTTTTTTGGTTGTCCTCTGCTTTTATCAGAGGCCTCTCCTCCTTATATAGCAATCTCTCCAATCATCTTCGTCGTCCACTTGTTCATCATCTAAACCTCCACTTGAGTACATGTCCCATCAGGTATCTTCTTTAGCCTTGCATGAGTGGCGGTAGCTGATTTGATACTGTTCAGGGGTCTTCTCCACATCAATGCGGCCAGAAAAGTAGCTGCAGTGCATTTAATGTGATGGTTGAAGTTTGTCTTCTAGATATTTCTCCGTCCCTATCATCTCCATGTGCGCCTGAGGTTCATCTTTATCATTAGAATTGTCAAGAGGATTACTTGAACTTCCCAGACATCCGTTTGGCCAAGCTCCTTTGAATCCGAGGACAATGGACTCTTCGGACAACTAAATATCTCCTCGGACTACGCCCCACATTCATCTCCAGGTATGTTTCTTTCACATGGGCTTCTTCTCAAATAATTTCATCTCCTCTGACAAACAATAGTCTTCAATTAGGGCCTTAAGCCCAATACATTAGGTTGGGCCTTTCACCCCCCCACAAATAATATTTGAAAATTTGTGACGTATGACCCATAATGATTGTTTTTTAATGTCAAGCCAAGACACTAATTGATTTCTTTCTTGGGTAGCCATAATTCTAACTCAAGTCCATTACTTTAAAACATAAGACATTATCATTGAAAATAACCAAAACATGTTTTTATATTTATTTTTATTTTGACATTGTACAACCACATTTTACGGAACATCCAATAGACTGATACCATGAAAAAAGTATTCAAACTGCATAAACACATTTTCTTGATTTCAAAATTTTATTTATATAGTCAAAAGACTCATAACTAGGTCTTGATAAATTACATGGTTACCCAACTCACATCCAACTATTTGTTATTTGTTTGTTCCCTTTTCTTTCGTTGTATTAAACATTTAGTAATTCAGCTATTGAAAATCAAGAGGAAACCAAAGTTACCAATTCTTTTCTCAAGATAATTTCAATTTAAAAAAAAAAAATGATATATTGTGTTTTCGTTATAATTTCGATATACTATTTTCGTATCACCATTAATTTTTATTCTAGGACTAGATGATCCCAACATTGTAGCATGAATTAGAACGAATATGTAAATTCCAAGAAATGAACTTAGCATAATATTTTAAACTTATTTATTAAGCCACAATGCCTTTTAGCATAACTCATTCTAAAAGAGAGTAAATCACTCAAGTAAATGCAACTTGAACTAAATTCAGTCCAAGAATGACGTGCACTCAATTGCTTAAATGCCAATGAGAATTTTATTGATGAATTGAAAATTCTAAAATTGACACACTGGGAAACACTGGCCTCAATTAAACTCCAAAAAAAAAAAAAAAAGACCACATTTTCCAACAATCACCAGCCAACGCATTATTAAAGTTGCAGTAGCCAATGATGAGCCTGTTTGAATTCATAGGCATGATCAAATTCTCCTAGGTATTTGTGTTGCCCTAGAATTGAGTTTGCATTTACTCTTGAGCAACGGAGGGAACAACGGGTTGAGTGGGAACATCTTAGGCCAACACCTGTGACTAATAACAGTGACTGATTTGCAGCAAGCAGGACCGACCACACTAAATACGCCCCGAGAAAGTGTTCCATAAATCTCATCAACACACCGATCAATGCTTGAAAGTGATGACCAGCAATTTGCAATGTCTTTTTCCCAATTCTCGTTTGATAGTCCTAGCAAAGGTAGTTTCACTGGCAAATAGAGCTTGCTCACAGTGATCTGATCTGCTCCTAGAGGTGAAGGTGCAGGTTTTCCAACTCCAGACCCAGTTAAACAAACGTTTTTAAGTGTTGAATGAAAAGCGGGGTTAAAAGGGAACAATTTAGGCAAGCAACGGTCACTGACCAAAGTGATGGCTTTACAACAAGTAGGGCCAAAGAAGTTAACTTTGCCATTAAAGAGTGAATTCATAACATCTGTAAGACACCCTGGTACACCCGAAAGAGAAGACCAGCATTCCTGTATGTCTTGATTCCCTGGTAAAATCCCTGGTAAAGCAGCCTTATTGGCAGTGATTCCGGAGAACTGTCCATCTCCTTTAGATGGTTGACCGCAAGAGTTATTGAGCAAAGAAGCAAAGATGGGATTGGAGGGGAACAAATTAGACAAGCAATTTCCCTCAATCTCTGAGATGGCTTTGCAACAAGAGGAACCTATAACGCTGAATTGGCCATTGACAAGTGAACCAAAAACTTGAGTGAGACACCCTGGTATGTCTACAAGAGATGACAAACACTGCCCATTTGCCCCTGAAAGTCCCCCAGCTCCTAGGTTGGGGAACAATCTAGTTATTTGTGACAACACTCCAGATATTTCTGACAATCCGGGTATTTGAGGTGATCCAGGTGTTTGTTGCAACTGAGCTAGCCTTGCAGGAACCAACACTGCCAAACATGCATATATCAATATGAGAGCAAAGCTTTGTGATTTATATGCCATGGTACTTATCGAACTGGATAAACTCGTAGTTTATGTGAGTATTGGTTTATAATTGGTAATGGACGATGCTTGACGCTAATGGAAGCGAGAGGATGGGAACTTATAGTACCTTTCAATGACATAAAAACTGAAACTTTTTTAAGTGTCATTAATGCATTAGTTTAATACTTCAAAATCCGTTCTCTTAAAACCATCAATGCTAGAAAACTTTCATTAAGATCACGGTAAGTTTTACTTCATTGATGCTGGTCATTTTCCCAAAGATGTTCTTGAAAATAATGAATTTAATCTTAATAATGATAAAACTGAAGGGGTCCTTCGGTATAAAGATTAAGGATTTCAAATTAAACTACTTTGGTTGTTGCTACTTTTCCCATTAACCAAACGTAAAAGAGTCGCCAATTTCAAATTTACAATATCCACGATTTTGTGCATATACTATATATAACTCACCAGAGAATTTTATCAATTAAAATAAAACTCACAGGAGAAATACTCCCCAAAAAGAGAAAAATAGAAACATTTTAATAAATATATTATAAGTGTTTTGAGCGTTTTCTATTATTATAGTATATAAATCTTTTACCCAAACTCTATGCGCACTACCCAAAATATATTAATCAAATTTGTGTAAAAAATTTTGACTGATGAATTACATTTTTTAACCTTGTGTACACACAATAGAATTACATTTTTTCTATAGTTTTAATACGTGAGCCAAATTTCATGCTAATCTAATTTTATTTACTATTCGGTCCAAAAGTTCATTTTTAATGGATAATTTTAATATACGAATTAGGACTTAAATTTTGAATAATTAATAGATTAACGAGCTATTGATCTTTGATAGTTTTGAAATTTTATAGGCATGACGGTCATATGGAGAACATGTAATTCAACAATAGATTTAGTAAAATTCACATTAAAAAAAAACATTTTAACTGTGGTAACATTACTTAAAGCCGCACTTGGTGTAACTTGACAAATTATTCCAATAATAATGGTAATAACTTATATTTTAAATTTATCTTTAATTAGTAGCATTTGTGCACCAGAGAAGCACCAAAAAAAAAAAAAAAAAAAAGCGCCATGACAGAATTTGTGAATGTTCTTTTAATTAAAATACTTGGTATATACTACTTATTAATTGTGGGATTGTGACCCTCTTAAAATGAATCAAAATAACTTTAAGATTTATAATAAAAACGAAATGCTTTAAAAATGTAGTTTTATATATAGAAATATAAATTTATTTGATGTCCTAATAAAAACATAAATTTATATATAAACACAAAAGTTTTGTTTTTAATTATTAGTACTTATGTTTTGCTCTTATTGAAAAATTACAAATACTTCTTTTTTTTTCGAGGGAAAGGAGGGTGTTTGGTACATGGCGGACTATTTGCGGCTTGTCACTCTATATGCATATTGTATTACAAAAAAAAAAAAAAAAAAAAAAATTCAAATCAAAATTCATAGGACACAATATTCATCTTCTTTTTTTTACCCAACATTTATTTCTTACATATATAGATATAATAATATTTGAAAATTTGTGACGTACGACTCATAATGATTGTTTTTTGAAGTCAAGCCAAGACACTAATTGATTTCTTTCTTGGGTAGCCATAATTCTAAATCAAGTCCATTATTTTAAAACATAAGACATTATCATTGAAAATAACCAAAACATGTTATATTTATTTTTTATTTTGACATTGTACAACCACATTTTACGGAACATCCAATAGACTGATACCATGGAAAAAGTATTCAAACTGCGTAAACACATTTTCTTGATTTCAAAATTTTATTTATATAGTCAAAAGACTCATAACTAGTTCTTGATAAATTACATGGTTACCCAACTCACATCCAACTATTTGTTATTTGTTTGTTCCCTTTTCTTTCGTTGTATTAAACATTTAGTAATTCAGCTGTTGAAAATCAAGAGGAAACCAAAGTTACCAATTCTTTTCTCAAGATAATTTCAATTTAAAAAAAAAAAAATGATATATTGTGTTTTCGTTATAATTTCGATATACTATTTTCGTATCGCCATTAATTTTTTTTCTAGGACTAGATGATCCCAACATTGTAGCATGAATTAGAACGAAAATGTAAATTCCAAAAAATGAACTTAGCATAATGTTTTAAGCTTATATATAAAACCGCAATGCCTTTTAGCATAACTCATTCTAAAAGAGAGTAAATCACTCAAGTAAATGCAACTTGAACTAAATTCAGTCCAAGAATGACGTGCATGCAATGGCCTAAATGCCAATGAGAATTTTATTGATGAATTGAAAATTCTAAAAGCGACACACTGGGAAACACTGGTCTCAATTAAACTCTAAAAAAAAAAAAGACCACATTTTCCAACAATCACCAGCCAACGCATTATTAATGTTGCAGTAGCCGATGATGATCCTGTCTGAATTCATGGGCATGATCAAATTCTCCCAGGTATTTGGGCTGCCCTAGAATTGAGTTCGCATTTACTCTTGAGCAACGGAGGGAACAACGGGTTGAGTGGGAACATCCTAGGCCAACACTTGTGACTAATAACAGTGATTGATTTGCAGCAAGCAGGACCGACCACGCTAAATACGCCCCGGGAAAGTGTTCCATAAATCTCATCAACACACCGATTAGTGCTTGAAAGTGATGACCAGCATTTTGCAATGTCTTTTTCCCAATTCTCGTCTGTCAGTCCTAAGAAAGGTAGTTTCCCTGGCAAATAAAGCTTGCTCACAGTGATCTGATCTGCTCCTAGAGGTGAAGGTGCAGGTTCTCCAACTCCAGACCCAGTTAAACAAACGTTTTTAAGTGTTGAATGAAAAACGGGGTTAAAAGGGAACAATTTAGGCAAGCAACGGTCACTGACCAAAGTGATGGCTTTACAACATGTAGGGCCAAAGAAGTTAACTTTGCCATTAAAGAGTGAATTCATAACATCTGTAAGACACCCTGGTACACCTGAAAGAGAAGACCAGCATTCCTGTATGTCTTGATTCCCTGGTAAAATCCCTGGTAAAGCAGCCTTACTGGCAGTGATTCCGGAGACTTGTCTGTTTCCTTTAGATGGTTGACCGCAAGAGTTATTGAGCAAAGAAGCAAAGATGGGATTGGAGGGGAACAAATTAGACAAGCAATTTCCCTCAATCTCTGAGATGGCTTTGCAACAAGAGGAACCTATAACGCTGAATTGGCCATTGACAAGTGAACCAAAAACTTGAGTGAGACACCCTGGTATGTCTACAAGAGATGACAAACACTGCCCATTTGCCCCTGAAAGTCCCCCAGCTCCTAGGTTGGGGAACAATCTAGTTATTTGTGGCAAAAATCCAGATATATCTGACAAGCCGGGTATTTGAGGTGATCCAGGTGTTTGTTGCAACTGAGCTTGCCCTGCAGGAACCAACACTGCCAAACATGCATATATCAATATGAGAGCAAAGCTTTGTGATTTATATGCCATGGTACTTATCGAACTGGATAAACTCGTAGTCTGTGTGAGTACTGGTTTATAATTGGTAATGGACGATGCTTGACGCTATTGGAAGCGAGAGGATGGGAACTTATAGTACCTATCGATGACATAAAAACTGAAATTTTTTAAGTGTCATTAATGCATTAGTTTAATACTTCAAAATCCGTTCTCTTAATACCATCAATGCTAGAAAACTTTCATTAAGATCACGGTAAGTTATACTTCATTAATGCTGGTCATTTTCCCAAAGATGTTCTTGAAAATAATGAATTTAATCTTAATAATGATAACTGAAGGGGTCTTTCGGTATAAAGATTAAGGATTTCAAATTAAACTACTTTGGTTTTTGCTACTTTTCCCATTAACCAAACTTAAAAGAGCCACCCATTTCTAATTTACAAAATCCATGATTTTGTGCATATACTATATATAACTCACCAGAGAATTTTATCAATTAAAATAAAACTCACAGGAGAAATACTCCCCAAAAAGAGAAAAATAGAATCATTTTAATAAATATATTATAAGTGTTTTGAGCCTTTTCTATTATTATAGTATATAAATCTTTTACCCAAACTCTATGCGTACTACCCAAAATATATTAGTCAAATTTGTATAAAAAATTTAGACTGATGAATTACATTTCTTAACCCTATGTACACACTATAGAATTACATTTTTTCTATAGTTTTAATACGTGAGCCAAATTTCATGCTAATCTAATTTTATTTACTACTCAGTCCAAAAGTTCATTTTTAATGGATAATTTTAATATACAAATTAGGAATTAAATTTTGAATAATTAATAGATTAACGAGCTATTGATCTTTGATCATTTTGAAATTTTATAGGCATGACGGTCATATGGAGAACATGTAATTCAACAATAGATTTAGTAAAATTCACATTAAAAAAAAAAACATTTTAACTGTGGTAACATTACTTAAGGCCGCACTTGGTGTAACTTGACAAATTATTCCAATAATAATGGTAATAACTTATATTTTAAATTTATCTTTAATTAGTAGCATTTGTGCACCAGAGAAGTAGCAAAAAAATAATAATAATAAGAATAATTAATTAAAATTAAAATTAAGCATCATGACAGAATTTGTGAATGTTCCTTAAATTGAAATACTTGGTATATACTACTTATTACTTATGGGATTGTGACCCTCTTTAAATGAATCAAAATAACTTTAAGATTTATAATAAAAACTAAATGCTTTAAAAATGTTGTTTTATATATAGAAATATAAATTTATTTGATGTTCTAATAAAAACATAAATTTATATATAAACACAAAAGTTTTGTTTTTAATTATTAATACTTATGTTTTGTTTTTATTGAAAAATTACACATACTTATTTTTTTTTTTGAGGGAAAGGAGGGTGTTTGGTACTTGGCGGACTATTTGCGGCTCATCACTCTATATGCATATTGTATTACCAAAAAAAAAAAAAAAAAAAAAAAAAATTCAAATCAAAATTCATAGGACACAATATTCATCTTCTTTTTTTTATCCTACATTTATTTTTTACATATATAGATATAATAATATTTGAAAATTTGTGACGTACGACCCATAATGATTGTTTTTTAATGTCAGGCCAAGACACTAATTGATTTCTTTCTTGGGTAGCCATAATTCTAACTCAAGTCCATTATTTGAAAACATAAGACATTATCATTGAAAATAACCAAAACATGTTGTTATATTTATTTTTTATTTTGACATTGTACAACCACATTTTACGGAACATCCAATTGGCTGATACCATGAAAAAAGTATTCAAACTGCATAAACATATTTTCTTGATTTCAAAATTTTATTTATATAGTCAAAAGACTCATAACTAGTTCTTGATAAATTACATGGTTACCCAACTCACATCCAACAATTTTTATTTGTTTGTTCCCTTTTCTTTCGTTGTATTAAACATTTAGTAGTTCAGCTGTTGAAAATCAAGAGGAAACCAAAGTTACCAATTCTTTTCTCAAGATAATTTCAATTTAAAAAAAAAATGATATATTGTGTTTTCGTTATAATTTCGATATACTATTTTCGTATCGCCATTAATTTTTTTTCTAGGACTAGATGATCCCAACATTGTAGCATGAATTAGAACGAAAATGTAAATTCCAAAAAATGAACTTAGCATAATATTTTAAGCTTATATATTAAACCGCAATGCCTTTTAGCATAACTCATTCTAAAAGAGAGTAAATCACTCAAGTAAATGCAACATGAACTAAATTCAGCCCAAGAATGACGTGCATGCAATGGCTTAAATGCCAATGCGAATTTTATTGATGAATTGAAAATTCTAAAAGCGACACACTGGGAAACACTGGTCTCAATTAAACTCGAAAAAAAAAAAAAAAGACCACATTTTCCAACAATCACCCACCAACGCATTATTAATGTTGCAGTAGCCGATGATGATCCTGTCTGAATTCATAGGCATGATCAAATTCTCCTAGGTATTTGCGCTGCCCTAGAATTGAGTTCGCATTTACTCTTGAGGAATGGAGGGAACAACGGGTTGAGTGGGAACATCTTAGGCCAACACTTGTGACTAATAACAGTGATTGATTTGCAGCAAGCAGGACCGACCACACTAAATACGCCCCGGGAAAGTGTTCCATAAATCTCATCAACACACCGATTAGTGCTTGAAAGTGATGACCAGCATTTTGCAATGTCTTTTTCCCAATTCTCGTCTGATAGTCCTAGGAAAGGTAGTTTCCCTGGCAAATAAAGCTTGCTCACAGTGATCTGATCTGCTCCTAGAGGTGAAGGTGCAGGTTCTCCAACTCCAGACCCAGTTAAACAAACGTTTTTAAGTGTTGAATGAAAAGCGGGGTTAAAAGGGAACAATTTAGGCAAGCAACGGTCACTGACCAAAGTGATGGCTTTACAACAAGTAGGGCCAAAGAAGTTAACTTTGCCATTAAAGAGTGAATTCATAACATCTGTAAGACACCCTGGTACACCCGAAAGAGAAGACCAACATTCCTGTATGTCTTGATTCCCTGGTAAAATCCCTGGTAAAGCAGCCTTATTGGCAGTGATTCCGGAGACCTGTCCGTTTCCTTTAGATGGTTGACCGCAAGAGTTATTGAGCAAAGAAGCAAAGATGGGATTGGAGGGGAACAAATTAGACAAGCAATTTCCCTCAATCTCTGAGATGGCTTTGCAACAAGAGGAACCTATAACGCTGAATTGGCCATTGACAAGTGAACCAAAAACTTGAGTAAGACACCCTGGTATGTCTACAAGAGATGACAAACACTGCCCATTTGCCCCTGAAAGTCCCCCGGCTCCTAGGTTGGGGAACAATCTAGTTATTTGTGGCAACAATCCAGATATATCTGACAATCCGGGTATTTGAGGTGATCCAGGTGTTTGTTGCAACTGAGCTAGCCCTGCAGGAACCAACACTGCCAAACATGCATATATCAATATGAGAGCAAAGCTTTGTGATTTATATGCCATGGTACTTATCGAACTGGATAAACTCGTAGTCTGTGTGAGTACTGGTTTATAGTTGGTAATGGATGATGCTTGACGCTAATGGAAGCGAGAGGATGGGAACTTATAGTACCTATCGATGACATAAAAACTGATACTTTTTTAAGTGTCATTAATGCATTAGTTTAATACTTCAAAATCCGTTCTCTTAATACCATCAATGCTAGAAAACTTTCATTAAGATCACGGTAAGTTATACTTCATTAATGCTGGTCATTTTCCCAAAGATGTTCTTGAAAATAATGAATTTAATCTTAATAATGATAACTGAAGGGGTCTTTCGGTATAAAGATTAAGGATTTCAAATTAAACTACTTTGGTTTTTGCTACTTTTCCCATTAACCAAACGTAAAAGAGCCGCCCATTTCTAATTTACAAAATCCCTGATTTTGTGCATATACTATATATAACTCACCAGAGAATTTTATCAATTAAAATAAAACTCACAGGAGAAATACTCCCCAAAAAGAGAAAAATAGAAACATTTTAATAAATATATTATAAGTGTTTTGAGCCTTTTCTATTACTATAGTATATAAATCTTTTACCCAAACTCTATGCGTACTACCCAAAATATATTAGTCAAATTTGTATAAAAAATTTAGACTAATGAATTACATTTCTTAACCCTATGTACACACTATAGAATTACATTTTTTCTATAGTTTTAATACGTGAGCCAAATTTCATGCTAATCTAATTTTATTTACTACTCAGTCCAAAAGTTCATTTTTAATGGATATTTTTAATATACAAATTAGGAATTAAATTTTGAATAATTAATAGATTAACGAGCTATTGATCTTTGATCATTTTGAAATTTTATAGGCATGACGGTCATATGGAGAACATGTAATTCAACAATAGATTTAGTAAAATTCACATTAAAAAAAAAACATTTTAACTGTGGTAACATTACTTAAGGCCGCACTTGGTGTAACTTGACAAATTATTCCAATAATAATGGTAATAACTTATATTTTAAATTTATCTTTAATTAGTAGCATTTGTGCACCAGAGAAGCAGCAAAAAAAAATAAAATTAAATAAAATTAAAATTAAGCATCATGACAAAATTTGTGAATGTTCCTTTAATTGAAATACTTGGTATATACTACTTATTACTTATGGGATTGTGACCCTCTTTAAATGAATCAAAATAACTTTATGATTTATAATAAAAACTAAATGCTTTAAAAATGTAGTTTTATATATAGAAATATAAATTTATTTGATGTCCTAATAAAAACATAAATTTATATATAAACACAAAAGTTTTGTTTTTAATTATTAATACTTATGTTTTGTTTTTATTGAAAAATTACACCTACTTTTTTTTTTTTTTTTTTTTTGAGGGAAAGGAGGGTGTTTGGTACTTGGCGGACTATTTGCGGCTCGTCACTCTATATGCATATTGTATTACCAAAAAAAAAAAAAAAAATTCAAATCAAAATTCATAGGACACAATATTCATCTTCCTTTTTTTATCCTACATTTATTTTTTACATATATAGATATAATAATATTTGAAAATTTGTGACGTACGACCCATAATGATTGTTTTTTAATGTCAGGCCAAGACACTAATTGATTTCTTTCTTGGGTAGCCATAATTCTAACTCAAGTCCATTATTTGAAAACATAAGACATTATCATTGAAAATAACCAAAACATGTTGTTATATTTATTTTTTATTTTGACATTGTACAACCACATTTTACAGAACATCCAATAGGCTGATACCATGAAAAAAGTATTCAAACTGCATAAACACATTTTCTTGATTTCAAAATTTTATTTATATAGTCAAAAGACTCATAACTAGGTCTTGATAAATTACATGGTTACCCAACTCGCATCCAACTATTTGTTATTTGTTTGTTCCCTTTTCTTTCGTTGTATTAAACATTTAGTAATTCAGCTGTTGAAAATCAAGAGGAAACCAAAGTTACCAATTCTTTTCTCAAGATAATTTCAATTTAAAAAAAAAAATGATATATTGTGTTGTCGTTATAATTTCGATATACTATTTTCAGATCGCCATTAAATTTTTTTGTAGGACTAGATGATCCCAACATTGTAGCATGAATTAGAACGGAAATGTAAATTCCGAAAAATAAACTTAGCATAATATTTTAAGCATATATATTAAGCCACAATGCCTCTTAGCAGAACTCATTCTAAAAGAGAGTAAATCACTCAAGTAAATGCAACTTAAACTAAATTCATTCCAAGAATGACGTGCATGCAATGGCTTAAATGCGAGCGAGAATTTTATTGATGAATTGAAAATTCTAAATACGACACACTGGGAAACACTAGTCTCAATTAAAGTCCCAAAAAAAAAAAATTCCACATTTTCCTACAATCACCAGGCAACGCATTATTAATGTTGTAGTAGCCAATGATGAGCCTGTCTGAATTCATAGGCATGATCAAATTCTCCCAGGTATTTGGGCTGCCCTAGAATTGAGTTCGCATTTACTCTTGAGCAATGGAGGGAACAACGGGTTGAGTGGGAACATCTTAGGCCAACACTTGTGACTAATAACAGTGATTGATTTGCAGCAAGCAGGACCGACCATACTAAATATGCCCCGGGAAAGTGTTCCATAAATCTCATCAACACACCGATTAATGCTTGAAAGTGATGACTAGCATTTTGCAACATCTTTTTCCCAATTCTCGTCTGATAGTCCTGATGGAAATATGAATGTACGCTGCGAAAAATTAACGGATCTACTTTATATGCAATTGATAACATGCACTATGTAAGTTTCAGAATTCAAGAATAAAAGAGTGTACCTTGATATGGTGAATTTCAAAACAAAGATCAGAAGTTCTTGCGAACACTTTCAATCTTCACTCCAATTCCACTTGTTGCCCAAGAAGTGTGGTCTCTTAATCTGTTATATGTGTATGTTCTAGGGAGGATGAATAAAAAATCTAACATTCACATACATACCATTTCATGTTCTTACTAAAAATTCTGTATGTTTTTCTCCGCATAACTGATTATTTAATTGGGCTAGCCTTTTGGGCCTTTCCAATTGGGCTTTAGTGTGTGGCTTGGAGTGGTACCAAAAGGAAACAAATAAAACTTTAGCACCAATGGGCCTTGGGCTTTTCTGTCAACTCTTGACAAGTCCAAAGTTACCATTAATTATATTTAATACCACTATATAAATATAATTGCACTCTAGGCCTTATTAATAAATTATATCCCAAGTCTTTATTGTACATGCAACCCCTTCTTAAAATATTTGTAGTAAAACAAAGTTATGAATAAAGACTGTCACTTTGTAAATTACGACATAGTAATCCTTGAGTACCCGGTTTAATCATTTTAAATTATTCATCATATATTTATGAAATCCAATTTAATAAAGTGGTTGAGCCTAACTCTCTAAATAACTAAACCCATTAAATTTATCTCAAGAGAATATTTTATATCTCCGCTAAGAGACTATGAATTCCATCTTGAGAATATATGTTCCATCAACACTAAATGTGGCTGCCCAACATACTGAGATTTTGACCGTTACTTTAGATCTCACTCCTGATATATCAAAGCAACCTACACTTTATGATCAGGTCCATTATCCTCTCAGTGTTAAGAGTTCATGTAAATAGAAGTCGTGAGATTTATTATTCATTTGACAATCGTTAGGAGAATAATAAATCTCACAGCGGTCCAGTTCAATATGTTTTAACTCTTAAAACATATCAACTAGAAGTTTTTACTTACATAATCAAGACAAATCATCTTAGTTGATATGTTATAGTCTTCACAGATGAAATGCCTAATTTCATCACTGACTACGAACTAAAATTATAAGTTTACAAAGAACTTGTGACTTATATCTTCTGTGACTAAATCACATAAATCACATACTATGCATCTCATGGACTATATGATAATGTCTGAATATTCATGTTACCATTATATCAGATAATAATAAAACAGCTTTATTAATGATACATAATGTCATACATAGTATCATACAATAGGATTTAAGAGCACTAATCCTAACAATCTCCCACTTGCCTAAAGACTATTGTGCACTAATCTAACTCCCATTCCCTCCAAATGTGACTCGAAAGTCCTTTGAGGCAAGGCATTGGTAAAGGGATCTGCTAGATTATTCGCACTTTCAATCTTCGCAACTATGACATCTCCACGAGCAATGATGTCTCGAATGATGTGGTATTTTCTCTCAATGTGCTTTCCTTTCTTATGATTCCTTGGATCTTTGGATTGTGCAACCGCTCCACTATTGTCGCAAAATAATGTGATTGGAACTTGTTCCATTCTTACTACACCAAGGTCAGAAAGGAATTTCTTGAGCCATGTAGCTTCCTTTGCTGCCTCACAAGCAGCAACATACTTAGCTTCCATGGTGGAGTCCGCAATACAAGATTAGGACTTAAATTAGGACTTAAATTTTGAACAATTAATAGATTAACGAGCTATTGATCTTTGATCATTTTGAAATTTTATAGGCATAAAGGTTATATGGAGAACTTGTAATTCAACAATAGATTTAGTAAAATTCACATTTAAAAAAAAAAACATTTTAACTGTGGTAACTTTACTTAAAGCCGCACTTGGTGTAACTTGACAAATTATTCCAATAATAATGGTAATAACTTATATTTTAAATTTATCTTTAATTAGTAGTATTTGTGCGCACCAGAGAAGTACCAAAAAAAAAAAAAAACTGAATTAAGCATCACGACAAAATTAGTGAATGTTCATTTAATTAAAATACTTGTTATATACTACTTATTACTTATGGGATTGTGACCCTCTTTAAATGAATCAAAAAAAATTTTTTTGAAGGGAGTCTCAATATCATTTATCAACTCAAATTAGAATCCAGGTACAAAGCTTCAGCAGCTGGTGGAGGATCTTCCTCCATCCATACAATCTCATTCTCTACTAGTCTAGCATGTTTAGCCAATACATGAGTCACCTTATTTGCACTACGTCTCACGCAACTCACCCTTATTGAATAAAAGCCAGCCAACAGACACCAAATATCCCCATAGATTAGACCAAGCCAAGAATAGGACTCTTGCTGAACCTGGGCAATAGTCTTCATCACAACAATGTTATCTCCCTCAATGATCAGGTCCGTAAAGATAATATCTACTGCAACCTAAAGAGCCTTGCGACACGCTAATGCCTCCACCTCTTCATTGTCACTAACAGCCCTTCCCTTTGCTGAAATAGCCACCATCACTTCTCCTTTTTTATTACAGATAACTGCTCCATAACCAGTACCGTTGCCACCATCAAACACAGCCCCATCAAAGTTCAGTTTGTATTGTAAACACGATGGAGGCTGCCATGCCTGAGTGACTTCACTTGGGCTGGACCCAATCACTACAAGATGGTCCAGTGCATCATAGTACTCTTTAAGATAATCCATCGCACACCGGTTTATCCGAGAAGGATGATGAAGGACACCATCACGTGATATTGCATTTCTTTGTTGCCAAATTTGCCAGCATGTAACCCAGAAAAGATCAACTTCTTCTGCCATGTTCTTCGCCATTAACTCTACCAGTTGCCTAAAATCATGAAATATCGTCCCACATTTTTGGAAGCAAACAACACTCCCTGCCCAAACATCTTGTGCAACCCCACAACCCCACAAAGCATGTAATATTGTCTCCTCATCTCTCTGACAAAAAATACAAGTTGCATTCTCAATTACTCGCCCTCGAATCAGATTATCCAGTGTTGGCAATGCATTCTGACCTACTCTCCATGCAAACACTTTTATTTTGTTTGGAACATTGGCTTTACATATCTTAGTCCAAATTGGGTTTGGCACTCTCTGTGATGAACACTCCCCATCATTGCAATCATCCAACTTCAGTTGCTTAGCCATATGATAGCCCGACTTCACCAAATATTTACCATTCTTTGTATGGATCCATACAATCAAATCTTGCACCAATCTCCTACTCAAAGGGATTTTTAGAATGGCCTCTGCATCAAACTTATGGAAACTTGCCTCAATTCTTTCCTTATCCCATTTGTGTTCTTGCCAATCAATTAAATCTGATACCCTCCACTCCCATTCCACCTTAGCTGGTTGAATACGCACTTTATGTGTTGGCTAAGAAGGCAGCCAGCAATCCTGCAAGACCCGAATTGAGGCACCATTACCTACCCTCCAACAACACCCTTTCTTCAGTATTGGTTGAGCTGCCGACAAACTTTTCCATACATAGGAGCTGTTTGGACAGTCAGCCGCCTCAAGGAAGCTACACCGAGGGAAATATTTAGCCTTAAAACAGCCATACAGCAACGATCCATGGTCTTGGAGCA
Source organism: Quercus ilex subsp. ballota (assembly GCA_032727855.1). NCBI lineage: Eukaryota > Viridiplantae > Streptophyta > Magnoliopsida > Fagales > Fagaceae > Quercus > Quercus ilex. Next base: position 24,692,607 of record CM064919.1, read on the forward strand.
TTTGCCATCCTTGTTTAGCTAGCATTGCTAAGTTGAAAGATCTCAAGTCCCAGAAACCCATACTTCCCATTTTCTTTGGTTGAGTTAAGAAATTCCAACTCTTCCAATGTATTTTCCGTTCTTCTCCAACTTGGCCCTAGCAAAACCTTGCACACATAGCATCCAATTCATCACATAGTCTCCTCGGAATTTGGAACTCCCATGGTATAATTGGGGATAGATTGAGCCATAAATTTTATTAATACTTCCTTTCCCGCTCTAGATAACAACTTCCCTTTCCAACCTTGAATCTTTTTCCATACCTTCTCTTTCAGAAAAGAGAAAATATCATATTTTTTCCTCCCAATCAAAGTAGGCAACCCCAGGTAAGAATCAAACATCTCCACTTCCTACACCTTAAGTTTGTCAATAATCCGCGCCTTTTTCTAAACTGAAACATTGCTACTGAAGTAAGCAAAAGACTTTTCGAAACTAATGCACTGTCCAGAAGCATCAGCATACAACTGAAGAGTATCAGAGACAACCTGCACTTCATTCTCATTAGCTTGGTAGAAAATTAAAGAATCATCAGCAAAGAGAAGATTAGTAATTTTAGGTGCAGTCCTACAGATTGCCACCCCATTTAGCTTTCCATCCATCTCTACTTTTGCCAATAGAGATGTGAAGCCCTCTGCACATAACAAGAACAAATAAGGTGATAAAGGATCTCCTTGACGAAGACCTCTAGATGGGTAATATTGCCAAAAGCTTTACCATTGATCTTGACTGAAAATGAAGGTGTAGAAACACAACACATAACCCTATCCACCCAAACTTCCGGAAACCCCATTTTTATCATCATCCCAAAAAGGAAGGACCATTCCACTCGATCATAGGCTTTGCTAACATCCAATTTTAATGCCAAAGCCCCTTTTTTACCCTTCTTTTTAAGATGCATAGCATGTAAAGTCCCATAGGCAACCAACACATTATCAATAATAAGACGTCTTGGCACAAAGGCACTTTGAGTTGGGGAGATCAATTGAGATAGAATCATATTTAACCTATTTGCCATAACCTTAGATATGATTTTGTAAATCACATTACATAGGCCAATAGCTTTGAAGTCTGACATTTTATCCGGTTTCTTTACCTTTGGAATCAGAACAATATGCGTATAATTCATTTCAGGCACCATATTACCAGAATGTAAAAATTCTAACACCGCATCCGTCACATCACTACCAACAATATGCCAAAATTTTTGATAAAAAAGTGCATTCGTACCATCAGGTCTAGGAGCCTTTGTTGGTCCCATTTGGAACAACACTGCTTTAACTTCTTCTCTGCTGTATAGCCTAGATAGCACTTCCAGCATCTCATCGGTCTTCTTGTGAGGAACTGCATTGAGACATTCCTCCATTCTGTCACAAGTGCCTGCTTTAAAAATATTCTGAAAATAATTTGAAGCCACCTCCGCTACCTCCTCAATCTCTTCAACCCAGTTTCCATTATTAGTTTTGATCCCCTGGATATAATTCCTTTGTCTTCTTTGAGAGGCTTTGTTGTGAAAAAATTTTGTATTCCTGTCTCCATGATTTAACCAAGAAATTCAGGACCTTTGCCTCCAAAAAATTTCTTGTTGGCTCAACAGAGCATCCAATTTTTTACTCCCCACCAAGAATTCCTCCTTGCTCTCTTTGGTCATCTCCCTCTCATTCAACTCCTCCAACCTTTTTTGCAATCTCTTTATTTCCTTAGTTTCTGGCCTGGTTTTGGAAGAACCCCAAGCATGCAGCTCAGCTCCATTTATTCGAATTTTCTCTATTGCAGTCTCCAAACTAGAATTGCCTACACCCACTTTTGTCCATGCCTCGGCCACCACCTCCCCACAATCATCCCACAAAAGCCAACTTTCCTCAAACTTGAAACTCCCAGCACCCTTACCTCGTTTCGATCTATCTTTCATTGTCTTCAGTAAAATCATGATCAAAACAGGTTGTTTAATCTTGTTTAGACGTGCTCAAAGTTGTGTTGTTTATGTAAAGTTGGAATCGAGCTGATGTAGAATTGAATGTGCATCTCGGCCTGGCTTGATTGATCGAAGCTTAGGCTCGATCAATCGAAAATCGGGCAGATGCATTTTTTTGCAGAATTTTCAACTTAGGCCTAACTCCTAAAACGTTTAGGGTTTTATGTTTTTGCCCTGATATATAAGGCAAACCCTAGCCACTTTTTTAGGTTGCTCAGATTGCTGTTTGTGTGAATCTCTTGTGAGATCCGAGAGGAGCTTTCCTTCACATAAACTTAGGATTATCAAGGAGGAGATTTATTCAAGAACTTGATGATCATTCAGTTGCTGCACTAAAAAGCTTAAAGATACACAAACGGGTGTGCTTGTATTTGCTGGAGAATCCAAGAAAGAAGGAGTCCGTGGTCTCGGAGCTTGCACGTGGTCGTGTCAGTAAGTTTCTACTGGTGGGTAGCAATAAGATGTTAGCGGTCTAAGTCCTATTGTAAAACTTCAATTCTTTCTATTATGGATTCAAGGTTACCTTGAGGATAGCTAGGTTAAATCCTCCCCAGGTTTTTACGGTATGGTTTCCTGGGTCATCATATCTTTGTGTTATTTATATTTCTGCTGCTATATACTTGATATGATTGTTTGATTGTGATAACCTAGATTTGCATAATTTGACTAAATTAATCACTTGGCTAATTAACTAGGTTAATCCTGTTGTTGTTTAAGGGGTCTAAAAACAAACACTTCGTATGGCAAAAATACTGAGCACAATTACGTAAATCGTGTCCTAGCAAACCACAAAAATGGCAGAAAACCGGGAGTCTTTCATACTTCAGGTCCACCTAATGTCTCAACCCATCAGAGCCAGCTAGAAAAGCCCCCCTTCGAATGCTTTTGTAATTGGTATGTCCACCTTAATGCATAAAAAATTTTTGAGAGTCATTGTTACGCCGCTTCTCGACTTCTAAAACCTCTCCAAATCGTTTTCCCACTTCCTCTACCACCTTAGGTGATCTCATGTCAAAAGGAGCCCCCCATATCTGTACCCATAATGGCACTTTTTCAAATTTGACATTTGCGGCCGTCATCCCCACCTCCCACCTGATTAACATCAGAGCTTGATTATCGAAGCTCCACAATCCCCCTATGAACACTTTATTCAGATCAAACTCCTCTTTGAACTTAAATTGAAATAGATTAGACCCCACTTTAATGATTTGTACTTTTTCTTCTAGCCCCCACGCCTTCTTTAGAGTGGCCTGAGCCGCTTTCTTGTTGAAGGGTATGCACGTAAGGAACTTCCCTATCAGACTTAATGCACAACTCTCTAATTCCTCCTTGCGCCCCTAGTCTGATATAGCTATAGTTTCTTCTTCCTCTGAAGTAAGTTTCATCTTTTCCAGAACATTTGAAACCTCGTCTACCATGAAGCCAGCACTAGTAGAAAAAGAAAAGAGAAAAGTCAAAGCCAGTTAAACAAACGTTTTTAAGTGTTGAATGAAAAGTGGGGTTAAAAGGGAACAATTTAGGCAAGCAATGGTCACTGACCAAAGTGATGGCTTTACAACAAGTAGGGCCAAAGAAGTTAACTCTAACATTAAAGAGTGAATTCATAACACCTGTAAGACACCCTGGTACACCTGAAAGAGAAGACCAACATTCCTGTATGTCTTGATTCCCTAGTAAAATCCCTGGTAAAGCGGCCTTACTAGCAGTGATTCTGGAGACCTGTCTATTTCCTTTAGATGGTTGACCACAAGAGTTATTGAGCAAAGGAGCAAAGATGGGATTGGAGGGGAACAAATTAGACAAGCAATTTCCCTCAATCTCTGAGATGGCTTTGCAACAAGAGGAACCTATAATGCTGAATTGCCCCTGAAAGTCCCCCAGCTCCAAGGTTGGGGAACAATCTAGTTATTTGTGGCAACAATCCAGATATTTCCGACAATCTGGGTATTTGAGGTGATCTAGGTGTTTGTTGCAACTGAGCTAGCCCTATAGGAACCAACACTGCCAAACATGCATATATCAATATGAGAGCAAAGCTTTGTGATTTATATGCCATGGTACTTATCGAAATAGATAAACTCGTAGTCTGTGTGAGTACTGGTTTATTATTGGTAATGGAGGATGCTTGACGCTAATGGAAGCGAGAGGATGGGAACTTATAGTGCCTATCAATGACATAAAAACTGACACTTTTTTAAGTGTCATTGATGCATTAGTTTAATACTTCAAAATCCATTCTCTTAATACCATCAATGCTAGAAAACTTTCATTAAGATCATGGTAAGTTATACTTCATTGATGTTGGTCATTTTCCCCAAAGATGTTCTTGAAAATAATGAATTTAATCTTAATAATGATAAAATTGAAGGGGTCTTTCGGTATAAAGATCAAGGATTTCAAATTAAACTACTTTGATTGTTGCTATTTTTCCCATTAACCAAACGTAAAAGAGTCATCAACTTCTAATTTACAATATCCACGATTTTGTGCATATACTATATATAACTCACTAGAGAATTTTATCGATTAAAATAAAACTCACAGGAAAAATATTCCCCAAAAAGAGAAAAATAGAAACATTTTAATAAATATATTATAAGTGTTTTGAGCCTTTTCTATTATTATAGTATATAAATCTTTTACCCAAACTCTATGTGTTCTACCCAAAATATATTAATCAAATTTGTGTAAAACATTTTGACTGATGAATTACATTTTTTAACCCTACGTACACACTATAGAATTACATTTTTTCTATATTTTTAATACGTGTGTCAAATTTCATGCTAATCTAATTTTATTTACTATTCGGTCCAAAAGTTCATTTTTAATGGATAATTTTAATATACAAATTAGGACTTAAATTTTGAACAATTAATAGATTAACGTGCTATTGATCTTTGATCATTTTGAAATTTTATAGGCATGAAGGTTATATGGAGAACATGTAATTCAACAACAGATTTAGTAAAATTCACATTAAAAAAAAAAAAACATTTTAACTATTGTAACATTACTTAAAGCCGCACTTGGTGTAACTTGACAAATTATTCCAATAATAATGGTAATAACTTATATTTTAAATATATCTTTAATTAGTAGTATTTGTGCACCGAAGAAGCACACACAAAAAAAAAAATCTAAATTAAGCATCGCGACAAAATTTGTGAATGTTCATTTAATTAAAATACTTGGTATATACTACTTATTACTTATGAGATTGTGACCCTCTTTAAATGAATCAAAATAACTTTAAGATTTATAATAAATCTAAATGCTTTAAAAATATAGTTTTATATATAGAAATATAAATTTATTTGATGTCCTAATAAAAACATATATTTTTATATAAACACAAAATTTTCGTTTTTAATTATTAATACTTATGTTTTATTTTTATTTAAAAATTACACATACTTATTGTTTTTTGAGGGAAAGGAGAGTGTTTGGTCCTTCGCGGACTATTTGTTGCTCATCACTCTATATGCATATTGTTTTACAAAAAAAAAAAAATCAACTCACAATTCATAGGACACAATATTCATCTTTTTTTTTTTATCTTACATTTATTTTTTACATATATAGTTATAATAATATTTGAAAATTTGTGACGAGCGACCCATAATGATTGTTTTTTAATGTCAAGCCAAGGCACTAATTAATTTCTTTTTTGGGTAGCCATAATTCTAACTCATGTCCATTATTTTAAAACATAAGACATTATCATTGAAAATAACCAAAACATGTTGTTGTATTTATATTTTATTTTGACATTGTACAACCACATTTTATGGAATATCCAATAGATTGATACCATGAAAAAAGTATTGAAATTGCATAAACACATTTTCTTGATTTCAAAATTTTATTTATATTGTTAGGTTCTAAGACTTTAGGATCTAAATGTTTTAGAACTTCAATATATAATGTTAGCAGACCATGATTTAAACTTAAAGTCTAGATTTAGGCTATGTGTTTACGTGTAAAGTTGGAATCGAGTGTACTGCAGGATTTATTGTGTAAATCTTCAAGTCTTGATCGATCAAAAATTAGACTCGATCGATCGAAGCTCGTGCAGATTATTTTTCTGCAGAATTTTCCAACTCAGCCCAAGCCCATATGACGTGTAGGGTTTTATGTTTTTCTTCAAGTATAAAAAGAAAAACCCTAGCCACGTTTTAAAGGTTGTTGATATGCTGTGTGTGTGAATCTCTTGGGAGATCTAGAGGTGTTTGCCTTCATACACACTTAGGGCTATCAAGATCAAGATTGATGTCAAGAGCTTGGTGATCGCTTCAGTTGCTGTTTCAAAGAGCTTAAAGAAAACACAAATGGGAGTACTGCTATGGAGTAGTGCTGTGGATCAAGGAAAGAAGTGGTCCGTGGTCTCGAAGCTGTCACATGGTCATGGTAGTAAGTTTTCTACTCGAGGTAGCAATAGGATGTTAGTGGTCTAAGTCGCTATTGTAAAAACTTCAATTGCTTCATAGTGGATCTGTTTTACCTTGAAGATAGCTAGGTTAAATCATTCTCAGGTTTTTTACCGGTTTGGTTTTCCTGGGTCATCATATCGTTGTGTTCTTTATTTTCCACATTGTTTACTTGATATGATTTACTTGTGTTAACCTAGATTTGAATAATTTATCTAAGTAATCACTTGGCTAAATAACTAGGTTAAACAACTTGTGTTTTAAGGGGTCTAAAAACGTACAAGTGGTATCAGAGCGGGTTAGCTCTAGTATTTAGATCCTTTAATCTAAGAGTTGATCCTTGACCCCTGTTGTCATGGATACTTAAAGTTCTTATTGCTAAAGTTTCAACTTGTCTACTTTTGGTTTGTGTCTCTTGTTGCTTTTGTTAAGTCTTTCCTTGAGTATCTTGGTATAATTACATGTGATGATAATTATTTGTGTTATACTACTTTAACCGCCTTAAAGGTACGTGATTCTTGTCTTTGGTATTTGGATAGTGGTTGTTCCAAGCATATGACAGGAAATAAGGCTTTATTCAAGACACTCTTTGAAGGAAAGATTGGGACAGTCACGTTTGGAGATGGAAGCAAATCTGTGATCAGAGGCATTGGAACTGTGGACATTCTAGGGTTGCCGGTTTTGATGGGTTGGATTAAATGTCTAGTATGTTGATGGGCTAAAGGCTAATTTACTGAACATCAATCAGATTTGGGACAATGGATTAAATGTTCTCTTCACCAAGTATGAATGTGAGCTACTTGATGGAGGAGGTGACTGCATGTGTATTGGTGTTAGGACAGCTGACAACTGTTATGGTATAACACCAAGTATAAGTAACAAGTGTTTTAGTGCAAAGATCAATCAAGTAGACTTATGGTATCAACAGTTGGGACATGCAAGTCACAAGCAATTAGAGAAGATTTCCAAGTGTGATGCAGTTATTGGTTTGCCCAAGTTTGAAAAGATAGAAAAGTGCATATGTGAACCATGTCAGATAGGTAAACAAGTGAAGTCTAAATATCCGTCTGTGACTGAAGTTCAAAATTCAAGGCCTCTAGAGTTGTTGCACATTGATCTCATGGTTCTTGCCAGAGTTTAGAGTTTAGGTGAAAAGAAGTATATTCTAGTTGTTGTGGATGATTTCACTAGATATACTTAGGTTGTGCTTTTGAAAGATAAAGCTGAGGCTCTAGAAAAGATGATACACTTGTGCAAGAAATTGCAAGTTGAGAAAGCTACTGTGATAGCCAAAATTAGAAGTGATCATGGAAGGGAATTTGAAAACACAAAGCTGGCTACCTTCTGCAATGATCAAGGTACACATCAAGAGTTCTCTTCACCCAAGAAACCACAATAGAATGGAATGATGGAACGGAAGAATAGGGTTGTTCAAGAGATGGCTTGTGTCATGCTACATAACAAAAAGATGCCCAAGTCCTTCTGGGGAGAAGCAGTTAACATTGATTATCATACACTCAACCGGGTGTATTTCAGACTTGATTCAAAGAAAACTCCTTATGAACTCTGGAGAGGAAAGAAGCATGTTGTCAAATACTTCTGGATATTTGGCAGTGACTGTTATATTCTGCGTGATAAGGAGAACCTAGAAAAGTTTGATGCAAAGAGGGGTAAGGGATACTTTCTAGGTTACTCTTCCACTAGTAGAGCTTATAAAGCATACAACCTGAGAACTAAAACAGTCATGGAGTCTTCAAATGTGGTGATCAATGATGAACTGTGTTCAGAAACTCATTCAGCAAACACTCCTCTGGTTCAAGAAAAGACTGTGGAGGTTGATGATCCTATTGCTGATGATTATGTTGGGAAGCATAGTGATGAAGAGCTAATGTTATTGAATGATGCTGTTTCAGTACCATCAAGTTCAGAACCATCCACACTGGTTCATGAAACTTAACAAGAACAAAGTGAGCCTAGTCCTTCATTAGAACAAAAAGGTACCTCCACATCTCTGGTTAAAGGTCCATCTTCTAGAGTAAAGTTAAACCACCTTGCCATAAACATATTAGGTAGTTTGCATGATAACATGAGATTGAGATCCAAAGCCTTGAATGTAATTACTCACTCATGCTATCTATCCCAATTTGAACTGAAAAAGGTGGATGAAGCACTTCAAGATGCTGATTGGGTTAATTCTATGCATGAAGAGCTTCATCAATTTGTTCGGAATGATGTGTGGGAATTAGTTCCTAGACCAAAGGGAGTAAATGTGATTGGAACTAAGTGGATTTTCAAGAATGAGTCAGATGAACATGGTACTGTTATTCGAAAACCAAGACTTGTTGCTTAAGGATACACACAAGTGGAAGGGATTGATTTTGATGAGACTTTTGCACCGGTAGCAAGACTGGAATCAATTAGGATACTTTTGGCCATAGCAAGTCATTTGAATTTCAAGCTATATCAAATGGATGTCAATAGTGCCTTCTTGAATGGGATGTTGCAAGAAGAGGTGTATGTTGAACAACCAAAGGGTTTTGTTGATCCTTATAGACCAGATGATGTCTACAAGTTGAAGAGAGCCCTCTATGGTTTGAAACAAGCTCCCAGGGCATGGTATGATAGGTTAACTGCATATCTCATTAAGCATGGATTCAAAAGAGGATTTGCAGATACTATTCTCTTCATATGAAAGGATAAGAATTATTTTGTAGTAACTCAAATTTATGTTGATGATATTGTTTTTGGTGCTACTAATGATTCTCTTGCTCAATCTTTTGCAAATGATATGAAGAAAATGTTTGAAATGAGTATGGTTGGTGAACGGACTTATTTCTTGGGATTGCAAGTGAAGCAAACGGATTCTAAAATTTACATCAACCAAGCAAAGTATGCTAGAAATCTAGTCAAGAGATTTAGACTTGACAAGGCTGCACATGCGAGAACACCAATGCCTGCTAAAGCAAAGTTAACCAATGATCCATCGGGTGAGTCTGTTGATATTACCTTATATAGAAGCATGATTGGTTGTCTTTTGTATTTAATTGCAAGTCGACCTGATATTACTTTCAGTGTTGGTGTATGTTCTAGGTTTCAATCTAATCCTAAGATTTCACATTTCAATGCTGTTAAAAGAATCATAAAATATGTTAGTGGAACTTGTGATTATGGATTGTTTTATAGCAAAGAGTCAAATTTGTCTCTTGCTGGATTTTCAAATTCAGATTGGGCCGATAATGCCGATGATAGAAAAAGCACCATTAGCGGGTGTTTTTATGTAGGAGTCAATCTTGTTGCTTGGATGAGTAAAAAGCAAAATTTTGTCTCTCTGTTTACTGCAGAAGCAGAATATATTGCTATTGGAAGTTGTTGTTCACAACTTCTTTGGATGAAAAAGCTTTTGAGTGATTATGGGATATCACAAGACACCATGGTTGTCTATTGTGATAATTCTAGTGCTATCAATATCTCTAAGAATCCTGTTAAACACTCTAAGACTAAGCACATAGAGATTAGATACCACTTTATTAGGGATTTGGTTGAAAGAAAGATTGTGGCTCTTGAATATATCCCTACTGAACGTTAGAATGATGATATTTTCACCAAACCTCTTGATAGAAGTAAGTTTGAGACACTTTGTCAAGTAATTGGTGTGATTTTATGTCCCTAGTCATCTTTGGCTCTCATGGTCCTTGTGCTTCATCTCTCTATTCTTTGTGACCATTCTTCTTTGCTGTTTTTGTTTTCTTTGTTTTCAAGAATTGCATTGCATAACATTCATGCATTTCATGCTAGGTTGTTTTTGTTAATTCTTTTCAAAATAATAAATAAATAAAAGGAAAATGATGGAAAAATGTATTTTGCATTATTTTTCTTGGATTTGAAATCAAGGTTGGTCATGCTATCTTTACATAACATGTTTATGTAACTTGTTTAGCTTGGATGAGCTTATTTTACTACACCTTACTAGTTTTGGCTTTGTAGTGCATGTTGTGTGGGAATTGTTTATAGTTTTTGATCACATAATCTTGATCTTGAAGTCACATGCTTTTGATTGTAAGGACTAAAAAATCCTAAGAGAAAGGCATAAATGAGCTTATTTTACTGCACCTTACTAGTTTTGGCTTTGTAGTGCATGTTGTGTGGGAATTGTTTATAGCTTTTGATCACATGATCTTGATCTTGAAGTCACATGCTTTTGATTGTAAGGACTAAAAAATCCTAAGAAAAATGCATAAATAACCATCTCACCACTATTTACTAGCCAATCATGAACACCTTAGTGCATATCATAAGATTTTGTGCTCGAGAAAGTGTAGCACTTGCACAAAAAGAATATAAGGTGTAGCCTCAGTTTAAATAATAAAATTGGTGTGTACATTATTGGGCTATAATATATTCAAAATTAAATAAAATTGGTGTGTACATTATGAGACAAAACAAGAAACTTATATGATTGCAACCTTGTTTTCTAGGAGATGTGAGAGTTATATGATGTAACTCTTTAGGTGATAGTCACTTTCAAACTTATGTGATGAAGTTTTTAGAAATTGTGATTGATTACTATCTACTTATCACCTCACATGTATCTCAAGCTATTGCTAGTTGCACACACTACACAAGTTATTCTTTGCTAAACTTAGTACATGAAATTGTGTGTGATATCTTGTAGTAGCCATCCAAGATTAAAAGTTCCTTGATTTTGATGCAAAATATGTTTTAATGTTTGAGCTTTGAAGACAAATTGATTGAAGATCTTGTTTTTTGGAAGATCTGGGTTGAATTCAAGGGTTTTGAAAAACTTTTCATCTTATACTCATGCATTTCATTCATAAAACAATGTGCTTTGAGGAGTTTCTGCATTACCATGCCCTGTTTTTCAAAAAACAGTTTTTTCCAGATTTTCGATCGATCGAACCTGATTTTCGACAAATCGAAAATGCGATAAAATTTTTGGTTACAATTTGCTTGGTTCGATCGGTGCTGGATTGATTGAAGCTGCTTTTCGATCGATCAAACCTAATTTTCGACCGATCAAAAATCGGTTTGAGAGTTTTTTTAAAACAAGCTTTTCTCACGTGAACACTTTATTCAAACTTTTCAAAAAACTTTCTGCTCTCTCTCTTTGACCGATCCACCTCAAGACAAATTTTTGTCGTTTTCTTCCTAATTTTGCTCAAGGTTTTTGTCTTCAAGTGTTGGTATGTCCTTTTTACCCCTTCTTTTCCATTTTATTCACATATTTCATGCATTTTTCAAGCATTTTAGGGGAAATTTTCGGCCTTATAGATTTTTGGGATTTTTGATCTTTGGGTTGTTTTCTTTCACATTTGATTCATGGGTTTTTGTCTCTAGATGCTATTAATTTGATTCTCATGCTTTAATTTGATTAAAATTGTGTTTTGGGAGAAATTTGAAATTCTACGGCTTGAAACTTTAAAAATTGGGGATTATGTTCAATTAGACTAAAATTGATAAAATTGACTTGTGTAATTAATTGATTAACTCATTATATGATGTTTACTAACTAGTATAATGATTAATTGATCAATTTGGTTGGATTTTTGAAATTGGGTATTTTCCAAATTTGAGGTTTTTGTATTAAAACTCCAAGTTCAAGTCAATTGTTGATTTCTAAAGTATAATTGAATTGTTTTCAATGCATTAGAGCATGCATCATTTGTTCATTCATTTCATGCATCATATAGAATGATATTTTCTATTGTTGTTTTATCTCTAACCCTGTCTAATGCAGTCTGCCCTTGGTTTTCTTTCTTTGGTCTTTGTTTTTTGTTTTTCTTTTAACCTTTTAGCATCATGGTTAAGAAAACTAGAGCCAACAGGAAAACCTCCTCTTCCTCTTCTTCTGCCTTTGAGAGTGATAGGTTTAGAATCGAGAAACGCCAAGAGAATTATAAGAAACTTTACATCTTTAGATCGGTGTGGGCTAAGCGTAAAGTGATCCTTGATGAGTTAGATCTTGAGATACATAGGAACTTTAAGAGTAGAGGTTGTTACCTCTTTTGGACATTTCACATCCTCCTCCGGCTATTTTGATTAGAGAGTTCTACTCGAACCTCTCTGTCCACTCCACTTCATCCAACATTCAGTTTGTGAAGAGCTAGATAAGGGGAGAAGAGTATGTCATTACTCCTCAGGTAGTGGCCTCTGCTCTTGGTGTACCTTTGGTACAACAGCCTTTCTATCCTTACGATGAGGACCCTCCCCTTGATGAGATCATGTCTCACATTACTGGTACTTCCATTAGATGGGGTTTCGATCCTCGTATCACTACTTATCAGCTTACTGAGCTTAACTATCTGTTTTTCCAGATTGCTTGTCATTCTCTTTGGCCTATCTCTCACTTGCACACCATTCCTATTGAGAGATTTGCATTTTTGTATGCCCTTGTGACTGATGCTCCTATAAGTTTTCCTACCCTTTTCATTCGCTCTTTGGTTGAGGTTCATAGGAGTAGTTCTAAATCACATGGTCTTTTCTTTCCTGTTTTTATTCATAGGATTTTGTTACATATAGGTTTAGAGGATTTTCCTGCATCCAAGTCTGTCCATATTATTGCTCCCATAAGTGCTGGCTTCCTTAGGCAGAAAGCAGCTCAGTTGAAAGCTAGCTCTAAACGTCCTCGAGTTGAGTCTTCTACAGGTGCTGCATCTCAGCCTCCTTCTTCTGGTGACCTCACAACTGAGGAGTATGTCGATCCCACAGCCACTGTTGATCCTCCACCAACTTCTTCTTCGAGCGATGCTTCTTTGCGGAGTATGCTGGAGACTGTCATGACCATTTAGGTGGCTCAGGGACAGATTTTGGTGGATGTGCTCACAGAGCTTCAGGCTTGGCATCTTGATTTGGTGAGTGTTGGACGTTCTCCACCGCCTCCTTTTGATGATGAGTCTTGATTGCCCTTTGGCAATTTGTCATAAAAAGAAGGAGTATATAATGATGAAGATAAGGGGAGTTTTGATGTTTTTGGAGCTTTAGATTGTATCTAGGAGCTTTTTGTATATGTTTTTGGCTTGTGATGTATTTATTTTCTCTTCTGATGTATTTATTTTCTTGTTTCACATGCTACATTGGCTATTGATTTATATTATGAGGTTATTCATGATATATGTCTTTTATTTTCTATTTTGTGAAATCAAGAATTTATTTTGTTTTTACTTGTATTTTCCACACATGTGTTTATGTGTTTGTTAAGTGTTACAGGAATATACAGGTTGATTCAGTTGTGCTGCTGTCTACATTGGCAACTAATAGATAGTAGTTAGGTTGAATTGTTTTTGGGCATTTTGTTGTAGTGGGCTGTTTTGTAACTTTGAGCATTTATGTTTTGGTATGTGTTTTGTCATGGATTGCCAAATGGGGAGTTTTTTAGGTTCTAAGACTTTAGGATCTAAATGTATTAGAACTTCAATAAGTAATGTTGGAAAACCATGATCAAAACTTAGAGTCTAGATTTAGGTTGCTCAAAGTGTGTTTATGTGTAAAGTTGGAATCGAGTATACTGCAGGATTTATTGTGTAAATTGCAAGGCTTGATCGATCGAAAATTAGACTCGATCAATCGAAGCTCGTGCAGATTGTTTTTCTGCAAAATTTTCCAACTCAGCCCAAGCCCAAATGATGTGTAGGGTTTTATGTTTTGCTTCAAGTATAAAAAGAAAAATCCTAGTCACGTTTTAGAGGTTGTTGATATGCTGTGTGTGTGAATCTCTTGGGAGATCTAGAGGTGTTTGCCTTCATACACACTTAGGGTTATCAAGATTAAGATTGATGTCAAAAACTTGGTGATCGCTTCAATTGCGATTTCAAAGAGCTTAAAGAAAACACAATTGGGAGTACTTATGGTTGCTGTGGATCTAGGAAAGAAGTAGTTCATGGACTCGGAGCTGTCACGTGGTCGTGGTAGTAAGTTTTCTACTAGAGGTAGCAATAGAATGTTAGTGGTCTAAGTCGCTATTGTAAAAACTTCAATTCTTTCATAGTGGATCCGTTTTACCTTGAGAATAGCTAGGTTAAATCCACCCTAGGTTTTTTACTATTTTGGTTTTCCTGGGTCATCATATCGTTATGTTCTTTACTTTCCATATTGTTTACTTGATATGATTTACTTGTGTTAACCTAGATTTGAATAATGTATCAAAGTAATCACTTGGCTAAATAACTAGGTTAAACAACTTGTATTTTAAGGGGTCTAAAAACGTACACATATAGTCAAAACACTCATAACTAGGTCTTGATAAATTACATGGTTACCCAACTCACATCCAACTATTTGTTATTTGTTTGTTCACTTTTCTTTTGTTGTATTTAACATTTAGTAATTCAACTGTTGAAAATCAAGAGGAAACCAAAGTTACCAATTCTTTTCTCAAGATAATTTCAATTTAAAAAAAAATGATATATTGTGTTGTCGTTATAATTTCGATATACTATTTTTGTATCGCCATTAATTTTTTTTCAAGGACTAGATGATCCCAACATTGTAGCATGAATTAGAATGGAAATGTAAATTCTGAAAAATGAAATTAGCATAATATTTTAAGCATATATATTAAGCCACAATGCCTTTTAGCATAACTCATTCTAAAAGAGAGTAAATCACTCAAGTAAATGCAACTTGAACTAAATTCAGTCCAAGAATGACGTGCATGCAATGGTTTAGTGCCTATCAATGACATAAAAATTGACACTTTTTAAGTGTTATTGATGCACTAGTTTAATACTTCAAAATCCGTTCTCTTAATACCATCAATGCTAGAAAACTTTCATTAAGATCATGGTAGGTTATACTTCATTGATGCTGGTCATTTTTTCCAAAGATGTTCTTGAAAATAATGAATTTAATCTTAATAATGATAAAACTGAAGGGGTCTTTTGGTATAAAGATCAAGGATTTCAAATTAAGCTACTTTGATTGTTGCTAATTTTCCCATTAACCAAACGTAAAAGAGTCGTCAACTTCTAATTTACAATATCCACAATTTTGTGCATATACTATATATAACTCACCAGAGAAATTTATCGATTAAAATAAAAACCATAGGGGAAATACTCCCCAAAAAGAGAAAAATAGAAACATTTTAATAAATATATTATAAGTGTTTTGAGCCTTTTCTATTATTATAGTATATAAATCCTTTACCCAAACTCTATGCATACTACCCAAAATATATTAATCAAATTTGTGTGAAAAAATTTGATTGATGAATTACAATTTTTAACCCTACGTACACACTAAAGAATTACATTTTTTCTATATTTTTAATACGTATGTCAAATTTCATGCTAATCTAATTTTATTTACTATTCGGTCCAAAAGTTCATTTTTAATGGATAATTTTAATATCCAAATTATGACTTAAATTTTGAACAATTAATAGATTAATGAGCTATTGATCTTTGATCATTTTGAAATTTTATAGGCATGAAGGTTATATGGAGAACATGTAATTCAACAATAGATTTACTAAAATTCACACTAAAATAATAATAAATAAATAAACATTTTAACTATGGTAACATTACTTAAAGCCGCACTTGGTGTAACTTGACAAATTATTCCAATAATAATGGTAATAACTCATATTTTAATTAGTAGCATTTGTGCACCAAAGAAGCACCCAAAAAAAAAAAAAAAATACTAAATTAAGCATCACTACATAATTTGTGAATGCTCATTTAATTAAAATACTTGGTATATACTACTTATTACTTATGGGATTCTAATCCTCTTTAAAAGAATCAAAATAACTTTAAGATTTATAATAAAAATGAAATGCTTTAAAAATATAGTTTTATATATAGAAATATAAATTTATTTGATGTCCTAATAAAAACATATATTTATATATAAACACAAAAGTTTTGTTTTTAATTATTAATACTTATGTTTTGTTTTTATTGAAAAATTACACATACTTATTGTTTTTTAAGGGAAAGGAGGGTGTTTGGTCCTTGGCAGACTATTTGTGGCTCGTCACTCTATATGCATATTGTATTACCAAAAAAAAAAAAAAAAAATCAACCTACAATTCATAGGACACAATATTCATCTTTTTTTTTTCTTTTTTTTTATCCTACATTTATTTTTACATATATAGTTAAAAAAATATTTGAAAATTTGTGACATACGACCCATAATGATTGTTTTTTAATGTTAAGCCAAGACACTAATTGGTTTCTTTTTTGGGTAGCCATAATTCTAACTCAATTCCATTATTTTAAAACATAAGACATTATCATTAAAAATGACCAAAACATGCTATATTTATTTTTTATTTTGACATTGTACAACCACATTTTATGGAATATCCAATAGACTGATACCATGAGAAAAGTATTCAAACTGCATAAACACATTTTCTTGATTTCAAAATTTTATTTATACAGTCAAAAGACTCATAACTAGGTCTTGATAAATTACATGGTTACCCAACTCATATCCAACTATTTGTTATTTGTTTGTTCAGTTTTCTTTCATTGCATTTATCATTTAGTAATTCAACTGTTGAAAATTAAGAGGAAACCAAAGTTACCAATTCTTTTCTCAAGATAATTTCAATTTAAAAAAAAAAAAATGATATATTGTGTTGTTGTTGTAATTTTGATATACTATTTTCGTATCGCCATTAATTTTTTTTCTAGGACTAGATGATCCCAACATTGTAGCATGAATTAGGACGGAAATGTAAATTCCGAAAAATGAACTTAGCATAATATTTTAAGCACATATATGAAGCCACAATACCTTTTAGCATAACTCATTCTAAAAGAGAGTAAAGCACTCAAGTAAATGCAACTTGAACAAAATTCATTCCAAGAATGACGTGCATGCAATGGCTTAAATGCCAACGAGAATTTTATTGATGAATTGAAATTTCTAAAAACAACACACTAGGAAACACTAGTCTCAATTAAACTCCCAAAAAAAAAAAAAAACCACATTTTCCTACAATCACCATCCAACGCATTATTAATGTTGCAGTAGACAATGATGAGCCTATCTGAATTCATAGGCATGATCAAATTCTCCCAGGTATTTGTGCTACCCTAGAATTGAGTTCGCATTTACTCTTGAGCAACGGAGGGAACAACGGGTTGAGTGGGAACATCTTTGGCCAACACTTGTGACTAATAACAATGATTGATTTGCAGCAAGCAGGACTGACCACACTAAATACGCCTCGGGAAAGTGTTCCATAAATCTCATCAACACACCGATTATTGCTTGAAAGTGATGACCAGCATTTTGCAACGTCTGTTTCCCAATTCTCGTCTGATAGTCCTAGGAAAGGTAGTTTCACTGGCAAATAGAGCTTGCTCACAGTGATCTGATCTGATCTTAGAGGTGAAGGTGCAGGTTCTAGAACTCTAGAGCCAGTTAAACAAACGTTTTTAAGTGTTGAATGAAAAGTGGGGTTAAAAGGGAACAATTTAGGCAAGCAATGGTCACTGACCAAAGTGATGGCTTTACAACAAGTAGGGGCAAAGAAGATAACTTTGCCATTAAAGAGTGAATTCATAACATTTGTAAGACACCTTGGTACACTTGAAAGAGAGGACCAGCATTCCTGTATGTCTTGATTCCCTGGTAAAATCCTTGGTAAAGCGACCTTATTGGCAGTGATTCCGGAGACTTGTCTGTTTCCTTTAGATGGTTGACCACAAGAGTTATTGAGCAAAGGAGCAAAGATGGGATTGGAGGGGAAAAAATTAGACAAGCAATTTCCCTCAATTTCTGAGATGGCTTTGCAACAAGAGGAACCTATAATGCTGAATTGGCCATTGACAAGTGAACTAAAAACTTGAGTAAGACACCCTGGTATGTCTACAAGAGATGACAAACACTGCACATTTGCCCCTGAAAGTCCCCCAGCTCCAAGGTTGGGGAACAATCTAGTTATTTGTGGCAACAATCCAGATATTTCCGACAATCCGGGTATTTGAGGTGATCCAAGTGTTTGTTGCCACTGAACTAGCCCTGTAGGAACCAACACTGCCAAACATGCATATATCAATATGAGAGCAAAGCTTTGTGATTTATATGCCATGGTACTTATCGAACTAGATAAACTCGTAGTTTGTGTGAGTACTAGTTTATAGTTGGTAATGGAGGATGCTTGATGCTAATGGAAGAGAGAGGGTGGGAACTTGTAGTACCTATCAATGACATAAAAACTGACACTTTTTTAAGTGTCATTGATGCATTAGTTTAATACTTCAAAATCTGTTCTCTTAAATCCATCAATGCTAGAAAACTTTCATTAAGATCGTGGTAAGTTATACTTCATTGATGCTAGTCTTTTTTCCCAAAGATGTTCTTGAAAATAATGAATTTAATCTTAATATTGATAAAACTGAAGGGGTCTTTCAGTATAAAGATCAAGGATTTCAAATTAAACTACTTTGGTTGTTGCTACTTTTCCCATTAACCAAATGTAAAAGAGTCGTCAACTTCTAATTTACAATATCCACGATTTTGTGCATATACCATATATAACTCACCAGAGAATTTTATCGATTAAAATAAAACTTATAGGAGAAATACTCCCCAAAAAGAGAAAAATAGAAACATTTTAATAAATATATTATAAGTGTTTTGAGCATTTTCTATTATTATAGTATATAAATCTTTTACCCAAACTCTATGTGCACTACCCAAAATATATTAATCAAATTTGTGTAAAAAATTTTGACTGATGAATTACATTTTTTAACCCTATATACACACTATAGAATTACATTTTTTTCTATATTTTTAATACGTGTATCAAATTTCATGCTAATCTAATTTTATTTACTATTCGGTCCAACAGTTCATTTATAATGGATAATTTTAATATACAAATTAGGACTTAAATTTTGAACAATCTATAGGCATGAAGGTTATATGGAGAACATGTAATTCCACAATAGATTTAGTAAAATTCAATTTTAAAAAAAAAAAAAAAACACAATTTAGCTATGGTAACATTACTTAAAGCCACACTTGGTGTAACTTGAAAAATTATTCCAATAATATTGGTAATAACTTATATTTTAAATTTATCTTTAATTAGTCGCATTTGTGCACCAGAGAAGCACAAAAAACAAAAAAACAAAAAAACAAAAACAAAAACAACTAAATTAAGCATCACGACAGAATTTGTGAATGTTCATTTAATTAAAATACTTGGTATATACTACTTATTACTTATGGGATTGTGACCCTCTTTAAATGAATCAAAATAACTTTAAGATTTATAATAAAAATGAAATGCTTTAAAAATATAGTTTTATATATAGAAAAAATGAATTTAATCTTAATAATGATAAAACTGAAGAGGTCTTTCGGTATAAAGATCAAGGATTTCAAATAAAACTACTTTGGTTGTTGCTACTTTTCCCATTAACCAAACGTAAAAGAGCCGTCAACTTCTAATTTACAATATCCACAATTTTGTGTATATACTATATATAACTCACCGGAGAATTTTATCAATTGAAATAAAACTCATCGGAGAAATACTCCTCAAAAAGGGAAAAATAGAAACATTTTAATAAATATATTATAAGTGTTTTGATCCTTTTCTATTATTATCATATATAAATCTTTTCACCCAAACTGTATACGTACTACCCAAAATATATTAATCAAATATGTGTAAAAAATTTTGACTGATGAATTACAGTTTTTAACCCAAATTACACACTATTGAATTACATTTTTTCTATATTCTTATACGCGTGTCAAATTTCATGCTAATCAATTGTTATTTACTATTTGGTCCAAAAGCTCATTTTTATTGTATAATTTTAATATACAAATTAAGACCAGTTAATAGATTAACGAGCTATTGATCTCTGATCATTTTGAAAATTTTCAGGCATGAAGGTCATACAGAGAACATGTAATTCTGTAAAGTTGTAATTTGCAACTATGTGTTTTGTTAGCTTTTATACCATGCCAAATTTGATTGTAATTATGTTCAATCTTTTGTATCCTATATTTAATGTGGGATTTAATTGTAAGGGCTGTGTGTGAGAGAGACTGTGTGAAGACTCAAAGCAAATTGAAGACTGAAGTGTTTTCACGAGTAGCTCGCGACTAAGCATCCCGTGAAGTGAAGCATGTGCCCTGCACATGACTGGAATGCGAAGAGTCAGGACAGGATGGAGACAGCTGGTTTTCGTGAGTGTCTCGCGGGTAAAGCCTTCCTACAAGATACTTGCGAAACATTCTGTTTTGTCAGATTGTCATTTCTGATACACAGTTTCTGTACCTACACTATATATACACACATTACTCACAAATGTTGATGAGTGCTTTAGAAAGAAAACCCTAGCCACAAACCTTGAGAGTTAGAGATTGTTATACCCACAATTCTTTACACAATTGCTTGTGGATTTTCCTCAACTCCTAGCTCTCTATTTCCATACCATTGAGAGGTTGATAGCCCAAACACTTACCACACCCTTCCAGAGTGTCAAGTGAGGTTTTGGTGCTGCTGAAAAGCATTGGAAGAAGCCAGGCTTTGGCAGATGCAATTGGGCGTATTGCAGGATCCGGAGAGCTAGACAAGACACGATTTCGAGAAGCCTTGTTGGAGTAGGAGCTTGGAGGGCTTAGGTGCATCGGGTAGATTAGGCTTGAAGGGTCTCTTGCTAACCCATGTATTCCAACTGATTGTTTAGTGGATTGATTATCGCTTGGAGGGTGGCAGAGAGGTTTTTCACCGAGTTCTTTAGTTTACTCTTCGATAACACATCGGTGTGTTATCTTGTGTTTGCATTCTTCTTCCATACTCTATTACCTTTCATTTTACTGTTGTGTTATAATGATTATAGGTTAAAGTAGCTTGTTTGTTTATCCACTCACATTTACTCTATTCCGCACTTAGTATTAAGTTAAAGTAAAACCAATTGAGCCGTAACTTTAATTTGGGGGTCTAAATAGTTCTTGTGTTTTCATACATTTTAGAGCATTCAAATTGCATCAATAGATTTAGTAAAATTCACATTCAAACAAAAAAAAAAAAAAAAAAAACCATTTTAACTATTGTAACATTACTTAAAGCTGCACTTGATGTAACTTGACAAATTATGCCAATAATAATGGTAATAACTGATATTTTAAATTTATCTTTAATTAGTAGCATTTGGGCACTTGAGAGCACAAAAAAAAAAATGCTAAATTTAGCATCAGTACTGAATTTGTGAATGTTCAATTAATTTAAATACTTGGTATATACTATTTATTACTTAAGGGATTGTGACCCTCTTTAAATGAATCAAAATAACATTAAGATTTATAATAAAAATGAAATACTTTAAAAATATAGCTTTATATATAGAAATATAAATTTATTTGATGTTGTTGTTAGGTTCTAAAGATTTAGGAATTTATGTATTTAGAACTCTAATGTGTAATGTTGGCAAACCATGATCAAAACTGTTAGGTTCTAAAGATTTAAGATTTTATGTATTTAGAACTCTAATTTGTATTGTTGGCAAACCATGATCAAAATAGGTTATTTAGTCTTGTTTAGACTTGCTCAAAGTTGGGTTTTTCATGTAAAGTTGGAATCAAGTGGCTGCAGATGCATTGGTGCATTTCAACCTGGCTCGATCAATTGAAGGAAAGGCTCGATCAATCGAATCTCGGGCAGAATGTTTTTCTGCAGAATATTCCCGCTCAACCCTAACTCATTAAACGTTTTGGGTTTTCTGTTTTTACCCTAGGTATATAAAGAAAAACCCTAGCCACGTTTTTAGAGTTGCTCCAGTTGTATTATTGCTCATACATTGCAGTTTTGTGTAAATCTCTTGTGAGATCTAGAGGAGCTTTCCTTTACACAAAGCTTAGGGTTTTCAAGGTAGAGATAGTATCAATATCTTGATGATCAACTCGGTTGCTACCATTGAAGTTTAAAGAATATCAAGCGTGGGTGCTTGTAGCTGATTGAAGAATTCAAGAAAGAAGGAGTTCGTGGATTCGGAGTTTGCACGTAGTCGTGTTAGTAAGTTCTACTGGTGGGTAGCATTATGAAGTCGAGGGGGAGCTTGTAAGTTCTTTTGTATGAACTTCAATTCTTTCATAGTGAATTCTGGTTTGCCTTGAGGATCGGTGGGTCAAATCCTCCCCAGGTTTTTATCGTGTGGTTTCCTGGGTGATCATATCATTGTGTCTTTTATATTTCCACTGCTTTATACTTTTGATATGATTATTTGATTGCTTTAATCTAGAATTGCATAATTTGACTAAGTAACAACTTGGCTAATTAACTAGGCTAACCAATCTGGTTGTTTTAAGGGGTCTAAAACTGTTCAAGTGGTATCAGAGCGGGTTGCTCTCTTGTTAGAGATTTTTTTATCTCTGAACTGATCCTTGACCCCTGTTGTCATGGAGCATGGACACTCTCTTGTTGTTCCTCCTCACTTTGACGGGAATAACTATGCTTATTGGAAAGTAAGGATGAAAGCATTCCTGAAATCTATTGATGAGAGGGTTTGGAATTACGTTGAATACGGATGGCAGAAGCCCACTACTCCTATGAGTGAGTGGCAAACTTCTGAAAAAGAAGCAGCAGGCTTCAATAGCAAAGCTATGAATGCCATCTTCAATGCTGTTTCTATGGAGGAATTTAAGAGAATCTCAAATGTTGAGGTTGCTCATACTGCTTGGAAAATCCTCCAAACTGTGCATGAAGGCACAAAGGCAGTTAAGATCAATAAACTGCAGCAATTGACTTCTAGATTTGAAAGCATTAGAATGTCTGATGATGAATCTTTTGATAAATTCTATGCTAAATTGAATGACATTGTTAATTCTGCTTTTAATTTGGGTGAAATCTATGATCAACCTAAAATTGTTAGGAAGATTCTTAGATCTTTAACTGAAGACTTTAGACCCAAAGTGACTGCCATTACTGAAAGCAAGGATGTGGACTCCATCCCTGTTGATGAGCTTGTAGGATCTCTTCAGTCATATGAGTCTGACCTATCCAAAGTGAACAAATCCAAATCAATGGCTCTTAAGTCAGTTAATGATGTTGATGGTGGTGGATTTGATGATGAACTCTCTACTACAGAGATTGCGTACCTTGCCAAGAACTTTAGAAACTTTCTTAGGAACACAAATAGAAAGGCAAGAGGTACAAACACTGCTGAACCTAGAAATTTTAGGAAGAATGATCACACTAAAGTGAATAACTTTGAAAAACTTAGAGAAAAAGTTGGTCAATCTTCAAATAATTCTTTGGGTCCTCAGTGTTTTGGCTGTCAAGGGTATGGTCATGTGAAATCTGAATGTCCTACATTCTTAAGGACTAAGGATAAAGCTATGGCTGTAACCCTTAGTAATAATGAGGTTTCTGATGATGAGTCTGAATGTGATGAGAATGGAAACTTCATTGCTTTCACTGCTACAGCTGTAGTCAATGAAAGCGTATCTGTTGAAGAGAACCTTTCTGATGGGGAACTCTCTGAGGATGCAAATCTTCAAGAGGCCTACAATAAACTTTGCAAAATTTCTGTAAAGGATGCTATGAATGTTGAACTTGGCCTGAAGAAAATTGAATCTCTTGAGCTTGAAAAGAAAATTTTGCTTGGTAAACTGTTTGATGCTAATGATCTTTTGAACAATGTTAAATCTGAGAATATGCTCTTGCTTGATAAAGTTAAAACTTTGGAACATGATTTATCTGTTGCT
Source organism: Quercus ilex subsp. ballota (assembly GCA_032727855.1). Taxonomy (NCBI): domain Eukaryota; kingdom Viridiplantae; phylum Streptophyta; class Magnoliopsida; order Fagales; family Fagaceae; genus Quercus; species Quercus ilex. The sequence continues at coordinate 24,716,757 of CM064919.1, forward strand.
AGATCTGCTAGTTTTAAACTTGATCACATGCTGAATGTTCAAAAGTATCCTTCTGGTAAATCTGGGTTAGGATATGTTGAAAGCATCTTTGATTCTGCACCACATTCCACGAACTTTGTTCCTTCTTCTTCTTCTGAACCTTCTGTGAGTGAGGTTGTGAGTGAAACTGTCAAACCCCCTGTGAGTGAGGTTGTCAAACCTGTAGAAGTTTCACCTCCTAGGAAGATTAGGGTTGAACTGAGAAAGTCTAAACCTAAAGATTCTACCATTTCTAAGGACAAGATGCATGGTAAACCTGTTTGGGTTTGTCATTATTGTGGAAAGTCTAGACACATTCGTCCAAAATGTTACAAGCTTCAAGCTGCTAAGAGAGCAAACAAACCAAAGGTGCCTGTACCTCAAGCACAAGATCCTATGGCACTTATTGGTGAATTGGTAAAGGCGTTGAACCTTTATTCCAATCCTGGAGTTGGAAATCACTCGAATGTGAATCAGAACTCCAATGCTCGTGGTGCATCTAAAAGGTTTTGGATCCAAAAGACTCGTCCTAATTGAGTCTTTCTGACATGGTCCTTGTGTTTCACTGCTCATTCCTTTGTGACCCAATCTTTGGTATTTGTGTTTTTGCGTTTTTTTTTCTAGGACTTGCATTGCATTAAATTCATGCATTCCATTCTAGGATTTATTTGTTTTCTCTTTTTCAATAAAATAAAATTAAAAAAAAAAAAAAGGAGAAAAGCAAATTGTGTTTGACATTATTTTTCTTGGTCTTTGAAGACAAGGTTGGTCAATTTATTTACACATAACATGTCTTTATGTACCTTGTTTAGCTTTGATAAGTTTATTTATTGTACTTGACTAGTTGAAACTTTGTAGTGCATGTTGTGTGGGAAAGATGTTTATGGTGTTTATCACTTTGTCTTAATCTTGAAGTCACATGTTATTTGACTGTCGGACAAAGGCATAAATAACCATCTCACCACTGTTCACTAGCCAATCATGAACACCTTAGTGCATATCATAAGATTTTGTACTCGAGAAAGTGTAGCACATGCACAAAAAGAACATAAGGTGTAGCCTCGGTTTAATTTCTTAATGCTTAAAATTGGTGTGTACTATTAGGCTTGATTCCAATTCACTTAATTGAAACTGGTGTGTACTATTAGGCTTGATGCCAATTCACAAAATTAAGAGGCTAAATACAAGAAACTTACATGATTGCAAGCTTTTGTTCTAGGAGATGTGGGAGTTATATGATGTAACTCTTTAGGTGATAGTCTCTTTTAAATTCTGTGCGATGAATTTTGTAGACTTTGTGATTGATTTCTATTCACATATCACCTCACATGTATCTCAAGCTTTTGTTAGTTTGCACACACTACATGAGTTACTCTTTGCTAAACACTGTACATGTTAATGTGTGTGTTTTTGGTCTGACCAACCAAGTTTGAAAATATCTTGAGAATTATGCAAAACATTATTTTGCCTGAGAAATTAAAGGATTAACTGGCTGAAACTTTCTTTGGAAGAACTGGGATTACAAATTTGGGTTTTTGAAAAATCATTCCATTTCATCTCATACTCATGCATTGTGTTTCATTGATTTCAATGCTTTGAGGAATTCTTTTTCAAAAATTGGTTTGAGTTTTCAAAACTGGAATTTTTTTTCAAAATATTGTGATCCGCTGCCTGTTTCAATCGATCCAGTCTGTTTTTCGATCGATTGAAAATTTTAAAATTTCTTTTATAAAATTTCTGAGTGACTCGATCGATCAAAAGTAATTTTCGATCAATCAAAAGTCGTGAATCAGCTTTTTAAAACAGTGATCTTTGACTGATTCCTTCACCTTTTCAAAAAAAAATTTCTAACTTTCTTTTCTCTCTCCGACTTGGCAAGAATCTACAGCAAATTTTTGTCGTTTTCCTCCAAATATTTTGCAAGATTTCTCTTTCCTCAAGCCGGTAAGTCTCTTTTGCCCCTCATTTTTTAGTTTATTTGCATTTTTCATGTAATTTCTCTCAAATTTTCGGACCTCTCTAATTTTGGGATGTTTGATGTTTCAAACCCAATTATGTGCAATTGATCAATGAGTTTTTATGGGGACATGTTATAAACATGATTGTGATAGTTTAATTTGATCAATTTTGGGTTTTGTGAGAAATTGAATTTCTAGGATTTATGTTTAGTTCCGAATTGGGGTTTTTGTTCAATTATGTTGAAATTAGTGAAATTGGCTTGTTGATTGGATGTAATTAGGCATTATAATCTATGTGTAATGTTTTGTAATGCTTAATTCATCCATGTACTTCAAAATTTTTCAAGTGGTTTTCAAACTTTTGGGGTTTTTTGTTAGAAACTCTATGCTCAAGCCAATTTTGTGCAATTGAACTTAATTTTGAATTTTGTTTACTGCATTAGTACATGCATCATGCAATTTGCACTGTTCATGCATCATATAGATTTTTGCTCTATATTTTTCTTGTGCTAACTTGCAGTTTACCCTTGGTTTTTTATTTTTTTTTTGTTGGTTTTCTCTTGTGTCTCTGTCCTTTCCTTAGCATCATGCCTAGGAAAACTAGAGCTCGTAGGTCTGTCACCTCATCTACTCCTTCCCCTCCTCCCTTTGACCGAGAGAAATTTCCTAGTGAGAAAAACCAAGAGATTTATGATAAGTTGAACTTTAAGAGGAAGATATGGTCTGAGCGTTCTGTCACTCTAGATGAGCTTGATCCTGCCATTAGGGCGAACTTTGAGCGTTGGGGCTGGTTACCCTTGGTTGATATTTCTGATCCTCCTCCACCTGCTACCTTGATTAGAGAGCTCTACTCGAACATTTCTATCCGCATCTATGATTCCAACACTTTGGTAAAGAATTGGATACGAGGCGTAAAGTACACCATTACTCCTAAGGTAGTGGCTGATGCTCTAGGTCTATCTTTATGATGAGTCTTCTGTTTTAAGTGATGTCATGTCTTACATCACTGGGTCATCTATCCAGTGGGGTTCTGATCCTAGGATCACCACTGCTGAGCTTTCTGAGTTACACTATCTCTTCTTTAGGATAGCGTGTCACTCCATCTGGCCCATTTCTCATCTTCACACCATTCCTCTCGAGCGGTGTGTATTTTTGTACGCTCTTGTCACTGATGCTCCTATCAGTTTTCCCCATTTATTTCTTCGTTCTTTGAACGATGTTTATAGGGGTTCATCTTCTGCTCATGCCCTTGTACATCCTATTTTCATTCATAGGATTTTACTTTATCTTGATCTTAGTGGCTTCCCTTCCTCTGAGCCTGTTCATGTCATTGCTCCTATAGGTGCGTCTTTTCTTAGACAGAGGGCTGCTCATCTTAGAGCTGGCTCTAAACACCCTAGGTCTACGCCTTCTGGGTCCGCACCTCCTCCCTCTTCTTCTACAGGTCCTGCTGGTGAGGCTGTTCCTGATCCTGATGTTACTGCTGCTGCTGCTATTCCTCCACTTCCATCGGATGACTTTGATATCCGTCGTACTTTAGAGACTGTCATGACCGTTCAGGCGGCTCATGGTCAGCTTTTGGTGGACCTTTTTGATGAGATCCGAGCTTTGCGAGCTGATCTAGCGCGTCTTCGTTCACCCTCACCACCTCCTTTTGATGATGGATTGTGATTGCCCTTTGGCATTCCGTCACAAAAAGGGGGAGTAGAGTTTGTAGAGGAGTTTTGTAGTTAGGGAGATTTTGTTTATTTTGTGGAGTAGATTGTATTTAGGCACTTCACCTTGTATATCATTTTTTTTGGGATATTCATGTTAGGGGGAGTAACATTGATTGATATACATGATTTTTTATTTGATTCTTGTTTCTTTGGATTCACTGTTTATTGATTTATATTCTATGAGTTATTCATTGATATATGTCTTTATTATGTGTTGTGTGAATCATTCAAGAATGTTATACCTGTTTATATACTATTTTTTGTCACACATGCGTTTATGCGTTTGTTGAGTATTTCAGGAATATACAGGTTGATTCAATTGAGCTGCTGTTTACACTTGCAACTGATAGATAGTAGTTGGGATTGAATTTAGTTTTTATGAGCATTATTTTTGTAAAGGGCTTTTTAATTGTAAACTTTGAGCTGTTAGTTTGTGTTTTGTCACGGATTGCCAAAGGGGGAGTTTGTTAGGTTCTAAAAATTTAGGATTTTATGTATTTAGAACTCTAATTTGTATTGTTGGCAAACCATTATCAAAACAGGTTATTTAGTCTTGTTTAGACTTGCTCAAAGTTGGGTCTTTCATGTGAAGTTGGAATCGAGTGGCTGTAGATGCATTGGTGCATTTCGGCCTGGCTCGATCGATCGAAGGAAAGGCTCGATCGATCGAATCTCCGGCAGAATGTTTTTCTGCAAAATATTCCAGCTCAGCCCTAACTCATTAAACGTTTTGGGTTTTCTGTTTTTACCCTAGGTATATAAAGAAAAACCCTAGCCACGTTTTTAGAGTTGCTCCAGTTGTATTGTTTCTTATACATTGCGGTTTTGTATAAATCTCTTGTGAGATCTAGAGGAGCTTTCCTTTACACAAAACTTAGGGTTTTCAAGGTAGAGATAGTATCAATATCTTGATGATCAACTCGTTTGCTACCATTGAAGCTTAAAGAATATCAAGCGTGGGTACTTGTAGCTGATTGAAGAATTCAAGAAAGAAGGAGTCCGTGGATTCGGAACTTGCACGTGGTCGTGTCAGTAAGTTCTACTGGTGGGTAGCATTAGGAAGTCAAGCGGAGAGCTTGCAAGTCCTTTTGTATGAACTTCGATTCTTTCATAGTGAATTCTGGTTTGCCTTGAGGATCGGTAGATCAAATCCTCCTCAGGTTTTTACCGTGTGGTTTCCTGGGTGATCATATCATTGTGTCTTTTATATTTCCGCTGCTTTATACTTTTGATATGATTATTTGATTGCTTTAACCTAGAATTGCATAATTTGACTAAGTGACAACTTGGCTAATTAACTAGGCTAACCAATCTGGTTGTTTTAAAGGGTCTAAAACCGTTCAAAAATAATATGTTTAGTCTTGTTTAGGCTTGCTCAAAGTTGTGTAATTCATGTAAAGTTGGAATCGAGTGGCTGCAGATGTATTGGTGCATTTCGGCCTGGCTCGATCGATCGAAAGACGCCAGAATTTTTTTCTGCAGAATTTCCAACTCAACCCTATCTCATTAAACGTTTTGGGTTTTATATTTTTGCCCTAGGTATATAAGGCAAAACTCTAGCCACGTTTTTGAGAGTTGCTCTGGTTGTATTGTTGCTCATATTTTTGCTGTTTGTGTGAATCTCTTGTGAAATCCTTGAGGAGCTTTCCTTCACATAAACTTAGGGTTTTCAAGGTAGAGATATTATCAAAACCTTGATGATCAACTCAGTTGCTGCCATTGAAGCTTAAAGAAAAACAAGCGGGAGTACTTGTATCTTGTGGAGAATCCAAGAAAGAAGGAGTCCGTGGATTCGGAGCTTGCACGTGGTCGTGTCAGTAAGTTCTTCTGGTGGGTAGCATTAGGAAGTCGAGCGTGGGCGCTTGTAAGTCCTTTTGTATGAACTTCGATTCTTTCATATAGTGGATTCAAGTTTACCTTAAGGATAGCTAGGTCAAATCATCACAGGTTTTTACCATGTGGTTTCCTGGGTCATCATATCATTGTGTTATTTACTTTTCTACTGCTTTATATCTTGATATGATTATTTGATTGTGTTAACTTAGATTTGCATAATTTGACTAAGTTAATCACTTGGCTAATTAACTAGGCTAATCTGGTTGGGTTAAGGGGTCTAAAAACCGTTCAGTTGTAATAAAAACATATATTTATATATATTCACAAAAGTTTTGTTTTTAATTATTAATACTTATGTTTTGTTTTGTTTTTAAGGGAAAGGAGGGTGTTTGGTCATTGGTAGAAAATTTGTGGCTCGTCACTGCATATGCATATTGTATTACCAGAAAATTTCAACTCACAATTCATGGGACACAATATTCATCTTTTTTTTTTTTTAATCCTACATTTATTTTTTACATATATAGTTACAATAATATTTGAAAATTTGTGACATACAATCCATAATGATTGTTTTTTAATGTCAAGCCAAGACACTGCTTGATTTCTTTTATGGGTAGGCATAATTCGAACTCAAGTCCATAATTTTAAAACATAAGACATTATCAATGAAAATAACCAAAACATGTTATATTTATTTTTTATTTTGATACTGTACAACCACATTTTATGAAATATCCAATAGACTGATACCATGAAAAAAGTATCCAAATGGCATAAACACATTTTCTTGATTTGCAAATTTTATTTATATAGTCAAAAGACTCATAACTAGGTCTTGATAAATTACAAGGTAACCCAACTCACATCCAACAATACGTTATTTGTTTGTTCACTTTTCTTTTGTTGTATTTAACATTTAGTAATTCCACTATTGAAAATCAAGAGGAAACCAAAGTTACCAATTCTTTTCTCAAGATAATTTTAAATTTTTTTTAAATGAAATATTGTGTTGTCATTTTAATTTCAATATACTATTTTCGTATCACCATTAATTTTTTTTTCTATGACTAGATGATCCCAACATTGTAGCATAAATTAGAATGCAAATGTAAATTTCAAAAAATGAACTTATCACGATATTTTAAGCATATATATTAAGCCACAATGCCTTTTCGCATAACTCATTCTAAAAGAGAGTAAATCACTTAAATAAATGCAACTTGAACTAAATTCATTCCAAGAATGACATGCATGCAATGGCTTAAATGCCAACAAGAATTTTATTGATGAATTGAAAATTCGTTAAACAACACACTAGGAAACACTGGTCACAATTAAACTCCAAAAAAGAAATGACCACATTTGCCTACAATCACCAGCCAATGCATTATTAATATTGCAATAGCCAATGATGAGCCTGTCTGAATTCATAGGCATGATCAAATTCTCCTAGGTTTTGGTGCTACCCTAGAATTGTGTTCAAATTTACTCTTGAGCAACGGAGGGAACAATGGGTTGAGTGGGAACTTCTTGAGCCAACACTTATGACTAATAACAGTGATGGATTTGCAGCAAGCAGGACCGACCACACCAAATTTGCCCTGGGAAAGTGTTCCATAAATCTCATCAACACACCGATTAATGCATGAAAGTGATGACCAGCATTTTACAACGTCTTTTTCCCAATTCCCGTCTGATAGTCCTAGGAAAGGTAATTACACTGGTAAATAAAGCTTGCTCACAGTGATCTAATCTGCTCCTCGAGGTGAAGGTGCAGGTCCTCCAACTCCAAAGCCAGTTAAACTAACATTTTTAAGTGTTTAATGAAAATCTGGATTAAAAGGGAACAATTTAGGCAAGCAATGGTCACTGACCAAAGTGATGGCTTAGGGCCAAAGAAGTTAACTCTGGCAGGTGTTTCGCCCTGGTTGAAAATTTGCGGCTCGTATGCCTATTGTATTTCGAGATAATTTCAACTCACAATTCATTGGACGCAATATTCCATGTTCTTATTTTTTTAATCTTACATTTATTTTATATATATATATATAGTTATATTTATAGTTATAAGGGTATTTGAAAATTTGTGGTGTATGATCCACAATGACTGTTTTTTAATGTCAAGCCAAGACACTACTTTATTTCTTTTTTGTGTAGGCATAATTCGAACTCGAGTCCCTTATTTAACAATATAAGACTTTATTAATGAAAATAAACAAAACACATTGTTATATTTATTTTTAATTTTGATTCTGCACAATTGCATCATTTTGTGAAATATCCAATAAACTGAAACCATGTGAAAAGTTTTCAAATAGCTTAAACACATTTTCTTGATTTCAAAATTTTATTTGTATAGTCAAAAGACTCATAACTAGGTCTTGATAAGTACTAGGTTACCAACTCACATCCAATTATACGTTATTTGTTGGCTGACTTTTCTTTTATTGTATTTAACTTTCAAAAATTCAACTATTGAAAATCAAGAGAAAACCAAAGTTACCAATTCTTTTCTCATGATCATTTCAAATTTTTTTATTGAAATGAAATATTGTGGTACCATCTTAATTTCAGTATAATCTTTCGGATCACCATTATTTTTTCTGTGACTGGATGATCGCAACATTGTAGCATAAATTAGGATGAAATTAAAAATTCCAAAAAATGAACTTATCCTAATATTTTAAGCCATAATTCCTTTTGCGTAACATACTCTAAAAGAGAGTAAATCACTTAAATAAATGCAACTTGAACTAACTTCATGCCAAGAACGATGTGCAATGGCTTAAATGCGAACTAGAAGGACTGCGTGCACATTTACTCTTGAGCAACGGAGGGAACAATGGGTTGAATGGGAACATCTTGGGCCAACACTTGTGACTAATAACAGTGATGGATTTGCAGCAAGCGGGACTGACAACACTAAATTCGCCTCTAGAAAATGTTCCATAAATCTCTTCAGCACATCGATTAATGCTTGAAAGTGATGACCAGCATTTTGTAATGTCTTTTTCCCAATTCCAGTCTGATAGTCCTAGGAAAGGTAATTTCACTGGCAAATAAAGCTTGCTCACAGTGATCTAATCTACTCCTCGTGGTAAAGGTGCAGGTCCTCCAACTCCAGAGCCAGTTAAACAAACGTTTTTAAGTGTTGAATGAAAAGCTGGGTTAAAAGGGAACAGTTTAGGCAAGCAATGGTCGCTGACCAAAGTGATGGCTTTACAACAAGTAGGGCCAAAGAAGTTAACTTTGCCATTAAAAAGTGAATTCATAACATCTGTAAGACACCCTGGTACACCTAAAAGAGATGACCAACATTCCTATATCCCTTGATTCCCCGGTAAAATCCCTAGTAAAGCGGCCTTACTCGCGGTGATTCCGAAAACCTTTCCATTTCCTTTTAGAGGTTAACCACAAGAGTTATTGAGCAAAAGAGCAAAGATGGGATTGGAGGGGAACAAATTAGACAAGCAATTTCCCTCAATCTCCGAGATGGCTTTGCAACAAGAGGAACCTATAATGCTGAATTGGCCGTTGACAATGAACCTAAAACTTGAGTAAGACACCCTGATATGTCTACAAGAGATGACAAACACTGCTCATTTGCCCCTGAAAGTCCCCCAGCTCCAAGGTTTGGAGACAATCTAGTTATTTGTGGCAACAATCCAGATATTTGTGACAATCCGGGTATTTGTGACAATTAACTCCCATTTTCATCAATTAGGCCCTCAATCTGATTTTTCTGTCTTCTTTAGCTTGTTCACCTGTGGAAAAACTTGGTATTTTTGTCCCCTGCTAGGAGCCATATGGCTCTTGATCTTTGCCTCCAAAACACCTATTCATGGTGTAACAAGTCATTAATGTCATCCCGCACTTGGCTGATCTGGTCCAGGTTGTCGCCATAGCCTATGTTGATAAACTCCTCTAGTACCTTCTTTTTTTCGTCCAATCGATGTCTTATGTTTCCAAAGACCTCTCGGCTTCAAGCAACCAGCTACATTCCACAAAACTTAATCTTCTCAAACAGCCTAAACATAGGGCTACCATTAGGCATGTGCTGGGACCATGCTTCCTTGATTTTTTCCTCACACCCTTAATGAGTCGCCTATCTTTTCTCAAATCTGGGAAGCTGCTTACGCAGTGGCCAAACCTGCTGGACTGAATATTGGGTGTTTATGAGTATAGTATCATGATCAAAGTATGTTACCTGCTGGTGGAACACCTTAGTTGTAGGGAACAAAGCCTGCCAAACCGTTTTGGCACATGCTCTATCCAAACATAGTTCCACAAATGCTGCATTTGGTCGACCATTCTGCCAAGTAAACAGATAACCATGGAATCTGAGGTCCATCAACTCACAATGAAGAAGAGTCTCCTTGAATGCTAGCATTGGTGTCAGCTGTTTAGGAAGACCATCGTGCTTCTTTAAAGAGTCTTACGGTGAGGATCTTACATGTAAGTGTCTAAGGAGTTGCCACGACTCATGCTTACGATGTCCTTATAGTCTGCCATAGAAACTAGTAATCCTCCATGGTTGTTGGTTAACAGGTAATATATGTGCATCAATATGGTTTGGCGAGAAGGTCTGAATATGTAGGTTACAATCTGACTTCCAAAACATACCCAACCCTCCACTACGTCCGTCACTTGGAACAGCCGGTACCGATTGGAAGTTCAAGTTAAAACATAGTTTTCACATCTCTGCTATAGACCGCTTTGTCTCCATAAGAAACAGAATGGTGGGTCCTTTTTTTCTCACTAACACAATGAGTACGTCCACTGCACGTTGGTTCTCAAGCCCCCGGCAGTTCCAGTTTATAATGATCATTGTGCTTGGCAAGGCTGCACCACAACCTCCACTGTTGATGCATCCATATAAGTAAGGTACAACCCAGTTTTGATACGTTTTCCATCATTAGTAACATTGGGTTCAAGCTCCACCGAACAACTTTCATGCAATCTCTTGTCTTCCACTTTATCAAACATCCCATCCTTACTGTTCATCCCATCCTTTTCTTATATACATTCTATTCGCTTCCACCTAGGTTGCACGTGTTGGGAGTGAGTTTTCTTGCTCGCGTGGCTTACTATGCATGTCTCGCTGTCGTCACCAATATCATGCTCCACACCCCTGAGTTCGTGTTTGTCAACTATCCCAGTACGGCATTGGTCTGAAGTCATGGGTTTGATCCCATAAGTATTGTTTATTTCCTTGGCAGTACTCTCTAGATCATTAAAATGCGTCAAATCAGCGCCCATTAATTGCGTCTTGGGCCCACTAGGATCCCCACCCCCTATTTGCAAGTTCATGCAATTATTCCCCTCCAAGGATTCCGCTGCACGTGCCCAGCCCGTGGTCTTAGTCCTAGTCAACAACTCAGTGTGTGCAGAGGGAGACGAATCCCTACTATGTGCGCCGCCGCCACCCTCGTGCTGTTGTTGCGATGTGTTACGTTTATGGGCTCGTGGTCCCTCCTTGCCGCGTCAACCACCAGCCTTCATCCAGTCGACATATGGAGTATCCTTGCTATCTGTTGGGTTTTGTGACGATCGTTGACGAGGACAGCCCTTTAACTCATGCTCAAGTCTTCCACATATGAAGCGTAACCCTACTATCTGCTCATACTTGAAAGCAACCCATGTCCTATCACCCTCAGGATTAACCACTGGAGCCCACCGTCGCAGAGGTTTGTCCAGCAAAATGTCAATCCTAACTTGGAGAAAGCATGCCCATTCAGAGTTTATGGCCTTAACATCCACGTCCAAGACCTCACCCAGCCTGCTTCCAATCTTCCTCCCCACCTCGTCGTTCATTAGGTCGAAGAGCAAACCCCAAACCTGAACCCATTAGTTGTATACTAGGGAAAGAGACATTTAGCGCCGATAATCCTTTCTCCCATCGCCGAAGTACTAAGAGATGATTATCAAAACACCAAGGTCCGTTATCAACAACCCACTTCAATTGGATCTCCAAAGAAAACTTGAATTGAAGTAGCCCTTCACCCACCTCCACAATCTTAAGATCATTCCCCAGTCGCCACACTGAGCGCAACATGTTCTTTGCCGCCCTGAGATTAATCGGTTTATCGCTCATAAATCATTCGAGCATACTAAGGGAGCATTCCTCAAGGATTTCTTTACGATGGTTAACCCGCACAGCGATATTCAATTCCACATCCTCGATGAGTGATATCTTACTAAGCTTATCAAGGAAATCGGGATCCATATCCACCACACCCACCGAAGTAGTGCAAGAAAGGCTCACCCACAATGAGAATGAGCTCTCCTACGAAGAGGAGGAAAAAAAAAGAGACCCAATTAAACTTCAAATAGGCTAATAATTTCAATTCGCCAATTTTTAGATCATGTTAACGGACATCCTTATGACAATTGTTATTAAACTATAATATGAACGTTTTGACACTACTTTTATGAGAAATATAGAAAGTTGTCAACAACATTTATTATTTTATTATTCTCCCAATAAAATATTTCTAAAATCATAAACCAATGCCCAATGCCTAAGAGCATTGGTTAACATTTCTCTAACATGTATAAACTACAAATAAAAATTGGACAATTTAATTCTCTTGAACTCCTGCAATAGATCAGTTTATTTATTGTCAACAGTCCTAAGGAAAACGGTTAATAGTGACTTTTAAAGCTCCTTTTGTTTTTAACAATCAATTTTTTTTTTTTTTTTTTTTTGAGAAAGATAAAAAATTTGTTGAGAGAGATGTTTTTGGGAAAAACAATGCATCCTTCATTGTTTGGCTGAAAGTCTGAAACAATGCGTTCTACTGAGAATATGTGTAACTTATCAATTAAAAAATGACAAGTTAAAAGATGTCATAAATGCATTGATTTAGAAACTTTTAATAAAAAAAGGAAAAAAAAAACTGATTTTTTTACTACTATATATATATATATATATATATCATAAAATGATATTAAAATTAAAAAAAAAATGCTATGTCCACTATAAATTCTAAATAATGGATTGTTATTGATGGTTATAGGCGGACAAAAAAAATAATTAAGTTGTAAATTCAAATTAAAACCAATAAAAATTTAACACTTATAATTTGTTATGAAAATATTACGAAAACATTGTATCATTTTTCTTTTTAAAATGGACAATGCAAATACGCTAACAGGACCCATTAAAAAAAAAAAAAAAAACTCATGTAAAGCACGTGTTACATACCTCACCAGCCCGCCAGGCCCAGTATGACTACTAAGAATTCTTCAAAGATAAAAGAAAGTGTGAATTTGGGGCAGGCTAGAACTTAGAACTTTAGAAAGTTCTAGAAACGCGGTTCATACGCAACTAATTGGACTTTCCAGGAACCCAGAGACAGAGTAGAGTCGCCAGACCCAGCTAAATTCTTCTAGATTCCAAAACCCAAAACTTTATTCAATCGCATCTGTCTCTCTCTCTATATATCTACAACACCAACATCAACTCCAAACAGCAATCAAACAAGTCTCAATTTGAAGAAGATGTGTCTGGTGTTTGTGTGCGATAAAGATGAGAGGGTTGTGGCGAGACAAGCAGCACCAGAGGCGTGTCCGTACTGTGGAGGAATGATACAAGCCATGGATGTTGAGTCACAGTGGAGGCTCTTTTTTCTACCTCTCTATTTCAATACCAAGCGCAAGTATTCCTGCACTGTCTGTGCCAGACGTTTGGTGGTTCAGTAACATACAGAAGATAAAATACTATAGTCTTTTAACTTCTTCTTCTTTTTTTAATTAATGATCGAGATGTAAAAAGAGGGTGACTGAATTTTATTTATTTTTTTATATATAAATAAAAGTGTGAATTTATTAATTTTATTGGTTGTGTCATGAGATCTTTATCTCGCTACTGTTTTCATTATTTTGTTTTGATGATTTTATTGTTCCTATAGGCTACGCGAGTTGAAATATTGGTTCAGATATGACATATGTGGGTTCAACATAAATTTTTATCTTTGAAATTTTGGAATACAATCTTTACTCAAAAAGTGGTATAGAAGAGTATTCAAAAGTTTGTTTAGTTCTTCATTTTTATTAGGTAGACTCAGGAATGAAAGCCAAAGATACATGAAGCATATGTAGATTGTCGAACATTTGGGAAGTGGTCTTGGGTAGTCGAGGCTTTTGATCAAGGCCTAAAGATATGAGCTACTGGTGAACTAGGCCATGGAAGTGCATTGGGAACCTTTGCAGCCAATTTTAGATTATTAAACCTTTATTTTTTTTATGAGTATTATTAAACCGTAATTTTAAGCAAGGATGTCTTTGGAAACTAAAAGCATTTCTCGAGACATTTTTGAATGAATGACCCCTTATTTCATTGGTTATTCAAACTATCAAAGGGACTATCAATAGGATTGCGATTGCTTTCGTTTGATCCAATCCCCACTCCGACCCTCTTCTGAGCACCTTGGTCAATAGGTAGCTAACACGTTCTGTTTTCTTGGTCTCGACTATCCAAAGATCTAAATCCACATTACTTGGCATATATCTAATATATGATAAAGCTCTCTATTCGGAATTTGCACAATTTTACAGCTAACACTTCTCTAGTAGACCCTGTGTGAGTCCTTAATTTGGGCCCCCAATGTTCATAAAATAAATACGTACTATTAAAAACAGAAAAGAAAAAAAAAATGGTCTCTCTTTAATTCGTGAGATAAATCAGTTTATTGTTCTGGACAAGGCTTCTCATCCTTCCTAAAAGAGTTTCTTGGGATTCAATGTGTATGCTTAGACAAGGTTTAGGTTTAAGGAAAATTAAAGAGTGGACTAAAGTTGTTATAAGACATATATGAAACTTGTTTGCTTGAGTAGGTACTTCTTTAGGTAATAGGTAGTATATGTTAAGCTTTATTGATTAGAATTTTTTTTAATATAAAAATAATAATATATAATGATAATTACACAAGCATTCAATGGGTCTTGAACCCATGACCACATCCTCCACCTTACTCTTACAAGAAGACCTTGGTATCATTTGAGCTAGATCTCATTGGCTGCACACAATATACAGCTTTTATAAGAGCTTTTACATTATTAAATTCAATAGCATTCCCTTCTCAAATGTTTATGTTACTTGGCATCATTTTATCTTTCTATAGACCAAATTAACTTACTTTGCAGGAACAACTGATACTACTTGCCTAAAATCAGGATTTCCACCTCATCATATAATTGTTGAAGTTTTCTTAGAACTTCCTTGGAGGCCACCAAAATGGCAATGAAATTTTTTACACAATTTGTCCTACTGTCCAATGGCTATGAATGGTAAGATTGTGTAACCTCATAGAGAATGGAGGAAAAAAGAACTTAGAACAAGCAGAAAATGGTGACCATGACTGGAAGATGGTGTCTAGTAGGAAAGGAAGGGTAGCGTCTACTCCCCCAACTATTGAATTATTCACCACCAAAAAACAAAAAATGAGGGGACTGATGTATATGAGTTGAGGGCTACAAGCAGCAGAATATTCCAAGCGTTATCTACAGGAGAGAAGAAGGGGGGTGGATGCTCAACAACCTCCTAAGGAGGGTGTTCTGAGTAATTAGAGGAGGGATCTTGAAGACGCAGCATATCAATATGTTTGAGATTCTTTCTACATCTATTCCGACTTATTGTGAAGAGGCAAGTCAATTGGATAATATTGGGGACTTCTACAAGCAAACAGAATGTTGAAGAAAATTTATTGCAAGAAAAGAGTGAAGTGAGGCATGATGATAAGTTTTGCCAACCAAAGACAATAAGCAAAAAGACTGATTCCCTTCAACTGGGGAGACCTAGACAAATAACTACTAAATTTCCCTCTAGTGCAAATAACACAAAGGAGGACAAAGTCCAGGATCCTCCATGGATGGTTAGCTTTTCAGTTGTGACTTGTGAGAGCCTTTAGTATTATTATTACTGGTAAGTTCGCACACACCCAGTGGGTTTTGAACTCAAGAACTCACACTCCACCTCTCTTAAAAGAGGTGCCGTTCAATGAGGCAGGTGTTCTTTTCTTTGGCTAAGCTGCTTGTATTTCTTTTGTGGTACTCTAAGTAATGTCCTAGGGCGGGTATCAGTGTGCTTTAGGGTTAACCCTAAAAGCGTATTAATCTACCCAATACATAGCAAGGAGGCTGTTAATCAGACTGCAAGATTTGCTTCAATTCTAACACCAGCTCTTCAATATTCATAAGTTATTAGTGATTCTCATTTTTTTTTTTAAAGGTTAAGGTATTAGAAATTCAAACTCATATCTCACCAACTCAATTAAAAATTCAAGGGATTCCCATGTCCTAACCAACCAAAATAAATTTGAAATTAACTGTTACATCACTTACATAGTTTCAACTTCTTGAAAAATGATGATACTATAGATTTGGGGTAGGGCTTCGTAGCAAGGCAAGTTGGAATGTTTTCAGGCTGCTCTACCCACAGTTTATGAGTGATGCCACCAGCTGTGAGTTTTTCTGACAAATTCAAGAGTTGAGGCTCACCCTTCACCTCAAGAGTAACCTACATATTCCATAAAGAAAACATTTCAAACACTGTCATTTCTAATCACTTTTAGCATTTAACAGATTGACCAACTTAGAAAGTAAAAGCAAGAAATATCACTGCAACAGTGAATTACAAGTAGGTTTATTGAAGGCATCATTTCTAATCACTTTTAGCATTTAACAGATTAACCAACTTAGCCAGTATAACTAAGAAAAAATCACTGCAACTGTGATTTACAAGTAGGTTTATTGAAGGCAATTATCTGGTGGATAGGAAAATTTCAATAAATTGCAGGTCTTGGTTATGGTTTGCAACCCTTACATTCCATGACATACCAACACCATATTAGAGCAGATATTGAGATGAGCATTGATCAGGACATGGGTCCGATTGATACTAACTTTATGTCGATGATATGGAACACATTCTAGCAGTAAATATTGGAAGGTATGTTTATTAGTACGATGAAAAACATGAACACGAAACCCTTTTAAATAAGTGTCTGACACCATGGAAATAAAGATAGAGCAGTAGTTTTATCCATAAACATGCAAGATATGAGAGAATCACCATCTAAAATTGCACATTTCATTGAAATTGTTATTTTCTTTCACAACCAGTGTGACTTTCCATTTTTTTCCTTAATTCACAACACCAATAAAATAGTCACCAATCCACTCAAAAGGCAAAGACTAAAGCCTGCAAAATGTTTCTTTTCAAACTCCTAACCAACAAGACTCAATCCTTGTCTAAGTCATCCAAACATAAATATTATTACTATCCAAATCAACCACCAAACTAATAGAGACATTAAAGGTGTGTTTGAATACCGTTTATTTTGCTGAAACTGAAAACTTATTGCTGAAAGTACTATAGATAAAGGTAAAAGTTAGTTGAAATAATACAATGAGCTATACATAGTACCAAAAAGTATATTAACAGTAACATGAGACCCACCAAATTTCCAGTAAAACGCAAAAATCTTTTCTTCAAAACGCAATCCAAACACAAGCTAAGACTCATTCCTAGTCAAAGCCTCAACTCCCAAGTCCATTATCCTACTCCAGGTTCATTGTACTATAACTTACTTGTAATGCAAGCAACATAATCTTAATCCTATTTATAACAACCTTACTTGTAATGCAAGAAAAGTAATCCTAAGGTTAGTCTAATGTTAGACTAAAGTTTAATTTAATACACGCATACCCTAAAATGTGTCATCATAACAAACATCTTTATTGTAATAAAGATGTAACTACTAAGTGCTTTCCGCTGAAGTAGATTGTCAGGTCAAACCACATTAAGTGTCTATTTGAGATGCAATTATAATCTAGATTTTTGCTTATTTTTCTTACTATTTGCGTGTTTTACGGAAATAACCTATAACTTTTAACCCAGTAAAAAGTTTTCAAAAAAAAAGTTAGATAGATTGTTACCAAATTGACCCTAGATCCGTTGTGCGCTCTCTTTTTCTCTCTCAAACTCAATGCCAACAACAATTCTAAAATGATACGAGTTATGTCTAAAATTCTATCTCAGCTCAATTTACAGAAACAGGAGGACGAGGATTCACCTTATGCATAGAATCGATATTTTGGGGACTACAATACTGTAGTGTGTGAGGATCGTCTTTGTGGGACCAAATGGCAGACACGGAGGCATGGCATCCCTGTGTCACCACGCTCCCGAGCGGCCACGTGTCGATCAGATCTCGACGGAGCACCACGTACTGAACCAGCACGTCTGAGTTGTCCTTCTCCACCTTCACGCTTTCGTCGTCCTGGGAAGGCGCAGACTCGGTCCCGGCGGGTTGACTCATTGAGTTAAAGCCGATTCGACTCGGAGCCCTAAATCCAATCCCAGAGCTTGAGAAAGGAAAGCTTGAATTGGATTTGGACTTGATGGAGAGAGTGAAACGAAATGGCGAGGCCAAGGATGCCATGATCAGGTTCAGCTCAGCTCAGCTATTGGGCTGGATTTGAATTTCCGAGTTTTTTTTCGACTTGTTTCTTTATGAATTTAAAATCGGGCTTCAGAAAAAATTACTTTGGGCTTTCTCCTCTAAATGTCCACCATTGGACAATAAATTATGAGAGTACTTTTTTTTATTTATTATTTTTTAAAAGCATTTATGCTACTTTTTAAAGGGTTTCTCCTGTATAAAATCCTCAATTTTAATACTCAAAATACTCTCAAATTTACTAATTTGTATAACTTAAATGATAGGATTAGACATGTATAAAAAAAAAACCACATTCAAACCCACATTCAAATGTTTATAAAAAAAAAAAAAAACAACGTACTTTCAAATCTATAACAAAAGTTTCAAATAAATATTTTATTAAAAAAACTGAAAGTTAAAAACAAGTCCAAAATATTTCAAATACCACGTCCAAACCCAACCCACATTCAAATTCTTAGAGAGAGAGAGAGAGAGAGAGACCATGTTATCTTTGACAAGAGCTTTGGATAACTACTACTAAAATAACTGAAGGAAGTTTAGAGCTAGTCTTATGATACTTCTGGCCATATTAGTAGTTCTAAATGCGTAATTATTACGGGAAAAAAATGTAAACCTCAAATTGAAATAAGTGAAAATTATGACACTAAACAAAAAAAAAGCCTCACCGTATGCGTGAAGTGCGTGTCATGAGACTAGTTTTTATAGTTAGGGTCCTTAGGGAGCGGATTTGAATAAAGTTGCATATGAACCAAGTTGATATGAATAGTTTGAGCTCAACTAGGGAAAATATTTGTGTATATTCACTTTTTTAGACTCGATTATTAAATGAGTCAAGCTTACATATAATAATGTGTTTGTTAACAAACTCATAAACATGAAACTCGATATATGATAAAATTTTAACATATAGCATCGCCTCCATGATAATTTATCTTTATCATATAGCCAAAACACCAATTAGCTAATTAGATTTGTGGTGTATACTTTTATAAAAATATACTTATTTAGACTTGAAATTTGATTTTATAAATTTGTAAATAGGTTCATATGATATCATGTTTAGACTTGATAATGTAAATATTTCATTTGTAGTAAATATTTATAAATTTTTGAAAAGATAAAATAAGTTATGGGTCCCCTTTTTGATAGTTCACAGGCCCGGTGCTGATAAGGGATCCTGGGTCACTAGAAGGGATGTGTAGATGTTGGTTGGACTAGGCTTGGCTCACCACGACCCACTTGGGCCATTATATGAACCAATTTGTGCACAAGACAAGTGAACTCCACAACATACACATATTGGTTGAGAAAATAATGAAGGAACAGCAAGTACACAATGCAAAGTAAACAATGGTGATTATGAATGCCTCAAAGAAGGTTATATTTCATTTGATTAAGTCAAGTATTAGAATACATTAGGTTTCACTTTGTGAGGACATTCCACAAGGTCTAATAAGGCTTAAAGATCATAGACTTGACTAATCCCCTTTGGGTTCTCAAGACTTGTGAGGTTTGAGTCCCTTTGAATCTGAGTGGCTCTTCAGATATTTTGACAACTTTCTTCAATGCCTCTATCCTCTTAATGAACTCAACTAGAAGGCGTAAGAAAACATAAAACTCTCTTCTTGTATTTCTCTCTTGGTCACTTGTATGTCTGAATGAATGCCCCCCTTTTGCCTTCCTTGCTTTGTTCTTTTATACTACTCTTGAAGGACTTCAAAATTACTGTTCTCACCATTTGTTCTTCTGGGTCCCAAAGCTAGTTTCCTTTACCTGAAACATTGGTAGTTGTTCATTTCCTTATTCCTTCTGTTAGGACATATGTGTGTTCACTTGTTAAGAACATATGTCACTTGTTTATGTAAATTGGCTAATCCTTTTGACAAAACGCACTCTACTTGTAATTGGGTAGTTCTAGGTGTTTTTAATACTTCAAGAAACAAGGTTTCAAGATCAAGTGTTGAAGTCATCAAGTCTGTCCAAGAAAAAGCAAGCTGAAGTGCAATTTCATTAAATCTCGACACCTTCTCGATAGCTACCTCGACACCTAGCTATCTGTCGAGCTCTTCAGCTGATACTTATCGCAATCTCGATAGTTGGTCGATCGATCGAGAAAGCTTCTGTCCCCTCGACACCTTCTCGATAGCTGCATCTGTTGAGATTCATTAAACCTCGACACCTGCTCGACACCTCCTCGGTAGCTGTTATCTATCGAGGTTACGGAAATTCAGATTTCTATTTTTGGGCCAGGCTTTTGTATTTGTGTCGGGTTTCTTTTCTTACAACCCTAAACCTATATAAGGCTTATTTTAGAGGCCGTCAAATAAGAGAATACAACGAGAATATATGCAAAAGGTGACCGATGCCTTATTCTCTCTGAAAGAAGCTACTGCGTCTTTGCGCCTTAGGGTTTTGTAACCAAGTGCTTCTTCATCTTCATTCTTGATGAAGTGAAGAACTTTGTAGCCAACCTCTCCTTTCTAGTTGGTGTTTGAAGTCGCGTACTGGGATCCACGCAATTGGTTAGTCACGTACTGGGATTCGTGCATCATCAAAGGGTGGCGTTCATATATTGAAGAGTTCAGAAGTTCTGAAGCAGTAGAAGGTTTCTGCTGTGAGTTCATCTACGGGGATTGTAGAGTCTAGGGACAAAGGTTTTGTACTAGATCTGAAACTTCTCTTTACTATAGTGAATTGCTTTTCGAAAAGGTTTCCCCCCAGGTTTTTTACTGTGAAACTGGTTGGTTTCATTGGTTTTCTTAGGTCATCATATCTTGTCTTATTTATTTTTTTCCGCTGCATGATTTTGACATGATATTGATATTTGTTTGTTTTAACAAGTTTTATTCATAATAAATCTAATTAACAACTTGGGTTTAAAACTTGTTAATTCTATCAACCGGGGTCTAAATTTCTCAACACCTTCTTATTTTGCTCTCTTGGGAACTCGTATATGAAATTTCATCCACTGACTTTCTACTCATAGAAGCCTTTTTCTTGGGACAAACCCAGATTCTCTTCTAAGGTCAATGTTCCATGATCTTCTTCCAATGCTTTAAAAGGACATTTCGAAAGTCCTAGTGCCTTGATGTTGACTTCTCTTGGTTTGGCATTTTTCAAAAACGAGATGGATTCCTTCTTGCTAATGGTGAACTTGAAAAAGGCTTTGACCGTCCTTCCTCTTATTCCATGTCCTTTGTCTTGCCCGAGGTCCCTTAGTTCCTTCACTGAGTCTTGATCTTGAAACCCTCATTTGTCCCTATCACTTCTTTACTCACTGGGCTTTTTGGGCCTTCATGTCCCTTTTTATTTTATATAGGCCAAGCTTCCTCCTATTAAGGCCCACGACCCCTCTCGTCTTCATGGGCTGGGTTCCTTTGTCACATTTTGGACCTCAACATAAGTTAATGGAGTAACTCGCAAACAAATTCAAGCTTGTCGACAATAAAATGAACCAAACTTGAACACATAATCTTGTTTGGTGATAAGTATATGTTTAGATCGTGTTCAAAATAAAATTAAATAAATAAACCTGAACTTTTAATACTTGACTTAGCTCATTTACAAGCCTAGATTTAAATTATAGACATCTTCGTTTAAAACACCATAAAGTTATTGGATACCATGAAAATACTAATACTAATTAGTTCTAAAATTTTAATCCATGTTATGCATAATTTAAATTTCCACTATCAATAATAATAATAAAAAGGTACCCCAAAAAAAAAACATAAACATCATTTAAAGGAGAGTTTGATATTGAAAGCACAATAACGTGAAAATCTCCTAGGATGTCATTGAAATCTAGCTGTATTAGAGCATCCACATTGCAGAAGCCATAAATTTAGCAAATATGGCTCCACAAAAAACTATTTTATCTATCTTAGAGCATCCACATCAATGGATGCAAACTTTCCTTCTATTTTACACAAAAACCTATTTTTTTTCTATTTTATACACCCATTTTTACAAAACACCCACATCAGTTTATCTATTCCATACATTTATTCAATACAATATTCATTCTTTTACAATTTTTTATTATTCTCTCCCTCACCGCCTCTCTCTCTCACAAACCCAATCCGCCTCTCTTTCACTTTCTCATCAACCAAACAATAATTACAATCCTCCATTTCATAATAAGAAAACCACAAAACATCCAAACAACATCCCAGATTTTCTCACAAACCAAACGACTTAGATTTAAGACAAATTAAACAAAATTTTCTCAAATCCTCCCACCTCCACCACCACTGCCACACAAACCACCATGAACGACTGTGACAAATTTCCCAACCAACTCGTTCATCACCTCCTCGACAGGCCCACACCTGCACCACCACAATCTTAAGATTTTAGCTCCGACGAAGCACTCGTTCATCGCCTCATCACTTCAGGGCCATGGAGACGTGGGTTCCGATGAAGCCAACGGCGCCGATGACGAGGACGATGAGGCCGGTGACAAGGACGGCAAGGGTTGGATCCAAAAGGAGACAAGAGAAGGAAACAAAAGCAAAGAGAGAGAGAGAGAAAGAGAGGGAAAAAAAAAGGAGAGCAACCAGAGACAAGAGAGAGAAAAAATTAATAAAATAATAAATACAAGTACTACAATAACTGTGCATATATGCACGGTTACTGTAGCAATTGTGCATAACTGCACAATTTTACACCCACTAAGGTGGGTGTTTTTTTGCTCAAAATGTGTAAAATGAGCAACTTTTTCTATTTTGCACAACTTTGCATCAACTGATGCAGTTGCTCTTACCTTCTCATTTTACAAAAAACCCAACATCAGTGGTTTTATTTAGCTTTCAACACAATAAAATAATATAAACAACACAATAAAATAATATATCCACTACAATAAAATAATATATTCACTACAAAACAGTGTGAACACATTAATAAAATAATATATTTAATATAAAGTAGTGTGAACACACAATTTAATAATGCTTTTTTTTTTACTACCTATGAGCTACTATGCACAACCATTTTTGGCTGTGTACTGTAGCTGTGGAGCCAAATTTTTTGATTTTAGCTCCACCAATGTAGCCATAAATTTGTATTTGAGGGTGCTAAAAGTAGCAATGTAGCTTTTTAGTACCACCAATACTAAGAGCATTCACATCCCAAAATTCTATCCTATCCAATTTTACCATTACAAAAAGCTACTTTATGAATTATACCATACCATTTTACAATACACCCAACATTCCAAAATTCTTTTTTTTTTTCCCATTTTATTTAAATATTCTATTTTATTCCTTTTTTTTTTTTTACTATTTCTCTTTTTCTCTTCCTTTTCTTCTCTTTCTCCCTCAACCTCTAGCACTGGTTCAACACACAGAGCCACACACACACAAAGACCCATGATACACCGATCAACCTATCCAAACCCATCACCACATACACAGAGCCATACACACACACAAACACAAACCATCAACAGAGCCACTCACACACAAACACAAACCATCAACAGAGCCACACACACATAAACCATTAAATCAATCGGAGCCAACAATGGCCACCACACCCACCACCTGAACCATGCCGCCAAAGAAACCCACGTCAAAATAACCCACACCTCCAAAGAAACCCACCACCGATCCACCACGATCTCCACCACTAACCCATCACAAACTCACTAAATCGAAGAAAGAGGCTGAGAGTTTGGGGTTGGAAAAACCCATCAAACCATGCCACGCTGTGAGAGACCCATCAGACCACGCTGGGTGAGACAGTGGCCAACGGCTGCCTAGGCTTGGGTGTCGTTGGGTGAGACGCGGCCTGGGCTTGGCGTTGCTAAGCGATGGTGGCCAACGGTAGCCTGAGGGAGAGTAAAGGGAGAGGGAGAAAGCTGAGAGAGAGAGAGACATGGGAGACAGGCCTAAGAGAGTGGGAGAGTCAGGGAGACAGAGTGGAGAGAGAAAAAGAATAAAATAATATTTTTGGTTTTACAATAGTGCTACAGTGCGGTTCTACCTTTAGAATTGCACTATAGCACTATTGCAAATTTTTTTGCAATAGTTAGCTTTTACAGGTCCGGATGGAGGGGGTTTTTTGTGCTTAAATGGTAAAATAGACTAACATATGGCATGCCGGGTGTGAATGCTCTAATGCTCTTATATTTGAGAAGTTAAGAACTACTCTATAACGTGAAAATCTCATTCAAGACTATGAAATTCAAACCATTGGATGACTTAAATCCAATTCAATATCCAACTTACGAGCAAGATTTAGGTAAAGTACTTAGTTGTTGTTTCTTAAGTTCCTATCTTAAAATTCTGTCATGTGGTTTTTTTTCTCATGAGATGGAAGTATATTTTTTTAGTTAAGTCACCAAATAACAAAATCTTAAGAGAGAAACTTAAAAAAAAAGCACCTAAAATATTGTACATAAGTTTTGTTCATGAGTTATTCTATTAAATTGCAACACTACTATTAGAATAAGGAAAGGATAACAAAGGGAACAGCTCACCTCCCATTTGGAAGTCTCCCATTTTCTCCCGTTTTAAAACTGATGAGCTACACATGGCAAAGACACAATCCAAGAGTTACAAAGAGAGCACGTTGTGAGGGTCCTTTTTTGGATGGTGTCTAAGCCCAAGTAGAAGCAAGGACCCTAGGCCTTTTAGTTGTTGTTTTAAGAGACTGGACTTGGTTTACCGCAGCTAAATGGACTGATTACAAACCAAGTGGTGCACAAAGCAGGAATCCTATAATACATACATACTAACAAGGAAGAAATATATATGCATGGAACAGCAAGAAACAGTAAAGGAGCAATGTGATAAACAAAATACACATAATGAACGTTAAGGATCCTTAAAACATTATGAGATATTCCATTACTTTTCTTAATTATGTATTACAATATGCTCACTAAGACGTATTTCATGGTCCAAATAAGCTCAAAAATCACAGACTTAGATGGCTTTCCAAGCCTCTAAGACTTGTAAAGTTTGAATCCCTTTGAATCCAAGTATGTTCTATAGTAGCTGTTTGAGGACACCGAGTGGTATTTTCCTTTCTTTTTGTTTCTTTCTTTGGTTTTTTTACAGAGTTTTTTCAGTGATTCTATTCTAATTCCACTGTTGCTAAATGCCCCCTTCACTGTTGGCTGCTTCCCCTTTTTATAGTGTCATCTTGGGGTTCCGGGGTACCACTGATTCCCCTCCTTTACTCCTCTGGGTACCAGAGCCAATGTTGTGCCAGCAACTTTGGCAACTGGTCTCTTCCTTGTTTCTCATAATTTTCATCTTTTGCTGCTTTTTCCCTAAAAGCCACTTGCTAACTTTCCATTCTGGGGTGTCCCTAGAAAGCTAACCTCTAATCTCTCTTCCTTCAAGGCTTCTAAATCTCACATTTTCAGACTTAGCTTTTTTGGCTGCCTTTCCTTTTGTCATTTTTCTAGAGTGAGCCGATTCCATCCTTGCCAGGTTGAAACTTTTCCTAGCTTCTTCCCTTCATGGTTCTTCTTTCTGGGTTCCCCGAGGTACTAGCCCTTTGTTCATAAATTGTTAGTCTCCAAGCTTTCTGATTCCTTTCTGCATCATTGGGTGGCTAATAAGGATGTATCTGTTCTTAGTTCCTTGTGTTTCTTGGCACTCCTTTTGAGCTGTCTTAATCTCATCCTAGCTTTGCTACACATCCCGAGGACCCCGAGCTCCTGGTAGTCCCTAGGTATCCCGGCCCAGTTCTTACCACTAGACTCCCTAGTAATTTTCTGATCTTGGCAGGCTGAGCTTTTTCTTTCTTCCCTTCGTTTCATGGGCCCTAAGACCCATCCATTAGTGGGTCTTGGGCTTAAATCTTTTTCCTTATTGTGAGCTCATGTCTTATATTATTTTTTTTCATGGAGTCCAACTCACTGTGCCATTTTGGGCCTTGGTGCAACATTGTAACTTTTTAGACCTCAACATTTAGCCCCCCAAGCTCGTGGATTGCCTGTAGCCCACGCGTGAGTAGACCAGAGCCTTAATTTCTGTAGGAATTCCTTCTTCACTATTTTAATTAACCTCAGGGTCCCCCATTCTTCCTTTAGGGTCCTGTCTTTCCTACTACTTTCGGGTATCCTAGTTTTCTTTGCGTGTTGCACTTCTTTCTTTTTGTAACTCCCCCCTTACGTGAGACGTGGCAGTTGAATGTTTGAGTGAAAACTTCCTCTACCCACTTTTCACGTTCCCCGTAACTCTCATTAATAACTGCCAATAACTCTCCTCTTTAAAATTAATTTTTGGCAATTGGCGCGCCTTTCCATACATCGTCTTCTACAACTGCTTTTTGCGCCATTATTGCAATCACTTCATATTTTCTTTTCCACTTTCTAGAGTCTTCTATTCCCAAGCTTATCTTCTTCTTTCCAATTAGTCTGTTTCCCTGTTTTCTTTTTCTGTGTTCTTCATTCCTTTGACTTCCCTATTTCCCAATACACTTATTGTTCTATGGCTTCTTCTTCCTCATGAAAAAGGAGGGAGTATACTCCTAGTCCTTCAGAGGGTGAAAGCTCTTCTGGGTCTGCACAGGGTGAGTCACAGGGGGTCATAGAGCGCCTAGCTTTCCCTTTACAGGACCCCTGGTACACCCTCAGCCTGTTTTTTTCCCTCAAGTGTCTCACAGTAAGGCCCCTCCTTCCCCTCACACTTAGGTGTTCTCCAGTCCGTCGGGTTTTGCCAATTCCACCCCAGTTCCAAATCCAAGAGAGATTTAGATCTCCAGATTAGGCGAGGATCTCGAGAGGCGGTTCTCATTTTCTTTGACTTCGTTCCTGGGAAGATCACCGGTTGGCCCATTTGGGTGGACAGGGAACTTTCCGATGGGGAATTTGTTAGTTGTCTGGAGCGCGCTGGGATCCTGAAAGAAGTGGAAATTTCCAGGAACCTTGAAGGTTTTAGAGATGCCAAGGGCCTTAGACACTTGGTACGCCGTTGGTGCCATTCTCTTCACACCTTCTTCTTTTCTGTTGGTGACCTTACTATCACCCTGGAGGATGTAGTTAATAAATTCCTCCTCCCGGTGTTTGGAGATGAGAATCCTTTCGACATCAGTCTTTCCAGCGAGGATCTTGAGGTGGAAGACAAACTATCCAGTCATTTTGGCGGGCGTACTGCTTCTCCTGGTGGGAAACTAGCCAGAATGGGCAAGTAGGTTAGTAACCTTTCTCGAGAGAAGGACAAAGCAGTTAGGCGAGCTGGGTTCTTGGCACTCTGGCTCAGTAAGTTTTTATTTAGTGAATTCCCCAGGTACGGGGTTTAGTATGTTTTCTTCCCTTTGGCAATTAGACTGGCCTGGGGTGCTCAATATCCTTTAGCCCCCATGTTCTTAGGCCATGTTTACTCCTAATTAGATTTGCTTCATAGAGATAAAGTCAAGGTCGATTCTTGCTATGTTATCACTTTGTCTCTTCACTGTGTCGTTCTCCAGGTATTCATGTGGGACCGCTCTTCTATTACTTTGGCGAAGTGTAGGAGTTTGAAATTTGTAAAGGATAAGTTTCAGGGATCCGCGGATGTGATTAAGGGTCTGTGTGGTAGTTCTACTGACAGCCACCCCATCATTTTTCATTGGGCTAACTTGAAAGGTGGTGGCCTAAATTTGGTTGAGTTGTTTGATCAAGCAGGGCACTTGAGTTGGTGTTCTCCCCAGGAGTTCAGCCCCGGGTTTGCTTGTGATTCCATGTTGGCCTATTTTCTCAACTCTTTAAGGAATACCTTTGATCTGCGTCGTGGAGATGAAAGCAGTTTGGCCTACTTGGCTTGTATCAGTCCTGCATGGCTTCTAGTGCTCTCCTCAAGTGGTCCCAGGTACACCCACTACTCAGCACACTGGGCACTCCGGCAGTTTGGCTTTGATCAGGACATCCCATAAGTGTTTAAGGATATAGTACATTCTCTTCCTTCTCTAGATCCGTTCCTAAGGATTTAGGCCTTTTCTTATTAGTCGCGGAGGAGTTCTCAGCTTGTTGTGCCAAACTCCCAGAAGGGAGTCTTTGCTTCCAATGGCTTTCCTGGTTACTAGAGAAGAGTTCAGAAGTCCTTCTCGGACTACGTTGGTTCTGGCAAAATTGGAAGGGCTCCTAATCCTAATATTCTCTCTACTCCTACCTCCAACAGACGTCTGTCCCTCCCTATTGCTAGCATTGTATCTACTGCCATAAGCAGTAAGACAGGATTTACAGAGTGGCATGCTTCTAGGGGTGGTTGGGTGTGCTATGCGTAAGATTTTCCAGAGACTTGGTCAGGGTGTGACCTTATTGTTGGTGCCTCTTCTGGTGCGCCAATTAAGAGAGGGGTAGTAGAGGCAATTGGTGCTGCCACTCCCATAGGCAAAGGTAAAGAGAAAAAGATCAAACAGAAAATGGTTAAAAGAGCTGAGCTTGAAGAAAGCGCTGAGGGTACTAAGGCTGGCCCTGAGACTAAGAAGAAGAAGACTACAAAATCCCAGAAATAGTTAGTCATTTCTGAGGAACCCGAGAGAGTAAGCCCCCCTACAGTTGGAAAGGAAGTTAGCCACCCCTTAATTCTAAGGACTCGAGTGAAGACTAATGTAGAGTCTTCTCTCTCTTAGGTTCCTGTGAGTTCATCAGCCCAGGGTTCTTCAGGGTCCTTTGATTTTATACCCTAATCTCCCTTAGAACCCTTTAGGTGTACCCGTAGTAGACAAAAGACCATTGGAGAATTTGTAAAGAGAGACAGAGATGGGCAAGGTTTCTTTCCTTCTTCTTTCCTTTATTTTGCAGTAGTTCATTGTTCTTGTTGTGTCTCTCTCTTTCTCTTTTTAACTGATGAATGGTCATTTCTTCCTTGCAGTCCAAACACAAGTCAGACCCTAGGAGAGGCAAGAGTCAATCATCTGATGATGATGTGGTATGGCCCTCTTCTATTTGTGCCTTTTTCTGTTTGCTTCCATTCTTTTTCGGTGCTGTGTACATATGCATTTTGTGATGTTCTGCCACTTGCTTTTCTTTTCCTTTTGCAGGTGGAGGTACCTCCTCCCACGACTAGTGGGACTCTGGTGAAAGAAGTGATGACAGCTCCTTCTGCTGTTTCCCTTGGCGCGAAAAAGGAGCCCCTTAGTGGTGATGTGACTGAGGAAGTTAGGCAGCCAGTGAAGGATGTCTAGCCCATTCTGCCTTCGGTTACCCTGGCTGCTTAAGACCTTGAAGCTTCTCAGCCTCCTGTTCCCCAAGATCCCCAGCCCATGCAAACTCTCAATCCTACCAAAACTGTATCACTTAAGCCCATGACTGGGCCTACGTTAAGCAAAAAGTCCTTAGGGGGCGCTTCTTCATCCATACAAGCAGATGAGTCTCATCCACCCCTTATAAATATGCTTAATCTTATCTCTTTTATCTTTTCTTTGCAAGAGTTCTCATTTTCTCTTCCCCTTTTAGGCCAAACCGGTGTTCAATTTTCCCCTAAGGCCGCCTCTTCCTTGGAGTCAGAGGGTTCTAAAGGTGCGTGTTGTTCACCCTCACTATACTTCCCCCTCCTCCATTTTTCATACTTCTCCCTTGCCTTTTCCTTTTATGGCGAAGCCCCTAGTATCATTTCCTTCCTTTAGCCATTTTTCCAAAGTCCCCTCACCCTTTCTCCAACATGATGTGTGTTCTTTCACAGAGTCTTCTAGGAAATCAGAGGGGCAATAGGAGGAAGCTCTGCCACAGGAAGCTGATACTATTTTTTTTTTTTAGCTTTCTTTTACTTTCCCACTTTACATTTCTTCCCTTGTTCTTTCCCCTTTTTGAATTTTGTTTGCTTTTGCAGATGCTGACACAGGTGTTAAGGGCCCTAAGCTCGTAGTTCCTGAGGTAGCTGTGGAATCTGTTTCTGACATCCAAGTTGTTGAAGCTCAAGCAGGGACCCCCCAAACCATCCAGAGCGTTGAAAGCTCTCTAATTCCTGAGAGTGGAGATACAACAATGAGGGAGGCTCCAGAGGTGATTGTCTTAGATCCTAACTCTAGGCCCCCTGCTTTCTTGTCTCGCTTTGATTCCCTAGAGTTCAACAACCTTCCCGCAAGTCATGTTCACAGTTTTGGGCCTCCTTTTGGCTATTTCTTGAGATTCTCTATGCCCATTAAGGGTTTTCCATTGCTGGAAGAGTTGCTCAAGACCCATAGAGACTTCACCAGTGGGTTCAGGGGAGGTGTATTTCTAGGCAACATTCTGATGGAACTGTTATGTGCTGTGCTGATCTCTTTGAGGGATTCCTCTCTTGACTCCTTATCTGAAGAAAGTATTTTGGAATGGAGGGGAGTGGTGTAGGGGTCTCATAGAAGCAAAATTCAATCTATCCTTCTTGCTGGGGTAGTTGCGTTCCTTGGCCCACATGCTATTCCAAAGACAGACTTCCAGGAATCTAGATGCTAAAATTACTGTTGCTGAGGAGGTTTTAGCTCGTGCTCACAAGGCATTGCAAGACTTGAAAGTTAGAAGGCAACGAGTTCTCTCTTCCTCAGCTGCTCCTGTTATTTCCCCAGATAGCTCTTTGCTAGCCGGCCTTATTCCTTAGCTTCTTGCCCCTTTTTGTTTTAGATAATTCAGATGTATATTTTTTTTAAACAATTTGTGTTGTATAAGTTCTATCTTTCCCTGTTGAACACTATTTCTAACTTTTCCTTTCTTTTTCTTTTTTTTCTTTTTTTTGCAGTATGGATCAGTATATTTTTTTTTAAGACTGCTTCTAATTTTTAATAGCATGTGGATCTGCTCTTCTTATTTTTTGTTGCTTTTCTCTCTTTTTTTTTTTTGAACTGAGTCCTGGGCCATGGTCCCTGCAAGTTTGCAGTAGTTCCTAGATTAGGTACCCTAGTGGTTGTGTTGCTGCGCTGGTATTGAACTGGGTACATTGGATGCTTTCTTTTCTCCCCTTTTTTTTTTTAAAGTCCCAGGTCATGAACCAGGCAGACCCTTTTTGACAAGTATTGGGCTGGATATTCCAAGAGCTTATTTCTACCCGTGGTCCCATGCCATGTACTTGAACTGATTGTGGTGTGAGTCCTGGGTCATACACTAAGGTTCCCCTTCCCCCTTTTTTGCGTTGACCTAAGTACCCCTCCCAAACTTGCCCATACTTAGGTTATGTGATACTTTATAATTATATATCTTAGTTGTAGTTCAGAGAAAAAGAAAAGGAAAAAAAAAATTCATTGAAACACAGCATAGTTACCATACTAGGGAGCATAAAAAGGGGTTGACAAAGAGAGTAAGGATCATAGAATGTCCTTCTACCACGGGTTCCTAAACAACACGGGAACTTAAAAAAAAGATTAAAAAAAAAATGAAACACTTAGCAGATTGGGGAGCTAGCAAAAGGTCTCGGTGTGCTGAGATCTTCCCCTTTCATATGTAGTATTGTTTCAGCCACTTCCCATTTATGGGAGCTGTCAGGACCGTCCCATCTTCTTTTGTGAGGTAGTAATACTCACTATCATGGGCTTTTCTGATGATGTAGGGCCCTTCCCATTTTGAGGCAAACTTGGAGGATCTTGGGAGATTTCTCCTTACATGCTCTACTACTCTTAACACTAGCTGCCCCTCAATGAAGGCCCTTGGGTGTACTGTCTGTGCACATGCCTTAGCCATCCTCTGCTGGTACCTCTAGCTTCTCCCTCCAGCCACTTCTCTTTCTTATTCTAACCCCTCTAGATCTGCCAACCTTCTTTCACTATTTGTGTCATCTGTGCCTTCTTGGTTTTCTTCAAGCACTACTAGTTCCACGAGGTTGATGGCTTCTGTCCCATAAACTAGAGAAAATGGTGAAAATCCTGTGGCCGTCTTCAAAGAGCTCCTGCATGCCCAGAGTACATCTGTCAAGTGGTCACTCCATTCTCCCCCTACTCATGTTTCATTTTTTTTAAGATCTTTAGTATCACCCTGTTAGTAGCTTCAGCCTGACCATTTCCTTGAGGGTAGTATGGTGTAGACCTTGCATGCTTGATGTAATATGTCTTAATCAGGTTCTTCATGTCTTTATTTATGAACGGGGTCCTATTGTCACTAATCAGTCTCTTGGGGATCCCGAACCTTGTAATGATGTGCTCTTGAATGAAGTTTGTCACAGCTGCTCCAGTAGCCTTTTTCAAAATGATAGCCTTTACCCATTTTGTAAAATACTCGGTGGCTGCCAAGATCCATATGTAACCATTGGAAAGAGGGTTTATAGGCCCTATAAGATCAAGCCCCCAAGTGTGGAAAGGTCATGGTGTTGTCATATCTTGCAGCACATTTGGATGAGTATGGATTGCATCTCCAAGTACTTGGCATGCATGAAACGTCTTGACCAGCTCCTCGAAGTCTTTTTTCATTGTTGGCCAATGGTATCCTAACAGCAACAACTACTTGTAGAGTCTTCTTTTCCCTAGGTGACTTCCATCGTCACCAAAATGGACTTTCTTAACTACTTCTCTAGCTTCCCTTAGCCCTAGGCATCTTAGGGGATCCCCGCTATATCCCTTTTTAAACAGGATCCCGTTCTGTAAGAAATATCTGACTACGAGTTTCTTGAGCTAGTAGGCCAATGTCCTGTCAATTGGTAGGATCCCTTGAGCCAAGTACTCCATGAATGGAGTCTTCCAATCTTCCGTAATAAATACAGCATAGCTTTCTTCTTTGTCTACTGAAAGTTGACAACTTTAACATTCCTCCTGTACAGTTGTAGCTTCTTTGTTCATATTTGGTCAGTAGTACCCCATGCACTACATCCTTCTATATAAGCTGGTTTTTTCTGCCACCCCATAGATCTGGTTGTGTAATTCTTCCAATCTCGGCTTTCCTTCTTTTTCGTTGATACATCTAGATAGGATCCCTTCGGGCAGCCTCCTGTACAGCTCTCCTTCTATCAAAGTGTAATCCTTCAGCTCCTTGATACTTCCTCCATGTCCCAACTCTTTTATTTTTTCAGTGACCTCATTTCTCCAATCTTGCTGCCCTTGTTCTTCAGGGAATATCTATTTGAGGATCCCTACGATGAAATGTTCCTACTTACTTACTCTTATCAGGGTGTCTCTTCCTTTAAATGGTACTTGGGATCCCAAGGTGGCTAGTGCATCAGTGAACCTGTTCTCACTCCTTTGGGCGTACTCCACGCTAAAGGTCTGGAATTCCTTCTCCAGCCTTTGCACCCAAGTTCTGTAGGCTGCCAAACTCTACTCTCTTAGTGCAAAGTCACCCTTCACCTAAGAGACCACAAGATTGGAGTCTCCTAAAATCCTTATATGCTTTACTCCCATGCTGAGTGCTATAGTCAACCCAATTAAGTATGCCTCGTACTCAGCAGCATTATTTGAACAGGAAAACCCAAGCTTGAAAGATAACGGCATGGTGTCCACATCTTCACAACTTAGTACAATTCCCAGTCCATTTGAGGTTGTTGTTGCTGACCCATCAAATCTCATTGTCCACTTCTTCCTCGGGATCTCTGCCACTGCCACATCCTCGGGGATCTCCTCGCTTAGTGAACATTACTCTTTCCTTGGGAACTAGGCTAGCAGATCTGCTATGGCTTGACTTTTGACAGCTTTGAAGGTCTTGAGGCCAATGTCATATTGAGAGAGCAAGACCAGCCGCTGTGCTATTCTTCCTATCAAGAAAGGCTGATGAAGGAGTGCTTTTATGGGGTGTGACTTAGCTACCAAGAGGATCTAGTGGGTTGAGAAGTATTGTTTTAGTCTTTGGGACGCGTAGATAACCACTAGACATGCTCTTTCTATCCTGGAGTACCTTGTCTCGGTATCCTTAAGTATCCTGCTCACGTAATAAATGGGTTACTCATTCCCATCATCGTCCTCCTGTGCTAGCAGGGCTCCTATAGCTTGGAAGTTTGATGCTAAATATAGCAACAAGGGTTGCCCACGTACTGGTGCTTATACGGTGGGAAGATGATTCATGATCTACTGGACCCTCTGAAAGGCTTCCTGCTGCTCAGTTCCCCAAGTGAACTCAGCCCCCTTTTTCAACAGTTTGGATAAACCACTTGTGACTGAAGCCAATCCTAACATAAACCTTCTGATGTAGGAGACCCTCCCCAGGAAACTTTTGAGCTCCCTTACCGTTATAGGCCTTTTCATTGTTGCACTGGTCTTTGATTTTACCACAATATCATCCACATAATTTTCCATTTCCTTATACATCAAATCATGGAAGATAGCTGTCATGGTTCGCTGGTACGTGACCCTTGCATTTTTAAGGCCAAATGGCATCACAGTATAATAAAAGTTTCAAATTGGAGTCCTGAATGCTGTCTTTTCTGCATCTTTGGCAGCAATGCGGATTTGGTTGTACCCACTGTATCCATCCATAAATGAAAACATAGAGCTTCTTGCAGCTGAATCTACAAGGAGGTCAACATTAGGCAAGGGAAACTCATCTTTTGGACATGCCTTGTTCAGATTGCGAAAGTCCACACAACACCGAATTTGGCCATTCTTTTTCTTCATGGGTACTATATTAGAAAGCCACTTGGAGTGCTGGATAGGCTTGATAAAACCAGCCGCCCGTAGCTTCTTGACTTCCTGAGTTATTTGAGCTTCTACATCAGTGTGAAAGACCCTGGCTAGCTGAACTACTAGCGTGACTCCTGGGTCTACGTTGAGAGAATGGACCACCAATCCTGGATCCAGACCAGGCATCTCACCATACGTCCATGTCCACATATTTCTTGAGTAATGCCACTAACTGCTCCTTCTCCTGTGCTGTCAATTGACTACTAATGAAAACAGGCTTCTGGGATCCCAGCTCATCCCCCAAGTTTATCTCTCCCAATTCTTCCTCGAACTGAATTTGCGCTTCCTTAATTGGGTCCTCTAGGATTTCTTCTTGAGCCATCATACGATCCAGTGGTTCGAGACCCTCCTGCATGATGCATTCAAGCCCCACGCACCTTCATAAATGATAAATTAACCTTCCTCCAGGTTCCCGTACTACCACGCATTCTCGGGATCCTAAGGAGCTGGGCTCCCTCTTTTGCCTTTTTTTTTCCAGAAGGTTTCTCAGGTCACGGATACCCCCTCCTTCTTCTTCTTCCAAGATAGATGCTCCTGGGGTCCTCGACGTGGGGCTCACATCATCCGATTCCAACTCATTATAAAACATCGTTTCCACAAAGTTCACTTCTCCCTGGCTGAAAGGGTTATCGTTGGCAGGGATCCTTACGGGCCTCCCATTCAATCTCCCTTTAACACATTGATGGTACGTGAAGGGAATAAGGCGGTGTTTATAGAGCTATGTGTCGTCCCAACAGCACATAGTAAGAAACTTTTGAGTTAATCACATGAAATCTGGTCAAGGCTACTATTGGACCCACCCTTAATGCCAACTGCACATATCCCTCAGTTGATTCTGCTAATCCTCCAAATCCTGTTATCTCCATGGGAGCCCCCAAGATCCTTCTGCCAATTAGGCCCATGGCTTCCAGGGTACTCAGGGCTATGAGGTTGAGTGATGCTCCTATATCTACTAATGCTCTCCTGACTTAGACACCATTTATGGTGGCCATCAGATAAAGGGGTCTGCGATGGTTTGGGTGTTCAACCTCCATGTCCTCATCAATGAAGGTTATTGCATTGGTTGTCTCTAAGTAAACCTGACTAGCATGGGATTCTGCTGTGAAACATTCCATCCCTGAATCTGCTGCTATACTCATGAGGGACTCTATGGCCACCCTTCTTGCTTCTGGCCTAAATCCCAACTGATTGAATAGTGATCTGAACTTAGGGTTCTTCTAAAGGGTTCTGACTGGAAGGATCCTTCATATTCTTCTGCTTCCGCTGGGTTCCCATGGATCACTACAGCCACCATTCCCTTTCCCTTATGGTTGAGTAGAGAGTTCTTTTGCACTTCAAGTTCCTTTTGAGTGAGCTCTAGGGTTCCCTCCCTAAGTTTCTTGTGAAAAAGCCTACAGAGGGTCCAACAATCCTTAGTAGAGTGCTTGACATAGTTATGAACCTCGTAAAACAAGGGATTCTTCCTTTCTTCTTTAGTTGGTGGCCTGGACACAGTAAATGGCCTGACAATTCCATCTTCAATCCATTTATCCAAAACATGATTCAATTCCTCTGCAATACATGGGATCACAGGTGGTTCCTCGACCATTTTTCCTTCAGGTCTCTTCCTTTTTTCTCTAACTAATGCCGTCATGGCCTAGGGTACTGGCACCCTCTTTGTTCTTATAGTCTGCGCTGTCCTTCTAGTTCTTTACAGCAAGTTAACAAATTGGGTTATGCATAAATTTTTGAGGTTAAGCCTGTAATCAAAAAGCATGTTGGATATGCAGGTCTCCACGAGCTCTTTTTCTTCATGGTCTTCATAACAGTCCAGAGAAACATCTTCAAACTTCTTGATGAACTGGATAGGATCTTCCCCAGGCCTTTGCCTTAACATCTAAAGGCTTTGGAAGGTGACCTTGTCTTCACCTGGATAGTACTTTGCACAGAATCTCTCCATCATTTCGTCCCAGGTCTTAATGGACCCAGGCCTTAGGGTGGTGTACCAGGTATATGCTCTATCCACTAAGGACTTAGCAAACTCCCTTAGACACAGTTCCCTATCTCCTACTTAAGGGCCCATAGTGTGGATAAACCTACTCACGTGTTCCACAACACTTCCATCAAAAGGATGGAACTTTGGGGGTTCATATCCTTTGGGATATGGCTTGCCAAGGAGCTCTGGTGGGAATGGAGGATCCCAAGAAAATTGGTTGGGGATCCCCGAGAGCTTTCCCTTTCTTGTTCCAAAAGGGCATTGACATCTGCTAGTGTTAGATACTGGGGGTTGGCTCCTCCTCCTACTACTGACCCTCCCTCTGGTTGGGCTCTGTCCTGGTTAACCACAGGTGGGATATTATCCCTAATTTCTTGGGTCCTACCCTCTTTGAAGAGGTGAATCTCTTGCTGAAAATCTCTCAGTACTTCTGCCATTCGAGCCAAAGGGTCTGGCTGCTGTCCTGCGTGCCTCTGTCCTGATACGACCTCCTACTCTACTAAAGGTACCTCATTCCTCTGTCTGGAGGCCACTTCATTTTCTCCTACGGGCTCAGAGGCCGCAGATGGCGCATTGGTACCTTTACTGTTCCTTGGTCTTAGAGCCATGCTCTGTGAAGGGACTGCTTCTTCCCTTTCCTTTACCCAATCCCTAACGGAGTTGCCAAAATGTGAGGGTCTTTTTTTGGACAGTATTCAGGTCCAAGTAGAAGCAAGGACCCTGAGCCTTTTAGTTGTTGTTTTAAGGGATTGTACTTGGTTCACCACAACTAAATGGGCTGATTACAAACCAAGTGGTGCACAGAGTAGGAATCTTATAATACATACATACTAACAAACAAGAAATATATATGCATGGAACAGCAAGAAACTAAAAAGGAGCAATGTGATAAACAAAAGACACAGAATGAACGTTAAGGATCCTTAAAACAATGTGAGATATTCCATTACTTTTCTTAATTATGTATTTCAATATGCTCACTAAGACGTATTACAAGGTCCAAATAAGCTCAAAAATCACAGACTTAGATGGCTCTCCAAGCCTCTAAGACTTGTAAAATTTAAATCCCTTTGAATCCAAGTATGTTCTATAGTGGTTATTTGAGGATACCGAGTGGTATTTTCCTTTCTTTTTGTTGCTTTCTTTGGTTTTTTACAGGGTTTTCTCAATAATTCTATTCTAATTCCACTATTGCTAAATGCCCCCTTCACTGTTGGCTGCTTCCCCTTTTTATAGTATCATATTGGGGTTCCGGGGTACCACTGATTTCCCTCCTTTGCTCCCCTAGGTACCAGAACCAATGTTGTGCCAGCAACTTTGGCGGCTAGTCCCTTCCTTGTTTCTCATAATTTTCTTCTTTTGGTGCTTTTTTCCCAAAAGTCTCTTGCTGACTTTCCGTTCTGAGGTGTCCCTAGAGAGCTGACCTCTAATCTCTCTTCCTTCAAGGCTTCTAAACCTCACCTTTTCAGTCTCAGCTTTTTTGGCTGCCTTTGCTTTTGTCATTTTTCCAAAGTAAGCCAATTCCATCCCTACCAGGTTGAAAGTTTTTCCAGCTACTTCCCTTCATGGTTCTTCTTTATGGGTTCCCCGAGGTACTAGCCCTTTGTTCATGAATTGTTAGTCTCCAAGTTTTCTAATTCCTTTCTACATCATTGGGTGGCTGATAAGGACATATCTGTTCTTCGTTCCTTGTGTTTCTTGGCACTCCTTTTGAGCTGTCTTAATCTCATCCTAGCTTTGCTGCACGTCCCGAGGACCCCGAGCTCCTGGCAGTCCCTGGGTATCCCAGCCCAGTTCTTGCCACTGGACTCCCTAGTAATTTTCTGATCTTGGCGAGCTGAGCTTTTTCTTTCTTCCCTTCTTTTCATGCCCTAAGGCCCATCCATTCGTGGGTCTTGGGCTTTAATCTTTTTCCTTATTGTGAACTCAAGACTTTTATTATTTTTTTTTCATGGAGACCAACTCACTATGTCATTTTGGGCCTTGGTGCAGCATCGTAACTTTTTAGACCTCAACATCTGTCAAATACACCTTTTGTCTTTCTTAAGAAGTCTGACCCTCTTTCTCTCTCTCCCCAACAAGCCTCACTCTTCCTCTTTGCCTCTCTTCTTCTTCTCCATCACCACCACCATATGAGCATCAAAGGCACCGAAATTAAAGCTTACTGGAGAAAACAAGGCAAAACAAGCCCCATACTTTTGGATCCTCATAATGCAGCTTGTTTAGCACTTGGGACTCTAACCATTGGTGTGGGATGCAAAACTTGCACGCTATGCACAATGGTAAACTAACCAAAGGCGATCCAACTGTGCTTTAAAGCACTCTAAACTCTAAAGGGTCTTATGGTGAGAACATTTTATCGGGTAGTGAAGATGGTTGGATGCCTTCTCAAGCTGTCACAGTGTTAGGCTAAAAATAATACAGCTTTGGTTTCAGAGCATCAATGGTACAAAAGATCTTTTTAATACAAATACCCCCACTAGCAATGTTACCACAAAACCGGTCATAACATTAACATCTACTTGAAAAACAATTCAAAAGATTTTACAAAATCAAAAATTTCCACAACCTAAAAGGAAATGAGAAATATATACAGTTTGATTAGAGAGAAGAATTTTTTTTTTTTTTAAGGAAAAAAAAAACCCCAAAATGGACAAGATGCGAGTCTGTGCTTGGGGAATTTATATCATTCTTGGCATGTTGGACAAGGACTTGAGTGGTGTACTTAGCCGCAACCCCATTGGCTTCTGTCCAAGAGAAGGGGGAGTTAAGGCCAACAATG
Source organism: Quercus ilex subsp. ballota (assembly GCA_032727855.1). Lineage (NCBI taxonomy): Eukaryota > Viridiplantae > Streptophyta > Magnoliopsida > Fagales > Fagaceae > Quercus > Quercus ilex. The sequence goes on from CM064919.1 coordinate 24,756,023, forward strand.
GTAAACTGCACACATACCTTCCTCGCACTGTATAGCTTGCTTTGCTTCCCATAAATCCGCTAAGATATTTTTCTCTTTTTAATTTCCTAATCCATTGTCCTGTTTTGCCCCTTCTTCTCCAGCAAGCTTTAATTTCAGTGCTTCTGATGCTCGTAGCGATGGTGATGGAGAAGAAGAGAGAGCTTGTTAGGGAGTCTAAAGAGGGGTCAGACTTCTTAGGAGGATTTTTTTTTTTTTTTTTGCTGAATAGACTTCTTAGGAGTTAGGAGATCAGGAGAGACAAAAGTTGCATTTGACGTGCTCTTTTTGTAACCCTTGGATTGTGTCTTTAACATGTGTCACTCATCGATTTTAAAACGGGAGAAAATGGGAGACTTTGAAACTAGAGGTTAGCCGTTCCCGATAACAAAGTGGTGCATATTTTCTTTGTTCAGTACAATGATAAAGTTAATGGTAGTGCCGGTTGCGGTTGACACACTTCACTTCCCAACCATACTTATTAACCACATACAAAAGAAAATAGACGTGCAATGACGTTGTTCCCAGAAGATCTGCACGGGTCTCTCACAAGATATACCTGGGAATATGCCACACTTGCCTTCAACTATCATTACCATTTCCTAGGATGAACAAAGACTCTTGCAGTGTCACCGTGTAATCAATGCTTTTTTTTTTTTTTTATCTGAATTATAAAATATTGTCTCACGTAGACTCATTGACCCCATACTACGTATGAGCAATATACAAAACTACGTATACCACTACAGCCTTATTGAGATTATCACTCGAATTGCTCACCAAGTAATGCAATACAAAGAATTATTTTATCAAGTCATAGCCCACGGTGGTGTATAATCAATGCTTATACCTTTACTCGATGTTTCTTGTTATGTTGTCAGTTCATTTGTGTGACGCATCTCTACCGCAATGTAATGACAATGAACAATACCTAGTTCTTGTCATTGCCACCAAAAAGATTGAAGGCTACAACTTGTTGCTTCCAAGCCATATATATATAACCGATGTTCCGTATTTTTAGTTATTTACGTAGTGAAACAATTCTGCATTCAATCAAATCACTTACCATATTCGATGGAATTGCTGTTAAATACAGGCTGAGTTCTACATCATAAGTTGTTGTGGAAGATATGAATAAAGGTCTGAGATTGACTAGAATTAGCACTTCGTGTCCGTCCATTTTTGGGTATTTTTTTCAATAGAGGGGGCAAAAATTTTCCTATCTCACCTGATCCATCTTGTCTTGCGTGCATGTGTTTTTTAACTTAATATCTTTATTAAGATGAAATCAAATTTAGCTACAAGGAGGGATAACACATTTTATTTACATTGTTTAACTAGCTAGTAACACCCTTCTTGCATAAAACATATTTTAAAATAACCAAAATAAAAAATGTATGAATTCCTACTTAAATTTAATAATTTAATACTATCTATATTCGCTTTTTAAAAACCATTGTCCAAATATTAACTTTAGAATAATTGGTCCTTCTTGATAGCTAGGGTCCGTTTAGAATCCGCTTATTTTGCTGAAATTTGAAACTTTTTGCTGAAAGTATTATAGATAAAAGTAAAAGTTAGCTGAAATAGTACAGTGAGACTCATGAATAGTATTAAAAAGTGCAGTGAAACTCCTAAATAGTAGCAAAAATAAGTTGAATAGTAAAATAAGTTGGCAAAAATAATCTTTGCCAAACGGACACTTAATGAAGAAAAAAAATGAGGATATATTGTTGACCTACTTAATTATATACTTATTAGTGTTTACTTCACAACATAACTTTTGTTATGAAACTTAATAGTGTTCATTATATTTTTCAAAAACATTATTAAAATTTATTCAAAAGGCCCATGCTTTGACACGAAAACTTTTTTTAAACTAAGTTTATGCTTGAGTCAATGATAATTAAAATTTGGTTAAAAAATTTAGATTAATCTTAAAGGATTAGGATCCTCTCTTATACTGTAACTCCACCGTGAACTTTTGAATATCTTTCCATCTATTTTGAGAAGTGTAAATTGGAATATATCATGTCATTAACAATTTAAATAAATATCAAAACAGATATGGTAAATATTTACTTAAATATTAATGATGTCGTAAAATATTATTTTTGCGGATACATATTGAGTATATACTATGTTACTTTAAACAATAGTGCTTGTACTTTGTTGTTTAAAATATTCTATAAATTTAAATTCGAAACACTTTCCAACGTTTTTTTTTTCCCCTCATATGCCTACAGAAGGAACATGCATATTATCAAAATAATTGTAAATTTTACATTTTTATATGCATTATCCATCAATTGCTTTTTTTTTTCTTTTTGAGATATGCCATCAATTGCTAATAAGCAGCATTTATCAACTTTTAAACTTGTCTCTCTGTTGAACCAAAGATTAAGATGAGCCGATTGGTGGTTCATAAACCTAAGGCCAATCCAGCAATATTGATGCTATAATAAATGAACTGTAATGTTTATAATTACCTTTTGACTTAAAAAAGATCGTAATAAAAAATCTTTTTATAGCAAACCAGTAAACATCAAACCTAACCCCAAGTTTAAATTTAAACTTGACTATTAAATAAATTATTATAAATATTATTATATATACATGTATAAAAATACATTTATATAAATTCGATATTAAATTATGTAATTATATAAACTTGATGTTAAATAATGTAATTTCATAAATAAATTTGTAAGATATCTAATTTACAGGTTGATAAACAAAATCAGGTATCTAGTCACATCAAATAACCTATAAGATTGTTAACAAGCTCAATCTTGTTTTTTACAAGAAAATGAACAAACTCAAACCAGTTTTACAAGAAAATGAATAAACTCAAACCTAACTTGTTTTAGCTTAGCTAACACTACTGTACTTGTAGTACTTGACTAGTTTGCAACTTTTAATTGCCCGACATGCATGGGTCGTTTATTACAATGCAAAAATCATGACTCCATCTAAATTTAAATTTATTTAAATGCAAAGACAAGTTTTGACAATTTTGTTCAAAGATAAAACTTAGATACAGTATTTTAGATTTTGTTACTTAAGTTATTCTCTTAAAATTCAACCATGTGACTCCTTAACTAAAAAATATAATTCTTTCCTATAAGAAAAAATTCATATGATAAAATCTTAAAAATGAAACCTAAAAAATAATAACTAAATACTGTACCTAAGTTTTCCCCTTTGTTCAAACTCCCAAGTTTCGCTATACAAAATAGAAAATTCTTGCCTTGGTCTAAAAATAGGATAAGAGAGAATTTTTTTCTTTTTCTTTTTCCTTGGATAAATAAGAGAGAATTCTTAGTCTTTAATCTTTATACGTAAAGACATTCCAACAACAAATATCTAGTCGCACACTCTAGAAAGAAAAAATAATAATAATAACAATAATAATTATAATGCCACGTCACAAGATCATGTATATCCATAAGATCATGTATATCCATATGCATACCATAAATAAAAGTCAAAAAAATCTAGAAGTCTCCACAAATTAAAAAGAAGGATAATATTATTTAGTTATTTTTTATGGTTTTTGTGCGGTCACAGAAACAGCTAAAAAAAATTTTAAAAAACAAAAAACAAAACAAAAGACCTTAGCTAATGCCTAATCATCATCTTGTTCATCATGTTCTTGCAGATCTGAGAGAGAAAAACAACTCCTTGACTTGAAACTCAAGAGCCTCCTATCATGCAATTTACTTGGTATTCTCTCTTGATGTTTTCGATCTTCTTGTGCTTTTTTCTCCGATGATGATGATGATGAAGGTGAGGAAGAAGATGAAGATGATGGGTATTCTTGTCGCTCTTGATGATGCTCTTCATCTTCATCTTCGTTTAGAGCCAATAGAGGCATGGATTTAGGGTTAAAGGAGCTGTAAAAGGAAGATCTCTTTGTGTTCCACTTGGAAGCAATCAAAACCCTCCTCCTCTTGTTAAATGGGTTCTCTTGTTTCTCCAAATCCTTCACTGTACCAGCCACTTCCACTTCTGATAGATTAGCAAATGACTTTGATTTCCCAGTAAAGTGATTCGATAATCCCCTCCTGCACATGTACCAAATACCAAACCCATATCACAACTTTAATAAAGACACAATTTTTTCATATAATAATTCACATAGTAAATCAAAACAGATATTCCATTTGTGAAATTGCAACAAAAGCAGAAATAAATATTAACTGCTTTTTTTGTTACCCAACTATCAAACAGAAAATTAACGAAAAACACAAACTTGAAGATCAACATAATCACAAACTAAATAATTTCTCACACCAAAAAAAAAAAAAAGAGCAAAATTTTCAAATAATTACTTGATGGGAAGAGAGTCTTCCAAAGAAGACAAAGAACCAAGTCCACGCTTGAAATTGCTCTGGACCTCCTTGGACGAAACGTCATCGTTTTCATCATCCTCGTCTTCTTCGCTATCGCCCGGGGCTCCGATCGAAGACGAACTCTCACACGATTCCTCATCTTCTTCTTCTTCCTCCTCCGGAGCCTTCACGGGTTCACGGATCTCAAACCCCGACCCGACTTCGTTTCGGATCACGGAATCCACATCACCGATCGCAGCCGACGAAACGACAACACCGTACTTTGTCGTTGTCGGCGGAGGAGACACCTCGATGCTAAACGTTGGACCACCTAGTAGAACCTCCATCATCAACAACACAAGAAATAAACAGACGGTCTGATCGAAACTGCTGTTTTGGAACCTTTTACAGATTTACCCTCCTCTCCTCACCCTTGTCCTCTTCGTCTTCTTCTCCTTTTGTGTTTCCAGATTATAGGGTCGCTTCTCATCAATTACAAGAAAGAGACAGGGTGAATAGGGTGCATAGGATAAGGAGGGAGTGGGTGTAGGTTAATAAGAGTTTTACAGACAACAAGGATAAGGATTAGGTTTTTCAATTTTCAACATAGGAGAACAAGAGGAGAGAGAAATAGGGTTGGAGCTAAAAATAGTTGTAATATTTTAACACATGAATTTATATATATATATATAAAAATAATAATTATACTAGAAAGAGATAAGAGAGAAGCGAGACAAAGATGTGTAAGCTATGTCATCCTATTAATATGCAAAAAGGAAAAGGCTAACGTCCGCCGGCATCGAAATAGGTACCAACGTCCTGTGACACGTTGGGGATTACGTGGCAAAGACAGTGACCAGAGAAAATATGAATCTATAAAACCTATCCTGTTTCCTTTTGTTGGATCAGATCAAAAGCTTTGGGGACTTCAATTACTACAAAACTGGTCCCCAAGCTTTTACATACTTGTACATGTATATCCATGTCTCCATGTCCTGTTACTTCAATTTCCTACTATTTTTCTTTGGGGTGGTTTATAAGTGGTATGATAATAAAGTCTTTAATATGATCCATTATATTTTTATGTTTATTTTTAAGAGAGTTTCAACTTATAACGTTCACTCCTGATATTAGATTTTTATCATCAAATTAAAATATCAATTAGTTTTTTATGCAGACTGGGATTGAACCACAGGTATTTTATTTAACCATAAAAAACTTTACCAGTTGAAATATTTAGAACCCACATATTTTTAGGCGAAAATAGGTAACTAATTTTTTTTTTCTAACTATCTAGTTAATAATTTCGGTTTCCAAACTATATTATTTACTAGCATCTCGAGTCTAAGAGACTCGATTTTGGCCTATAAATCGAGTCTCAGATACTCGATTTTTATGGTCTAATGTGGCATCTTTTTCCACGTGGTAACCGGCTGAAAATCGAGTCTCTAAGACTCGATTTACAAACCAAAAAAATTTTAAAAATTTTGATTTACAACCCATTTATAATCTCCCCAAACGCAGAAACAAAAGCAGGAAGAGAGAGAGAGAGAGAGAGAGAGAGAGAGAGAGAGAAGAAGAAGAAGAAGAAGAAGCCCAGGCCGACCCAAGAAGAAGAAGAAATGGACAGCCCAGGCCAACCCACGCGCGACCCAGGCCGCGCCGCTCTCTAGATCTTTGTCTCTCTGATCTAATTGTGTCTGATCTGATTGTGTTGAGATTGTTGTGTCTCTGATCTGATTGGGGTTTGGGTTGAAGATGGGTGTTTGAGCTTGAGAGCTCGCGTCTGATAGGTTTTGGGTTGCTCTCTCTGTATTCTTTCTCTCTTTCTGAGACTTAAATTTTTTTTAAAATTTTTTTGGTTTGTAAATCGAGTCTTAGAGACTCGATTTCCAGCCTATCACCACAAGAAAAAAATGCCACATCAGACCATAAAAATCGAGTCTCTGAGACTCGATTTATAGGCCAAAACCGAGTCTCTTAGACTCGAGATGCTAGTAAATAATATAGTTTGGAAACCGGAACTATTAATTAGATAGTTAGAAAAAAAAAATTAGTTACCTATTTTCGCCCATATTTTTATGTTTTGGGACTTTTTAGTTTAGGTGGTGGCAAGTTTTACCATTACTATTATGGGGACCGTCTCATGCCATTTGTGACAAGTTTTAAGTGGATTAAGAGCAATAATTACATAAATATAAATTTTTAGTACCATTTTTTGTGTTTAACGATATGTTTCATTAACTACAACTTATCCAATATTTGTTTGACTTTTTTTATAAAACAAACAAAGTTTAAAATGGAAAAAAGAAAAGTCAAACATATGAGAGGATTTATATTTGTGACTACACCAACTAATAGAGTTAAATTATGTGTAGAAGTTATGGTATGTGGTTATGTGTGGTGTATCTTTATTTATATGGAAATATTACACTAATCAAGGCATTTTTAGAGGTTTATTGTGATTAAAGTGAAGTCAACTTGTATGTAGCATTAATTGTACACGGGTCATATTTGGTTAGAGATGTATGATATCTTTATTGGCGTGGAAAAATTACCCAAATAAATGAGTTTCTATAAATACTTTTTAGTAGAAAGGTGGGATTTAATCTATATGTATCTATTGAAAACCATTTGACAATAGCCAGCTATTGGAGACATCCAAGAGTTCCATAAGGACACGTTATTCAAATAGACACATCTCTATTGAAACCTTAAAAACTCTCACTCTCAACTATCGATTTATAATCTTATATACATTAAAAATAAAAAATAAAAAAATCCATCATATCCTCCAATCCATTCAAGGAAGGCAACTTCATGACCAACAATCTCCTTTATTCGAACACTTTGCGACCCTCGCATGGCATGACTCAACCCATCCATTGTGCTAGTAAGTGTCGCAATGATGCTCCAAGAGATATCATTCAAATCCACGAGGATATCATTGGAGTAGCTGGTTGAATGGTAAAGCGATTTTGCATACTCAAAGTTGGAGTTTGTATTGGATATATCGTGAAATTTGGCATTTGCGGGGATTGTGTTCAAGGTTTTAGGGTTGAGCGTGTTATCTCAATGTATATTTCATATTATAATCCTTTTGTTAAATTAATAATTAATTTGGTCGTTCAATTGTTAGAATTTAGTTTCCTAACTTTTAAAAATCATCGGGATCCATTTGAAGGATATCTAATGGTTCCAGCACTTCTTGTTATGCTCCGGCAATCTGCTTCCTCCTTCCACTCCACCTTATTTAGATGAGATTAATTTGAGTCATCCTTGAGTCTTTTGTTCGGTTTAGTTATAATAGGATTAACAGTTGGGATTAACTTGGTTTTTAGATTTCTACACTTTTTATAATAAGCTTTTAATGTGTTCTTAATTTGTTTTGTGACATTAGTTTTAGGGAAAGGATTTGCTGCAAATTAAGTTGCAGCAAATCCTATAAAAATGCACCCATGTCAATGCCTTAAATAGACACCTATTCAGACTTATATTTAAATGAAAACTTCATTCTCAAGATTGAATTTTTCACTAAATAACCACTTGACATGTGTACATCTTGTAGAAGTTGCTGCAACTTAGTTTGTAGCAAATTCTTACCCTTAGTTTTATTCATTAAAAATTTAAGCAAATGAGATATCCTAAGAATGAAAATAGTCAATTATGTTAATTCTAACATTCGAGAGACTAAAATGACACCGTTATAAGTTAATGGAGTAAAATAAAACACTTAATCATTGGTTAATCATTGAGTTGATCATTGGACCCTTTGTTTAAGGGTTAGCACTAAGATGTTTTTTCTTATTGGATGATAGATAGGCGAGTTTGTGTTGTGTAGAGGTAAGGATATTCAAATACATAGTTTTACTCTAATTTGATCAATTTAGTAATTTTGTCAAAACCCCGTAACCTTAATACAATTGTTTATTAAATGAGTTGACATGGCATAATCTATAAAATGGACAATCTAGGAAAAATAGAGTGAAACTGATTTTTTTTTTTTTTTAATAAAAGAATTACAAACTTTAAAATCTCAATGAATAATTTATCAATAAAACCATTAAAATTTGTATAATATATGATCATCTTTCTTTTGAGAAATGGAAATTTATTGATTACAATTTTATTTATTGTAACTAAGAATGTATATGAATTTCCTCAAAAAAAAAAAAAAAAAAAAGAACGTATATGTTATCACATTATTTGTTTGTATGTTTGCAGTGACATTATTTAAAATTTTATCATGGTAGTATATATGTAAATAAATTTTTATTTGAACTATAAGATAAAGTAATTTCAAATAAAATTTCCCTTTAGCATAATCATGAACAACCCAACATCGTATCATTATATTTTGGGTAAATTAATTTTTAAACCTTAAAGTTTTGGGCATGTTTCATTTAAATCTTAAATTTTTTTTAAAATATTTCTATTAAACTTTTTATCACATCCTTTTTATTAACAATGTTAAACATCACATATCCAACTAGTTTAAATGAAAATTATTTCAAACTTTGAAATTTAAATAAAAACTATTTGAAACTATAAGGCTTAATGAAATATTTTTAAAACCTTCAACGTTCAAATGAAATAATTTGAAAGTTTAAAATTTAAACAAAATGTATTCATTGCTCTAAGATTTAAAAAAGTAATTTACCCTACTTCCTTTTTGTACTTTTTTTTTTTTTTTTGATAACTTTTTATTTGTACCTTTGGTTTTATCCCTTCGAATAAGACAACAGGTGTCTTGCAACTAAAATTTAGCATGAGGAGAAAACTAAGAGACAAGTCTAATCAAACTATAATGTCTCAAATCGATCCATTACTCCAAATAAAATCGATAAGGTATTCAAGCAAGTTGCATTGTTGTAGTTTCTAAATCTACAAAATGATCAAGGTCGTGTCGCCAAATTAGCTATAGGTTGGTTGGTTGAGAGCAAAGATAGTGATTGCATAATTAGGTTTTGGTTTGGAATATTGACCATAGAGAAAAAAGCATAAAAGCAAAGCTACAAAAACCCATTGGGTAGATAAAGTTGCACTCAATTTGGTTGTGGACATTTTTTCTTTTCTTCTTTTTTATTTTTCGATAAACATTATAGGTTGCCACTTGCCAATATAAATATGGTCAAAAAAGATCGATATAACTAAAATCTTATCGAATCTTGAATGGATCAGCTCGCCTTCTAGTCGATCAGTCTTTGTCAAATACCAATTTTTTTGATAGGGCACCAAAAAAAACTATAAAGAATGAAGAAATACACAGTCGAGTGGGGTCATCACACAAAGAACCGTACGGCTCGAATATTTCTTGTGGATGATCCAGCTTGTTATATCCAAACATTGTTAATTATTCTATGATTATAGCCAGTTGCACTTGCACACATATGAACAGAGAGAGAGATAGGGTTTTTAGCTTTTTATTTAAGGCTAGGCTGTTAAATATTTTAACCATGGTGTGGTAGACTTTGACATATTGGCGGACAGAAATTCTAACCTAAACTTGTTAAATGTATATAATAAAAAGTAAAAAATTCTAAAAGATGCTCATTGGAAGGAATGGGGTCACTGACCAGTGACCAATGAATGTTATCTTCGACTGACCTGCCTTATCTCTTTAGATAAAACTATTTAATGATAATAGTATATGGTTGGTGAAGAATTACTGATATTTCTAACGGAAGTATTTAAAGTTTAAATCCTTTGATCCCAAAGAATATAACATGATCTTTGATGCCAAGAAAAAAATGGTCAACATAATCAACTCTTATTTTTATCATAATTACTATTGTCAACATAAAATTAGATGATCTTTCTTTCATTTTATTCTTGATTACGGTTGTGAATACCAGAGAGAGTGGGAAAATGGGAAAGTTGGTGTTAGTGTTGAACAAGTAATGCAATGTGTGACATGACATATTTTGTTGGGTTTTATTTGTGCGTGTCCTAAGGCATACATTAGTAAATCATTTTTAAAAAACTTTTTACGGAAAGATAAAAAAAATAACTAATAACTTTTTCAATTTTTCATAAAAAATTTACTAAAATTGATGATTAATGATCAACCAGACCTTATTTTGTTAGCAGTTTTAACTTCTAATTATGTAGAAAAATGTTAAATTTACAAAATTTTGAAAATAAATTTTTAAGTGACAAGTTGTTAATAACTATTACCGATGTGTAAAATAATAATTCTAATAGTGAGTTTAAATTAGAATTGGTATCAACTTATCACTTAAAATTTATGACGAAAGTATTATAAAATTGCTACATCACTTTTCTCAATTATTTATTAATGTTTCCAATAAAATTGAAGTTCTATTATTGAATATTGATGGGCCAATGTGATGGCTTGACACGTTTTAAACCCAAGAAAAGGATCACCTGTCAAAGGGGTTTGAATTGAACCGACATTACCTCGGGTATTCAGGATTCAACCTTAGCCCCGCATGTAATCAATGTTTGAGGTTGCTTCCTTATTCATGGCACGGGCCAATGCCTAGACATAACGGACCTTTTGTTTCAGTATAAAAGTAAAACAAGTACGAAACAAAAAAAAAATATCTCGGTAGATGTATTTTCTTTTCTTTTCCTTTCTTTTTTATTGGTTAAAATTGTATCAATCAAGAATTATAATGGCACAAGTCAGCCATGTGCTGGGACGATGTGACGCGATAAGGGAATCGTCCGGAACATATTTTGGCTCAATATGTCAAAAGTATAGCTGGTTATATAATTTGAATAGATGAAAATTTTAACATGCTTGAGTCTACGCTTCACATTGACTCAGTGTATATTAAATTTATTTTCTTTTTAATAAAAGTTACGGTCCTCTTATATAAAAAAGTTCTTCCAAAATATATGTATATATATAAAAGAAAGGTCCGGTTAACGTGTGCCCTTAGGGCACACGTTAAATTTTTTATTTTTGGAAACATTTTCTAGGGAATTGAAAAAGCTGTCATTACTTTTTCAATTCTCGATAAAATTTTTTCTAGAAATAGAAATTAATGTGTGCCCTTATGGCACACATTAGTAAAATCCATAAAAGAATTAGCATGGCACAGGTTAAGACTGCCACTCCATGTTTAGATTGAAGGGCTTAATTAGTTTTGCAACTATACATTTCTTAAGCATTCGTAGAAGAATAGTGTATACCAACAACACTCATCACCCACAATTGAAGGCACAAGAAAGAAAGCAATAGAATAATGGAATAACTTTTGTCTAAATTGGATAATATTGTATATCATTTTTTTTTTCTTTTGTTAATCATATCTTTATCTCACTGCTCATCTAAGTAAAGGTATGCATTTTAATAACGAGTTTTATAATTTAGTGACGTTATCTTTTTTTAATTATGAGAAGAATCCAAATCCAAATCCAAATCATTTCCATTGTTGTTATTACATGATTACATATTATGCGAACAATGAATCTTAGTGTATTTATTATTCTTAAAAGGTGAAAACCTTTTTTGTTCATGCTTGACACACCCCCACACCCCCCCCCCCCCCCAAACGATGAACTATTGGTTCCATTGCTATTACATTTAATTATCTTTCATTAAGCAATAAACAATAAAAAAAAAGTTATAGTATCAAAATTTTGGAGTTAAATATGAATTCAATCAACAAAAAAAAAAAAGTATATATATATATATATATATCATTGAGTCCAACAACTGAAAATATTTTTTTTAATTGATTTATTGGGATAATAGACTAATATGGATATAATTTTGCAAGGTAACAAAGATGATGTTATAAACAACTTGGATTATAAAGGTAAAGATGATTGTGCATGATAGTGAATTTGATGAAAAAGAGTCTTTTATACTCTAATAGATATCACTGAGTCCAATAACTAAAAATAAATATTTTTAATTGATTTCTTGGGAGAATAGACTACTCAATGGATATAATTTTGCAAGGTAACAAAGATGATGGTATGAACAACTTGGATTATAAAGGTAAAGATTTTTTTTTTTTTTTTTTTTATAGGCATAAAGGTAAAGATGATTGTGCATGAAAGTGAATTTGATGAAGAAAGTCTTATTTTGTATTTTATACAATATATTATCAATCTTGAGTGCAACCAATTAGAATGCAAGAGTTATAAATATATTTGTAATGGACTTGTTTAGTTTAGAATTATTAAATATTGTTATATAAGTGATGACAAAAATAAATTATTAATTAAATTCATCTAAAACTTATTCATATATATAAAATAATTTAATAGATTTTATAGTCTATCATGCGACAAATATCTAAATAAAACAATCCATTTAATTACGATACAATTCACGTTTTGATAATTATGATGAGAGTACAAAAACAGGCGTTTACGAGTTTAATTTTAAGATCTACCTACACAAAATAAGTAAGTAAATATGATGAATGCATCCACAGCATATCCCTTGAGTCCTTGACTCAATTCAATCAAAAGACACGGTATCCTGCACATATGTCATATGTGCAAGATATCTTTTACATTGTGAGATCTACACGTTGCAAAAGAAATGATATACATGTTGAATAGATGAGATAAATATTGCAACCCCGGAAAAAGTCATCCTAGTATACATCAAATATATATGGAGATATTTCATTTTTATTGACTTTTGGGTTATTGTCATCGTCATTCAATTCATCACAAACATATTTCCATTATCTCCTACTTAAAGTACGTTTTTGACTAATTGATTACCTCTGGCTGTAAAACCCTTATCATCAATTGAGTTGGAATTTGGACTAATGGTGAATTTCACAGTACATGTCAAGAAAGAGCTTTATAACTTCGTGCCCATGAGGACACGTAACCATTACGCAAGCTTCATATATTTGCCATTCCTAGGGAATTTTCTTTGAAAGGGGGTGGAAAGGTTCTTCAGAAATCAGAATGATCAGTAAACCCTAATATATACGACAAGATCAAGACAAGTCAAAGGTTTTTTTTTTTTTTTGATAAACCAAGTCAAAGGTTGATTAGTCTAAAATTCAGTCATGGCAAAGTGCTTCTCTACCTTGAGTCATCAATATTGAACCTTTTTTTCCTTTTGCTATCACATATAGGTAAACATTTGTCATGTTTTCCCACAAAACAACCATAGATGAACCCCAAAATTTTGGTAATTAATAAGTGTGAGATTTTTTTAATATATACTTCTTATTTCATATGTATCATATGACGCTCTAAGGTTTACTTTTCCTTCTCTCTATTTTACTTTTTACTCAACAAAATTTACTTTAAACTCATCCATTCATCTTTTTTATTTAAGCTAAAACAATAGTAGACTTTATTTATACAAAATCACGCTATGTAATAGAAAAGAGAAAAGATGGGCATTCTTTTAACCAAACAATAACCTCCTCTTTCTCTTTTGTAGCATTAGCCAAATCTAGAATTGCACGATAACATCGTAACGGTATACTAATAAAATAAATAAAATCAAAACTATCTCTAAACAAAGTAATGTCTTCAAGGATCTAAGCAGAACAAAGTCTGTCAGAATTCAAGAGATCAACAAATTCAGCAAAATTACTTTTCACCATAACTTTAGAAAAGCAAGTACTCTGACAGAATTGTAACGCCATCCTCATCATAGAAGCAGCGGTACAAAGGGGATTCAATTTCTTCTCAACCCAAACACATGAGGCTGCTAGCACTTCTCCTCTACGATTCTGTATAAGCAAACCAAACCCCACTGTAGAAGCATATTTTGTCTGAGATATGGCCAGGTTTAGCTTGTGGATTGATTCAGATTGTGGGTGCTGCCATTTAGCTGGTGAAGAAGGTCATTAAGTCTATAGTATTATGATTCCCAAAAAAAAAAAAAAAAGTCTGAAGTATTACATGCCAAGTTAAGAAGATAAATTTCTTTCATTTTGGGCTTATCGACTCTATTGAATTTCAGCTAGGTATTGATTTGTTTACCTTAACATGATCAAGATTTATTTATGTTTGTGTATGTGCAAATTAATGAGCAAAGTTGATCATGCGATTGGAGTGAGGCCATGAGAGCTCCTCTGACTGAAAAACCTCAATTTTAATACATTAAAAATTATTAATCCCACTGATGTCTCTACCTAATAACTTATTATAATAAGTTGGAACAAGATTTTGAGATTTTGTTTCACATTTAAGATTTTATTTTTCATATTAGACATTTAGATTTGTAATATTTAGTCTGAACCATGAAATTGATTTATTTCAAATTAAGATGATCCTAATACTAACAGGTAATCACGTCTCCTGCCAATTTTGTTGTAAGATTTCCATACTCAATGAATGCGTTTCTGATTTCATTTGCATTTTGTGTGATTAATTAATGAGCGGATGAGATGAGACTTTGCCTTCATCCTAACATTATTTATCTCTCTTGCTCTCTCTCTCTCAACTAGTTTTGTCATATGGTTTTACATCAATTTATATGTAGGACACAGCGGAGGTAGTTACCAATTCTGTTTTTGTTTGAAACAAATCAGACTTAAGGGTTACAAACAATCTAGAAAGAGGACTAGTCCGGAAATAAAACCTTTCAAAGCCATAGGATTTTTCGTCTTATAAGTTATAAGATGAATATGACCCCTTGTTTGAATTAAAGGGGTTGAGTGGAAGAAACTACTTGACGGCCAAAATGCTTTCATATTTAGCATTTACATTGGCAATGGCATATGCCATATGTAGGGAAAATTTAGCATAAAAACACAAAATCCGTCACACATCCAGACTTGTAAAAACCAACTATTGCAAAAAAAATTGCAATAGTGCTACAATGCAATTCTAAATGTAGAATTGCACTATAGCTCAATTCTAAAAAAAATACTAATATTTTATTCACTTACTTTATCAATTTCTCTCTCTCTCTCTCTCACCGGGTTTTTGGGTTTTTGTTTTTATTTGGGTTTTGGAATATATTATTTTATTGTGTAGAAATATTATTTTAATGTGTTGTATTGTAAAATAAAAGTTGGGATGTTGAGAGTATTGTAAAATAGTATAGTATAATTGATAAAGTAGTTTTTTGATATAGTAAAATAGGATGGGATAGAATTTTGGGATGTGAATGCTCAATACATTGTCTCAATGGTACCATCACAAAGAATTACCATCATTGCTAAAGAACTAGACAAGGTTCAAGTCAAACAACTCAATCAAAAGTTGTATACTTCCGTATCCTTATATAAAGCAAATATAATGAATCTGATCAATTTGGCAAAGTCACTCATTAGTCTCTCTTCATTGCATTTTCTAATGTGGGCTACCCATCATTATGTGTTCTTTAATTGGTTTATGGTGTAAGGGGGTCTGAATTCACATCTCACATCATCATCATTCATACATGTCCATGTCCTTGGTGGCTTCACTTTCTAGTTTCCAACTTTTCCATTCAATTTTCAATTTTTTTTTTCACCCCTTCAGGTTCCACAACAGACAATACTACTTCAAATCTTCAATTCAACTTCTTAATTTCCTGTTCTTTTTTTTTTTTTTTAATGGTATTTGAATTTGCATTTTGTTACGTACTTTCTTACATCATAGCCGCCACAAATGATAAATGAACAAACTTTCATACCAAAAAATCAGAGTTCAAAGTCTTCGTATCCCAAAAGAAATTAGACACAAGCTTAGGCCGCAACACCCGGATCAAATTTGTCACCAACATGAAGTGCATAGGCCCACTTAACCTGGACCACTATTGCATTGATAGAAGAGTAGAGCTCAGCCCGAAAATTCTTCGGCTGATAGGGGGGCTGGTTTTCAAATCCAGAAGGTTTTTTTTTTTTGTGGGGGGGGGGGGGGGGTGGGGGGGTTGAAATTCCATGGATCGTAACACAATCATTAAGCCTAAATGATATTTATCTAGACATCAAAAAAATAAAAATAAAGTATCTTTTATAACACGTGCACAAGTGTATACAACACAATTTTTAGCTGTATATATATATGCAATAAATTTTTCACCTGTGATTCACGAAGGTGAGGTATTACATGAAAATTTATATGAGTCCTTCAAAAGCATATTACTCTGTTAGGCCTATATGTCAGTGTTGTTTGCATGACAAGTCAAAACACTAACCAATGGCTTCTGATTCTAAAGGATCGAATAAGGCAGCATTGAGATGGCATTTTTTTTGGGTGAAGTAACTTGCTTTGGAGAGTGGGGGAGTTGAAATTGTCAAAGAAAAAGAAAAATCATACTTTTCCAAGGTCAAAAATCTAATTATTTCCACTGGCACTAATAACAAAATCTTCAACAACCACCATCATCGTCATCAACAAAAATATCACATCCGCCACTAAAGTGCCAGGAAGACCAGCAATAGCATAAACTACCACCAGGTGGTCGACAATAAGAAGATAGGTTCCCTAAGTAACAAGAAAGTTTTGTTTTTGACACGGTAAAAGCTAACAAAACATGTTTTCAGCTTCCATATTGAAATACTTGGATTCCCACATCAGGTGCTTCCTCGCTCTTGTGGCGGCCGTTGTATGAGGGTTGGACGTATGATCACTTGACTCACGTAAAGGAGGTGATATTTCGTGTAACGGTTGCATACAACATCTCTCTCACATAGAGATGAGTTCGATACTTATGGGGTCCACCTCCATGTGAGTGGGTGATTAACATACAATACAATGCAAAACCTCAATAAGGGCAAATAGAAGTCAATCCCAGTCCACATCTAGAAAGCAAAAACTTCCAGATGAAGCTAAGAAAAGCAAAACAAAAAAACAAATGGAAATTGCCTAATCATCAATGAATAGACTAAGATTTTCTTACCTTAATATTCAAACAAGTAAGGCTGCAATACCATAAAAGTTTCTTATTCATCCAACTCAAAAAGAAAAAAAAAGGTTGTAATACATTGCCAATTTATTGTCAATAAGTTTCAGTAAAATCATGGCTGCAATACATAAGTTCTCAACAACAACAGGGATCCCGCAACATTGACGACAAGCATCTCAGGAAGGTCCTACATGTACAACCAATTTCTAAATACTGATGAGTAAAGAATTCAATCACCACTAGATCTCTAGATGCACATTTTATCAAATAATTGTACATTAAATCTAGCAATTACAAGAATTTTCCTGCCGCCTAATTAGCAATTGAAGTCACAAGTAAAGATGGGAGAGAGAAATAAATAATGAATAGCTATAGTTCATAAGTATTATCTACCAACCTTATCCAATAGGCCCTTAAAACTTGTTCAACATCATGTCTGGTACTCTGAGATCTTATGTCTTAGTCAGAACCCTTCAAGCATGGGAAACAGTTCTCTATTCTTCGTCAACAAGTTACAAAAACTCCATCTCATGGAGAAAATTTTGGCAATTGAATGCCAATGTTCAGAAGAACTTCCTTCTCTAAATCCAATAAATGATTTTTTTTTTTTTGTGCAACAGTTGCATGGCTCTTTGGTAATACATTATATATACAAGGCAACTGGCTAACCATCTGATTATAGGAGGGGAATATTGGAGCATGATACCCTTTCAGATTAACCAAAATAAAGTAAATAGGGATAGAAAATCAGACAACTGCAGAAGCAGTACGACGAAGATCTGCTACTCCATTGTTGAATTTCCCACTAGACTGCCTGCCTTTGAAACTGCCATATCTCCCGGGTTTTGGCTGAAAAAGAGACATTAACATTTTCTCCAAAGTCTGCACGGTGTACTTTGCATACTTACTGGAACTTGCATCTTGCTCTACCAAGGGTCCATAATTCTGCATGTAGCTTCGGTAAACAGGCACAACTGCCTGCACTACAACCTGGCATGTCTTCTCCCTCAAATCTTTGTCAGACACAACCCAGTTTGACTGCTTCGTATACATCTCATCAAAAGCTTCATTGAATGCTTTCAGCCTTTTCTTGACAAGATCACGAGCAGTAGCACGTCCACCTGAAAACATAAGCAGACCTTCCCTACTTAAATGACCTGGAAGCTTTCCCCAGCTGTCTTTCAAGAAGTAAGTGGAATGATAGTCCTTGGACTGTTCATGTTCTTTTAACCAAGAATCACCAAGGAGATCACCAACTTTTGTTCCCTTCAGGTGCTTGTACAAATACCAGTGGTTGTTCATTGCAAAAAAGTGAGAAAGGGTGCCATCCTCAATAACCTTCATCCATGTCTCCAAATTTTGTTCAATGGCTTTGATTATGTTCAAAACCTCATTAACAAGGACCCTTTCTCGAAATTTTTCATGCTTCCAACTCCGGTGAATGACCAGAACCTGGGTTAGGATCGTCTTGTAATCATCCCCAAGCAGTTTATTACAGTAATCAATAATGATGATTACCAATTTTGGAACATTCCCATCTGGAGGAGGCGGGATCTCTCTTTGTAACACAACTTGATCCAGAAGCTCCCAGAACAACTCTGCTGCCCCATCAATCACCCTCTTGATGAGATCCCTTGTCAGGTTCTGAATTTCAACACATGCTGCTCCACCAAACAGCCGGTTAAAGTCCAGTCTCAATTTGTTCAAAGATGCAAATATATCTAACAACTTTAAAAGCTTATTGGGGTCTTTCCTACTCTCTGTAACAGTCTTCCCAAATTGAAGAAATGCAAGAATACCAGCCTGAGCAGCTATCTTTGCAAAGCAACCCATCCACACATCCAATCCCATCCTTTCAAAAACATCAATACAAAGCTTATACTCTGCCTCAAACAAATGCTTCACTGCAAACTCCAAATGCTTACCCCACTGTGCTATATACCCCTCTATGCTAGTCACGTCATTGAATTCTGATACAGAGATCTCAAGGTAATCCAAATTAAGAGCCTGCAAACTCGCTCTAACATTTGAGCTACGGACTTCAACATAGATTGATATACACTTATCAAGTCTTTTATTGGCCATTAATCTCCCAAGAATTGCTTGCAACTTCTGAATGACACTAACCGGCAAAGGTGATGGCGCAATGCATGCTTGCTCACCAAGGGATGATGATGATGACATTGGAAGTGGATTACTATGCTCAGTCAAGAGCCTCCTAAACTCATTTTCCAACTTATCCAATGCGGCATCTAAAAGCCCACCATCAAGGTGAGCCCTCTCCCCATCATCCTGCAATTCTCTAAGATTTTTCAATGACTTCTTCAAATTCGAAAGGAACCGTTCATCAGCTACCGTATTATCCTCCAAATACTCCACTATATCTTCCAACCACTGAATTGCCAATCCACAATTATCTGCCAAAAACTTCAAAGCCTCCTCCAGGCGTTTCAACACTGATAAGTAGCCCGGGAGATCATTCCGCGGGTCAGACAACAATGACTTTTCGAGCCCATGAACAGCATCAAACACCTTAAGCACTGCTGCTGCCGGGCTTACTGCACGGTTGATGTGGCCCCCAACCGCAACAAGGGCATCCTTGTCGGCTCGAATAGGCCGAACCGCAGCCTCAAGAGACGGTAATCTTTGATTAATCTCCTCTAATCTTGGCCCAGCTTTGCCTAAAGCTAACCCTAAAGCCTTTGACTTCTCTAAGCTAAGCTTCAAAGACTTCCTAGCAGAAATCAAGGTCTCAATTTTATTGTCATTCGCCATTCCAATTCAAAACCCACCCCCAAAACCCTAAGAAAGATCAGACCTTTGAATCTCAATATTTTCACTGAATTGAAAAAAAAAGACAGTAACTTTGGAAGACAACGGGCTTTTTCCTCTAATGGGTGATCTTAAAAGTCTCTGTAGGAATCATCAAAAAAATCAAACATTTGAAAATTGTTTCTTCACCAAACTTCCACCAAAACATAACCAAACAAAACCAAATACTAGGATACAGGTGGGAAATATTACTAAATCGACAAAAACCAACCAACCCAGATTTTGCTTTTTTGGTTTTTAGTCGAAAAGTTCAAGAAAACGAGTGAGAGAGACTGAAAGAGAGAAAGAGAAGTAAGAAACTCACTTGGAGAGCGAGTCGACCCGTCGAGTTGAGTTGGAAAAAAGAAATGGTAGAGAAGTTGGATTCTGAATCGGTAGTATCGAAGAATCCTCGGAAATTGAGAGAGAGAGAGAGAGCGACAGACAGGAGAGACCTTATCAAATGCGATGAGATGCAAAAAGTAAAGAAAGTAAGCTCTTTTTTTTTTACGACTATAATAAATAAATTGTTTTAAATTTTTTAGCTTTTTTTTAAATTTTCTTGCTTTGTCCGACGAGTACAGCCAAAGTGCATGACAGTAAGGCACCAAAGGCAAACACACACACAACACGACCCTTCCCTCTACGCTTTCTCTACTTTCTCTTTGTCCCTCTTTAATAAAATTTTACATTTTTCTAACCCCTCTTTTCTCTCTCTATTTGTTTATTTATTTTGAGAATCAAACAAGAAATGTAATTGATTTATGTTTTTTAACCAATAAAAAATTTTTTGATTTATGTTTTATTGGTACAAACTCAGGTGCACAATGCTCCCACGATGTGACTGACAGTTTATTTATTTGTGAGCTAAAGAGTCAACATTTTCCACACGAAACTAGGAAAAAAAAAAAAAAAAAAGGCCTGTGTAGTTGTACTTGTACTTGTACAAGTGATTATTGTGAGCTTATAATTATCCTTAAAAAATGACTTTGAAATACTGTCTATAAACAAATAAGTTTTTTTTTCAAAAAAAAAAATGAAAACCAAACAAGAAATATTATTTTGAGAAAAAATGTTACTGTATCTAGCATTTATAAAAAGTGATTTTGGATTAACTTCTTTTCTTTTAGTTTTTTAAGTTACTTGCTTATGTTTAACTTTTTAAAAGCTTACTTATTTTTAAAAATAATTATAATGTTGCTAATTAAGTGTGCATCTAAATTAAATTTTTGCTTAAACCTTTTTTTTTTTTTTGAGAAAGTATTTTTTGCTTAAACCTTATTTGTTTAAAATTGGGAATATTTTAATTGTACCCAAAAACAAGTGAGGTCTGAGGTGTTAACAAAAATTATATCTAATCAAATAAATTTTTTTTTTAAAAAAGGTTATCTAAACCCAAGTACAAACAGAGATTAAACAGAAGACTCAAATCATGGTATTGGTTGTAGCTTGTACGAATGGGAATCTTGGCATATTAGAATAATTATTATGAAGGTAAAGAGGAAAGACGTTGGATAGTGAAAAATGTACCATGATTTGTCTTATCAAATTTTATAAATGGATGATTTATGTAATTGTGAATGAGTACCTTCAAGTTATTGTTTATGCAAAATAAAAAATGTTAACTACTAATAATCGCACAAACTAACAAACTAACAAATTGTGAAATTAAACGCACTACTCAATATGTCTGAAGAATCAATTTTTGCTCTGAAGATTGTTCGGGCATTGGTGTGGTAGCTGAGAGATTTAACAATTCCATGTGGAAGACGAAAATGACAGGGATTGGAAGTATTCAAGTTTATGGTCAGCATTGCTGCATGAGCATGTGCAAATTTATTCATTTGCTAAGGACAGCAATTACCACGAATAACTTGGGTTTTCTACTACTCTGGTAAAAATAAATTTACCAACCAAGACAGTAATTAAACACAGTAGCCAATGTGATCCGAACTTACCAGAGCCACAGTTGATGAATTCAGTGAAGTGAATTTTTGGGAGCAAGGCTACCATTGGTGCCGTCATTTTCGAGCTGACAAGTTCAATGTTTATACTCACACATCAGACCATCATGATTGCATTATTTAAAGCTTCTATTGTTCAAGTATCAACTCAATATTTGTCTGGCACCTCCCCTAAGTATTAAGCATCAACTCAAAGATTCTATTATTTAACCTTTTTTATTACTATTATTATTATTAAACTGGAAAATAACTAAACAACAAAGAGAGGTTCAGGACAGAGCCTGTTAACATACAGTCTACTGGCATCAGCCTCCAAAACACTAGATAAATACACAGGCGGACTGGGAAAAACAATAAAATCACCCTTAATCGAGGTGCCTAATTTAGCTAAAAAATCTGCACATCTATTTGCCTCTTTGTAAATATGTCTAAATCCCGTTTGGGGAATCTGGGTAACCATGTGCCTGCAATCATCCATAATAGAAGATACAATAGTGTTAGAGTAAGATTGTGAATTAAAGACATCAACAATGGTTTTAGCATCCAGTTCAATAAAAACAACTTAAGCGTGGATTTGTAAGCAAAGTTGAAGTCCATCTCGGAGAGCCCATAACTCCGCCAAGAAGCTAGAAGTAGTCCCAATCCTCCTTGCAAAGCCCGTGACCCAATCACCATTGGCATCCCTAATTAAGCCCCCTCCTCCAGCTATCCTGAAGTTGCCTACTATTGAGCCATCCGTGTTCAAGGTTAACTAGCCATTTCTCAATTTTTCCCATTTGATACTCTTCAAAACCATGCTTTTGGTGGCTAAAGAATTGTTTGCGCAAAAATGGTACTCCGATGCATGATCTACAATTTCGTTGGCCAAGTTGGGATTTTGGTTTTTATTGTTGAATATGAGCTGGTTCCTACCTTTCCAAAGCAGCAAAATCCAAAGAGAAAAACAACGTTCCAAGGAATATGACCTGATATATGGCGTTGACCCGATGTAGCATTGGTGCCTAACCAGTCATGCAAATTTTGGGTGAAGAAAGTGGAGTCCGTTGTCCGTCTCCCAAGCTGATACCAGACATTTTTGCTCAAGGGACAGTCACGCAACGCATGCAAGATGGACTCCACTTCTCTATGACATCGAGGGCAATTGGTCTCAATTTGCATTCCTCTTGCCAGTAGGCATTGATTGACCCCGATGCTGTGATGCATACATTTCCACACAAAAACTTGTATTCTTGGCAAGATTTTCAACTTCCAAGTCTAGTTCCCTTTAAAAGGAATTGAAAGTTCAAATAGGGTGTAAAACACCTATGAACGTTTAGACCCCCAAATTAAAATTTCCAACACAAGCTTATAATCAAACAATATATGTGCGGAAAATGAAATATAAGCTATAACCAAATTGGTAACACACTCTAAACCATAATTAATAATCAACACAGCAGCAATTAAAAGGTAAAAAAAAAAAAAAAGGAAGAAAGATGCAAACACAAAGAAAACATGACGATGTGTTATCAAAGAGGAAACCGAAGTACTCGACATAAAACGTCTCCGCTACCCTCCAAGCGGTCAATAATCCACTAGAGAATGAAGTTGAGATACATGAATAGCAGAAGACCCTCCAAGCCTAATCTACCTAATGCACCTAAGCCCTCCAAGCTTCTTACTCCAATAGGGTTACATCGAACCTTGTCTTCTCTAGATTACCGGATCCTCCAACAAGCTCTATATTGCATTCGCCATCCTTGGCATCTTCCAATGCTTCCCAAGCTCCAAAAACACTCAACACTCTAAATGGGTGTGGGTAGTATTTGGGTACAAATCTCTTCTCAATAGGTATAATAATGGGAGAGGGAATGAGAAGAGACTACAAAGATTTCTCTCTAAAAATGAGTAGCTCTCTCTCTAATGAGGTGGGTGTGTTGTAGAAACCTCTCTTAGGGTTTTTCTCTCTAAATGGCCACAATACATTTCGTGAGAATAAGGGTATTTATAGTAGGGTATGAGATGGAATGTGAAAAGTTAGTTTTCACCCAAACAGGGCATTCTGGAGACTTAGCCTCGTGACTGGAATGAATCGCGAGTTTAAGTCGCAAAATAACTTCCAGTACAGATTATACTTTTTGTCCTGTAGTGCTCCACCTGTCGTGACCCTTCAGCTCCCTGCATGCTTCACACATGTGGCGACTTGCCAGTCGCGAGTCAGTTGCGAGATCTAGTCGCGAGACTCCTCTTGAATGCATACAACTTGAGTTTCTTCACACTTGCTCACACACAACCCTTACATTATTCCCACATAAATACAGAGTTTCTACGTGTTGGATTACAAGCAAATTTGGCATGAAATAAAGCCAACACATGGTTGATTAAATTCAACCTTACAGGAATAACCCTCATGGGCTCGGTGGCTAATTCATAAGCACTTTTAAGATCAAAAGCTTCTTTAGGTGAGCACTTCCAGACCAATCTATCTTCCAATCTAGCAGAAAGAGGAATAGGGGTGGCTTTAAGCTCTCTAATAATCTCATCTGGAAAGTCCATTTGAATTATAGACCAATTCCAACTACCTATGTAGTCCGCCCCATCCTTGATTTTCAGATTGGAGGATTCCCGAGACAGAGGGCCATGAATGATGTTCCTCAAGGGGCCAAAATTAGACCAGTTATCATACCAAGAATCCATCTTGCTTTCAAACCCCGGTAGCCATTTGGTCCCTTTCCTAAAGGTTTCTTCCCCTTTCAATAGCCCTTTCCAAGTTCTTGAACTAGGAAGCTTATTCGCATTTCTCGAATTTAGCCTTTGGTGATTACAATATTTCAGCCTTAGCACCTTTGCCCAAGGAGCCTTATCCTAAGTATGGAATCTCCAATTTAGCTTAACGAGGAATGCAGTATTCCTTCCTTTTGCTATTTGAAACCCCAACCCCCCCTTCTTCTTTGGGCCTGGTTACCTTCTTCTAACCCACCTAATGCATTTTCCTCTTATTCTCAACTGATCCCCACAAGAAATTTTTGTTGACCCTATCAATACCTTCCAATACCTTATTAGGCAGCAAATTACTTTGCATGACATATGCCAGGATTGCTGATGAGGATGCTTGAATCAACACTGCCCTTCCCGCCATGGATAAAATGTTAGCTTTCCAGCCCGCAAGCTTGCTCTTCATTCTATCCACCACAAAACCAAAATCCTGATTATTGCCTCCTCGATGCTTAATGGGAAAGCCTAAGTATTTCCCCAAACACTTTGTCTGCTAGAAACTAAGAATGTCACTAAAAGCCTCCTTACTATCTTGGTCAATATTTAGGGACAAATGGACCCTAGATTTAGCTTCACTCAATATTTAACTGGAGAGATTGCAAAAAGTATCAAGAACCACCCTGATAGCAATACAGTTCTCTACGTTGGCTTTAGCAAAGAGCACTAAATCGTCGGCAAAGAAGAGGTGGGAGAAGGCTGGGCCACTCCTCGAGGCTTTAACCGGACACCACACTTTAGCCTCACATTTTTCTTGAATGAGCTAACCCAAGAAATCCATACATAAGATAAATATATATGGGGATAATGGGTCCCCCTGCCTTATGCTTCTTGAAGGCCGGAAAGGTTCGAGACTCCCCCTATTAAACAACAGCGAGGTCAACACTGAGGATATGCAACTCACTATGAGCTCGATGAGGTTGTCAGGGAAATTATACCTACTCAACATACCCTTAATGAAGCTCCATTCAAGTTTATTGTATGTCTTCTCTAAATCGATCTTTAGAGCCATATATCCACTTTTTCCCCTAGATTTCCCCATAGTGTGGATTATCTCCTGAACAATGATCGCATTATCCACCTCCCTTTACCCTGGAACAAAAGCTACCTGACAAGGGGAGATGAGTTTGTCTAAGAAGGGTCTGATTCTGCCAACTATGATCTTGGAGACTATCTTGTATAATGAATTACATAAACTTATGGGCCGGTAGTTACCAATAGCTTCTGGACCTTGGGTTTTTGGAATGAGAACAATGCTGGTTCTATTAAGATAATCCATAATTTTTTTCTCCCTGAAAACAGAGTGCACCTCTTCTCTGACCGACCCACCCACAATGAACCAAAACCTTTGAAAGAAGCCGGCGTTTAGGCCATCAGGTTCGGGAGTTTTAAAGGCTTTTAGAGACCAGAGGGCTGTTCTAATTTCGCCATTCGTTACCATGTGGCTTATACTATCATTCTCTTCATTTGAGAGCTTGGTTTGCCAGCACTGGTTGTGGTTTATTTCCTAGGTTGCTACCTCCTGGGATATAGTATAAAGCTTCATAAACCCTTCTCTAATGTGGTTTGCAACTTCCCTCATTCTTAATTGTAGTAATAAGGTTTCTTTTCCTACAAGCAAGCGTTGATACATGAAAAAAGGATGTGTTTCTATCCCCTAAAATCATCCAGTTAATTCTGGATTTAAGGGCCCAAAGATCCTTTTTGCTCTAACACAACATCTAGCTCCTTCAAAAGTTAATTTTCCAGAATTACTAATGAGGTGGACAGCTGATTGGCCATAGCCCTTTACACCCCATCAAGCCGAGCCATGATTCTCTTCTTTTTGTGGAAGATATTCCCAAAGTGATTCTTATTCCACAGGTTGGATTGAGTGGAAAAAATTTAATTGCTTCTCTAAGTTTCCTTGGTTGTCTCTATGCCTGATTCACAACATTTGGAAAGGAGGGGTCGGACAGCCAAAAGGATTGGAATTTGAAAGGCCTACTTAGATGCATAAGCCTTCTGGGATTGGTTTCCATTAACACGGGGCAATGATCCAAGTGGCACCTTGTTAAATGAGATACTTTTGCATCCGGATAGAGCAGACACCAGCTGGGATTCATGAAGAACCTATCTATTCTATCTTGGATAAGGCTATTAATCTCCCTTCTGTTAGACTAGGTGTATTTCGGTCCATTAAAACCCATATCCACCATGTTACACTTGTTAAGGCATTCCTTGAAGAGCAGAGATCTGTTAATGCTAACCGGCCTACCCCTAAACTTATCTTCTTCAGCGAGAGGCTCATTAAAATCTCCAGCTATAATTCAGGGTTTATTATGAAGGTTAACAACTTTAGATAGATTTTCCCACAATACCTGTCTTTCAGCATATCTAGGACTAGCATATACAAAAGTAAAAATCCAAGATAGGTTAGAAGGGAGTACCTTCACTTTGATGTGTATCTCCTGCTCCAAGTTAGCGATTTGAACCACCTCCACCCTATCTGAATTCCACAAAAGCCGGATACCCCCAGCAAAGCCAATTGTCTCCATGTGAGTAGCACCATCAAAAGGGAGCCGATTAGTTATCTCCTTAGCTTTGTCTCCCCCAATACAGGTTTCCATGACCACCAAAATAGCAGGATTATGGTTCCTAGCTAACTCCCTGACATAACTCTGGAAGTTGGGCTTTAGAGCGCCCCTTCAGTTCCACACTAAAATATTCATGGATAGTTGATGAAGCGGGGGTAGGACACTCATCAGGAGCGAGTAATAGCTCTGCTTCTCTCCTCAAATTCCATCCCATCCTTACCAGCATTTCCCTGGTCTTCCCTTCCCTGGGGACGAGGTCAATATGTGCTCCAACACTCCCATATTCATTTCCTTCGCCATGGCATGGATGCTGAACTCTAGAGTTGGTTTGAACACTAGTATAATCTTGGTGATATGCCGATTCGCCCTTCAAGAGTTGGATATGTGTTAGACTTCTAACCTCCTTCTTTCCATGAACAGTTGGGGAAACATCCTTCATACACTCTGTTGCTCTTCCTTCGGAGACACACCATCAACCAGAAAATGCCACAATGGGTTTGGCCTCCTTGCGCTGGCCGCCGTCAACAGGGGATTCGCTCTGCTCTCCACGATGGCCACTTCCAGGATCTCCACAACTTAGCCGTCGAGGTTGATGGCCCATTTCAGTTCAGCCATCAGCTTTGAACTGGAAGAGTTCATTAGAAAGACCTTCATTGCCATTTTTACTCCGAGAAGACCAAGTGTTAGTTGTGTTTAGCAAGTGTTTTCCAGGTCCTCTTGTGTCTAGCTTGGTCAATAACTTTAGAGCCATATTCCTTGCAATATCCTTTTTGCCCTTAACTGATGGGTTGGTTGTATTACCTGAGTATTCATCTACCCTTTTCTCTATTTGATGAAGTTGATGTCATGGCTGTAGTAAGAGCTTTAATTTTCACTCAAAAAGTGGGATTTTTTTTTTCCTTCTATTATCCTTGAAGATGATTACGAGAGAATTGTTAATTTTTTGAGGAGTGAGGAACCCTCTTTTGCTTCTTATGTTCATTTGATTGAGAATGTAAAGTTCTTAACATAATACTTTGTTGTTTTTAATGTATCTTATACTAAGAAATACGGTAATTTTGTAACTCACAATCTTACTAAATATGCTAGATGTGTCAGTGATATCGGTGTGGATGAAAAATTCTCATCCACACCTTAATGGTGTAATCTTAGCCGATATGGCTATTTAGTTTTAGAGCCTGTTTGTTTAGGCGTATTGAGAGAGAAAAACATGCGTTTAGCAAATCGTGAAAATCTTGATATGTTTGGCTAGGCGAAATTTGTGGGATTGCGTTTTTGAATCTGCAGATTTTCACATTTTAGGAAAGACAATTTCCCGTTGTGATTTCGAAATTGCGCGATTTGTAAATCGTGATATCTCTATTTTTTTTTGGCTGAAAACCAGAAATACCCACCCTCTGGATCCATGCTTATCCTCAGTCCGCTCCCTTCACCATATATATATCCTCAGTCTTTTGCCTCTAAACTCATCAGTTTCACAAGGATTGGCTCTCTTCTTTGTTTTTGCTCTGCTCCGTTTATCGTCGTTCTTCATTGCAATTCCAGGTAACTATCCTCCATTACCCATCTTTGAATTTATGATATAGATTTGGGCTTTTGGCATGTTGGTTTACACTATTCGAACTCAAAATATTAGAATTTAGAGATTTTTTGTTGTTGCTGCTGCTGGTAAGAGCTCTTTCTGTCTCACAGATAGCCCTCCATGGTTTTGTTGCTGTACAATGTGAAATAATGTCTCTATTAAGTAACTTTGATACCATGGAATTTATGCCATAACTTTTCATCCTTTTTGAAATGCATGCGATAATGGCCTCGAATTTTGTTTGTCCTTCCTTAATTATGTGGCTGTAGTGATATAAGGTATCAAGATTGTGCTAGTCTCTCTTAAATAACATCTATTTTGTGGAACAAAATATTGTCCTTAAAACTTGATGTGATTTTTAATATTGAGCTTGCGCATTGTAAGTGACTATACAACCAGAATTTCTTTTATGAAGTGCTTGTTTGTCTAATAAGCGTGATTAATACAGTTGTAGATTTTTCTTTACTTAAGATTGTGCATCTGTGAGATATATAATTGTCTGCATAATGTAGTATATCCATTAGAAATAACCAGTAGAGTTTGTTCAATATATTTGGCATGTATGTTGCACCATGAGTAATATCTCCAAGAACAGTTTTTCTTTTCTTCCATTGCATAATTACATTCAAATCTAGGAATTCTTGTTTGATTCTTTGGTTGAAACTGTTTGATTCTTTGTGGCTGTAGAACTTACCTAGGAAACTTACTTTTACTATGAAGATTTCTCATGGGTTTGGTTGTAGAACTTGCTGTATTTGGCTGAAGATTAATATTAACAAACTTATGTTTTTTTTAGATGGGTAAGCCATCCCAAAATAGCTCAAATGTTAGAGCTCAATGGCCATCAAAAGTAACAACTATCTTTTGTGAAGCTTGTGTGGATGAGGTATTTAAAAGTAATTGACCTAATACCCACTTTAGTAAAAAGGGTTGGACAAATATTATAGCAACTTTTGAAAAGAAAACTGGAAAAGAATATCCTAGGGAGAAATATAAGCATAAATGGGATAGTTTGAAGAAAGATTGAGTACTTTGGAATAAGTTAAAGGGAAGTGAAATTGGATTGGGATGAGATGCAGCCAAAGGAACAATAGCTGCAACTGATGAGTGGTGGGAGAGGAAACTAATGGTATGTTTTGTATAACCCATTATACATATTTTGTATTAGTAGATAAACCATGCTATTTGAGTTATTAATGAAAATAGGCGTAAATGCACTTTACGTTCCTACATTTTGACTTTTTTCCATTTTAATCCCTACATTTTATTTTTACCACTTTTAGTACCTAAACCAATTAACGCCCTTCATTTAAGTCCTTGAAACACCATTCTGTCACCAAACTAACAGGGATACTGACGGATTAATAAAATATTATTTGGCATTTTTATGCCACGTCAGCATTAAAAAGAAAATAAATTAAAAAATAAAATCATTTAACAAAAAGTAAATTAATATATATATATATATATATATAATAATTCATTCTCCTGTTTAGGTTTGCTGGCTATATCATCCATTCTGCTGTAATTAGTTAACATATTAATAATTGCAACTTTGCAATAATCCATTCCCCAATCAAATTTGTGTGGATGGACAGTTAACATATTAATGATTTTATATATATATAATAATCCTTTCTTTGGATCCACTAGGGGTTGCATTAGGCATTTGTGGTTAAGTTATGTGATTCAAAATAAGTTTCAATAGCAGTACAATCCATTCTGCAATATAATCTAGTCATTGCACACTCAGATGCACCCTTATGCAGGCACACACGCACCTTCCCGCAGCAATATACGCACCACCTGTGCACACAAACACGCACTCTCCCCTACACACCCTTACACACACAGTTGTCACACCTACACACGCACACCCTTGCAGCAATATACGCACCACCTGTGCACACCCTTACACCTACTTACAAATATCTACAAATATCAAGCCTACAATTGTCACAATGACTATTTACAAATATCTACAAATATCCACCCATGTATACCTTTACAAATATTTGCAAATATCCACATTGTCACACAACAGTACCTATCATTTAAATGTTTACTCATTTTCTTTATTGTGATTTATCTAATTTATTGTTATAATATTTTAGGTGATATTCCTATGGATTACAATGATCATATTGATAATAGTGATGAAGATCATTCTTATTATGTGGAAAACGATGAATATGATGATGAGGAATTATATGACCTTGCTGTTGCTAGATGTCATCTTGCTGTTGTTGCAAACAGTACAATCCATTCTGCAGTATAGTCCAATCACTGTACACTCAGACGCACCCTTATGCAGGCACATACACACCCTTCCGCAATAATATACGCACCACCTGTGCACACACACACGCACACTCCCTTGCACACCCTTACACACACACCCTTGCAACAATATACGCACCACCTGTGCACACCCTTACACCTACTTACAAATATCTACAAATATCAAGCCTACAATTGTCACAATGCCTATTTACAAATATCTACAAATATCCACCCATGCATACCTTTACAAATATCTACAAATATCCACATTGTCACACTACAGTACCTATCATTTAAATGTTTACTCATTTTCTTTATTGTAATTTATCTAATTTATTACTATAATATTTTATGTGATATTCTTATGGATTACAATGATCATATTGATAATAGTGATGAAAATCATTCTTATGATGTGAAAAACGATGAATATGATGATGAGGAATTATATGATCTTGCTGTTGCTGGATGTCATGTTGCAATGACATATTATATGAAATATATTGATAAACAACCTTGTAGAGATTCTAAACAAACTGGCTATATGTGGTTGATAGATTGTTTGACGGGTAATGAAACGAAATGTTACGAAATGTTTAGAATGAAGCCACATGTTTTCCTTCAATTGTGTAATGTTTTACAACATACATATGGGTTTCAGCACACAAGGCATATTAGGCTTGAAGAGTCAGTAGGTATATGTTTAATGATAGTTGGACAAGGAGCTTGTTATAGGATGGTTCAAGAAAGATTCCAAAATTCTGGTGAGACTATTCATAGACATTTTCATAGAGTTCTGAAACGCCTTAACATAATGTCAATAGATATCTTCAAGCCTTTTGACCCTACATTTAGTGTAGTTCCAAGACATATACAGAAGAATCCATTGTATATGCCACACTTTCAAGTATTCATTTCATACATTCTAATTTGTTTCTAATATTTGTTAGGATTATTTCCTAAGTATCTAAACTTTATATTCTATTTTTAGGACTACATTGGTGCCATTGACAGTACACATATCCAAGTTGTTGTTGGAGACGACAATAAAGCTTTATATTATAATAGAAAGGGCGTGACATCTTTTAATGTGATGGCAGCATGTGATTTTGATTTACTTTTCACATTTGTTATGTCTGGATGAGAGGGTGCAGCACATAATACACGTATTTTCTTAGATGCTATCCGTCGACAATCTGTTAACTTTCCAAAACCACCACTAGGTATATAAAATTTTTATATATTAAATATGTATGAAGGATATTATTTATGTACATCTTACATTTTTTTTCTTTTACTAGGAAAATATTATTTAGTTAATGCTTTCAGATTTTAGATGAGCTGGTCGAGGGAATCACATAGAAGAGAGGTTTAATTATGTTTACTCATCACTTAGAAGTGCAATTGAGCAATCTTTTGGAGTGTGGAAGAATAAATGGAAAATTTTGAAGCAAATGCCACCTTATGACATTAAGCACCAAAGAAACATTATAGTTGCTACTTGTGTTTTGTATAATTTTATTAGAAAACATGACAGGGAAGATGAGGGATTCAATTGGGATGAACATGGCTTGGACAAACCAAGAAGTAATAGTAGTGGAGAAGGTAGTAGCAGACAAGAAAACGTTGAAAATATACAAGATGAGGAGATGAAATTTGTTTGTGACAAAATAGCTCGATCCATTTCCGGGTTGTAAAAAATATTTTTATTATTTCTGTTTTGGTGTTTTGATTTTTAATTTTTCAGATAAGAACTTTTTTATTATTATAATGGATTGTCTAGTATTGATATTGTTGGCAATTAACATTTTAATATAATTATTTTCCTAATTAGTTAAATATCTTTTTCTTGATGAATTATTTTTAATATTTTAAATTTGATAAACTTCTCTCCATGAATTTCAACAACAAAAACATCATTATTGTTGTTATTATTAATGCAATTGTTAAGCTTAATTATATATTTTCAATAATAAAAAACAGTAATCACAGGAAAAATGACAATATAACCTTCAAAAAATAGTTAAGTCCTTTTTTTAGAATTTACACTCAAAATAGCTATTTTTAAAACAGCTTATCCAAACGCTTAATATGGCTTTAAAAATAGAAAACGCATATTTTCATATTTTTACCAAACACTTTTCTGTGGTTTTTAAAATGGAGTTTTCAAAACACACGTTTTAAAAACGCACATTTCGAAACAGTTTATCCAAACAGACCCTTAATAAGATTACAATCTTCTCAGGAAATAAATAAATAAACAAACTCAATTTTTGTTCAAAAGATAACCTCATTTGCCAATAAAATTTATTGTATTCTTATACTCAATCAAGAAACAGAGAAAATTAAAATTTTGACAGGGACCTTTTCCTTAACTTGATCGAATTATTCTTTCCAAGGTCCTAATAAACTAAACTATCCAAGCAAAATTTGAGAGAGATAATGAATGCTCATCATTAACATTTCCAAAATTTGAGTTTTTTTTTTTTTTTTTTTTTTTTTGGGGAAATAATGTTCTAAGTTCTAACCAAGCATGGGTAGGATATACGGATTAAAAAATTCTCATGATTGAACAAAACTAAAAGTCCCTCTATACTCTAAAAAAAAAATACCTCTTTTATTTTGCTAATCATTTTTAGTTGAAAGACAACTCCTTCATGTAGATAACTTTCTTCTGTCACTATGATTACAAACCCTTTCCATCAGTTGAACAACAGAATTACAAATCATTATTTAAATATTCCCAAGTTGCAGGCTTGTAGTTGACTTTGCACAATTTATAAGTAAATGATCTGAGATATTTACAATTGTTTTTTCCCTCTAAAAAGGAAGAGGGTTCAAATGTAACTGCACAGCAATATAAACTCTATTCAAGGTGGAATCAACTCAATCAAAGATTCTGAAACTGGAGTCCAAATTAGAGAAGAAAAAAGAAAGAAAGAAAATATTTAATTAAAGCTTTTATGGTTATATGTGTATATGATAATTTATCTTAGGTATACATTTATACTAAAAATTAACCTTGAATGCAAGAGAAATTCTTATGCACACACTCCATGGATTGGGCACGATACTCTATTTTAATATTAAAAGGATTGTATGGCTTGTTGCACATTATCACTCTTTTAGATCCTAAACAAAAAAGCAAAAACTATTCTAGATCTTCTATCATTGAGTTCTAAATTCTAATTCAAATGGAAACTAATCCTGATTATGCATTTGGGGTGGACCTTTATGTCTAGGCCCAATAAGAACCTTTGAAAAACTGTCTTGAAAATGATCTCCAGAATCCTTTTATAGTCTGAGGGCTCAATGGCCTTTACCTACAAAAACTATAATTTAAAGTGTGACTTTTTTGGATAAGATTTCTTCCAATTTGAATCCTCAAATTTCTTTCAATTTTTAATTAAAAATCTGAGATATATGACATTTATTTGATTTTATATAATTTGTGTGAGTTTTTTAAAATTATTGGATATTTTAAATGTCACCTATTTTTCATTTAATTGAAAATTAGGTTGAATTGGGGTGGACTTTTATGTCTAGGCCCAATACCTCTTTGTTCAAGTTCCAGTTGGTTGGACAGCCAGCCTAATCATTAAAACGTCTGCAATATAAGAATATATGTTGCCTAAAGCTTTGTCATTGAAGCAGATCAGCATAAAATTTATGGAATTCAAACCAACCAATATAGAAAAAGACATCACCTCTTGTCTCTACAGTCAAATGATTTATCAGATTTTGAAGTTCACATTTCATCATAAGTACAGTAGGTGCAACTCAGGACCAACCTTATTTGTCACTAATCAACCTAAGATTTTAAGGAAGGGGTGGGTAGAACACAATATAGGGTTGAATATAGGTGACAATGTGATACCACTTTTAGTTGTATAGTTACCTAAAAAGGTATCAAGCTCAGACATCACTTCAATCAAATAAGATTATGATTTTCCATTATTTTTGGTGGAACTTCACAAAATGGAAATTTTCAAATCTTAATCATTCTTTTTCAAATAGATGGCTAGAATTTTGTCAAAGTTATCAACATATAAAAATAATAATTTACTTAATCCTCTAGACCTCATCTTATAAATAACATAATTAGTTCGGTTTTAAAATAATCTAGATTAAAAAAAAAACTTTTGTTTTATGAAATTTGGGGTAAGTTCTAGTTGTCTCACTCTAATTTTAAAAGGTTCAATTTCTGTCTCTATTTTCTAGAATGATTTTGCTCATCCATTTTTCTTTTTTGCTTATGTGGCTAGTGCTCATATAAGGTAGCTATTAATATGAAATTGAAATTCATTTAGCTAATTTACTTAGACATCTTAATCCCAAAGAGGCAGAGTCCCCTTGCTGGATATTAGGCTACGAAGGCTGAACCCAACAACTACATAATCTCAAAGTCTACTACAATTTCCACAGCCGCGACTATGTGTGCCCCCTTTGACACCACCATGGACCATTTTCACAAGTCACAATCTTTGGAACTAGAGAAAATTTTTAAAATGAAGGGTGTATGTCTATAATTTGTGTGTGTGTTTTGAAGACGCATTTGTTTAGTTAATGAAAATGAGGAAGAGAAGTGCAATTATTGTTTTTGTGGGACTTCTTCTATTTTGTGTTTTTTATTATTTGAATTAATAATTTGTTTGTGTTCTTGATTATTATTATTATATTCTTTATTTTTTTTATGTTGATTAGTGCAATTTTGAGATATTTTTATTATGAAAAAATAACACATAACTGTTAAGAATATTGTGGGGAGACTCCTATTAAGTAATTAACATAATATACTCCATATTACCTAACCCAAAAGATTAAGCATATGAGTTTGAGTTTAACGATATTATATTAACCACTTACCTTTGTCAATTATTCATGGACTTCACACACCCAATTTTCAAATATTCAAGTCATTGTCTCTTTATAAACTTTCAGGCCTTTATTTGAGCTATGAACAAGTTTTGTTAGGTCTCTCTTGCCTACAAGCTATTCATGAACCACAGAGATATGAAATCCCAAAAACCACCTCGAAAACCCAATCAAATAACCTGCTCGATATCAACGCATCAAAACTCTTCCCTGAAGTGAATCAGGTCTAATGGGCTAACTAACACCAAATCCGATCCAACTAGAACGACCAAGAATTTTAAACACATCATATTGACATATCCACCCAAGTTTCTAAAAGAACCGTAGTTGATTTTAACTTCTTTTTAAGACACACGTCTAAATTCTAGAGGGTGTGTTTATCATTTATGAGATAAAATCTAAGGTAGGTAGATATGCATTGCATGTTTGTAACATGCTGAATGGAGATATTGACTTTCAGCTTTTTAATTAAACCCAGTCAATAAACCACCAAAAGTCATCCATATAAGAAACACATATGATTGATTTATAGCTTGAAACATTAATAAGTGGACCATTTATATTTTATATAATTCAACCACCGCTGATTTTTTTTTCATCCAATCCTTTTTTATTTATATAATTTATTATTATCAAGTGGTTCCTCTCCCCTTTCTCATTTCTCTCTCTCTCTCCTTTATTGTTTTTTTTCCCCCAAGGTTTTTGGTCAAACTACGCTTCCCCTAATAATAACATCATCACTAATTTCCACCCAAGAAAAATATCCTCATTAATTCAAAAATAAAAATATCTCCAATATTCTATTCAACCAGAAATGAATGGACCACCTCATCTTCCATTTTGGAGTTATGATTATTATGCTCTTCCCACCTACAAAGCATCTTATTTCTCACTTCTTTGACTCTTAACACACGCACCCTTTTTTTTTGTCAATAAAGAATCCATAGTGGCGGATCGAGATAAACATGAAATTAAATAATTAAAAAAAATTAATCATAAAAATAAATAATATCACCACCAAACGATATAAAAGGTCTAATAAATTAAACACCTGCTTTGGAGATTACAATTCCACCACTATTTATATATGTTAAAAATTAAAAATTAGAAATCAAATTTACATTCAAACCCCTCCACTACCTCGATATTACAAAAGTCTACGTCGTTTACCAACTTTCCCTCTTCTCTGATCTCTCTCTCTCTTTTTTTGTTTTTTCTTTATATAAATTTTAAAATATTTCAATTTCTCTCACTCACGTTGACTCGAATACCAAACCCACCCCAGAGGCCACGTTCTCCTGCATCGCGAGTGGACCCGAGTGACGGTGCTCCGCCTCGTACGTTACAATCAGCATCGTTGGATCGTCAGGTGCTCTCTCCACGTGTTTCCTCGCTGGACAACCCCTTACTGTACTACATTTGTAATAACCCCTGAAGAAACAAACAAAGTCAACATCAAAATCAACAACGTTTGTTAAAAAATAAATAAAAAAATTGACTTCAAAATCGTATTCAACAATAAATTGAACGGTCAGTGATGAAGGACTATAATAGTTACCGTGGGTATGGTGACCCCTTGATTGGTTTCTGACCATATTTC
Organism: Quercus ilex subsp. ballota; assembly: GCA_032727855.1. NCBI lineage: Eukaryota > Viridiplantae > Streptophyta > Magnoliopsida > Fagales > Fagaceae > Quercus > Quercus ilex. The sequence continues at coordinate 24,793,616 of CM064919.1, forward strand.
CTCCATGAATACTCATCTGGTGGAATATCAGCAATTTTTGAACTAATTGCCGGTACTCTAATTGTTCTCTTAACCCGATTTTTCCTGTAATCAAAACAACAATCAATCACTAATTAATAACGATTAACGAATTTAATCCAAAAAAATTAATTTACTGTGCGCCACGGTTGCAAACGTGAGCTAGGGGTGCGTAATGTATTGCTTTAAACTAAGTCAGTGGTCAAAATTAGAATCCAAGGAGTAATGGACTACTACCGAGAGATAAAGACAAATCTGTTTTGTTTACGAGGTTTGAATTTTTGGACCTAGTCTTTTACTTTTGTTTCCTTTTTCCTAAAATACCCCTGTTAAAAGACAAGACACCCCACCATGTCAGTGTCGCGCGTGCTGTACCCAATAATAGATTAACTGTTTCCGACCCAACTCGTTGACTCCCTGATCGGAAATTTCTTCACGTCAATTCAGTGAGTCAACTCGTCCGATTCATTCCAATCATCTATAAAAAAAAAAATTCTATTTTTTTTTTATATGTTATTAATTAAAAATCTTCGATTTTTTTTTCTATGTTCATAATTTTGATTCATTCACAAACCTAAGGAAACACAGTTTTCGATTTGAAGGTTTTTTTTATGTAGGTGTTAGTTTGTTACTGAGTTCTCTCAGTTCTCTCACTCGGCGAACTAGAATGTTTAACCAGAGAGAGAGAGAGAGAGGTTGTGCTAAAATTTGCAGATGGTGAATAAACACTGCGTACCTTCTTTTAGAGCAATGGCACTTGGAGCCGGAGCCGGAGAACTTGCCGGAGACGTTGCCGGAGTGCTCGTGCTCGTGTTCGTGGCACCTCTTCTTGTAGGGAGCAGACGAGAGCGGTGGCTTTCCGCCGGAGACGGCGGGCGCCGGAGAAACAAAGATCGAAGTTCCCAGCTTCCCGTTCGAGACGCTTCCGTCTCCGGTGATCGCCGACGACATGAACGACGAGCTCGACGACACGCTGAAGCTCTCCTTGGCGTAATCGAGCTCCGAAGCCTTAGTGTTCGAAGCAAAAGCATTAGGCTTTGTGAAGTCAAGAGTCAAGCTCTGTGGATGAGAAACGTAGCTCGCCGGAGCAGTGATGGGGATCTGGGACACGGCGGTCGGAGCAACAACCGGCGCCGGAGGAGTAGGAGCTAGGCTAAGAGTTTGTGAGTGAGGGACAAAGATGGAGTCATCAGAAGAAGAAGGAGAAGCAGAGGGACGAACCGGTCCGCGCCTGAACCGGGCGTGACCGGTCCGGTTCAGAAGAGAAATGACTTTCTTGAACTTAGCCACAGTGTGGTCTGTGAGGTCGGAACAGTCCATGTGGTTTGGCCGATTAGACATGAAGCGAATCAGATGCTCCATGCTCCTCAAACCTTGTGACGTGGCTTCTTGTATAGCCGTCTGATCATCCATCTTCGGAAAGCCCAGGAGATCCACCGCCATTCGTAGGCTTAGCAAGGTTTTGTTTTTGTTTTTTTTTTTTTGTGTTTTGCGTTATTTTTTTTGCTTTTGAAATGAATGTGTTTTTTTTGTGTGAGGGAAAGATAGATAAGCTGAGAGAGTATAGATATGAGGGAAGAGTATGGTTAATATAGGGAGATGAGGTGACCGGATGACCGGGTAAAGATCCAGCTTAAAAAAGATCTGAAAAGTCAAAGTGGGTTTTTTGGATCAAACGGCTGAGATGAGTTTGAAGATTTCTAAGGAAGGTAGTGATTAGTGATATTATTAAATAAATAAATAAATCATGAGGCTAGTCTGTTGAGTTGAAGAGTTGTGTTGAGTGTGTGTGGGTGGTGGAATAAAATTTTAATACTATTATATTTCTCATTTTCTCTTCAAATTCTCGTGGAGAGAAAATATCAAAATTTGATTATTTGAAGCTTAAAAATTACTACTACTAGTTCCTTTGTTGTGCCGTGTGGGTCAGTTTAAGTAGTGGACTGGGTAATATGGTTCTGTACTGTATATATCAAAGTTTTTTTAACTTTTTATTGTTATTATTATAATTGAAATTTGAACACATTTGGATTTGACTTTTGTTGTGGATTTTTAGTTTTTACCCTTTGGATTGATAATGTAACTATTTCTTTATATGGAAAATTATTAGTTGTCCTTTCTTATGCGAACCTTCACTCACGGACACACGGCAAGTCCATTGAATAAAAACAAGCTTTGACAAATTCAAATTTTGTTCAAATTGACTTTTATTTATTATTGAATTTTATGTATCAAACTTTTATGAGTCATGATGTTGTGTGGAGAGAGAGAGAGAGGGGTGTTGATAAAAAAACTGAATTCTAAAACAATATACATAGTAAAAGTATGGGTTAGTAACTTTAAACCACGTTACCTCATCTAATAAAATTTTCACTTAATTATTTTTTTAAAAATTTATAGTTTTTTTTTAACATCCTTATTATATATGTCAAATTTTGTAATAAGAGCATTCACACACAAGGGTGTCAAACCTACTCAAAAGCTATTTTTAACATCTTAAACCACAAAAATCATGCTCCATCAAGTATGTCACATCTAAAAAAATTTAGTACCTTGCTACAGTGAACTCTCATAAGTGAGAGCTCACTGAAGCGACTTGTTATTATTTTTTCATGATTTTGTGATGATTGGTTATGGTGATTATTTTTTATTATTTTAATGAGTTGTTCATATTATTATAAAAGAAATGGTAAAAAAAATTGAAACTTTGATGTGGGATGAATTGTAAAGTGAGTTGTTAAAATTGATAAAATAGGTTTTTGAGTTGCTAAATGCTATCTTTTTTTAGATCCTTGATGTGAATGCTCTAATCATGTATTATTTGCTATTTGAACCATGTTAATATTTTAAGCATAATTCTAAAATACAAAAAATTGAAATCTAAACATTTGTTTGGTGACATATTTATTGAGAATTTTAGACATAAAAAGTATAAAAAGAAAATGTAATTGGACTACAAATTTGTCAAAATTCGAATCCAATAAAAATATATTGAATAGTGTAACATGTTTAGAGTTAAACAATACATTAATTGAATCAAAATCATGTCTAAATTTATAATTATTAATAGTTATTGGGTTAAGTGTTTTATATAGTAAGTGAACCTAACTCGTGCACGCCAAAGGTCTTGTAGCTGAATTGGCACCTCCCCATGCACAAAGTGCTTGGGGGTTTAGGGGGGAAAGTATACGAGCTGCGGAGTTAACAGCATATTGTAATTATCTCTAAAATAAAAAAATAAAAAAAAAAACCTAACTCGTGCACAATGAGGGAGGTGTAAAGATAATTAGTATTGGTTTGACAATTAGAACTGTTACACCGATTTCAGCTTTTACCGACTAAAATTCTTTAAAAAAAGTTATATTTTTCAAGACTCAATCCAATCCAATCCAATATGTTTTTCTTTTCTTTTTTTGGTTCAATCTCTTCACGATTTTTTTACTCTTAATCCTCTTTTTTCACACTATATCTTACAATCCCCTCGTCAATATACTAGTTGAAAGATTAGGAGAGGATATTAAATGTAAGAATAACTCGAACATATAATATAATATATTTTCCTTCTTTATTTTCACTATTCTCCTGTATTGAATGGGTTAACAATTAAAGAGTGGACAGTGGATACACACTTTATTTTGTCTTCTTTATTTTTTATTTTTTTATTTTTGTGTGTGTGTGTAATTGAGTGTAATATGAAATATAAAGTAACAATTCACTTTCTTTATAAATAAAAAAAATAGTTGTGGGTGAGAGTATTTGGGCCATGGATCTCTTCATTAGAAACAATAGTAAGTGTCAAGCAATTGAGTTATATGGTTCTTATCAATCCATAAATTCTACACTCATATATTTTTTTTTTGAAACAAACACACATACAACGAGGTTAAGGAATGAGATTCTAATACAACAGACTCCATTCTCATATCACTAATGTTAATTATGAAACATTTTCATAACTTCCCCTAACTTTATTTGACACCAAATATAGTAATTATGAAATAGCCCTTGTAGCCCAACTTATATTTTGAATTATAAATATTTTTGTTGGAAATACTAAAATGTGCTAGGGTTTGACTTACCTCCAGTATTTTTTTAATTGAAAATCTCCTTTTATTTTAATGAGATATTGCCACATCACACACTAACTAAATAAATGTGGAGATTAAAACTCACTACCACTCTTTTTTTTTTAGCAACACACATAAGAGAAAGAAAGCCATGATAACTTTTAAGTAAATGTTTCGGGATTAAAATTTCCCTAAAAATGAATCATTTTCCAAAATGCGTTTTTTAGAAAACTATTCCGTTTTATTATGTTTGGTATTGACCTTAAAATGAGTTGAAAAACCATCTATTGACTTCCCTTGTTTAGTTTTGCATGAGATAGATTTGTTTTCTTTTTTTAGCTTTGATTGAGATAAAATTGTTTTTCATGTAATTTTAGTGGAAAACAACTTTATCTCATGTCAAACTAGATAAGGGAAGTTAGAGATAATTTTTTATTGACCTATTTGTTTTATACTACTAAACAAAAAACAAAAAACAAAAAACAAAAACAAAAACTTAGAATATGTTTGGTAACTGTTTTTTTCCCTTATTTTCTATTTTCAAAAACAATTTTCTATTTTTGAGATTAGAAAACTTATTTAGCAACCCAAAATGGACAAAAAACAAAAACTGTTCTTAAAACTCAAATCGTGAAGAAAATTGAAAACATGCAAAATGTTGTTTTCAATTTTTAATTTTCAAAAGTTAATGAAAACACACATTTAATTTAACGAACCTGTCTTATTTAATTAGTTAGTATTATAGTTCAAATCCTAGTAACAACATATTTTATTTTATTATTTTTTTTTAACTATCTTTTTTAATTTCAACTAACCAAACATGTTTTTGATTTCTTTTTTTCTTTTTTTTTTATACAATATAGAAATTCTACTATATCATAATCTAAGTATATATGTATGTAAAACTCCCTTCTAGAGACTTGAACCCCGGGTCTTACCCTCCACACCACACAAGTACTTATACTTTAGAATGACCATCGCACCAAGGGTGCGTGGTGGTAACATGGTTTTGATTTCAAAAATACAAGAAAATTATTTTTTCTTTATATTCTCAAAAACAAGTTTTTAAAAATAGAAAACAAATATTATTAGAGCATTCTCACCAGGTGTGTCAAATGTGCTAAATGTTAAATATTTAGCACACCAAACACCAAAAATAAAGCATCATCAGGTGTGCTAAATGTGCTAAAATTATGAGACATACTACTGTAGGCTCTCGTTTTTGAGAGCGTACGGATGAAAATGCCATTTCTGTTTATTACTTTTTTATTCATCTTTCTCTCTCCTCCCAATTAAAATATAATTTAATCTTCACGTTCAGCCACTCCTTTTCTGCTACACCATCTCCACTCTCCCATACTCTTTTCTTCTCCCTTTTGCTTTCTCTTTCCATTCATGAATCATGAGCCACTACTGATTTCCTCTCTACCATCTCACAATTTCCACCATCGTTGATCTATAAAATTAGGTTCACCGGTTTTTTTTTTTCCCCATTTTTCCCCTTTTTTCGATCTCTCCTCTCTGTTCTATGGTCTGATACACCAAATCGGACGATTTCTTCAGATCACTCTCCCTCACCCTCAAATCAACGGTACAGCGGCCTCACCGATTAAGCCGCCGATAACCGATCAAGCCATCGCCCTCACCGATCAAGCTGCCGCCATCGCTTCTCGTTTGAAGACTCCATCGCCACCGATCTGAAGACGCCATCGTCGCCAGTTTGAAGCCGCCATTGCCACCTCGGTTTGAAGCTGCCATGTCGCCTCGATCTGAACCCATCTCGGTCTGAAGCTGCCATGTCGCCTAGATCTGAACCTATCTCGGTCTGAAGCTGCCATGCCACCTTGGGTATGGTCGCGGCGGGCTGTGTTATGTATGGTGGGGTTTTGTTGAAGGTTTCCCCCCCCCTCTTTTGTTGAGGTTTTTGGATTTGGAATTTGTTAGAAGACCGGTGATTGCGGTTGTAGTTTGTGGCGGTGGTTGTAGCAGTGGTTCTTGGTTCTTGGTTAGTGGTGACTGTCACGGGGCTGTGTGTTTATATATTGTTGGGTTTTGGGTAAATATATTATTTTAATGTGCTGTATATATTATTTTAATGTTTAGAATAGAAGAATAGAACATCTGATAAATGGTATATTATAAAATGATGTGCTAAAATGATAAAGTAGGTTTTTGATGTGTCAAAATGACATATTTTATGAGAGAGCTGATGAGAATGCTCTTACCAAACATAACCTTAACTTTATTGTAAGGTTTTTTATTGAAACAGGCGGAGCAATGTAAAAACAGAGAAATACTAATTACTTTTTCTTTCTTTCTGTTTTTGGACAAAAGGATTTTTTTTTTTTGGACAGAAGACGGTAGAAGACAAAAGGAAATTAGATACAGAGAGAAGGACTTACTCCTTATTCAACATTCAAATATCTTTAAGGGGCTAAGGCATACGTTTCAGCATATTTAGCATTAGTGATATACATTAGAAGTCAAATGACTCAGTCCACTAAGGGAAAGATTTTCAAAACTTCCCCAAAACTCTTTTTGACACCAAATATGGCAATTATGTAATAAATTTGGGAGATAAGTAGATCACAATTACGTTTTTAACCTCCTGAGTAGAAGAAGTAAGGCTTTTAACCCCAAAAAAAAGAAAAGAAAAAAGAAAGATGATACAAATTTTTTTGAGAAAGATCAATTTTACAATTAATTATTTTTCCAACCAAATCATACAAACGGAATTCTTTGTTATTTACTAGTTGTGGCTAATCAATCATAAATAAATAAATCTTTCTAAAAAAAAAATCATAAATAAATAATGAAAAGGTAGACCCTATACAAAATTCATTTTTTGGATATGCAAATCAAACTTCAACTACCATTTTTTTATTTCTTATTATGGAGTAAGTTGACTTGGATTTCCCATATAATAAAGTCTCTATTTCTAGAACAGACTTTGATTATCTTAATGTTCACTAGGGACTTTTACGACTTAACAAAGTGGAAAAATTCAAAACTTAATAACAAAGTTTCAAATTTTTTTTTTTTCAAAATCATGCACCTAATTAATCACGAGATAGTGAAAAAATAGTCCACGATAATTTCCCCCGATAAATATCAAAATATCGAGAACAAAGAAAGCTGACCAAAACCAAAAAAGTGGGGTTCACGTGGAGTCATTTGTTTTCTTAAACCGAAACTGTTGACCAACCTTTTTTTATACGTTGCCGGTACCATTAAATTTGACCGTTTGATTTCTCGGGTTTGATCTGACGGTTGAGATGTGAAGATAGAGTTGACTACGACTTTATTAAGTGTCGAGAACCACGAAGTGGTAGGGTTATTTTGTTGCCGCCAGGTGGCACAAACATCTTTAAATAGTCATGAAAATTGGATGGTGCCAATTAAAGCGAGAGAAAAAGAGAACAAAGATTAGCTAGAATCTTATAAACAATATAAAACCAATTGAATTTGCAATGTCAAAAATAAATAAATAAGTAGAGGTGAACACAAGAAAGAGTGCTGTTACACTAATAAAGTTCTTGAATTGGAGGATTATATCATCTCATTGACATGTGGGAGTAATTCTAGAAATATTAATAAATTTTATAGTAGACAAAAATTTACCTGTATTTTAAGTTTTTCAATTAAATCGTTTTATATGGCCAACTTTTTATGTCAACACAAATGAGGGAAATATATATATGTTTATATATTTATGTAGAAAAAGAAACGTTGATGGCAGAATAAATTTCTTTAATAAATATTTTTTTAATTTGATTCGAAAGAAAAAAAAAAAAAAAAAAACCCTTAACTGGGCAACACCTAAACCACATTGGGACGATCCTTTACCAAAATATAAAGTTTTGACTTTCCTTCCTCTGTTGGACCTCTTAGTTTCAACTCCAATTGGGTCATGAGCTGCACAATCTAGATTTTGCTCTAATTAGGGATGACGATTTTTACTTGCCCTGCCTTGCTCCGCCCCACAAAGGTGGTGGGGCGGGAAAGGGGCAAGATTTTTCCCTCACACCTTAAAGTTGGGCGGGGATGAGTTTAGTCTTTTTAGCTCTGCTTCATCCCCACCCCGCTCCTCTTTATTAGTAATAAATACTTAGTTTGTATTACTAAATATTTAACTGCATGAATATTTAGACTTTTTTTTTTTAATTGTGATATTATTTTGTTAAACACTTTGGATGATATTATTCAACCCTTATAAATATTAGCTTGATTAACAAAATTTTAATTGTAATTTCAAGTAAATTTATATTAATGAAACATTTTTTTTAATTAAATTGTAATAAATGTATGATGAGATGCGACAATTGATATATGGGCTCTTTCTTTCTCTCTTTTTTGGCAATCTGACCGAAAAAAATTATAGTGAAATCTATCCCACCGTCGTCATTAATGATGAAGACATTGTTTGTGCTGAAGTAGATAAATTCGTCATGTGGAATAATTTATTTGGAAACCTAATAAACAACATATAAAGTATTATCTAAGATTTGAATTTTTACTATATAATATAAGTTTTATAAATTAATGTGTCACCTATCATAAAAAAAGAAAATGTTAAAAATAATATAAATTTTACTGCATAACTTTTACAAACTGATGTGACAACTAACAATAAATCAAACTCTATTACAAGTCATTACCAGGCATTTATCACAATAACAAAATTCAAGAAAGCAAATCTTTATTGATAATCACTAAAAAATGACATTGGCTTTGTTTGGTTGAGAGAATGAAAAAGTGAGAGTATGAAAAAATGTTAGAAGGGTAGAAAAATTCAAGGATATAAAATATTTTAGTAAAATTTAGTTTCCCATCATGTGTGTTTGCTTGAAAGGGTGGAAAATAAATATAAATTTTCTTATTTTGGTTGAAAATAAAAACTAGATGATAGAAAATGTAGTTGGTGTGAATTTATTAACCAATATAGGCTGCAAGAGAAATAATTCGACGAACAAAGTATGCACAAGAAGAACTCCTAAAGTTGCTTGCAAATTAAATTGGTTTAATCAATCACTTAGTCCAGTAAAATTGATTAAAATTAATAGTAAACCTCACATACCAATTTTTTATTAACAATTTTGTAAACTTTGAACTGACATAGAATAGAAGCTCAGATTTTGTACACTGTTAAGACCACTGAGAATAGTGGTGTTAACTATCTAAACTCTTCCATACGAAGTAAACAGTTCTTGAAGACATGAAAGTAGCAGGGTAGTAGCTCATGCCCATTTGAGTTTCACTTTCACGTAATTAAGATCCCTATACAGTAAAGCAGATTGATAGCTTTTGCGAGCTCTGCCATTCAATTAGGTCCCCCACTCCCCACCACCATTGCACCATACCTGCATTAAAAGCATTGTTTTGAAAGAGACAGGACATCCCTGGAAACAAGGTAGGACAAGCTTTGGTAAATTTACACGCTCTCACTCTCAAAAGTTTAAACGGTAAATTTATTATTTTTGAGTAATGGTTATGGACTCTCGGACTATAGTATAGAGAATGATACTCATTTCTCTCACATTCATGGTAGGGTATGTTCATTAAATTCATAGTGGGGTTTACCATAAATGTAAGAAGAGGGAGCACAATTTCTCCGTACTCTGAGACTACCTAAGAATTTTCCATTCTTTTTAACAAATATTATAGCACTTACCCTAAGTATAGGTCCATATAGACTCAATGCATGAAATTTTTAATATTTAAAGGGTTCGTTTGTTTGTATAAATTGTTAGAAAACAATGTTTCGAGTTTAAAATAAGCGTTTGTAAAAAAAGTTATAAGGATTTGTGGTTGTAAAACAGAGTTTTAAGTTTTAAAAATATTTAGGTTTCTAAAATGCCTAACTAAACTGATCTTAAGTGAATTTTTTTTATTTTTTTGAGAAACCTAAGTGAAATTTAAAGTGGAGAGTGGAGACAATATTTGAAATTTCAAACTCATAATTACTTACTCTAATATCATAATAAATTAACAATTGTCTCATGAATTTAAATTGTTAGAAAATTGTAATTTAACGAATATTTTAACCTATAAGGTTCAATTTCCGTTTTACTATTTCCAAATGTGTTATATATGTCACTCCCAAAATGAAATCTTTCTAGCTTCGACAAATTATAAAGCAAAATTTTCAAAATCATTGTCCTTTATCTTGTTACTTTTGGATAGGTTTAAATATCTAATTAACAACGACACATTGTTTAAGAATCTTATCTTATGAGCCCCAGGGTTTGAGAAGGTTTGCAAGTGTACTAATACCTTAAAATACAGAGACTAGAAAGTAAATCAACTAGGAAATGAAAAATTAGAAATGCATAATGCTTGACTTTTCTTCTGATAATGGAACATGGTAGTGGAAAGAACATTATAAGAACCCTATAATTTTAATTAAAATACTGTGCTAAGCAACATTTTGAGGATTTGGTGAGGATTTGATTCCTTGTGTTACAAATAAGTTGGCCAAAAGGTGATTACCGAACTTGTCCAGCTTTATATATATCGCTTCACATTGTGAATTGTGATGCAAGGGCCTCTCTTGTACTTTGTGGTTTTTTTTATTCTACCCCATAACATTATTAAAGAGTATTTTCTTTTGTCCGGAACATTATTAATTAAGATTTGAGATCACAAAAATTGTGTTCCCTTCGCAAAAGTCAACAGAACTGGATGGTTATTAACTTATTATTCTACAAATTAAAAACAAACAGTAAACTTTTAAAATTTAAAAACTCACGGATTTCACAAGTTATGATCCAAGTATATCTTAATTATCAAATACAATACGACTGTGTGTTAACTTTTTTTTATCATTTTTATTTATTTATAGAGTTTTAAATTTCAACTTATGGTGTTTGTTTTTTATTATTGTGATAAGAAATTCTTATCATTAGACCAAGTCATCAGTTGGTTTTTGATGTAGGTAGGAATGAACCCAGATCTCTTATTCAACTATTAGAAATTTTATCAGTTAAACTTATTGAATTTTTTATTTATTTATTTAGGTTGTTGTAGACCACATGATTTTGCTGTTCCTCCACCATTAGACATTGTAAATTTGTAATTCTCTCTTTAAAATATACAAATGTGATAGACTTTGACTCATAGGAATCTTTTAATTGAGTGACATTCACGTGCTACATAATAGTAAAATAGCATATAGTAGAGGTTGATTCTAGGAAGAAACCTAAGCTATAATGGCTGGACTTTGTGCAAGTGGCACGAAGATGTCCACATTTTCTTTATTCTAGGGAACAAGAATTGTTAAAGATAATATAACCTTTTGTTTTTTTGTTGGGTAGTAAAAGAGCGTGAAGGAAATTCAACGACAAAGTCTATATTTATGGGCGCATCACACAGATTATCATTGACCCTCAAAAGAAAACGAGTCCAATGACCTACTTTACTTATAATACGGTTTGAACTTTGGACTATAAGAGAAAAAGTTTGGTGTAAGAAGCCTAGAAGGTCACATGCATTGATATTCTTCTATTATAAGCTGACATGAAACGAAAGTTGTTGAATTTACCACAAGAATTTCATTTCATGGTTGTGTCAATAGGTGCCTTGAATCTTGAAATTTCAACTTATAGGTCTGCTTTAACTTAGGCGTGTTGCATACGAGTCATCTTTCTTTTTCTTTTTTCTTCGTTCTCTTTTCTCTTCTTTTAGTATTATTATTATTGTTATTATTATTTTCTCAGTTTAGGCATACAGATTCTTAAAAGTTAAAACCATGTTTTTCCTTTTCACACAAAGCATCAGAAAATTTCTGGGATCTGTCAGCAAAATGTTTAATAGAATTTGAATTTGGAACAATATTTGGTGAGGCTTTTGCATAGCAAACTAAAGAAACATTCAACCTTTTTTTTTTTTATATGAACAAGAACCATTCAACCTATGTTACTTACTATATAGAAATTTTATTTTAATTAATGTTGAATTTTTTTTTCCTGAGAAGAATTAATGTTGAATTTTGAAGTTTATGTAATAAAATAGAATAGAAATTGATGGGAATGACGAATCCAGTGACATCATGACGAGGAAATCTATCATTGACGAGGTTAGACAATACAGACGAGGGCAATCACAGACGAGTCTGTCATATATTCACGTCACTGACGAGGAAAACACTGCATTCATTACAGTGCAATTAAGTCCAGAATGATTATAGAGCCAACTGTATGAGCCGTTACAAACACATTCAAGTCACATTACACCAGACCAAACGTTACCAGAAGGAGCATTAAGACCTCCATTACTACTCCAACGGCTAGAAGCCATGAAGGGGTGCTTATAAAATCCCCTTATTGTCAAGAACAAGGTACATACACTGAGACACTAAGAGAGAGCTATTATCTATTGCATTCTCTATCTTTCTGAGATTTTCTTGCATACTAACTTTGGCATCGGAGGTGAGGTGGCAGGCACCACACCGGTGACCCTTTCAGGAGGTTGCAGGAGGGCTTCGTCCGACCACATCGACTGACGAGCTCACGCTCCATCAGTTTGGCGCCGTCTGTGGGGACGACATTTTTCGCATTCAGTCGCGAAAAGGTAGTTTCCGGTCAAATAATTATTTCAGATGGAGTCCAACCAAGATTCTGCAGCCTTGGCACAACAAATTCAAGCCCTGGCAGCTACCGTCGAGGAATTGTCCAAACAAAATGAGGAAATGAAGCAGAGGCTTCAGCAGGAAGAGAACCGGTCCAAGGGAAGTCAAGAGGACGAGGGGAATAGCCATAGAAGAATCGAACATCAAAAGCCTACAACACCAACCGAGCAGAACTCGAATCTACTCCAGGAGATGAGGAGGGAGATGGATGAGCTTAGGAACGCCATCAAAGAAAAGACTGAACGAAGCGTGGACAGATTGGTTAGGGCAACAGATTCGCCATTCACTATGGCCGTCCTCGACTGCCCAGTACCGTCAAAATTTCGGCTGCCACAACTCGAACCGTTCGATGGGCTAAAGGATCCCCAGGATCATCTTAACACATTTAAGACGACCCTAGGACTCCAGCAGCCCCCAGACGAGATTTTGTGTCGTTCCTTCCCTACCACTTTCAAGGGAGCCGCACGGGAATGGTTCACAAAGTTGCCCACATCGTCCATCGACACCTTCGAGCAGTTGAGCAATGCCTTCCTGCGTCACTTCATCGGGGGACAACGACCAAAGAGAACCGCGGATCATTTACTCACCATCAGGCAGGGAGAGAGGGAAACTTTGAGGTCATATGTGAAACGTTTCACCCGGGAGACACTGGAGGTGGACGAGGCCGATGACAAGGTACAGCTAACGACCTTTAAGGCGGGACTGAGATCCAGAGAGCTTGTCTCGTCACTTGCAAAAAATCCACCGAAAACAATGGCTGAAATGCTCCTCAAAGCACAGAAGTACATGAACGCGGAAGACGCACTGGCCGCCATCAGGGACATTGAGAGGACGGGACACAAGAATAGAAAGGAAGACGACCGTAGAGGGCAAAAGCGTGAACGACCAGATCTCCGAATCAATGACAGAAGCAAAAGGAAAGATGATAAGAGTCCTCGAACGGTAAAATTTACTCCCCTTGTTATGCCTGTTGATAAGATCTTGACACAGATTAAGGACGAGCATTACCTAAAGTGGCCGCGGCCGTTACACTCGTCTCCCAATGTTCGCGATAAGAACAAGTACTGCCGGTTCCACAAAGACCATGGCCATTACACCGAGGACTGTCGGGACCTCAAAGAGCAGGTAGAAGAGTTGATACGAAAAGGGAAGTTGCAGAAATTTGTAAAGAAAGGTGAATATAGTAGATCTCGGGACGGGAACAAAGGCCAGCCCGAAGCTTCGTCAGGGGGGAATGACCGTCAGTCCCAGCCTCCTCAAAATGTGGTTGGGGAAATACAGACGATCACAGGTGGACCCGTCACTGGAGGTTCATTCAGGTCCCTTCAAAAAGCATGGCAACGTCAGGTGAACAGCGTCCACACGACTCCCCCGTTGAAGCAGAGACGGACTGAGCAAGACATGGTTTTCAATGAAAACGACGCCAGGGGAGTAAAACAGCCCCACAATGACCCCCTGGTTATAATGCTTACCATAGAAGGGTTCAACACCAAAAGGATCCTCGTGGACAATGGTAGCTCTGCTGACATCATTTATTTCCCTGCATTTCAACAGTTGAAGCTGGACCCCAAAAGGCTACGTCCTTTTGATTCCCCTCTCGTCAGTTTTAGTGGTGACAGGGTCTATCCCAAGGGCATAGTAATGTTGACAGTGACGATGGGGACATACCCGAGGCAACTAACCTGTCAGCTGGACTTCTTAGTAGTGGATTGCCCCTCCTCCTACAACGTCATCATTGGTAGACCTGCCCTCAACAAGTGGAAGGCGTCCACATCAACCTACTGCTTAAAGGTGAAGTTCCCTGTAGAAAACGGGGTTGGTGAAGTTAAGGGAGACCAAGTCTTAGCTCGAGAATGCTACCAGGCTGTGTTAGCCGCAAAGGAAAATCACACCTGGATTATTGAAGAGAAGGAGGAAGAAAAGGTGGAGGCCCTAGAAACAGTGCAATTAATTGAGGGAGAAACGACCAAAACAACCAGGATAGGGACGACCTTGAGCCCCGAAATGAGAACAAAGATCGTCCAGTTTCTTAAGCAAAACCTGGACGTCTTTGCTTGGAGCCATGACGACATGCCAGGTATATCCCCGGAAATCATCCAACACAGGTTGAATGCAGACCCAGAGAAGAAACCCATCAAGCAGAGACGAAGAGTCTTCGCGCCAGAAAGAGATCAGGCAGTTGCAGACGAAGTGAAGAAGCTCTTAACTGCAGGTTTCATCAGGGAAGTGTACTACCCTGACTGGCTGGCAAATACTGTTCTGGTAAAGAAAGCAAATGGGAAATGGAGAATGTGCGTAGATTTCACGGACCTGAATAGGGCCTGCCCGAAGGATAGTTTCCCCCTTCCAAGGATAGACCAGCTCGTAGACTCCACTGCCGGGTACAAGCTGTTGACGTTCATGGATGCTTTCTCAGGATATAACCAGATTAAAATGGCTAACGAGGATGAGGAGAAAACGGCCTTCGTCACCAGCCAGGGCCTCTATTGCTATAAGGTAATGCCTTTTGGACTAAAGAATGCAGGGGCTACTTATCAGAGGTTAGTGAACAGAATGTTCAACAGGCAGATAGGCAGGAATATGGAGGTTTACGTGGATGATATGCTCGTCAAGAGCAAGGAAGAATTTGCCCATTTGGACGACCTCAGAGAGACGTTTGCCACTCTCAAACAATACCAAATGAAGCTGAATCCAAGTAAGTGTGTGTTTGGTGTAGCCTCAGGGAAGTTCTTGGGATTTATGGTATCCCAGAGAGGAATAGAAGCAAATCCGGAGAAGGTTCAAGCCATAATCAACATGGCGTCACCCAAGACCGTCAAGGAGGTCCAAAAGCTCACAGGACGGATCGCCGCCCTCAACAGATTCGTCTCTAGAGCAACGGATAAATGCCTCCCCTTTTTCAAGACCCTGAAGCAGGCCTTCGCCTGGACCGACGAATGTGAAGCGGCTTTCCAAGAGCTCAAACGCTACTTGAGCAACCCACCTCTCTTAAGCCCGTCAAAAGAAGGTGAAAACCTGTATCTGTACCTAGCTGTTTCGTCTACAGCCGTCAGCGCAGCCCTGATCCGCGAAGAAAACAGAATTCAACTCCCCGTGTATTATATCAGCCAAGCCTTCCAGGGGGCCGAGTCCAGGTACCCAAAAATCGAAAAAATCACGTTCGCGTTGATAATTGCTTCACGCAAGCTCAGGCAATATTTCCAGGCAAATCCAATCTGGGTAATGACGGACCAACCTATCAAGAAGTCCATGAGCAAGCCCGAGGCAGCAGGGAGAATGGTCCAATGGGCAATTGAACTTAGCCAGTTTGATATAGAGTACCATCCCAGGGCAGCCATCAAAGCACAGGCTCTGGCAGACTTTATCGCCGAGTTCACTCTGCCGGACGAACAAAACCTTGCCAGTAAGGACAAACCTTGGCTGATACAAACCGACGGTTCGTCGGCCCAAAAGCGGGGAGGAGTAGGGGTCGTCATAACCACCCCTGACGGAGAAGTATTGAAGTATGGAGTTCAGCTGAAATTCCCAGCGACAAACAACGAAGCCGAGTATGAGGGGATTCTGACGGGGTTGAGGTTAGGAAAAGTATTTGGAGCCAAGACCCTATTAATCCAAAACGACTCAAAGCTAGTAATTGGGCAGATCAAGGGAGAATGCGAAGCAAAGGAAGAAAGAATGCAGAAGTACCTCAGGTTGACGAAGCACTTGACTCAAGAGTTCGAAGAGGTAAAGTTCGTCCAGATTCCCAGAAGCCAGAATATGGCAGCAGACGAAGTATCGAAGATAGCCTCGTCAAAAGATACGGGATCGAATGCAAAGCTTATGATGGAAGTACAGAAGAACCCCAGTATAGAGGAAATTTCAACCTTTGCAATCCAGAACACAAGTAGCTGGATGAAGCCCATTATATCCTTTCTTCAGGATGGACATCTCCCTCAGGACACAAGTGAGGCCAGGAAGATCCAGAAGAGGTCTGCCAGATTCACAATTCTTAATGACACTTTGTACAAGAGGGGCTTCTCCATGCCCTACTTAAGGTGTGTGAACGAAGAAGACGCTAAGTACATCCTAAAAGAGGTCCATGAAGGAATCTGCGGAGATCATGCAGGCCCCAGGTCCTTGGTAAGCAAAATTATGCGAGCAGGTTATTTTTGGCCTACTATGCAGGTGGACGCAATGGAGTTCGTCAAGAAGTGTGACAAATGCCAACGATTTGGGAATATCCAACGGCTGCCAGCCGAAAGACTGACGACGATAGCTTCCCCTTGGCCATTCGCACAGTGGGGAATTGACATCGTTGGCCCACTACCCTTGGGCAAAGGCCAGGTAAGATTCTTACTCGTCGCTATAGATTACTTCACAAAATGGGTTGAGGCAGAGCCACTGGCAACTATCACGGAAGCAAAGATCCGGAGCTTCGTATGGAAGAACATAGTCTGCAGGTTCGGGATTCCAAGGACGATCATATCAGACAACGGGCGACAGTTCGATTGCCAAGGCTTCAAGGATTTCTGCTCTGGCCTGGGCATCAAGAACCATTTCTCATCGCCAGGCCACCCTCAAGCGAATGGACAGACAGAAGTGACGAACCGGACTCTACTCAAAATCATAAAGACGAAACTAGATGATGCAAAGGGTTCTTGGCCAGACGAACTACCCAATGTCTTGTGGGCATACAGAACAACAGCACGAACCTCGACAGGGGAAACCCCGTTTAGACTTACTTACGGGACTGAGGCAGTGATCCCGGTCGAGGTCGGGGTAACCAGCACCAGGCGGGAGATGTTCAACGAAGAAGACAATAACGATCGTCTACGAGTCAACCTGGACTTCCTGGACGAAGTCAGAGATAAAGCCGGCAGTAGAATGACGGATTACCAGAAAAAGATGACAGAGTATTACAATAAAAGGGTGAAACTCCGACGACTTGACATCGGAGACCTCGTCCTACGTAAAGTAACTCTGGCGACCAAGGATCCAGTTCAAGGGAAACTCGGCCCCACATGGGAAGGACCGTACCGTGTCGTTCAATACTCCAGACAAGGAAGCTACCACCTTGAAACTCTAGACGGACAAAAACTCCCGAGGCCATGGAACATTGAACACCTAAAGAAGTACCATCAATAGACGTAGCAATCAATTGTACTTGTTATCAAAATCAATAGAGAATCCATTCAGCTAATGTTATTCTATGAGCAAGTCTGTACAGACGAAGGCAATATCCCTATCAAGGGTGTAAGCCACAAAAAGCCAAAAAATGGCTAAGTAACAAAATTCCGCCTTGACGGATGTAAGTTACAGACGAAGGCAATATCCCTATCAAGGGTGTAAGCCACAAAAAGCCAAAAAATGGCTAAGTAACAAAATTCCGCCTTGACGGATGTAAGTTACAGACGAAGGCAATATCCCTATCAAGGGTGTAAGCCACAAAAAGCCAAAAAATGGCTAAGTAACAAAATTCCGCCTTGACGGATGTAAGTTACAGACGAAGGCAATATCCCTATCAAGGGTGTAAGCCACAAAAAGCCAAAAAATGGCTAAGTAACAAAATTCCGCCTTGACGGATGTAAGTTACAGACGAAGGCAATATCCCTATCAAGGGTGTAAGCCACAAAAAGCCAAAAAATGGCTAAGTAACAAAAATCCGCCTTGACGGATGTAAGTTACTGACGAAGGTAATATCCCTACCAAGGGTATAAGCTACAAAAAGCCAAAAAATGGCTAAGCAACAAAGTTCTGCCTTGACGGAGGTAAGTTATTGACGAAGATATATAAA
This sequence comes from Quercus ilex subsp. ballota, assembly GCA_032727855.1. Lineage (NCBI taxonomy): Eukaryota > Viridiplantae > Streptophyta > Magnoliopsida > Fagales > Fagaceae > Quercus > Quercus ilex. The sequence continues at coordinate 24,812,103 of CM064919.1, forward strand.
AAAAATATAGCACGACGAAGGAAATTACTTCAAAAACAAGTAAGTAATATTAAAAGCCTTAATAGGTTGAATCATCATTGTCTTTTACAACTAGAAGCCCATAAACACTGGGCAGAAAATTTTCCTTGCTGATCCCAAAATAGACAGAGAGTAAAATGGTTCAAAAATTAGATTTACATAAACTGCCCAAAGAATGAAGGGCATCCCAAAAGAAGGAAAGAAAAGAAAAATTTTCTAAGTATCAGGCTCCTGTAGAGACATCGTCGTCAGGAGCATCCTCATGGGCATCACCACCAGCAGGAACCTCTCCAGGGACTTCAGTTTGCATAGCAGAAGAAGGAGCAGCCTCGTCAGCGGCCATCTCTTGATCTACTTCTTCTAGGTCCAGAGTGTCCATGTTTACTCCAGAAGGATGCTTGGTGAGGTACCTCCTAAGAAGCTCAAAGCCTTTGAAATACCAGCTGAACAGGACGGTCTGGTACTCGTCTGTAGTCTGGAAAGCCTCTACAGACCTCGCAGCAATAGTTTTCAGACTTTCCTTAGCATTCAGAAGCTGTTCGTCCTTCTCCGAAGTCATCTGACGCTCAACCCTCAGGTCGTTGTTCAAAACTTTGACCTTCTCCTTTAAAGAGGTGGCCGCGTCCATAGAATCAATAAGATTCTTCTTCAGCTCCGAGTTCTCCTTCTCCAAAGCTTCCATCCTAGAGGTTAAGGATGCCACCCTTGCCTCTTGTGTAAGATGCTCAGAGGTAATGTGAATGCTCTCTCCCAGCACCTGGAAGGGAATGGGAAGTTATAAAAAAAAAAAAAAAAAATCTCTTTAGGTACAGCAGACACCATACCTGGACGAGTCTCTGAACATGACGAGAGGCGACATCATTGAAAGGTACACCAGAGAAGACCTTGAGATCATCCGCCGTCAACATTTGGTGTGCCCTGTCCACGGCCAACCTCTCGTCGTCCCATATTGTGGACGACCGTGAATCAGCTTTCTCCTTCCCCGATGTTCGCTGCTTCTTCGAGGCCGGAGTAGGGATCTCTTCTATCGAGGTAGCCGGAGAAGACGTCCTCGTCGGTTCAGTGACGGGAACTATGTCGCTGACGGGGATATTGGTGCTAGCAGGTGTGGTTATCCCCTTGACACGCACTGCTTTCTTCCCGATGCTGGATAAAGGCTCGTCCTTCTTTTCTCTCATCTTAGCATACATGTCCTTCTTGAACTTAGTCGTCATTTCTGCAAGAAGGAAATAGTTAGGAAAAAGTTCACATCTGCATAAAGGAAGTAAAACTTGACGAGGTTAGTACTTACTTTTTTTGCCTTCAATTCCAATGGAACGAAGAACGTAAGGAGACGGGTCTGGCCCGAGGTGGTAAAATGCCAAAGTACGTGGGTTGACGAGGTCGTCCCAGCTTTCTATCGTCTGGGCGTATCCAATGGCGGTCTCAACGCGCTCTTTATGCCTGCTCTTGAGCTTAGGTCGTCTCTTAACTACACGCAGTAAGAGGCAAGGGGGTCAACAACATCACATAACAGAAAAACATCAAAACTGAAAACGACAAATAGAAAGACTGACGCACCTAAAGCCGGGGTTCCCCACCGACGATGCAACCTTGGTACATCACCCCAATCCGCGCTGGATTGAGTCTCAAAATCGTCCCCCGACACAAAGAAAAACCTGGATTTCCAGTACCTGAAGGACGAAGGCAAACCCCTGACGATCCTAGCATCCCTCGCCCAGGGAACTAACTCATAATATCCATACTCCTTGGACTCTTTCAAGCGATATAGATATGTAAGTTCGTCTATCCTAATCATATCTCCATTGGCAGCTAACCATATCTCCATGCAGTTCACCACTATTCTCCACGAATTGGGCATGAGCTGCCCAGGAGCGATGCCAAAACGATCCAAAAGTTCCATCAGGAATGGATGGACGGGGAATCTAAGCCCGCAGGTAAAGGCTGACTCATAAAAACACACCTCACCCGGGAAAAAGTGACAGGCCCTATCCTCGTCACTGGGTAGACGGACACGAACCCTTGCCGGAAATTGAAACCTATCTTTAAATCTAGCCAGATTATCCGCGTCCAAACCACACGCCTCCCCGAGGGCGTGAAAAGCCCTAACCTCACGGGGAGAAGAGACGACCGAACCCCCTTCCACTGGATCGTCGTTCGACGATAACCCAGTCTCAAGGTCGCTAGACCTAACTTCAGACATCGTTTCTCCCTCTCTCACTAGACCCTCGAACCAATCAACCGATTGACGAAGCAGAGGCAATAAATCAGCCAACGCAACGCCCAAACAGTTACCCTCAAAAACAAAATTTTCTAAGTATGGGAAATTCCCTAAAGACCCTCCTAATCGCGCAAATAAGAAGGAAATTGAAGGGCAGTCTATCCTAACTTCAGAACCACGGACCATGGAAATGCAAAAAAGAAAATGATACTTGCTAGAAACCCAAAAAGAAAAGAAACCGAGTATATAAAAAGGAAAAAGAAGGGTGAATTAGAAACCACAGCGTAGTAGAGAAAAGGAAAAACAAAAAAGGAAAAGAAAAATATACCTTAAAACGACGGCGAACGGCGCACCGGTCCGAAGAAGAATGGCAGAGAAAAGCTCACCAAGGAAACGCTTAGCAAAAGTTTTGTTTGAGAAATGAAAAGAAACAAAGTGAAGAAGTTTTTCAACCCAAAAAAGGCAACTGAAAAACGGCGGGAAACCCAAGGGTCACAAGAATGACCCCAACAATCCACACACAACACGTGGCAACCAAGCAGGAAACGCCATCACTGCGCAATTAATACGACACGGAAGCCCAACAGGCACTTTTGGCCCAGGAGACTTTTCATCTTCCACGGCCAACACGACATGTCATGACGACCCTGGAATCCGGGGGCAACTGATGGGAATGACGAATCCAGTGACATCATGACGAGGAAATCTATCATTGACGAGGTTAGACAATACAGACGAGGGCAATCACAGACGAGTCTGTCATATATTCACGTCACTGACGAGGAAAACACTGCATTCATTACAGTGCAATTAAGTCCAGAATGATTATAGAGCCAACTGTATGAGCCGTTACAAACACATTCAAGTCACATTACACCAGACCAAACGTTACCAGAAGGAGCATTAAGACCTCCATTACTACTCCAACGGCTAGAAGCCATGAAGGGGTGCTTATAAAATCCCCTTATTGTCAAGAACAAGGTACATACACTGAGACACTAAGAGAGAGCTATTATCTATTGCATTCTCTATCTTTCTGAGATTTTCTTGCATACTAACTTTGGCATCGGAGGTGAGGTGGCAGGCACCACACCGGTGACCCTTTCAGGAGGTTGCAGGAGGGCTTCGTCCGACCACATCGACTGACGAGCTCACGCTCCATCAGAAATAACATCTCACAAAATAGAATAGAAATACTAGTTTGGGGTTTCAGTTAGCTCAACTGGTAAAATTTCTAATAGTTGAATAAAAGATATGAGGTTTAGTCCATGCCCACACTGAAACCGATTTGTGTCTTGATCTATTAATAAAGAGCTATTATCAGAAGCGGACACCATAGGTTGAAACTATCTATTAAAAAAAAGTAGTAGATGCATGACATATATTATGAATGAGAAAATTAAGATAAAGTTTAGAAGAAGTATGCCATAAAATTTAAAGTTTCCATTTTTTGATCTTTTTATCACTAAATTTAAGCTAGTCTCTTTTTGTTTAAGGTCCAAAAAATATAATTCTTAGTTCCCATTCATATATAATTTCATTGAAGATAGTAATATAACTACAATATATTAAGCTAATCCCATGATTTGTTAAATCAAATCTGATTTAATCTCACTAATATTATCAAGAATTATAATGGGTTATTATTAATCATTTTTGTGATTTATAACTTAGGTATGTCCAATTTCAGGACTATTGATACATTCCTTAAGAGAAAAGATGTTGACAACTTATAAATAAAATAATACACATTTAGATTCTACTGCTGATACTTCAATTCTCAAAGAGTTTCATGAGAAAAAGTTCAAGCACATATTTTTGCAAATAATTAGGTTGTCTGTACTCGGTAGTGAAAGGGAAATTGTTGAGAACTTTATTAAAAGGTGATGCCTAGCTAGCACCTCTAATCCTCCATGATAATATATTGGTCAAAGATATAAAAAGTGTAATATTTTTTGTAATATTAACACATATATATTGAGTTTGTTAAACACTTTTTGTTATACACATCTATTGATCTAGAAAAAAAAAATTATTTTTTATTTTTTAATTTTTTATAGAAGAGATTTAGAAAAACTTCATTTGCATCTTGAACTACATTCATAATTTTTTTTTTCTATACTACTATTTAAAACATAATATGTAGTGGGTTCTAATTAATATAACTCCAACACACATATAGGTCCTTCATGCTTGTTTATCAAGATTTTCCTTTCTGGTGTTTAGCCCAAAAAAAAAAAGGATTTTCCTCTCTGGTTGTCATATTTTGGGTTGTGTATCTGGGGCTTGGGTTGGCTGGGGCCCATTTTTACCACCCACACTACTATTGATGAAATCTACTAATCTGCATCACATTCATAAGTTGTTTCAATCTTTCCGGGTACAAATTGATTTACTCTGAAAGGCCCATCCCCAGTTAGCCTTACAAAAGCCCACTAGATATCAATGATGGTCCGGCAGTCCTGGACTAACCTCAAACCAATATGTCCACAATGGAATATTTAAGCCCATCCTCAATGTATTTGATGAGAGCCCATTAAATATCAATGAGGGACCAGCAGTCCGGGACTTACCCCAACCTCCATATGAGAGAGAGAGACAGAGAGGCAAAATTTAGATAGAATACATTAAGGCTGTGTTTGTTTCGTGTAAAATATTTTCCGGAAAATACATATTTTCTGGAAATGCTATTTTCCGGAAAAGGAAAATATTTTTAAGTGTTTGGTTGTATTATGAAAATTGGGGTGGAAAATATTTTTATGTGTTTGGTTCAATTAGGAAAATGCTATTTTCCTACAACAAATTCCGGCAGTAAAATTCCGGCCACAATAACAACAACAACAAATTCCGGCAAACGCAACAACAACAACAACAACAATAACAACAACAATAATCGGTTCTAAAAAAAAAAAAAAAAACAACAACAGCAATCAAACTTAAAAAAAAAAAAAAAAAAAAAAAGAGCTGAGAGATCGAGGAAGAGGAAGAGGCGCGGCGACGACGATCGACGATCGACGATCGACGGTGAGGCGCACGCTGGGTTCTTCGGGGATCGAGATCGAGATCGGGATCGAGATCGAGATCGAGATCGAGATCGAGCGCTGGGTTCACGGCGAGGTGCGGTGCGAGGCGCGCGGTGCGAGGAGCGGTTCTTCGGCGAGGCGCGGTGCGAAGGCGGCGCGGTGCGAGGCGCGGTTCTTCGGCGAGGCCCGGTTCTTCGGCGACGGCGGTGCTCTCTTTCTCTCTTTCCCTCTCTCTGTCTTCATGCTCTCTCTTTCTCTCCATTTTCTTCTCTCTGTCTTCGCGCTCTCTTTCTCTCCATTTTCCGGAACTCATTTGAAGTGAAAATGAGTCCGGAAATCATTTTCAGCCTTGACCGTGAGTCAACTGAAAATGATTTCCGGAAAATGCAATTTTCCAGCGCAACCAAACACAAGGAAAATTCGAAAACCATTTCCGGAAATGGTTTTCACCCAAAACAAACGCAGCCTAAGTTCTTTAATTAAATTCAAATAACTTGTTACATTGACTAGTAGAAGACAAATAATGTTATCAATCTCAAAGACAATTAAGTTCAATGTGACCAAGCGATTGAATTTAGTTGAAAAATCTAATATATTGCATTTTATGTGAAATGAAAATAGAAAGTCCAACATATGATCATAGACATACTACACTAAGAGCATTCACATCACTCATTAGTACCTGTATAATAGAAAAATGTGTAAAATTTACACAATTTTGCCTAATAATAATTAACATTTGTTTGTATATAATTGTGTAAATTTACAAGTTTGTTACAGTAACTGTGTCAATTTATATTGAGACTATTTATTTTGTATTTAGTTGTTTATTCATTCTTCGTGTATCTTGAGGATGAAAGAAGTTAAAGAGAGTGGATGGTGGTTGTTGTGTGTAAAAAAAAAGAAACAATTAAAAAAAATCAAAAAAATTTGATATTTTAATAAAATGTAGTGTACAATAGATAATCTAATATGAAGTGTTTTGAAAGTGAGTACGTAAAATAAAATAAAAAAATTAGGTTTTTATGCTAAAGTAGATAGAAATTTTTGCATGGACTGATGCGAATGCTCTAAGCAACAAGAAGCATGCCTTTGAGCTTGATGCTTTACAACCGGTACAACACAATTATGTCACAAAGATTTAAATGTTTGCTTGTTTACTGTGTGCTCTACATACAGTATCTAAAACAACTTAAATTGAAGAGAGATGCCCAACAAGAAAAGAAACAACAATCAGAAGCAAAAAACAACTGCTAAAACATCTTACTGCTATACCAAGAGCAGTATTGGTGAAGGAGTAAAGAAAGGTCCACAAGACCACAGCAATTTCAATGCTATGTAAGAAGACCTATGTTGCTGAAGTCAAGTGATTTGGACTGCATTGAATCAGCAACTGATTCAGTATTATCAGTATTATAGTTATAGGGTGACTATCAATGATTCAACAATAGTTATTAGTCACCTAGGTAATTTTGAATATCCAGGCCTGTTACACCAATTCTTTTAAATAATAAATAGGCGCCTGATATAGACAACACAAATTGAATAGTTAGACTCTTTGTTTGGGTGAAATGTAAGATACATAAGAATGAATGCATTAGTTCTAGATAACTGTACTATTTAACCAAGCTTGGAACAAACAAATAGTAGAAGAGGATGAGAAATTGCAGATCTTACCTAGTGATATAAGGCCAAAATGAAATTATAGTACCCAACTACCCCAAACAACAATATTGTGGTGAAGTTCTTGAAAAAATTGCTTTTACTTAAGCTGAAAACTGGAACCAAATGAAGAAGTGTATGATGCAAGATTCAGTACATACTTTCAGTTAGAGCCCATAGGACATTACATTTTCATAGAAACAGCACATAACTAAGAAGCGTCAAAATTAAGCAGGTAATGAATGTCACAAATACAAGGCTGATAAATCTAAATCTATTCACTTGCAAATATACATTTTAATACTTCTTTACTTTTATATATATATATATATAGAGAGAGAGAGAGAGAGAGAGAGTAATATAAAATTGATTAAATTTTTTTTTTTAATGAAATGTAGTGTAAAATATAAAATTTTGTTTTTGAAAATCGGTTAGGTAAAAAAAAAAAAAAAGCAGGTTCTCATGTTAAAATAGACATAAAAATTTTTCCAAGGCTCTTACGGTATCTCACATCTTATTTTATTTTATTTTATTATAAATTTACATAGATCAATATGGGTGATTTTTGGAGTTACATGTGCAAAATTTATCTTTTATGTTATTATACAATATACATTAATTGATACTAGATTTCAACCCCATGCATATGTATGAATATATTTAAAAGATATAAATTAAGATGCATAATATAATTTTTACATATATAATTTAAATATTATTAATAGTCATTCTTATGTTTTTTCTAACTATTTAAAAAGTTTTGTAAGAATATTATTAGGTAAAAAATGTAAATTGACCATTTAATTTTTTTTTTTTTATGTTCATTAATTCTAAACTCTTTGGATTTTGCAAGCAATAACTCACTTGGATAAATATTTATAATGTGATCTTATATTTGATTATAAAATTAATGAATAAAACTCTCTCTAATAATAAATAATTTATGACACATGTTGTAAAATTGGATTTCAATTGTAGAATTTAATTGAATTTTCTCTAAATTTTGCATATATATATATATATATTTATAAAAAAACCTACAAACCGAGAAATAAAATGAAACACATTTCTCTATTTTGTTGGAAGAGTAATGTTACGTCACAAATTATTTTACAATATTTTTATAAAATGATAGTGTAACTAATATTTTATTAGTTTCTATCTAGACTTATCATTAATATCACTTTTTTACTTATTAATAATTATCCACCACTTCAACGATTTGTAAAATATTTTGTAAAATAATTTTTATCTTGAACATTATTCTCGCTGGAAATATAAAAGAAAAAATAAAAAGAGAGAAAATTTAGGTAGGGAGTAAGATTTGGGTTGAGTACCAAACGTAACCGGCTCAGCCCCTCAGTACCGAACAAACAGTGTGTCTTACGACTATGCCATGCCCATTTCGACGTTTTACCTATAGAGGTGAGAGCCTACAGAGAAAACGAAGCTTGCGTTAGATCTAAGAAAAAACGCATAAAACAAAAACTCACACACACTCCAACAAGTCTTTGTTGTTTTTTCGAAGCAAAAGCAAAATCAAATTTGCATTTGCACTAATCGAATAGATCGAGCCAAGCTATAAGCCAAATATTGAGGTACGTTTTTCATTTCGTTTCGCAAAATCAATTTCTGTTTTCGATGTTTCACGAATCAAACTGTTTTCGTTTTCAAACAATTTACCGTTTGATTGATAGTTAGGGTTTAATTTGGTACAAAAATTCGAATCAGTTCCTTTTAGAATTTCCTTTTTAACGTTCTGTTTGGTCGGTGGGAAAAATGCACGAAACTGAGATTTTGAATTTTCAGGTTCATAATGATTAGCTAGTTATTTGAGGTAATAGGCACTTGAAAATTGAGTCTTATAAGAATTTTCTCTGCTACCAAACAGCAAACATGGACATTTGATTATTTATGTTGAATATTCATTTTTTTGTTGTTGTTCTAGGCATTGTAAAGAGGTGGAGTCTCTAATGGTGATCGAGACTTGTGTGTGGTTGTGATTTGTGTGGAGATGGACAAGAACAAGAGCCGTACCGATCTGCTCGCTGCTGGCCGCAAAAAGGTCCTTGTTCATTTACTTTGTTTATTCATTCTATGTAGTTTGGGATTTTTGGTGTTTGAAACTGTTGTTATTTCGTGTTTGGTTGCTTAGAAATTGTATGAAAAGAAAGGATATAGGTTCTGTTTCTTTGGTTTTATGATATTATCGAGTTCATAATTAAGTTAATTTTGAATTATAGTTAAGTTTTAGTTCGATAACTGTTTGGGGGCAACTGAGCTGGTTACTTTGTTTGAAGGAGTGGAAATAGAAAAAGTAGAAACGAGGTTTTTGCTTTGTGTTTTCTATTATTTATTTTGGTATCTCATCGAGCAAATGTAGCACCAGGGTTTTTGAATATTTTTTGTCGGGTGTGATTAAAACATGGGTTCCTGAATCATTGTTTGGTTGTTAGGATATTAAAGCTGAAGATCTGTTAAAAAAAAAAAAAAAAAGATAAAGTTTTAATGTCATGTATTTTGTTTACTGTTCTTAAAACTGGGAAATTCGAGCTGAGCTATATTTTTCAATTGGGTTCCCTAGGATTTGGAAATCATGCTAGTTTCCTTTTCCCTGATATCTTATCAACCAAACAGATAGTGAATGTGAATGATTGGGGATATTAATTTTGGGTTTTAATTTTCTATCAATAGCTTCAGCAATATCGTCAGAAGAAGGAAGGTAAAGGCAGTGCTAGCCATGGAAAATCCTCAAAAAAATCCGGTAAATCTGACCAGCACGAAGCTGGTGCTGATGAATCATCCACTACCCCAGTACCAACAGTGTCGTCCCAGGTTACTGAAAGGGAAATTGCACCTCATGATGGTTCAGATTTGGAAACTATTGAATCATCAATATCGCATTCGACAGGGATTAGTGAGCCTGATACATCCTCGATGCAGTCGAGGGAAGATCAGGTAACAGATGTAGGTTGTCCTCTCCTTCACTTGATACTTAATTCTTAATCATTTAGGAATATCCGAGAAATATGTTGGGCTGGTTAGGGAAGATAATGTGTGGATCTGATGTATAATTATATCTCATTTGTTGCTGGGTAGGGGCAATGCAGGAAGCTGATGGTTTGGACTCAAAGCAATCTGATCGCAGCAGTGAAATAGAGCTTGAAGGAGACAGGCAGCTTCCTTTGTATGAGCATGGTGAAAGTGCTGAAACTCTTTCAAGGATAGCTTCAGTAGAGACTAGCATGGAGGAGACATACTGTGAAGCAGAGCAAACTGGTGAGCCAGGTGAAGTATCTGCATCTGATGGTACACTCTTGTCAGATGGGTTTTCAGCTTCTGTTTCGACTTTACAAGAAGCCGACAGGATTTCAGCTGTTAATCCTTCCATGACAAATTGGCAGAGACAAGAAATAGCACCAGATTCATCTTACGGAGAAAACTCAAACATGACTTTTCAGTCTGGTGACTATGGAAAAGGCAGGGAAGAAAAGGTTCAGACTGATTTGGACAGTAGGACAGCTGCAGAGGGATACAATCAGCAGTATTTGCCTGATGAATCTTTTATGCCTGAGGGTGAAAGCCTTGAAAGACCTGAAAAGAAAATGGCAAGTTTGGATGGAGGATGGACTGTTTCTCCTGTTGCAGACATGAGTGCAACCAGTCTCTTGCAGCTTGCAGAGTTGATAAGGGGGCTTAATGAAGAAGAATTTAGGTTTCTGCTCAAGTCAAGAGAATCAATTACTAATGCAGAATTGGGGACTGGGAGTTTTACTTTTGCAGGGTATGGCTTTACGGATTTATTGGAGAGACTCAAAGAAGAATTATATCTCACATATTTTAGTAAAGATATCTTTCACTTGCAACTTGCTGAACAGTCTGAACTACAGATGGGGTTAGATCACCAGCAGCGTCAGTTGGTTGATGAAATATCTCTACTCAATGCTTCACTCAATGAAGTTCGTGAGAAGAATCAATTCCTTGCTGAAGAGCTTGCACAATGCAGATCTGAACTCCAGTTTGTAACTACCAGGAGGGAGGAGCTCCAAGACCAATTTCGTACAGCAAAGGCAGAGGTTGAGGAATTTTCCGCTAGAGCATGTGAGTTGCAGAATAGTCTGGAAAGGTCAGAAGGGGACTTGCTGAGCCGGTTAACAGAGTTGGCTGACTGCAAGAGTTTGGTAGCAGCTTTACAGGTGGAAAATAATAATTTAGAGGGGACCATTTCTTCTGTGAATGAAGAGAGAAACAAACTTGTGGATGAAAAGGAGTTTCTATTCCGTGAGAATGGGAAGCTGTTAATTGAATTAGCTGACAGCAAGAGTTTGATGGCAGCTTTACAGGTTGAAAGTTCTAGCTTAAATGAGAGTCTTGCTTCAGTGATGGAGGAGAAAAAGAAGCTTGAAGAGGATAAGAAGCATCTGTCCCATGAGAAGGAGAAACAGTCAGTAGAATTGGCCGACTGTAAGGTTCTGGTGGCAGCTTTACAGGAAGAAAATGGAAATTTAAGTGGGAGTCTTGCTTTGGAAACACAACAAAGAAGCAAGCTTGAAGAGGAGAAGGAGCATCTTTTTCTTGAGAATGAGAGGCTTAATACTGAGCTTCTTGCTCTTCAGGAACGGTTGTCTACAGACCATGGGGAACGAATGAAGGTTGAAGTTGACCTGAAGGAAGTGACTATGCGCCTTGAACAAGTCACTGGGGAAAATATTTATCTTCATAGCAGTCTGGACACTCTTAAAGCTAAAATAGGAGAGATTGATAGCCAGCAAACCCAAATAGCCTGTCAAGTTGGGGAAGCTGGGAATGAAGTCAGTCTGGAAGTACGAAGTAGAGGCCATGAAAGTGGAGCAGATTATGAAGATTCTCACAAGATTCTTGGGAAGCAAGATAGTGAAGTTTATTCTCCTGTATTAGAGATGCCCTTATCTGATGGCGTTGCAGTAGAACCACCACTCGAGCTGCCTGAACAGGTAGTCTTTGATGATTCTTTTGGGTTTGTTGCCTTGAAGGGACACTTAGAGGAGGCAGAGAGAATTTTGCAGAAACTTGAAAAGGCAATTGAAGGGATGCATTCTCATTCAGCATTTTTGAGCAGGTCAGCTGGTAAAGTTGCTGCACCTGGGGTTTCAAAACTGATTCAAGCCTTTGAGTCGAAGGTGCAACTTGATGAACAAGAGGAAGAGGAAAGGGCTTTGACTGAAAATCAATCTCCAGAAGATCTATTCACGGTAACAAAAGAGCAAACTGGAAATTTGAGGGCATTGCTTAAGCAGCTGGGGGTGGGTGCTGAGGATGCCAGTATACTGCTAAAGGGGGAACGCGATGGTAGGAAAATTGCTAATGCCATGTTCGAGGAGCTCAGGGATGAACATGAAGCTTTGAAGGAACACAGTAACAATTTGGAAGCTGCCAACATAGAGCTTGGGGTTCTATGTGAAGCTTTAAAGGAACATGTTGGTGACGTTGAGGCAAAGAATGGTGAGCTTGAGGTTCTCTATGAATCCTTGAAGCAACATGACGTTAATCTCAGAGCAGAAAACAGCAAGCTTGGTGGAAAACTACGAGGGTACCAATCGAGAATTAGTGAATTGCAGAGTCAATTGTATGATTTTCAGCATAGTTCAAATGAGACGGCTTCTGTAATTGGCAGTCAATTAGAAAATTTGCAGAAGGAAGCGGATGAGAGGGTATTGATTCTTGAGCAAGATTGGAATTCTACTGTTACTCAGATTCTTGAAGCTGTTGGGAAGCTTGATAAATCAATTGGGGAAGATTTCACCTCAACCATCTCAACTGGTACTCACAATGGCTTGGATATAAGCAGCCGTGTTGCTGCTTCTGTTAATGTTGCCAATGAAGTGATTGAGGCTCTGCAGGGGAAACTCCAAGCTGCTCAAACTGACCATGAAGCAATCTGTACTTTATACAAAGAGGCGAATGAGAAAAGTGGTGATTTGCATGGAAAAAATGAATTGGCTATTGGTATATTGAGTAGGATGCATGGTAAACTTTGGGAACTTGTGATAAGTTCATGTGGATCTGTGGAAGAAAGTGAGAAAAATGTACAAATTGAGAAACTGCTTGATCCCTTAGATTATAGTGAATACAAGACCCTCTTGGACCAGCTGGAGAATTCTTTGGATGAGAAGCTGCAACTCAAGTCTGTTAACAGTAAACTCACCGCAGAGTTGATTAATCGAGCAGAAGAATTTGAGGAAATGAACAGGAGATGCCTGAATTTAAATGCTATTCATAAGTTAATTGAAGATGTTGAAGATGTGTTAAAATTGGATGAAGCTGAGATTAACTTGGATGCAACGCCTGCTGTGCGTTTGGAGTTTTTGGTGTCTGTTCTTGTTCAGAAATTTAAGGAGGCTGATGTGCAAGTTGGCTTGTCTAGAGAACGGTTTGGATATAAGATGATGGAGTTGACTGAACTGCAGGATAAGATACATCAGTTAGAAGCCTTGACCTTTGAGCATGAAAATGAAATCCCTATTCTCAGGGACAGTTTACGCCTGGCAGAGGAAGCTTTTATTTCTGCACGTTCTGAATTACAAGAGAAAATAAGTGAACTTGAACAGTCAGATCAGCGAGTATCTTCTATTAGAGAGAAACTTGGCATAGCTGTTGCCAAGGGGAAAGGCTTGGTTGTGCAGCGAGATGGTCTCAAGCAGTCTCTGGCAGAGACTTCTAGTGAACTGGAGAGATGCTTGCAAGAGCTGCAGTTAAAAGACACTAGGCTTCAAGAAGTTGAAACAAAACTTAAGACCTACTCGGAGGCAGGTGAGCGTGTGGAAGCTCTGGAATCTGAGCTTTCATACATTCGCAACTCAGCCACTAGTTTAAGAGAATCATTCCTTCTTAAAGATTCTGTCCTTCAAAGAATAGAAGAGATTTTGGAAGACCTTGATCTGCCAGAGCATTTTCATTCAAGAGATATATTTGAAAAGATTGATTGGTTGGCGAGGTCAGCTACTGGAAACTCTGTGCCTGTGACTGATTGGGATCAGAAGAGTTCTGCAGGTGGAGGTTCATATTCTGATGCTGGTTTTGTTGGTATAGATTCTTGGAGAGACGATGTACAGCCAAGCTCAAATTCAGGGGACGATTTGAGAAGAAAGTTGGAGGAACTTCAAAATAGGTTTTATGGGTTGGCTGAACAAAATGAAATGCTCGAACAATCGTTAATGGAAAGGAACAACTTGGTACAGAGATTTGAAGAACTTTTGGACAGGATTGATATGCCTTTGCAGTTCCGGTCCACGGAACCAGAGGATAGGATCGAATGGTTAGGAAAAGCGCTTTTGGAGGCTCAGCATGAGAGAAATTCTTTCCGGGAGAAGATTGATAACTTTGAAAATTATTGTGGATCACTAAGTGCTGATTTGGAAGAGTCACAAAGGAGAGCATCTGGCCTTGAGGCAGACCTCCAGGCAGTTTCCCAAGAGAGAGAGCACCTTTCTGAAAGATTCGAGATACTGGCTCATGAACATGAAAAACTCTCAGCAAAGACAATTGAGGCAGACCTCCAGGCAGTTACTCAAGAGAGAGAGCACCTTTCTAAAAGATTTGAGATACTGGCTCATGAACACGAAAAACTTTCAGCAGAGACAGTTGAGTTCAAACTTGAGAATGAAAAGCTGCAGCATGAAGTTACAGGTTTGAAGGATAAATTGGTTGATCAGCTTGGGAATGAGGAACGAATTGTCAGCATTGAAGGCGAAATCAGAAGATTGCAGGATTTGGTTAGCGATGTGTTGCAAGAATCTGGAACAAAAGATCTGGTTTCTGGAACTGGTAGTATCCATTGCCTGGAGGAATTACTGAGGAAGCTTATAGAAAATTACGCAATTCTTTCTTCAATGAATCCTGTGCTTGGGGATGTGGCCGATACAGACCATGCTAAAAATTCTAATATTACTCTTGATGAAGCAAGAAGCATAAATTCACATGATTCCAGGGAACTGGATATAGCTGTTCCGAATAAAGAACTGGAGGAGGCTATGCGTGAGCTGATGCATGTGACGGAGGAAAGAGATAGATATATGGAGAAGCAGCAGAGTTTGATTTGTGAAGTAGAAGCTCTTGGCAGAAGAAAAGAGGAGTTGCAAGAGCTACTTAGTCAGGAGGAGCAGAAGTCTGCTTCTGTGAGAGAGAAGTTAAATGTTGCAGTTAGAAAGGGGAAGTCACTGGTGCAACAGCGGGACAGTCTGAAGCAAACCATTGAAGAGAAGAATACTGAGGTGGAACTTTTGAAATCTCAGATTACCCACTGGGAAAATGCTCTTTCAGAGTATGAACAGAAGTTCAGGGACTTATCTGCTTACCCAGAAAGGGTAGAAGCCCTAGAATCTGAGCGTTTGTTATTGAGGAATCATTTAACAGAAACTGAGCACTATTTACAAGAGAAAGAACATATGTTGAGCATGATTTTGAATACTTTAAATGGCATTGATGTTGGTGGTGAAGTCAACAGTGGTGATCCAGTGGAGAGGTTGGAACAACTTGGAAAACTAGTCTCTGATTTAGACGCAGCCGTTGCTTCTTCAGAGCAGCAGTCGAGGAAATCTAAAAGAGCATCAGAGCTGCTCCTTGCTGAGCTGAATGAGGTTCAAGACAGAAATGATGTTCTTCAAGAGGAGCTAGCAAAAGCTGCAAATGAAGTTGCTGAGCTTACTAAGGAAAGGGATTTGGCTGAGGCTGCCAAACTTGAAGCTATTTCACGGCTTGAAAAGTTATCTGATGTTCGTTCTGAGGAAAGAAAGAACCATTTATCTGAATTTATGCGGATAAAGTCTATTCTGAAGCAACTCAGAAAGGGCTTTCATGATGTTAAGAATTTACAAGGTGATGTTTTCTCCAAGGACTTAGAATTTTTGCACAATCTGGAGGTTGGTGTTGAGTCATTTCTGAAAGCAGACAAAGCTAAGCTAGTTGTTGCACCTCTTTTCACTCTATCTGATGGTGTTATATCCCGAATTTCAGATAAAAAGGTATCATTCGGGCTTATCTATTTGTCTTAGTATATTTTGTGTACACTTATCTATTTTTGATCTTGTCTTTTCCATGTTAATTATCTTGTCTTTGGTTAATCTCACAATGATTCTAAAGTAAAACATGCTATGGATGCAGCACATTCAGGGTTATTTCTATTCTTTTTGGGCATTGAAAAATTCTGGTAAAATTACCTTTTTTTTAATAAATTTTTTGGGAGGGGGAATTTTTTGCGGCCTTTGTACATCCATATGCTGTATATTTGCTAAGTGCTTGCATACATTTATGCATGCATGACTCATTGATATTTAAATGTTGTGGTTGAGCCTAAGGCCATTTGCAAGTTTATGCTAAGATCTTTGGATTGGGATTTGGGAATAAAAAAAAGTTTATAGTCATTATCCTAGTTACACTTCATTTTTTCTGAAGTAGTGTAATGACACTTATGTTAAAAAGAGTACCAAACCTCAATATATGTGCAGATTAGTACAGTCAAACCGATATAAATTTACTGCATGCTCATTGCTTTGATGTATCCAATGGCTATGAGTGGTAGTATCACCTCAAGATATGTATTTTGTCTTGGATAAGCTTGTTTTGGAAAAGTTATCTTTCTAGTGGCATCCCTATACAGCTTGAGTTTCTGGTGGCCTTTTCTCCTTGTTGGTCATTTGCAAAAGATACATAGAATGGAGTTCTGGATTTCTTTCTCAAATAATTTGAGAGGAAGTGTCTAACAGCAGTAGATATTATATAAAGTTAATTCGTGTTGATTCTGAATTTTTTTGGTGCAGTATAGAGTGATATTTGCGTCGTATATTCTATATTGTTATGTACCCACAAAAGGATGTGCTATACTGTCTTTGTTAAAATTGAGAAACTCAACATAAGTGCACCTTGTGGTGAATCAGGTGTGCCTAGGTCCCGACCCACCCCTACTCACCCATGAAAAACATTACGTAAAATACTAAGTTGGCCTTACCTTTTTTTGATAAGTTAACAGTAAACAGTTGCTCCCTCAGAACCAAAGACTAGTTTTTCATCAACTAAGTTGGCCTTTATTTTATAATATCAGTACTTTGAATCTGATGTTCTATGTTGTTTTGTTATAAAATAACTGAGAAACTCAGCTCATTAGCTGTTCCTCTTTAACTAATGGAAAAGAAAAACCCCTTAAAAACAGTAATTTGTTCTTATTTGGTAGTCTTATTAGCACTCAAAAGCTGCATATAGGGGGCAGAAAAGAAAATTATCATTTTTTTTTACATTATTGTGCTGGCCCTTGGACTATTGTTGGTTGTTTCTTGCAAAATCTGGAATCTACTCACTTTTTATTGAGAGGAAGAACTCCTCAAACTCCTTATAGTTGGAGAAGATTTTTTTAATTTGAGCCAATTCCCATATGTCAAAATTTGAGGCCTTATGTGGATTTGTACAAAATACAAATAGGTTTTGAAACTTACGGATAAAAAATGCCTATAAATTGGATTTTGTATGGAATCTATCCATTTGTACAAAAAGTAATGACCATCCTATTTGTAATGATAGTTATCTATTGTAGTGTTTAATCTCCAACCACCCCCCCCCTCCTTTCTTTCTATTTTTAAGTACTCCTATTATGTCAAAGCTTTTTTTTTTTTTTTTTGAATAAGTAATATAACTTCATTGAATAAAGAAAACAATACAGGAAACCAAAGCACATAGGCGGCGTACTAAGGAATCAGACAAAACAGCAAAAACTATAAAGCAAAGAAAGTACAACTATCTAACAAATTTGTCAAAGAATTAAAAGTAAAAACACCCGAAGCATTTGTCCACTCTAGCAAAGTTTAGAGAAAAAACAACTTCGTATCATGAGTTGATCTCTCACATCCTTCAAAAGTACGAGCATTCCTCTCCCACCAAATACCCCACATAATACAATGAGGAATCATACTCCAAATCACCAAGGACTTACGTCTGCTACATTTATACAATCAGTTTGCTAGAAGATCCACAACATGGCATGGCATAACCTAGCGAACCCCAAATAAAGAAAATACTGTATTCCACAACTCTCTAGCTACATGGCAATGTGCCAATAAATGATCAATGGACTCCCCTATTATGTCAATTTGTAGAGTACTTAAGTGAAATTGATATCTTCATGCTACTTTAATTATAGAAAGAAAATCTATTTGACATGTTTGGAATGGAGGGAGATGGGGCAGAGGAGATGATGTAGGATAAATTAGGGAATTTGTCTACGAGTGCTTGTGGTGGGCTTAGGGTTAGGAGAATTTGTGGATCTAGGGTTTAGAATTGTTGAATAAAGGTTTTTGTTGTTGTTTAATGAATTAAAAGGTGGTTTGATGAGTTATTTGATGGATATTTGGTAGAATAAAGTATGTGGGGTTAAGGGTTTTGATAGGTAAAAGAAAGGTCTTGATTTGGGATTGGAAGGAAGAAATAGATAATTTAATGGTGTTTAGGGGCTGCATGAACAATTGAACAGTATCCGTGAATAACACAGCAAGAAAGAGTGGAAAAGGGAAAAGAGAAAGGGAGAAAGAACTCGCAAAGGCTAACATGCCTCAATGCTCAAAACACTTAATATTTTTTATTAATCAACTCAATCTCTCCTTTGAGTATATTGAGCACATATTCTTTCTCGTACCTGTAGTTGACTCCTAGTTTGGCTAGAAAACTAAAATTTAATAAAAGACTAACATGGACTCAAAGAAATAAAACCTAAGATATGTAGCCTAGAAAAATTCTTCTTAATTAAACTACCAAATTACCCTTAATGCATAGCAATTATTCACAGCAATTACGGAAATTACAGTTTTGCACAAAATTCACCGTAACTTATTAAAAAAATCCTTTTTAATGTGAGGACTGAGGATACGTATAGCTAGACCTTCTATTGGACTTCATATGTGGGCCCCATAAAATAAGTCTAAAATAGGCAAATTTGCAAGGTATTAACAAATCAATCTGCCATGGCTGCATCAGGAGAGGGAAAGGTGCCTAGAATATTCTAAAAATGAGTATATTTTAACCTTCCCCTCTCCTCTCCCCCCATTCAAACATAGGGCTAGGCTTTTGAGTCTTGTCTTAATCTCAATAGATGTTTCACTTACAAGATCTGCACTAATGTTATATATACTGATCTACAGTTTTCAGTCTTTGCTTCATGTCATATTTGCATTGACTTTTGTTTTTCTGTAGATATTTCTATAAAAATGAATAAAATAGTGGGCACAAGCAAAATTTCTACTCATCTAATTCTTATTAGACTTTTATGACTAAAATAGTATGCATTATTCTCCTTGACTAGCTTGTTGGTTTCTGAATTTAATTGGTCATTGAATGTGTAATTCATTTTTTATCTTGCACCCGGTGTTATCTTGTTCAGGAGAGCTTTCGGTCTATGGATTCTTGGTTGGACTCCAAAACTGATGGTCATTTTGATGAAAATGTTGTATTTGAAACATGTCATTTTGTTGTGGATAATCTGCAAGAATTCATGACAGAAATTGGAGATCTTAAAGAAAAGTTCTCCAAACACTCAGTGTCATTACATGAACAAGGTAGCAGTCTATCTAAATTGATGGAGATTGTTCAGGGAGAGATGAATTCCCAAAAAGAGTCATTTGAAGCAATGAAGAGAGACATGGTTCATATAGATTCAGTGGAAAAAGAAAAAGGCATGGAACTTATACTGTTGCGTAAAAACATTGCTGTGCTTTATGAAGCATGTGCTAGTTCAGTTGTGGAAATTGAAAACAAAAGAGTTGACCTGGTTGGAAATAATATGGCTGCTGGAGATCTGGGTTTGAACTTGAGATCAACATCTGTTGATGGAGAATTTCCTTTCAGTGGACCAGCTCAATTGTCCTCTGAGGAATCTATCAGGGCAATGGCAGATAAACTTGTATTGGCTGTGAGGGATTTTGCTAGCTTGAAAGCTGAAACTGTAGTGGGTAGCCAAAAGGAATTGAAGATTACCATAGCAAATTTGCAGAAGGAGCTTCAGGAGAAGGACATTCAGAAAGAAAGGATTTGCATGGAGCTGGTAGGTCAAATAAAAGAAGCTGAAGCTGCTGCAACAAGTTACTCACTAGATCTTCAATCTTCCATAGCGCGGGTGCATGATTTGGAAAAACAGGTTGAAGTGATAGAGAGAGAACGGAACTTACTAGAGCAGAGAGTGAAGGAGCTGCAAGATGCACAAGCCACCTCAACTGAGTTACAGGAGAAGGTTCAATCTCTTACTGATGTGCTTGCTGCCAAAGACCAAGGTCGGTTAGATTTTTCTTAAATTTACTCCATTTTTGTATGGTTCATAATGCTTTATTTGGATAATTGCTACTACTTTTTGATCACAGAAATTGAGGCACTGATGCAAGCACTTGACGAGGAAGAGGTGCAGATGGAAGATCTGACAAACAAGATGGAGGAAATGGAAAAAGTAGTACAACAAAAGAATTTAGATTTGAAGAACCTTGATACTTCTCGTGGAAAAGCTTTGAAAAAGCTTTCCATCACTGTGACCAAGTTTGATGAGCTTCATCATCTTTCTGAGAGTCTCCTAGCTGAGGTTGAAAAGCTTCAAGCACAACTGCAAGATCGGGATGCAGAGATCTCTTTCTTAAGGCAAGAGGTCACTAGATGCACCAATGATGTTCTTGTTGCATCACAAATGAGTAGCAAAAGGACCTCAGATGAGATTCATGAGTTCTTGACATGGTTTGAACTGATCACTGCTCAGGCTGAGGTGCATGATGTGCATCTTGCTGATAAGAACAGCAATGATGTTCATGAACACAAGGAAATACTCCAGAAGAAGGTTTTTTCTATCATATCGGAATTGGAAAATTTACGGGCAGCAGCTCAAAGTAAGGACACATTGTTACAAGTCGAAAGAAGCAAGGTGGAAGAGTTAACACGCAAAGAAGAATTTCTTGAGAAGTCTTTACATGAGAAGGAATCACGATTAAATTTGCTGGAGGGTGTTGGGGAATCTGAAAGGGCAACTAGCATGACCTCTGAAATTTTGGAAGTTGAACCTGTGGTGAGAATATTTTAGATTCTTAGTTCTTATTATTTTGATAAAGCTTTATTTGAGTCCTTTTTAAAATTCATTTTCTGGAAAAAAAAAAAAAGATTCTAGGAACATCTCTGAAAAAACCCCCCAACCACACCAAACCACGACCACCACCAAAAAAGAAAAGAAAATGTTATAGTGGCAACCACTGGTAAATCTAATTGATGAATTAAGATGTGCCTTTTAGCACTGGTTTCCCTTTCAAAATTGTTAGATGTGATATTTGCTTTGTGCTTCCAGTTGATCTTTATAGACCACAACTATACACTTTTTATTTTGTTCTGTACTATTAGTACTTATTAGGGGAGAAATGTTTTGAACTATTTGATAGATTGATTAAATTCAGATTATGTGAATGCCCCTTTGTGAGTTTTGGTTCAATAGTGATTAGTTTAAACATTATTATATTACTTGTGATTTTTGGTAGTTAATAATGTTTATATCCTCTATCAAAATTCATCTTCATTACTTTCAATGCCCTATCCTATATAGAGTGTTCTATGATTTTGACCTTTTATCTTTGTTAGATTACCTTTGACATTACGTAATCGGTTATGGTGAACTTCCTTGCAGATAAACAAACGGACAGTGCCTGGGACTTCAATTGCACCTCAAGTGCGCAGTTTGCGGAAAGGCAACAATGACCAGGTTGCCATTGCTATAGATATGGATCCTGGCAGTAGTGGTAGGTTAGAAGACGAAGATGACGAGAAAGGTAAACCAGGAAAAATACAACTATTGGCTTGTTATTCTCTTTTATACACATGCACGTGCATACACACATATATTAACACAGCTTATAATATAATGAATGCATTTCTTATATATTTATGTTTTTTTTTTTCCTTTTGCTTTCATTCTTTTGCCACTGTAGTTCATGGTTTCAAGTCACTCACTACATCAAGAATTGTGCCAAGATTTACAAGACCTGTGACTGACATGATTGATGGCCTTTGGTAGGACACCCAATTATTTTTTATTTTTATCATTTTGTTTTGAAACTCATTTAAGCAAATAGGCTGAAACCATATTTTATTCTTAACCTGCCAGGGTTTCTTGTGATCGGGCTCTGATGCGACAACCTGCATTACGTATGGGTATTGTAATCTATTGGGCCATATTGCATGCACTTCTTGCTACTGTTATGATTTGAGAAGTCAAACTGGTCAGTGAGCCTTTCTTCTTCGAATTAGTTGGCTTTGTTGCAAATCTGCTGGATTTACTGGGTGTGGGGTTTTTTTTGTTTCTGTGTTTGTAATATCATGCAATATTTTTGCCTTGTCTATTTGTTCTACTGATGTGATATGCATTCTGTTTCACAGTTAAATGGCATGATTATGGTGTAAATTAAACTTAATTGCATTTTCCTGATCTGCAGGTTGATACTTATCTGAATGCAAGAGGGCCCAACCATGATCTTGTTGTTTCTGGCATCAAATTTGTCTATGTAATCATTGATTTTTTATTTTTTATTTTATAAAGTATAATCATTGATTTTTTTTTTCTTCCTAGATATATTTAGATTGATCATTATTTAGCTCAACCAGGCAACTGTGATTTTCCATTTTTTTTTTTTGTTAATCCCAGATTGCTTGGTTGCATCCAATAAGACAAAATGCCTTGTTACCATGATACTAGAAATAGGTTGAGAATTTGTTTACTTAAAACCAACCAAAGGTTGTACTTCACTACTTTTGTATTTACACATATCCTTATAATTCTAAAGAATATCTTTAGTTATCCCTAATTGGAGGCACGCTTTGTTTTGATTTGTGGCTTGTACAAATTGGGTGGGTCTTCCATGTAAGAGCAAGTTTTGTGATCAATTGTGTATGTCTGCATGTTTCTTAATATTGCTAACCGTCTAGTGTCCATATCTTTATTGATTTATAATTTTTAAATTCATATAGTTTTCTAAAATCTCAATATATATATATATATATATATATTTTTTTTTCGTTTTTTGCTCACTATAACAATATGGTTGAAACTTTTCTTTTCCAAGTATTTTTGTTTAACTTTTGGCACATAAGAAGATAGTGCAGCAGAAAATAATGAGAACTATAACTCCCGGTGCTTTATTTGCATGGTATCATGACTTTAGATACTTCGAGTCTTTGGACTGAATGCTGGATTTTGACAGAATAACCAAAAACATGCTGAATTGGCCAAAGTAGAGGTGGACTAGTGTTCTATTTTGAAAGAACAATGTTTAAGCATTGTGGCATGTAATCTTAAGAGCCATGCTACTTTGTCAAAAACCTTACCAGCAATGCTGGAGGGATTATATATTCAGTGTGCAGCTGTACATGTTTGCCCCATGAGATTCCCAGTCAATTTCATCATTAGATTAGCCAAAGATCAAAGACTATAAAGTGATCAATATCTTCCTACTGTCTGGTAGGATGCTTCCTGTATCTAAGTTTTCAATCAACAAATGGGTCCTCTAGCTATATGTCAAGAATTGGAAAGATTTCAAAGATTTTTTACATCATTTGATGTACTCTGCTATCACCCCTCAATGATTGAGTAAAAGTCCATTTTCATTTCTCTGTAATAATAATTGTGTACAATTGTTATATATATATATAAATAAGATAGCCATCACTCTCTCTTAACGTACTAGTACCTTAGTAATGCTGCCCTCAACTAAGGCACCTTTTTATTCTTGCCTTGCCACCCAAAATGGTTTCAAATCGATGATATTGACTTCAGATTTCCAACTTAGAAATTAGTAATCATGATTTCAAGTCACAATTTCAATCGCTTTTTAGGGTGTGTAAAAGGGTTTGTGTACAACAAGTTTAACTCTTTTTTATTCTTGACATATAGCTATAGGACACATTTGTTTGTTTAGTTGGTCTTCTACAACAAATTATTGAAAACATAGATACTTCAGATTTCCAACTTGGAAGTTAGTAATTATAACTTCAAGTTACGATTTCAATAACTTTTTAGACTGTGTAAAACAATTTGTGTGCAACAATTGTAAAAATCATGTGATGTAATTTGCTCAATCATTGAGGGATGATAGCAAATTACATCACATGACTTTTACAATTGTTGCACATAAACTATTTTACACACTCTAAAAAGTGATTGAAATCATGACTTGGAGTCAATCTAAATTATCTAAGTTTTCAATAATTTGTTGTGGAAGGCCAACTAAACAAACAAATGGGTCCTGTAGCTATATGTCAGGAATTAGAAAGAGTTGAACTTGTTGCACACAAACTCTTTTACACACTTTAAAAAGCAATTGAAATCATGACTTGAAGTCATGATTACTACCTTCCAAATAGGAAATTTGAAGTCAAGATCATCGATTGAAACCATTTTGGGTGATAAGAGCATCAGCAATGGATAGGCCAAATCCCAAATGTAGGCCTATTTTACAATTCAGACCCAAAATGCCTCTCCATTAGATGTTGTAAAATGTAACAATTTTAAATGAAAGATGGTACTGTAGTTGAATGAGATAATTTTTTTTTTAAAAAACTCTCTCTCCCCTTTTTAACCTGGGAATTTCTCTCTCTTCTCTCGTTATTTTTCTTCTTTTCTCTCTTTTCCTTCTCTCTTTCTCATCTGCTCTTTGCTCTCTTCAGACCCAAGACCCCGTGGCTTTGACAACGGTGGAATCAAATGGCTCTAATGGGTCGGCGTGAGGGCTTTGATGGCTTCGATAGTGATTCCAACGAGGCATCGGTGGTGGGTTTCTTTGGAGGTGTGGGTTTTGACAATGGTGGAGATCGTGGATTTTGACGATGGTGGGTCGATGGGTTGGGTTTGGATTGATGTGAGGGTTTCGATGGATTTGAAACTCTTGGATTGTGATCTGTTTTTGTTTGGTGTGAAGATGAAAGAAAATAAGAGAAGGTTCTGGGTTTTGTTGTTGTTTTAGTTTGCCTTTTTGATGGATGAGAGCGTAGTATTGTTTGTTTGGTTAGAACATTGGGATGGAAAAGAAAGTTTTGATGAACTGTGCATTCTGTTTTGTGTGGTCAGTCATGGGTCTATGTGTGTGTGGCTCTGTGTGTTGAAATCAGTGCTAAAGGCTGAGGGAGAAAGAGAGGAAATTGAATAGAAAAAGAGAAATAGTAAAAAAAGGAATAAAATAGAATATTTAAATAAAATGAGAAAAAATTAAAATTTTAAGATATTAGGCGTATTGTAAAATAGTATGATATAATTAATAAAGTAATTTTTTAGAATAGTTGGGGGCAGCATTAATAAGGTACTAGTACGTTAAGAGAGAGATTGCTAATACAATTTTATATATATATATATATAAAAAAGACAGCAATTTTGCAGCATAATCAAACATAAGACACTACACACTACTGGCACCAATGTACACAATTATTATTACAGAGAAATAAAAATAGACTCTTATTCAATCATTGAGGAATGATAGCAGATTACATCACATGATGTAAAAATTCTTTGAAATTCCCTTTAGGATTCTCCTCAAACCTTCCAATCCTAAAGTGCTTTAGCTCAACGCCTTTTGCCTCTCCAGTGAGCACAAGATCAGTGAGTATTCTCCCTACCACCGGACTCATCTTGAACCCATGGCCCGAAAAACCACCTCCGACCACAACATCCTTCCCAAACTCCCCACCCAAGAAATCAATCACAAAATCCTCATCTGGGGTCATTGAATACATGCACAACTGTGTAGCCACAGGCCCTCCAGAATCAACCAAGCTTGACAGCCTCTCTTCCACCCATTGTTTCAAGGTCCCTAATGCCATTCCAGGCCCCCATGGCCTCTTATCCGGATCACATGGATACCCACCATGCACTGCAACCTTAATCAACCCCGGAAACTCCAAAGACGGCGTGCCGTATATATAAGGCTCACCGTAGGATGCAAAAGTTGGAAAATCACCACCAATTGCATACTTATCCTCATGCCCCTCCTTAATCCTCCAGTAACACACCATAGTCTCCAAAGGTTGTATAGGCAAATCAATCCCACTAACCGTTTTAACTAACTTTTTAGTCCAAGCCCCAACTGTTACCACACATTTTTTACCCCAGAACTTTTCGCCATTGCTAGTGTAAACCCACACACCCCCTTTCACACCATCTTTTCTTATATCTTTCACTTCCATGTAGTCCCTAAGAACAGTACCGTTTTGAATCGCCAGAGTTTGAAACATAGAAACTGCTTTAGTGGGCTTTATCACACCGCCATCACTAGTACACACTCCAACCCAATTGTCAGGAATATCGAACCTGCCTGAAAACTTGTCGGAAACTTGTTGGCGGTCGAGAATTTCATGTGGGACAGAGTGTTTCTGACAAGTGGCTATGACTTCACGGAGACACTTGTCATCGGACGAACCCATGTCGAATTGTTGAGCCTTGAAGTAAACCTTGTAGCCGATGTGGGACTCAGCTTCTTCCCAGAGTTTGTAGGACTCCATCACCATGGGATAGTAGTATTCCTCTGGGTAAGTTGAGCGTATAGTACGAGACTCGCCGTGAGATGAGCCACGCTGGTGTAAGAAATCGAACTGCTCCAGGAGGAGGACTTTGTGACCTCTTTTCGAAACTTGATACGCGGTGGAGCTGCCCATGACGCCAGCTCCCACCACTATTACATCGAATTCTTCGCCGGAAACTGCCATCTCAATTTTCTCTTCTTGCTTCTCTATCTCTCTCTTCTTGTGTGCTCCTTTCTCTTTGCGCGGTCGGCGGTAAACGTAGATCAGAGAATTCCTCCTTTTCCGTACGCTAAGAGAGGTACTTTTGGTATTTACGGAAGGGCTGCTAGGCGCTCGCAGATGAGACGGATAGGCTAGGATCTGAGGAGAAAAAGAGCTACAAGTTATGAGCTTGCACTACTAGTCTAACAATAGCAATGATAGAGATAGCTATTAGCCTCTAATACCTTAATATAGTTCTACACTACTACCTTAGCCCATGGTTTTGAAATTCGGACCGAACCGTACGGTTCGATCCGGTTAACCAGAAACCGCCTCTTGAGATGGTTCTTTAAATTCCAAAACCCGCTCTACACAAAAAAAACACAGTGGACCGTGCGAACCGCTCTCACGGGTCAGGCCGAATCTTGAAAAAAAGAAAAAGAAGAAGAAGAAGAAGGGGCGTTGACATTTTGCCATTTCTCCGTTGAACTCTGGCTTTTTATCTCTCATCCTCACCATAAATCCGAAAATGTAGTCCCAAAAAACACCAAATCCACAAAATAAAATAGAAATAAAAAGCACAAACCTTATTTTACCCTGCTTCTTCTGCGTTTTCCAGTTTTCCTTCTTCTCCATTCTTTTGTGTTTTCTTTCTGCGTTTATTCTTCTTGCTTCTTTGGGGTTTCCATTCTTCTTCTGTCGCTGGAACCCAAAACCAAAAGAAACGAAAAGTCTATAATTTTTTTTCTTTTTCAATAAAGTTGTCTACCAAAATGGCCGCCACTAACCCTTCCCATGAAAAGGTCGGACATGTGGCCACGTTTCCACCCTTCATTTGCTTTTAAATTTTTTGAAGGCTTTTTTTTGAAGGCTTCTGTTTAATTCTGCTTGCTTTTACTGCAGAGCAATGCTAGCAAGTATCACAATATTTTATACAATATTTATCACTATTTATCATATAGTGAGTTGTGAGTAGTGAAGAAAAATAATGGATCCATGTGAGCATGGACAGAGCTGTTATTGGACTAGTTGGCCCCCCCTAAATTTTTTTAAAAAATATTACTATATTAATAGGTACTAATTTTAGCAATTTTGTTCAATAAAATTACACTTTGCTCCCCTTAATAATACCATCAATTCTTTTGAGAGTAATGTTATATCCACAAACGTTTTTACAACGTTTATACAAATTATTGAGGTAGCAAATTCTTATTGGATCGTACACTCGTATCACTTTTTACTTATCAATAACTACTCACCATATTAGTAATTTGTAAAAAAATTTGTAGTTTTAGCATTTTTTACCTTTTAAAAGACATATAAAATTAATAGATTAAATCTAAAATAAAATATACAAGTCCAAAAAAATTAGTCCAACAACAAAAATTACCAATAATAAAACTAAAAAAATTAAGCCCAATTAATCTATTTTACCCTTAACAAACAACTTGGTCATTTAAAAAATTTTAAACAAAAATCCTTGGTAGTAAAGCAGTAGACTCAAAGGTTGGAGCCGCCACACACAGCTAGCAGCAGAGTTGCCCTCCCTAACTCCAAGTCCTGGCTCCGTCCCTGCGTGTGGGTCGATATCTCCACTACTTTCAACTTACCACATGACGAATTATGACAAAAATTATGTAAAATATTGTGATACTAACATTGCTATTTACCAAAATAGCCTAACGGGGAAATCAACGAAAACATCAATACTTGGTGATGTGTGTCAGGTAGGAATGAGCGTGAAGATGCCATCATCGACCCAACCGACCGGCGCAGCTCTTCCCACACTGCCTCTGCCACCAATCGATGGAGCCAATGCCGGCGATCGGAGCTTGAATGGACTTCCGATGCCGGTGCGGTGCATTCATCGGATCAGAGAGCCTGAAACCGATTTCCTGCCGAACCGAACCGATACAATCTTCATGTCTCTTTCAGAGGTTTGGTGATTCTTCATATGATGCCGTTTCACTGAGTAAGTCTTTTAATTTTTTTTTTAACAAAACGGCGTTGTATTGGGTGTTGTAAAAAAAAAAAAAAACAAACGATGGTACAAAAACGGTGTCGTATTTTGCTAGGTTTCCCTCACTATATATTCTTTCTTTCACTCTCAGAGGTCCTCAACTCTCTCTCTCGCTCTCGCCTCGTAGTCGCCTCTAGCGGTCTCGCCTCTCGCCTCTCACTGGCATGAGTAGGTGCTCGCCACTAGCTCACCGAGGCAAACCACCGCACCGGTAAGGTTTAATGCTTTATCCCCTTATCTGTTTGAGTTGGTTTATCTGTTTATAGCCATAGGATTAGGTCCATTGTATTTTGTATTTGGTTTATACAGTTATACTAAGCTACATTCCCCCCGTTACTGTTACTTTTTTTTTTTAGAAGGTACCTATTTGTTTTTTGAGTTGGTGTATTTGGTTTATCTGTTTATGTTTTTTAGTTTATGTATTTTACTGTTACCTATTTGAAATGCTTTGTTTTTTTTATATAGTAAGTACTAAGTAGTAACAGTTTATACTGTTTAGGTTTTGGTTAACACTTAATAGTTAAAATGTGATACTTGTTTTACTATAAACTTACCAAAAAAAAAAAATAGTTTATACTGTTTGGGTTTGCTCAGCTGACATGACGTAAGATAATTACAACTTAAATGTGATATATAGTAAGTAGTAACAGTATAAACTATAAACTTAGTAATCTTATGTGAACAGATTTGTTGAACAGTTTTTTTATGTGAACATATCTGTTGAATAGGTTTTTTTTTATGTTGAATAGATTTTATGTGAACATATTTTTTGCACAGGTTTTGCACAGATTTTTTGCACAGATGGCTTGCTAAATTAAAAAAAAAAAAAACTGTTTGTATTTACTTGAAATCTTGAACAGATTGATATATTGATATTGGGCTTGAAAGCCCAATTTTTTTATTATTAAAAAAAGCAGTTTTTTTTTTAATATTTTAAACTGACCAAACCGACTAAACCGATCGCAAAAAACCGCACCACTATAGATTGGAAAACCGATCCTAGGCGGTGTGCATCGGTTCTAATTATGAAAAAAAAACTGCTCCTACCGAACCGCACACACTGCTGATGTCAGGCGGCATAGGAAACAACAAATATTGCATGCTTTTACCATTTTCTCTATTTTGACCTCTTTTCCATCCTATGGCTTCCTCGTAACTTCCTATTTATCTTTCGGTTAATTTCTTTTTTCCCCATTCTCCTTCACGGCTACAGATCTGGGGTGGGATTACAGGTTTTTAAAAAATTATTTTTTAATAAATATAGTTTAAATAATATTTTTTTTATGCTTTAGCCTCCAAAAAAAAAAAGCTTCTTTTTATATATATATATATATATATATAGAGAGAGAGAGAGAGAGAGAGAGGATACTTGAATTCAAATATTCATGAGATTGAAACATCAAAAGAAAATTTTTATCTTAAAAATATTAATATATTACATAGACAAATTAGTGGCATAGTCAAAAATGTTTTTTAAATAAACTTATATATGGTTCTCATTTTTCTCAAAAATGTTTTTTAAATAAACTTTTAATCTCTTTTAAAAGTTTGGACTTTCATCAATTATTTAAGTTTTTTTTTCCCAATATATTATATTATTATAATTCACATAATATGTCTAATGATATTCCAAATTTCAAAATACACAAATAAATCAAACTTTAAAACTAAATTAAGGGTAATAAAATAAACTTTTATGTATATGGTAAGTTGCTTTAGGTGAGACAAATTGAAACAATTATCAATTCGAACCTGACCCAACTTGATAGCTAGATTTGGTTCTTCTTATATATTTATTTTACTTTCTCTTTATTAGACTCTCTTTCCAAAAAGTAAATAATCTTTCCTACATCAACCAATTATATTGCTAACTGGGAAGAGGGAAGCAGCTCCTATCCAGATCATCGCTGGGTTTGCGTCAACTGAAACCAGTTGCTGGGGCCGAATGGTTTGATTTTGGATAGTGAGATTGGAATTGTTTTTGGTCCTTTTTGTGAGGAGTGGGTAGGAGTTTTTCTGAAGAATCAGGTGGAAGAAACGTAGGAGTTTATTTTTCACGCAGAGTTTGTGTTTGTGATAAAAGAGAGAAGGACAATTTTGACCAATGCGTAAAAAAAAAACTTTTCGGAAGTGGTTCTCCTCTTCCCATAAATGTTGCTTTGCAGTACATGCAATGAATGCTTTATAATGTTTTCTAAACGGGTGCTGTATAGCACTAGTTAACAACGCCATCTTTTTTTTTATTTATTTAAACCATTTTCATTTAATTGCATTTTTATGAGACATTTAAATATCTAATTGCATTATTTATTGGTACTACAAACCTACAGGTATTTGTGTGTATATATATATATATATATATATTTTTTTTTTTTTATACAAAATAGAAATTTTATTCTAACCTAATTTAAGTATATGTGTGAAGTTTTGTTTTGGAGACTTGAACCCCAGCACTTACTCTCTACATTTCACAAATACTTATACTTGTGAAGTGACCACCGTATCAAGGATATGCAATGGTACACTTATTCATATATTAAATTCATGTGCTATTGTAAATTAAAATTTATATTATAGATTAAACAAGTGCAATATTACGCACATTTGCTCAAAAATATATAAATTGTTGTAAACATTTGTTTTGTTTATAATATAAATCTATCTTGTCTTGATAGTATAATGTAAATTAATAATTTTTTTTATTATTTTTTTTTAACAATTAATAATATTTCGTTGATATAAAAAATACATTTGTAAGATGGTCTTTATTTTTTTAAAACTATTTTAGTCATTTTTCTATTTATACTAATTTATTATATTTATTTATATTTTAAATAATTATTAAATTAATTATGACATCATCACGGTTCGATCTCAATTTAACCTTAAAAACCTTAAACCTCTTCATTCTCCGATTCTTTGAACGGTTTGAGTTTCAAAGCCATGCCCTTAGCCCTTTCATCTATTGATAATAGGGCTGTAATGTAACTCTCTCTCTCTCTGTGAGAGATTTTAGGTGCACCTATTATTTAACTGAACATTTAAGTTTCACAACCTTTGTCACAAGCAAGAACACGGCAAAGTGGTTTGGACTCACTTGGAGTTTGAGGGATACTTTTCGGCTTATGGTGGACCTAACTCATTATTCCTGTCCTGTCTTTAATGCCATAAATTTCTTGGAAAAATACCAACTGTTGCCTTCAATTTCAAGTTTGCCATTGAAAATTATAAAAAGTTTAGCTAAAATGCAAATTCAATTCTCTAAATTTGATTGAAATTCAATTTCAATTCTTTGATTTTATTTTTGTTTAATTGAGTTTTTTAAATTTCAAATTAATTCAATTCAGGTTTTTTGTCTTAAAAAATTTCCTTTCAGCATGCAATTAACTAAATAAATAAAAAAAATTCTCACATAAAAATTCTTTAAATATTTTTATTAATTTTATAAATTTTTTATGTGAAAAGAATATTTTTTTAATGGAAATTTTTTATCAAAATTGGATAGAAGGATAAAATTGATAAATTTGAAACTTAAAGGACTCAATTGAATGAAAGTAAAGCTAGTGAACTAAAATGAATTTCAACAAAACTTAGAGGATGCAATTTGTATTTTAGCCAAAAATTAATCTTCGAATTAGTTGGATGACTCTAACTTACTAAATGACGATTGATAAAATTATTAATGTGGTGAGTTTCAGTTAGTTCAATGGCTAAACTCTCTTATGATTGAATAAGAAATTTGAGGTTCAAACTTGAACATGTAATCTTGTTTAATGATGAGCTCGTGCTTAACTTATATTTGAAATAAAATTAAGCGATTAAGCCTAAATTTTTAATACTTAGCTCGACTCAGCTCGTTTACAGCCCTAGGTGTTACTTCCCGCAACAACATCAAATGGTGCCTCATGTCTAAGTCTCATTTTTAACCAAGACAACATTTAAAAACTTGATCAAACAATTGGTCCTAACCACTTGCTTAGGGAATCACCCAAAGAACTTGAGATAATAATAAGATTAAAATTTTATTTTATTTTTGATATACAAGGTTGGATTCAAAATTAAAGGATTAAATTTTAAATGAGGTGGTAACTAACACACAAGGTCATGACTCTCTTATGTGTTTTAATCTCCCCTACAATTACACAAAAATTTGATTTTGCTTATTTTTATAGCCAGTTGCTTAGAAAAGCATCCAAGGAAAGGGAAAGATCAAATGATTAAATTATTTATTTCAATTTTTTTACACGTTGTTCGAATCCCACCTCCCCTTCCCTCGCTAACTACTTATTAAAAAAAGAAGAAGATAAAGATACACAATTTTGAAATGATTGTTTACTTTTAAAATAATTTTATGGTCATAGGCTCATATAAAAGGAATATATTGAAGTGTTAACCGAAAAATAATATAATAAATGTGGAGGGTGTGTAGGAAAATTTGTAAAAGAAAGAAGGCATTTCGGTAACATTGTAGACCCAATGGCAACGAGCAAAGCTCACATTTTTATAATAACTTTATAAAAGGAATTCAGTAAGCATCAACTCCAACTCAAACTCTGGAAATAGACGAGTTGTCGAACAACTTGGTCTGCACTGTGAGCTTTTTTTTGGTCGCATTTGCATATGGCCAATTGTAGTAAACACGCATGATCATGATATTAATTGTTTATATAACCTAAAATATAAATCAAAGCTAATCTTGACTAAAACTTATCGCATCTTCAAAGATTCCATGCATCTAATCCTTTTCCACGAGACAAAGAAAATTAATGAAAGCACTTTGTATCTATCCGCATGAGTCACATGGATTTTCATATTCTTCTGTACTAGTAGCTTGAGATAGTCCTAGTCATCTGACGTTTTAAATATTAGAATAAATTGAAGGTAGTACTATTATATTTACCATCCGGAAGAACTAAAAACACAATAAAAATATTCCCTTTCGGTTTAAATAAATTTTCTTTCTAAACTCTTTAAGTGTACTGTTAGTCTTTTAGTAGCCATTTAACTCAATAAGAACAAAGAAAAAGTTAATAGAAATTTTAAGAGCATTGGTATTTTCAAATTGGACAAAACTTAAATACAATATTTTAGATGCTATTCCTTAGATTTTCCATTTAAAATTCAGTCATGTAGCTACTTAATTAAAAAATACATTTCCATCTCATGTGCAAAAATCCACATGATAGAATCTTAAAAAGAAACCTAAAGAACAACACCTAAATATTGTACCTAAGTTCTTGTCCTTTCAAATTTTGCTTAAATTGCTGACATTTCATGATTAAAAAAAAAAATCTATAGAATATAGTATGTAGTGTACGTTTGGATTGCACATTTTCAGCGTTTGTATTTTTGGCTAGGTCTTACGGTACTGTTCACAACCCAACCAAAAATGCAAAAACACATATATCAATACATTTTTTAATTTCACAATATTATTCACATATTTAAAAAAAAATTATTATAATATTTTCAATTTTTAGTAAATAAATTGTATATGATTTCGTGTATTGATTTTAAATGTTTTATAATGAGAAGTAATGGTCATTGTGCGCTGGCCTTTATTTATTTATATATAAAAACTGATTTGACAATCTTGGTTGGCAGTACAGTAGTGAGCACTAAATAAAGTATTTATTTATTTATGTTTTTTTTTTCCCCCTTTGAATGACTATCTTGTCAATTGCTATTTTACAATTCAAACTATTTAAAACCCACTCTATTTGAGTTTGTAAATTTAAAAAAATTTACAACCCATGAAATGCAACCTTACTATTCATAGGTGGTAAAAAATATATATTATTTTAATCTTGTATTTGTGTGTGAAGAGAAAAAGTGAGTGAGAGGAAAAAGAGAGAGAATAGTATTTTTTATTTTATTTTATTAGGTAGTTTATATTATTTTATTAGGTTGTATGTAAAAATAAAAACTAGGATGTAGGGTGAGTTGTAAAATAGATTGGTAAAATAGATAAAGTAGTGTTTGATGATACAAAATCGGTTTTTTTTTTTTTGCATCTCCAGATGCTAATGCTCTAAGTAAAGTTGAGATGTGAGATTGGAATTCGAATTATAGGACATCAATGAAGCCAACTGAGTTGAGTTCTAAATTTGGGACCATAGGCTTTTGTAACAGATATGAGATGGATTTTGGAACATGCATGCTTCTATCACTATCCACTATCTTATATATAAGTTTTATACAAAACCGATGCTTGTTAGAAGACGATAATGATGAGAAAGGTAAACCAATAAAAATAAAACTATTGGCTTGTTAGGGCTGTTCATCAACTCGTCAAACCCGACCCACCTGCTCGACCCGAGGACTCACGGGCAGATCCGAACGCCCAGATGGGTTAAGTGTGGGTCTGTTGATTTCAAAAATTGGTTTTGCGGATTGGTTCCAGGTCCCTTGAATTCTAACCCGTATAGATCGACCCGACCACCCAAAATTTTGAAAAGAAAAATCTTTGACTTGGGTTCCTCATTTACGTTGAAGTCTGAACACGCATTACACGACTCTTCATCCCTTTTCTCAAAAACAAAAACACACCTCAAGGCCTTCAACCATTATTAGTTTCAGAAAAATTTCTCTCTTTCTGATCTCTCTCTAAAATCCCTAACCCTAACCTCATTACTGCTACCGTTGCCCATCGCCTAGTTGGGCTCTATTGTCGTCCCTAACACTAGCCTCCTTACTACAGCCCCTAAACCTAGCCTCCTCATTGTTGCTGTCGCTGAGTATGGTCTATTGCCGCCGTCGCTAACTCAAAGTTCAACTTGAAACTCCACATATTGATGAATCCCTCCTCTGATGTACTTGAAATCTCCTATAATCTTGTGTAGTCTGTGGGCTAGTAATAATAAATTTTTTTTTTAATTGTACTGATCTTGTGGATGAGGTGCTGGTGGGAGAAGGAATGGTGGTGGTGATGTGGGTTTAGTCTTTATCTTCCTATTTTTCGTTTCAGTATATGGATTTGGTGTTTCTATTATTCGGGTCTTTTTTTGTTTCAATCTATGGATCTAGTGTTTTTGTTATTTGGGTTTTGATTTCTTTGTTGTTTGGGTTATGATTTCTATCTTGTTGGGATTCAGACCCAAAATCACCTGTTGGTTTCGACCTGCTCAACCAATGACCCGTGCCACCGGGTTTGACCCGAACATTCGGTCGGTCGCGGGTAGGGGTGTGCAGCCAACCCCCCAACCCGCAAAAATCGACCCGACCTAATCCAACCCGCCGGGTTGGGTCGGTTTTTAGGGTTTGGTGGGTTGGGTTGGGTTACAAGATTTTTTTTGATAGCTGGTCGGGTTGGGTTTGGGTCATAAAATTCCAAACTCACCAAACCCGACTCGACCCACCCATATATTTAAAATATATTATATAATTAATAAATTTTTTTAAATAACCAGCTCTTCCTCCTATCCTATATAAAAGCCAATATTAATGTATAACTAAGTTGGAATATTAGTTCATATATTAATGTATATTTTGTTTATCAATTTAGGTGGCAGGTGTGGTATATTTTTTTCTACTCAATTTAATAATAATAGTAATAAAAAAAAAATTGTCCAACCCATGGGTTCAACTCGACCCACGTGGGTTGGGTTGAATTTTTTTTAACCCACCATGGTAAGTTGGGTAAAAAAATCTCCTCAACTTGACCCAACTCGACCCATGCACACCCCTAGTTGTGGGTCCTTTTTCCGTTCACCTGATTCGATTCGGTCGGTTGTAGGTTAACCATAAACCCGATCTGACCCGACTCGTGGAAAGCCCTTGGCTTGTTAAAGCAATTGCATCAGTGCTTCTAAAAATACAACAAATTATTGAAAACTTAGATACTTCAGATTTCCAACTTGGAAGTTAGTAATCATGACTTCAAGTCATGATTTCAATAACTTTTTAGAGTGTGTAAAACAGTTTGTGTGCAACAATTGTACACAATTATAATTACAGAGAATTAGAAATGGATTTTTACTCAATCATTGAGGGATGATAGCAAATTACATCACACGACTTTTACAATTATTGCACACAAACTACTTTACACACTTTAAAAAGTGATTGAAATCACGACTTTGAGTCAATCTAAAGTATCTAAGTTTTCAATAATTTGTTGTAGAATGTCAACTAAACAAACAAATGGGTCATGTAGCCATATGTCAAGAATCAGAAAGAGTTGAACTTGTTGCACACAAACTCTTTTACACGCTCTAAAAAGCGATTGAAACCGTGACTGGAAGTCATGATTACTAACTTCCAAGTTGGAAATCTGAAGTCAAGATCATCAATTGAAACCATTTTGCCTAGTAAGACAAGAATAAAAAGGTGTCATAGTTAGGGGGTAGCATTAATAAGGTACTAGTACGTTAAGATATATATATATATATATATATATATATAAGGCGCTATTGGCACCAATTGTACACAATTATTATTACAGAGAAATGAAAATGGACTTTTACTTAATCATTGAGGGATGATAGTAGATTACATCACATGATATAAAAATTCTTTGAAATTCCCTTTAGGATTCTCCTCAAACCTTCCAATCCTAAAGTGCTTTAGCTCAACTCCTTTTGCCTCCCCAGTGAGCACAAGGTCAGCAAGTATTCTCCCTACCATTGGACTCATCTTGAACCCATGCCTTGAAAAACCACCTTCGACCACAACATCCTTCCCAAACTCCCCACCCAAGAAATCAATCACAAAATCCTCATCTGGGGTCATTGAATACATGCACAACTATGTAGCCACAAGCCCTCTAGAATCAACCAAGCTTGATAGCCTCTCTTCCACCCATTGTTTCAAAGTCCCTATAGATACCGCATTTTGTACTCTTTACGACTCGGGCCCCGTTCTCCAATGATGCTTGAACTCAAAAGCCTGCATACATGGGCCAAAGCCTTTGTATGTAGGCACAATCCTGCGTACATAGCTAGAGTTTCAGAAGTACGAAAAATGCAAGTTTTTTGCAATAATGTCTGAGGTTTGGAATGAATCCTACATCGTCTGGGAGCCATTCCAAACCCCATTTTTTAAACTATAAAAAGCCTTACATGGTACTTTTTCAAGACACAGAGAAATCTTACAGGAAAAATCTAAGATTCACTAGGGAATAGTGAATCAAAAGAGAGTTTTTCACATAACACTCTCAAGTCAATTTTATTTGATTGGGACCTCTTCTGGCCCCAATCCTTTTAGTTTAACGTTGCTAATCGCTTGTTTAATGACTTGTGATAGATTTGATTGAGGGGAACGGTCAAAATCAAATCTTGGGAACTCCTTTTTAAGGTATCAAGTTTCAACTTTTCTTTTCTCTTTTTAGTCTTTCTTTTATTGTTTAATCTATTTTTCTTGCTTTGTTTGTGTTATAACCTATTTGTTTAGAGTAGGTTTATGTTTTCTTGTTATTTTGAGCGTGTTTGGTTGTTAGAATTAGGGTTTTCGTTTCTGCTCTGTTTCTGTGTTTTTAGGTTTTCTAGGCAAGGACTTGCATACGCATAATCTAGCTTGTGCACTCAGGTTCGATTATGCGCATGCAGGCCTATTCTTGCATGCCTAAGCTGTTGCCTAGAAACCCTAATTTTTCTTTGTTTGTTTTGTTTTTGCCTTCACATGCTTGTTCTGTTTAGCTTCTTTTCATATATTTTAGGCTTTATAAGTATTTGTGCCTTTGCCTCACATGCTTGTTTGTCTTTCAACATGCTTAGATTAGGGTTTCTATGTTTGTTTCTTGCTTTGACCCTATGCCATTCATTCACATGTCCATGTATTAATTCCATAGGTGCTGTGTTGCTAAAAGGTAAGTAAAGGGTAAGTCATGCATTAGAAATGTCCATGCATTTGATGATATGATGGAGTATGCTTAGATGTATGATTAGGGTTTATAATGTGTTAATGCCTTGTTCATAAGATGTTTTGCTTGCTATTAATGATATGCTTGCTGCCATGTTTGGGGCTGTTGCCTTGTTTAGATGTATGATAGGGTCTTCACATGTTAGATGAATGCTAGGGTTTCTTTCGTGTGTTTGGCTCTCTTTTGCTTTGTGGATAGATAAATATGCTTGTTTAGGGATAAAAGATGCCATGTTGTATGTTAGATGCATGATTAGAGTGTGTGTGGGTTTAGAATACAAGTGCTGAACTAGTTTTTAATAAGGTTAAGATTAAGACACAATAATGGGAGGCCAACCTTAGGATTGGGCGATCTTGGGTGCCTTACACCTTCCCAAGAGCGTACCTAAACTCCAAACCCATATTCTGGTAGTAAGATCAAAGGTTATTCCTTGAGAGGATGCTTTATATATGGTTCCGAGACCATTGCAAAAACTAGGTGGCGACTCCAAAAGACCCTTTGTGTCCACAGTCCCTAATGCCATTCCAGGCCCCTATGGCCTCTTATCCGGATCACATGGATACCCACCATGTACTGCAACCTTAATCAACCCCAGAAACTCCAAAGACGGTGTGCCGTATATATAAGGCTCACCGTAGGATGCAAAAGTTGGAAAATCACCACCAATTGCATTTTTTATCCTCATGCCCATCCTTAATCCTCCAATAACACACCATAGTCTCCAAAGGTTGTATAGGCAATTCACTCCCACTAACTGTTTTAACTAAAATTGTAGTCCAAGCCCCAACTGCTACTACACATTTTTTACCCCAAAACTTTTCACCATTGCTAGTGTAAACCCACACACCCCCTTTCACATAATCTTTTCTTATATCTTTCACTTCCATGTAATCCCTAAGAACAGTACTATTATGAATCGCCAAAGTTTGAAACATAGAAACTGCTTTAGTGGGCTTTATCACACCACCATCACTAGTACACACTCCAACCCAATTGTCACGAATATTGAACCTGCCTGAAAACTTGTCGGAAACTTGTTAGAGGTTGAGAATTTCATGTGGGACAGTGTTTCTGACAAGTGGCTACGACTTCATGGAGACACTTGTTGTCATACGAACCCATGTCAAATTGTTGAGCCTTGAAGTAAACCTTGTAGCCAATGTGGGACTCAGCTTCTTCCTAGAGTTTGTAGGACTCCATCACCATGGGATAGTAGTATTCCTCTGGGTAAGTTGCGAGTATAGTATGAGACTTTGTTAGGACATATGTGATTCAATGTTAGGAACATATGTCAATATTTTATGTAATTGGCTAATCCTTTGATAAAACGCACTTTATTTGTAATTGGGTAAATCTAGGATGAATTTAATGCTTCAAGGAACAATGTTTCAAGTTCAAGTGTTAAAGCCATGCAAGTCTGTCCAAGAAACAAGTGAGAAAGTGCTGGATTTTAAAGCCTGACAGCTAGCAACTATTGAGGTTTAAAAGCTGTTTCAGCCTGTGGCTCGACAGCTAGCTCGATAGATGGCTATCTATTGAGATTTATGAAATTCAGTTTTTCAGAGCTGATTTCACTCCAATCCATGAGTATGTGTTTAGGCGTTCTTTTCTCACAACCCTAAACATATATAAGGATTATTTTAAGGGCCTTCAAAGGTTGCACAATTGCACGAGTGTGAAGCAAAGTTTTATTCATGCAAATTGTGACCGGAGACAGAATTTGCCCTAGTTAATCTTTTCATTGAAGAAGCTGCTGTGTTTGTACACCTTAGGGTTTTGTGACCAAGGAGTTTCGTGATCTTCATCGTGTAATGAACTGAAGAACTTTGCAGCCAACATCTTTCTCAAGTTGGTGATTAAGTCGTGTACTGGGATCTGCGCATTTATTGGTTAGTCACGTACTGGGAGCCGTGCATTGAAAGGAGAGATTGTCACTACAAAACAAGTCCAATTGGGTATTGGGGTAAAGGTTCAACTGTAGATTGGTATAAAGTACTTGGATTCCTTTACTTATAATCGCTTGTTTTAATAATAGTGGATTCTCGGGAGTGGTGACCTTAAAATCATCTGGTGGGGTTTTTACCGTGTAGGGTTTTCTTATTTGTAAACAAATCACCGTGTCAATATAATTTTCACTGCACTTTAGTTAATTGGTAATTTGTGTGTGCTACCACGCATTTTGCATGTTAATTTGATTAATTAATAAACTTGACTAATTAATCAATTAATTCATCATAAGTGGTCAATACATTCTCGACCTATCAGACTCGCTGTGAGATGAGCCACGCTGGTGTAAGAAATCGAATTGGTCGAGTAGGAGGACTTTGTGACCTCTTTTCGAAACTTGATACGCGGTGGAGCTGCCCATGATGCCTGCTCCTTCCACTATTACACCGAATTCTTTGCTGGAGACTGGCACGTTAATTCTCTCTCTTAGACACTCTCAGAGATTTTAGGTGCACCTATTATTTAACTAGAAGCATTTCATACTACTTGTCACAACTAAGAACATGACAAGATGGTTTGGACTCACTTGGAGTTTGAGGGATACTTTTTGGCTGATGGTTGATCCAGACTCATGATTCTTTTCTTTAACGCCAGAATTTTTTGAAAAAATGCCAACCGTTGCCTTCAATTTCAAGTTTGCCATTGAAAATTTAAAAAATTTTAGGCTAAAATGTAAATTGCACCGTTCAAATTTGATTTCTATTTATACTTTCGTTCAATTAAGACCTTTATTTTTGCAGAAAAAAAAATTGAGTCCTCTAAATTTCAGTATTAAATTAAGGTCTTTTATCTAATTTTGTTAAAAAAATTTGTTGTTCAGTATGCAATTAACTAATTTAAAAAAAAAATTATCGCGTAAAAAATCTAAAAAATATTTTTATTAATTTATAAATTTTTTTTTCACGTGAAAATAATATTTTTTAATGGATTTTTTTTAACAAAATTGGAATGAATTTCTAAATTGAATAAATTTGAAACTTTGAGGACTCAATTGAACAAAAAGTAAAATTAGATGACTGAAATAAATTTTTAGCCAAACTTAAAGGGTGCAATTTGCATTTTAGTCTAAAGTTTATCTCCGAACCGGTTGGACAATTCCAACTTACTACGTGACATTTGATAAAATTATTTATGTGGTGGATTTTGGTTAGTTTAATTGGTAAAGTCTCTTGCAATCAAATAAGAGATCTGAGATTCGAACCTTACCTATACTAAAAATTGATTAGTGTCTTAGCTTAGTGATAAAAGCAATTATAATGAAGTGGATCCTATAAGTTAAAATTCTATAATATTTATCCAAAAAAAAAAAAAAAATGTGTACTTTCGTCATGTAACCTATTTGGATGATGATGTGATTTGGTTAAAAACATATACGTGAATGATTTTATGAGCCGCCATGTAATAGATTGAAAAAAAATTATTTCAAATTGGTTTGGATAGAAACTTTGTCATCTAGATATTTTATTCATTTATTTAACTCTATTTCTTTTATTGTTTATAAAAAAAAAAAAAAAAAAAACGAAGAGTAATGAATTCGATTGATTTAGACCTTACAATCACATGATACAAAACTTTATCCTCCTAATTTAGGAATTTGCAGTTGTCTCTAAAAAGTGACACCTTGAAAAGAACTTTGCAATAACAACAGGTACCTTGCTAAGAATTTAACGATATTTTTTGGTTTATTTTATAAGTACAAATAAAATTTGAATAATTTATCTTCAATTATTATAACAACTAGTCGCAGACTCATGCGATACGTGAGAATATATAAATATTATATAATGAGGGTATAATATATAAAAAGTGACAATTACTTCAAGTATTGCTTATTTTTAACAGATTTTCGCAATTTCTTTTTGAAATATTTTTATCTTTAAAAATATACCATTCTATTATTTTTTGTGTGTTTGATTAATATTTTTTTAAGGTGAACAATATTATACTAACTTCTGTTGTAGTGTGTTATATTTGCCTAATATACAACTAAACTTTATAAATTTCAAATTTATTATTCAAAATTTTCATTTTTTAAGGAATAAGGAGAATATCATAATAATCAAAACTCATCGTAAAATTACTGTGGGGGTAAAAGCCCAACATTACGTGTTGGACCTAGGGCCCTATTTGAAGATTACTGTGGGTCCGAAGAGAAGAAAGTGGTTGAGAAGGAGTCCGTGTGGAAGAGATATACCTGGAAATGAACGAGGAGTATAGTCCGAAGAGAGCACCAGTGGTCCGAAGAGAGCACCAGTGGTCCGAAGAGTCCATTCTCCTCGGATACGAAGAGTCTCGATCAAGCAAATATCTGGAAGGTTCGAGTGACCTTCCTAACGACTTCAATGATAAGGATAAGCTTTGGGCATGTCTGGAGATGATAAGAACGGAGAAATATCTAAAAGAAAAAGCTGCAACCACCACATTAAATGCACTGCAGCTGATTTTTTGGCTGCATTAATGTGGAGAAGACCCCTGAACAGTATAATCTCAGTTACCACCACTCACAGAGAGCTAAAAAAGATACCTGACGGGACCTGTACTCAAGTGGATGCTTAGATGAAGAACAAGTGGACAATGAAGATGATGAGGAAGGATGCTATATAAAGAAAAGAAGCCTCTGATAAGAGGGGATCAGAACATAGGAAAAAAGAAGAAGAGAACAATTTTAC
Source organism: Quercus ilex subsp. ballota (assembly GCA_032727855.1). Lineage (NCBI taxonomy): Eukaryota > Viridiplantae > Streptophyta > Magnoliopsida > Fagales > Fagaceae > Quercus > Quercus ilex. Next base: position 24,855,325 of record CM064919.1, read on the forward strand.
TGTAACTCTAAGAATTGTAATCACCTTTCATTCAATAATACACATCTTCAAACATCCATTTGTTTAGTTTTCAAGTGTGCTTCTACGTTAGTTCAGCCCTTAATATCATAGTTAACTATTGTTTAATTCACAATCAGTTCAGCTCTTTCACCCACTCTCTACAAATTCATTGTTTTGGGTTTATTGGGGCTCATAATCCAAACCTTTTGGGATTGGGCTACAAAAACTGACCCTACAATTGGCGTCGTCTGTGGGGAGAGCTTGAGTGAAAGTGGAAGCAGCAGTTGATAATGGCTGAACCAAGGCAACAACCAGCAGAATCTAGGGAATCCCAACACATAGACCCTTTTCTTAATTTGGAGCGGAGACAAGATCGTGAAGGTAGTGTGCACACTGCGCATACTGATCGAAGCCAGCCACATGGTGGAAGTCACGTGTCTCATGTAGAGAAGAACCAGAATTTGCAACTAGAAATTGAAAAGCTAAAAAGGGAGTTGCGCCATGGAAAAAGGAAACACGAAGAAGATTCCGATGACGAACAGGACGTCACTTACAAGCAGAGATTTCGAACACCAGTCAGTGAATCCTTTTCCTATGAAAAAGAGCATCATCGTAAGAAGCAACCTCAAAGCCCATCACGTGGAGGCGTAGGGAACGATGCTATGAGCAGGGTTTTGAATCAGATCTCTAGGTCACCTTTTACACGCAGGATTGAAGAAGCGAGATTTCCTCGGCGTTTTAACCAGTCAACGTTCACCATCTATAATGGTAAAACGGACCCTGTGGAACATGTGAGTCACTTTAATCAAAGGATGGCTGTCTACTCCAGAGATGAAACTCTGATGTGCAAGGTTTTTCCCTCCAGTATTGGACTGGTTGCAATGAGGTGGTTTGACAGCCTGAAAGCAGACTCCATCAATTCCTTCAAAGAGCTCACTCAAGCATTTGGGTCCCATTTTGTCACATGCCGAAGAGTGGCTAGGCCCTTGTCTTCGTTACTATCCTTGAGCATGCAAGAGGGTGAGACCTTGAAAACGTATTCGGATAGGTACTGGGAGATGTTTAATGACATGGAGGGCAAATTTGATGGAATGGCCCTTAGCACGTTTAAGCTCAGCCTTCCCACTGACCATGGTTTAAGGAAGTCCTTAACTGGTAAGCCAGTTACTAACATGCGTTAGCTTATGGACCGTATTGAAAAGTATAAAAGAGTCGAAGAAGATCAACAGCAAGGGAAGGGAAAGGACAATGTTATCCCCTAGGAGAGGAGGGATTTCAGGTCGGACCGTTACAATAACAGTAAACCACGGAGAGATTTTGCTGGGCAATCAGGATCAACAAATTCTCAAGCAGTCAACACTGTATTCAAAGAGCCAGTACACCAAGTTTTGGAAAAGATCAAGAATAAACCATTCTTCAGGTGGCCGAATAAGATGGTGGGGAACCCTGAGAGGCGTAATCATAATCTCTATTGCCAGTACCATCAAGACCATGGGCATATCATAGAGGATTGCAGGAACCTGTGGGATCACTTGGACCAACTGGTCTGCGAGGGTAAATTGAGACACCTCTTGCATCACTCCAGTGGCTGAAGGAGTCAGATGAACTCAGAGCCCCGAAGAGATGACTCTTCAAAGCCTCCATTGGGAACTATTAATGTCATATTCGCCGCACCGGGGAGAACAGGATCCTGGCCATCAAAGGTTATGTCGGTAGCCCGGTTACCCGTAGGGGATTTTGGCCAAGGTCCGAAGAGAGCTAAATTGGATGCTCGACCGGTTTTAGGGTTCTCGGATGAGGACAAGATTGGGACCATCCAACCCCATGATGACACTTTAGTAATCACCCTCAGAATTGGAGGGTATGATGTGAAAAGGGTAATGGTGGACCAGGGTAGCGCGGTAGAAATAATGTATCTTGATCTCTATAAGGGGCTAGGCCTAAAGCCTCAAGACTTAACGCCATACAATTCCCCCCTGGTGAGTTTTGAAGGAAGAGTTGTCACCCCGAAAGGCCAGATACGATTACCTGTACAGACCGGCTCAGAGGTGGTAGAGGTGGATTTTATAGTTGTAGATGTGTATTCGCCCTATACAACAATTATAGCCAGACTTTGGCTTCATACACTAGGGGCTGTTTCCTCTACTTTGCATCAGAAAGTGAAATATCCATCTGAAGGACAAGTTTGTGAAATCCAGGGAGATCAGTACGTAGCCAGAAAATGCTTAGTGGCTGCCATCCAACATGAGCCCGAAGCTGAGTCCTCGTCCAAGGCCGAAAGGGGTTTATAGCAGTTAAAGTCTCGGGTATTGCCCTTCGAAGATCCAGACGAGAGCACTAGGTGTGAAGATTTAACAAAAGTTATCATCGGAGACAATCCAGAAAAATTCTTTCAAGTTGGATCTTAGCTACCTTTGCAGGAGAAAGAAGAGTTAGTAGAATTCCTTAAGAGAAACCTTGACGTATTCACCTGGAACGCTTACGAATCCTCAGGGGTAGATCCAGAATTCATCTGTCACCATCTGAGGGTTAACCCCTTGATTACCCCTAAGAAGCAGCCTCCTCGGCGCCCGTCTAAGGAGCATGCTGATGCAGTAAGAGAAGAAGTAACAAAACTCAAACAAGCTGGAGCTATTAAAGAAGTTTTTTATCCTGAGTGGCTAGCAAACACTGTGGTGGTGAAGAAGAAGAGTGGGAAATGGCGAGTATGTGTAGACTTCATTGACTTAAATAGGACTTGTCCTAAGGATTCATTCCCTATGCCAAAAATTGATCAGCTAGTAGATGCCACTGTCGGCCACCCTCGGATGAGTTTCCTGGATGCTTTCCAAGGTTACCACCAAATACCGTTAGCCCTGAATGATCAAAAGAAGACTGCTTTTGTCACCCCTATCGGTAACTACCATTACAAGGTGATGCCATTTGGTTTGAAAAATGCAGGATCTACCTATTAAAGAATGATGACGAGGATGTTTGAGCCACAATTGGGTAAGAATATCGAAATTTACATAGATGACATGGTGGTGAAAAGCAAGATTGTTGCTGAACATGTGAAAGACCTTGAAAGTACCTTTGAAGTTCTAAGAAGGTACAAGCTGCGCCTAAATGCTTCCAAATGCTCATTCGGTGTGGGGTCAGGTAAGTTCTTGGGGTACATGGTGACTCACAGGGGAATTGAAGTTAATCGCGATCAGATAAAGGCCATCAATAATTTACAAGCTCCTCGGAATCCCAAGGAAGTTCAGAAACTGACTGGAATGACTGCTGCCCTGAACCGATTCATCTTCCGATCAGCAGATATGTGTAGACCTTTCTTCTCGTTGATCAACAAATGGAAGGGATTTGAGTGGATTGAAGAATGTGCTGTGGCCTTTCAGTAACTTAAAGACTATTTAGCTCGACCACCAATCATGTCCAGTCCTGAGCCAGATGAAGTCTTATTTGCCTACATTGCTGTAGCTCCTTATGCTGTGAGCTTGGTGTTGATACGAGCAGATTGTGGGGTGCAAATGCCAGTTTATTATGTAAGTAAGTCACTGCATGAAGCCTAGGTCCGTTATTTACCATTGGAGAAGGCTATCCTGGTAGTGGTGCTCGACACACGGAAGCTACCTCATTATTTCCAAGTCCATACAGTCATTCTTCTCACCCAGCTTTAAGGCTATACTCCGAAGTGCTAACTACACCGGGAGGATTGCTAAATGGGGCACGATTTTAGGGGCTTTTGATATCAGATACATGCCCCGCACATCGGTCAAGGGCCAGGTCCTTGCGGATTTGGTGGCCGAGTTCACGGAACCCTAGTTAAAAGAAGTAACGCCAACACCGGACTTGGATGAAAAATCAGTTGGCATGATTTCTTAACAAAGCCCCTCGCATTGGGAAGTGTACGTGGATGGCGCAGTGAACCAGAAAGGTTCTGGAGTGGGGCTAATGCTGATATCCCCTGAAAGAATCATCATTGAAAAGTCGTTAAGGCTGGACTTCTCGGCTACAAATAATGAGGCGGAGTATGAAGCTCCACTGATGGGAATGGTTATGGTTCGAAGAATGGGAGGAAAGCCAGTGGAGGTGTTCTCGGACTCGAGGCTAGTCGTTGGTCAAGTACAAGGCGAGTTTGAGGTGAAGGATGAAAAAATGTAGGGATACTTGAGTCGAGTTAAATGTCTCCAATCGGAGTTCGAATCTTTCAATTTGTTGCACATCCCTAGAAATGGTAATGCACATGCTGATTCTTTGGCCACGCTCGCTACCTCTTCGGCGCAAGATTTGCCGAGAGTTATCCTCGTCGAGGACTTGCATAGGCATACAGAGGCAAGAAGAGAGGTAGTCCAGGTTCACCAAATCAGGGCCGGACTCAGCTAGATGGATCCTATAATTGAATTATTGAAGGGGGATATTTTGCCTGAAGAAAAGGGGGAAGCTGATAAAGTTTGGAGGAAGGCGACCAGATTCTGGCTATCCGAGGTCTAGAAACTATATAAACACTCCTATTCAGGACCGTACTTATTATGCATGCATCCTGAAGTGGCTGAGTTACTACTAGAAGAACTACATGAAGGAATCTGTAGGAGCCACACTGGAGGTAGGTCCCTGGCTCATCGAGCCATTACTCAAGGTTATTGGTGGCCAAATATGCAAAAAGAATCCCACGAGTATGTTAAGAAGTGCGATCAGTGTCAACGGTTTACCCCAAACATTTATCAACCAGGGGGAACTCTCAATCCACTATCCAGCCCATGGCCTTTCGCTCAATGGGGCTTAGATATCGTGGGTCCATTCCCTAAGATTGCAGGAAACAGGAAATACCTTCTGGTCGGTACAGACTATTTCATCAAATGGGTCGAAACTGAACCTCTGGCCAACATCAAAGATGTAGATGTGTAGAAATTTGTGTGGAAGAATATTGTCACTCAGTTTGGGGTTCCTCATACTCTTATCTCAGACAACGGCCTACAGTTCGATAGCAAAGCATTCAGGAATTATTATAGCGAACTGGGAATCATAAACAGATACTCTACCCCTGCTTATCCCCAGGGGAATGGGCAAGCAGAAGCGGTTAACAAGGTCATAGTAAATGGACTAAAAAAGAGACTAGACGATGCGAAGGGCAAATGGGTGGAAGAGTTGCCACATGTACTTTGGGCATATAGAACTACACCTCGTAGGTCTACTGGAGAGACCCCATTTTCAATGACCTATGGAGCTGAAGCTGTCGTACCTTTGGAGACTGGGTTCCCAACCATGAGAACTAGTTCGTTCAGTCCGACCGGCAACAATGAGCAGCTAGAAAAGAGTTTGGATCTGATTGAGGAAAAGAGAGAAAATGCAATGGTCCAATTAGCACATTACCCACAAAAGCTCAAGCAGGGCTATGATGCCAACGTAAAACTAAGGCCTCTAGAGCCTGGTGATTTGGTACTCAGGAAAGTTGTGGGCACTGCAAAGAATCCAGCTTGGGGAAAGTTAGGACCTAATTGGGAAGGGCCATATCGTATTACTTCGGGGGCAGGCATTGGGGCGTACTTCTTGGAAGATTTGGATAGTCATGTAATACCACGCCCCTGGAATGTAAACAACCTTAAAAGATACTATTATTAATCAAGCCTTTGCTTTAGTCAATATGCCAGTTTATTAGATAAAGTTTTTACAGTTCTCCTAAGTGTTTAAACTTAAATCCAATCATGCCTGAAGTTCTCGGACCAGATGATTTGAGTTAGTTAACACTCATTTATAGTTCTCCTAAGTGTTTAAACTTAAATCCAATCATGCCTGAAGTCCTCAGACCAGATGATTTGGGTTAGTTAACACTCATTTGCAACTTTCCTAAATGTTTAAACTTAAATCCAATCATGCCTGAAGTCCTCGGATCAGATGATTTGGGTTAGTTAACATTCATTTACAGTTCTCCTAAGTATTTAAACTTAAATCTAATCATGCCTGAAGTCCTCGGACCAAATGATTTGGGTTAGTTAACACATTTACAATTCTCTTAAGTGTTTAAACTTAAATCCAATCATGCCTGAAGTCCTCGAACCAGATGATTTGGGTTAGTTAACACGTTTACAATTCCCCTAAGTGTTTAAACTTAAATCCAATCATGCCTAAAGTCCTCGGACCAGATGATTTGGGTTAGTTAACACGTTTACAATTCTCCTAAGTGTTTAAACTTAAATCCAATCATGCTTGAAGTCCTCGGATCAGATGATTTAGTTAACACTCGTTTACAGTTCTCCTAAGTGTTTAAACTTAAATCTAATCATGCCTGAAGTCCTCGGACCAGATGATTTGGGTTAGTTAACACTCGTTTACAGTTCTCCTAAGTGTTTAAACTTAAATCCAATAATGCCTGAAGTCCTCGGACTAGATGATTTGGGTTAGTTAACACTCATTTACAATTCTCTTAAGTGTTTAAACTTAAATCCAATCATGCCTGAAGTCCTCGGACCAGATAATTTGGGTTAGTTAACATCGTCTTATAGTCATTATTAATATTTAAATTTAACAAATCATGCCTAAATAACCTTGTCTCATAGTCGTAAGTATTTGAATAATTTGAAATCAGTGCTTAGCAATATTCCTTGTAAGTATTCAAGAAAACCTGTAATACCTTCACATCATTCATTGCATTCAATGTTTGATATTAATTCTTGTATGGCCTATTTCTTCTAGTATTTGAATAAGTTGTTTGCATCATTGGCACGATATCATTGTTAAGTCTGCTTATATTACCGTAATTATGAGTTATAGCTATTTGCAACAATAATAAGTCTCATAAGATGTGCAACGAAGACACTAAAAATAAAAGAGAAATGATGTCATTGATCAAAAGAAAGTAGTTTACAATCCCTTACATAAAAGAAAAACTAATACAAGTATGAAATAAAAACTCCTAAACGTCTAAGCCTTCATCTGAGGGGCCAAAGGGTCAGCAGCTTGACTGGATTGAGCAGCAACAACTTCTAGGGCTTGGTCCTTAGATTCTAAAAGGGTTTTCTTTTTTCCCAAGTCTTTGCCCTTATCTTGGAGAGCCTTAGCTTGCTTGTCCTGATCACCAGGCTGACCAGACTCCTTAGGATCTTCAGCTGGCTTGCCCTGATCACTAGGTTGACCAGACCCCTTGGGGGCCTCAGGGTTGATAGGAGGGACTTGGCCGATCAGGTATTGCTCCGAAGCCTCTTGGAGTTGTATAGGGAGAGAGGAATCAGACCCTGGGAGTTTGCGAATATCAAGATCGTAATATATGCTCCCAGGTTGCCTCAAGTCAGATTCCGCAGAGACCCCAGTAGTGCTTTTCCCCAAGTTATATCGCAGTAATCTCGGGAGACCGTGGCAAACTGCTCAGTAAGGCTGACTTGGGTCTCCTCCACCCCCAGCTTATATGCTGCCTGCCTTTCAGCCTCGATTGCCTCCTTGGCCAACTGAGCATCCTTCTCGGCCAATTGGGCAGTCTCCTTGGCTTTTTGAAGCTCAGCCTGAAGACCTTTCACCAACTCTTTCTCTGTCGCCAAGTTAATCTCCGTCATATTCAGTTGTTTGCGTTGCTCTTCGGCTTGCTTCTCGATAGTTTTAAGGCCTGCATCAAGGCTATTCCTCTGATTGGTCATCTCTTTGAACTACTCGGACAAATGAGTGCAATCTTCCGTCAGACTGCCCAGAGATTTTTTTGCCTCAGACCGAGAGTGGGCCTTTGCTTGGGCTTTAGTATAGGCCTTTTTGTTCCGCTCCTCAGCCACATAAACCTGCTGGGTAATCTACATAGCAGAAGGAAAAATTTCAATATAAAAAAAAAGTCATCAGTATCCTAGCTGAAGAAGTGGATTAGTCTACTTACCATGGCTAAATCCCTTTTTAGGGATAAAAAGAGGTCATACTGGCTGAAACGCCTGTAAGAATCCATGTCTCGTGGGAGGAGTAGTGGTTGCTCCAAAGCCTTAGCAACGAGACCTGCTCTCCCCCCATCATAATTCCTGAGGGAAGTCTCCCAGGGGATTGGAGCACCATCCAATTCCAGCCTTGGGGACCAGGTGCGAGGTCCTCGGAGCACATCAGCTACGAGGGCGTTATCTCGGCTCTCTGTAGACGAAGCCCTTTTGCTCCGGTGGTCTTTAACCACCTTCCATTGTTTGGTTCCTTTTGGAGGCGCTACCTCCCTTTCTTCATTGTCAGCAAGGGGCCTCTTCTTCTTCGGATTTGGCAATTGCTTTGCGCCGAGATCTAAAGGAACCTAGGGAGGTGGCGGAGGAAGACTAACCACTGGTTGAGACGTACCAGTCTCTTTAGGCCCAACTTTTTTACCTCTATCTTCATCAAGTCCCTCAAGCTCGCCATGTCTTCTTCTTCCGAAGAGTCTTCTAAAGGAGCAGTTATCAAAACAGGAGGGCGAATGCTAGATTGCCTGTCAATCTCCTCATCGGCGTTCGAAACTTGTATCACCTGAACTCCTCCCGAAGCCTCTCATTCAAATTTAAACTTATCAATTTGTTCCTCAAGTGAAGAGGCCGAGGAGGCGACCCTTTCCTCTGCAGCAACTGGTTCAAAAGGAACCTGCTGAACTGGTTGGACGAGTAGAGGCACACCCTGTGGATTTGGATGTGGCACAGGGGCAAGATCAAAGGGAGCTAAAAAATATTTTCGAGCAACGTCTATGCGGTTAATGCGACGGTATCCCTGTCTTATCGCGTTGTTGATCGGCTGAAAATCGCCCGATTTTGGTGTAAAGCCAAGAATAAGAGGAACAGCCCAGAGTTGCCCGTCTTCACTTACAAAAATTTCTGACCTTAGTAGGTAATTGAGCGCGGCGACGTTCGTGAGGCTAAGCCGAGGAGTGACGTGTTCTTTATCTGTTAACATCACGACAAAATTCAGTTAGAGGCTTGAAAATACTGATACGAAGAAAAGAAAAATTGTTAAAAAATCGAAGGTCCTAAATCTATTGTTGGGAAACCTAAGTCTAGGATATCCCACCTGGCTCTCCTGGTTGGGTTGGGCAATGGAGACCGTCATGCCACGTGCCCGAGACGATCAGATAGTAGTCTTTCATCCCTTTGTTAGACTTGGGAAGGCAGGAGACAAGCCGAATAGTGTCGAATTGGGATTTGAGATAATATCCCGCTCCCTTTTGGTTATGACATTTGTACATGTGTACTACGTCAAGCCAGGTGAGTCCGAGTCCTAAATGACGATTCAAGGCGTCAATCGCTCCTAAGATCCTAAAGACATTGGGTGTGCACTGATCAGGAGAAAGCCTATGGTTACGAAGATAACTTTGGGTAATAGAACCCATAGGGAGAGTCATTCCTCCTTCTATGAAGGCTATCATAGGGATTACGACTTTTCCCTCTCTTCGGTCGGTTATTATCCTTTCTGGGGGAGAGTACCTCAGGTTTATTCCCGGCAGTATGTCGTATGTTTCCTTAAACGTCTCTATTAAAGTAGGATTATTGACGAGATACTGAAATCTACCTATTTTTTGGCTAACTAGAGGGAGGCACGGAGAGTGATAACTGGGGAAGGAGAATTTGAAGGCCGAGAACGTTGGCCGAGAAGAGGATGAAAAGTTTGAATAAGGGAGAACTTACACTAACTAAATTGGAGAACGATCTTTAAACTCGTAGAGAGATTTTTACAGATTCTAGGAAGAACTAGGATTGATGATTGGATGAGCTTGGTGGATTTGAGTGCTTGAGTTTGCTGGAGAATCTGAGAATTTGCAAAGTAAAAGAGAAGAAATCTTCTTTGAGGCTTTATATAGGGGCCGAAAAATGGGTGGGAGTTATCCCGCTCAAATCCCGAGGAAAGACATCATCCGTTGGATCGATGGTCAACCGTTGGATGTAAGAGACAGAACGCCGCCTGGAGTAATTAGTATCGCTTCGTGAATACCGAAACGTCAACAACAATGATGAAGCACCTAAATCTATGTCCACACACGTGTAAATTCAGGTATTTTTGTGTTTTTAGCTTTTATTTCGTGACAAATCAAAATTCTATTTTTTCTCCTCGGAAGCGAGGGAAAAATTAAAATTTTAAGGGGCTATTGTGGGGGTAAAAGCCCAACATTACGTGTTGGGCCTAGGGCCTTATTTGAAGATTACTGTGGGTCCGAAGAGAAGAAAGTGGTTGAGAAGGAGTCCGTGTGGAAGAGATATACCTGGAAATGAACGAGGAGTATAGTCCAAAGAGAGCACCAGTGGTCCGAAGAGTCCATTCTCTTCGGATACGAAGAGTCTTGATCAAGCAAATATCTGGAAGGTTCGAGTGACCTTCCTAACGACTTCAATGATAAGGATAAGCTTTGGGCATGCCTGGAGATGATAAGAACGGAAAAATATCTAAAAGAAAAAGCTGCAACCACCACATTAAATGCACTGCAGCTGATTTTCTGGCAGCATTAATGTGGAGAAGACCCCTGAACAGTATAATCTCAGCTACCACCACTCATAGATAGCTAAAGAAGATACCTGACGGGACCTGTACTCAAGTGGATGCTTAGATGAAGAACAAGTGGACGATGAAGATGATTGGAAATGATGCTATATAAAGAAAAGAAGCCCCTGATAAGAGGGGATCGGAACATAGGAAAAAAAAGAAGAAGAGAACAATTTTACTGTAACTCTAAGAATTGTAATCACCTTTCATTCAATAATACACCTCTTCGGACATCCATTTGTTTAGTTTTCAAGTGTGCTTCTATGTTAGTTCAGCCCTTAATATCATAGTTAACTATTGTTTAATTCACAATCAGCTCAGCTCTTTCACTCACTCTCTACAAATTCATTATTTTGGGTTCATTGGGCTCATAATCCAAACATTTTAGGCTTGGGCTACAAAAACTGACCCTACAATTACAGTGTTATTTTAACCAAAATTAAAATGAAACCAAAGGAATAAAAGATAAACTTTATAATAATTTATTACTTAAACAATTTGTAGGCATATTTAAATTCATAGCCATGTACATTGTGTTTTGATATAAACTCAAATTCCATTTTCTAAAATTTAAAAAAAAAAAGTTTTAACCCAAACCAAAATTCAACCAAAGATATAAAAGGGAAATAGAAGACTTTGTGATGGGAATTTAAAAAAAAAACAAAACAAAACATATATTTATAAAATAAAAATAATAATTAAAAAAACCATTGACCTTAATTAGGGTTATAAGAAAGAACAAAAATCCACCGAGAGAGAGAGAGAGAGAGAGTAAAAGAGTATTCACAGTTTTTGTGTGTGTAAATTTTGGATTGAATGGGAGAAATGATATCAAATTTATACAAAATAAAATGAGGAGAAGAAAAGTCAAAATATAAAAAAGAGAAAATGATAGAAGAAGTGTAATAGTAGAGTAGGGAGTAGTGGAGGAGATAAAGAGGTAAAGAAGAAGGTAAAAAGTTAAAAGAAATGTAATAGTAGGTGTAGACTAATAAAGAGAATAAGTTTTTATTTATTTATTTTTTTTATAATAGGGAAAAGAAAATTTTAAAAAGAGAAAAGAAGAAGTGGAAAATAAATGTATGACACTTGTGGCTGAGAGACAGAAAAGCAGAGGGTAATCATTATATACTTTCCCACCCTCCTCTTCCCTCACAACCTACTTATTAAAAAAAAAGAATGAGGATAAAGATACACAATTTCGAAATGATCGTTTACTTTTAAAATAATTTTATGGTCATAGGCTCATATAAAAGGAATATGTTGAAGTGTAACTGAAAAATAATATAATAAATGTGGAGGGGTGTGTAGGTAAATTTGTAAAAGAAAAAAGGCATTTAGGTAACATTGTAGACCCAATGGCAACGAGCAAAGGTCACGTGTTTATAAAAGGAATATTTCAGTAAGCATCAACTCCAACTCAATCTGTGGAAACAGACAAGTTGTCGAACAACTTGGTCTGTACTGTGAGCATTTTTTGGCTGCATTTGCATATGGCCAATTGTAGTAAACACGCATGATCATGATATTAATTGTATATATAACCTAAAGTATCAAATCAAAGCTAATCTTTACTAAAACTTATCGCATCATCAAAGATTCCATGCATCTAATCTTTTTCCATGAGACAAAGAAAATTATTGGAAGCACTTTGTACCTATCTGCATGAGTCACATGGAGTTTCATATTCTGCTGTACTATTAGCTTGAGATAGTCCTAGTCATCTCACGTTTTAAATATTAGAATAAATTGAAGGTAGTACTATTATATTTACCATCTGGAAGAACTAAAAAGTAAAAACACAATAGAAATATTCTCTTTCGGTTTAAATAAATTTTCTTTCTAACCTCACTACTACTATTTTACACTTAAATGAAAATATTTAAGTGTACTTTTAGTAGCCATTTAACTTGATAGATAACTCAATAAGATCAAAGAAAAAGTTAATAAATGTTTTAAGAGCATTGATATTTTCAAATTTTGCTTAAATTGCTGACATTTTATAATTAAAAAAAAAAAAAAATCTATAGACTATATAGTATGTAGTAGAAAAGTTGATTTTGTGTACTTATTTCAAATGTTCTATAATGAGGAGTAATGGTCATTGTGCGCTTGCCTTTATTTATTTATGTAAAAAACTGATTTGACAATCTTGGTTGGCAGTACAGTAGTGAGCACTATATAAAGTTTTTATTTTTTTCTGTTTTTTTTTTCTTCGAATGACCATCAAGGTGGGATAAGTCAAGTTGATATGTGAGGTTGGAATTTCGAATTTTAGGACGTCAATGAAGCCAAGTGATCATGAGGACCATAGACTTTTGTAACTGATATGAGATGGATTTTGGAACATGCATGCTCCTGTCACTATCCACTGTCTTATATATGAGATGGATTTTGGAACAAGCATGCTTCTTTCACTATCTACTACCTATTAACTATATAAATAGCGGCTATGCCGCTACGGTGTTTAGTCACTGTTCACATAATGTATTGTAATGTTTATCTACAGTACAGTTTTGGTAAGCCACTGTTTTTTTTTAGTTTTGAATGGTAACAGTTTTTTTTTTTTTTTCTTTTTGGGTCTTCCGTTTTTTTTTCTTTTATATATATATATATTGTAATACTGACACAACAAATTTCACAATTATTGAGGTGTCAATTTCTTATAAGTCAAAATAAAATAATAAAATATGAAACTGTGACTAATCACAACTAAAAATAAATGTTTTGTGAAAATATTGTGACACTTGTTAGGTGAATGTGTAAAAGTTACAGTACTTTTGGTTTGTTCAATATGTATATATATATTTTTTTAATCATCGATTTGTGCTCTTTTTTCTACTAACTATATAAGAAGAGACAATGCCTCTACAGGGCCCCTTTTAGTGTAGTGAGCCACTTTTTTTCCCCTAAGTTTTGATCAGTTGCTACTGTGCTACTTTGGTTTGTTCAAGTGGCACTGTAGCTATAGTAGCTACAACATTTTTTTTTTCCTGTCTTCCATTTGTACTTTTTTTTCTTTTAAATATTTATAAGAACCCGCATAAATATTTTTATATTGACACAATAAATTTCACAATATTTTCACAATTATTGAGGTGTCAAATTCTTATAAGTCAAAATAAAATAATAAAATATAAAACTGTGACCAACTACAACTGAAAATAAATATTTTATGAAAATGTTGTGACACTTGTCTTATGTATGAAAGCATGAATGCGTGTACAGTGCTTTTGCACTGTACATTTGGTTTCGTGAGCCACTGCCTTTTTTTATTTTTTTATATATTTTTTAACAGTAGCTACAGTACCAAGCGACGCTGTAGCTACAGTGCCTAATTTTTTTTTTCTTCGGTAATCGGTTTGTGTTTTTTTTTTTTTTTTAAATATTTATGTAAGCTGGTATATATATTGTTATACTGACACTATAAATTTCATAATATTTTCACAATTATTGACATGTCGATTTTTTATAAGTCAAAATAAAATAATAAAATATGAGACTGTGACTAACTACAACTAAAAATAAATGTTTTGAGAAAATGTTACAACACTTATTGTGCAGTACTTTTGTTTTATCGCCAATGCGTGAATGCACAGTAGCTACAGTGCTTTTGGTTTAGTTAACTGGCACTGTAGTTTTTTTTTTTTTCATAATCGGTTTGCGTTTTTTTTCTTTTAAATATTTATGTAAGCTGGTATATATATTGTTATACTGACACAAAAAATTTCACAATATTTTTACAATTATTGACGTGTCAATTTCTTACAAATCGAAATAAAATAATAAAATATGAGACTGTAACCAACCACAACTAAAAATAAATGTTTTGAAAAAATGTTAAAACACTTATTGTGCAGTGCTTTTACTTTATTCAAATAGCACTGTCTAAATCTTTTTTTTTTCTTTTCTTTTTTTCAGTAATCGGTTTAGGTTTTTTATTTATTTATTTATTTTTTATTTTTTAAATATTTATGTAAGCTGGTATATATATTGTTATACTAACACAACAAATTTCACAATATTTTCACAATTATTGACGTGTCAATTTCTTACAAGTCGAAATAAAATAATAAAATATGAGACTGTGACCAACCACACTAAAAATAAATGTTTTGAGAAAATGTTACAACAGTTATTATTATTACAATATTTTCACAATTATTGAGATCTCAGTTTTTTATAGATCAAATAAAAAAATGCTAAGTCAACAACATTTTAACATTAATTTTTACAATGCCTAAAGTTTGTTTGTTTGTTTTTTTTTTGTTTTGTTTTTGTTTTTTTTTTTGTTTTGTTTTTGTTTTTTGTTTTGTTTTTTGTTTTTCTCTTTTAAATATTTATGTAAACTGGCATGTCTATTTCTATTAACTATATAAAAAGAGCCAAAGGCTCATAGATAGTGTTTTTTTGGTTTATTCAATTAGAAAGGTGCACTTTTTGTTTTGTTTTTTTTAAGATCTTTATATGTTTACTTTGTACTTACAATGCAAGTTTACATTGTAAATACACAAAAGTGGTTAATATTTTACACATTTGCACAAAAAATGGTAAATATTGTACAAATTTTGTAAATGTGTAAAAAAATTTGCCAATTTTTTTTGTGTCTACAATATAAATTTACATTGTAATTAAGTACAATGTATACATAGAGATATTGTGAAAATGTTGTGACACATGTGTCAATTCCTTATGCGTCAAAATACAATAAAATATCATACCGAGATCTAGCACAACTAAAAATGTCGTGACATATTGTTGTTATTACAATATATTCACAACTATTAAGGTGTAAGTTATAGGTCAAAATAAAATAATAAAATATTGGACTGAGATCCATCACGGTCTTATACGAATGAGATTAACTTTTTATGACATAATTATCAAAATTCTTAAAATTAATGTCTTTTTTGATTAATGTAAATCTCTAATTTTAAAAATCAAATGATTTATATCTTTATTTTGTGATACAAATAAAATTTAGAATTGATCTTAATCACTACTTTTTTTTTTCATGGCTAGCACGTACCTTACACGTGCTGCCCTAACTAGTCTTATATATAAGTTTCAACATTTTTAGTTATGCAAAACCAATGTTTGGTAGAAGACGATAATGATGAGAAAGGTAAACCAAGAAAAATACAACTATTGGCTTGTTAGAGCAATTGTATTGGCGCTTCTAAAAATTTCTGTCTATTTTACACAAATAACTTACTTTTTTTATTTTACACCATCACTTTTATATAGCACCAACATCATTTTACCTATTCTAATCATTTATTTCAATAAAATATTCATTCTATTGTATTTTTTAATTATTTTAGGACTATGGCAAGAAGAGAGAGGAAAAAAGATGAAAAGGAAATTAATAAAATAATTTATACAAAACTATAGTAATCAGGATTTTTTTTTTCAAAATAACACCAATTTTTAAATAATTTTGTTAGTTAACATTGTTTCTAAACTATTTAGAAAACTAATATCTTGAGTCTTTGAGATTCGAGGAGTCTCTTAGGCTCAATTTCACCGTCGCAAATTGAGTCTCAAAGACTCGATTTCCATGAGGTGCATAGCTGAGGCGGATTAAAAAAATCCACGTAGAACTCGAGTCTTAGAGACTCAAGTTCCCTATAGAAAACACAACATAGACCAATGCAGAAAATACAAACCCAGAACAGCCTAGAACAGTAAACCACAGACCCAAAATAGCCTAGAATAGCAACCTGAAAACACAAACAGACCAACCAGAAAAAAAAAACCCAGAAAATCAACCCAGAAAACACAAACTCAGAACAGAAAATATTCCACCGGAGATAGACCAACCCAAAAAACACAGAAAATGAATCAAAAGACAAACCAAACCAGAAAATAGACCTTTGGTTTCGAGATCAACAAATCCAAGTTGCTCTAGTGCCGAAATCGTGATTTTTGGGTTTTTGCTCTGATTTTGAGAACGAAGGAAGAAGATAGTGTAGAGGAGAGACTTGAGTTCCACATGGATTTTAAGTACCCCTCAGCTTTGCCAGCACACAGAACTTGAGTCTAAGAGACTCGAGTCGCTATAAGAACTCGTGTCTAAGAGAGTCGAGATGTTAGTTCCTAAATAGTTTGAAAACGTTACTAACTAACAAAATTGTTAGCAAAATGATGTTATTTTGCAAAAAAATCCATAGTAATCGTGTATATTTACACAGTTATTGTAGCTCATTTGTATATTTGTACAATTATAGACAAGCTGATGTGGGAGCTTTTCATGTCATATTATGTAAATTATATCACTTTTTATATTTTAGAAGCATTGATGCAATTGCTCTCTTTTATATACATGCGTGTGTGCATACACATATATATCAACATAGCATATAATATAATAAATACATTTCTTATATATTTATGTATTTTTCCCCTTTTTCTTTCATTCTTTTGCCACTGTAGTTCATGGTTTCACTTTCAAGTCACTCACTACGTCAAAAATTGTGCCAAGATTTACAAGGCCTGTGATTGACAAGATTGTTGGTTTTTGATAGGACACCCAATTTGTTTTATCATTTTGTTTTGAAACTCATATAAGCAAATAAGCTGAAACCAAATTTTATTCTTAATCTGCCAGGGTTTCTTTGGATCGGGCTCTGATGCCATAACATGCATTATGTATTGGTATTATAAACTATTGGCCCATATTGCATGCACTTCTGCCCTAGGAGGGGTGGCCCAATTGGTGTGAGATCTCGCGTGAATGCATGAGGTCCCTCGTTCGAGTCGTGGCGGGTACCATGTGGGGGGTGGGTTCCTAGCATGCATTGCGCCTCATCCACTGGTTCTCTTGGGGTGCTAGGGTGAGGTCTGTGACACCCTGGTCACAATAACTATGACTCAATCCAACATTTCCTAGCGCCGGGGGTGCCTCTATTAGGTCACGCCCTGAGGGGTAAGCCATATATGGTCGCCTCCGGGCCCCCCCCCCCCCCCCCCCCCTTTTTTATTCATCAAAAATATTGCATGCACTTCTTGCTACTGTTATGGTTTGAGCAGGCCAAACTGGTCATTGAGCCACTGAGCCTTTCTTCTTTGTATTAGTCAGCTTTGTTGCAAATCTGCTTGATTTACTGGGTGTCTTTTTTTTTTTTTTTTTTTTGTGTGTGTATATCTGTGTTTGTAATATCATACAATATTTGTGCCCTAACTATTTGTTCAACTGATATGATATGCAATTCTGTTTCACAGTTAAATGACATGATTATGGTGTAACTTAATTGAATTTTCCTGATATGCGAGCACAACTATTTGTTCAACTTGTATGACATGCAAGTCTGTAGCCGACCCTTCCACTAGGCTAATTAGGCTATTGCCTAAGGCCCCTAAGTGGAAGAGGGCCCTGAAATTTTGAAAAAGAAGGGGCAGTAGGAAAAAAAAAAGGTTAAGATGAAACTCCAAAAAATCTGATACATTTTTGTGATCAAAGAACAAAAAATTTGGAACATCCTTGTAAATATTTGTACCCAAAAATATCACCCTTAACCTCTAAAGAAGGAAGAATTGAGAAGAAATAAGATGAAGACAAAGTTAAGAGTCTGAAGAACTGACAAGAAAGAAACATTGTGTACTTACTAAATTGTAAAGAAGTAATAAATAAATATATGAGAGAATAAATGCAATGGGAAAGTTGAGGAGTAGAGGTGACTACATGGGTGGGAGCTTGGGAATGGGAAAAATGATTTGAAAGGAAGGCTCTAGGAAGGTAGTTTTATTTGCTAAATAACCAAAATTGTTCTTAAAAAAAAAATCTGACCACTTATTTTGAATATTTTAAAAATCTATTTTTTATATCTAATTAAAACATTATATTCATTAATCTATATAATTTATCTATTATAGTAAAAAGTAATATTAATTACTCTAATATATATATACACACACACTAGCCTCATCACACGCGCTTTGCATGTGCGGTGAGGCTTTTTTTTTTTTTTTTAAGTCCAGTATCATAATTTTCCTTTTAAAAAAAAAATTGGATAAGTTTGTTTTGAAGACATGAATTAGTAGGAGAGTGCCCTATTTTGTAGGCATTTTAAGTGGAGTTGGAGAATGCCCTATTTTAATTCTCACCTAAGGCCCCAAATGTCTAGGACCTGTTTCATAGTTAAATGACATGATTATGGTGTAACTTAATTGAATTTTCCTGATATGCGGGCACAACCATGATCTTGTTCTTTCTGGCATCAAATTTGTCTCTGTAATCATTGATTATTTATTTTATAAAGTATAATCATTGATTTTTTCTTCTTCCTATATATATTTAGATCGATCATTATTAATTTACCTCAACCAGGCAACTGTGATTTCCCATTTTTATTTTTGTTAATCCCAGATTAATTTCTTGGTTGCATCCAATAAGAGAATTCCTTGTTACCATGATACTAGAAAAAGATTGAGAATTTGTTCACTCAAAAGTGTCAAAAGCAACCAAAGGTTTTATACTTCACTACTGTTGTATTTACATATATCTTTAGAATTCTAAAGAATATCTTTAGTTATCCGTAATCGGAGGAACACTTTGTTTTGATTTGTGGCCTGTACAAATCAGGTGGGTCTTTCACGTCAGAGCAAGTTTTGTGATCAATTGTGTATGTCTACATGTTTCTTAAGATTGCTAATTGTCTAGTGTCCATAACTTTTTTGATTTGTAATCTTAAATTCATATATTTTTATTAAATCTCAAGATTTTCCCCTTTTTTTTCTCATTATAACAGTATGGTTGAAACTTTTCTTTTCCAAGTATTTTTGTTTAACTTTTGGCACATAAGAAGTGCAGCAGAAAATAATGAGAACTGTAACTCCCGGTGCTTTAAGTGCATGGTATCATGAGAATGCTGGAATTTGACAGAAAAGCCAAAAACATGCAGAATTTGGCAAAGTAGAGTTGACTTGCGTAGATCTATTTTGAAGGTTGAGGGCACATTTGGTACATGTGTTTAAACACATATTTTCAGTTTTTAAACAATATTATATGTATTTTTACACACTTTTTCACTCACACGTATTTTCAAAAAAATTGAAAACTGTTGTTTAAACACACGTACTAAAGGGCCCCTGAAATGTTTAAGCACTGTGGCATGTAATCATAGGAGCCACGCTACTTATCTAAGAAATCTTAAGAGCAATTTTGGAGGAAGTATATATTCAGAGTGCAGCCGTACATGTTGGCTCCATGAGATTCCCAGTCAATTTCAGAGCTATCTATCATCATTAGCCAAAGTTCAACGACAATAATGTGATCAATATCTTCCTACTGTCTGCTAGGACGCTTCCTGTATCTAAGTTTTCAATAATTTATAGTAGAAGGCCAAGTAAGAAAACAGATGGGTTCTCAATCTATATGTCGAGAATCAGAAAAGGTTAAACTTGTTGCACACAAACAGTTTTATGCACTCAAAAAGGCGATTGAGTTTGTGACTTGAAGTCATGATTTCCAACTTCCAAGTTGGAAATTTGAAGTCTTGATTGATTAAAACCATTTTGGGTGGCAAGATGAGAATAAAAAGGTGTCATAGTTGGTGCATGGACAACATTAATTGTTGGAAATAAAGGAGAGCTATTATCTGAATTTTCCTTGGAAATTACACAATATGATTTTACCAAGAGAGGTGGTGGAAATGAGGCGTGGACCGAGTCACTATTTTGAGACAAATCACGTCGTTTACTATTTATCCGATGTAGTTAGACAAATGATTTCTGCACGTTGTCCCCAGGATACAACAGCCCAGCCACCTTTGCTGATTATCCTTGCGAGTCTACACTGTTCATAAGATATAAGCTTTCTATAGTACTTTATTTTCCCAAAAAATAGAGTAAACGATAAAATATTTTTGTGAATAGTAAGAAGCAGTAGATGGTGAGTGTGTTGAGCAATAATGAAATATTTTTTAAAAGTCCAAAATAAGGTGATATGGAAAATTATATATATATATATATATAAATATAATAGCCGGACTTGTCCCTAGCCAAAGAGTCAAAACTTTTGATATCAATTAAATAGTCATAACTCATAAAGCTATTGAAATCAATATACAATCAGTAGCCCATAACGTGGTTGAACTTTATTACAAATCCGTTTAGAATTAGAATATACATTTGAAATATTGCCAGCTATTTTGACTTTCCCCTAAACTAAAAAGTAAATACATGTATATATATGGTAACTTATTCTTAAGGTACTTTTTTTTTTTACACCTAATTTTATTTAAGTGTCATCTATTTATTTTCAAATACCACTAATAAGTTATTGGGCTTTCCCAAATATGTTTTGCCCTATTATTATGTTAATCACAAATATTTCATATCTCATTATATAAATTGGGTCATGACATAAATTATCACAAAAAGCCCAAAAAACTTATATTTTATCAAATTTTATTATCATTATTTAGCTAAACCCAAAATTGGCCCTATGAGCCCAATACACACATCCTATTCTATTTAAAACCCAAGAATGCTTATGTTTGGCAACATTTGAAAAGCCCATGATTCAAGTCCATGGCAAAACAATTTTATCAATGGAATTCAAATCCATAATCAAAGCTCATGATTTAAACCTATGACAATTTTATCAATGGAATTCAAATCCATAATCAAAGCCCATGGTTTAAATCCATGGCAATTTATTTATCAAAAGCCCAATTCACACTGGTGACATCACCAAAAGCTCAGTTCTCGCTGGCAATATCAAAAAGCCCAATTTTCATTGGCAACATCAAAAGCCCAGTTCTCGTTGGTAACATCAAAAGCCCAATTTTCATTGGCAATATTGAAAGCCCAATTCTCATTGGTAATATCAAAAGCCTAATTCTCATTGGCAATATTTAAAACCCAATTTTCATTGGCAATGTCAAAAGCAGTGGCGACTCCAGGAAATTTTTTCAAGGTATTCCTCAACAAGCATAAATTACACAATCTAATAAAAAGAAAATTTTATATATTGACAACAACAACAATAAAAAAAAAACCCAAATACATAAAATTTACAATTGCCTTCTACTAGTTTTCATATTTTGAAATCGTTGCATAATAGTCTCATTATCAATGCTTCAAGCTACATCGTTTTCAATATACACAACCAAGCAATCATTCATCCATTGATCTCCCATTTGATTGCACAGTTCATTCTTTATATATTTCATTGTTAAAAAACTTCTTTCTACTGTTACAGTAGTAACTGGAAGGGTCAAAGCTAGCTTCACAAGCAAGTAGACTAATGGATAAGTCTTGTGTTTCCTTGTGCTCACTAACTTTTCAGCAAGTTAACTAACTCCTTGAAGCTCTAAAAAGAAGTCATTGCTGTGCATATCAAAAATGTAATTCTATAGTTGAGAGTCAAGTGCCAAAATATCTATCCCAAGAAAATCAGTGGAATAGAACTTAGTTAGACGTATCAACTTTTCCTTATCGAAAGCCACAAATGAATTACTTGGATTCAAGCAAGCCATATAAAGTAGCAAATCGGTATTCGCCTCAGAAAAGCGGTTGTTAAGCTCTTGAAGTTGCATATTTATGACTGTGCAGAATAACTCAACACGATAATGATGTAAATTTGAATTTTGTTGGGTGTTGCGTCGCAGCCTCGCACTAACTACAAATATTGCTTCCATGTCCAAGATAGGAATATCATGTGAGGTACAAAATAAAGATACTTCAGCCAATAAAGATGCCCATCCATCATCTCTCATCACTTGCAACTGTTGCTTAGACACTTTAACAAGATCTATAGCATTTACTATATCTTGATTTTTTTTTTTTTTGTAATGCTATTAACAACTCATTTGTGATCCCTAAAATATTTTTCATCAAGTGTAGAGCAAAGACAAATTCAAAAGAGAGAATTGACCTTATAATAGATCGAGCTTCAACTTTTTGGTTGGAGAGGCCATCTTTTTCAATAATCTCTAATACATCAACAACAGCAGAGAACATCAAAATCAAGTTGAGAATAGTCCCATAATATGATCCCCAACGTGTATCACCAGGACGTTTAAGATTTGTCTCTTGATTCAAACCTTGCCCACTTCTACGTACACCATTCTCTAAATCTTCTTTAATTTTGGCAAATTGTGTATCTCGAAGAGCATCTCGTCTCTTACAAGAGCCTCCAACAACAGTTACTAAATTACTAACCACATAAAAAAGTTCAGCAATGTTAAAGTGATTTTTAGCAACAGTAACAAGTGTCAATTGAAGTTGATGAGCAAAACAATGGATATAAAATGCTGACTTGTTCTCTTTCAAAATTAAAGTTTTGAGACCATTGATATCACTTTGCATATTACTAGCCCCGTCATAACCTTGCCCACATAGGTTCGATAAACTCAAATTATGTTCACAAAGTAAATATTCAATAGCATGTTTGAGTGACAAAACAGTAGTACTTGCTACATGTACAATACCAAGGAATCGCTCTATAATAATTCCTTCTTTGTTCACATAACGAAGAACGAGGGCCATTTGTTCTTTCACTGAGATATCACTTGACTCATCAACTAATATTGAAAAGAACCCATTGTCAAGATCCTTGATGATGGCTTTGGATGTTTTACATGCAATTGCATTCACAATGGTTTTTTGAATATCAGGGTGGGTAAGCTTGCAATTTTTTGGAGCTTTTTGCAACACTTCATTGATAGATTCATTGTGATTCCCCAAAAATTGTACAAGCTCAAGGAAATTTCCTTTATCACTTGAACCTTGAGATTCATCGTGACCACGAAAAGCTAATCCCCGACATAAAAGGAATCTTATGCAATCAACTATTACATTTAATTGAACCCGATATTCAATTTTATCTTGATCTGATTGCTTAACAAAAACACTTTGAATGTGTTGCTTTTCCTTCAATAGATCTTCACTCTTCTGGACAGCTTGGTTATGAGCACTATTAACTCCTCCAACATGGGAATTTAACTTATCTTTCTGATTCCAAAGTTTGAATCCCTTCGTTACAAAAGTGTCACCTCTTCCTTGCTTACCAACATCTTGCCCAAATAGGTAGCAATAAAAACAAAATACTGCATCCATGTCTATACTATATTCCAACCGGTATCTATTTTTATACCATTCAGATATAAATCGACGGGGCTTTCCAGAAAAATATGATATAGGGTAATCATCACTATGTAAAATAGGTTGACAAGGGCCTTTTGTTAAATAATATCTTCTTATTTCATCATGATGATTAGGATGGTAAGATGATAAGATGATATTTTTTCTCGTAGCCCAGGATCTGAAGGAAGATTCTCTAAGTTAAAGTCAACACGAATTCGCTTAGAAGATGAAGATGAATCTTGCGCAGGAGCTGAATCTTGGGTGCGTGGTTTTCTTATCAAATATTTGTCCATAATTCTAGCAAAAGGATAAACAATAAACTATAAGTTTATTTGAAATATTAATAAAATTATTAATTATTGTTGTTTAGTTGTTTCATTAATTTGTTTGTCTTTTATAAACTATAATTTGTTATATTATTGTTTCATTAATTATAAAATTATTAATTATTATTTAGCCTAACATAATTTAATTTATTTGTCTTTTATAATGTATTGGTTAATTATATTGCTTTAATTATTATTGTTTAGCGTAACAATAAATTATATTACTTTAATTTGTTTGTTATTAATTATATTGCTTTAATTTGTTATATTATTTAGTCCCTTGTGCACGTTACACTAAAAGAGCCAAACATTATACATCTCATGTGCAGCATAATAATTAAAGTAGTGTAATGTGCAGCACATTACACTGCTTTAATTATTATTTACTACCCAGCCCCATGTGCCCATCAGCCCATCTACCCCCACCCCCACTCAATAGACAAGCACAAGCCGTCCCCCAATCACAACTTGCCAATCAGAAAATTTCACAATCATAATACACATTGCACTAAAAGACAATCAATATCTTACCGACACCAACACACACTGACCAATAGCAACGGATAAGACAAAGCCAAAAAATAGGCAAAAAGCAAAGTAAAGTTAAAGAGTAAAGATTGGTTCTCAAAAAAAAAAAAAAAAAAGAGAGAGTAAAGATTCGGCAACCAATCAGAGTCTTACAGTTCAAAAGAGAGAGAGAGATATTGAGTTAGACAACTTAGACTAGAACAAAGAGAGAGAGAGAGACATAAGACATTCATATTTTTCATTTCATATTTTTCATCTCAATGAGATAAAGAGAGAGAGAGAGAGAGAGAGAGTGACTGAGAGAGAGTCAGAGAGAAAAAGAGAGAGAAATACCTTGAGGCCGAGCACCGGAGCAGTCGAGATTGATCTGCGAGCTGCGATCTACGATCTGCGATGAGGGGCAAGCGACGAGCTATGACGAGGGGCAAGCGACAAGTGACGACGAGGGGCGAGTGAGCGACGATGACTAGACGAGGACGATGAGCGACGGAGTGAGCTGCGCCTACGAGCGACGTGACCGTCTTACCGTGGGTTTGGTTTGCTCTGTATTGGGGTTTTTTTTTTCTTTTTTGATAAACACCTCTGTATTGCAGTAATGGGTAATGGGGTTTGGTTTGCTTTTACTTTGTATAGACTGTATTGGGGTTTGGTTTTCTCTGCCAATGACGTGGCTGTGGTTTGATTTCTGATTTGCTTTGTACTGGTTTTTTTTTTTGGGTGAGAATCTATTGGTTTGCTACGTCCGTATTATGTTGGGCTTGCCGTGGGCAGTGGGCTTGGCTCTGTTACAATTTTTTTTTTTTTTTTTTAGATTTTAGTTCAAAAATTTTTTTTTTGGGTTGAAAGTAGAACGGATAATTTTTTTTTTTTAATTTGAGGGTGTTCCTAATTTTTTGATTGAGGGTGTCCCTAATTTTTGATTGAGGGTGTTCCTAATATGGATTAAATATAATTTTTTTTTTTTTAAATTTTTTTTAGGTCAGGGTGTTCTTGGGAACACCTTGACCTGTACGTGGCGTCGCCACTGGTCAAAAGCCTAACTTATGTTGGCACTATTAAAAGTCAAAGCTAAGGGTACATTTGGATGCCACTTATTTTGCTGAAAACTAGAAACAATAAAAAAATAATTTTCGGTTACTGTTCACACTCACAAAATACTGTTCATTTGCCTTAATGCACTGTTCATGTCCCATGAATAGTGCAAGAGGCGCTGGTTAAAAAAAAAAAAAAAAGTGCAAAACACAAAATGTAAAACATGGACGTTGAATCCAAAAATATACTAACTACTTGGCACTATTTTATCAAAATGCCAAGGTTATTAATACTTGGCAAAATACGATATCATAATTATTTCACTTAAAAGTCCAATAATGAACAATACTTTAGATTCTTAAACCTATTACTATAATTTATGACAATTATCTATTCTCAAAACCCATGACAATCATCTCATAAAAGCCCATGGGAAATTATGATTATCTTAAATGCATGACATTTTTTTATTTATACCATATTATAAACCCATAGAATTTATATAAGAACCCATTGTCACTATTTATCTTATACATTCTTAATATCTATTTCCAAAACTCATGACAATTATTCACCTTACAAGCATATTGTGATAAAAAACCATGAGAATATCACATTATTCTACTATAGTGGTTGTTATCATATTTTATTTGAAACCCGTGGATATTGCATCTATTTAAAACCCATGGTAAATAATATTCTCAAGAAACATTGGAGGTCATTATTTAAAAGCCTCAAAGAAAATATCATTTACAAAAATAATCCATAGCAAAAATTATGAGAAGCTATACAAAAATCATGGATTCATTTTATTTCTACTAACAACTAAAGCTCATGTGAAATAAAAATCCATGGAAATATATGGTATCTTTGTCCATATTGTAGGGCTCACAATGAGAAAGCAAAAGGATATGCCCAAGTAGAGAGAACCACCAAGTTAGAGGCTCACCAAAATACTCAGCCCTTATAGCCAAGCCCAACATGAAATCTCAACCAAAACAGCCCATGTGTGCAAATTGACCCCACTAGAGAACCTCATTCAGTTCGGCCTTCCGCTGGATGTCACCTCAAGAAGCAACCAAGCTTCCAAACCAAATTAGGAGATGCCCACCTGTCCTACTATCAACTCTGATGTGAACAATACCAGAGGCCGACACCTAAAGGCTAATGGGCAATAAATACCCTTCTTCCCCAAGTTTTGGTCATAACTCAAGGAAGCCATAACCAAGACCTTCAAGCTCATGAAATTTGCAGCACTAGGATTCCTCCTTAATACCTGCCTTAATGCCATTGGCTGAACACAATCTCAAAATTCTTAGCATTTAATGCAAGACTATGCTAATTTTTACTCATGTGTGACATTGCCCAAAGAAGCAAAATAGCCCCAAAAAGCAAATCTCCCATTTTAGGCCAAATCCTAGGATAATTATATCAGCTATTCTACCCTTGAATTAGTCCTACGTTTTGGACTTTTGCTAATTAATGCTCCCTTAAACTCCCCTATAAAAGCCTAAGCATATCAGCCCACAAGACAAAAAAAAAAAAAAAAAAAAACCCCTTTGAAATTTCTGATTTCCTTGTCACTTTGTTTGTGGTTCAACTCTCCCCAAGCTCATAAATCATTCCCCTTAGCCCACACTCACTTAGCTTCAGACATTCCTTGTCTTTTTCTGCATATTCACAGCCCTTAAATGCTTCCTAGCTAATCAGTCACAAACAACTCTTTACCAATTAAAACCTTAGCCTCAGCATTAACTCCATCACACCATCACAAGCTTAAATGCCCACTCACTCAAAATAGCTTACACTACTCCATTCATGCCCTACTATGAGAGACATCGAAAAAAAGTGTCACTCAAAAAAGAGATTCAGGTACCCTTTGGGGCACCTCTCTTTTTGGGTAAGTGGTATGAAGCCACTTATTTTTTATAAAAAAAGAAAAAGAAAAACTAAGTACATAACTGAATTGTTCTCTTCATTGATTGAACAAAAATTACATAATTGGAAAATTGAAAAATTATATAGCTTTGGGTCCTAGTTACAATCTACCAAAATACATGGATTTTTGTCTTAGTTACATTCTATCCAAAACAAACAAAGACAAGGCTAAATCTACTTAGCCAAAGACCTAAATCCGGAGGCTAGATTATGGAATGGGAAGGTGTTAGGCACCCATTCTGCCCAGACAAAGTCTGGTCTTCTAGACTCTTGTGACCAATGTACCATTTTATGCATGTCATGAATGATATGTTGAACATGTGAAACAAAAATTAGATCACACAAATTTATTTATGAATGAAGTCTCTTCTTTCGAAAATAATTAGATTTGTTTTGATTGGTAAAAAAAAATGGATTTTGATTTGTCAAAATACCAGATTTGTTTTGTGGTATGTGGAGAAAAGTGGTTTTTGGAGATAAAAAGATTCAGATCTATGTTTATTACATAAAATAAAGTCTTTTGATTTGAAAAATATCAGATCTGTTTTTAAGAACTAAAAAAGTGGTTTTTTGATTTATAAAAGACCAGATTTGTTTTATGATAAAAAAAAAAAAAAAGGGCTTTCGACAATAGAAAAATTAGATCTGTTTTTATATGTCTTAAAAGAATGAAAAAAAAAAGATTTTTTAAGAAGAGAGTTTCACTCATAATTTCAATTCATGCAACATGAATTAAATAAAACAATCACAAACCCAATCATGTTTTATCTTTTTCTTATTTCAAAAATCTGCATGCATAAAAAAAATCAGATCTGTATCTAAGGAAGATACAAATCAGTTTTGATTAAAGAAAATTCAGATCTACATCTAAGGAAGATGCAGATGCGATTTGTTGTGAAGAAAAATTCAGATCTACATCTAAGGAAGATGCAGATCTATTTTGTTGTGAAGAAAAATTTAGATCTACATCTAATGAAGATGCAAATCTATTTTGTTGTGAAGAAAAATTCAGATCTACATCTAATGAAGATGTAGATCCATTTTGTTGTGAAAAAAAAAATTCAAATCTACATCTAAGGAAGATGCAGATCCGTTTTATTTTGAAGAAAAATTCAGATCTGCATCTAAGGAAGATGCAGATTTGTTTTATTTTGAAGAAAAAGAGTTGATTACATGCAGATCTTAAAACTAAGAAACAAATGACATCAATGAACATATATTCATAAACTAAATTAACAAGGTAGAATATGAATATCTAAAACAATTAAACATGCATCATCATGATAAAGAAAAGCATAAAAAAAAGAGGGTTAGAAAACAACCTATTGCATGAGCACACTTTGTTCTTGAGAGGATGTTTTAGGGTTCAAAGAAATTTATGCAATTCTCTTTGAAACCTAAAAATCCTAATTTAAGCAGCAGCACCCAGAGAGGGGATCAGCAAACATGATCAATTTGAGAGCCTAAAACGTATGCCTCCTAGAGTGTAAAAAAAAATGCTGAGGTATGAGGTTCAGTCTCTATTTATATAGGTCAGAGGGCTCTAAAAAATAGGTACGGACGATTAGCGTTTGAATCCGGATGCATCCTTTTGCGAAAAGGTCGAAAAGTGTATGCATTATCATCACTCGAAGGCCATTGGTCCAAAGCCCAATACATGGAAATTCGGCCCTTTTAGAGTGCCGTTCGGCACTCCAAAAGTGCCGAATTGGCCTTTGGACTCCGATCATTCTTTCGAGTTTGGGTGCTGTTTAGACTCCTCTTCTAGGGTTTTTTGGTGGGTCCTTGTACCTAGACGTGGTTTCATCATCCGTCTATGATTTTTCACTCTTTTTGGATAATTTAGGCTATTTAAGAACAATTATCCTATAGATAAATTCCCTAAAATAAATCTTAATAAAGTTTAGATTATCCACAATTTTATTGTTATCCAATCATCTCTTTTATTCCTATGCATGCAATCCTATTTTAAACACTAATTATCAACCAATCACAGAATTATTTAATTAATTTTAATGGTTTAACCAATCAGGATTAATTTAAACTAATCATGTGTGGTTGACCTTACCTAGACCCAATGCATGTTGACCGTGCAAACTTGATCATGCGATATCTTTTGATCTGATGGCCCGATTTGAAAACCAGAAATATCGTCGTGACCGTTAGAATCTCAAGATCATTTTTGTGATATGTAATGAATGAATTAATGCATGTAATGCAAAGACAAGTTTATGCATGTAATGTAAGAACCAATTGATGTATATGATTCAATTATGATTTTTGTGGTACATGGATGGTCATTCAAGTCATTCTCCTTGATTAAATCATGGGTGCAAAATTGAGTGTCTACAGAATGCCCCTCATTGACAAAGCTTGAAAAGCAAATGTCGATGTAAAACAAAGACACTTATTTTAGTGACTATGATTTAATTAAGGTTGAATTTTCAAAAATTACCTAGCCCTTGAACCTAAAACCTTGGAACATAGAACTAGCCTTATCTTTTGACAAAAAAAATGAAAATACTGGACTTAGCTGGTATTTGATAATTCTGGACATGATTCTTGGCAATTGGGGTGACCAAAGGACTTTTCAACCCTGATCCTGAAAATGGAATTGTCTGGGATGACGATCAAAGGTCTTCTTCTACTTTGATGTTAATCAAAAGTCTTCTTCTACTTTGATCTAGCTTTGCTGGAATGACGATTAAAGGTCTTCTTCTATTTTGATGTCGATCAAAGGTCTTCTTCTATTTTGATGTCGATCAAAGGTCTTCTTCTACTTTGATGTCGATCAAAGGTCTTCTTCTACTTTGATCTGGATTCGTTGGAATGACGATCAAAGGTCTTTTTCTACTTTGATGTTGATCAAAGGTCTTCTTCTACTTTGATAATCTGGAATGGGAATGGTGATCAAAGGTCCTCTTCTACTTCGATCTGGAATGGAATGACAACCAAAGGTCCTCTTCTACTCTAATCTCGATCAATGGTTTTCTTCTACTTTAATCTGGATTTGCTAGAATGATGATCAAAGGTCTTCTTCTACTTTGATCTGGATTTGTTGGAATGACGATCAAAGGTCTTCTTCTACTTTGATTTCGATCAAAGGTCTTCTTTTACTTTGATTTGGGATAGTTGGAATGTTAATCAAAGGTCTTCTTCTACTTCGATCTGGAATTGCTGGAATGACGATCAGAGGTCTTCTTCTACTTTGATCTGGAATGGAATGACGATCAAAAGTCCTCTTCTACTTTGATCTGGAATTGCAATGCTACCTACAAAAAGTGAAGATTTAGAATTAGAATTTAACTGATAGGTGCTTCATGATCCCATTGTTTCTGAGATGTGTGATTTTCATTTGCTCATTCTTGATTTGAACTTTATCAAGAAAAGTTTAATTGACAAAAGATTTTTCTTTTGAGAAACATTTTATTTTTGAAACTTGGAAGTTTTGAAATTCTTATTTCAAATTCTAAGACTTTGGAACCTAGAAATTTTTATTTGAAATCTAA
Organism: Quercus ilex subsp. ballota; assembly: GCA_032727855.1. Classification (NCBI taxonomy): domain Eukaryota; kingdom Viridiplantae; phylum Streptophyta; class Magnoliopsida; order Fagales; family Fagaceae; genus Quercus; species Quercus ilex. The sequence continues at coordinate 24,886,181 of CM064919.1, forward strand.
AGCTTAAAATTTGAAATTTTGAGCCTTAGAATTTTGAACATTAAGGCTTGGAATTTTGATCATGAAATCTGAAGTTTGAATTTTTTGAAAACTGAAGATTTGAGTTTAAAATTTGGGCATTGAGGATGTGAAATTGAAAACTTGGGAATGAACATTTTTGAATTGAAAATTTGGATTTTGAAAGATACTTGAAAACTTTGAAAAAGAAATTTTTTTTTTGGGTTGATTGAGTCAACTCAGTTTGATTAAGTTGACTCAGCTTTTGGCTGAGTTTAAGTGTGGGGGTATTGTGTGATTGATCATGTTTTGAAATGTTGGCTTTGGAGCATTCTTGAAGTGTTGTTTTTTTTTCATGGTGCAATTTGGACAATGTTGGTGGCTTATGGAATTTTGACAATGTAGGTAAATTGTGATGTTGTTGGATGAACTTTGGTTTGGATTTTGGGAGTATTGGCATTGTGAAAAATTTGTGTTAAGCTTATGTGAATATTTTCATGATGTACGTGGGAAAAGTTTATTGGTATATGTAAACTTTGTTTTAGAGACATGGCAAAATTTTCTGGAGATGGGCAAATTTTGTGGGTATGAAATTATGGAAAAATTTTGTTGGGTATGTGATGTTGATTCTTGGAAAATTTGTAGGGTTATGATTTTGGCTATGTGAGAACTTATGTGTGCATGAGCTTGTGGGAATTTTTATCTTGGTCATGTAGGAATTTTTTCTTTTTGCATGGCTATGGAAAAATTTGGTAGTTGTGTATAGATATGTCAAAAAATTTGGTTGTGCTAAAATTCAGTAGTAGTGACATTTTGGTGGGGCATTGATTTTTTGTTGTGAGACATTGACTTTTCTGGGTGCATGGGAATTTTTTGGACATATGAGTTTTGGTCATGGAAATTGATAAGCTGAACTTTTATGTTGTAGAGTTTCAAGAGTTGAGGTAGTCTCCAAATGTTGAAAAGTGCATGGGCACCATTGTCTCCTAGCATAAAAAACATCATCAATGAAGCAGGCTTCGATACTTTCTTTGAAGCTTTGCTAAATCATGAGACACATAAGTACAAATATTTTCAGTTACTTCTTGCCTTGGCAGAATGCTTTTGGGACACTACCTGTACCTTCCATTTTCCAAGCATTGGGGAGATAATGTTGACACCTTATGACTTCTCTGTTATCACTAGTCTAAGGTTGGGTGGTAAAAGAATTCTTGTCAATGATTCCTTTACTTCAACTAAGCTCAAGAAACTTCTAGGTGTAGTGCCTTCTAAAATGAGAAGTAACAATATTCCTTTGTCTTGGCTATGTGAGAATATTCCTCAATGTGAGACTGTGGCAAAGGGTGCTTGCATGTTCATGCTTCTTTTTATTGGGACCTTTCTGTATCCGGATTTAGGCAGTATTTTGAATTTGTGCTACTTGGGGAGCTTGAGAAAAATTGAACAAATCCGGAATTATGTCTGGGGCAGCATGACCTATGCTACTCTGATGCATTTCATGACCCAACTTTCTAGGCGAAGCCTTTCAAGCTTGAGTGGGGCTCCATTTGTTTGCTAGGTGAGGTTTGGTATTTATTTTGGCTATGTGTTGGTGGTGAAAATTATTTTGGTTATTTATGGGTTATTTTTGGCTATGTGGTAATGGTATTATGAATTTTTCAGGTTTGTATGTATGAGTATTTTGGAGTTGGTCCTAAATATCGGGAGAAGGTTACTGGCATTTTTCCTAGATTTCTTTGTTGGTTGCCCAAACATCGTTTGTCTATACCCTCTAGGTGTTCTTTGGAGATTTGGCGCTTGGTGATTGACAATCTAACAATTGATGATGTGAGTGCTTTCTTCCTTCTCCTTTTCAAATTTTTAGCACTTGGTTATGATTCAGTCTCTTCTTTTTCTGAGTTCCTTTTTGTGATTTTTCAGATGAACTTAAATCCTTGGGCTGGATGTGAAGGGTATGTTAAGTGTGAGCGGGCTCTAGAACTAAATGGCCGCCAAGTATTGTTTGAATGTGGGCATGGAAAGTATTGGTATCTTGGTGATCGGGTGTTGCCCCAAGTTGAACATGTGTATCCTCCTACCATAATTCCAACTCCTCCTTGTCACATTGTTCGTTTGGCTGACTTTCTGGCTGATGAAGAGATTGCTCGGGCCCGATGGCTATATTGTTGCAGGAGTAGAAGGAAATTATTCTGACTTTGTCCGGGATCATCTGCAAGGTTGCTTGGTTGGCAGAACGGTATTTCTCTTCCCTTCTAAGATCAAAATTTTGTTCTGCAAATTTCTTTTCCATATTTTTGCTTGGTAACAATATTTGCATGTTGGACTTTCAGCCTCTTGCTTCTAAAGAAGAAGGATAGGAAGAGGAAGAGATTTTCTCTCTTCACTATGCTGGTAGCTCTTATAGTTCTTTCACAGATACTTATCCTTATTTTTTGGAATGGCAGTATGATGTGATGAATCCTGATGGAATGTATAGTTCCATGCCTTTGACCAGGCCAGAGCATGTACCAAATATTCCTTGGCCCAATTTGGTATGTTTTTGAATTTCAGTTCTTTGTCCTTATTTCTTCTTAACTTGATGAGTGGCTCTTAACTTGGTAGATTTGCTTCAGGTTGATGTGGATCTTGTGGAAGAAAGCAAGTGGATGATTGGAGGCTTGTAGTCATTGGCTCGCACTCAATCTTCCCAATATGTGCTCAATGATTCAAACTGGGTGTGCCAAGTTGCTTTCTGAGCATCTATTGCTTGAACTATGCTTGATGGTGAAATTAACACCTGATTCAGCTAAATTTTTAGGCATATAGATTGGAAACTGCTAATGCTGCTAGAAGAACTTTAGAGGAAAGGATCAGGAGCCTTGAACTTGAAAATTGTTAGTACGATCCTTGCTTTTTCGCAAGTTAGGAAGGAAATACTGAAGGTGGCTCCTCTAGAGGTGGATCAAAAAGATCCTCACACAGGCAAACTCGGAGTCCCAATGATGTATGACTTGTGTTTTTATTTTCCTGCAAAAGAAAAGGAAGTGTTCCTTAGACAATCTTGTATTATTTTCCATGTTTAGCTCTTTGTCCTTGGTATCACCTCGGATCATGTAGAAACTTTAACTAACACAAGTTTAGAATTCACCTGATGAAATCTTATGGTACTAATTTAAAATTATCTTGCTTGGCTCGGTTGAAATTTGCACTTACTTGAATGACATGGAGCTGAATGACCCTAGTTTAAGATGAATGCATGATTTTTTTGGAAATCTTAGTTATGATGATTTTTTTTTTTTTTTTGAAAATGTACATTTTTAGATCCCTGTAAAACTAGATTGTTTAACCTAATTAATTAACCAAGTGAATACTTAGGTTTATTATTTAGATCTAGGTTAAAACATGTTGTGAAATTTTAAAGTACTCGTAAGTATACTAACTGTACCGAAGTATAGTTTGCTAAGAACGAGGTCAAACCACAGGGACTTGAATGAACATAGGAAAATTAATTAAACCTTAACCAAATTAATCCTAATCTAGTTTAATAAAAATTGGTTTTTTGCAATTAAATAAACTAAACAAATAATTAAACTAAGCAAAGATATAATATAAAGCAGTAAAGAGATGTAAACAATCTAGATTCTAGAGAAAAGAATTAAGGTTTTGGAATCCACCTTGTAAGTCATATCAGCATATATTTATGATTATTAATTTTTCCCAACCACTACATGATAATCTAGAAATAAATCTTGCTATCATAGAAAATATTCTCATTAAAATCCTTACTTTAAAAATCAAAAGCATGTTCTTCTTCGCTTCTTAAGTATAAAATCAAATCATCAATTGTATCCGTAGCCAAACAAATCACAAAATATATCAAATTCTAAAAATCAAATCATAAATTGTATCAATTGACAGACAAATCACAAACGATATCCAATTTTATAATCAAGAATTAATAAACCAAGCATTCAATTAATTAAGATAAATCCTAAATCATGAGAAAAACATGATAAAACTCATATCTAGAATCCCATCTTAGTTAATTGATATGAAGCAAGAACAATTTAAATCATTAAAGAACAACTATTGTGGGAAAAATCAAATCACATAAATATTACTAATAATCGTTAACAAGGTTTCATCCTTAACCCTAATTATAAATTTAGCTACTCATGGTAATTGAAAGTAAACACAAAAATAAAATACTAAACATTAAACTAGAAAAATAACTAAAACTAACTGTCATGGAAGAAGTAGCCACAGCTCTCTATACATTCAGCCCTCAGCCCTAGCACTAGCCTCAGTCCTCATGAATTTTGCCCTAAAGAGCCTTTAAATAGGTTAAGGAATCCTATTACAAGTTGAATTCCCGTTTGGAGAAAATTCCAGATTTTTAGGCTTCACTTAACCGACTATTTTGGCCCATTTAACTTCAGAATTCGGATTTTTGGTAAACTACAAAGTTGTAGCCCTTTAAGTTAACTTTCCAGCCAACTTAAATCATCTCGATTGGACATCTGAGCCAAAAGTTATGCTGAAAATACTAACTGATGTGTAGGTTGGAATCCTAATCCGAATTGGACTTGGATTTGATGCAAATTTTCTTTGATTCCTTACTCCAATTGGACTTAAATTTAATTGGGTTGGTCTTCTCTTGAATTCATGCCTGGCTGGATGTAAGTTGGCTTGATTCAATTGGCCTAGCCCCACTTTGCATGTAAAGCCCTTGTTACATGCAACACAAAGATATTATATAATTAGTCACAAAATAGCATAAAAGTAAAGCTAAATATGTAGATATGTGAGTACTTTATTGTATACATTTCTTGCACATCGAAACAATAAAGTCATATCATGTAAAGTAGCGGAAAATAAAGAACACAATGATATGATCACCCAAGAAACGGGTAAAAAACATGGGGAGGATTTAACCTAGCTATCCTCAAGGTAAAACAGATCCACTATAAAAGAATTAAAGTTTTACAATAGCGACTTAGACCACTAACATCTTATTGCTACCTCGAGTAGAAAACTTATTACCACAACCATGTGACAGCTCCAAGTCCACGGACTACTTCTTTCTTGGATTCACAGCAACCACAAGTACTCCCATTTGTGTTTTCTTTAAGCTCTTTATGCAGCAACTGAAGCGATCACCAAGCTCTCGACATCAATCTTGATCTTGATAACCCTAAGTATGTATGAAGGCAAACACCTTAAGATCTCACAAGAGATTCATACACACAGCATAACAACAACCTCTAAAACGTGGCTAGGGTTTTTCTTTTTATACTTGAAGCAAAACATAAAACCCTACACGTCATATGAGCTTGGGCTGAGTTGGAAAATTCTGTAGAAAAATAATCTGCACAAGTTTCAATTGATTGATCTAATTTTGATCGATCAAGCCTTGCAGAAATTGAACAATAATTTTCTGCAATTACTCGATTCCAACTTTACACACACATACACTTTGAGTAGCCTAAATCCAAACTAAACGTTTTGATCATGGTTTGCCAACATATACATATTGAAGTTCTAATACATTAGTTCCTAATACATTAGACCCTAATAGAAAAGATGATGATGATCTTTAAAAAAAAAAAAAAAAATGAATGAGGCATGGGCGAATGCCCTTAGTTTGGAACATAAATCCATGAGTCTTGAAAAAAAACTTGATTTGATCAATTTTGAAAATAATGATGCCGGTGATGATTTTTGAAAACAAGTGAGTTAGACACGTCCTAGTTTGATTAAAAAAAAAATCTTTTTGAGTGTCAAATGGTCTTAAAAAATTACATGAGAACGTAAAATTGCATGGAATTGCATGAGTGTAGGACCGAGGGGCTGCGTGCCACTTGGCAAATGAAGCGTGCCACTTGGCAAATGAAGAGTGCCATTCGGCACTTTTGGAGTGCCGAACTACACTTGGCCATGCCGTGATGCTTACACCATGGTGGGCCGACTCCTCACACTTTTCCAATGCGCGTTTAGCGTTTTTTTTGAAAGATTTTTACTTCGTTTATGATCATGAAATACTCTCCTAGTCAGCTACAAACTCTCTGAAACCTATTTCAGACTTGATTAGGAACTGATGTAGCTTATTTAAACAAATTCTCTTGCAACAAATCTCTGCATAAATGTTAGTAAAACAAAATAATCACAAGCAAAAATCATCCATGGCCAGCAATCATTACTTTTCTCATTCAACAATTCATGATATCAACAGATGGGTTTGTAGCTTTGATTTTAGTACCAAAACCAATTTTACAGTCTTCAAACTAGAGGGAATCAAGGCTCTGAGGAATGTGAAGATCAAGGGGGACTTCCTTCGTGCTACTGTGAAATTCTGGGATCCCGAAGATCATGTGTTCTAGTTTAACATCGCTGAACTCTATTCGACAAGTGAAGAATTTACTGCTATCTTGGGCTATGATCCAAGCAAAAAATCTGTTACGGTTTCTTGTGATCCTAGGCATAAGGAATCTTTGTCTGATGCTCTCGGTCTTCCCACTTCCATTACTGATAGTATGATTGAAGGTCATATGGTGAATTTTCGTCAATTATCTCTTGGCTGATTGAAAAACGCACCTATGGAGTGACTGATAATATGCAGAAAAACTTCGGTTTGGCTTTATGCTTTGTGGGAGAACATTTGCTTTGCTCTGGAAGGCATGGTTTTGTTGATGCTCGAGCTATAAGTGTTGTGAATCAAATTAAGGATGGTGATAATCCTGTTTCTTTGATCTTGGCAGAAACTCTTCTAGGACTGGATGCCATATTTCATGGTGGAGAATCTCAAAACTTCTCAGGGAGTCCTTTGACTTTGTAGATATGGCTAATGGAGAGACTGTACATGATTGCCAAAACCACAACCAGTAATTATGGGCCTAGCAGTTTTCTTAGCAGGGTTATAATCAAGACCGAGTGCCAAACTGAGAGTGACTGGGTGAGGTTCTTAGACAAGAAATCCAGTACCTCAATTCAATGGGACTATTATTGGTGGAAGTGCCCACCCCTTCTACTGAGGTCTCCAAGATCAGATCATATCTTCCTTGTTGGATTGCGGAGGGAAACTTTCTACAAGGGAGATAGACTCTTGAGGCAATTCAAATACGAGCAAGGAATGCCTAGTGGCAAAAGAAGAAGACCTTTCTCTCCTGTGGACACAAATCCTACTTCTGTAAAGAACATGCTATTGGGTTTAGAGATGGCTGACCGAGTGGATCAGTCTTTTGCCATGGTTCACTTTCACAAGATGACTACAAAATATTCTAATTGGTTGGTGAACAAGATTGTTAACAAGGAAGCTGAGATGGTTGCTATGAGAATGCAGTTTCTCATTGACAACCGAGCAAAACCCGATGAAGACAACTTTGAATTCAAAAGAAGGGACAGTGATGACAAAATACCTATAATAGAAGAAATCAATGACCAACAGAAAAAGAAAAGACTGAAGACAAAGTGACCTTCTTATTTTTTGGCTTTGAACATGTTTATTTTAGAAGTTGATGTAAAAAACTCTTATGTTTATGAATTATTTAGGGCTTGCAGGTTAGGGATTCTATTTAAAGTCTAGGCTTTTGGGGTTTAGAATTTCTATGGTTTGGTTTAGGGTTTGGGTTCTTGGATTTTGTGTAACGACATGTTGTAATGGGATGGTTGAATTTTTGGTAATTTTGGTTAATGGGCAAATGGTGGGTTTCGGGAAATTGTGACCAAACCAATGCATGGTTGCCTAAGTACCCCCTTGATAGAAGGATCAGGTCATCATGTAGTTCATTGATGATGATGGATTTTTTATTTTATTTTTATTTTTTATTTGCCTTAACTTTTGCCTCAGTTGCCCTTTCAGGTTTTCAACCTAGCAGGCTCTCTCATTCTCTTTTTTTCTAACTCTCCATTTGCATAGATTGCCCTTTCGGGTTTTCAGCCTATCTCTTTTGTTTTGTTTTGTTTTTTTTTTTTTTGTTGCTCTAATTTTTGCCTAGATCGCCCTATCGGGTTTTCAGCCTAGCGAGCTTTTTTTGTTTTGTTTTTAGTCAAACCTAGGAAGGGAAATAACATAATTTACAACCACCTCAGACGTGGTATTTCTTCAATTGATCAATGTTGGTTGGCTCAGTAAAATGGTTTGCATCCAAGTCCATCAATTTTACTACTCCCCCAGAGTATATTTGCAAGATAATGTATAGGCCTGCCCAATTTTGCTTGAACTTCCCGTTTGCATCTTGAACTGAGGCTCGGATTTCTTTCAACACTAAATCCCCCAACTTCAAATCTCTGGTTCTCACTTTATTGTCTAAAGCTTTCCTAAGGCTCCTTTGATATCCTTGAATATGATACAGGGCCTTGAGTCTCTTCTCATCTAGCATGCACAATTGATCGTATCTGCTTTGTAACCAATCTGTTTCCAGGATTTCACTTCCCAATACTGTCCTTAGTGAACGGACATCCATCTCAATGGGAAGGACTGCTTCCATCCCATACACCAATGAATAAGGATTGGCTCCTATGGAAGATCGAATTGATGTTCTATACCCCCAGAGTGCATAGGGCAACTGTAGGTGCCAGTCCTTGTAGTTCTTTGTGCTCTTCTTCAAGATTCGCGCTATGTTTTTATTAGCAGCCTCAATTGCTCCATTGGTTTGAGGGTGGTAAGGTGAAGACTTGTGGTGTCGAATATGGAATTGTTGTAGTAGCTTTTCTGCTTCTCCCTTAAAATACTGCCCATTGTCTGAGATAATTTCATATGGTACTCTATATCTATAGATGATATTGGTCTAAATGAACTGAGCGACCTTCTTTGAATTCAGGACTTTGTATGAAGCAGCTTCTACCCATTTAGTAAAGTAATCAATGGCTACAAGTATGAATTCATGGCCATTGGATGCTGTTGGGTGGATCTTCCCAATAATGTCTATTCCTTATGTAGAAAATGGCCAAGGTGATGCCATTGTATGTAGTGGCATAGGTGGCATATATTTTAGATCTCCATGGACTTGGCATTGATGGCACTTTCGAACATGAGCCACACAGTCGGCTTCCATGGTTATACGATAGTAACCCTGTCTCATTATCTTCCTTGATAGTATGTGTGCATTCATATGTGTCCCATAACTTGACTCATGAACCTCTTCAATTATTTGCTGTGCTTCCTTAGCGGTTACACAAATGAGATGAATTCCATCATATGATCTTCTGTAAAGCTTTTCTCCACAAATGATGTAATTAGTGGACAACCTTTGGATGGTTAACTGATTATTCTTGTCTACAGACTCCGGGTATGTCCCATCCTTGAGGTATTGTAGGATGTCTGTATACCAATCACCTTCCTCATTCTTTTCCTCATCTTCTTCTATTGTCATACAATAGGCTGGTTCTTCTTTTTGTTCCAACACTATCTGTCTAGCTTTATCTTCTTTTGGCCCATCCATCATGGATGCCATGGTTGCTAAAGCATCTACAATTTGATTTTGCATCCTCGACACATATTGATATTGGATCTTGCTGAATTTTGATGCCCACTTTTGAAGACATTGATGATAAGGCATGAGTCTTTCTTCTTTGATCTTCCACTTATTTTGTACCGAAGAGATTATTAATGCTGAGTCTCTATACACCTCCAACTCTTTTACTCCAAGGCCTAGGGCTGCTTGTAGACCCATGATGCGAGCTTCATATTCTGTGGCATTGTTGGTGGCAAGGAAATTAAGTCTGCCAGAAAATGGAATGCGTGTCCCTTTGGAGAAATTAAGAGAACTCCAATTCCACTTCCGTTTTGATTTGTTGCTCCATCAAAATACATCTTCCATGATTCTACTTCAATCCCCATGATGTCTTCATCCGAAAAGTCTCTTTATATCTCTTCAGCTACTTCTGGTGAACAATGGGCTAGGTGATCGGCAATTGCTCTCCTCTTCACAGATTTCTGAGTCACATACTTAATATCAAATTTTGACAGAAGTAAAGCCCATTTAGCAGTCTTTCCATCTTGCACATGTTTTTCCATTAGGTACTTCAAAGGATCCATTCTTGCAATCAATCGGACCTTGTAAGCAAGCATGTAATGTCTGAATTTACGGGTTGCCCATATGAGTGCTATACATGTCTTTTCTAATGGTGAATACTTCTCTTCATAAGGCAACATCTTCTTACTGATGTAATAAATTGCATTCTCCTTTCTAGTCTCCTCTAGGTATTGAGCAAGTAAAGTCCCCATTGCTGTATCTATAGTGGTGAGATATAACAACAATGGCTTTTCAGGAACTGGCCGGAAAAGTATTGGTGGTTTTATCAGATAACTCTTGATCTTCTCAAAGGCTTCTTGGCATTGTTCGTTCCACACTGTTGGGACTTCTTTCTTAAGTAGTCGGAAGATTGGTTCAGATGTCATAGTGAGTTGAGCTATGAACCTTATGATGTACTGTATCCTCCCTAGAAATCCTCGGATCTCCTTTTCAGTTCTTGGAGGCTTCATTTCTACAATTGCCTTGATTTTGTCAGGATCAATTTCTATTAACGGTTTTCTGGATGTGACTCTGAAAGTACACTTCTTTGGATTCAACCACAACTTGTAGAACCGGATTCTTTCAAAGAACTTCCTTAAAGCCGGGATGTGCCCTTCACGGTCTTTGGACTTTACTATCATATCATCAATATAAACTTCTACTTCTTTGTGGATCAAATCATCAAAGTAGTGGCTGCTCGTTGGTAAGTAGCACTAGCATTTTTTAGGACAAATGGCATGACCTTGTAGCAGTATGTCCCACATGGTGTGATGAAGGAGGTCTTCTCCATATCTTCTGGAGCCATCTTAATCTGGTTGTATCTTGAAAATCCATCCATAAATGAGAGCAGTGCATGCCCTGCTGTGTTGTCAACCAAGACGTCAATGTGAGGCAGTGGAAAGTCATCTTTTGGGTTGGCCTTGTTCAGATCTCAAAAATCTACACATATTCAGACCTTCCCATCTTTCTTCGATACCGGAACCACATTAGCTAACCACTTTGGACATTTGACCACTCTTAGGAATCCTGCATTGTATTGTTTCTTTACTTCTTCCTTAATTTTGAGAGTCCACTATGGCTTCATTCTTCTTAACTTTTGTTTGACTTGCGTCATGGTTGGATCTGTTGGAATGCTATGTTGTACTATATCTGTATCAATCCCAGGCATATCTTCATATGACCAGGCAAAGACCTCCTTGAATTCGGTTAGCAGTGCCACTAATGCATCTCTCTTTGAGGCAGTTAGGGTATTACCCACTTGGATCATTTTGGGATTATCATCAGTTCATAGGTTAATGGGTTGGGTTTCTTCTTTATAGGTTCTAGGTATCCATGTTTTAATTCCTTATTTTTAAGAATTTCTTTACCAATTTCAGAAATAAAACCATTCAAAGCCAGCAAATAAGCAGAATCAGAAATCATATTAAAAGGGAAATAGTTTTTAACAGACTCTATATACTCAACAGACTCAATTGGAAAACTATCACAAACAGACTTAACAGGAATAAAAACACTAGCAGAAATAGACTCAATAGGAACGGAAACAATGTCCTTGGCAGGAGTGACTGGCTCGGCGGTCTTGATTGTTAGGACATATGTGTGTTCACTTGTTAAGAACATATGTTACTTGTTTATGTAAATTGGCTAATCCTTTTGACAAAACGCACTCTACTTGTAATTGGGTAGTTCTAGGTGTTTTTAATACTTCAAGAAACAAAATTTCAAGATCAAGTGTTGAAGTCATCAAGTCTATCCAAGAAAAAGCAAGCTGAAGTGCAAATTCATTAATTCTCGACGCCTGCTCGATAGCTACCTCGATACCTGGCTATCTGTCGAGATCTTCAGTTGATGCTTATCGCAATCTCGATAGCTTCTCGATAGCTGGTCGATCGATCGAGAAAGTTTATGTCCCCTCGACACTTTCTCGACACCTTCTCGATAGCTGCTATCTGTTGAGATTCATTAAACCTCGACACCTTCTCGACACCTCCTCGATAGCTGCTATCTGTCGAGGTTACGAAATTTCAGCTTTTTGATTTTTGGGCCAGGCTTATGTATTTGAGTAGGGTTTCTTTTCTCACAACCCTAGACCTATATAAGGCTTAATTTAGAGGCCGTCACATAAGAGAATACAAGGAGAACATATGCAAAAGGTGACCGATACCTTATTCTCTCTGAAAAGAAGCTACTGCGTCTTTTACGCGTTAGGGTTTTGTAACCAAGTGCTTCTAGATCTTCATTGTTGATGAAGTGAAGAACTTTGCAGCCAACATTCTTCTTCCTCAAGTTGGTGAGTGAGTCACGTACTGGGATTCGTGCAAAGGAGTTAGTCACGTACTGGGATCCGTGCAACAAAAAGGGTGGCGTTCATATATTGGAGAGTTCAGAGGTTCTGAAGCGGTAGAAGGTTTCTGCTGTGAGTTCATCTACGGGGATTGTAGAGTCTAGGGACAAAGGTTTTGTACTAGATTTGAAACTTCTCTTTACTATAGTGGATTGCTTTTCGGGAAGGTTTCCCCCCAGGTTTTTTACTGTGAAACTGGTTGGTTTCATTGGTTTTCCTGGGTCATCATATCTTGTCTTATTTATTTTTCCGCTGCATGATTTTGACATGATATTAATGTTTGTTTGTTTTAACAAGTTTTATTCATAATAAATCTAATTAACAACTTGGGTTTAATACTTGTTAATTCAATCAACCGGGGTCTAAATTTCCCAACATTGATCTTCTTGGCAAAGGTGACTGACTTGACGTTCTTGATCCTCCTCCCAAAGTCCTCCATGGGGTGGGCAGCTCCCTCCCATGCCCAGTTCTTCAACTCGGTCATGGCTTTCACAATGGCAGGTGGCTCCTAGTAAACTCTTTCTTCCCTCAGCGTCAGTACTGTGGGATCTACATCCATAGAATCTGTATCATCTTCTTCAACCTCCATGTCTGTGGGCTTGTCGGTCACAAAAGCATTCAGGTGCTCTAGAATCTTGCTGTTTCAATCAAGTAGTACCTTGAACCCAAGCACCATTGTTCTTGTTACAAGATCAAATCTTGGCTTAGGGAATCTCCAATAATGTTGACTTTCTCCAGCTTTTACAAACTTCCCATTCAATGTAAGAGTGTAGGGCTTTAAAGGTTCTGGAGGACAAGGAAGTCCTTTTGCTTTGGCTTTGGCTCGAGCCATCCTTCTTACTTCCATTTCTAGTAAATCATCATCAGTGGGCTTATAGCCTAGCCTAAAAGGTGGTGTGGCAGTAGGAATTGCCAAGTCTTGAACAGTTGGCTTCTTCATAGCTCTCCCCAAATTCATTCCAGGAAAGTAATTCATTCTTCTCATCATTGAAACCACATTGTTGTTACCATAAGAAGCAAAGTCCATTGGGATCTTCTTAACTTCTTCTTCTTTCTTTTCAAAACCAGGCCTCTCAATCTCAAAGCCATCCAAAGTCAATGGCTCATTCTCAGAATTAATACCATAAACAGGTTTAGGTACAGTCAAAGTATCCCTATAGATGGTCACAATAGCCCCTTCATGTGGAAACTGAACCTTTTGATATAGGGAAGAAGGTACGGCTTCTATGTCATAGATCCATGGTCGCCCAAGGAGCATATTGAAGCATGAGGCTATATTAAGGAGTTGAAAATTGACCTTCTTGACCATTGGTCCTATGGTAAGCTCTAATGTTATGGTTCCCAAGACCTCTCTTCTACTGTTGTCGTATGCCCTCACATGTTGATCGGTAGGCACAAAGTCTTCAATGCTTAGGCCAAAGCAGCTTACAGTCTTCAAAGGACAGTAGGCACAAAGTCTTCAATGCCTCCCAAAGCGTAAAAAAAAAGTGCGGAGTCTTGAGCATAAAAAATAGGTATGGACGATTAGGGTTTCAATCTGGATGCATCCTTTTGCGAAAAGGTTGAAAAAGGTATGCATTATCGTCACCTGAAGGCAGCCAAAGCCCAATACATGGAAATTCGGCCCTTTTAGAGTGCCGAATTGGCCTTTGGACTCCGATCGTTCCTTCGCATTTGGGTGCCGTTTGGACTCCTTTTCTAGGGTTTTTTGGCCGGTCCTTGTACCTAGACGTGTTTTCATCCTCCATCTATGATTTTTCATCTCTTTTTGGATAATTCAGGCCATTTAAGAACAATTATCTTGTAGTTAAATTTCCTAAAATAAATCTTGATAAAGTTTAGATTATCCACAATTTTATTGTTATCCAATCATCCCTTTTATTCCTATGCATGTAATCCTATTTTAAACACTAATTATCAACCAATCATAGAATTATTTAATTAATTTTAATGGTTTAACCAATCAGAATTAATTTAAACTATTCATGTGTGGTTGACCTTACCTAGACACAATGCATGTTGACCGTGCAAACTTGATCATGCGATATCTTTTAATCCGATGGCCCGATTTGAAAACCGGAAACACTGTTGTGACCGTTAGAATCTCAAGATCATTTTTATGATATGTAATGAATGAATTAATGCATGTAATGCACAGACAAGTTGATGCATGTAATGCAAGAACCAATTGATGCATGTGATTCAATTATGATTTTTGTGGTACATGGATGGTCATTCAAGTCATTCTCCTTGATTAAATCATGGGTGCAAAATTGAGTGTCTACACCTACACATATATATTCTCCAAGAATCTTAGTTCAACATTTGCTACACTGAGCTGGAATCTCTCTCTCCCTTCATTCCATCCTATTTTTTCCCATTTTATTTGTAATAATGAAACCTTTAATCATTGTTTATTGTTATTATGATGAAAGCCATGATGTTTTTTGATACTATGAAAGTTTTCCCTTATGTTGACTTAATAATAATAAAGAAACTATATGATTTTTACCATATAAACACACTTATTAACCTGTCGGATGTCGACCGCTGGAGGTCTGTCATATTCACTGCTGGACCATTTTTCCTCTTGTGTACTTGTTATAGTGGGCCCACTTTTTTATTAACCAACTATGGAGGAAATGCATAATTTTTATTATGCAAATACATTTATTGATTTTCCAAACATCTACTGTTTGACGTTTCTCTTGTTTACCGCTGGACTGTTATTTAAGCACTTATTGCGGTGGACCATCCTTTGTACGAGCTTATCTTTGTAGGAGGTATTTTTGGGGCCTTATTACAATCTCTGTTGAATGCAACCTAGACCTTGAGCAAAATGGGAATTTTCCCTACCATGTTCCAATCCTAAAGTCAAGTCTTGGTTTTGACTCCCCTAACATCATATGGGCGACGAAAAATGCCCCTAACACTTATTATAGTATATAATAATTCAGAAATAGCTGTACACTTAAGTTGTTAAAAAACCTTCCTATATGACATTACCATATCATATTCAAATAAGAATGTTGGAATACAAAACGTTTATAAAGGAAAGTATATATTGTAATAAAACCAAATATGCTGGCAATGATGGTATTAAAATCACGTTAATGTTCAAAAATTTCCTAATAAAAAAACCATTGAAAATTTAGCAATCAACGTATTTGTCATTAAGGGATAATTGATTTCCTCAATTCACATAAATGAGTATTAATATAAAATATGGTATTTTTATAAAAATATCCAACAATCCTCCACTTATTTTTATAAAAAAATAAATAGGTAAATATATATAAGAAAATTTTTCTGGGTTAGGTAGAACATTATGCATAATGAGAGTACCAATGGCTTGAACCCTCATTTAGTGTTTCGGCATCATTGTTCCAAAGTTAATAGTGAGCTAAGTCTTGAACTACAACTTTTTGTGTGGAAACAAAACATTACATCACACATATAATATTCTAGTACTCTACTATGAGCTTCTAAGCCAACACATTAAAGCCTTGTGCTTAATCCTAGTATTCATGAGCTATTTAGAGAACTAGCCTTATTCTCAAAGGAAGCGGCCCCACTTCCATGCTCACTTAGGTGTGTCTATCAAGGATGTTCTTGTAATTCTAACATCCCACTCATAAGAGCTATAGTCCACATTAAGAGTTTTTAACAAATAAAAAACTCATCCTATATAACGTTACAAGATACATGCATGCATACCATAGGGAGGGACATGAGTACTAGTACTCATACATATATTTAGTACATGTTAATCAAACTACTCTATGATTAATTTTTCCCTTTGAACCCAGTTCTTGGGATCTCCAGTCCCTAGGTAGGGTATCCTTATAGGTAGTTTATTTTTCTTTGGGCTTAAGTCCCATCCCCCTCGATGCTATCCAGATCTTTTCTCTAGCTAGAGCTCTAGTTAATGGATTCGTAATATTATCTTTGTACTAATATAATCAATATTTATGGTACCATTGTTTATGTTTAATCTCACAGTACTGTGTTTTCTTCTATTAAATTTTGATTTACCGTTATAGTATTTATTGCAAACTCTACCAATAGTGGTAGTACTATCACAATGAATTAAGATGGGTGGAACAGGTTTCTCCCACATAAGAATTTCAGATAATAAATCATGTAACCAACCCGCTTCTTCACTAGTTGAAGATAAGGCAATTAATTTTGCCTCCATGTCGGGTTTAGCAATAATCTGTTGTTTTTTAGATTTCCAACATATTGCTCTACCACCTAATGTAAATACATAGCCAGTGGTAGACAAAGAATCACCTGATAAGGTGTTCCAACTACCATCACTATATCCTTCAAGAATAATAGGATATCTTTGATATAGCAAACCATAGTGCGTAGTTCTTTTTAAATATCTCATTAATTGAGTCATGACATTCCAATGCTCAAAATTAGGCTTGCTAGTAAATCTTGCTAGAACTCCTACGACATAAGCAATATCAGGACTAATGTAATCAGTATCATATCTAAGACTACCAATGATACTAGCATATTCCTTTAGATTGTAAATATCATTTTCATCTTTAGTAGGAAATAGATGCACATTAGAATCAAAAGGAATACTTGCAGATTTACAATCAATGTAATTGTATCTTTTCAATTTTTTTTCTTTCTATATAATGAGATTGATCTACAAATATGCCATTTGAAGTTTTAGAAAGTTTCATGCCAAGAATCACATTAGCTTCTCCTAAATCTTTCATATCAAAGTTATTTTTAAGAAACATTTTGGCAGCATTTATAAAATCCATATTATGACAAAAAATTTGAAGATCATCAACATATAAATAGATTATAACATAAGCATCATCAAAAGTTTTATAATATATACATTTGTCACTTTCACTTGTTTTAAAACAATTAGATAGCAAATATTGATCAAATTTCTCATGCCATTGTCAAGGTGCTTCTTTTAAACCATATAAAGATTTTAATAATTTACATACCTTGTGTTCTTTACTTGTCATTGTAAAACCCTCTGGTTGGTCCATGTAGATTTCTTCTTCTAATTCTCCATTTAAAAAACACCCTTTTTACATCCATTTGATGTATCATCAAATTATGAATAGCTGCTATAGCAATCAATAATCTAATGGATGTAAATTTAGTAATAGGAGAAAAAGTATCGAAAAAATCAATATCTTCTTTTTGTTTAAAACCTTTAGCTACAAGCCTTGCTCTGAATTTTTCAATAGATCCATCGAGTTTTAATTTTCTTCTAAGTACTCATTTACATCCAATTGTTTTACAACCTAGAGGTAAATCTACAAGTTTCCAAGTATTAATAGAGATAATAGAATCCATCTTGTCGGACCGTGTGCCTTACCGATCCATCCAACGACCAATTGGTGAAGGATGAGGGAGCACAACTCTTTTATAGCATTCGATCGTAGACCAAGCCCATTGGTATTGGAGCGAATTGTGAAATCCCTCACAATTACTTGATAGGCCACAAACTGAATGACCCCTTGTGATTAAACCAATTAATTAATTAGCCAAGTTATTAATTAATCAATTTAATATGCAAACGCGTGATAGCACAAAAAAATCACCAAATAACTAAATATGCAGTGGAAATTAAATGACACGGTGATTTGTTTACGAATGGGGAAAACCTTACGGCAAAAAATCCCACCGGGTGATTTTCAGGTCACCACTCCCGAAACTCCACTATTATCACAACAAGCAGTTACAAGTAAAGGAATCTCAAGTACCTTACCAACCTATAGTTGAACCCTTACCCCAATACCCAATTGGACTTGTTTTGTAGTGATAGTTTCCCCCTTTTTATGCACGGCTCCCAAGTACATGACTAACCAATGCGCAGATCCCAATACGCGACTTCAACACCAACTGAAAGAGAGGTTGGCTGCAAAGTTCTTCAGTTCATCTTACACAATGAAGATCAAGAAGATGCTTGGTCACAAAACCCAAAGGTGCACATACACAGCAACTTCTTCAGAAGAGATGAACTAGGGCAAGAATTTCGTCTCCGGTCATAATTTGCTTGAACAAAGTTTGCTCAATACTTGTGCAACTTGTGAACTGTTTGACGGCCCTTAAAACAATCCTTTTATATGTCTAGGGTTAAGAGAAAAGAATGTCCAAAGACACATTCACGGATCCCAAGAAATCAGATCAGAATTCTGATTTTTATAAACCTAGACAGATAGCAAGTTGTCGAGCAGCTATCGAGCAGGTGTCGAGCTTTAATGAATGTGCATTTCTTCAGCTTGTTTCTTGGACAGACTTGATGACTTCAACACTTGATCTTGAAACCTTATTTCTTGAAGTATTAAAACCACTTAGAACTACCCAATTACAAGTAAAATGCATTTTGTCAAAAGATTAGCCAATTACATAAAAGAATGACATATGTTCTTTAATAAGTGAAACACATATATCCTAACACATCTCATCATTGACGGCTTCTTTCCAAAAACCTAAATCAGAAGAAGATAAAGCTTCTTCTAAAGAAGTAGGGTCACCTTGTAAATTATACACATAATATTTAGGACCAAAAATGTTTTCAATTCTAGGTCTTTTACTCCTCCTAGGTTCAATCTCATATTCATTAACATCTTTTGACTTAGATGGTGAAGATTCAAATTTCTCTTGTTGTTCAAAACCCCCACTATTTTTATATTTAAAAGGAAATTTATTTTCATGAAAAATTGCGTCTCTAGATTCAATTATTATATTATTATCAATATTAAAAAATCTATAAGTTGAGCTTTATAAAGAATAACCCAAAAATACATATGTAAAAACCTTTACCCCAAGTTTAGGTCTTTTAGGGTCAGGTAGCCTCACATATGCTAAGTAACCCCAAACTTTGAAAAAAATTCAGATTTGGTTTATATTTTTTCCATAATTCAAAAGGAGCTAAAAAAGTCTTTTTATGAGATATTCTATTCAAAACTAAATTTGCAGTTAAAATAGCTTCATCCCAAAAATATTTAGGAGCCCCAGAACTAACAAGCATAGCATTGGTTAAATTTATAAGAGTCCTATTTTTACGTTTAGCTATTCCATTTGAAGATGGAGAATAAGGGGCAGTAGTCTCATGAATAACACCAAGAGATTGAATATAATTGTTAAGACCAAGTGTATCATATTCTTTTCATCTATCAGTTCTAAACTTTTTGACCTTTTTATCAAAAGTATTCTAAACTTCTTTTAAGAAAACTGATAATTTTTTAAAAGCATCACTTTTATTTTTCATAAGATAGACATATGAATATTTTGAAAATCATCAATAAAAGTTAGAAAATACTGATTACCTCCACGTGTCAAATGTCCTTCAAATTCACAAATATCACTATGAACAAGTTCTAGTAATTCTGTATTTCTTTCAACAGAATTATGAGGTTTTCTAGTAATTTTAGTCATGCTACAAATTTCACATTTTTCAAGTTTATTTTCAAGTTTGGGAATTAAACCTAAACCACTCATATTTTTCATATATTTATTATTAATATGACATAATCTACCATGCCAAACATTCACACAAGAAACAATATAAACAGAATTTGAATTTTCATTCATCTCAACATTAAGTTTAAACATGCCATCACATGAATAGCCCTTGCCAACAAACATGCCTTTTTTAGAGAGTACATATTGATCAGCCTCAAAGACTTATTTGAAACCAACCTTATTCAACAAAAAGCTAGAAACTAAATTTTTTCTAATGTCAGGAACATGAAAGACATCTTTGAGAGTAATTTCTCTCCCATAAGTAAATTTGAGAAGCACCTCTCCAATACCCACAGCCTCAATGGTATGAGAACCACTAAGCATAATTTCCTTTTTTTCATTCAGGATGGTGTAGGTCTTGAACCAAGTTTTATCATAGCAAAAATGTCTGATTGCCCTAGAATCAATACACCACCCTCCTAAGCCTTCGAGAATATTAATCTCGGTAACCATAGCCACAAGAGGCTCTTCAATGACATTGGCTTGAGCCATAGGCCCATGTTTTCAAAAATGACAATATTTCTAGCCGAATGTCCATGCTTTCCACATACAAAATATACAAAATTGCTATTATTAGTGTGGTTGCCATTATTTGGAGCATGCTTAGGATGGTGTGCTTGGTTCTTTCTTTGATTAGAGTGAGTCTTATGTTGAGGTTGATTTCAATTTGGCCTACGTTAGAAATTTCTTTTCTTGGGCCTTACATACTCATTATTTTTTGCATGGGCTTTTGGCATGTTTTCATTTGAAGAAATAAAATTTACCTTAGGACCATTTGCTCCATGGAGTTCCACAGCTTTGTCTTGGTTCCTTGCCTCTTCCTCCACTGTCAAACGGGTGATAAGCAATTCAATGGAGAGTTCCTTTTGCTTGTGTCTCAGGACTTTGGCAAACTCCTTCCAAGACTTAGGTAGCTTGTCAATGATGGCTGAAACTTGCATTTGTTCATCTACTCGAATGCCTTTAGATCGAACATCTTGTGAAATCATTTGGAGATCATAAACTTGTTCCACCACAAACTTGCCTTCAACCATTTGAAATCTGAAAAATTGGCTACATGCTTATTTCTTGGATCTAGCTTCCTCTGTGTCATATTTTTGATTCAATGCCTTCCATATCTTTTTGGCTGATTTGGAAGCTTGATCATAATAATCATACAAATCATCAGAAAGACAATTAAGTAAATAATTTCTACAATAAAGATGATCATTCTCCCATTTCTTAACATCTTTTTCATGTTGAGAAATTTCTTCATTAGTCAATTGTTCAGATTTCTTTTTCATTGGTTTTTTCTCAGTTAACACATAAGCTACATTCAGCAGAGTAAGATAAAATAAAGTCATTTGTCTCCACCTCTTAAAGTTAACACCATGGAAGCGGAATGACTTAATAAGATCACCCGCTACAGAGGAATTAGACATAACATTACCATTTTCCAACGATGATTTTGTGTTCTCTGCATGATTTATCTCAAATTGTTGGAAATAAAGGAGAGATATTACTTGAATTTTCCTTGGAAATTATACAATATGATTTTATCAAAAGAGGTGGTGAAGATGAGGCGTAAACCAAGTCACTATCTTGAGACAAATCGTACCGTCTACGGTTTATCTGATGTAGTTAGACAAATGATTTCTACACGTTGTCCCTAGGATACAACAGTCCAGCCACCTTTGCTAATTATCCTTGCGAGCTTACACTGCTTGTAGGATATAAGCTCTCTATAACACTTTCTTTTCCCAGAAAATAGAATAAGCGATAAAATATTTTTGTGAAGAGTAAGAAGCAATAGATGGTGAGTGTTTTAAATAATAATAAAATATTTCTTAAAAGTATGTAGCACTGTAATCCAAAATAAGGTGATATTGGAAACTTTATTTCTTTCTTTCTATGTATATATAATAGCCGAACTTGTCCCTAGCTAAAGAATCAAAACTTTTTATATCAATTTTTTTTTTGAGAGAGAGTTTTAACCTATGGCGTCCGCTTCTGATAATTGCTCTATATTATCATACCATGACACCAATAGGTTTTTGGTGTAGGCGGGGATTGAACCCCAGATCTCTTATACAACCATCAGAGACTTTACCAGTTGAGCTAACTGGAACCCACATATCAATTAAATGGTCATAAAGCTATTGAAATCAATATACAATCAATAGCCCATAACGTGGCTGAACTTTATTACAAATCCATTTAGAATTAGAATATACATTTGAAATATTACTAGCTGTTTTGACTTTCCCTTAAACCAAAAAGTAAATACTTGTATATATATGGTAACTTATTATAGTATATAATAATTTAGAAATAGTTCTACACTTAAGTTGAAGAAAAACCTTCCATATATGACGTTACCATATCATATTCAAACAAGAACATTTGAGTACAAAACGTTTATAAAGGAAAGTATATATTGTAATAAAACCAAATATGCTGGCAATGATGGTATTAAAATCGCGTTAATGTTCTTAAATTTTTTAATAAAAAACCATTGACAATAGCTATTCAAATTATGATTTATATTTGAATTTCAAAATTAGCAATCAACGTATTTGTCATTGAGGGATAATTGATTTTCTTAATTCACATAAATGAGTATTAATATAACAATTGCAGCATAATCAAACATAAGACACTATTGCCAACAATTGGGACTATTTGGCCTTTTGCCCTTAATTTTTTTTTTATTTAGCAATTTGCCCCTATTTGCAAACTATATAGGGGTGTGCCCCTATTTCGATACTCAATTACCTTAAAATCGAGTTTCAATGAAATACTCGATTCGTAGAAAATCAAGTTATGCCCGATCAAACTTAAAAAAAAAAAAAAAAATTGCATGGAACTTGAATTTCAGAAAATCGAGTTCCGTGCAAAAAAATTTTTATAAGTGTGATCTTAGGTTCAAGGAGCCCTATAGTGGCGTTTTTATGCCCTATAGTAATGTTTTAAAACCCTATAGTGGCGTTTTCCTACAATTTTTTTTTTTTATAAGTGTGATCACCCCATACCAAGTTTAGGGAGCCCTATAGTGGCGTTTTTAAGTCCTATAGTGACGTTTTAAAGCTCTATAGCGGCGTTTTCCTGCATTTTTTTTTATAAGTGTGATCCTAGGTTCAGGGAGCCCTATAGTGGCGTTTTTGAACTCGATTTCCATAAACTTGAGTTCCATGCTTCTTCTCTTTTTTTTTTTTTTTTTTTTTTTTTTTTTTTTTTTTTTTTTTAAGTTTGATCGGGCATAACTCGATTTTCTACGAATCGAGTATTTCATAGAAACTTGATTTTAAGGTAATCGAGTATCGAAACAGGGGCATATCCCTATATAGTTTCGAAATAGGGGCATATTGCTAATTTTTTAAAAAATTAAGGGCAAAAGGCCAGATATTCCCAACAATTGTACACAATCCTTTATTACACAAAATTGGAAATGGGCTTTTACTTAATCATTGAGGGACGATAGCTAATTACATCAATGATGTAAAAATTCTTTGAAATTCCCTTAAAGATTCTCCTCAAACCTTCCAATCTTGAAGTGCTTTAGCTCAACTCCTTTTGCCTCCCCAGTGAGCACAAGGTTAGCTAGTATTCTCCCCACCACCAGACTCATCTTGAAACTATGCCCCGAAACCCACCTCCGACCACAACATCCTTCCCAAACTCTCCACCCAAGAAATCAATCACAAAATTCTTATCTGGGGTCATCGATTACATGCACAACTGTGTGGCCACAGGCTCTCCTGAATCAACCAAGCCTGATAGCCTCTCTTCCACCCATTGTTTCAAACTCCCCAATGCCATTCCAGGCCCCTATGATCTCTTATCCGGATCACATGGATATCCCCAATGCACGGCAACCTTAATCAATCCCGGAAACTCCATAGACAGAGTTCCGAATATACGCAGCTCACCATGGGATGAAAAGGTTGAAAATCACCACCAATTGCATACTTATCCCCATGTCCCTCCTTAATCTTCCAATAACACACCATAGTCTCCAAAGGTTGTATAGGCAAATCAATCCCACTAACCGTTTTAACTAACTTTGTAGTCCAAGCCCCAACTGTCACCACACATTTTTTACCCCAAAACTTTTCACCATTGCTAGTGTAAACCCATACACCTCCTTTGACACCATCGTTTCTTATATCTTTCACTTCAATGCAGTCCCTAAGAACAGTACCGTTTTGAAGCGCCAGAGTTTGAAACATCGACACTACTTTAGTGGCCTTTATCACACCACCATCACTACTACACACTCCAACCCAATTGTCAGGAATATCGAAGCTGCCTGAAAACTTGTCAGAAACTTGTTGACGGTCAAGAATTTCATGTGGTACAGAGTATTTCTGACAAGTGGCTATGACTTCACTGAGACGCTTATCTTCAGACGAACCCATGTCGAACTGTTGAGCCTTGAAGTAAACCTTGTAGCCAATGTGGGACTCAGCTTCTTCCCAGAGTTTGTAGGACTCCATCACCATGGGATAGTAGTATTCCTCTGGGTAAGCTGAACATATAGTACGAGACTCGCCGTGAGATGAGCCACGCGTGTGTAAGAAATCGAACTGCTCGAGAAGGAGGACTTTGTGACCTATTTTCGAAACTTGATACACGGTTGAGCTGGCCATGACGTTAGCTCCCACCACTATTACATCAAATTCTTCGTCGAAAACTGCCATCTTAATTTTCTCTTCTTGCTTCACTCTCTCCCTCTCTCTTATAGACACTCATTGAGAGAATTTAGAGACACCTATTATTTAACTGAACATTTTTTGACTAACTTGTTGGCAGCTCAAGAATATTTACTTATAGCATCATCAAAGATTCCATGCATCTAATAAATCTTTTTCCATGACACAAGATAATTAATGGAAGCACAGGCACTTGAACTTTAGGGGTTCAAAATCAAATGAGCCTTGACTTGAAAAAAAAAATTATATATTGTAGGGTCACGATTTGTAGCCCAAGCCCACAAGAGATGGGACGCAAGCCCAATAAGCCCAATACAATAAAATTTGTAGAGAGTGGGTAAAAGAGCTAGGCGGTTTGTGAAGTCTACAACAGTTAATCAATGTTTTATCAAAAGAACAAGTATGAAAACACTCTGAACTTGAATAAATTTAAGTCCGAGGAGACAAATTGTACTTAGAATGACTAAGGTTGCTCTTGGAGCTACAGTATATTTTTTTTCTTCTTCTTTTTTCTCTTTTCTTTCGACCCCCCTTCATCAGAGGCCTCTTCCATTTATATAATCTCCTTCTAAACCATCTTCATCGTATACTTGTTCTTCATCTAAGCATTCACTTGAGTACATGTCACATCAGGTATCTTCTTTAGTTCTCCATGAGTGGTGGTAGCTGAAATTGCACTGTTTAGGAGTCTTCTCCACATAAATGCGGCCAGAAAAGTTGCTGTAGTGCATTAAATACGGTGGTAGCAGCTTTTTCTCTAGATATTTCTCTATTTCTATCATCTACATACGTGGAAGGAGTTCATCCTTATCGCTGGATTCTCCTGGAAGTTCACCTAAGCTGCCCAGGTATTTACTTGACTGATATTCTTCAAGTCCGAGGAGGGTATACTCCTCGAACTATACTCCCTTACCCTTTCCTTACGTGATTCTCCATTCTGGGGCCTTTCTCCATCCTTTACCCCTCCTCGGAAATACTTATATCCTCAAATGGGGCCTGAGGCCCAACATACGTGTTTGGGCTTTCACCCCCACAATAGCCCCCTCAAAATTTTAATTTTCCCTCATGTTCGAGGAAAAAAATTGGGATTTTGAATTGAAATGGAAATAAAGGCTAAAGACGTAAAAATACCTACATTTACACGTGGGAGCATAGATTCAGGCGCTTCATTATTGCATCTGACATTTTGGTATTTACGAGGCGCCATTAATTGTTCCAGGTGGCGTTACGTTTTTGGCATCCAACGGTAACCAATCGATCCAACGAACGACATTTTTCTTCAGGATTTAGGCGGGATAACTTCCGCCCATTTTCTGGCCCCTATATAAAGCCTCAAAGGAGATCATTTCTCCTTTACTTCAAAATTTCTCTCTCTAGTGAACTCAAGCACTTAATTTCATAAAGTTTTTCTTCCTTCAAACCATTAGTAGAACTTTCTTACGAATCCATAGGAATCCTTTTAAGGATCTAAAGATCACTTCCTACCTTAGTTTGCGTAAGTTTCAATTTCTTCAAACCCTTATCCTCTCTTCGGCCAACCTCCTCGGCCTTTAAGTTCTTATCTCTTAGTTATCATTCTTAGCGTTTCCCTCTTTCTGCTCATCCGGAATGGGTAGATTTAGGCATTTAGTGGATAGTCCTGCCCAGATGGAGATATTTAGAGAGACATATCACATACCCCAGGACGTAGGCTTGCGGTATTGTCCCCCAGAAAGATTATTAACAGATCGAGAAGAGGGGGAAGTTATAATCCCTGTCATAGCCTTTATAGAAAGGGGAATGACCATCCTTATGGGTCGCATTACCAGAGATTACCTTCGTAATCATAGGCTTAGGCTCGATCAGTGTGCGCCTAATGTCTTTAGGATCCTAGGAGCAGTCGATTCTTTGAACCAACATCTAGGCTTGGGACTCACCTGACTTGACATAGTACATATGTATGAGTGTCAAAAACAAAAGGGGGTGAGATATTATCTCAAATCCCTGTCCGACGTCGTTAGGCTCATATCCTGTCTTCCCAAATCTAACAAGGGGATGAAAGACGACTATCTGATCGTCTCGGGAGCGTGGCATGACAGTATTCATTGCCCAACCCAACCAGGAGAGATAGGTGGGATATCCCTGATCTAGGTTCTTTAAGTAATAGATTTAGGATCTTCATCACTAGTGTTGTACCTTTTCTTTTTATATTCGTATTTTACTTGCTAACTGCTTTATTCCATTGTGGTGTTAACAGATAAAAGGCATGTGTCTCCTCGGCTCAGTTTAACCAATGTTGTCGCGTTCAACTACTTACTGAGATCAGAGATTTTTGTCCAGCCACTTTCGAACACATTTCAACCGATCGGTAACGCGATAAGACAGGGAGACCGTCGCATAAACCGGATAGACGTTGCTCGGAAAAACTTTTTATCTTCATTTGATCTTGCCCCCATGCCACATCCAAACCCGCAGGGTATGCCTCTATTCATCCCACCGGTTCAACAGGTTCCTTTTGAACCAGTCGCAGTAGAGGAAAGAGTTGCTTCCTCAGCCTCTTCACTTGAGGAACAGATTGACCGGTTCCAATTTGAAGAAGAGGCAGCAGGAGAAGTTCAGGTGATTCCAGTTTTGGACACTGAAGAAGAAACTGACAGACAATCCAGCGTCCATGCTCCTATCCTTATAACTGCTCTTCTAGACGACTCTTCGGAAGAGGAAGACATGGCAAGTCTAAGAGACTTAATGAAAGCCAGGAAAACAGCGATTGAGGCCAAAGGGACTAGTTCATCTTAGCCAGTTATTAACCTTCCTCCACCACCTCCTCAGGTTCCTTTTGATCTCGGCTTAAAGCCAAACCCTGATCTAAAGAAGAAAAAGGTCATAACAGATACTGAAGAAGGGGAGGTGTTGCCTCCAAAAGGAGCTAAGCAATAGAAGGTGGTCAGGGACACTAGGAGCAGAAGAGCTTCGTCCATTGAGAGCCAAGGTGACCTTCTTATTGCTGAGGTGCAACGAGGACACCGCACCTGGTGTCCCAAGCTGGAGTTGGATGGGGCTCCTTTTCCTTAGGACACCTCTATCAGAAACTATCAAGGGGGTAAGGTAGGCCTTGTTGCTGAAGCCCTAGAGTAGCCACTACTCCTACCAAAGGACATGGAGGATTACAGGCGCTTCAGTCAGCATGAACTTTTCCTATCCTTTAAGAGGGATTTAGCCATGGTAAGTGAATTTATTCACTTCTTTACTTAAGATGCTAATCATGTTTACTTGCTCCTTTTCTTTGCTTTATACTACAATTTCTCTTTCTGTTGTGTAGATTACCCAACAAGTCTATGTGGCTGAGGAGTGGAATAAAAACACTCGCAATGAAGCCTAGGCAGAGGCTTATTCCAGGTCTGAGGTTGAGAAGCAGATGGGTAGTCTCAAGGAGGACTACAACAAGCTATTCGATCAACTAAAAGAGATGACCAATCAGAGGAATAGCCTTGATGCCGGTGTTAAAACTGCCGAGAAGCAGGCTGAAGAACAATGCAAGCAACTGCACATGACAGAGATCAATTTGGCGACAGAGAAAGAGCTGGTGAAAGGTCTTCGAGCTGAACTTCAGAAAGCCTGGGAAACTGCCCAATCGTCCAAGGAGGCAGTTGAGGCTGAAAAGCTGGCGGCATACAAGCTGGGGGTGGAGGAGACCCAAAGTAGACTCACAGAGGAGTTCTCTGCACTAAGTAGAGATTACTGTGATATAACCTGGAGTAAAGCCCTTGACGCTACTGGGATTCCTACAGAGTTTGACTTGAGGCAACCTGGGAGTATTTACTATGACCCTGAAATTTGCAAACTCCCAGGTTCTGACTCCTCTCCACCCAAACAGCTCTCGAAGGCTTCAGAGCAACCTTTAATAAGCCAAGTTCCTCTTGCCCCTCCTGAAGCTCCCCAAGAGTCTGTACCAACTAGCGATCAGGGCAAGTAGGGCGAGGACCTTCCTCACAAGGGTAAAGATTTGGGTAAGAAGCCCCAAACCCAAGGACCAGATCCAAGATACTACTGCCACCAAGTCTGATAAGGCTTAGATATTTAGGATTTCCATTTCATCCGTATTAATTTCATGTTGTCATTATTACTATTAGTTTTTTTTTACATTGTAAGGTATTGACAAGTACTTTTCTTTTTTGATTAATGAAATTGTTCTTCTTTTATTTTCTACATCTGTGTTGCACATATTAGAATGTTTACTGTTATTGCAAGTGATACTAACTGATAGCTACTGTAACCTGAGTAGACTTAACAACAATATCCTGCCAGTTATGCCAGTAACTTATATAAATACTGGAAGAAATAGATTGTATAAGAATTGTTAATGAATGTAAGAAACAATGACTAACCTGAAGGTTGTACATATTTTCTGGTACACCACTTACAAAGAGTGCACTGAGCACTGCTTATAAACCAAATACATAACTGAAGAGGCTTATCATAAGTTAGAGTCCATTTAAATATCTCCAAGGGCTTCAGGTGTAATTGCGTTTGGGTTTAAACATTAATAAGAACTGTAAGAGAGTGTTAACTAACCCATATCATCTGGATTTAAGTTTCAACACTTATAAAAACTTTAATGGAGTGCTAACTAACCCATATCATCTAGTCCGAGGACTTCAGGCATGACTGAATTTAAGTTTAAGCACTTATAAAAACTTTAATGGAGTGCTAACTAACCCATATCATCTGGTCCGAAGACTTCAGGCATGACTGGATTTAAGTTTAAGCACTTATAAAAACTTTAATGGAGTGCTAACTAACCCATATCAACTGGTCCGAGGACTTCAGGCATGACTAGATTTAAGTTTAAGCACTTGTAAGAACTGCAAGGGAGTGTTAACTAACCCATATCATCTGGTCCGAAGACTTCAGGCATGATTGGATTTAAGTTTAAACACTTATAAAAACTGTGAGGGAGTGTTAACTAACCCATATCATCTGGTCCGAGGACTTCACGCATTATTGAATTTAAGTTTAAACACTTATAAGAACTATAAGGGAGTGTTAACTAACCCATATCATCTCGTCTGAGGACTTCAGGCATGATTGGATTTAAGTTTAAACATTTATAAGAACTGTGAGGGAGTGTTAACTAACCCATATCATCTGGTCCGAGGACTTCAGGCATGATTGGATTTAAGTTTAAACACTTATAAGAACTGTAAGGGAGTGTTAACTAACCCATATCATCTGGTCCGAGGACTTCAAGCATGATTAGATTTAAGTTTAAACACTTATAAACAATTTAAGGGAGTGCATATGCGACTCTTATGTAATAAACAGATGAATTGTTCAGGGAAAATTCTCGTTTAATAATAATACATTTTTAGGTTGTTTACATTCCATGGTCGTGGTATTACATGACCATCTAAATCTTCCAAAAAATATGCTCCAATGCCAGCCCCTGAGGTAATGTGGTATGGCCCTTCCTAATTAGGTCCTAATTTTCCCCAAGCTAGATTTTTTGCAGTGCCCACCACCTTCCTGAGCACTAGATCACCAGGTGTTAGAGGCCTTAGCTTCACGTTGACATCATAACCCTGTCTGAGCTTCTGTTGGTAATATGCCATTTGGACCATTGCATTTTCCCTCCGTTCCTTAATCAAATCCAAGCTCCTCTCTAGCAGTTCGTTATTGCTACCCAGATTGAATGAACTTGTTCTCAATGTTGGGAACCCAGTCTCTAGAGGGATAACAGCCTCAGCCCCATAAGCCATTGAAAATGGGTTCTCCCCAGTAGACCTACGAGGCGTAGTTCAATATGTCCAGAGTACGTGTGGTAGTTCTTCTACCCATTTGCCTTTTGTATCATCCAGCCTTTTCTTTAATCCGTTTACTATGGTTTTGTTAACAGCTTCCACCTGCCCATTTCCTTGGGGGTAAGCAGGAGTGGAGTACCTATTTATGATACCCAATTTGCAACAGTAGTTTCTGAATGATTTGCTGTCAAACTGAAGGCCATTTTCCGAGATGAGTGTATGAGGAATCCCAAACCGTGTGACAATATTTTTCCAAACAAACTTCTTTGCGTCCACATCTCTGATGTTAGCAAGAAGTTCGGCTTCAACCCATTTGGTGAAATAATTTGTGCAGACTAGCAGATATCTCTTGTTTCCTACCGCCTTAGGGAATGGACCCACAATATCTAGGCCCCACTGAGCAAATGGCCATGGGCTGGATAATTGATTAAGAACTCCCCCAAGCTGGTGTATGTTTGGTGAAAATCGTTGGCACTGATCACACTTTTTCACGTATTCCTGGGCTTCCCTTTGCATGTTTAGTCACCAATAGCCCTGGTAAGGGCCCTATGCGCCAAGGACCTACCCCCCGTGTGGCTTCCGCAAATTCCTTCGTGTAATTCTTCAAGGATTGATTCAACCTCCTCAGGGTGTATACATAGCAAATATGGACCTGAAAATGAACGTTTATATAATTTCTAATTCTCGGACAGCCAGAACCTAATGGCTCCCCTTTCTCACATCCGAGGGCTTGTACAAATCCTCCACAAGGATAACCCGAGGCAAATCTTGCCCTAACGAAGTTGCCAGAGTGGCTAGGGAGTTCGCATGTGTATTTCCACTTCTTGGAATATGCAATAAAGTGAAAAATTCAAACCTTGATTGAAGGTTCTGACTTAACTTAAGTACTCCTGCATCCTTTCATCCCTAGCTTCAAATTCTCCCTTCACTTGACCAACGACTAACATTGAGTCCAAGAACATCTCCACTGTTCTTCCGCTCATTCCCACTACTAGAGCTTCATACTCGGCCTCATTATTTGTAGCCGAGAAGCCTAGCCTCAATGACTTTTCAATGATGATTTTTTCAGGAGATATCAGCACTAACCCCACTCCGGAACCTTTCTGGTTCGCTGTGCCATCCACGCATACTTCCCAATGTAAGGGGCCTTGTTGAGAAATCATGCCAACTGATTTTTCATCTATGTCCGGTGTTGGCGTTACTTCTTCTAAATGGGGCTCCGTGAACTCGGCCACCAAATCCGCAAGGATCTGGCCCTTGACTGATGTGCGAGGCATGTATTTGATATCAAAAGCCCCTAAGATTGTGCCCCATTTAGAAATCCTCCCTTTGTAGTCAACACTTCGAAGTATAGCTTTGAGTGGGAGCTGGGTGAGAACAACGACTGTATGGGCTTGGAAATAATGAGGCAGCTTCCGTGTACCAAGCACCACTGCCAGGATAGCTTTCTCCAGTGGCAAATAACGAACTTCGGCTTCATGCAGCGACTTACTCACATGATAAACTGGCCTTTGCACACCACAATCCACTCGTATTAACACCAAGCTTACAGCATAAGGAGTTACAGCAATGTAGGCAAATAAGACTTCATCTGGCTCAAGACTGGACATGATTGGTGGCCGAGCTATAGATAGTCTTTAAGTTACTAGAAGGCCAAAGCACATTCTTCAGTCCACTCAAATCTCTTTCACTTATTGATCAGAGAGAAGAAAGGCCTACACCTATCTGCTGATCGAGAAATAAATCGGTTTAGAGCGGTAGCCATTCCAGTCAACTTCTGGACCTCTTTGGGATTCCGAGGAGGTTATAAATTGTTGATGGCCTTTATCTGATCTGGGTTGACCTCAATTCCCCTGTCAGCGACCATATAGCCGAAGAATATCCCTGATCCCACACCAAACGAACATTTGGATGCATTCAAAAGTAACTTGTATCTTCTGAGAACTTCAAAAATGTTTCCAAGATCTCTCACATGCTCAGAAACAATCTTACTCTTCACCACCATGTCATCTATGTAAATCTCAATACTTTTACCCAGTTGTGGCTCAAACATCCTTGTCATCATTCTTTGATAGGTGGATCCTGCATTTTTTAAACCAAATGACATTACTTTGTAGTGGTAGTTCCCAATAGGGATGACAAAGGCAGTCTTCTCCTGGTCCTCCAGGGCTAACGGTATTTGGTGATAACCTTGGAAAGTGTCTAGAAAACTCATCCGAGGATGGCTAACAGTTGCATTTACTAGCTGATCTATTTTAGGCATGGGGAATGGATCTTTAGGGCAGGCCTTATTTAAGTCAGTGAAATCAACGCATACTCGCCATTTCCCATTCTTCTTCTTTACCACCACAGTATTTGCTAGCCACTCGGGATAAAAAACTTCCTTAATAGCTCCAGCTTTTTTGAGCTTTGTTACTTCTTCTCGTACTGCATCAGCATGCTCTTTAGATGGACGCCGAGGAGGCTCTTTCTTAGGGATGATCAGGGGGTTGACATTGAGATGGTGACAGATAAACTCTGGATCCACCCCTGGGGCTTCATAAGCATTCCAAGCGAATACATCTATGTTCCCTTTGAGAAATTCTACTAACTCTTCCTTTTCTTAAGGTGGCAACTGCGAGCTGACCTGAAAAACTTCTTTGGGTCGTCCCTAATGGTGATTTTTAATAAATCTTCACATTTGGCCTCCTCGGCCGTGTTATCCTTGAGCGCCGCTGGATGTTTTAACTGCTATAACTTTTCTCCTAGAGGATTCGAGGACTCAACCTTGGACTTATGTTGTATGGCTGCCACCAGGCACCTTCTGGCCATCGACTGATCCCCCAAAATTTCCTGAACCCTACCTTCGGATGGGTACTTAATCTTCTGATGTAGAGAAGAAGGAACAGCCCCCAGTGCATGAAGCCATGATCTGGCCACGATCGCTGTGTAGGGCGAATATGCATCCACGACAATAAAATCTACCTCTACTATCTCCGTACCAGTTTGCACAGGTAGTCGTATTTGGCCCCTCGGAATGACTACTTTCCCATCAAAACCCACCAGAGGAGAACTATAGGGAGTTAAATCCTCAGATTTCAAGTTCAGCCCCTTGTAGAGGTCAGGATACATTATCTCAGCTCCACTGCCTTGATCCACCATCACCCTTTTTACATCATACCCTCCAATTCTAAGGGTAATTACTAAGGCATCATCATGTGGTTGGATGGTCCCGATCTTATCCTCATCCGAGAAGCCTAGTACCAGTGGAATCTCCCTTTTAGCCATTTTCAGATCCTGATTGCCATCTCCTGTGGGTAAGTGAGTCACGGACATTATTCTAGATGGCTAGGATCCTGTTCTCCCTGGCGCAGCGAGGATAACGTTGATAGTTCTCAAAGGGGGTCTTGAAGAATCATCTCTTCGGGGCTCCAAGGTCGCCTGACTCCCTCGGCCACTAGAATAATGCAAAAGTTGCTTCAGTTTGCCCTCTCGGACAAGTTGGTCCAAATGATCCCACCGACTTCTGCAATCTTCGATGGTATGCCCATGGTCCTGATGATACTGGCAATAAAGATTATGATTTTGCCATTCGGGGTTCCCCACCATCTTGTTCGGCCACTTGAAGTACGGTTCATTTTTAATCTTCTCCAAAACTTGATGCACTGGCTCTTTAAACACAGCGTTGACTGCCTGAGTGTTTGCTGTTCCTGACTGCCCAGCAAAATCCCTACGGGGTTTGTTATTACTGTAACGTTCTGACCTGAAATCCCTCATCTCCTGAAGGATAACCTTGTCCTTTCTCTTCCCTTACTGCTAATCCTCTTCAACCCTTTTATACTTGTCAATCCTCTCCATGAGCTGGCGCACGTTTGTGACAGGCTTGCCGGTCAAGGATTTCCTTAAGCCGTGCTCGGATGGAAGGCCGAGCGTAAATGTACTGATGGCAACGTCATCAAAGTCGCCTTCAATCTCATTAAACAACTCCCAATATCTATCAGAGTATGTTTTAAGGCTCTCACCCTCTTGCATGCTTAGGGATATGAGGGAAGCTAACGACCTAGGAACTCTCCTGCAGGTCACGAACCGTGAACCAAATGCTTGAGTGAGTTCATGGAAAGAATTTATGGATTCTGCCTTTAGGCCATCAAACCACCTCATCGCAATAGGTCCGAGACTGGACGGAAAGACCTTGCACATCAAGGCCTCATCCTTGAAATAAACAGCCATTCTCTGGTTGAAATGACTCACATGCTCAACAGGGTCAGTTCGCCCGTTGTAAATAGTGAACGTTGGCTGGTTAAAACGCCGAGGAAGTATCACTTTTTCAATCCTACGCGTGAATGGAGACTTGGAGATTTGGTCTAAAGCTCTGCTCATAGCATCATTTCCTACGCCCCTATGCAGCGGGCTTTTATACTGTCGCTCGTTATGAAACTCTTCCTCATAAGAGAAAGATTCACTGGGAGGGGTTAGAGACCTCCGTTTGTAACTGATGTCTCTTCCATCGTCAGAAGAAACGTCACTGTCAGGGGAAGCCCGCATCCTTTTTGCATGGCGCAGCTCCCTCTTCAACCGGTTAATCTCTCGCTGCATTTCCCTGTTGGCCTTTGCATGGGAGATATGACTATCGCCTCGTAACTGGCTTTTCTCATTATGTATTGTGTGTACACTTCCTTCACGATCACCTCTTCGTTCAAGGTTGAGGAAAGGATCACCATGTTGGGATGCCCTGGACTCTGCTTGTTGTTGACCTGGTTCAGCCATCATCAACCGTTGTTTTCACTCCTGCTTAAGCTCTTCCCACAGACGGCACTAATTATAGGGTCACGATTTGTAGCCCAAGCCCACAAGAGATGGGACGCAAGCCCAATAAGCCCAATACAATAAAATTTGTAGAGAGTGGGTAAAAGAGCTAGGCAGTTTGTGAAGTCTACAACAGTTAATCAATGTTTTATCAAAAGAACAAGTATGAAAACACTCTGAACTTGAATAAATTTAAGTCCGAGGAGACAAATTGTACTTAGAATGACTAAGGTTGCTCTTGGAGCTACAGTAGATTTTTCTTCTTCTTCTTTTTCTCTTTTCTTTCGACCCCCCTTCATCAGAGGCCTCTTCCATTTATATAGCCTCCTTCTAAACCATCTTCATCGTACACTTGTTCTTCATCTAAGCATTCACTTGAGTACATGTCACATCAGATATCTTCTTTAGTTCTCTATGAGTGGTGGTAGCTGAAATTGCATTGTTCAGGGGTCTTTTCCACATAAATGCAGTCAGAAAAGTTGCTACAGTGCATTAAACACGATGGTAGTAGCTTTTTCTCTAGATATTTCTCTATTTCTATCATCTTCATACATGCAAGGAGTTCATCCTTATCGCTGGATCCTCCTGGAATTTCACCGAAGCTGCCCAGGTATTTACTTGACCGATATTCTTCAAGTCCGAGGAGGGTATACTCCTCGGACTATACTCCCTTACCCTTTCCTTACGTGATTCTTCATTCTGGGGCCTTTCTCCATCCTTTACCCCTCCTCGGAAATACTTATATCCTCAAATGGGCCTGAGGCCCAACATACGTGTTTGGGCTTTCACCCCCCACATATATAATTTAGATTATTAATTTAATTACCTTTTGTTGAAGTATTTAATTGGTTAAATATGCAATTAGTGTATTATTTATATATAGATAAGTGTGGTTATGTGAATAAATAATTAATATAGTACAAGTAGGTTTAGTTTTTGTCATTTAGTTAAAAATGTTTTTATAAAAACAATAACAAATAGATAATGATAATTGCATAAAAATAAAAATATTAAACAATTTTAATAAAATGAAATAGTCACACCTACTTTGACAATAAATAATGACAACTATTAATAAACTATTATGTGGCGATTTCAAAATATGAAAATTCGTATAAAAAAATTGTAAAATTTCATATATTTATATTTTTTTTATTTATCAATGACTCAATATGTTCAAACTTTCTTTTTATTAAACTCTGATTAATTTAAGTTTCTTAATCAGCCATTACATCCTTTTTTCTTTTTTTTTTAATACTTATCTGTATGATTCACTCCTCACGGTGTTTTGGATTCTTTTGTAATATTGTAATTGAAATAATCCTATAGTCATCCCACGTTTTTAAAAACACAACAGAAATATTATCCTTCGGTTTGAACAAGTCCTAAAATAAAAGTCTGCAAGTTTCTTTCTAACCTACTACTATATTATACACTTAATTGTAAATATTTTAGTGTACCTTTAGCAGTCATTCAAATGAAAATATGTCGTAGAATCGTAGAAAAGTTGATTTTGTGTACTGATTTCAAATGTTTATAATGAGAAGTAATGGTGACAGTGCGCTGGCCTTTATTTATTTACTTTATATATAAAAATTGATTTTGTCAAAAAAAATTTCTTTTTTTTTTTGGGAAACATTGATTTTGTCAATCTTGGTTCGCAGTACTATAGTGAGCACTGTATAAAGTTTTTATTTTTATTTTTATTTTTTTCTTCGAATGACCATCATTGTGGGATAATTAAAGATGGTAGGAATTATATACGACGTTAATGAAGCCAACCGAGTTGAGTTCTAAATTTGGGATTATACACTTTTGTAACAAATATGAAATGGATTTTGGAACGTGCATGCATGCTTCTATCACCTTCAATTATCTTATATATTGATAAGAGTAATTTTGAAAGTTTGGTAAATACGAGGCAAAGCTGATCAACCTAATGAACCCGACGACCTTGCTTGTGCACTCGTAGAAGACACCATAAAGCCGACGGTTCAACCTTAAGGTCGGAATGAGACCACCAGGATGCATAGACAAGCTAAAAAGCTGACGGAAGGAAGCTGAAGGGGATGGGTAAACCTTTGAGGAATCTGGCATGGCTTTGCTTGGCACCCACGCATGAATATATAAAGAAATATCTTGTGCTCCACAACTAACCCTAATCGGAGGGATTACTATAAGGATCTCGCAAGATGCGCGCATTAATGAAGATCTTCCCTACAATGAAAAGCCCTCTATGCCAAGGAACGAATGTCAACCCTACCTACTATAAAAACCCCCCAAAACCCTCACAAGCCAAGGTATGCATAATTTCTCCCAGCTCTAGTACTTTAGAGTTGTGAAAGTTCTCTAACTTGACCTTCGGAGGGTATTTGGCCGGTACCACACCAATACTCTCTGCAAGGTCTTCTTTGTTTTTGTTTCGCAGGTGTTGTCTCGAGCACGTGAGAACTGTGTGACTTACTGACGATTTTCGGCATCATCAGTTGGCATTGTCTGTGGGAAAAATTGTGACTTGTAAACCATACTATTGCTTCCTAGACAAAGAGTTGCATGGTACTTACTCACTCGATGGCGACCACCAACAATGTTCAAGGAGATGAACCACGCACCACCGCCCTCGAAAGACAGGTTCAAACTCTCGTCATTGCCATAGAGCACCTCACCAAGCAAAACCCTAATCTAGAAGAGCAGCTACGCCAAAAGAATGCGGGCCTTAACACTCAAGAGGAGGACCAAGAAGGCACCAGCGCTGAGAGAAGGGACCAAGAAGGGCTGGAAGGTAGCAACGCCCCAAGCAGACCAGTGCAACAGGACACGAGCCATCCATCCGTCACAGATACGGCTCCACCTCACATAGTCGTAGAGATGCAGATGATGAAGGAATGGATGGACTTCATGATGAACGCCCTCATAAGACGGGTGTCTACCGACCTCGATGACTTGGTCTATCGAACTGATTTGCCATTCACGGCATCTGTCACTTCGTTCCCCCTTCCACTAAAGTTTTGTATGCCACAGTTAGAGACTTATGATGGAGCCAAGGATCCCCTGGACCACCTGGAATCTTTCAAGACCCTGATGCACCTGTAAAGAGTGGCGGACGAGAAGAGAAGCCCAAGAAGAAGGAAAGACAGGTGAACGTACAGCAGGATAGGGGCGGAAGATGGCTAGGACCGGAGAACCGCGAGAAGACAGGCTCTTCAAGCCCCCCACAAGGAGGTTCACAAGCTTCACCCTGCTGACTGCCCCAATCGACCAAGTCTTAATGCAGATCAAAGACGAAGGAGCCCTCGACATTTCCTGGTAAGCTGAAGGGAGATCTTAATAAGAGGTTCAGAAACAAGTACTGTTGTTTCCACTGTGACCACGGTCATGACGTAGCTGACTGCTACGACTTAAAGTAACAAATAGAAGCTCTTATCAGACAAGGAAAGAGCAGACCCGCCACAAGAGCAGGTTCTCCAACAGGAGAACCAGCGTCCTAGGCCGCCTATAGGAGATATAATAATGACTGTGGGAGGCACTGGGGCCTCTCGCTCGTCCAAAAAGGCCCATAAAACTTACCTCAAGATGGTTCAAAACGTCTAGCTAACGGGCTTCATCCCAAAGATGGTACAGATTGACAACCCCATCAACGAATTTTCAGAAGAAGATGCTCAACGTCTCCACCACCCGCATGACGATGACCTCGTCGTTAACATATGGGTAGGAGACTACAACACACACCAGGTCCTGGTTGACAACAGAAGCTCTACTAACATCCTCTACTACCCGGCATTCTAGCAAATGAGGATTGACAGAGAACGGCTAGTCCCGACCAACTCCCCACTCATCAGGTTCGGAGGGACTAAAGTATACCCCCTCAGCGCAGTCACATTGTCTGTTACAATTGGTGATTATTCTCAACAAATCACTAAAGATGTTACATTCCTTGTTATCGACTGCTCATCTGCCTATAATGCCATCCTTGGATGGCCTATCTTCAACTCGTGGAAGGCCGTAACTTTGACCTACCACCTGATGATCAAGTTCCCCACCAAGTATGGAGTAGGAGAAGTTCGTGGAGATCAAGTGGCTGCACGCGAGTGTTACATAGCAATGTTGGAGATGGATGATCATGTGCAGACAATGAACATAGAAAAGCAGCGGACGATGGCAGAGCCTGTTGAAAGACTTAAAGAGACACTTCTCGACAACTCCAGGCCAGATCGAACAACAAGGATCGACACCTTCGTCAGCCCGATGGTCCGCTAAGCACTCATGACTTTTCTCAAAAAGAACCAGGATATATTTGCCTGGAGCCATGAAGACATGCCAGGAATCGACCCTTCGGTCATGGTACACAAGTTGAATGTGTTGCCTTTCTTCCCGCCCATTCGTCAGAAGAAGAGGGTGTTCGCCCAAGAACGAGACAGAGCTATAGCGAAAGAAGTCCGCAAGTTATAAGAGGCAAGCTTCATTTGGGAAGTTTACTACCCCAACTGGCTGGCGAATGTGGTGATGGTCAAGAAAGCCAACGGGAAATTGAGAATGTGTGTGAACTTCATAAACCTGAACAAAGCATGCCCCAAAGATAGCTACCCCATCCTACGGGTTGACGTCCTAATTGACTCTACGGCTCAACACTAGTTACTGAACTTCATTGACGCTTTTTCAGGTTATAACCAAATAAAAATATATGAAGCGGATCAGGAGAAGACTTCATTCGTTACCAGCTAAGGACTTTTCTACTACCAAGTAATGTCATTCAGCCTCAAGAACGCGGGCGCCACATATCAGAGGCTTATGAACAAGATGTCCGCACATCAGATTGGAAGAAATGTCCAAGTCTACGTTGACGACATGCTGGTAAAAAGCCGAAGGGAGGACGATCATTTGGATGATCTCAGGGAAACTTTCAACACCCTTCGCACTTAAAATATGAAGCTCAATCCAGGCAAGTGTGCATTCAGGGTGACAGCAGGAAAGTTCCTAAGGTTCATGGTGTCTCGAAAAGGTATCGAGACCAACCTAGACAAAATCCAGGCCATAATAGAGATGGCACCCTCAAAGAACTTGAAAGAAGTACAAAGCCTCAACAGCAAGGTAGCCGCGCTAAATAGGTTCGTGCAAAGGGAGATGGATAAGTGTCTACCTTTCTTCCGCACGCTGAAGAAATCTTTTGAGTGGACGATCGAGTGCCAGCAGGCATTAGAGGATCTGAAGGCCTACCTTTCTTCCTCGCCATTGCTGAGTCCCTCAAAACCAGGGGAAGAATTGTTCCTTTACTTGGCTGTATCCCCGACCGCCGTCAGTGCAGCCTTGATCAGAGAAGAAGACTAGGTGCAAAAGCCTGTATACTACGCCAGCTAGCCACTTCGTGGTGCATAAGAGAGGTACCCACCGATGGAGAAGCTCGCCTTCGCTTTAGTTATAGAGCCCGCAAGCTCAAGCCATACTTTTAGGCCCACACGGTGATCGTCTTAACTGACAAGCCCTTACAATGAGCAATGAGCAATACTGAAGTCGCCGGGCGAATGGCTCTATGAGCAATAGAGTTGAGTAAGTTCGACATATAGTACAACCCGCGTACTGCCATTAAAGGGTAGGTGGTCGCTGACTTCATTGCGGAATTCACTAATGTGGAAGGCCAGGGGGCAGAAGAGTATCCTTAGTAAAGTATACACACAGACAGATCGTCCAACAGACAGGCTGGTAGAGCAGGCATTATACTTCGTTCTCCAGAAGGGGACGAGATTGAATGCATGGTTCGTCTCGACTTCCCTACGACCAACAATGAAGCAGAGTACGGAGCTCTAGTAGCGGGAATAGATCTCGCTAAAGCGGCAGGAGCCGCGAGTGTGGTTATTCATTGTGACCCACAGGTCATCACAAATCAAGTAAATAGTGATTACAAATGTAAAGGCGAGAGGATGAAGAAGAACCTAGAGCAAGTAAAGAGAAGGGTGGACAACCTACAAACCAAGATTTTTCAAATCCCTAAAGGAGAGAACGAGCAAGCCAACCGTCTTGCCAAGGCCACATCAGCAAAACACATAATCATCCTCGACAAGGTACTTTCCTTCGTTTAGTTTTCACCATTAATAGATCCCATTGATCTGCAAAAGGTAAGTTTTGAAAGCAATTGGACCAGACCATTAGTTTCCTACTTTAAAAACAGCGCATTACCAGATGGTAAGGAATCTGCAAGGAAGTTGAAGGTCCAAGCAACACGATTCGTTCTGATAAAGGACGTCTTGTACAAGAAAGGCTTCTCCTGCCCATACCTAAGATGTTTAAGCCCTGAAGAAGCGGACTATGTCATGAGAGAAGTCCACGAAGGGATCTGCAGGAACCATTCAGGGTCGCGGTTGTTGGTACACAAATTGATTTGAGCTGGATACTACTAGCCCACTATGCAGAAGGATGCTAGGCTTATGTCAAAGCCTGTGACAAATGTTAAAGGTTCAGCAACTTCATTAGATAGCCGATGGAAGAACTGACCCCGATGATAGCCCCGTGGCCATTTGCTCAATGGGGACTGGACATCATGGGCCCGTTCCCAATAGCAATGCGGCAGCTAAAGTTCCTTATAGTCGGCATAGATTATTTCACCAAATGGGTAGAAGCCGAAGCCTTGGCCACCATCACAGAGAAGAACGTGAAAAGCTTCGTATGGAGAAACATTATCTGTAGGTATCAGATCTCCAGAGTCTTGGTCTCAAATAATGGGAAACAGTTCAACAACGACCCTTTTAGGGATTTTTGTTCACAGTTGGGTATCAAAAACCACTACTCCTTCCCCGCCCACCCTTAAGCAAAAGGACAAGTTGAGGTTACGAACTGATCCTTGCTTAAAATCATCAAGACTCGACTTGAGGGGGCAAAGGGTATATGATCGGAAGAGCTACCAAGCGTACTATAGGCATACAGGACAATAGCCAGAACACCTACAGGAGAGATACCGTTTCGACTAACATATAGGTGTGAGGCAGTTATCCCGGCTGAGGTCGGACTCACAAGCTACAAGGTGGACAATCATGATGAAAGAAAGAATGACGAGGTCATGCGTCTACAGCTTGACTTAGTAAATGAAGTCAGGGCAACAGCTGAACAAAGGCTCACATGATACCAGGACCTCACGACTAAACACTACAATTCTAGAGTCAGATACAGAGACTTCAAGGTTGGAGACCTCATCTTGAGGAAAGTGATGGGATCCACTAGAGATCCCACCCAAGGAAAGCTCGGTCCTAACTGGGAAGGACCATATAGAATCACTTCATGGCAGAGGAAAGGCACTTACCACTTGGAGACACTAGATGGACGAAAGTTGCACAATCCATAGAATACCGAGTATCTCAGGAAATACTACCAGTAGATGATAGTAGGAAGAGCGACATTCCTCATTTTCAGTTTATTTCTTTTAGTTAAATTTTGTTTACAGTACTTTCTAAGCCCAAAGGGCAGTATTTTTTATCCTTTTTAGGAATAATTTTTTACTTATGCACGCATTTATCATAATAAGAGGAGTTATTCAGATATGACTTGCGTATATATTTGTCTCTACAAAACTACTTTTGCAAATCCCTAAGTGGATGAGTTCATTACTAAGTCCTTAAGTGAATGAGTTCATTACTAAGTCCTTAAGTGGACGAGTTCATTACTAAGTCCCTAAGTGGACGAGTTCATTCCTAAGTCCTGAAGTGGACGAGTTCATTACTAAGTCCTTAAGTGGATGAGTTCATTACTAAGTGGACGAGAACATTATTGAGTTTTGAAGTGGACGAGTTTATTATTAAAGTCCACAAGTGGACGAGTTCATCCCATTAGGATGCCTTAAATTTATTCAAGTCCACAAGTAGACGAATTTATTACAATGTCCACAAGTGGAAGAGTTCATCCCATAAGGATGCCTTCATATTCTTTAAGTCTACAAGTGGACGAGTTTATTATGAAGTCCACAAGTGGATGGTGTTATTACAAAGTCTACAAGTCGACGGATTCCTTCTAGTTTGTTATCAAGTTCTTTAAAGAATGAATACATCCTAACACAAGCACAAGAATGGAGGG
Source organism: Quercus ilex subsp. ballota (assembly GCA_032727855.1). Lineage (NCBI taxonomy): Eukaryota > Viridiplantae > Streptophyta > Magnoliopsida > Fagales > Fagaceae > Quercus > Quercus ilex. The sequence goes on from CM064919.1 coordinate 24,929,334, forward strand.
ACGTACGCATAAAGATCAAACACATATGCTTAAAAGTGACGGATGTAAAATAATAAAAACATATCATAAATAAAGTAAAATCTTTACAAACAAGCCCCAAAAAACAGAAAGGCACTAAGCATTTTCTAAAAATTGGACAAAATACATAACAGAATTGTCATTACAAACAAAAAAGCTAAGCTAAGAGGTCCCTGACGCCCTGAGCTGGAGGGTTCTCGTCATCTTTGGAAGGAGGATCCTGAGCATCCTGAGTGGAAAGATTTTCAACATCTTGAGTCTCGATTGACGGGATCAAAGGAGTGGCGGTCTTCTCCACTGCAAGCTGAACAAGAACGACACCATCATTCTTTGGATCCTGTTTTAACTCGGTGGAGTCGTCAATATCCTCAAAGACGATGTCACTAGCAAGGGTTGATGGCAGTGGGTCATCTATGGAGACCTTGGATAAATCCAAGTGTAGGTAGAGGGACTTGACCTGCTTCAGGCAATCCTCAAACCTATCACCATAGTAAACGGCGCAAGCGTCAATGAAAGGCTGTGAAGCCTTGAATTCAGTGATGGCGTCAACCCTTACCATCTCTACCTACCCAAGAAGAGCCATCAGCTCCTTCTCTAATGCCTCCTTAGCCTGTTGCTTCTTTTCCCTCTTGTCACCCTCCTCCTTCAACTTCTCGGTCAGCTCCTTCACCTCCTTATTGAGAGAATGAAGGCTTCCTAGTACTGCTCTTGCTCATTGGTTAGGGTCTTGTTGCGCTTACATAGATGACTGGTCAACCCCTTCCTAAGCAACACTCCTATCTTGAAGCGCCTTCATACGGACCAGCGCCTAGAAACAGAACAATTGTCAACTACTGAACAGTAAAGAAGAAGACAAAAAGAAAAGAAGGGAAGAGACATACTCATGAAAGGTCAAAAAGGCCTGACGCCCCTAACTCCTCCGTCGTCTGCTCAGCACAAAGATCCATGTTCGTGTCCTTGATGATGGACTCCATCACCTCAACGGCATGTTCCTTGTGAGTAAGAAGATGACGGACAGATCCCTAAGTGACGAGACCAGTCGATGTCATCAAACCTTTGCCAACTCCATGGCTAGGTTTGAGAGGCGAGGACTTCTTTAGCTTGCTACTTGCAGGAACAACCGGTCCTTTCTTGAGGGGACGGTTGTCCTTCCCTTCGCTCTTTCTCTTGGACATCACTTTAGTGATGTCCTTGGGAGCTAATAAGGAGGCTCCAACCTTTTCCTTCTTCTTCTTGCTCATTGCGACTGCCCTTACCAGAGCTCATTGCCTTGCTACTTCCATCTCTGCGAAGGAATAAATATAACTTACGTCGACGGGAGTATGCGTTTAATCTGTGAGCTGCTGGCGTCGGCTTAAGACCTCTGCAATAAGCGTGCAAAGTGTCGAGGGTAATTAAGTCCCGGCATCTCCGCTCGTCCAAAGGGATCTCTATGACTCGACGGATGAAAGCTTCTTGCTCGTCTGTAATATGTGGACGAGCACTAGCTGAAAATAAGAAAAGTAGTTGACGTTAAAAAACTTGAAACAAATAAATAAAGAAAAGCAAGATGTAGATGGTACTAAACCTGAATTCTTGACGATACCCCAAGTATTGTCAAAACCATGAGGCATCGTCACCCACTCTTCTTGACGGTACACCCAGTCCGTCCATTGGACAAAAAAGTATCTGCCTTTCCAATTCCTATTGGAGTCAGGCATGCCTGACACCAACTTAAGCTCCTTCTTCCTTACCGCGAAGTGATATATCCCCTGGGACGAGATAATGTGTTGGGGTCTATAACACCAAAAGAACTTGTCAAGAGTTAGCTGACGATTCCCGCCACTAAGACAACCCCACAGGATCTCAGCCCAAATGAATATCCTCCAGGCGTTGAGAGCAATTTGGCTGATGGACAATCCTAAAAAATTGGCCAACTGACAGTGTAGGGCCATCAGTGGAAACCTTAACCCTGCTGTGAACATGGCGTCATATATGCTGATGTCCGTGGTCTTCCCGGAGTAACACTTCTCAAACTTCCCAGGGAGACAGATTGGGATGTGGTCAGGGATTTGATAACGGTCCCATAAATTCTTGAAAATGTTGGCGATCATCATTGGCTTAAAGTCATTAATAGTCCAAATTTTGGGGAGAATGAAGGGACGAGTATGACCGTCCCCTGGACTTCCTGAGCTTCCCTCCACAGAAGCTCCCCCGTCACTCTCATCCTCATATTCATCTTCTACCTCAAACTCTACCTCATTCTCTCCTTCACCCTCGTCATCCTCATCTCCCTCTCTTTCCCCTACTTTATCTCCATCAAAGTCTTCCTCCTCGTCAACAAGTGATTGGGCGGATGGTTCCCTCTCTGACAACCAGGATAAGCCCTCCTCAGGCCTATAACCTAACGGGAATACTTCGTCGTAGCCCGCCCCCTCACGGACTGACGACTGCTTACTTGTCGCTTCACTATGTCCTGACATCTATTCACCTACAAGCGACAAAGGTATTCTAAGAACCTAAAACTGACGGGTCCCTCTATAGAATTAACAACTAACTAGAAAAGTGAAAACAAAAGATATAATGAAATAAAAGAAAAGAGGACTTACAAAGTTAGTAGACGGTTCCTTAAGAAATGACAGCCTTAACAATATGGTGGCAGCAAGGGCGATGAGACCAGTAGGTTGATGGAAGCAAGGAAGTAAAAAGTGACGAGCTCTCTCTCTTAAGATCAGCAAAGTTGAAACAAAAGGAATGAGGGGAGGAGGTGAGATATATATATAGGATGAAGAATGCATGGAAAACGAAGTGATACCCTCGTCCAGAAACGGGCCAACTAGCTTGTGCCACGTGTTATGGCATTTAATAATGGCTACTCGAGGAATCATCCATAAATGCCCCTTCCTTTGTCAATATAATAATAATAATAATAATAATAATAATAATAATAATAATAATAAAAGGGCTATAAATCAAACTCCATAACCCGTCAGCTCTAGCTGACGGAGCTATGGAGTAAGGGGCAACTGATAAGGGTAATTCTGAAAGTTTGGTAAATACGAGGCAAAGTTGATCAACCTAATGAACCCGACGACCTTGCTTGTGCACTCGTAGACGACACCATAAAGCCGACGGTTCTACCTCAAGGCCGACGGGTGTGCCTCGAGATCAATGACGCTGGAATGAGACGACCAGGACGCATAGACGGGCTAAAAAGCCAACAGAAGGAAGCTGAAGGGGATGGGTAAACCTTTGACGGATCTGACGTGGCCTTACTTGGCCCCCACGCATGAATATATAAGGAAACATCTTGTGCTCCACAACTAACCCTAATCAGAGGGATTACTACAAGGAAAGGATCTCGCAAGATGCGTGCATTAATGAAGATCTTCCCCACATGGAAAAGCCCTCTATGCCAAGGAACGAATGTCAACCCTACCTACTATAAAAACCCCAAAACCCTCACAAACCATGGTACGCATAATTTCTCCCAGTTCTAGCACTCTAGAGTTGTGAAAGTTCTCTAACTTGACCTTCAGAGGGTATTTGGCCGGTACCACACCGGTACTCTCTACAATGTCTTCTTTGTTTTTGTTTCACAGGTACTGTCTTGAGTATGTGAGGACTGTGTGACTTACTGACAATTTTCAGCATCATCATATATGTTTCAAAGTTTCAACATTTTTTTGTTTTAAAGATAACTATAATATATTGTTAACCTTGCAACTCGAATCATTTCCTCCCAAACTCCAAAGTGTTTTGTACAGGGGAAAGGTGCAGCCAAAGTTTCGACCTTTTTATACAAAACCAATGACCAAGCAATTACGTTATGGACAAAGTTTAGCTACAAAATTAGTTGTAGCCTAAGCTTACAACCTTACTCAATATCCTTTTATTAGAGGTAAATTTTGACAAATCCACCATTGGATTACATCTTCTTCTTATATCCTCTATGCTTGTAAAATTTCTAGAAAATCAAAAATCAATAGTTATTTTATCAATAAATTGTTTAAATTGCAAGTTTTTTTAATTTAAAATTATGCATAAAATATAAGCTTATAGATCATATAGTAAATAATATCCGATTGCCACAAAAATTTATATGTGTATTAAGAGCATAAAGAACATACAATTTAACGGTTAGATTTTCAAAATATGTAATAATGTTTATTTTATCGAGTAAAATTGTAACCCTAGGCCATAACCAAATTTGTTGCTAAACTTTGTCCATTATATTAGTACCATATTATTAAATCTGTACTAATGACATTATTATTATTATTATTATTATTATTATTATTATTATTATTATTAGAGCATCCACAGCAGTGGAGCTAAAAATATAGTTATTTGGCACCTACAAAAGTCACTTTATCTATTTTACTTCTTCACACCCAACATCAATGGATCTATATTTTTAGCTATTTGATTAAAATAATCCAAATAACTCATTAGAATAATAATAAAAAAATCCACAGCACACACAAAAAAAAAAAAGAAAAAAAAAAAAGAAACCCACCAACCCAAATCCTCAATCTTTTTCCGTAACCTAGACCAAACAAAATCACTAATCACAAACAAAATCAAAAATCACCAACATAGCACAAACACGACGTGGGTCAGCGGAAGGGGTGGGTCAGCGAGCTGGTTCAACGAAAACCCAGCACAGATGAAGATAAAGATCAGTGATGGGGTACAGATGAAGATGAAGATTAGCAGAAGCCCAGCATAGATGAAGACGAAGATGAAGATCGGGGGAAACCCAGCAGCTAGGTCGGCGAAAACCCGGAACTCAAACTCCAACAGAGCCGAGGGATGAGGGAGATGAGGGAGGCAATAGACGGCTAGAGAGAAAAAAAAGGAGGAAAAAGGAAGAAAGAAGAGAAGTCATAGAGAGAGAGAGAGAGAAAGAAAAAAGAAAATATTTGTTTAATGAGAGAAGAGAGAGAAGTTAATAAAAAATTTCATGGTTGCGCACTGTAGGAAGAAGCTAAAAATTTTTACCTATGGCACAACTACTGTAGCATTCATTTTTGTATTTTGGTGAAACTAAAATAGTTATATAGCTATTTAGCTTCACTACTTTAATGCTCTTATTGAATGTAAGTGCGTTTGACTTCGCCACTCCTTTTTATCTTTAGTTTTTTTGGGTGGGGAATACGCGTACGCCACATCAAGCAATATTGTAAGAATCTTCTCCAAAAAAAAAAAGAAAAAAAAAAAGAAAAAAAAAAGAAAAACAAAGGAAACATTGTAAGAAAGAAAATGGAACTATGGAACTATACGCACCTTTGCCTAAATTAACGATCTTAAATAAAGGAAACCTCTAATATTTTTTGTTACATTCTTTTCTACATTGTTATTGGAGTTTTTTGATTCAGACAATTAATCTCTTGCACATTAAGTTTGTAACAAATTTATCCTTAATCCCTATGATTGTTTTTTCCATTAAAATTAACAAATTTAATATATCATGGTTAATATGATAATTTTTCAAAATGATTGATTATGTGGAAAAAAATGTATACATCATGTGATGAAATGTGCTAGCCTTTAATGGAAATTATTAGTAAAATATATTATTTAAAAAAAAAAAAAAAAACTAGAGTGAAAGAAATAGATTGTTCATGAAAGCTCAAATATGTGTGAAAACACAAGAGCTTGTCTGGACCCCCAAATTAAAACTACAGCTAGATTGCTTTTACTCTAACTTAGACTAAGTGCGGAATAAGAGTAAATGAGCGCAAACAACCGATAACACTACCCTAAGCCATATTCATCCATTATCAACGATATAAAGTAAAGCTTAAGAGTAGGGAAGAGAGATGCAAATACAAGATAACACCGAGACGTGTTATCGAAGAGGAAACTGAATAACTCGGTGAAAATCCTCTCCACTGCCCTTCAAGTGGTAATTGATCCACTAGAGAATAAAATTGGAGTACACGAATAACAAAAAACCCTCCAAGCCTAGTCTACCCAATGTACTTGAGCCCTCCAACCTCCTGCTACCAACTGGTTTCTCGAAACCTTGTCTTCTTTAGCTTTTCCGGATCCTGCAATACGCCGATTACATCCACCAATGATTGACTCCTTCCAATACTTCACAGCAGCACCAAAACCTCACTTGACACTCAGATTAGGTGCGGTAAGTGTTTGGACTATCAACCTCTCAATGATTTAGAGATGGAGAGGTAGGAGTAAAGGAAAATTACAAGGAAATGTGTAAATGATTGTGGGTATAACAATCTCTAACTCTCAAATGTGTATTCTAGGGTTTTCTCTTTGAAAAACACGCCTTACAATATGTGGGTAATGAGGGTATATATAATGTGGGTAAAGACTTGGTAAAACAAACATGACAAATTAGCCAAACAGAATATTTCGCAGGAAAACCTTACCCACGAGGCACTCGCGAAAACTCCAGGCTGTCATGACTCTTCGCATTCCAATCATGTGCTTTTCACGTGGCTACTTCACAGGTTAGCTTCTCGCGAAATTTACTTGTTCTTCAATTTAAGCTTGAGTCTTCACACTCAACCCTTACAATTAAAAACCACATAAATATAGGAAAAAATGATTGAATAAAATTACAATCAAATTTAGTACGAAATTAAAGCCAATACAAAATAGTTGAAATTCACAACTTTACCGTTCAAATCAATAGTCCAAGAACCTAATTGAAAGTTGAAACCCCAATGTTTGTATTTGCAAGAACCCCACGTGTTATTAGTGTATTGTTTGTTGGGATGTCTTAATCACATTGGACTAAAACATTAACATCGAGTAGGAATTGGATCATTACTTATTCTTCTTTGTCTACTTTATCTATCAGCATTATCGTTGGTGCTTCCAGGAACTTACGCTCTCTATCATCATTATCGTTGGTGCTTCTAGGAACTTACGCTCTGTTTATTTTAACGTAAAATATTTATTGAAAAAATTATTTGTTTCGCATACGCATTTGGATGTGATAGGTCTCAATAGATAAGTAACATAGGATAAAATCCTTGCACACGAAATGACAGATAAGATCAGGAATGGTTAATGAATATCATTGAATTTTGTGGAATGTCATGCCATGATACATCAGGATTTTTATGTGATTGCCTTATATGAATTCAAATTTATTTGTTTGACATGTGAATGAATTTTATCTTATTTGAAACATAATTTCATGAAGTTTCACATGAAATTATGTTTCTCATGCATAAGATTTAAAATCCTAGCATATAGTCATTAAACTTGTATTATATTAATTAAATAATAATGAGAAAAATATTAAAAGTTTTATAACTCAATTAATACCTTTTATAACTTAACTATTAAATTATCAGATAAAAAAGAGAGGAGGTGAAATAAAAGTAAAAATGATTTTCACGTCTCTTAAATAATAAATATCCTTCACATGACTAGATTAGAAAGCATACATTTCATTCACATGACATGTAGATTAGAAGACATGCATTTCATTCACATGAAATCTAGAAAAATTCACATGAAATAATATTGTTTTTCTTCAAAGGTCAAAAGTATAACAAGTGAGCAAGTTCGTAGAGGAAATGTTTTTTGATATAAGGTTAACCTTATATCAAAAAACATTTAAGCAAATCATTGCGTGCAAGATGTAGGGATCATCTTTTTATATAGTATAGACGTGGTATCTTCCGCTTATCTCTAATCGATTATCATGAAAATCTAAGTATAAAAACTAATTGGTGTCTTGGTCTGTTGATAAATAGTTATCATTAGAAGTGGACATCATAAGTTGAAACTCTTTCTAAAAAAAAATAATAATCAATTAAATTAAAATAAAGTTGGATTAATATACTCATAATTAATTGGTAATATAATTTGCATAACATATAAGTTATGTATTTGGTCCCTATCATATACACCATATTTCAATTTGATCCCTAATCTTTCAATTGTGTCAATTTGATCCTTAACTTTTCAGTACCGTGTCAATTTAGTCTTTACCGTTATTTGGATGAAAATTGATAACGCGTCTAATGGCCAAAATAAAAAAATTAGCTTTCGTTGATGTGACAATACACTAAGATTTTATTTTGGCAGTTCGACATGTCATCAATCTTCATCCAAGATATAATAATAGGGACTAAATTGACATGACACAAAAAAATTAGGAACCAAATTGACACAATTGAAGAGTTAGGGATGGTCCATAGGACTCAGAGAACGAAAAGAAAAGAAAAGAATGAGGCAGCTAGACTGAGAAGGGCAGAGACCAAAGAGAAAATTAGGGAAGGACCGAAGGGTAGAGAGAAAAAATTGAAGCGAGAAGGGTAGAGAGAGACAGAGAAAAAATTGAGAGAAAAAAATGGGGAAAGGGGTGGCTAAAGAAAGAAAAGGGAAGCTGAAGAAAAGAAAAGGGAAGAATAAACAGGAGTATTTCCGTATTTATGCTACTACTAGGGTTTTAAAAAATTAAATAGCAAAAAATACCCACATCCCGCGCGAAGGCTCGAACCTGGGATCAACTAGCTGAACCATAAGGAGCATACCATTAAGGCCACTAATCAGTTATGTATTAATGTTACATACATACATACATACATACATACATACATACATATATATATATATATATATATTCGGTCGGTTCGGTTCAGTTTCGGGTGAAAAAATCCAGCACCGAAATCGAAATCGAAAATTTCGGTTTTTAAAAAATGAAACTGAAACCGAACCAAACTGAAACTGAACTGCAAATTTGGCAATGGTTCGGTCGGTTTGTTCGGTTCATCGTTTTTTTGCACACCCCTCTTATTATTTGCTTTCGTTTAGATTTTTTAGTTGTATTTCACTGGAAACTTCTTTGTGCTTTAGTTTACCTTTTCTTAATTGTTTTTTGTCTTTCGTTTTACATTTTCTTAGAGGTGCTCTTTTTTTTTCTTTTTTTTGTGGTAAAATAGAAGTGCTCATTTTATTTGTTTGATTAGAACTGATTATCATTTTTTTGCAGGTTGAGAGCGTTAGATGATCTATTGATAATCTAACGCTTCAATAGTGTTTTTTTATAAATCAGGTTTTACTGTTCCACTCTTTAAATATTATTTTATCATTTTCTATCTTTTAATAAAAAATCATTTTTATTTTATAGATTTTTTTTTAAATATTTATTTGTATCTGAAAATTTTGCAAAAACAAAACATAAAAACCTTAATAATGTCAAAAGGATCTCTAGATAAATTTGTTATTAGATAAACAATGCATGAAAATCTTACAAATGACTAAAAAAAAAAAAAAATAAGTAATGCCCCATTTAAAATTGTCGCCTTAAGCCCAAAAATACGAGCCGCCCTGGCACGAGATTATCCAGGAAAGAAGCTAATAAGTAAATGAAATATAACAATGAATATACTTATCCAAAAAAAAAATTACAACAATAAATATGAAAATAAAAAGAATAACCTTATGGTAAAATTGTCACCTTCCATCTCCAGAACTCAGAGATACAAATTTTTCCTAAATTGCAAGAAAAATGAATATTCAAGTCTTCTTGTTAGGCTCAAATACATATTTGATTATTGAATCTTTGATTGATAGCAATTCGGGGAACTCGTTTTTGAGCTTCGAAGCATCCAACTCATTGTTACTCCTTGGAGCTACTATCACCTTGGCTTGTTCCTCCAAATTGAAATTCACCCAAGTGAATTTTGGGTCAATGTAATCTCTGTACATCTCTAAAATCTCATTGTGACTTATAACTCCTGGATTGGTGAAGTTCCAAATTCCACTGCAATTCCTCTTTGCCATCTCAATGGAGATGGGTAGGAGCTCATCTACTACCGTCATGCTATTGGGTATGTTCACCACTTTGTTGTAACGACTGATCTTCGTGATGAAGTTTCTTGGGTTGCTGAGATCTGATGATATTGGCATTCGAACCCTGAGAGTGCAGACATTCTCATATTCTATTATAAGCTCCTCCACCTGTTTATTTGCCAATTCATTTGTGATTAATATTGTTAAAGATTTTGGATGCAATTTCAAAAGGCTCAACTCAGCTCCCCTATATCCATTTTATCAATTACATATTGAGTACAACAAGCCTTGACACATCAAAAATTTCTCATTAACAGAACATCCTTGGGGGGGCACTAAATTTTTAAGCCTGGAACTAATTAAGGTCCATTTTGCGTGCGTGTGCTTGTGTGCGCTAGGAAATTCAATACATAAGGTAAAAAAAATAACATATAAAATGCGATGTATGTAATAGTTACCATGGCCTTAGTCTTTGAATAGAAGGAACTGGTGAAATTAGGCTTATCTTCCTCCTTGAATCCTATACATGATCCTTGGGGGTGCTCCTTGTCATACTCAAATATGCAGCCAGTGGCAAAATTAATCATCAACAGACCTTGGTCCTTGCAAACATCAGCTAAAGTTAATGTACCCACCACATTAGTTCTAATTGTTTCAACCTTGTGTGATTCACACCAATCAACATTTGGCCTCCCAGTAACTCCCGCTGCATTAAACACATGGCTTGGCCTTACTCTCCTTATATCCTCCAAGAGTGACTTCCTATCTTCCAGTCTTCCCTTCCCATATTCATAGACTATGCCCTGATCTTCACAGAGCTTCCCTAATAATCCACCTAGCCAACCTGTCCTTCCATATATCAAGAATTTCAACCCTGAACTGCCATTACTCACACTGAATTCTCTTGTGAGTCTCGTGTGCCCATACTGAAAGAACCAAGCATCATCACTGGATTGAGTTATCATGGAAACACCAGGGTGTGGGTGAAGAGCAGAAGATACATCACCCCACCAATTAGGATTCTTAGTATACCACTCCATTGTCATCTTTAGCCCATCCTCCCAAGAGGTCCTTTCATCCCAGCCAAGCTTCTTTAGCTTTTGATCATCCAAGAAGTACCTCTGGTCATTAAATGGTCTGTCTTGAACAAAACTTATGGCTTCTTTAGGATCCAATCCAAACAGCTTGCAAATGTCCTCAGCCACATCCAAGACTCCCCTTTCCTTTTGAGTGCCAATATTGTATACATGTCCAATAACCCCTTTATGAAGTATGACATCAAATGCTTCAGCAACATCCTCACAATATAAATAGCTTCTCACATTTGAGCCATTACCATGGATCGGCAACTTCTCTCCCTTCATGGCAAGGAGAATGAATTTCGGTATAAGCTTTTCTGGATATTGATTAGGGCCATACACATTATTGCCTCGAGTTGTTATTGTTGGGAGGCCATAGGATCTATTATAAGCCATGACAAGCATTTCCGCGCCTGCTTTTGTGGCAGAGTATGGATTGGTGGGAAGAAGCTGAGAGGCCTCAGGATTGCCAATGTCAGTCTCTAAATCAGTCTCCCCATAAACTTCATCAGTACTAACATGGATGAACCTTTTGACGCGCCCAGTAACTTTGCAAGCCTCAAGAAGTACATGTGTGCCATATATATTGTTGGTGGTGAATTCAAAGGAGTTCCCAAAGGAATTATCCACATGGGTTTGGGCAGCAAAGTGCATTATAGTGTCAATGTCCTCTGCTACCAAGAGGTAATTGACAAGGTCAGCACAACCAATATCACCCTTGACGAATTTGAAGTTTGAGGAGTTGAGACAAGATTGGAGATTCTTGAAGCTGGAACAGTAGTCTAGCTTATCAAGGGCCACAATCTTGTAGTTTGGATAGTTCTTGATTAGTCTGCTGGTTACATGAGAGGCTATGAAGCCGGCTGCACCAGTTAATAGGATGTTTTTTGGTGCATATGAAGGACCAGGTTCAGCTGACATCTTCTCTATTTGATTTTAGTGTGCTATGACTGAACCAGAAAAATAGTAATCAAGCACTAATATCAGTAATCAATTCCTGGTTCAAAGAACAAAAATTCAAACATATAATAGCTATTTTTATGGCATGTCAATTTGTGATTGAAATTAAATGAAATGGAGCAAACACTACTAATGGTAGCAAACCTGTTGCACATATAAAAATTGAAAGACCAATTTAATATACAAAAAGATATAAGAGTTTGTGTTTCCAACGGAGACATTCATGGTTCAAAATCTCTTAATTCTAGCAATTGAATTATTAACAAAATTAAAAGATATAGTAACATATGCTCAAAAAGCTATGCAATTGTTCCAAACCTTAATTTTTCCTCAATAAAAAGATAATAGAACAAGCAGATTTAGAGAGAGATCACTCACAAATGATGTGTTGCTAGAAAGAATTCATGGAAGGAAAAACAAGGTTAATGAGAGTATAGTTTAGAATTTGAAATAAGAGGTGAAAATAGAAGACTAAATGATGCGTAATTGTCGTGATAGTTAGAGATTTAGCGGTCTTTGACTCTCTCACTTGGCCAATTCATACGTTACGTGGTGCATATTCCAACTAATTTGGTTATAAATAGCTTAGTAGCCACCTATGATGAATAGTAACTAGTTTTTTCATTCAAAAAAAGAAAAAAGAAAAAAGAGAGGTTGTTTCATGCTTCCTTATTCGTATTTACTATTTATATTTATTCATCTCAAATTGGGTCAAACTTAATCATGTCCCTTCTTTTCAAAAAATTTAAAAAATAATAAATAAATAAAGGTCCCTTGTTCAAATCTGTAGCATACAGTCGTATTGAAAACAGAAAACAGTTTTTCTTAAAATATTGCCACATAAGAAATTTACATTCCATGGCGACTGTGCACTTTTGGTCTCTTGTTCATTCAACTGGAAAACATTTTTATCTTCTTGTTGGTCATATTTAAAATCATCAGCTGAAGAAAAAAAAAACGAATGCTCTCTCAACTTTCAATACGTGGAGAAAGAGATGTAGCAAAGAGAGAGAAGTTACCATGAGGAGAGTGTCTTGTGGTGTGGTGCGAAGGTTTAGAAAATAACAAAATTTAGTTACAAAATTGGTTATAACTTAAGATTATAAACTTACTCAATAAAATAAATATTATTACATATTTTGAAAATCTAACCGTTGAATTTCATATTTTTTATACTTTTAATACACATGTCAAATTTTGTATAACTTTAATTTTCTAGAAATTTTGCAAGTATGAAAGATATAAGAAGAATATATAATCCAATTGTGGATTTGTCAAAATTCACCTCCAATAAAAAATATTGAGTAAGGTTGTAACCTTAAATTACAACCAATTTTGTAACTAAATTTTGTCATTTTGAAAAAGTTGAAAGCATTTTTTTTTTTTTTTGTATTTAGCATTTTTCTTTAATCATAGCAATGTTTTCCATTGATTTGCATTTTTCTCCATATCAAACACCAAAAAAAAAAAAAAATGCAAAAAACATTTTGCACCAAAACAAATGAAGCATCAATGTTAGATGAACATTCTTCTTAAAATATTTTCAACCAAAAAAATTAGAGCATTTTTGTTAGAGAACACTCTATTTCGGCTTGGAATAAAATTTGAGATGAGTTGTAATTTTTAAGGGAGTCTTGGTAATTTTTCCTTCCCCAAATAGACCTAATCATGTACACTTCATTTTTGAATTCGGTTATTTATAAAAGGCTGATTTTATTTACATTTTGAAAATAATTCTAATATGGGTATATGAAATGATTTGGTCAAAATCGGTGTAGTTTTAGTTATATCAATTTTATAATAAATCATGTGATTTGTTTAAATAATATACATGAATAATCTTATAAGTCACTATATAGTTTGTTGAATATACATGAATATTTCTATTAGTCACTGAAAATGTATTGAAAGGGAAAATCGATATACTTGAATCCTAGCTTATTTACATACCTACTTGGCTTGGGTGTAGTATTCTCGTAGATTAATTGAAATTGTCAAGATCATGACACATGGCCAAAACTAAACACATATCGATGCTCTTTTATATATGTACATTCAAAGTAAAGCTCATTGCAAGGCTTCATTAAGTTCAAATTGTCCATGACAGGATCTTCCCCAACAACAACAAGAACTTATTTCTAACCAAGATTTAATAATTAATTAAGGTCACCAAAGCATATCATTATTCATTACAATCACAATGAAAGGTGGTTATTACTTGGTTACCACATTATTCAGAAGTAGCTAGCACTGAATGAACGATGCCATTGCCATTCCCAACAGGACTCACATGACTTAGTTGGTCAATTAGCTCGTTCAAGCACTTGTAAGAAGACCCTCTAACCTGCACTGCTCTTTTTGCCATTTTTCCTATCTTAATTGCTTTGTCTATTACTCTCCTCCCATTCTCTCCTCCCATCAACTCTTTCACCGCTTCACCGATCCCTTCACGCCTCACAGTATTCCCATCCCGTGTCACAGTGGGAAGCTGAAGCCCCACCTTCATCTCCTCCACCAAGAACTTGGCATTCAGGTGCTGCTCATTTTGCATGGGCCATGCCAATATTGGAACCCCCATTGACAAGCTTTCCAACACAGAGTTCCACCCACAGTGGCTTAGGAACCCACCAATGGCCTTGTGGGCCAGAACCCATTTTTGATCCACCCATTCTTTAACAAATAATCCTCCCCCTTTTTTGATATCTCTTGGAGGGTCCCAATTATTTGATTTCACAACACATACGAAATCTTTCCCAGATAGCTCCAACCCATAGGCCAATTCATTAAGCTGGTTGTCAGACGAATAAGCCTGTGATCCAAATGACACATATATCACTGACTTTTCGCGCTCATGCTGGTTCAACCAATTGGTCCATTTCCTGTAAGGGTTTGGTCCATTTGGTCCAATCGATGCTCTCTCCATTTGATCATATTGAAATAATGGACCAACACACCATGCCCTAGTGTCATTCCCATACAAAGATTCCAATGAGGCAACGTGGTCTTTTTCTAGCTCGCTAAAGCTATTAACAATCACACCCCAACTTCCCAAATCAGATTTTTCAGCTTCTAAATAGAACTGTGACAAGAAAGTGTCCATTTGCCTCAATGAATTTGGCAAAACCGACTTTGTGAGCTCAAAGCAAAGTTGCACTCCTTTTACATCTACACTTTCTGTATCCGACTTCATCCATCTGTGATTTTGGTGAATGGATAAAGATTTCTTCACAGCCATTGCAAAGACCCCCATCCCATGAAAAGCCAACCTGGGGATACCAAAATTGCAACACGAAGCGTTAGTCCACCCTAAGAATGAATCAGAAATAACACATGTAGGTGGGTCTTGAAATTTGGACATATCTCTAAGAGTTTCTTCAAAAGGTTCTTGAAGTTGTTGTGTGGCATTATAAAATAGAAAGAGCTGGTCAAGTGAATGAAGTTGGGACGTGTTTTCACAGCCTTTGGGGAGTTCTTGGACCTGAGGGAATGGTATTTCCTTAAGATGGATGTTTGAGTAGCGTGAAATGTATGAGCTAATAGAGGAAGAGTTTGAAGGGGTAGTTATGATTGTTACCTTCAAACCCTGGCAGCTAAGTGCCTTTGAAAGGTCAAGTAGAGGCATGGTGTGGCCTTGAGACATGAAGGGGAAGATGACAATGTGAGGTTTGGAAGCCATTTCGAAACTAGAATTTAGAGGTGCCTTCTTTTGAAAGGTGATTGTTACTTTAGTAACATTTACCCTTCTTTTATTTGTCACATGAATCAATTAGCTGGGTTATGGAGACAACCTGGTATTTAGTAGTACAAATATACAAATCGACACATGGTCTGACACTCACCCTAGGCAATAAATGGACATGTGTAATCTCTGTCCTAAGTGCGCTCACTCGTGTGTAATACTGTAATCACTTGTATCAACTATAGTAAAATGAAATAAGAGCCTAATTTTAGGCTACCAACCGTAAAAGTCACTCACGTTAGCTTATGCATCTATTGTGCAAAATGCAATTTTGCTATAATACTTATGCAAATATAGACAAGCATTGTATTTTTGCATTTCATTTTTTTTAATTATTTTCTTGCGTTTCTTGAGGAAGAAAGAAAATATAATGGAGGGTGGCCGTGGTGTGTAAAAAAAATTAATATTTTAATAAAATATAATTTATAATAAATAATTAAATTATGTTAAAATAATAGACAAAAAAATAAAATAAAATTGCCCCTGTTAATTTGATTGGTGTATCATTTATAAACAGTTAGCCCAGTGCCCACCAGGCCACTACATTTAAACCAACAGCCTGCCCTCTATGTGTAAGCCGACGGCTTTAAATGACTTTTTTGAATGTACCGGTGATTGTTATTTGTTACCTCAGAAACATTTCTTTTCTTTTATACGTCTCCTGAATTTGCAGTGACGGGAACAACCCTATTTTTAGTAGTTTCTTTTTCTAGGTAAATATATTTTTAGTAGTTAGAAGTTAGAACTACTACAATCAAGTTCAACTAGTACAATGCAGTGAATGTACACATGGAACCTAGGCGAGTAAATTCCTTTTAATATGCAGTCCTATTCCAACATCTATAAACAGGTATTCCTTTTAATATGCAGTCCTATTCCAACATCTATAAACAGGTATTCCTTTTAATATGCAGTCCTATTCCAACATCTATAAACAGGAAAACGTCATGCTACGGAGAAAATAAAATATTTGGTATCAAATGATACAACGTTAGACATATAAAAATCTAATAAATGAGAGACACATATATACGTAAAAAATAACTATCCACTAACACCACTCCTTCAAAAAAGTCTAAATCTTCTGTCCCACTTACCCACACCCCTCCTTTCTTTTTCTAGGTAATTGAAATAATATAAGTCATAAATTTAGCATTTAATAAAAATAGATGAACATGTTGCATATTTTTATTTGTGGAGTACATAGTAGAACAGGAAGAGTGGGATAGAAAATTTAGACTCCCTTTAAGAGTAGTGGTGAAATGATGATCTGGTTATTTTGCACACGTCTTTTAATTATTAAATTTCGATACAGCTTATATTGTATCATTTAATTATTAATACTAAATACTTTTTCCATAAAGAGGTGTGCCAAGTGAGTTTGAGAATTGTTGATAAAAGTTTGGAAAATGTTAAAACCACACACTTTTGCTGATGTGGTGGCTGGTTATTAGTAATTAAAAATATGATATTAATGTTAGGCTCAGATAAAAACTAATAAGAATTTATTACATCAACAGTTTGTAAAATTTTTATAAAATAGTTTGTGCATATACCATTGCTCAAAAAGTTTTGCCTCTAGTTTTAGCTTTTAATTATTAGTGTTACTGCCTCTTAACTTAAATAATAATAATATTACGGCATTTGTCCCAAAATGTTGGTCCTGTTTAGAAAATGAGAAGTGGTACGATCACTACATTTTCACAACAAATCATAAGTGGTAAGTTGTTACTAGTTTTAATTTGAACTCAATACTTAAGTTACTTTTTCATTCATCAATAACAACTTGACACTTAGAATTTGTTGTGAAAATGTTTTAGACATAGCATTTCTCTTAGAGAATCCAACTTTTTGGGAGCATCATTTAAATAATTGGCTGCCAATAAAAATGTATTGATTCACAAAGTTAATCTCATTATTTTAAACTATAGAAAAAGAATGATATTGACTTTTTAAATAAAGCAAATGGTAAGATAATAATTTTATTTATTAACTTAAAAAAGAGGACTTCATTTTGGTATATCGATCCCAAAATGGAATAGGCGACAAACAAATTAGGAAGGAAGAAATATATTCTTTACCATAACTTTTAGTTTCTTTTTTATAACACATTTAACATAAAAGTTACCAAATACTCAATTTTTGATAAATACTATGCAAGCAAGCTACCGAAAATAAGTATTTTCCATATAGACATTTCTTTTTTTTGGGTAAATGCCCTAGAATTGTTATGTTAGACTGCACAAATTAAGTCACATTGACTGTCTTATTGGCCTCTATGTTAAACCAAAAAGGTTCAAGTTGTAGGGTTAGAAGCATATTCTAACTATCTAAAAAAAATGTTAAACCAACAATTTTAAATGATTTTTATCATATATTTAAATATTTAATTAAATAGTATTTATTTGATTTAGTGTTGATTTGGAAAATATTTTTTTCTTTTCTTTTTGTCTTATTTTTAAAAAAACAAAATTAGTAAAACTATTTTTATTGATAATTAAGCTAACTTTTAACCTTTTGTCACACATTTAAACATAAAAGCTACCAAAAATTATATTTTTTTACCTTATATTGAGCAAATAAGCTACCAAAATAAAGTAGATAGCAAACGGACACATAGTATTATAATGGCGAAACTACATTGTTGGTCCCTCAAGTTTACCCTATGTGCGCAATTGATCTCTCAGGTTTTAAGTGAGAGCAATTGATCTCAGGTTTGGTCTCTCGAGTTTTCAAAATGAGTAATATAAGTCCTTCTATTAACTTCCGTTACCTTATATTGAGCAAATAAGCTACCAAAATAAAGTAGATAGCAAACGGACACATAGTATAATAATGGCGAAACTACATTGTTGGTCCCTCAAGTTTACCCTATGCGCACAATTGATTTCTCAGGTTTTAAGTGAGTGCAATTGGTCTCTCAAGTTTTCAGAATGAGCAACATAAGTCCTTCTATTAACTTTCGTTAGTAGTATTGCTTATGTGACTAACGGAATAATGACCTGTCATTTTTTTTAAATGATGTGGCATTTTTTTTTAATTACAAAAATGAATTTACACGTAAAAAAAAAAAAAAAAAAAAATTGTAACCATGGCAAATGCGATTGGGTAAAAGAAGCAATAGAATGTGAGAAACCAACAACACTAATGTGCACAGTGTTACCCATAAGGCCATAAACCACACCAACTTATGCTACAAGGCCTGCTCTATTTGTGGTAAAGGGTTCGATTTAACGAGTGATTTTAGGTTGAAGTTTGCCAAAGGGACTCAAAGGTTGGTAGTGGGGGATGAGTTTAACAACAAAGAGATTCTCATTCCTGCTGGCCCCACCATTCCTATTTTTCTCTCGATATTCGTGAAAAGCAATATGAAGAAAACAGAGTAAAGAGCAAAGAAGAAAGCAAACAAGAGATAAAAAATTTATGAACTAAAATCTGAGTTTCTTGATTTCATTTATTCACTGAATCCAGTACATATACCCAACTTATTCCGTAAAGATTGGGATCACTGTAACTAACTGTAGCTTGACTTATCAAATGCTTACACGTGGACTTACAACCATAACTGACTTCAACATTACATTTAAGCATAAGCTACATACAGTTTAGACTCTAAATCTACTCTACTGCAGGTCGTTTGCCTTCTGCCTTGTCATATGCCTCAGCCTTATCAGATGTTATGTCACCTGCCTTTACATCCCCCCTCAAATTGAGGGGAGGAAGACCCATCAATTTGTATGCAAGATCCATAAACTGAGGGGAAGACAAACCCTTAGTAAAAATATCAGCTAACTGATTATGGGTGGAAATAAAATTGATCTGCAAATCCCTATTAAGAACCTTCTCCCTGATAAAATGATAGTCCACTTCAATATGCTTGGTTCTAGCATGAAAAATAGGATTGGAAGCTAAAGCCAAAGCAGATACATTATCACACCAAAGCATAGGAGGGAGAGATAAGTTGTCACGACCCAAATCTGTACTTCAGGATTTAGAGCATGACCGGCATGTTAATATCAAGTTTACCTCAATACTAACACGAACCAACCTAAACATAAGGGGCTTAACAATAATTTGCTACTTGAATACCTGCTTAATTCCGAGCATTAAAACCATAATATACAAAAACGATAAAACCCTGAATATTTCATTTCCTTTGAACTTGGAAGGTTATCACCTGGTTGAAACTTAGGGTATTCGTGTAAATATTACATAGCTAAACGTTTAGCAAAACTATTATTACAAACCTAACCCCAAAGACATACAACTGGGGTTCAAAACAAACTAAGGTTCAGAATTACAACTGTGCTCGAGGATCAAGTACATCTTGATTCCTCCTATACATCAAAAGAGCTAACTATTGTACAACAAAAACTAACTATACGTTCTAACAAACGAGAAAACACCGAATCCTTGCCACCTCTAATACTCTTGCTGCTTCCAGGAAGAACCTGTGCACTGAAATATAAAAGGGTGAGCTGCGAAGCCCAGTAAGGTTTTTAAGCTCCATGGGCCTTTAATAAGAATGCATGTAAATCAAATATTTTATGGATATGCCAGCTTTGATAATATAGCTTTATACTATTCACGTTGTTCTTAAAATAACATATGAATTTTCAGATAAAATACTTCCAGATAAAATACTTCATTTTCCCTTCATGTAATAATAAAAGGGCATAATAAGAAACGTAAACATAGTTCCGTTATCTTGTTTTTAGAAAGACTATAAAATGTTTCATCATAAACTTCTTTTCATGAGAGCTTTTAACTTCATAATGCATTTAAATAAAATCATTCTCTCATGATCAATCACATAATATAACAATTAATAACATATTGGTTATTCCATATCTGATAAGTCTGTACAGAAAAGGCCTCATCACATTTGGGCGACCTCGTGTGCATGATATTGTCCTCTTTGAGAGGCCTAATGGCACATCTCCTCAAAGTTTTATTCCTCCCCGTCGTCCGTACACATTGGGGAGAAGGCCTTGTTCAGATTAGAGTTACAGGCAACCCCATTTCCTCTACTTTAAATGGCCAAACAGATAACATTTTCCATAGAAAGCCAATAATTAACCCCTACTGGCTGAGTTCAGAACATAATAATGGAATAACCTGAACACTATATTTTTCTGATAACTATGTTTTTACGTAATTATTTCATAATAGTAGCATATCTGCTTCATTCTGAAATATGATGTTCGTCATATAAGTACTAGCATTAATATATTAAAATTATCCTGTACATAAGATTGAATAACTCACGAACACATATTTTGCTTAACTCATGCTTATACATAATATCTCTAAATAAAAGCTTTAATGCATAATACTTTTCTAAATAATATCTATACCTATCAAAGACACATATCTCAAATCCCTTACCTGAAAGCCGAAGACGCGAGAGATTGTATGAGAGGAGCTCAAGTGTCCGTGTTCTCATTCTCGTCACCTAAATGAAAACCAAAACTTATTATTGACAACCTCTTCCTAAGTATTTAAACTTATACCTCAATCATAACCTAACTCTCAAACTCAAGAAAATCTTAATTCCCATCACAATAAGTTCCAAAAAGCATATGATACAATCATCAAACACATTATGCATCCAAACCATAGAGAAACCAAGGCATAAAATTTATATATGCTCCAAACATACCAAAGAATAAGCATATTAAATTATAGCTCAAAACATTCAACCTAGCTTCAAAATTAAATCCACAAAGTCAGAGTTATCCTACCCTGTTCACTGGTCATTATAGCAGCAAAAGCTCTATTTGTAAAATACGAATGGGCTGTTCAAACACATCCAAAAGTCATGAAATTTTACATAGTTACTTCTCTTGTGTCTAGTATATACCATAAAAATTTCGGAGTCAAAACATAAACCCATGATTTATTAAAAATCATATAATACAACATGTTCCAATCTGTCCTGGCAGAAACTCATGTAAATTAGAAATTAAATCATTATTTTTCTATTCATCCAAATGCTGTGAAACCACTTCCACGACAACCATACGTGTCTTAGGGTTCATAAAAACTATTCCTAGCATCCTAATTCACAAAATATGATTTAATACAGAATTTTCTTTTAGTAAACATCAAATCTGTCACAGGGATAGCTTCAGGGCATGTTCTTTCTAAAATCATCAACAAATAGCAATAGGTCTTAATTTCATTTGGGTATTTTTTTGCCTATAGTATACATATTGAAATATGTTAATAAGCATTCAATAGTCCAAAACACCATCACTCTTTCAACTTACAAAAATAGAATCACAAGTTCAGTCTCACAAATCAGAACAGAGGATAAAGAAATAGAAATAACAAAACAATTATACTATCAACATACCCAAAATCAAATGAAGTTTTGATGACTTACCTACATACTTTGAAGATGAAGTCTTAGTGTTTAGGCTCTTGATTTCTTCTTAGAGAAACTAGGATTTTTGGTGAGAGAGTGAGAGAGAGGTTTGGTCGTGTAGGAGCAGAAGGAAATGAACAAAAAGAACAAGGAAAGATGAACCTAGAAGCTGTTCTAGAGCAGCAAAAGAAGGATAAGAACATTGACTTTAGGGGTGGAATACGTATGATGCTAGGAAGAAAAATCAAAGCCCACTTTTTCAACTTTTTGGCTTTTACACTTTTCACCCCCTTATAAGCTTGTATTTCTAGAAAGGCCCAAAAATATATATATCTTTTCATATATATCCATACCTTTATAAATTCATATCCAAAGCAATAAAAAAAGTATACATGTTTAATAATATCACAATATCAAAGTTTTATGCACTTAAATTAATTAAGATAATAACATGTATATAAACCCATAAATTAATTGTGCAATTAGGTTGGGGTAAGTAGACCCCCAAATCCTTAAGAATCATCATTGTCCAACACAGTTCAGCAGCTGTAGAAGCCAAGGCTCTATACTCAGCCTCTATTGAAGACCTAGCCACAGTCAATTGCTTCTTGGCAGACCAAGTAATTGGAGAATTCCTTAGAAATACCACCATGCCAGTAATGAACCTACGATCAAGAGGATCACCTGCCCAGTCAGCATCACAATAAGCAAACAGAGCTAATTGACCAGGCTGAAAATGAACTCCATGATGCAAGGTACCCTTGATATATCTAAGGATCCTTTGGCTGCCATGAAGTGATGTTGGGTAGGTTGACTCATAAATTGGCAAACTTGATGAACTGAATAAGACAAATCAGGTCTTGTGAATGTTAAGTATTGCAAAGCCCCAACCATACTACTATAAACAATAGGATCTGGAAGTAAAGGGCTGACTTGAGAGCTAACATGCACTGTGGGAGAACAAGGAGTGAGACAAGGTTTGTAATCCAACATATTGAACTTGGTAAGCAACTCAGAAGCATATTTAGACTGGTGCACAAAAAGACCTTGAGAAGTATACTCAATCTGAAGACCAAGAAAGTACTTCAGAGGGCCAAGATCCTTCAAGTCAAAAGCAGCCCCAAGTCTGGAAACAATATGAGCAATAAAGGAAGTACTATTCCCAGTGATAATGATATCATCAACATATAGCAGCAGATAAACCACAAATGAGTCATGATGAAGGGTAAACAAGTTAGAATCAGCATCAGAGGCCTGAAAACCAATGTGCAATAGTTCAAAGGTGAAGCTGTCAAACCAAGCCCTTGGTGCCTGTTTTAAACCATAAATGGCCTTATGAAGGAGACACACATGATCAAGGTGAGCAGCATCAACATAGCCAGGGGGCTGAGACATGAACACTTTCTCTTGCAAAATGCCATGAAGAAAAGCATTGGACACATCCAATTGCTTCAAAGACCAATGATTCTGCACAGCCAAGGCTAAAATGATTCTCACAGTAGCTGGTTTGACAACAAGGCTAAATGTCTCTCCATAATCTAAACCATATTGTTGCAAAAACCCCTTGGCAACCAAGCGTGCCTTGTATCTAGCAACAGCACCATCACTGCCTCTTTTAATCTTGTACACCCATTTGCAATGAACCACATTCTTACCAGGTGGAAGGGGAACTAAAAACCAAGTGTGTTGCTTCTAAAGTGAATGAAACTCAGAATCCATAGCTTCAATCCAATGAGAAAACTGAGAAGCAACATTAAAACTTGGTGGTTCTACCTGAAAATAGTCCCTCACAATGGCAAAGGCTTTGGGCTTGAATATGCCATGTTTGGATCTGGTAAGCATTGGATGAGTATTATGGGAAGAAGAAGAATCAGACTGAAGGACAGAATTATTGGACTCAGAAAAGGCAGATTGGGATGGAACAATACTAGAGTTAGGCACAAGAGCAGATGAGGGAGGAAGGACAGCATCTGTAGAGACATTGGAAGCTGTATCAGACCTAGGGATAGTAGAAGAATGATTAATAAATGAGGGAAGGACATCAGAAAGGGCAGATAAAGGAGTAGCAGGAGAAGTGGGTAAAAGAGTTGATAACCAAAGGTCAAAAGAGAGGCTGTCAAAACCAGCGGAGCAGGAAGGAGCAGATAAAGATGCAGGAAGAGTAGGAAAGACTGATTCATGAAATATGACATGTGAAGTGATATACACTTTCTGTGACTGAGGGTCATAACAAATGTAACCCTTGGATAAAGGAGGATATCCTAGGAAAATACACTGAGTAGACTTTGGTTGAAGCTTGTTGTCATTATAAGGTTTAAGAAAGGGAAAACAAGCACAGCCGAAGGTTTTCAAACCCTGCAAAGAATGAGCAGTATGGAATAGTTTTTCCCAAGGTGATTTGAAACCAAGAACAGATGAGTGAAGTCTATTAACTAGAAAAGTAGCAGTACTAAATGCATAACACCAAAAAGAAGAAGGAAGCTTAGATTAGTGAAGCATAGACAAACCACTCTCAACAATTTGTTTGTGTTTTCTTTCAGCTACCCCATTTTGTTGAGGGGAATATGGACATGAAAACTGATGTTGGATACCATTTTCTAGACAAAAGGACTTGAAATGATTACTAGTGTACTCACCCCCACCATCAGTCCTAAGAGTCTTGATGGTAGACCCAAACTGATTTTCTACAAGAGTTTTGAAATGCAGAAAAACAGTAAACACTTCAGATTTGTGCTTAAGCAAAAATAACCAGGTAAATCTAGTAAAATCATCAATAAAAATGACATAGAATCTATAGCCAAGCACAGAAGTCACAGGAGCAGGGCCCCAAACATCACTGTGAACCAATTGTAAAGGAAAAGTACTTGACATGACATGTTTTGGAAAAGGAAACTTGTGCATCTTAGCACTTATACAATATGTACATTGTGAACAAATGTCATCATTAACAGAAATTTTGACAGTATTATTGAAAGAAGACAAGGCAAAGTGAAGAAGCTTGGAACAAGGGTGTCCAAGTCTTTGATGCCATAGCAAAGCTTGTGGAGAGACAGCACTATTTACAGATGATTGAAATGCAAAGGATGAAGCAGGAGTGGGAACAGCAGATAGTTGAGAGGAAAGAGGAATTGGATAGACACCATCCTTACTCTGGCCTTGATAGAGAACCTTCCCCGTAGGTAAGTCCACAATTAAGAACTGAGTGGCATCAAAATAGCAATAAGCATTGTTTTGTAAGCAAAGTTTATGAACAGACAACAAATTGGAAGCCAAAGCAGGGACTCTAAGAATATTGTCTAAACGAAATTGATGAGAAGGTGTAAGAAGTTTACCATTTCCAATATGAGTCACAGGCAATTCTTTCCCATTGCCAACAGTAACAGACTCATTCCCTGAAGTGACCTGAGAATGTAAGGAAAGCTGAGATAAATCTGGAGTCACATGGTCTGAGCATCCAGTATCAGTGAGCCAAGCAGAATTGGATGTTGAAGCAAAATTAGCAGTTGTTGAAGCTGTCATAGAACTAGCTGCCATAGAGGCTAGTTTAGCTGGAGCATTCTACCTTGATAGGCAAAGTTCATACGATGATAGCAGTCTAAGGCTGTGTGTCCATTTTTACCACAAATTTGACAGGTAGGTCTGGAATTCTAAGATTGACCTTGAACCTGATGAAAACCAGAACTAGGTCCACCATTCTTGAACTGAGAATGTGATTGAAAACCAGGAAATTGAGGAGTAACATTGGCAGTTCCAGAAGATTGACCATGATTGAATCCAAAATTGGAATTCCCAGATGTTTGGCCATTATTAAAACCAAAATTAGGACCAAAGTTATTGAAACCTCTACCACGACCCCTCTGATTACCATTCCTGCCTCTACCTCTATTATTGTTCTGATTAAAACCACTTTGAAGAAACATAGCCATAGAAGTATCTCTAGCCTCTCTAGCCTCAAATTTCTTTTTAATGGCTCTCTCTTCAGCATTTAACAGAGTATTTAACTCTTCTAATGTAAACACATCATTCCTAGTTCTTATTGCTGAACAAAATGCACCATATTCTTGAGGCAAAGCTTCAAGAACTAGATGTATAAGTTCTTCTTCATCAATAACAACAGCAACAGAACTCAATCTATCCCTAACTTCTTTGATTCTTTGAAAGAAATTATCGATACTCTCAGAACCTTTCTTAATACTCAACAATTCATTCCTCAAACTTAAAACATGAGATCGAGAAACAGAAGCAAACCTTTTTCTCAAGAGCATTCCAGACTCCCTTAGCAGATCTCTGACCCACTGTAATGGCTAAAACTGATGGAGACAGAGTGGAGTTGATGAATGTGAATAAGGCTTGTTCTCGATTCTTGCAACTGAGATACTCAGGGTTTGGCTCACTAGTAAAGCTTCCAGAACTGTCCTTCAAGAAAGGATCAGGTGCTACACTTGAACCATCAACGAAACCTATCATAGTATAAGCTTTAAGAATCACAATGATTTGGTGTTTCCAGACCATATAATTGGTGAAATCCAGCTTCATCATCATCATACTCGCCATACTAGATAAGAGTAGCAACGATGGATTCACTAAGGAGTTTGTAGGAGTAGTTGTTGTGGTGGAAGTAGAAGAAGTTGTTGCGGAATTGGAGCTCGGAGCAGAAGCCATTAATGGTGGCTCTGATTCCATGAAAAGCAATATGAAGAAAACAGAGTAAAGAGCAAAGAAGAAAGCAAAGAAGAGATAAAAAAATTATGAACTAAAATCTGAGTTTCTTGATTTCATTTCTTCACTGAATCCAATACATATACCCAACTTATTCCGTAAAGATTGGGATCACTGTAACTAACTGTAGCTTGACACATCAGATGCTTACACGTGGACTTACAACCATAACTGACTTCAACATTACATTTAAGCATAAGCTACATACAGTTTAGACTCTAAATCGACTCTACTGCAGGTCGTTTGCCTTCTGCCTTGTCATATGCCTCAGCCTTATCAGATGTTATGTCACCTGCCTTTACAATTCGTTGTGATAAAAGGGATCAACTTCGCTTCAAGTCCGATGTTCTTCAATTCAACCAGGTTTCCCTTTTTTCCCCTTTTCTTTTCTTAATTTATTACTTTACCATGGCAATGTGATGAAACTTTTTTTCCCCCTAATCGACAAATATCTAAGTAAAAGCAATGCTCCAGTTATGAAATTAGAGGACATGTCTAGATGGGATTCTATGTTCAGTTAATTAATTTTGATTCTAGGTCTGATGATTCTTTTTTTGGGAGGGTAATTGCATATTTTTTGTAGGAGCCTTTTACGATCCCACTTGTCTCTGCAAATTCTGCAAGTTCAATACCTTCAACTTCTTCTCCTCTACTTCCAAACGCCTCTTCCGTGTCCTTGTAAGTCACCTCCCAAACCAATTTCCTGTACGTTTGTTTCCATTGAAATTACTTGAATTGGAATGGTTCAGATTTTTATGTTTAACGTGTAAATTCATTTTTGTAATTTTTTAACAAAAAGAAATGCCACGTCATTTAAAAAAAAAAAAAAGACGGGTCATTATTTCGTTAGCCACGTAAGCAATACTACTAATGGAAGTTAATAGAAGGACTTATATTGCTCATTCTAAAAACTTGAGAGACCAATTGTGCTTACTTGAAACCTAAAAGACCAATTGCGCACACATAATAAACTTGAAAACCCAACAGTGTAGTTTTGCCTATTATAATACCTTTTATGAAATCTCTTAAAGTATTAAACGCAAAGAGATTATTTATTTTTTTTATTTTTTGAAGAAAACGCAAAGAGATTATGTAGTATAAATTATTACCAAACGAATTCACGTGTGTGTTATAAAATTAAAATTTTAAACCCCGGTGGTGTATGTTCTAATTTTTATTAAAAATAAAAGTATCTAAAACAATGTAATTGACTCTTCTGTTAGACTGTTGTTATTATTGTTGGATGAAAAATGATCACGTAAAAATATAATAGTAGAAGTTTGGAGGAGCTTGTTTTTATCAATTGATTTAACTTATTTTGTTTATTGTGTAAAAACTAGAAACGATAGTTTTTCCTTGAAAATTATGATATTTATAAGCATTTTACATTCCATTAAGATGAAAATAATTAAGCTGTGTACAATTTCTAAACTATAATTGAAAGGTGATTTTCTCCCTTTTTTATTTTTATTTTTTGCTTAATGAGATAATTATATTAATGCAAAGAGGGATTGGAAATAGGAAGGGACCATTATTACAACAAAAGGGAACTTAGAGGCAAGGGCATGGGTAGCATCATTGGCATTTTTTTAAAAAACAACAGAAAAGCAGCAAGCAAAAAAGAGCAAGACAGATTGTTTATGTCTTCAATGATGGAGGAAATGACCCAATGTGGAGTGACTAAATATCAATGTAATCTTTACTGAAGGGGACTTTCAAAATGTGATTAAAGGTCTTCAGCAATTTACACACTGTAGGCCAGATTTTCTTATAACCCCCTCTATGCCAAGGGTTTTAACTTTTAACTACTCTAAATTTTCTAATTTTTAGGATTTTTATGTTGTTTTGTTTTATTTTTAGTATGGTTAGGATATGTACACCAAGGGTGCAGGTATTAGAATTTTTGTTTTGTCAACAGAAACTTTAAATTTTGGTCCACAACTTAATGTACTTGTGAAAAATTCTTCGGTACTCCCGGAGCACAAAGAAATAATACTCGCTCCTCTCACATTTATAGTGAACTCTACCATGAATTTAATGAGTGGATCTCACTATGAATATGAGAGGACCTAAGAATTACTCTTTACTTGTTGGGCAACTTATTGTAAGTGGTCATAAACAATTTTTTTCCTTTCTGTTAGGGTCACTTTTCTGGGCCGGGTGCCAGAGATGGGTTTGGTAGGTTCCCCTTTTGCCTTGATTAATATAATTACTTTGTGTGTAATCGTGATTATTGTTTTTTATTTTTAAAAGAAAGTTTCAACCTATAGTTTCTGCTCCTGATTATTGTTAAATACCCATACATAACTCTCTTGACTCCCTCCGTCAAAGACTTAACCTTAATAAAATGTACTCATTTGTTATATATTTACGCTTTGCGTTAATGCCCTTGTGATTTGAACAGTACTGGGCAGCATGTTGAAATTGTATTCCAGTATTGTGACTCTTCTTAATAACGTCCACCAATGATAATGTTCAAGGCAATCTCATAATAAAAAATTTCATGTTGTAATTAATATCCTTGGCTGATTTTAGCATATATTTATTTGGTTCCAGCATCAGAAAATATATAAATGAGTGCATTTGTATAAATTGTTGCAAAACACAAAACGGCGTTTTGAGTTTAAAAAGAACATTTGTAAAAAAGTTACAAAGAGTTACTGTTGCGAAACGAAGTTTTGTATTTTAAAAACACAATTTTAAGCACGCAAAACGTCTAACTAGACAGACCATTATCTTTGATGAGCTGCTTTTTTGCAGATAAGTATATGGACATAATTAACACTTAAATTTTTTTTATGATTTTAGTATAATAAAATATTATATTTTTATAATTTTGTTCATAGACTTCTTAAGGTGACTCTATTCCATGACAAAGGTACTATATAATATATATAGATATGATCTACTTAAGATCTATTGTAGTAATGATAGATGAAAGTGATTGCTTAATTTAATCATTCGTAACAAATATCTATGTTAAGAAAAATGTAATGTCATTGTATTACTTTTCTTTTTTGTTTTTTTAAATTGGGCTGGCACTGGCAGCATCTTTTGGTGGGCTAGAAAAGGCAAACTTTTCGACCCTAATATGGAAACCCAAAATTAGAATCCAAATAATTAACCTGCTCCCGAAACCCAAAACTGTCTTCACCACCCACCATACGTAGCAACACCATGAGTCCATGACCACCATGCATCATCACCCCAAATGACAACCCCAGCCACCATAGCTAGAGGCATCGAACCACAAAAACACCAAAATAATATATAGAATCAAACGACAACAAAGATAAGAGAAGGGCGGGGGAGATCCAACATCATCAACAGCGAAGAAAGAACAGGTCGAAGTGGACTACAACATCGATCATCAACAAGCAGAGAGCTCAATCAAAGTCAACGTTAGCTCCAACATAGGTAAATACTGAGACCTTCAATATTTTCCATGCTACGGTTACTACACACATTGTCACACAAACACACTGCAACAAACACATAGTGGTAGTGCATATACAGGGGGCATGCACAAACTGCGCGCGCTTGCACTGTTGCACACGCCCATTTACAACACACATGCTACCCCAAAATTAACCACAAACTTCACGCTACCGGTGATGCACAAATAGAAGAGAATGAGACGAAGGAGGGTTCATTCATAGTCATAGCTGGGGAGAGAAAGAGAGAAGATGTGAGTGATGACTAATGAGGGAGAAAGCGACACCAGCAACGGCGAATCTCAGTGTTTGGCCATGTGAGATTCAGCTATGGAGGCTTGGAGCATGAGAGAAGAAGATGGGGAATAGGGGAGACTTTTAGATAATCAGAGAGAAAATTAAGTAATAATAATAGAAAATAAAAGGAAAGAAGAAGGAAGTTTCGATGGTTGAAGATGGGAGAAAAAAATAAAGTATAGCAATGGGAATCTAATGGCTGGGAGAACTATCCGTTCATGGGGAAAAAGAATGTATATGACAGAGTGTTTTAAGAATATTTTATCGAGGACTAAGAATACACTCATTTGACTTCTTCTTTTTTTATGGAATTTTTACTATGATTGTGAGCTTAAAAAATTAGAATAGAATAATTGAATGAAAATAGAATTACGAATATGATGTAATATTTGTAGTGTTTTGAGAGTTTATAAAATTCAAAATTCGAAAATACTCATTGAGATTTCAATTCTTTCTTAAAACTCCCTAAAGCTTTTATATTCATGAAATTAATTTCTATATATTATAAAAAGTCATTTTCAAATAGCATTATTTTAAAACAATAAAATCATTTTAAACATAAAATTTAATTAATAGATACATATACAAAATTAATATTTTTTTACAAAAAAAATTGAAATAATGTTGTATCAATATCAAAACTTCAAATATAAATCTAATATTTAAATTAGTTTGTCACCAACTAAAAATAATTCTTTCACTTTCCCAACCACCAAACATAGTTTCTTTATCCAACAGATATCTCTTTGTTCGTTCACACCGATTCACTGTCTATTAGGCACCTTCATAAGTGGACAAAACTCCTTGCCGAACCAGGTCACCAAAATCTAATACTCGATGCCAGAGCTTCTCCTAAGTTTTCACTTGTAAAGTCATTGCAAAATAATCTTACAATCTTTCAATAGCTAAAATTGTTTACAAAAACAACTACCATAGCAGTGGTCATGTGCCTTAGTTTGGTTGGATAATTGGAATTTGTTGAATGTTCTTAAATAAGTTTTAGGTTTGGTTCTTTAATTTTGTTTTATGAGACAATGTGATAAAGAATTAAAGCAGAATTGGGTGTGTTATGTGTTTGATTGCCAAAAAAGTGAGAAAAGAAATTGCATATTCAACTTTTTTTTTAATTAATTATCTCTAAAATTAAGGAATTAAGATTTTTTTTTGGGTCTCTCTTTTTGGGTAAATTTCATTCACATGTCATGAGATTTGAGCTAATATCAATCATATCTAAGATTTTTCAAAACTGATCAACTTGGTCCCTAGCCAACTTATTCAATGTATTTATTTGTAGTTAATTTGTCCTCCAGAAAAATACCTTTTCCTTGAGAGAAAGAATGAAATAAAAAAAAATATTAAAAAATTAAAAAATAGTATTGATTAATGCCTATTTTACTAATAATAATTTCCATCACTTTCTTAATAGGGACAAATATCGGTCGTGATTCCATACTGGCAAAGTGTGGTGAATTGTTGTCAAAAAAATGCCGGAAATTGTATCAGGATTTCTTCTCAAAGGCTACCTTATTCATGTTTGGTAATAACTACTGAAATAAACTTGGCTAGCGCTGGCTCTTGCAAGTTAACTTTTCACGGGCAGAAAGAAAAAGGAAAAAGTTTGTACGTTGGAGCTTACAGAAACTATTTTTTACTTTTTTTTTCCTTATAAATACTTTTTTTATGAAATTCAGGTTTAGTCTTAAGCCATATCATGGCTGATATTTCAGCGGTGACGACCCTGTGAGTGTTTTCTTACCTCATGCATAATTGGGAGAACCAACATCTACCAAAAGCTGCAGCAGTTATAAATATCCAGAATGGCTTAACGTCCGTATTAGCTATTATTGTTGCTAATGTTGCAGATACCTGTGCGTGACTATTCAACATGATTTTCTTCTGCACTGTTTCCTATACTGTGGTGAGTCCTTCTTTAAGTCTTATACTAATTAATACAGTATTTTGTAAGGTAAAAGTCAAAGGAGAACCTTCAAGTTTGTGATAATTTTTAATTTGGTTCATACAAAGAAGGGGGGAGAAATCTATCCTCTTTTCCCTTTTTAATTTTTAAAACATTTAAAACAAGGTAAAAGGGAAAACTTTTTCCTCCACTCTCATTTATGATCCGTTTGGATTAAAAGAGAGTGAGGAAGAGTCGAGTAAAGTCAGCCAAAAACTAATATAATTTCCAATCAATTCTACTCAACTCCTCCTCCTCCACTCAATCTAAACAAGTTATACTCTCCTTTCCTTCCCCTCCTTTCTACCCTCTACATACTTCCAAATATAATGTAAGAGTTTATAAAATCTCATACATTTTCTTTTTTTAAAACATCTCATACATAATTAAACCAAAAAAAAAAGGTTTAGTTTTCCTATACAAGTCCATGTTGAGGTGTTGTAAAATATTTTGTACAGTAAAAGGCAAAGTAAACCCTTTAGCCTTTGAGTTTGTGATAAGTTTGGCCATTCTGAATACATTATAATATTTAGTATCAATATAGTTTGATGCACTGTTTCAGAGTGTATGTATGTGTGTGTATATATATATTAATATATAACCAAAGTTTAGAGAAAATTCAATTAGATTTTAATTGAATTCTCAATTTTGTGTCACATGTTCTATTTAATTTTTAATTTTGTGTCAAGTGAATTATTGAGTATAAAAATCAAAAAGTCCAAATCCAATTAGATTCTAAATTGAATTTCAATTGGAATCTAATTTTTCGTCACATGTTCATCTAAGTTTTCAATTTTTGTGGCAAGTAAATTATTGGATGCATAAACCGAAAAGTCTAAAACCAATTAAATACTAAATCATATATGTGTGTGTGTGTGTGTGCATGTGTGTGTATAATTAATGAGAAACCATTATATATTTTAGAAATGTATGGTTTAAAAAAAAAGTATAAACTAATACCATGTATAATTGAACCGTATAATTGTAATTATTTTTAATTGTATTTGTGCATATGCATGGGGCTACACACACATACACACACACACACACACACACACATATATAGAGAGAGAGAGAGAGAGCAATTATTTTTAGTCTAATTATGTAACAGGTCCACACAAGGCAAAGGACAAAGTTTTATAACTTCAATAACTGTTTTTACTTTCTAGCCAAAAATGACATATATCACGTAGGGTTTTATTAATGTGTGTCCTTAAGGCATTCATTAATAAAATATTTAATGAAACTCTTTATAGAAAAATGAAAATGTAATTAACTGACTTAACAGCTTTTTCAATTTCTTAATAAAAATAAATTTCTCAAAATTGATTGTTAATATAGGCCTATTAATCAGGCCTTATTAGAGCATCCATAGCAGTGGAGCAAAAAATTTAACTATTTGGCACCACAAAAAGTTACTTTATCTATTTTACTTACTCACAAGATAATATAAACATCACAATAAAATAATATATCTACTACAATAAAATAATATATCCACTACAATAAACAACAATCACAACCACTCGAAACCGCTATCACCACCACCACCACCATCGCTGCCACCGACTCTTCCACTGCCACCGCTGCCACATGATAGCAAATAATCGTCTAGTGTTAACAAGTGATTTTTTGAACCCCAAATTATACTTATGCATTTTTTTTTTTTACTAAAACAATTTCTGAATCATCATGATAGCAAATAAGAAACTAGAGTAACAATAATATTTTGTTTTAACCCCAAATTATATATATATACAAATTTATCTTTTGACTAAAAAAAATTTCTCAATCTTCACGATAGCCTATTATCATCTCAATTGTCCGGTAGCAATCTTGGAACAATGTGAACTATGAAATGGAGGAACTTTATAAGAAAACATATAAAATAGAACACATATTATAGCTAGAATAATGTAGTCCATAGATTACTCACATACATAACTCAAACCAAATTACAATAAAACTCACATACTTATACAAATTCCTATGACTTATGCTTCTCAACATATAAAAAAGGAAGTTCTTACGACTCACCTTACAATTGTCATAAATGTTCAATGAGGTCCAACTGGAGTTGAAAATGAATTTCTCGGTCTCTAATGCGTCCATACCTCTCAATGTATGACATAAATCCACCACTTTGTTCATGTAACACTTGCATAGGAGGATAATCCACTCCATCAATTTGTTCATAATCAAAGTCTACCACTTCATTATCATCCCGCTCATTTTCAACAATCATGTTATGGAGAATTATGCACCCAGAAAACTTATTTGTCTTTTCACTAATCGTTCCCCAATCAAGGAGATAGTAGTACGTGTGGTACCGGATGTATTGTACTACGTGAAGTATTCCCAAACTTTTTGACGAAATATATTTTGTGTTTGTTCATTACTGTGTATGGCATCAACACTAGTATTGAGCCATGCTAACACTAGGAGTTGATCTTCCTCTACACCAAAGTTAGAACCTTGTTTTCCTTTTGTAGAAGAGGCATTTTCCACTTGAGGTGGAGAATGACATAGGAGTATTTTGAGATGTTCCCAAAAGTTGTGAGTCAATTTCTAGGACAAGAACTTCTATTACAAGAAAACCACACAACAAATTCCTGCAAACAGAAAATTCCTAATACATTCCATACAAATACATTCTATCCATTCATGGATGCTCTGAATCAAAACGAATGGATGCTCTGAGATCAAATGACAAAACTTTTCATTGAGCAAGAACAGTAAAAAAATTATTGCATCTAAAATAATAAACTAAAAGAACAAGAAAAAGAAATCATTGACCACATTGCTAGTTATCTCAGTTTTGTCTCCTGAATCCCCAAGCTGAAATGGAAAATCATTGAAGGGACACCCGTTCCAGCAGAGAACAAAATATCCATCCTTTTCTTTAATGTTATACCCATTCTTTGATGTTATACCCAAATCAAAAATCCCAAGCATGTAGATGAAGAAGACAGAGACAACTGACCTGAAGTGGATCGGCGAAAGAGAAGTGATTGGTGGCATGGGTCTGAGGCGGATTGGCGGCGTGGTTCTGAGGCTGATTGGCGACTTAGGAGTTTGACTAAGTGGGTCGGCTAATGGGTCGGTGATGTTGAGGATGGAGTTGGGCTGGCGGTGGTGAAACAGAGAGGTGAGAGTTTGAGAGAGTGAGCTTGAGAAAGTTTAAGAGAAGGTAAGACAGAGAGATGGGAGCTTCAAAGAGTGAGTTGAGAGTGACACTGAGAGAGAGGCACGGTGAGAATAAAAGAATATTAAAAAAAATAAACAAATATGTATTATTTTAATCTGGTTGGAGAATTTTTAAAAAAAAAAAAATTAGCTCTCAGCTACAATGCATAGCCATAAATAGCTGTGCACTGTAACAATCAAGGTAAAAATTTTACCTTTAGCTCCACTGCTATAGTGTGGATTTTTGTGTTTTGGAGGAGTTAAAATAGCTATAGCTCCACTACTGTGAGTGCTCTTCTACAGTATAGCTAAATGTGATCTCATGTCCTTTTTAATATATTTTTTTAGTGTAAACAAATTCCTTTTGTTTTGCATTGGAAATATGGGAAAATATCATCATATACTTGTTTACTTTCACTGTTTCATATCAATATTTATTTATTTTTGATGAATCATATCAATATTTATAATCCATGTGAAAATGTCTATATCTTAATACATGAAAATAAATGTAAAAATATTAGTCCGAAAAATACCGGAAAAAAAAATATTACTGATAGCTATTGAGCTTTCACTGAAATCCGAACAACATATTGCCTTTCTGGTTGCAGGGATTAGCATTTCAGCCAGGTCTCTAAGTCCAAACACAAACATCGAACTTTTCTATATATGCCACAGCACTGGCAGTAGCATTGGGCAGATCTAGTCGAGTTCCAGTTTTAAAAGCCTTTCTTGCCAATCAGTTCCGTAGAGAAAATCCAAACGTAGTCGACGAAGGAGGAATTGGCTATCTTACAAACGCTTGGTGGAGCACTGCTGCGTTTTTTGCAGCCATAATCTCTTTTACTATTTCAAATTTCCCATGGGCAACACAATTCCTTATTTACAGTCGGTTATGGGTGCAAATCTTTTGTTGTTCTTGTCTGGCTTCGTCTTTTACCTACACGAAAGACCAACTGGGAGCCCACTTGGTATTTATTTTCGAGTCTTCAGGGCAGCTATATCCAAAAGGTATCTAAACTACCCAAATATACCAATTCAGTATAATTGGAAAAATCTAGCATCAAATCTGTTCTACACGAACCATACTCGTCAAATACTTTTGTTGCCAAAATGTCAATTTTTCAGGTATAGCGCTCTCTCTCTCTCTTTACTAACAAGGGTGTCTAGGGCTCTTCGAGTACTTATTATTTCCATTTTCCCACACACTAGATCATGTGCCCCTCTCTCTTCCTCTCTCTCTCTTTGTAAGCCTTAGCTGGTAAATATGTTGAATACAGGTGGTTAGATAAAGCTGCTATAATTGAAGAAACATCGCCAATCAGTCAAGAAGAACAAGAGAATCTTGGGAGGCTCTGCACAGTTAAACAAGTGAAGGATGTCAAGCACCTTTTGACATTAATACCTATGTGGGAAACCTTATTCGCCTTTGGTATGGTCAAGGGTAACGGACACACTTTCTTTATTAAACAAAGCTGCAACATGGATGTTCTAATTGGTAAGGTCAAGGTTCCCCTGATGACTTTCATTGTAGTCAAGTCCCTAATAAGCTCCAACGGAAAGGCTGCTTCAGATGATCTTCAAATCAACAAAACAAAGACATTTTGAACTGGTGGCAATTGGTGCTGGAATGGTTTGCTCTATATTATGCTGCATTACAGCTTGGCAAGTGGAGATCTGCAGACTGAATTTAATTGAGAAAGGAATTGGTCCTAGTAACCCAACTAAGATTATCTCCATGAGTGTCTTCTGGTTACTTCCACAATTTTTTTTGTTAGGATTAATGGAAGGACTTGCTAGTAAAGGGCTTGAGAAATTCATCTCTAACCACGTCAGTAAATCAATGAGAAGGTACGGGCCGATATTCAGTAACTTTGTAACAGGTTTGGAAAATTTCTTCAGCATCCCCTTCGTTTTACCATTTAAAAGCTGGTTCAAGGAAACCATAAACATGAGTCATCTCGAGGAATTTTCTATTTTTAGCAATACTAAGTTCCGTGTTCCTTTGCATCTATCTATGTGTTTCACCTATGTATGCCCGCATGGAAGACCTTTTGGAAGACGAATCAGATCAGGTTTTGGAAAATGGTGTTAGTCATAACTGAATGGGTACTTGCTAGGAGCTAGCCACTTTGGTCCTATTCACTTCACTTTAATCCTATTCGGTCCACATTGGTCTCATGGTATTACCTTTGTATTTTATTTGGCTAATGTCAAAGGCAAGATCGTGCATTATCAGCTGCTACACCAATGCAACTCAGCTTGCCACATAGTGCAGCAGCTAGTGCACCAGATGATGCAGCATCAGCTGCCACACTAGTGCAGCACAGCATGCCACACAGTGCAGCAATTCGTGCATCAGAGCTACCTAGACAAGCACTTGATCAAGCAAGACAAGCACATCAGTTACTAGTTGATGTAGGAGCAGATGAAACTCAGATTGAAGCTTTAAGTAGTAATCCAAAGATCTTATCTTGTGCTTCAGAGTTGAAGAAATTGAAGTATTGTATAAATTCACCTAAATGACAATGTAGCTTAACTGATACATGTACAGAAACGGTGTGTAGCTTTGTATGTTAGTATGGTTAGTTTAGTCAGGCATGTGTAAGAGGTTGTTAAGTCCTGTTCACACGTGCATCTATCTGTTAAGTTAGTTATAGAACAAAGTTGGGTTCTTTTCTTATATATATTTGTATAGCTATTGATTCAATGAATAAAATAATCAATTCACTTTTCATCGAAGTCAATTTTCTCATATGGTATCAGAGCAAACTTCTAGACGCTTCTATTTCTAGGGTTCATCAGATCAAATTTGGGGATTTCTCAAATCTCTCGTCCACCATTGTTTCTTTCTTCAAGCTTTTCTTATCCACCATTGTTGCTTTTCTTCAAGCTTTTCCTTTCCTTCAATGGCAGACACAACAGCACCTAATGCTTCCACCACTGAATCTTCATCTTCTTTGCAAGATTCATATAATCTCAATGACCCTCTGTTTTTGCATCCTGGAGAGAATCTAGTAGTTGTTTTCACTTCTCAACCATTGTTTGGGGGAGAGAATTACCCTGCTTGGGCAAGATCAGTGAGAAAATTATCGATTGCCAAGAACAAGCTTGGTTTTATAGATGGTTCTTTAACCATTTCCCCGATGCACCTGTAGACAATTTGTGTGTAGTATTAATTAAAGGCTGAAGAGTCTTCAAGCTAAATAGTCCACAATGAAATTTCTCATGGGATCGGAGTGAATGATTCCTCTTCTCAAGTGAGAACACAGATCTTGCTAATGGATCCATTGCCTTCTGTCAATAAGGCTCACTCTTTGTTCATCCAAGAAGAGATGCAAAGGTTTATGCATAATGCTGTTAGAGTTGAATCCACTGCCTTGGCTACCAAGAACTCAGGAAACAACTTCAAAGGCAAAAAAAGGCCTTTATGTACTCCTTGTGGAAAGCTAGGCCACACTGTGGACAAATGTTATAAGTTGCATGGTTTCCCACCAAGTTTCAAGTTCAAGAACAATAAAAATGCAACTACTCATCAAGTTTCATCTAATCTTGAGTTGATTCAAGGCAATGCCTTTGCTAGGGTCACTGATTTTGCCTTATCTATGCCTGCATCTCAAGCTCCAGCCTTCACTCATGATCAATACCAGCAGCTTCTAACCTTAATTGGTTCCTATTCTACTCAGCAATCCCCTAAAGGTCAAGAACTTCATGTTGCTAATACTGTAGCTTGTCCCTCCAATGTTGTTGCAGGTAATTCTATTAACTTCAACCATTCTGTCTTTTCTGCTAAAATAGTTAATAAAAGAGCTAATGACCTTCATACATGGGATATTGATACTGGTGTAAGTGATCATATAGTATGTTCCATTCAATTGTTAACTTCTTATACTGAAATCTCACATACTATGGTTGAATTGCCTAATGGGGAAGCTGCTATTGTTACACATATTGGTACCATTCAACTCTCCTCTAACATCACTCTTACCAATGTTATTTGTGTACCCTCTTTCCCCTTTAACCTTTTGTCAGTTAGTGCCTTAACTAAATCTCAACCTATATGGTTTTTCTATCAAAATTCTATTTTATACAAGACCTTACATGTTGGAGCACGATTGGAATGGGCCAAATGCATGATGGCTTATACTTGTTGCAAGATTCAAGCCTTTCTCAAGCTACTGCATCTCTTTCTGATTTCCTTTCCAAGCAGAATTTCAAGTATTTCTTTGCTGCTTGCTCTTCTTCTCTTTCCACAAATGTGTTTTCACTTTGGCATTCAAGGCTTGGGCACCCCTCTGATGTCAAGGTTCAGTCTTTGAGCAATGCTTTACCTTTTCTTAAGAATTGTTGTAATAAGCCTTGTACTGTTTGTCCTTTGGCAAAACAGAAGATAATTCCTTTTCCTT
Organism: Quercus ilex subsp. ballota; assembly: GCA_032727855.1. Classification (NCBI taxonomy): domain Eukaryota; kingdom Viridiplantae; phylum Streptophyta; class Magnoliopsida; order Fagales; family Fagaceae; genus Quercus; species Quercus ilex. Next base: position 24,969,264 of record CM064919.1, read on the forward strand.
TCAATAACAATAAGTGTGCTCATCCTTTTGATCTTGTTCATATGGATGTTTGGGGTCCTTTTTCTATTTTAACATCTGATGGTCACAAGTATTTTCTTACTATTGTTGATGATGCTTCTAGAGCAACTTGGGTTTTCTTGCTCAAGGCTAAGTCTGAGGTTAGACCACTTATTGTGTCCTTCTATAATATGATTCTCACTCAATTTGGAACCAAAATTAAATACATTAGATTTGATAATGCCTTAGAGTTTAGCTATCGTGATTTTTACAGTTCTAAAGGAATTGTTCATCAATCGAGTTGTGATTACACTCCACAACAAAATTCAATTGTGGAGAGAAAGCATCAACACATACTTGCTACTGCTAGGGCATTACAGATTCAATCCAATGTTCCTTTATCTTTTGGGGGTGACTGTGTTCTTACTGCAGTCTATTTGATTAATAGACTTCCTTCTCCACTTCTTAATCATAAGACACCTTTTGAACTTCTCTTTCACAAATCTCCTTCATATTCACATCTTAGAACTTTTGGTTGCTTGTGTTATGCTACCAATCTCACTCCTTATAAACACAAATTCACTCCTAGAGACAAAAAGTATGTTTTTCTAGGCTATCCCTTCAATGTCAAAGGTTATAAACTCTTTGACCTTGATTCTTATACTATATTTCTGTCTAAGGATGTAGTGTTTTATGAGTCCAGTTTTCCTTTTGCCTCGGATAACTCTCCTAAGTGTGTTGATCTCAATCCTTTACCTGTTTTCCCTTCTAATCCTTCCTCTAATTCTCTTGATTTTCCTTCTCTACTCCTTCTCTGCCTATTTCTAATGACACCATTGTCCAAATTCATCAAGCTTTTGATGAGGACATTCAAGACTTTCCTGATGCTCATGATGCTCCTGATGCATTTGATCAGCCTTCTATTGCTCTTAGGAGGTCTACAAGACCTACTAAAGCACCTTCCTACCTCGAGGCTTATCACTATAATCAAGTCACATCAGCTCCCATTCCAAGGTCCTCCATTCCTACTTCAGGTACTTCCCATCCCCTTTATACCTATTTGTCTTATGATAAACTGTCTTCTCCATACAAGTCTTTTTTTCTGCCATCTCTTCCATCACGGAACCTACCTTTTATCACCAAGCTGTTGGTAACCCCAAGTGGCAGGAAGCCGCGGATGCTGAGATTTCAGCTTTGGAAGCTAATAATACATGGACTATTACTTCCTTGCCACCTAGTAAGAAGCACATCGGTTGTAAGTGGGTGTATAGAGTGAAGTACAAATCAGATGGTTCTATTGAAAGGTATAATGCCAGATTGATTGCTAAGCGTTTCACCCAGAATGAGGGGCTAGATTACATTTATACTTTCTCACATGTTGCTAAGATGGTGTCTGTTAAAACTGTGCTTGTTGTTGCTGCTATGAAAGGCTGGTTTCTCAGTCAGCTTGATGTCAATAATGCATTTCTCCATGGAGATTTGCATGAGGAGGTCTATATGTCACTTCCCCTAGGCTTTCACAGCAAGGGGGAGTAGCCTCAAGTGGTTTGCAAGCAAAATAAATCACTCTATGGCCTTAAACAGGCATCTAGAATGTGATTCTCTAAGTTCTCAACTACCTTAATTGATCTTGGTTTTGTTCAGTCTAAGGCAGATTACATATTATTCACTAGACAACAAGGTGAGTCCTTTATTGTGTTACTGGTTTATGTTGATGATGTTCTGATTGCAAGCAATGGTCAAAAGGGATTTGAGGAGTTTAAAGTCTTATTAGACCAGAAGTTTAAGCTGAAAGATTTAGGGTACTTGAGATATTTTCTTGGTTTGAAGGTAGCTAGAACAGAAAAGGGCATTTCCTTGTGTCAAAGGAAATATGCTCTAGAGATTTTAGAGGATGTTGGTTTACTAGGATGCAAACCATCTAAAGTTCCCATGGATCCTACATTAAAACTTAGCAAACATGAAGGTGAAATGTTAAATGATCCAAGTCAGTATAAAAGATTAGTAGGGAGACTGTTGTACTTAACCATTACCAAGCCTGATATCACATTTGCTGTCCACAAGCTCAGTCAATTTATGGCAAAGCCAAGAAAGCCTCATTATGTAGTTGCACTTAAGGTACTTCATTATCTTAAGAATGAACCAAGGAAAGGAGTCTTCTTTCTACAAAATCAGAACTTCATGGTCAAAGGATTCAGTCCAAATACAAGGAGGTCTGTCACTGGGTATTGCATTTTCCTTGGAGACTCATTAATTTCTTAGAAATCAAAGAAGCAAGCTACTATGTCAAGGTCTTCAGTTGAGGCAAAGTATAGGTCCATGGCTGTGGCAACTTGTGAAATTGTGTGGATTCTTTATTTGCTAAGAGACTTGCAGATTAGGCATGATAAAGAGGCAATGCTATTTTGTGACAGCCAATCAGCCTTACACATAGGGTCCAATCTAGTTTTTCATGAAAGGACCAAGCACATAGAGATTGATTGTCATATTGTAAGGGATAAGGTGTTGGCTACGGTGATTAAATTGAATCATGTGAGAACACACTATCAATTAGCAGATTTATTAACTAAGGCTTTGGATTATAAGCAATTCTCTGAATTGGTGTCCAAGATGGGATTGCTTAATATCTACTCTTCCTTAGTCCATCATCAGCTACTACGCCAGTGCAGCTCAGCTTGCCACATAATGTAACAGCTAGTGCACCATATGATGCAGCATCAGCTGTGTTAGGACATATGTGTTTTTACTTGTTAAGAACATATGTCATTTGTTTATGTAAATTGGCTAATCTTTTGACAAAACACACTCTACTTGTACTTGGGTAGTTCTAGGTGTTTTTAATACTTCAAGAAACAAGGTTTCAAGATCAAGTGTTAAAGTCATCAAGTCTGTCCAAGAAAAACAAGCTGAAGTTTAAGTTCATTAAAGCTCGACACCTTCTCGATAGCTCCTTGACACCTTGCTATCTGTCGAGATTTATAAAATCAAATTTTCTGATCTGATTTCTTGGGATCCATAAATGTGTCTTTGGGCCTTCTTTTCTCCTAACCCTAGATATATAAAATGATTATTTTAAGAGCCGTCAAATTGTACACAAGTTGCAAAAGCATTGAGAAAACTCTGTTTAAGCAATTTGTGATCAAAGACGAAGTTCTTGACCTAGTTCATCTCTTCTGAAGAAGTTGCTGTGTATTTGCACCAAAGGGTTTTGTGACCAAGTATCTTCCTGATCTTCATCGTGTAGGATGAACTGAAAAACTTTGCAGCCAACCTCTCCTTCTAAGTTAGTGTTGAAGTTGCGTACTGGGATCCGCGCATTGGTTAGTCACGTACTTGGGAGCCGTGCATCAAAAGGGAGAACTGTCACTACAGATCAAGTCTAATTGGGTATTGGGGTAAGGGTTCAACTGTAGGTTGATAAGGTACTTAGGATTCCTTTACTTGTAACCGCTTGATTTGATAATAGTAGAGTTTCGGGAGTGGTGACCTGAAAATCACTCGGTGGGGTTTTTGCCGTAAGGGTTTTTCTCATTCGTAAACAAATCACCGTGTCATTTAATTTCCGCTGCATATTTAGTTTATTGGTGATTTGTTTGTGCTTCCACGTGTTTGCATGATAAATTGATTAATTAATAATTTGACTAATTAATTAATTGGTTCAATCACAAGGGGTCATTCAGTTTGTGGCTTATCAAGCTACTACAGAGTTGAAGAAATTGAAGAATTGTATAAATTCACCTAAACGACAATGTAGCTTAAATAATATATGTACAGAAACAGTGTGTAGCTTTGTGTGTTAGTATGGTTTGTTTAGTCAGACACGTATAAGAGTTTGTTAAGTTTGTTAAGTCTTGTTCACACGTGCATCTATCTGTTAAGTTAGTTATAGAACAAAGTTGGGTTCTTTTCTTATATATATTTGTATAGCTATTGATTCAATGAATGAAATAATCAATTCAGTTTTCATCAAGTCAATTTTCTCATAGCTAAAGTGTGCAGTGTAGCATCCCTTTGTGGGTTATAAGAGGCTAACCTTTTTTTCCGTAATATGGAAATTGAAAATGAGTCTGCCTCCCTCTCAGCTCAAGTTATTTTATGGCTAAGATGACAACTTTAAAAAGGGATCTTTTATATTTACAATTTATTTTTCTTGTTTTTTGAAAAACAAGATTATTAATTAAGATTTAGTATTCATGTTCCGGTTAATATTTTCTTTTTAATTGATAATATGACTGATTCACTATATAAATTTTTTTTTTTATGAATTGTTCATTTTTGAGATTTTCACTTATATTTGGTTACATCCCGTTTATTATTAGTAAAAAAATTATCTAGAGATCCTTTTTGTGATTCAATTAATTTTTTATTCTTCACTTCTTTTTTTTCTTTTAATTTTTTTCATATCCAACTACACATTTTTCTAATAGACATTTTATAACTAAAAAAATTTAGGAATAAATAAAACACCGTCTATAATAGATAATTATAATTTAACTAGAAAAAAATAAAATTTAAAATATAGAACAATAGAGCTTGAATTATCAAAAGATAATTGCAACTTCACTAAATAAAAGGATCACCTTATTATACACTAAAAATATGCACAAATAAAAAATATTTATCCCGTAAATTGAGTTGGTATTAATACAAAGATTAAACTATTCTACATTTTATATATCTATTGTCAGTAACTTTGACACCGATACTTGGATTTAATAAAATATTTATTATTCATATAACAATAAATAGAGTAAGGCTAAGAATGGGAGACTAATCCGTTTGTTAAATGATTTCTTTTTCTTTTTTTTTAACTTTCCTCTTATAACTTTTTCGTTTACGTACCAAGTTTTAAAGTATAAATTTTTCTATATATAATTATCTTTAATCAATTTTAACGAATAGATTCTCAAAAAATAAATATAGCAAATTCTATGTAGCAAGTTGTTACGGGTTATTATTGGTGGAGTAGAAAAGTAATTGGTAGGTTCAAATTAGAACCAATAACAACTAACTACTTATGATTTGTTATGAAAATATTATGGACATAGCATCTCATCTTGTTGCGCGGATTGGGTGAAATAAATCTGTTTACACAAGATTAAAGAAGAGAGAGAGAAGATAATATGACACAAGGAATTTACGTGGTTCGGCAATATGCCTACGTCCACAGAAGGCGACAGAATAATTTTCACTATAACTTTGGAGATTACAACAATGACTTGAAAGCACTCACACACAAACCCAAACCCCAAATACACCCTTAGTTCTCTCACAAACAAATAGAGAACACCTTTTTGTATTTAGACAAATTGCAAGACCCTAACTTCCTATCTTTGGTGCACACACACAGAAGAAGTTATTTTACTATCTCCCTAGCTCACCCTTGCATGCTTTCATTTGCTCCACACATATTGTATTTATAGCCAAGGTTCAGCCGAAATCTCCAATGTGAAACACCAATATTTGTTCAAGGAATTCAATAATAGTGGCTAAGCATTTATTGCCAATTGAATCATATATTCGGCTACCATGTGTTTGTTTGCTCAAGTGTAGTTCATTGCCAAGAAGTCATACATTTCGGCTGGACCAAAAGAATGCATGAATACTTGTTCAAGTTACATTCTTCCTTGCCGTTTCTTGATGATTCATGCATGCAAGAAGTCATAAATTTCGGCCAATAGATGAAGTTTGTAGAACATGCAAGACTTCTATCAAAGAAGTCAATAATTTCGGCTATAGCTTTACATGGAATCTTCTTGCAACTTCTTGATGGTTTGTAGTTTAATTGTCAAGCCACCAATTTGATAATTCAAGCCATTTTATTTGACAATTCAAGCCATTCTAACAAATCTCCACCTTGGCTTGAATTGTATCAAGCTCCACAAATTAAACTCTTCAATCGCCTCCACCTTAGCCCTTACGGGCTATCACATGCTACAAACACTGATCAAGTCCAAGCAGTGCTTGAACTTGCTTGTTGGTACCGGCTTCGTCAACATATCAGCTGCATTTTCTGAAGTGTCAATCTTCTCAAGAATAATTTCTCCTGTAGTAGTCAACTCCCTTATCTTATGGAATCTCACATCAATATGCTTTGTCCTAGCATGATAAACCTGATGCTTTGCCAAGTAAATGGCACTTTGACTATCACAATGCAACTGAACTCCTCCTTGGTTCAAACCAAGCTCTTTGACTAGCCCTTTCAACCACAGTGCTTCCTTTGCAACTTCAGCTACCGCCATGTACTCAGCTTCTGTAGTGGACATGGCTACTAAGGATTGTAGTGTGGATCTCCAACAAACAGGCCCTCCTGACAGTGTGAACACATAACCTGTTGTAGACCTTCTGTCATCTATATTGCCTGCATAGTTTGAATCCACATATCCTACCACTGAATTATCCCCATGTTGCCTTGCAAACAGGATCCCATATCCTGCAATTCCATTCAGGTATCTGAATATCCACTTCACTGCATTCCAGTGCTCTCTACCTGGGTTTGCCATGTACTTACTGACAGTACTTACTGCATGAGCCAAATCTGGCCTAGTGCAAACCATCGCGTACATCAAACACCCAACTGCACTTGCATATGGAACCTTTGACATGTCTTCAATTTCTTTTTCATTCTTCGGGCACTGACTACCAGATAATTTGAAGTGATTCGCCAATGGGGTGCTTACAGGATTAGCATCTTGCATGTTGAATTTTTCAAGAACTTTTCTGATATTGTTCTTCTGAGATATCCACAGCTTTCTTGAATCTCTATCCCTGCGAATCTCCATACCCAAAATTTGCTTAGCAATACCCAAGTCTTTCATGTCAAACTCTTTGCGCAACAAAACTTTTAACCTGTCAACCTCACACATGCTCTTTGCAGCAATTAACATGTCATCAACATACAGTAAAAGAAAATATAAGAACCATCATCAAGCATCTTAACATATACGCAACAATCATACTCACAACGGGTATAACCAATCTGGATCATATAGGAATCAAACCTTTTGTACCATTGTCTGGGAGATTGTTTAAGCCCATAGAGTGACTTATTCAATCTGCAGACAAGATTCTCCGTACCAGGTTTCTTGAACCCCTCTGGTTGTTCCATGAAGATTTCTTCCTCCAAATTTCCATGAAGGAATGCCGTTTTCACATCTAGTTGTTCCAATTCCAAATCCTGATGTGCTACCAAGGCCAGCACTATCCTGATAGAAGTATGCCTGACCACAGGTGAGAAAACCTCATCATAGTCAATCCCATGCCTTTGTGAATATCCCTTTGCTACCAATCTTGCTTTGAACCGTTCTCCTTCCTTTTCTGATACTGCTTCCTTCTTTCTGAACACCCACTTGCAACCTATCGGTTTCTTTCCCTTTGGAAGTTCTGACAACTCCCAAGTCTTGTTCTTATTCAAGGACTCCATCTCCTCCACCATAGCTTCCATCCACTTGTCCCTTTCAGAGCTATCAATTGCTTCCTGAAAAGCGGAAGGATCCCCACTACTGATTACTAAGCAATAAGAAGCAAGATCCTCGAAACCATACCTGACCGGTGGTCTTATGTTGCGTTTGGGCCGTTCTGATATCATGTTGTGATCTTCTTGATCACTATTGTGAGGTTCCTTCTCTAGCTGAGACTTCACTTCATCTAGCTCCACCTGCACCACTGATCTATTGCTGTCACTACTGCTTCCCTTTTCTTGAGACTTTTCTTCCTTTCTGAAATCTTTTATCATGGACTTCTCATCAAACACCACATCCCTGCTAATCACCACCTTTTGAGCCGCTGGATCCCAAAGCTTGTACCCTTTTACTCCTTTCTCAAACCTGAGAAAAATACACTTCTTGGATTTTGAATCAAGCTTTGACCTTTCTTCGATAGGAATATGAACATAGGCTGGACACCCGAATATCCTCATCAACGAGTAATCAACTTCTTTCCTTGTCCATACCTCTTCAGCAACTTTCCCATCAAGTGCAGCTCTAGGCGATCGGTTAAGGATGTAACAAGCCATGTTCACTGCTTCAGCCCAGAAGACTTTAGGAAGCCCAGCATTCAGTCTTATGCATCTAGCTATCTCACCGATTGTCCGGTTAAGTCTCTCAGCCATTCCATTCTGTTGAGGTGTTCTTCGTACTGTAAAGTGCCTCTTGATACCATGCTCTTCACAAAACTTCAAGAACTCCCCATCCTTGTACTCAGTGCCATTATCAGATCTTAGGCACTTGATCTTCATTCCAGTCTGGTTTTCCACTTTGGCTTTCCACTTCTTAAACTTTGCAAACGCCTCAGACTTGTTCTTCAAGAAGTAAACCCAAACCTTTCTGGAATAATCATCAATGAAACTCATAAAATACCGAGCTCCACCTTTAGAGACCACTTGCACCGGCCCCCAAATATCAGTGTACATAATCCAATATACCCTCTGTCTTGTGCATGGCTGTTTTGAATCGCATCCTACACTGCTTTCCCATGACACAGTATTTGCAGAAATCTAACTTACATGACTTAACTCCAGCCAACAGATTTCTCTTCTGCAATTCGCTCATACCACGCTCACTCATATGCCCTAGCCGCATATGCCACAAGAGTGTATCATCCTCCTCAGATTCAGTCACTACAGCAGCTCCACCTACAATAGTATTGCCGAGTAGCTTGTAGATATTACCTTCTACTCTCTGCCCCTTCATCATAACCATAGCGCCCTTTGACACCTTCATTAACCCATTTTCAGACTTATAGCAATAGCCATTAGAGTCTAGGGTTCCCAATGAAATTAAATTCTTTTTCAACTCTGGAACATGTCGTACCTCTCCTAATGTCCTCACCACATTATCGAACATCTTTATCTTAATTGTTCCTGTTCCAATAACTTTGCAAGTAGCATCGTTGCCCATTAGAACAGAACCACAATTAACCGACTTGTAAGTGTCGAACCAATCTCTGTGAGGAGTCACGTGGAAAGAACATGCTGAATCCAGAACCCAAGAATCGATCAGTCTGTTGGCACTGGATGAAACAGAAAGCATATCTCCATCTGAATCTGAATCTGCTGCCACGATGTTTGCAGATCTGGATGACCCTTCCTTGTCTTTGTCCTTGCCTCTTTTCCACTCTTGACAATCTCGCTTAAAATGCCCCTTCTTTTGGCATTTATAGCACTTCACCGTCTTGCCTTTGGATTTGGATCTGCTATGTCCCCTAGCAGAACTGTGATCTCTGTCTTTCTTCCTTCCATGATCTTGATTACCCTTTACCATAAGCCCTTCACCAGAACTTTCACCCAAATTCTGCTTCTGTTGGTAGTAATCCGACAGGGCTCCTGAGATCTCTTCAAATTCTAGAGTCTCTTTCCCCCAAAGCAGGGTTGTAACCAAGTGTTCATAGGATGCCGGGAGGGAGGACAGAAGCATCATCGCCTTGTTTTCATCATCAAATTTTATATCGATCCGCAACAAGTCACTGATGATTTTATTGAACGTGTGGACGTGTTGAGCCAAATCCGCACCCTCTGCCATCTTAAGCTCATACAGTTTTCGCTTAAGATTAAGTTTATTTGTGAGGGATTTGGACATATACCGGCTCTCTAACTTCAACCATATAGCTGCAGTAGACACGTCATCCAAGACATCGTACATAAGCTCGTCCGCCAGACATAGTCGAATTATACTGACCGCCTTCATATCGAGTTCTTCCCATTCATCATCCATCATCGTCTCTGGTTTCTTTGCTTTCCCGTACAAAGCCTTCACCAAACCTTGTTGTACCAACAGATCTTTCACCCTTCTTTGCCATAACCCGAAGTTACCAGTTCCATCGAACTTAACTACGTCTACCTTGGTAATAAAAGCGTTGATCTCCATTGAATAAATCAACCTGGAGCTCTGATACCAGTTGTTGCGCGGATTGGGTGAAATAAATCTGTTTACACAAAATTAAAGAAGAGAGAGAGAAGATAATATGACACAAGAAATTTACGTGGTTCGGCAATATGCTTACGTCCACGGGAGGCGACAGAATAATTTTCACTATAACTTTGGAGATTACAACAATGACTTGAAAGCACTCACACACAAACCCAAACCCCAAATACACCCTTGGTTCTCTCACAAACAAATAGAGAACACCATTTTGTATTTAGACAAATTGCAAGACCTTAACTTCCTATCTCTAGTGCACACACACAAAAGAAGTTATTTTGCTATCTCCCTAGCTCACCCTTGCATGCTTTCATTTGCTCCACACATATTGTATTTATAGCCAAGGTTCAGCCGAAATCTCCAATGTGAAACACCAATATTTGTTCAAGGAATTCAAGAATAGTGGCTAAGCATTTATTGCCAATTAAATCATATATTCGGCTACCATGTGTTTGTTTGCTCAAGTGTAGTTCATTGCCAAGAAGTCATACATTTCGGCTGGACCAAAAGAATGCATGAATACTTGTTCAAGTTACATTCTTCCTTGCCGTTTCTTGATGATTCATGCATGCAAGAAGTCATAAATTTCGGCCAATAGATGAAGTTTGTAGAACATGCAAGACTTCTATCAAAGAAGTCAATAATTTCGGCTATGGCTTTACATGGAATCTTCTTGCAACTTCTTGATGGTTTGTAGTTTAATTGTCAAGCCACCAATTTGACAATTCAAGCCATTTTATTTGACAATTCAAGCCATTCTAACACATCTGCATCAAAAGGTTTGCCAACTCAATGATAAGGACAATTACTCCCCCCATCCCAATTTGTTTATCCTGTTTCAAAAATCTAATTTTTTAAGAGAACATCATTTATTGTCTTGTCTATTATATAAAAATGTGTAAGTTTCCAAAACTACCCTTAAAAAAATTTATCAAAAATGGTTTTGAAAATAAAGTAGGGGCATAATAGGTACAATAGTAAATTAATGTTTTTTTAATTTTAGAAACAAGATAATATTTTGGAACATCACAAAATGAAATAAAGGACAAACAAATTGAGATGAAGAGAGTATATTTGTATATTTATTGTTTATGTACACTTAACATTGTAAACTAAATAAATGTGTATAATATTGTACACATTTGCAGGAATAGTGTGCAATATTCTACACTTTACACACAAATGAGTGCCATTGTGTACACTTTGCATAGACTGCACCCTACATCCTTTTTTAAGCTCTCTCTAATTTTTGGGAAAAATCTTATATGCACCCGGCACATGAAATACCTTCTCTTAATTTTGCCATCCCACAGCACCCTAAAAAGCTTCAAGCAACATTCACATGAGTACATGACTAAGAGTACTTGCATTAGTGCTTATATAATAGAAAAAGTACCACATTTTAGCCATTCAAGTCCAAAATTCACTTACATCAAGGAATATTTAAAGTTGTGTAAAAGTATATGATTACTACAGCAATCATGTAAATTTTCACTATCACTATTTATTTTATATTTAGTTTAATTTTTTATTCTATCTTTACAAATCTCGAGGATTAAAAAAGAGATTGGATAGTGTTTGTTGTGTGTGAAGAAATATAAACAATTTTAAAAATAAAGAAAATTAATATTTTAATAAAATGTAGTAAAAAATAAATAATTTGACATAGAATCTTTTGAAAAATGAGTATACAAAATAAAAAATATTAAATTTTTATACTAAAATAAATAGAAATTTTTGTACAAATTGATGCAAATGATCTTAGAATTCATTTGGTTGGGTAGATTTTGGGGGAATGGAAAATGGGGGGAGAGAAAAAGTTGAAAGAAAATAAATTTTTGTAGTGTTTGGTTGCAGAGATGTGAGGAGAGAAAACTGGTGCAAAGAAAACTCGAACAAAAATTCCGGACAAAAAACCCACCTGAGAGCCCCCTGTGCATAGCTCAAACACTTCAAAGGTTCTTTGTCGTTTTTTTTTTCTTTGGCCTTTTCTTCCTCTTTTTTTTCTTTTTTTTTAAGAAAAATTTTGCGTCCTTTGATTTTTTGTCTTTTCTGATATTCATGTTTTTATCTATTTGTCGAAAAGCGTGTACATGTATATTGCCTTTTTACTTAGTTTTATTTTAAAAAGCTCTACAATTAGTTTTTAATAATAATAATGATAATAAAAAATCTAATTTCTCCTATCAAAAAAAAAAAAAATCTAATTTCTATCATTTTTTTTTTTTTTGGTCTTATACATATACTTAGCAAATAAGCTAAAGTTTGCTATTGGAAACTAACACGTGGAAAGTAGCATAATTGGACCGACGTGTTTATAAGATAGCTGAGTATCAGATTACTTTCTTGTATACAAATAAAGTAAATTACATTTGTGTGTGGCAGATCATTAATTACGCGTTCCCTTAACATACCCAAAATAACCGGCTACCCATCTTGTATACAAATAAATTAAAATTACATTTGTGTGTGGCGGCTCATAAATTAAATTACGTATATGTGTGACATATACGTGTGACATATATGTGTGACGGATCATTCCGCGTTCCCTTAACATACCCAAAATAACCTACCACCCATCTTGTGTACAACTAACTTAAAATTACATTTCTGTATGTCGGCTCCGTGTTCCCTTAACATACCCAAAACACTGCCTCCACCACCCTCCGTAGTCCATAGTCCAACATCATGAGTCCATGACCATCATCATTCATCACCCACAACTCCAGCCAGCATATATAGCTAGAGGCAGCCAACCACAAAAACATCAATCAGAGAATCAAACAACAACAAAGACGGAGCAACACAAATAAGAGAGAGAGAAGGGAGATCCAACATCTTCAGCAGCGAAGATAGAACAGGGAAGTGGCTGGACAACAACCGCCATATCCACAAGCAGAATTCAATCAACTCAACGCTCCAACATAGGTAATGCTGAGACCTTCAACTTTTTACGGTTTCCAAACGCACAGACCACTTACACACATTGTCACACAAACACAGTACTGCAACACACACATAGTGGTAGTGCATAAACAGGGGCATGCACAACCCATTTACAGCTAAACCTAAAATCACAAACTTCACGCCACCGGTGATGCTAACCTCTACAACCTCCACCGGCATATAAGTAGGGCCGGCCCTAGGCTTAGGACACTTAGGCAATCCTCTAGCTAGGGCCCTTACTAGAGAAATGTCCCAAAATTAAAATTGAGATATATATATATATATATATATTTTTTGAAATATAGGAAAAAAAATTAGTTTTACATTTTTCTTCTACTTTTAAGAAATGCTAAAGAATTGAATAATATATTACAATTTTAAATACATAGAACTTACAAATATATGTCACTAATTACAAGAAATAATTTAGATAGAAAAATATTATTAATTTTATTTTAAAACTTCTGTACAAATTGATGTGACAATTAATATGATTTGTAGACGTCAACTATGGAAGAGAGTCTTGCCTTCAGATCTGTTATAATTTGCTTGAGAACTGAGGAAGACCGAAGATGAGCGACTGAGAAGTACTAGGGAGAGAAAGACACAAAATTTCAAATCTAAGAAGTAGGTGCTGGAAAGAAAAGTAAACAGATTGCTTGGGAAAAGAAGAAAAAAAAAAAGATAAGATTCACATCTTCTATGTCTCGATCGCTTTCTCTCTGCGATTTTGCAGATGCTGTGTGTCTGCATTTTTGCCTTTGGAGTCTTCTTCTTCAGTTCTTTGAAGATGATGTACTGGCGTATTGCCTTGCTTTACTCTCAACCACAGAAGGCTTGCTTTATTGTACCCACTTATGCTTGCTGTCAAGCACTACTTAATTTGATGGGAACTTTGGGAACTTCTTAATTTGATGGGAACTTGATTTTTATTAAACCCATTTTTTATTGGCGGACAAGCCAATCTCTGCCCACCTACTCTTGTATTTTTTTTTTTTTTTTAATTCACAAATGGTTGACTATTCAAACTGGCATAAAAGAGAAAATATTAGATTGTATTGTGCTTAGAATTTAATATATTTTATTTGCATAATCATGTTTGCTTAGAATTTAATATTTTTATTTACATTATGAAACTTATGACATAAACAAAATTTTTTGAAATATAGTTCTTTATATTTATTTGGATTATTTTAGTTAAATTTTCAATTTTTTCTAATTTAATATATATTTTTTTAAATAAATATTAAATTAATTAGGACGTCATCACGGTTCGATTCCGGTTCAACTTCGATTCGACCTCAAAAACTTTGAACATTTTCTTTTTTCGGTTCAATAAACGGTCCGAGTTTGAAAACATATTTTGTAATATGTTTTTTTTAGGGGGAAATGTTAAAACTATAACAAATTTTACTAAAAAAACTCTAACAAACGATGTAGAAATGAATGTGATTAGTGACACTTTAAGAAAATAATAAACAAGTATTTAAATGAATGATATTAGAGATATTATAAATTTTACAACATGAGTCATACAAAGAGGTATTACCAATCACAAAAAATAATTCAAAAATGCATTTAATAGGTTATTGACATTCGTATATCATTTTAATTATCATATCAATTTGTAAAGTTTTCAAGTAAAGCACTAGTGGTACACTAGTGCAAGCTCCAGAAGCATATAAAGTACTAGTGGGGCGCTTCTCTAACCGATGTGGGACTCCAAGTCTTGGAGCTGAGACTATGAAACCCCCCTTGGCTTGCCTACACTCGGCCGAAGAGGACAAAACCTTGCGGGCCTGGCTACCCAAAGAGGACAATGAGCTTGCAAGGGGCTGAGACAAATTTCTCCCCTACAAAATGCACTTTTTGGGGTTGGGATGAGCCTTAGCTTGCCACCGCCCCATCTAATTGTTGTCCGACCGCGGTGCCAGGCGCGATGCGGTTTTTGTTCTCTTCGGCCGAGTGTAGGCAAGCTAAGGGGGGTTTCATAGTCTCAGCCCCAGGACTTAGAGTCCCACATCAGTTAGAGAAGCGCCCCACCCATGCTTTATATGCCTCTGGGGCTTGCATGAGTGTACCACTACTCATGTGAGTAGTGGTACACTAGTGCAAGCTCCAGAAGCATATAAAGCACTAGTAGGGCGTTTCTCTAACCGATGTGGGACTCCAAATCTTGGGGCTGAGACTATGAAACCCCCCTTGGCTTGACTACACTCGGCCGAAGAGGACAAAACCTTGCGGGCCTGGCTACCCAAAGAGGACAACGAGCTTGCAAGGGGCTGAAACAAATTTCTCCTCTACATCTAGCATTTACTCTAAAAATAAATAAATATTTATAACATTTTCCTATCTAAATTATTTCTTGAGATTAGTGACACATATATTTCTAAGGGAAAATGCTAGAAATATAATTTTTTTTACAAAAATTTTTACAACTGGATGATGTGGTGAGTGATAATAGATAAATAAAAAAGTGATATTATTAGTAGGCCCAAATGAGAACCAGTAAAAAGTTGGCCACAACAACAATTAGTAAAAATGTTGTAAAATAGTTTGTAATTGTAGCATTACTTTATTTGTAAGACTTATGTATTTAAAGTTGTATTATCTATAATATTACTCAATTCTTTGAAACTTCTTAAAAGTAGAGGAAAAATGTAAAACTATTTTTTTTTTTCTATATCTTCAATTTTTTTTTTTTAAATATATCAATTTTTGCCTCAAAATTTGGGGTCTTCCTCTAGTAAGGGCCCCTAGGCAGCAGCCTAGGTCTAGGGCCGGCCTTGAATAAATCTTAACTAGTAAATTGTTATTAATTTTAATTTAACATGAAAATATTGTTAACCTAATATTTATCATTGAAAGAAAAAAAAAATTAAGCTATTTATTAATTTCCCCCACTCCCTATTCCTTGGTGAATGTTCGGAGTAATGCTTTGGTAGTTTCTTCTAAGCCCAGCTGGAACTATTCATGCAATACCCGGCCATCTTCCTACAAGACTTTTAGAAAGCGTGTTTATATATAGAGGAAGAAGCATACCATTTTTCTTTATTTTTCCAACGCGAGTCTTTCAATAAGTCTTCCTTACGACAAAATTTATTATATTCTTGAGATAGAATGTTCAACTTGATTGACAATTTTCAATAATTCTTTAAAACCGGTGGGGTGGAATATGATTTTTTTTTTTTTTTTTTATAATTTCAACATATGGCGTCCGCTCTTGATAATAGTTCTTTATTATCATATCAAAACACTAATCGGTTTTTGGTATAGACGGAAATTAAAATCTAAATCTCTTATTCAACTATAAGAAACTTTACTAGTTAAACTAACTGGAACCTACAAGATATATGAGTTAAAAAATAAATATTTAAAATTAAACTATTTATTATATATATTGTAATGATTTAACCCACTAACCAAACCTGTTTTGACCAAACTACCCCTTTTTTCCAACATGTTTGATTTATACTCCTTAAGGAGATTGATAAATTACCCTATGCTTAGATTTTTCTATTAAATTTGTCTATTTCGGAGAACTTCTATTATGGTTTTATCTTAGACATTTTAGCTGAGGTTAGTTTAGCAAGTCTTGTTATGTTTCTCTCTTTGTTTTGATTTTTCTCTTACGTACAGTTGTTAATTATATTTCAGTGATTGTTCTTGTTTGTTAATTGGAATTAAATCTATTTTTAGTGATCAATTATAACGTACAAATTCAAAAATACTGCTACATATAAATATTGAAAATGCATATTGACCGAAATAAACTGAAATGATCAAACCAAACTAGACAAAGGAGTTCACTATAAGGATTTAGCCATTAGAATGACCCTATGTTTGGATGGAGGGTCCCCTACTCCACCCTCTTCTCTCTCTCCATCTCCCTCTGTTCCAAACAAACCCAAATATTTCTCTAGTAGGAGTTAAACATAACATATATAATTAGCTTACGTTGACACATGAGGCAATGATAATAATTTTGTTTTCGGACTAGAAGTCATCAGTTTCATATGGTAAACTGCTGTTAAATAAAAAAAATTTAAAAAAAAAAAAAAAAAAACAGATCTACGTGTATTGGTTAATGCCTATTTTCCTAATAATGTCCATTACTTTCTTAATAGGGACAAATATCGGTCCTGATTACCACCCATAATGGCAAAGTGTGGTGAACGGTTCTCAAACAAATGCCGGCAATGGTATCGGGATTACTTCTCAAAGGCTGCCTTATTTATGTCTGGTAATAATTTCTGAAATAAACTAGGCTAGCTCTTGCAAAGTTAATTTTTCAAGGAAAAAAAGAAATGAGAAGCGCTACGTCACAATATTTTCACAACAATTTATTGGTAGCAGGTTGTTATTTGTTTTAAACTTTTAATTTGAATTTCATCACTGAAATTACTTTCTTACCCACCGATAACAAGTAACAATCTGTCATCTAAAATTTATTGTGAAAATGTTGAAAACATAGCATTTTTCAAAAAGAAAAACTTTGTTGGGCTTATAGAAAAAAAAAATACTTCTTTTTCTTTTTTCTTATATATATTCTATCAAATCTTACTCACACAGTTCAAATAGAGAGAGAGAGAGAGAGAGAATATCTCAATGAGGAAAATTTGTAACTAACTATTGTGATTAAGCTTAACCAATAAGATTACACTTCTTTTTTCTTTATGATTGCATGTATAATACGACCAAAGCTTTAATCTTCTTCTTCAAATACACCAATTCTCATTATCATCTTCAACATTTTTCTTTAATGAAATTCAGGTTTAGTCCTAAGCCATAGCATGGCTGAAATTTCAGTGTTGTCGACCCTGCTTTCTTTCCTCACGCATAATTGGGAGAACCAACATCTACCAAAAGCCGCAACTGTTATAAATATCCAGGAAGGCTTAACGACCGTATTAGCTATTATTGTTGCTTATATTGCAGAAACTTGTACGGGACTATTCAGCATGGTTGTCTTCTGCAGTGTTTCCTATATTGTGGTAAGTCCATCTTCAAGTCTTATATAATATTTTGTACGGTAAAAATCGATGTAGACTTTTCAAGTGTGTGATAATTTTACTTTGATTCTCAGAACTTTAAGTTTATAACTGTTGAGCAAAGGTCTTGAATTTTGTTTCAGAGACCATTCCAGATTAGTTACTGTAATAGAATATTTCAATTATGATATACTTTGGCATACCGTTTTCCCATACATACATACATATATATATATATATATAAAAACAATAATTATATCACGTGCCTATAAACACTTTATAATTCAAGTCATCTAATTAACCAATATAAAATCATAAAAAAAATATATAATTTTTTAAAAATACAAATTTAGAAGAGTACTCTTTGGAAAATGCCGAGCTTTGAAGACCCAATAAAATAAAGAGATAAATTAAAGAGTGCTGGGTGATGCATGAATTTTTGGGCCAAGTGGAGTTTAGTTTTGTGTTAACTTCGGTTTGTGATCCAACTCGAATTGGAAGTGTGAAGGTTTAATTAAAATGAGATATTTTGTGAGGCTTGTCCTTGAGCACTTTAGCTTGGGCCACTGCCTATTGCTTGTTTGGCCCTTTTTGGACATGTTGTTTGGGGTAGGATTTGCTATGTTATTGTACTTAGCCACCTTGCTTTTCTCTGTTACAGGGTAAAAATTGTTACAATTCTGTGCACATAAGCATATTATCAATTTACGTAAATCTTTGGGGTGTGTCATTATTTTTTTGCTTATTTTTATCTATTTTCACATCTCACATATTTTAGGAATTAGGTTAAATTCCTAACATGAATCTCCATCATTGCTTTGCTAAGAGCACTACCATCAAGTGTGTCAAATGTCAAATATTTGACATTTGACACACCAAACATTTGACATTTGACACACCAAACACCACTATTCAAGTTTTATAAAGTGTTTCAAATGTGTCAAAATTTTACAACATGTTACAGTACCATAATAACTTTGACACGATACGGAGCAATATAGTACACGGGTTTTTTTTTTTTTATTCATCTTTCTCTCTCATTCACTCAAACTCTCTCTCTCTCTCTCTCTCTCTCTCTCTTTGCTCTTGAACTTTTCTCTCTGCCCACCGTTTCTTCTCTCTCACCGATCTCACCAAAGCCACCAATCTCGCCAAAACTATCGATATCGCCACCGATCTCGCTGCCATATTTGTCTGGATTGTCCTCCACAACTCCCTTTTCTCTCTCATTCTCTTCCTTTCTCATCCTCAAGCCGCTGAAACCAATCTCGCCTAATGCCACCTAAAGCCGATCTCGCCTAAAGCCACCTCAAGCAGCTGAAGCTAATCTGGCCTGAAGCCGCCTCGCCTAGAGTTGCCGATCTCGCCTGGAGCTGTCTTGCCTGAAGCCACCGCTAAAGCTAATTTTGGTTGGTGGTGATGAATTTGTAACAATGGTGGGCTGTGGTGGGGGTGGCACCGTGGCAATGAGTTGTGGAAGTGACAGTGGAAAAACTGAGTTTATATGATTGGTTTTTTTAATGTTATTTTAATATTTGTATATATTATTTTAATGTACAGAATTGAAAAATAAAAGATGTGATGAACAATAAATTGTAAAATGATGTGTTAAAATTGATAAAGTAGGTTTTGATATGATAAAATGGCATTTGGTATAGCATACCTGATGGTAAAGCTCTAACAAAGCCATATAGATATCGGAACCCTAAAGCTCCAATTTCCCTTGAAGTGCACAAAATCACCTTTTCCAATGTAATTTTTGTTAGAATTATGTAACTAAATTATTAAATTTAGTATATCCAATAGCTTAAACTTTCGAAAAAAAATCGATAATTTTACATGGTATGGAATTGAGCTTTGTCACACCAATTCTTTGGAAATTTGGAGGATGACATTGTAAGTGCAAACCATTTTATTTTTCATTGGAAAATATTATTGATAGCCAGAAGGCCCAGAACTTTAACTAAAATCCGAACAACATGTTGCCTTTCTTATTGCAGGGATTAGCGGTGTATTGGGTTTCAGCCAGTTTTCTAAGTCCAAACACAGACATCAGACTTTTCTATGCTACAACTCTGGCAGTAGCATTGGGCAGATCTGGTCGACTTCCAGTTTTTAAAGCCTTTCTTGCTGATCAGTTCCGTAGAGAAAATCATGACATAGAGGAAAAAAAAATAGACTATCCTACAAATTTATGGTGGGGCACTGCTTCGGCTTTGGCAGTCATCTTTGCTTTTGCTATTTCAACTTTCACATGGGCAACAAAATTCCTTATTTGCGCCCTGGTTATGGTTGCAAATCTTTTGTTGTTCTTGTCTGGCTTCACCTTTTACCGCGAAACACCAACTGAGAGGCCACTTGAAATTTATTTTGGAGTGTTCAGGGCAGCTATATCCAAAAGGCATCTGAACTACCCAAATACACCAAGTCAATATTATTGGGAAAATGATGCACCAAGTGATCGGTACTATGAGAACCATCTTTCTCAAATAATGTTGTTGCCAAAATATCCATTTTTCAGGTAGAGTGCTCTCTTTGTCTTTCTGTCTCTCTTTACTAATGAAGGGGTACCTGATTATTATCCGGATGTGTGCAATATCGCCATCCCACATACACTAGATAATTACAGATGCCTCTCCCTTTATCTAAATATATTGTATATACACAGGTGGTTAGATAAAGCTGCTATAATTGAAGAAACATCGTCAATCAATCCGAAAGAACAAGAGAAATTTGGGAGGCCCTGCATGGTTAAACAAGTGAGGGACGTAAAGCACCTTTTGACATTAATACCTATGTGGATAACCTTTTTTGCCTATGGTATTGTCAAGGCTAACGGACATACTTTCTTTATTAAACAAAGTAGCAACATGGATCGATGCTCTAATTAGTAAGGTCAAGGTTCCCCTGATTACTTTCACTGCATTCAAGTCCCTTATAAGCACCATAACGAAATTGCTGCTTGCGAAGATGTTCAAATCAGCAAAACGAAGACATTTCGAACTGGTGGCAATTGGTGCTGGAATGGTTTGCTCTATATTATGTTGCATCACGGCTTGGAAGGTGGAGATCCGCAGGCTGTATTTACTTGAGAAAGAGGGAATTGGTCCTGGTAACCCAAAGAAGATTATCTCCATGAGTGTGTTCTGGTTACTTCCACAATTTTTTTTGTTAGGACTAATGGAAGGACTTGCTAATGAAGGGCTTAAGAAATTCATCTCTAACCACGTCAGTAAATCAATGAGGAAGTACGGGCCGGTATTCAGTAACCTTGTGATAGGTTTTGGAAATTTCTTCAGCGTACCCATTGTTTTACTATGCAAAAGCTGGTTCAAGGATACCATATAAACACGAGTCATCTAGATAGGTATTTTCTATTTTTAGCAATACTATGTTTCGTGTTCCTTTGCATCTATCTGTGTGCTTTACCTATTTATGCCGGCATGGAAGATCTACTGGAAGATATGGAATCAGATGATCGGGAATTGGAAGATGGTGTTACTCTTGACTGAATCCCTACTTGCTCTAGGAGCCACTCTTAACATCTGATTGAGCTGGTGTATATAGATAAAGCATCCGCATTGCAATTTAAATCAACAGCATATGTGAATGTGATCAATAACCAGAGATGTATACACTACCCTGACTGTCCCTAAGTCTATGGAGAAACACCCTTTACAATCTCACCCATGAATTCTTTGAAAATGAGGAGGTAGTTACTGGTCTCACACCACGTACCCATGTACCGTGAATTTTTTGGAGTCCTAGTCCTTTAAAGTTTCCTCTGATTTGTACGCACTTGAGTTTTTGATTTTTTGGAACAAAAATGGCAGGCTCAGGCCCTGTTTGGTTGTGCATTTTAAACAATATTTTTTAGTTTTTAAACAGCATTTCACGCATTTTAACACACTTTTTCACCCACACGTATTTCAAAAAACAATAAACAACAATTTTCAAACTACTCTACCAAACACCCCCTCAATCTTTAAATTTTATTTTTCTTTCTTTTAATGAAATACATTTGAACTATTCTTCACTCTTGAATTTGCTTTCTGTTAGAATTATGTGCCCTTACAAACAATACTATACATTTTTCATTTGATAATAAATTATATTTTCACATACATAATTATTATGGGTATATTTCATTGTTTAAATGTGGCATGTGACATTGTCTCTATAGAAAAATCATGTTAATGGTTAAAGAACCAAAGACAAACAGTAATGATTTTTCATAGATTATTAAATTTTTCTAAGGTGTGGATATTAATTGAATATCACCACTGAAGCCTATACTTGTTATGCTACTATATGATATGATGATTTACTCCATCATTAAGGTAGTGACTTTAAGTAGACAAGTGGGTATAATGTAATAAGTACATACACTGAATCAGATCCGATCAAAAACACCTTATGGAGTGATCACTGTTAGTTAAAAGATTATTCTATCACAATTTTCTTATTGTCCTCAAACATGAGAGGTTTGTTTATCTTTATTTATTATACACATAACTTTGTTAATGTCAATTGATGATGCTCCTTTTTTTAAAATGCTATATACACTAACCGACACGTTGGGTTATATGTGTAATAAGTAAAATATGTAAATGCTCAACAATGAATCCACCAATCTCTAAAAAAGATAGTATATTCAATTGATTTTCATATTGAAGTTGGACTCAAAACAAAATCGGCCGGTGACTTTTTTTTTCAAAAGTGTTTTTCATATATATAATGTTGTGTGTGTGTGTGTGAGTGATTATACTCCCTCCGTTCTAGTTTGTTTGTCCTCTATTCCATTTTGAGATGTCCCAAAATATTGTCCTATTTCTAAAATTAGAATTCATTAATTTACTAATATTCCTATTATGCCCTTACTTTATTTCCAAAACCATTTGAAAAGAAAACCAACAAATATTTAAAAAAATCAATATTGATTAAAAAGATAAACTAAAATTTGTATTTGAAGTAATCCAAAATTGCTTGGAGCCAATACCCAATAGTTTTTGTATTGTGGTAGTAGTAGATTTTTCAAATTTGATTAAGAGGATAAGTTACAATTTGTGTTGTGTAATTTCAAAAATGCTAATATTGGTAAGGAGCATATTTTGTGCCTGTAATTTCATATTTAATATTCCTATTTTTTGATAAATTTATTTAAGGGTAATTTTGGAAAATTATACATTTTTTTAAAGCAGACAAGACAATAAATGATATTCCCTTAAAAATTTTGATTTTTGAAACAGAACAAACAAATTGGGATGGAGGGAGTATATTTAAAGAGTTTTTTCAAAGATATTTTGGAGTCCAATAGAAATTATGAAATCAAGAAATTAAGGATTACATAAGCTAGGGAAATGACAATGATATTAGTCCAGTCCTAGTGGCTTGTGGGGATATAATGTGGTGGAAGGACATGGATATAAAATTGTAAGTAATGGAACCTCATATGTAATTCTCTAATCTTCAGGAGTTAATTGAAATGTGTTGATAGACATCATTGCAATTTGTAGAAGTTCAAATATTTTCTTGATATGGTTGAGAAAATTAAGGAATAATTTTGAAAGAGATTCAAAAGATAAGTCAATAACATTCAAAGAAAGTTAATGATTAATCCTACAGCTAAAGATTAGGATCCCTAAGGATCCCACGTGCAATCTCTCTTGGGTTTTACAAGTCTTAAATAAAAATAAGATTTTAAATAATCACATCAAGGGTTGGCCATCAGAACTACTGAGTAATACTGAAAACCTAAAAGGAAACAGAGAGAGCCATGAATACCTTGGGAGGCAACACGCTTAGGTTGCTAAGAGAGGTACGCAATTTTGTTTTATTCAAAATTCATTACTGTGTGGTACAACGATCTTTGAATGAAAATATAAAATTTTATTTTATATTGTTTCCACAAAACTTTTCACTTTCTTTACAAATTGTACTATTTCTATTCTATTCCAATTCTAGAGCCCTTTTTTGCTCCCTCTATAGTCTATCGCTCTGTTTATTTTGATGTAAAATATTTTCAAGAAAATATTTTACAATTTTACTGTATTTATTTTACAGTAAAATATTTAATCAAAAGTAAAATATTTTCAGTCAATCAAATTACGTAGACAAATTTATGTAAAATATTTTACGCTTAAAATTTTGGTAAAATATTTTACATTTGCTTCACCCCGATGCTTTCACTCCCTCGATCCAAAGTCTTTTCACTATCTCTCCCTCAGTACCTCTCACGCAATTTCCCATGACTCTTGAAAAGAATCTAACTAAGGTTTAGAAGATTCTACAATGGTGTTCACACTATGAAGCACCCTATGTGAAGCAGTGAAGAACAGAGAACACAAGAGAAAGTTCAGAGAGAGAGATTGGAGAGAGACGAAGAGAGAAAAGATTTCTGGGAAAGAAAATGATTTTTCCACAACTTCATTACATGTCATGTACAGTATATATAGCTTACAGGATCTATTAACAGACTAAGCTAATCCCTAAATTCTTGGGATGGATCCGTATATTGCGGAGGAAAATTAGGAACCAACTAACTAACACTTAACTGCCCAACTGATCTCCAGATTTTACAAAGCTCTAAAACGCAGCGTTGGAACTAATCTAACAAGTCCTAAACGCAGCGTTTCATTTAAATACATTTACATTACAACCTGAGGTAAAACGCCATCGTTTGCTTGTAGTGCTGGAACTAGCCGTTGGACATTATTTGATCAAAACCATTTGTTGACTCAATGGCTATCTGTTTATTCTTAACATTCCCCCTCAAACACGAGGCAGTATCAGCCAAGAGTTTGCCATGGAAAGCCAGAAATTGAGGACCAGGCAAAGGTTTTGTGAAAATGTCTACAAAATTATCACGGCCAGAGATGAATTTGACCCCCAAAGTATGGCGAAGAACACAACCCCTCACATAATGATAATCAACCTCGATGTGCTTGGTGCGAGAATGAAAAACTGGGTTAGATGCCAAGGCAATAGCTGAGTTGTTATCACACCAAAGGATAGGAATGTGAGGAAGAAATAGTTTAAGTTCCTTAAACAGAGTGCGAAGCCAAGCCAACTCAGCTGCGGTGGAGGCCAAGGCACGATACTCTGCCTCTGTGGAAGAACGAGAAACAGTTGATTGTTTCTTGGAAGACCATGAGATTGGGTTTGAACCAAGAAAAACCAGTATCCCAGTAGTGGATTTTCTATCAGTAGGGTCACCAGCCCAATCCGCATCAGAGAAGGCAGAGAAAGTGAGAGGACCAGGAGCAAGATAAAGTCCAATGTGCAAAGTACCTCGCACATAACGAAGAACACGTTTGGCTGCCTCCAAGTGAGAAGTAGTTGGATGCTGCATAAATTGACAGAGCTGATGGACACTAAAGGCCAAATCTGGTCTTGTGAAAGTTAAGTACTGGAGGGCACCCACCATGCTGCGATACTCAGTTGGATCAGGTAAAAGAGAGCCATCAAAAGGAGTAAGCCTGATATTGGGGCAACAAGGAGTTTTAGTTGGTTTAGAGTTCTCCATGTGGAATCGATGAAGCACATCAGATGCATACTTGGATTGGCACAAAGTAAGACCGAATTTGGAAGGCACAATTTGAATGCCTAAGAAATATGAGAGAACACCCAGGTCCTTGAGTTCAAAAGCCTTACTAAGTGCAGTGACAAGATGAGAAACCTGGGAGGAAGAGTTCCCTGTGATGATAATATCATCAACATACACCAACAGATAAATGATAGTCTGATGAGAGGCAAACACAAACAATGAAGAATCTGCCATTGAAGCTTCAAACCCAAGATGCAACAGCTGAGAAGTGAATCTATCAAACCAGGCACGAGGAGCCTGTTTCAAACCATATAAGGATTTATGTAATTTGCATATGTGATGAGGGAATTGCTGATCCACATAGCCTGGAGGCTGTGCCATGTACACCTCCTCCTTTAGAAAACCATGAAGAAACGCATTTGAGACATCTAATTGTCTAAGGGGCCACTTACAACTGACTGCAATGGAGAGCACAAGTCTCACTGTAGCTGGTTTCACCACTGGACTAAAAGTTTCAGTATAGTCCACACCTGCCTGTTGATGGAAGCCCTTTGCAACCAACCTTGATTTGTAACGAGCAATGGTACCATCACTATGCAATTTGAGCTTATAGACCCACTTACAGCCTACCAGATTAACACCAGGAGTAGCAGGAACAAGGGACTAAGTGTTTTGTCTCTGCAAGGCAGAAAATTCCTCATCCATGGCTTGAACCCACTGAGGAAATTTGCAGGCAATTTTGTAGGATAGAGGTTCAGTATGAGTATAGTCAACCACAGCCTTGTAACATAGTTTAGGTTTGGAGATCCCATTCTTTGATCTGGTGGTCATAGGATGTAAGTTCACAGGAGCAATGACAAAATCAGTAACTGAAGGGAGAGAAGGAGTAGTGACAGCAGAAACGGAGGAAGCAGTAACTGCAGGAAGTGAGGAAGTAGTGACAGCAGGAGGTGAGGAAGTAGTGACAGCAGGAAGAGATGAAGAAGGGGGTGGAGGTGAAGTACAAGCTTGACAAGAAGAATTAGAAATAGGACTGGTGAAATGAGATGAAGAAGTAGAGTATGGACCTAGAATGGATGGTTGGTTAGAAGAGTGTAAGTAGAGAAGATTAGACAGCCAGGCATCAGAAGAAGGTGAAGTAGATGAAGTTGAAGTAGGTGATGGTTGTAGGGAAAAAGGAAATTTGGTTTTATTGAACAACACATGTCTGCAAGTGTATAGAGTATGAGAGAGCAGATCAAGACACAAGTAACCCTTAGAAACAGCAGAATAGCCTAAAAAGAGACACTCCTTGGTTCTGTGATTTAACTTGTGCTTGGTGTATGGTCTAAGAAACGGGTAGCAAGCACAGCCAAAGACTTTGAGGGAAGAAATATCAGGTGGTTGACCATAGAGTTTATACCAAGGAGAATGAAAGCTTAATGTAGCAGTAGGGAGTAAATTGATGAGAGTCATAGCAGATTTGACAGCAAAAGACCAGTAGGAAGAAGGTAAGGAAGCTTGTGATAAAAGAGTAATAGTAGTTTCAATTAGGTGTCTATGCTTCCTTTCAACTAAGCCATTTTGTTGGGGAGTATAGGGACAAGAGATTTGATGATTAATACCATTAGAGGTGAGGAAGGATTCAAAGGAATGTGAAGTGTACTCACCCCCACCATCTGATCTAAGAGTCTTAATAGTAGCTGAAAATTGTGTTTTAACCATAGCATGAAACATGACAAATTTGGAGTAAACTTCAGATTTTGCAGAAAGAAAGTAAAGCCATGTAAACCGAGTGAAGTGATCAACAAAAAGGACATAGTATTTGTAGCCATTTATTGAATTAATGGGTGCAGGTCCCCATAGATCAGTGTGTACAAGTTCAAATGGAGCAGTAGCTACAAATCTGGAACTAGGAAATGGAAGTCTATGCATCTTTCCATGAAGACAGTGAATACAAGAATTGACAAAATTGACATTGTTATTACAAGACAAACCATTATTTTGCAGCAAAAGCTTAAGAGTTTGAGAGTTGGGGTGGCCAAGTCTGTTGTGCCACAGATGCCAACTAGAAGAAGAGAGTTGAACAGAATTACACAGTTTATTTGGAAGCAAAAGGTCAGTGGCCTTGTGAGGATAGATAGGGTACACACCCCCTTCACTCTTGCCCTTGTAAAGAGTTTTCCCCGTGGCCAAGGCCTGAATGAGTAAGGTGTTTGCATCAAAGTAACACCAACAGTCATTATCAAGACATATTTTGTGAACTGATGCAAGATTAGAAGCAATAGATGGAACTCTAAGAACATTTCTAAGGTGAATAGGAGTATTGGAAGCAGGAATGAGTGAGTTACCTATATGAGAAATAGGCAGATTCTGGCCATTGCCCACTGTGAGGTGCTCCTGACCTATATAAGGCTTAGGAAAGTTCAAGTGACTCAGGCTAGAGGTGACATGGTCTGTAGCTGCACTATCTGCTAACCAAGGCTACTCCTGAGTGATCATTGAATTTGATGAAGTGGCCATTGCAGCTAGCTTCGTGGGTGGATGCTTGCTTGATAGGCATAGTCCATCCTGTGGTAACAATCTAAAGCAAGATGTCCTGCCTTACCACAAATCTGGCAGATAGGCCTTTCTGATCTAGTATTAGACCCTTGAGGTTGTGAGAACTGAGATGAAGTAAATTGATGATTGAAGTGATTAGGGAATGGACCTCTGCCTCTACCTCTTCCATTGTTATTTCTCCCTCTCCCTCTATTGTGAGACTGGTTGTGATTGTTGTAGCCACCAGTATTGTT
This sequence comes from Quercus ilex subsp. ballota, assembly GCA_032727855.1. NCBI lineage: Eukaryota > Viridiplantae > Streptophyta > Magnoliopsida > Fagales > Fagaceae > Quercus > Quercus ilex. Next base: position 24,997,438 of record CM064919.1, read on the forward strand.
AAACCTTCGTGCAGTGTTAACTGCCATTGCAAAGGTGGAGTCTTTGATTTCCAATCCTTCATTCAATGATTCTTCCTCTGCATTTAACATGGTAGCTAATTCATCAAAGCTCAATTTGGTGCTTTTGGTTCTGATTGGAGACCTGAATGCACTGAATTCTTTTGGGAGACCTTTGATTGCTACATGAAGTAGCTCCTCATCATCCAATAGCACACCTACTGCCATAAGTTTATCTCTTATCACCTTGATCTTCTGCAGATATGCATCTACAGAATCTGATCCTTTCCTCACATTATGCAGCTCACCCTTTAGGTTCATCACGTGTGACCTTGAGATTGAGGAGAACCTGTTTTCAAGAACCTTCCAGACATCTTGTGCTGAAGAACATCCAACAGTTATAGCTAAAACTGAAGGAGTGAGGGTTGAGCTAATGAAGGTAAGAAGTGCCTTTTCCTTGGATTTCTAGATTAGATATTCTGGATTAATCACTGAAGTAATTGTACCAGATAAGTCCTTGAGAAATTTCTCAGGAACAAGTGGAACTTCATCAAGAAGCTCAAATATGGAGTAGGTCTCTAATACCATGGAGATTTGATATTTCCAAACGATATAGTTAGAAGAATCCAACTTAACTGTCATCATATTTGACATATTGGACAGTAGAAGCAGAGGTTGATTTGTAAGATTGATGGATGTAGGTGTTGAAATTGGTGGTAAGCTTGTAGAGGTTGAAGGTACAGTTGTTGGAGATGGAGCTGATGAATTTTCTGCCATTGTTGCTGGGATCGATTGCTGCTCTGATACCATGAAAAGAATCTAACTAAGGTTTAGAAGATTCTACAATGGTGTTCACACTATGAAGCACCCTATGTGAAGCAGTGAAGAACAGAGAACACAAGAGAAAGTTCAGAGAGAGAGATTCGAGAGAGACGAAGAGAGAAAAGATTTCTGGGAAAGAAAATGATTTTTCCACACCTTCATTACATGTCATGTACAGTATATATAGCTTACAGGATCTATTAACAGACTGAGCTAATCCCTAAATTCTTGGGATGGATCCGTATAATGCGGAGGAAAATTAGGAACCAACTAACTAACACTTAACTACCCAACTGATCTCCAGATTTTACAAAGCTCTAAAACGCAGCGTTGGAACTAATCTAACAAGTCCTAAACGCAGCGTTTCATTTAAATACATTTACATTACAACCTGAGGTAAAACGCCATCGTTTGCTTGTAGTGCTGGAACTAGCCGTTGGACATTATTTGATCAAAACCATTTGTTGACTCAATGGCTATCTGTTTATTCTCCCTTCCCACTCTCAGCTTTCCCTTCCCACAAACTAGAGCCACCAATCCATTCTTAAGTTCGCGGCAACACTTATCTCTGGCGAAGTTCGCGGCAACACTTATCTCCGGCGAAGTTCGCGGCAGCACTCATCTCCGGCGACTCTTATCGTCAGCTCCACCTTTGCCATTGTCAGCTCCACCTCTGCCCCCACAAACCAGAGACACTAAACCACTCAGGTTCGCGGCGCCACCCATCTCCGATTCCTCTCATCGTCAGCTCCACTTCTACCATCATCGTCTCTACACCTCCGCCCACCGATTCTTGGTTTGACCACTCAAATCCATCGATTCTTTTTTCAGTCCGACCATACACCGTCTTTGACTCCACCGCCAATTCATTTATCGACACCGATTCTACCTCCATCGTTGTCAACTCATCTATCGGTTCTCAAATCTGGGTTTTTTAACCACTGTGGGCTTTTTGGCTGGTTTATGAGTTGTGGTGGGTGGTTGGGTTTTTGAGTTGCGGTGGATGGCTGGGATGGTTTGTGGGTCACGGTGATGGCTGAGTTTTTTGGTGGCTAGAATGATTTGTGGGCCAAGGTTTGTGGGTTATGGTGGGTGGTTGGCCGGCTTTGGCCTGTTTTTTTTCTTCTCCAATTTGTGGATTTGAGTTGTCGATCAGTCAGTGGAGTGTTAGGGTGGTGTAGGTGGGTTTGTGTAGATATGGTGGTGGTTTGGGTGGTTGGTGGTGTGGTGGTGGGTTGGTTTTTGCCAGATTAGGTGGCAGTTGTGAGATTGTTAAATTTTTTTCATTTTGTTGAAACATACATTTTTTTTGCATTTTCTAGCATGCATACCAAACATGTTAAAATGAAAATAACATTGTAAAATGAAAATATTTTCAGTAAAATATTTTACATGTAAAATATTTTACATGGAAACAAACGGTGCGTATATATTGGTAGAACAAATGCCCTCCACTTTAGTTCTATTCGGTCCACTTTGGTCTTATTCGGTCTATTTATCCATTTCGGTCCTATTCATTCTAATTTGGTCCTATCCTGTTCAAAAGGTCCATTTGGTCCTATTGGCTCAATTTTGTCCACTTTGGTCCTATTTGGCCTATTTGGTGTTATTCAGTTAAATTTGATTCTATTCGGTCCAGATTGTTCTATTTTGGTCCTATTTGGTCCATTTTATCCACTTTGGTCTTATTCGGTCCCAATTGGTCTTATTCGGTCATATTCAGTCCATTTTGTCCACATTGGTCCAATTTGGTTCTATTTGGTCCATTCTATCCACTTTTGTCTTATTCGGTTCATTCAGTCTTATTCGATCCACTTTGGTTCTATTCAATCCATGTTGATCCAATTTAGTCTTATTCGGTCTTATTCAGTCCATTTTGTCCACGTTGATTTATTTAGTCCCCTTTTGTCATATTTTGTCCACTTCAGTCAAATTTGATCCATTCGGTTTATTTCGGTCCACTTTGGTCTATTCGATTTATTTATGTGCACTTACATAATAAGAAAAGACAAGTTTAAATTTTTTTTTTTTTAAAGTTCAATACTAACTAATATAATATATATTATATAAATTAAATGCAAAGAAGTTAAAATAACATCAAAGAACCTTCCAAACTATTCAGTCAAATAAGAAATTGTTTACAAATCAAAACAATTTCTTACTGATATAAATTGTGCTAAAGAATGCAAAATATATGCTATATATATGTCCTATGAAGTTAGAAATGCAACTATTATGCACCTCTGTACAAGGTAATATATGGACTTAATTGAAATTTTACATAATTAAATATAGTTTTCTTAATGAATTATGGCAACATGGTTGAGATTTATTTACAAACTACACATGGATTAAATGCTAAAAGAAAGCTATAGGAAATAGATACCACTAAAGTATATTGATATTTTTATTTTCATATTTAACACCAAAGTATCTTGAAATAAGATGGAGGAAGTGCTTCAAGGACACCTATACCAATTTCGCTCAAGTTTAGTAGAAATTATGCATATGCAAATGTGGATCATGTATGTTTCCTTCTAAAATTTGATGTCTAACAAGTCTGTTTGTCATGTCTTTCTGCATGTTGTGGATGTCTGTCAATTGGTTTTATGGAAATAAATAGCAGGGTAGAAATATAAGTAGTGTGTCTTTGTTTCACCTAATAAAAAATCCTTTATTTTGAACTATAATTATTGATTTTCATTTTTTTTTAAACTCATTGTAGCATTGAATAAAGTAACGATATTTAAAATTTGCTAACTATCCGGTGCATTTTACATATTAGCGAATAGTTGTTCTAGGAATCCATACTATCTAATCTCAAAATTTATGAGATTCGGGGAGGGATGTTTTTTTTTTTTTTTTTTTTTTTTTTTTTTTTTTTTTTTTTAAAGTGATAATATGTAAAGGATGCAGGGATGGATCCAGGTGGGGGCCCGACACCCTCCACACCCCCCCCCCCCCCCCCCCAAAAAAAAGGTCCAAATATATATATTATATTATTTTAGTTATTATATATGTCATTTTTTTTTAGTTGGGCTCTCTCTAAAATCTTAAGCCCCTTCTTCTCAATAAGTCTAGCTAACTTCACCCAAATAGCAACTATCAAATTAACAAAAATAATAAAAACATTCACAATGGTGATTGTATTTTAGCAACCAAAAAAGAAAAAAACTATTTTACCACCAAAAAACCAAGAAATCATGTGTTATTAGAGAAGCTAAAGCTAAATATTTTGCAATTATAGTAAACTGGTATAAATATCAGTTAATTGTAGCAAATTGTTAAAAATCAAATAGAATATTTTATTAAGATTATATCTCTTCTTTCAATTAAAAAACTCAAATTCTCTTTCTTCCTTTATTATTTTAATGAGTTGTTTATATTATTTTAGATGAAGTAATAAAAAAAATTGAACATTTGATATTGGGTGTATTGTAAATTGAGGTGGTAAAATAGATAAAATACATTTTTGAGGTGCTAAAAGCTAAAATTTTTAGAACCACCACTGTAAATGCTCTAACTTCAAAAAAAAAAAAAATCTTTGCCAGCCTAATATTAAAAAAAAACATTATTTTGTTTTTGTCTTTGTCTTTGTTGGTAAACGATTGCATCTTAATGTATTTAAAAACAATGATTTTAAGTATTTATAATTTTTTAATACTATATGGATGCCTATTTGGAGTTTTTTTTTTTTTCCCTGTATATTCCGACCCCCACTAGCTTAAAATCCTAAGTCTGTCTCTAATTAGGGATGGTAAAAATTGCTCAACTCGCAAAGCAAATGGGGGAGGTTTGGGTTTTAGAAACTCAACCTGTAACGGATTCGAGTCGGGTGCGGGTATTATGCATACTCAACCCGAACTCGACCCGTATATATAAATTTATTAAAACAAATTTAAAAACCCTAACTATAAATACTAACAATCCCAACCCTAATCCTCATTTTTCATTTTCCATCACTCACTCTATGATGCCCCAATTTGATTGATTGTGTGATGTGTGCGGGTATGTGATGAGTCCCACATCGAGTATTTACTAGGTAAATCTGGGCTTTATTAACAACTACAAGGAGCCTCAATTGTGACTAGTCCTTTTGAGCTATAGCGCAGATGTGGCTAGCGCTTTTTATTGGGTCGTTACATATAGTATCAGAGCCGGCCCGGTAACCTTGTGTGGGCTTAGAGACACTACCCACAAAGTGAGCGCTAACGAGAACGTTAGGGATTTAAGTGGGGGAGATTGTGATGCCCTAATTTAATTGATTGTATGATGTGTGTAGGTATGTGAAGAGTCCCACATCTGGTATTTACTGGATAGATTTGGGCTTTATTAACAACTACAAGGAGCCTCAATTGTGACTAGTCATTTTAAGATATAACGCAGATGTGGCTAGCGCTTTTCCTTGGGTCGTTACATAGTATTAGAGCCGGCCCGGTAATCCCGTGTGAGCTCAGAGGCATTACCCCATAAAGTGGGGCCTAATAAGGACGTTAGGGATTTAAGTGGGGGAGATTGTGATACCCTAATTTGATTGATTGTGTGATGTGTGTGTATGTGTGATGAGTCCCATATCGGGTATTTACTAGGTTAAACTGGGCTTTATTAACAACTGCAAGGAGTCTCAATTGTAACTAGTCTTTTTTAGGTATAACATAGATGTGTCTAGCGACTTTCCTTGGATCGTTACACACTCTCAAGTCTCAGCCACCTCCCTCTCCCTTACTCTTACTGTTACTTGTCACTTGCTACTGTTGCCCTCCTCTACCTCGCCGTCTCCGGTCTCTCCTCCACCTCACCGGTCCATCCTCGCTCCCTCCCTCATCGCGCTGCCACTCCTTCACCTTGCCACAGACACCGATCCTTCCTCCCTACCTCCCTTATTGCGTCGCCACTCCCCCACCTCGCCATAAACACCGATCCTTCCTCCGTACCTCCCTCACCTCACCTTGATTGGAAAAATGAGGGATTTTCGTTGGGTTTTCCAAGTGTGTTGTGGTTTTGTTTTTGGAGTTTTCGAGGGGTTGAAATAGTGGTAACTTTCAGGTTGTAAAGGGCAGATCAATTGTTGTTTTGTGTTAGTGTAAAGGAAAAAGGAAATATTTTTATGTATTTGGGTTTGTAATTTTTATGTATTATTTCATTGTCAAATGTATTTTGAAGGCTATGTATTTAGGATTTTTGTATTTAGGTCTGTGATTTTATATATTATTTCATTGTCAAATGTATTTTGAAGGTTATGTATTTAAGATTTTTGTATTTGGGTTTGTGATTTTGAAAGGGAAAATGAGAAATCTGAAATTAAATTATTGTAGATTTGTGTGATTTTGTTGTCAAATGCTATTGCTTTATTTTATAAATAAATTGGGCCACGGTTCAGGCCCTTCAGGGACTTAGGATTGGGCCTTGAAGTGGCAAATCTAGGTGGGGCCTGATGGGGCGGGTTTGGAGGTTTAAAAAAAAAAAAACCCCGTTTATTAAAGAGGGCAGGTTCGAGCATAAAGACACTCACCCCAAACACGACCCGTTACCATTCCTATCACTGATAGGAATTTTACATATACTTTCTACTATAAAATAATTATATATACTACTTAAAAAAAAAAAAAAAAAAAAGGATCAGGTGACCATGGCCCTTTAGTTTCAACATAGTTTCTTCACTGGTATATCATATTACCATGATTTAGAACAATACGATTACCCCCATGGAATGATGGTAATCAAATATTATCACCACACCACATGGGAATGTGATTTTTTTTTTTAAATTTATTTATTACTAAAGAACATTTTTTACTCTTAAAGTTTAGGACTTCTTATTATTTTGGTCATTTATGCTTTAAAATTTGTATTTTGACCTTTTATATTTGATTTTTTTTTTTTCATATTAACACTATTATACATTTTTGTTAGTAATTTGACTTTTAAACGCCTTTCATGTTTAACAAATTTATGAAATACTACCTCTAAAATATTGCGGAAGGTAGATGTTTCATTTCTAGGCATAAAAACATATTATAGATATTAACAAGATACCACTAGGGTTTTGTATTTTATTTTTTGTTAAAAAATATCTTATAGATGGCTTAATTAGTAACCAAGACCTCGTAAAGCTTCCAATTTCCGATTTTACTTTGTAGTACTATCACTTGTTCATTATTCATTTGGTTTAATTATCACTCTGGTCCTCCTCATGTTTCAAAATATTCCATAGCCTTTCATATGTGTCATTTTAATCACATGAAAACACAATGTTAAGGATTAAAATGACACATTTAAAAGATCAAAGTGAAACTTTACAAACTACTCATATATCTTTATATTGAGAGTTGAATTTTGAAAATCTAACCATTGAATTGCATGTTCTTATTATATTCTTCATGCTTGTAAAATTTTAAGAAAATTAAAAATCAATTGCTATGTCATCAAACAAATGTTAAAATTTCAAGTTTTTGTGATCTAAAATTGTGTATAAAAAATAAGTTTATTGATCGAATAGTAAATAATATATAATTTGAATGAAATTTGATACGCACGATAAGAACATAAGGAACATAAAATTTAACATTTAAACTTTTAAAATTAAAAAGTTTGAAAAGTTTATTTTCAAACTAATTTGAAGAAAAAATTGTATTCCATTTGAAAGGATTGAGCACCAAAGTAATAACTTTAACCAAATTAATAAACGAAATTAGTGATAGTACTGAGGGGACCAAACAGTAAATTGAAAACTTTACGGGGACCCGGTTACTAATTACGCCATCTATAAAGATCAAAAAAACCTAACGATAGTGTCTTTTATACCAAATACTATCATAGCTCTCGATTCCAAGCGCAGACGGGACGAGAAAACTGAAATATCACTTTCGCTGCTAGGGTTTTTTCTTTCTCCTTCGTATTTTCCTCAGGTTCAAATCTCTCTCTCTCTCTCTCTCTGTTTGTGTTTCTGTTTATGCATCTTGCTTATTTTCTTCTTCTTTTCCGTTCTTTTAGACCTAAATTTTTTTAAGAACAATATTTTGGGGTAAAAACAATTTTCTTAGTCAAAACCTAGGGTTTTTTTGGGAAATTTTTGCGTTTGACAAACAGTGTAGTATTTATTTATTTTGATTTTCGCATCGTACTCACGTCGATTTGAGGGAAATAAGCCCTAATTTTTATTGCTGAACCTTAATGAAATTAACTTTTAGGGTTGGTTTTGGAGAGTCTTAAAAACCAAGTTGGGAAAAAGTATAACTATATCTAGAAAAAGTAAAGCTCTGAATAAACTGGTAGGTTAACAGATTTCTGTTACTTGGTTTTCTTTAATTTCTTGTAAATTGAGTATTATATCTACTGGGTATGAACAGTGTTGGTTGGGAATGGAGTTTCGAACTGTTTGATCAGGAACCATATTATATTGATGGGTGTGTGTTCTAGTTTTCTATTTTAATATATGGTTGTTACTTGAATGTGGCCTTTCAAGTTATTTAAACCATCTTCTTTGAATTATTATTTTTTTTTTGTCATTTTAGGCTTCGCTTTTTTGTGTTAATTTTACTATAGTCTTGACGCTGGTTGTGGTTTTTGCGCTATTGTTCTTCAGTGGAGTAGTGTATATGGTTGCATTTTAAGTTTTTAGTTTGTTTGATGCGGTCAAATTTTACTGCTACGTTGATATACTTTTTACAAGGAAAAAGTATGCTGGTTTTTTGGTTATAGCTGGCGGAAATTGTTGACACATCTAGTTTTTGATTACAATGCGCTTGTGAGCTGTAAATTAATTGATTTAACTCCCTTTCTTTGTGATTGACAGTTCTCATTGGAAAAATGACTCGCATATATGTGGGAAACTTGGACCCACGGGTTAACGAGAGGGATCTTGAAGATGCATTTCGTGATTTTGGAGTCATAGAAAGGTAGATGGTTTTGAACATTCACCTTTTATATCATTTGCTCTCAAATTTATTGGAAATGTTACTAATTACCGCTTACTCCTGTTTACTTTGTAGGTTTGTTTGTTAATGATACAGTTTCTCTGCAGCTTTGTTTTATTGAATACTTCTTTAATTCCTTCTTTCATCATGCTTTTTTACCTTGAGTTCGAAATGGTATTCGACTATAGAATATCATATAAATCAACATCATTTGGTAAGATAGATTCGAGCAACTCATTCTATTAGATTACTTTAGCTGTGCTTTGTTTGGGCCCAGTTCAGTAGTTAGCCATGCTTTTGCTTCTTAAGTTAAATTAACTCTTTTTTTTTTTTCTTTTAATACTGGAATTACTTTTTCCATATGAGAACACTGATTATCAATCTTTAAAATTTTTAGTTTCTTCTTGTTGCTTTGATAAAGCATGTGACAGTGAATCAATAAAGAAGATAGTTGTTCTAACAAAGGAATACATTCTATGTATATTGTTGTTTTGAAGTTGCTATGATAGCAATTAATTGTTTCTTCTATTTTACTCTCAAATTATCAATTTTCTGTGCAGTGTTTGGGTTGCACGCAGACCACCAGGTTATGCTTTTATTGACTTTGAGGATCGTAGGGATGCAGAGGATGCAATCCGTGAAATAGATGGTATGTGTGAAAGGTTCTCAAGTTTTTACAATATCTTTCTTGTATTTTATGCCTGTTTTTATTCTTTCTAACAGATTGTCCCTCTTGGAAAATTTTTGTTTGCAAGCAATTCCTTTTTGGTTAGTGACTTTTTTGGTCTTTAGTTTGCCTCAGCTCTGTGATGGGAGGCCTCTGGGTGTGAAAATGGTCCTTTTCTTCTTCTACTGCATCAATTTTTTGTTTGAGCTGGCATGCTTTACTGGGCCTTTTAACTGTCCCTTAAATTATTGGACAAATAAAATTTGGTGGTAAAGAGAGAGAAGTATTTACCAGTGGAATTCAATGGCATCAGAGGGTGTTGGTGATGAGATGAACATCTTTTGCATACCGGGTCTTCTCTCTTGAGATGTTTGCAATTAGGTTCAACATGGGAGCATTTGGACTAATCTGTGCCTTAGTAGACTGAAATATGATCCAGAAACCTTAGAATTATGAGTGTTATAACTAAATTATCTTATTTACCTGAAATGAAAAATTGTAAACCGAATTCATTTTAACCATTGTATGGCTAATTTCCATGAATGAACATGACATATATATATATATATATATTAATGCATTTTTAAAAGTGCTTTCTAATGCTAATACATTCTCTCTACAATGCCTCTTGGAGTGCCTGTGTTTTGTTGCTTTTTACTCTCTCTCTCTCTCTCTCTCTCTCTATATATATATATATATTGTATTTCTGGGTAGCTTCTCTAGTTCAGTAAACTAAGAATTGTTCGAGAGTCTGCAAGTGTTTACCAGCAGGGAATGTTCTATGCCCTTCTGAACAATGTTTTTCTCTACTCGATCTTGATTGTGCTTCAATTTAGTTTGCTTTTCTACTTGCTTTTGGTGCCACCTTCTCTTCAGGTAGTTGATACTGTCTGTAGTTTGTTTAGAGAATTTTTTAACTCTTCAGAGATGCATCTTTTCTCTAGCACCATGCCTAATCTATAGAACTTCTGTCATAACTAGTTATTCCTGTTTCTGGAACAGGCAAGAATGGCTGGAGAGTGGAGCTTTCTCACAACTCTAGAGGTGGGGGTGGTGGTCGTGGAGGGGGTCGTGGTCGCTCTGGAGGTTCTGATTTGAAGTGTTATGAGTGTGGTGAGGCTGGTCACTTTGCTCGTGAATGCCGTCTGCGTGGTGGTTCAGGAAGACGTCGTAGCCGCAGCCCCCCTCGGTATCGGAGGAGCCCAAGTTATGGTCGAAGGTAAGATAGTGTCTAATATTCTTTTTTAAACTAGTGTCATTTAATTTTCCTCATTCAGTTTCATTAAATTGATGTTGACATCTTGTGTGGGACTACAAGATGGTAGATATGAAGATCTTTTTGAATATATGTTTAATTGAATGTACTCTATTGTCTACTGCCTTTTGACACTTACTATGTACCAGGAGCTACAGTCCCCGTGGACGGGCCTCCCCAAGACGCCGCAGTTTGACACCTCGTGGGCGTAGTAGTTACAGCAGGTCACCACCACCATACCGTGCACGTGAGGAATTGCCATATGCTAACGGGTGAGGTTACTTGCACATGGACACACAAGTGCACATATGCAGACACATTTTGATGAGACGTCAGTTTAGCGTTCACTTGTGATTAATTTACTAATCTTCATATCTGCTGTAACTTTATGCAGAAATGGTCTGAGGGATCGACGCCGAAGCCGAAGCTGAGCATTTCAGGCTTGGTCACTTGCTTTGTAAGAGGACTGTGGGATTGAATATTGTTTAGTGTGCTTGGACTTCAGTACTGTTTAAATCGGGCGACGCCCTCAGCTTCTACTCTTGAATTGGATAAGTTCCTTTCTTTCTTTAATTGAGTTGGATTTTGTTTTTCTACCTAATTCAGAATATGTAGTTACATTATAGGAGGAGATCTTAAGCATTATAATTTTATTAAGGACAGTTAAATGAGAGCGTTGCTAAAAACCTATGCTTTTGTTTTTGGTGTGTTGAGGTGTCATCTGGTTCTGCTTCATTGTTGATGTGCTTCTGCACTCCCCTGGATTTCGTTCTTCATTGCCCAGATCTGGGATCTTCAATTTTGAATGGTTGTTGGTCCCAGCCTGCTACTTCTGTAGACTGCTACTTCTGTAGATGCTTCTATTTGATTGAATCTCTCCAGTTGTGATGCGCCTCCCTCTCTTGTGGCATTTCTTTTATTTAACTTGAAAGGATTGAGGAGCTGCGTCAAACACTTCTGGCAGGTATTTATATCTGTTCTACAGAAGTTGGGTTTTTGGGGTTCTCCTTTAACAAGTGGGTTTATTTTCGTTCATGGTTTAAATTGGATTTTACTTTAAAAGATTTAGGTGTAAGGTCAATAGGAAGGCTTTTTATTTTTATTTTTATTTTTGTTGTTTGTTTAAAAAAGGTCTTGGACTTAAAATAAAATTTTAAATTTGCAAGGGATAATCTTGAATCTCGGAAATGTATTGGGTTGCGAATGGTTCTAAAAGTTCCATCTTAGTCTTGGCATTTAAATGAATCTTACTTTGCCTTTATGGGGTGGGAATGGATTTGACATTAGCCTTTTAAGTTTCTTAATATTACTCCATATGTGCATTCTTTAATTTCCTTCTCGTCTTTTACTTTTCTTTCTCCATATCTTTTGGGTCATGGGTTTCTCGTGCTGTGGGTTTGTGACCTTGGCTAAAGTATGTGGTGACCTCAGCTATGAATATGGTGTTGGTAGAAGATCAGGAGCTCCTCCAATTGAAGAGGATCTGTGGCAGTTGGTGTTAGTGCTAAGCTCCCTAATTTTGCTTGGCCTTTAGTGCTAAAGCAGCTTCCTCTTTAGTGATAAAGTGGCTCCCTTAGTTGGCTTCGTTTTTGCTGGACGATTAATCTTCCAAAATGGTTGGCAATCGAATGACTTGTGTAGTTTACTGCGTCATTAACAAGTTCTGGTCTAATGGGATAATTGGTCTACATGCATTACACCAATAAGCAGTGCAGCACCCATGATTTGGTTTGCCCTTTAGTGCTAAACTGGCTCCCTTAGTTGGTGTGGTTTTTGCTGGATGAATAATCTTCCAATATGTGCAGCACTTGAATGATTTTGTAGTTCACTGCAATGTTATAACTAGTTGTGCTCTAATGGGATATAATTGCTCTACATGCATTACATCAATAAACAGTGCAGAACTCATCCGTAGGAAAGGTATTGTTAAGCCCCCGATTGCAAAGGAAAAATGATATTCTCTTTCTTTTGATCTTAACACTGGAGATTTTTTTGGTTGTGGGATGTCACCTGCTGCAATTAGACTTCATTGTGGAGACTTCTTTGACGTCAACACTGGGTTACTTGGTTTGCATGAATCTGTTTATAGTGTTTTTTATTTCAATATTCTACCATATGTTCATCTAGAGAAGGATTGGGGACTTTTCAACAATTCACTGCCTGTGCCAAATGTTACAGAGATATCATCTTAATTTGGTGAGGTAGCGACCTGAATCAAATTCTTTTATGATGTATATCTTAGTGTCATAAGACATGGACAACACAAAGCTGTCATGTTGAAAATGTATCGTGTGATCTTTTTATATAAATTCTAATAGAGGCGCGATAAAGGATGCCTAGCCTTTATAAAATTCCTGTTATTACCAAGTGTTCTGCGTATTTCATTTTAATTTGTTGATGCATTCATTTGAATTCATGCAAATCTTTGATGATAAGTCAGTATTCCTTCCTAATAGGTCGATGATTTGAGGACCCCTCCTTTTTAGACTAAAAGTAAGTATAGCAATCTCATCATTAAACCAATTTTGTGTTGCTACAGTAGCTGGCTTACCTTTGGCCAGAGAGATTTGCTTTTATACTTTGAAGGTAAACGGAATATGATCATTTATTGTTTCCAATGGCTGTAACGTGCAGTGTGTACGATAGTCAATAATTAACAATGAGGAAATCTTCCTCGAATTTTACCTAGATCAATTACATTCCAGATTACCTTTAATTTTGATTTGCGTTGTGGTTCATTAAAAGTTTTTTCAACGAAGACTTTCAAAAGAATCTTATTAAATGAGTAATGATCTTGTGTTGTTGAAGGAACGAGGGTCCGTTAGGAAGAACTTTTTATTTTTTTTAGAGAAAAAGGGGTGGGGTAGACGTAAAAGGAAGGCATGTCGAGGACAGGTATGACATGCATTCAATATATGTTTTTTCCCTCTTATTCTCACGAGTTTCACACAGTCTATAACACGTATACATATAATATTGCGTGTTGGGCTGCTCATTGTAAGTGAGGCGGGCCTTAGACGTCTTTTCTCTGCTTAATCGGGTTTTCTCCACAGGTCCTAGAGATGGTTCCGGGCCCTTTACCCCTTCTTCCTAATTTATATTATCTTTAGTTACCCCCCCAAAAAAAAAATAAAAAAAAGGATTTATACCTTGTGAGAGAGTTTGTACTATTTCATGCTCTAGGATGGTATATGTACCTAAACAAGTCAATTCTGTGAGTATTTTTCAGTATATCGACTTTATTAACTTGGCCATTGCTGAGATCCTTCTGTAGGAAGGTATTGTCAGTCAAGTGAGTTTTCAAACTTCAATTATGATGTTTTAAACAAATCTTTTTATGCTTTGGTTGACAATGGGGGACGCTATTACAGCACCAAAAAATAATGGTTTGAAATAATGTTTGCCTATGAAATGTGGTGCAAAGAAAATGCGAGTAGCTATCTGGGCTCAGCGTTAGCACCCACTTTTTGTGGTAACAATAGAATTAACTCATCGCATCCTATGGCACTATGTAGAAATTGACATGAAGAGTTTTTTCCATCCATATAAAAAGTTCTCTTGTATTGGTCCACCATATTTCCTCCGTCGTGAATTGAACTCATTTGATTAGAATGTTTCATTCTCTTTCCTTTTCTTCTCTGTGTTTCTGCATGTTTGTTTTGATTACAACATAATGTTTTTATTATCATTTTTTAAACAATTTGTGGTGGTTCATGGTTGACCCAGTCAACAGTGGTGGTAACCAAGTGAAAGTCCGATTATTATTATTTTTTTTTTTGGTCTTATTTCTTGGACCGTGTTCTGTAGTTTCACTTTCACCGCATTTTCTGTGAGATCAGCACTTAGGTTCAAATTCTATTCCCCCACCTATAATAATAATAAAAAAAAAAAATAACAAAACTTTTTTTTTTTTTTTAAAGTTAAATTTTGTTTTTATTTTTGCATTTAGGGAAATATAAAAATAAAATTTGTGATGGCCAACATACCCTTAATTCGATCTTCTAAGGTGAGTTTACCAAAAAATCTTCTAAGGTGATGGCAAAGAACTTCCATAGAAGTATAAATTAGTGTAAGTAGTGTGCATCAAATCCGACCAAACAAAACCAACCAACCCAATTTAGCATGATGTCTTGATTTGGTTATTTGTGTGTTGGAATTGTTTTTTGAACCTTGTGTTGAATTTGGTTAGGATTTATAGTTTTTTCAACATATTTAGCTCAATTAGACCTAACATATATATAAGTATATTATACCATTCTGATAAAAAAAATTTCCCAAACTAGTTTTAAAGAATCCCCTTTAACCCAATACGTGATAATTTATAAGACAATTTATGTATACCAATTAAACAAGTCACATTACTCATTTAAAAAAGTCATTTGACTAAAAGTAAGTGGACAATTCTTTCAAGTGTTGAACAGTGGGTTAAAGGAAAATTCCACTAAGCATGTTTGAAGGTAAACCTTTTCCTTATTATCCTTATTTTAACTTTATTTTAGTTTGATTTTTCTTGATATTTTCAAAATTAGTTTTCGATAAATTTGAAAATTTGTTAGGATTATAGTAATAATTAAAAAAAAAAAAAAATTTACCAAAGACATGAAACATTTAAGTACGATCATCAGCCCGACCTAATGGTTGAGTTAGATTTTACAGACGATGGATTGAATTGACAATCCTCAATACGACAAAGCTCCATTCAATTCAACCCAATATTCACACTTCAACATAAATGCTGCCGTTTGATTCCAGCAAAAAATATATAAATGCTGTCGTTTGAGACATCAAAACAACTAAACAACCTTAATAATACATGAATAGCTACCTATCCTGTTCTCTATATCCTTTTCCGTGTAATAATAAACGTGTTAAAACTACTCCGGCTCAGTCCTAGGTTTAAAGGTTTAACCTACTACAACTGTAGAATATATTACTATTATGGAATAAATGGTATTTCTCTCATTTATTAAAAACGTAAATTATAGTCTTACTAATTAGTTCTCACTTCATTTAAGATTTAACTTGGCCAATGTGTTATTATCAGTTTGTCACACTGCAATCCTTGGCCATTAAGGTATTGGCTGGGCACGGCATTGCCGTTTCTCTATTTCACATTGATAGTCGATTGTTGGTTACTTGTCAGTCACTATTAAAGCTTTTAATTCACTGGTCGGCAAACTTCTATTGGTTAATTAACCTTATATTTATGGTTTAGAATATAATAATTGTTTAAAAATAAAATAAAATTGGGAACGCCATTTCATATGCAATTTTCATGCTTTTTATTTAAGGGTCATGTTAACAGATGCCTTTAAAGCAATTGTTAATAAACCATATTAGAAAAATTTTGACACTACTTTTATAAGAAATATAAAAAGCTGTTAATAATACATTTATTGTTTTCATTCTCTCAATAAAATGTTTCTAAAAATAGCTCTTTAAGGGTATTGGTTAACATTTCTCTTTATTTAAACATAGTGTTCAGAACCCTTTAAGCAAGTGACTATTTCCTGTGTAATTCTATTGAGAATCCTTGGCCCTAAGATACTTCTCTTTCCTTCTTCTTCTTCTTCTTTTTTTTTTTTTTTAATTCTCCCCTTTGCATTCATTCACAAATCTCCCTCTCTCTCTCATGTATATTAAAATAGAAGGTAAGCCTAAGTTCCTAACGTATGCAAAACGTCATTTTTTGGTGTACACTGGTTAATCGATCTATTTCAATTATTATCATCATTTAGTGACACCTATTTGTCAATAATATGCATTAATGCTTTGGCCCTACATGGAAATGAATAAGGCAAGGACCAAGGTTTAGACTTTGATCATTAAAGTGGAATGAGGATTTATCATTGATCTATAGAGATTAGAGATATACAGCTCTACTCCTCCATAGGATCTCAGGGCCATCATTGCCAATATACAGCTCTTGCTCCCCCATTTCTTTGGTTTTAAATTTAATTTTTGACCAAAATCTTCGAATGGCTTGACTCATTTTCTTGCCTATTGGGCTTTCTTTTATTCAATTTGAAGACCTCAACCCATTTCATCTATCTCTTTTTGGACATTTTGGTCAAGACGTTGATAGACAGGTTTCCATTTGTTATTTGTGCCCTCTTTTGAGTCTTTTTAATAAAGATATCATCTTACCTATGAAAAAAAAAAAAAAAAAAAAAAAAACAATCATCTAGCAAGTAGCCAGTCAATTTGTCGAAAAACGTTGGCACATGAATCATATATACTGAAAATTGTTGCAACATACTGTTTCGGACATGACAGTGAGCCTAAATTTATTTTTGGATCTACTATAACCTGTGAACCATGTCTGCTCAGCTGTGGTGTGGATCCTACATAAGTTTGACCCGGAGTCTGCGCCAAAAATGAGATCTTGCTTGCCTCCTTAACCAATCTCCAAAACGAAAAAAGAAATATATTTTATGAAACAGATTCTAAATTTCTAATATGAAATCCTAAATCAAAGCGAAAAATCTGCTATAAAAAAATGTCTCTTATTACATGGGTTTCTGATCCTTTTCTTCTTCTCTTTCACTAGGGACACTGCCAGTCTTTCATAAAAATTCATGGCCTGCACGTCTTTCTCTCTCTCTCTCTCTCATACGTTTTTTAATTGAATATACAAAATAAAAGTATATATATATATATATATATATATTAAAACAGTGCTTATTTAGTTAAACCTAAAAAAATTTTGCTGAAATTATTGTAAAAAAAAAAAAAAAGTTAAAAGTGAAAACTCATAAATAATATAAAAAAGTATATCAAAACCCATTAATAAAAAAAAAAAACTGTAATAAGCTAAAGTTTCATCACTTCCCAGCACACGGTAAGGAAAACTATATGAGCTATCAAGGAAAAAAAAAAAAAGACAAAACTATATGAGCTGTGTTTCCTAGCTTTAATTACTGTTGGTTTTCTTCTTGGGCTTCAACGAAAGTCAACGACGTTAAAAATTTTAAACCTATACATACAGTGTTTCACCTAAGTTTGAGCCTTCAATCAGGCCTCTTCCTCTCCTTTTCTCTTCTCTCTCTATCTCTCTCTCTCTCTCTCTCTGTGAAATTCTACTCTAAATTTTGTTTGTACAATACAAAAGTTTTCAAATTTTGGGTGCAGTTGAGCCTTTTTCTTGGAAGTTTTAATCAAGATCCATATTTTTATAATAGAAAGAGAATTGAGAAGCATCATAAAGTTTGTTCCAGGAAAAAAAATGGGATACTTAGAAAAATGTTGTTTTCGTAGACCTCATGCACTCCATGTTTTTTTTCTCTTCATTGTATTTTAGTTCATGTATGTGACCGAACAAACTACAAGCATGGAGCTAAAGAAAGTGAGGTAATACTCTGCTATGTCCTCTGTTTGACTGTTTCTCTTATTCCCATTTCATTCTTAATGTAATTTGCTTAATGGGTTTTCAATTCCACAGGTTTTACAACGATGAAAAACAAAATCTACGATCTCCCTGGGAAAAAAATGACACCCAGAAACATTTAGAAAAGCCTTTGCCAGTGTACAATGTCTCTGCAGCTTTGTTGAAACCAGAAGGTGGTGGAGTTGGTGTTGGCGATTTTAAAAACCAAAGTACTAATACAACTTCCACGTTTGGAAAGCTTAAGGTTTCCCCAGAGAATCATAAGCAATGGCATAGGCGAATTCTTGATCCTGGAAGTGATGTTGTCCTGCAATGGAACAGGATTTTCCTCTTTTTTTGTTTGGTAGCACTCTTTGTTGATCCACTTTTTTTCTACGTTCCAATGGTAGTGAACAATGCCAGTACTTTGTGTATGACAACTGATTTGAGACTGGGGATTGTGATAACGTGTTTTAGGACAGTTGCTGATATATTTTACATGTTACATATAGTCATAAAGTCCCGGACAGCTTTTGTATCACCAAGTTCAAGAGTGTTTGGGAGGGGTGAGCTTGTCATGGATCCAAAGATGATTTTGAGGCGGTATTTAAGATCGGATTTCTTGGTAGATCTCATAGCTGCACTGCCTCTTCCTCAGGTACTGCAATTTGGTTTCACTGTGATTCATGTGCAGCTGATTCTATGGTTTTGTAGGGGTTCAAAACAGGGAAAAAGAAAAACCAAAACTAATCTATCGTTTATTGAGGTTTATTTAGAATTTGGCTACTGAATTATAGTTAAGCAGATTGTAAAAGAAAATTATGTTTATCTCTTTATGTAATTGCCAAGTGATTCTACTAACAGAACGCAAAATTTCAAACATTATGTAACTAATTTGGATTGAAGTGGCTTTTTAACATTCCAAATTTTCTTCTTTTCCTACTATTTATCAACAATTGATTGGAGCCTATTTTAGTATAAAAGAACTTTTGGATAGGAAAGAAGGGGGGGAGGGGGGTGGTATTGCTAGCGATTTTGTTCGCTGCTCAGGTTTGCTGTAGAATATGTTAGATGCATTGCGAAAAAAGTGATAAATTGGATTGCTATGGCAATCCTATAATGGACTATAGTTTACAAAATAACCATGTGAAATCAAGTATATTCTTAATTCTTGGAAACTTTCTTTTTGCTTTGCAGATTTTGATATGGTTCATTCTACCGGCAATTAAATCCTCACAAGCTCATAGTACTGACAATACCCTTGTACTGATTGTTCTGCTCCAATATATTCCCAGACTATATCTCATTTTCCCATTAAGTTCTCAGATTATCAAAGCCACTGGTGTCGTCACAAAAACTGCTTGGGCTGGGGCTGCATATAATCTCCTACTCTACATGTTAGCTAGTCATGTATGTAACTTTTCTCTGCTTATATTTGATAACCCGACATCCTATATCTTCCCAAGTATTCTGCAAAGATTTGACTTCTGTTCTTGTAGGTCTTAGGGGCATCATGGTATTTGCTGTCCATTGAACGGTATGCAACTTGCTGGAAATCTGAATGCAGAATGGAAGATAGCCCTATAAAATGTGTCCCTCGTTACTTGTCATGTGATACTTTGGATGACGATGATCGCCTCAAATGGGAAAACAGCACTGCTGTGTTTAATAACTGCAATCCAAATAATTCTACCAGTTTCAATTATGGCCTATTTGCAAATGCCATGACAAATAATGTTGTCTCCTCAGTGTTTGTTGAGAAGTATTTCTATTGTCTGTGGTGGGGCTTACAGAACTTGAGGTATAATTCATGAACATGCTATACTAATCATATTCACCACTTTTATTTCCAATTTAAAGGATGTTATGATACATGAGTGTCTCTGTAATCATCTGTGTTGACAGTTGAAGTTGATATTTATAAATCCTTATACTTAAGGGGAGGGCCTAATCAATTTGATCTTATTATATATACTATTCGTGAAATTTCAACTTCATTTTTTCCTCCCTCTTTTAATTGCATGTTTCTTCTCCTTCTTCTTCTTCTTTTTCTCTTTTTTAATTGAGTTGCCACCTGATACCAATGGGGAAGAGTCGCCAGCCAATGCATAGAGAAAAATAAATGACATGTTAAAACTAATACTTTACCTCATTGTCACAAGTCTCAGGCAAACTGAAAAACCCCTGTATCAAATCTTCTAACTCATGGATTTTTTGAACGACTAAGTGGACTTTTGCTAAAAATGTGAAGTATCTTGAACAAATAGTAGATTTTTGCTTTGTTTCTGGATCTCATCTGTGCTTTAGATTGTCTATTACTTGAAAAGTCTGCATTGGCAGCATAGTATGGTACTCAATGATATAAACTAATACTTACAACCAGCTTATAATGCTTATTTAGTGAAAAAAAAAATCACTACTTTATTCGAGTGGCTAACAGAAACAGGTGCCTTAAATGGCTTGTTCATTCAGAATTTTGATGTCTCTCTTTTGCTTCCTATATTTTTCAGTTCTTATGGCCAGAATTTAACGACAAGCACATTTATAGGGGAAACTTCTTTTGCCATACTCATTGCAATAATGGGACTGGTGTTGTTTGCCCATTTGATTGGAAATATGCAGGTATTCTTACACTGTTATTTACTGCAATTATCCTCTGTAATTGATATGTTCATAATCAAAATTCAATTATTTTCCATAATAAAATTAATTTCTCTTTTTCTGTTGGGTTGATACTTGTAAATGATTCATTGGACCTTTAAGAATAAGATTTTTATTTTTCCAAGGCCTCAATTTTCATTCTGATTGACTCCTAAATTCTGAGAACCTTTGCTTTCTTATGTCTTCTGCATTCATCAGTAGCCAAAGAGTAGAAAGCCGATCATTTGCTATTTTGATAGTATGTAGAAGGAAAGATATCTTTATAATCTCTCTACTTGATAGGCTCTTTTAAGGTCCTTGACAAGTACACTGTAGTGTAAACTTTTTTCAGCACTTCTGTGCAAAGTAATTCTTGGAGATGTCCTGGACATTCATAGAGGTGTATTGGAATTCATTAGGGTGATGGTTTTGGAACTTAGAATTCCATTTGTTTACTAGTCTTGAACATCTCCCTTATTAAAATTATAGTTAGTTTTAGGTCTCTTGTGTTGCAATAGATTCACATCAATCCCTTTAGATGTTATTTCTCAAGCACTGAGAAAAGTATATTTTATAGCTCATTTTCCATAATTTCAATTTGTTGTAGACCTATCTGCAATCTATCACTGTGAGGCTTGAGGAGTGGAGGCTCAAGCGACGAGACACTGAGGAGTGGATGAGACATCGCCAACTCCCTCAGGATCTGCAAGAACGTGTCAGGCGATTTGTGCAGTACAAGTGGCTTGCAACTCGAGGAGTTGATGAAGAGTCAATCTTACGTGCCTTACTTCCAGATCTCCGTCGAGATATCCAACGCCACCTATGCTTGGACCTTGTTCGACGTGTAAGTTCTTGCAGTAGATTATTTTACTTATGCTAAAATCTGCAAGCAGTCCATGATTTGTCAAGGCAGATTCCATCCTCTGATAATGTATGTCACATATTTATGTTGTTAAACCCAGTAGCTGCGACTAATTATGTGCTCTTATCCTATGGATGGGTGTACTTTGAGATCTTTAAGAAGATTGATTATTCAAAACAAGCAATACAAACTTCCTTATACTGTGGACTTTTCTACCATTCTCTGCAGTAAAGAAATGAGTAGTTGGTCTAGTTATGCATACCTTCTTTCCTGCTGGATATGTTGATAATTCTCTTGAATTATTGGTGTATCTTTCCCTTCCAAAATCAAGCATTTGCGTGTTGGGTGTGAGGATTATTGCTTAGTAAAAATTTTGTGCCAGTGCCCAAACCTTATGATCCTGCTGGTAGATATAAATATAAACACTGGTATCATGTAGCTTATAACTTCATTTCCTATCCCATTTGTTAATTAAGGCCACGTCTTCAGGAGGGAATACTAGAAGCTGCTATTATTAATGTGCCCGAGTGTGCATTGTGTTTGAACAGAACCCGGTATTTTGGTACTACTCTTGTAGATACACCATGTAAATCAGCTTTTATAGAATACAAACTAAGAATTCTATTTTCCTTATGAAGTAGGTACTGGATTGAACAGTTCACTGTTGGTTCCTGATTCCTATAAACCCTATCAATGCTTTGAGAAAGTCAAAGAGAAACTCTTCCACTTCCAGTTCATTCAGATTTAAGAGAAATTCATCTTATTCCCAACATTGAAAACCATCCAACAAATTGAAGCAGTAATCTTCTTCTTCTTTTCTTACATCAATAGTGTAGTTGAGCTTGTCTGTTTTTCCAATTGCAGGTACCCTTTTTCTCACAGATGGATGATCAACTACTTGATGCTATTTGTGAGCGGTTGGTGTCATCCTTAAGTACTCAGGGCACCTGCATTGTTCGTGAAGGTGACCCTGTGACAGAGATGCTTTTTATAATCCGAGGGAGGCTAGAGAGCTCAACTACAAATGGAGGCCGGACAGGTTTCTTCAACTCAATTACTTTGAGACAAGGTGATTTTTGTGGGGAAGAGCTGCTTGCATGGGCGTTGCTTCCAAAATCTACTGTCAACTTGCCTTCTTCTACAAGAACAGTTAGAGCCATTGTTGAAGTGGAAGCCTTTGCACTGCGAGCAGAAGATCTCAAATTTGTTGCCAATCAGTTTAGACGTCTCCATAGTAAGAAGTTACAGCATACTTTCCGATTTTATTCTCACCACTGGAGGACATGGGCTGCCTGCTTCATTCAGGTTGCTTGGCGTCGACACAAGAAGAGGATGACTGCAAAGAGCCTTAGCATGAAAGAGTCATTCTTGTATAGTCTTGATGAGCAAGTAGCTAATGAAACAGAACAAGGTAAGGAAGAGCAATCTACATCATCTTCAACTAGTTTGCAAGCAAAGCAGAACCTAGGTGTCACAATATTGGCTTCAAGGTTTGCTGCAAACACACGGAGAGGAGCTCAGAAAATCAAGGATGTTGGATTGCCTAAGTTGCAAAAGCCTGAAGAGCCAGACTTCTCAATGGAACCAGAGGATGACTAGTTCAATTGTGTTAAATTAAATTATATGAGGGCCAATGGTTATCATTGCCAAGGGTGAAGAAAATAACAAAGCTTCAAAAAATCATCAAAAGGAAAGTAAATTCTTCATATGGTAGGATAGGTTTAACACTCAGATGTGATTGTATAAACTGTATGCTAAATTGGTATTGCCCTTCCAAAAGCTGTATCAAACATGTATGATATATACTTTAGCATGTACTTATATTTAGCATGTCTTGTCAAAAGTAGGATCTTACCATAGTTTAAGCACATTTTACAGCTGAAGGATTCAATGTGTGCCATAAAACTTGCAACTTATTGAGTTGTTCATTTCTAATCTTTGCATTTCTACAATCTTGGACGCTGAAACTCCTAACATATAAGCCCAACTGTGAACTACAAAGAAAATGACTTGCACATTCCAGTTGACAGTGACAACACAAATTTTTTATTGCTCAAAAGAGAAAAACCATCACCATTGTTGCACAAACTATAGAACAAGGACTGTTTGACAACAGGGTCCAGCATAAATTGGTTTATCTTGAATACAAAAAAGTTTTCAAGTAGTTTTCCTCCTGACTCCATCTTCTCACCTGGACTTAACAAAACTGAGTTTCTTTGTTATCTTATGTTTGCCTTCTCCAAAACTCTCTCTCTCTCTAGCAGGTTGAGGAATAGGCTTTATTCATTCAGGGATTATTATTTTATTGATTCTTTAAAAAAAAAAAAATTATATATTAAAAAAAAAAAAAAAAAAAAAAAGCGAGCTTACAAGTGAAGCATTGAATTAACTTCTCAATTAATTTGGTCAACAGTCTTATAACTCAATGGCATAGTCTGCTCTCTTAAATTAAAAGAATCAAAGTTACAATCACCATTTCCCTTTATAAAAAATTTGGGAACTCTCTCTCTAAATAGAATGAATGATCTTTATTGATTGAATATGAGAATACAATACAATGAATCTATACACTATTATTATATATACATATACTATCTGTGGAAGCAAAGAAAAACAACTAACTCCGTGAAGGAGGGAAAAACAATTAAAATAGTCCCAATCATCAAGCCACATGTACAAGTTGTAACTACTGCTTATGTCATGCTTTTATCCATGTGGCAAGGCTTCTTCATATGTGTGTATAAAGTGTTCATGATAAGGAACTGATTCAATCACTTCTAATTGTTTTGGACTGATCCAATTTCTCTAAGTTTCAATTCCTTGAGTGCTGCCTTGTTCTCCATCTCTGTTCTTATATCTGCTAATGGTTTGAGTGCATTCATCCTTGCTTTTAACATCCTTATTAATGTAACTATAAAATTATCTAAATTAAAATTAAAAAAAAAAAAAAACTATGATTGGTCAACTGGAAGCCTACATTTTTTATTAATTACTCTAGTTCTGAACTTCTGATTATTTTATCCACCATTAATGATTCCAATTTTGTTAGAGCAGGAAGGAATTCAAGATATTAATTAAAAATGAATAAACAATTATTGCAATTTAAATAGAAATGAATAAGACCTTAACTAAGATGGGCCGGGGCAGGTTGGAGTCGGACCCAGGCCCAACCCAAGCATTTTATTCTCGAGACCAAGTCCAAACCCAATATTTGGGGGTGAGCCCATCTTGTAATTACATATTTTGGGCTTGATTCGGGTTGGCTTGTAAGCTGGTAAGAAAATAATAGCTCCTCACATCTCTTAATCATCGTATGGAAATCACCACTTTAACAAGATTACAGTCCATGTAGATATTAAAATAAAATTTCTTTGCTTTAAACACCGAAGCTAAAATAATATCAATAATCATGAATACATAAATAAAAGTAAAAAAAGAATAAAAGAATAAAAAATCATATGTTTAAGCTAAAGAGACAAATAATACAACCAAATTAAGCTAAAAAAGGAAGGAAGAAGAAGCTAAAAAAGATCTATCCATCCAAACTAGATTTTTTTTTTTTTTTGGAGAAAGCATCCAAACTAGTTGGGGGTGATTCCCAAATATAATTAAGCAGCACTAAACCCTTACTTTATCAACACAATTATAAAATTATGATTTTATGTATTAATTAATTTATATTAAAATATTAAGTGTCCGTTTAGGAATAATTTATTTAATTGAAACTGAAATTTTTTTTACTGAAAATACTGTAGAATCATAAAGGTAAAAAGTTAGCTGAATAGTACAGTAGGACCCATGAATAGTAGCAAAAATAAGCTGAAATTTTCAACTTGTCCTAAAAGCACACTAAGTAGAGGAAAATGAGAGAATTAAATTAGGAGTATATATCCACCCGGTTGTATGATGCATGAGTCAATAAATAAAAGAATGTAAAGTAATAAAAACAAATACACATAACTTACAAGAAAATTGATAATAATAAAAACCATTATAAGTTATGTGGTGAAAAACATGTAACTATCCCAATAAGGTACATGATAAAAGCGACATTTAACACTAAATTATTGTCAAAACTAAAAAATAAAGAATAAATTTTATTTATGATAAGAAAGAGGATACCGTTTTGATTATTATGTATGTGGAAATAATTATTTAATATTGCAAATCTTAGGATTTTTAGACCTAAAACGCGAATTTCATGGATAAGAATCATAAGATAAGATGACAACCGTCAAATTTTTTGAATGGTTTTCATTTTCATAAAAAAAAATTAAGAATGATCCTTTCATTTTTTTAATTTAAATTTAGTGATCAAAAAACTTATAACTTAATAGTATTGTCATGTTTTTAATAGAAACATCTATATTTCGAATATTTCTCTTCACTTAAAATATATAAAATAAATGCAAAAAGAAAATTAAATTGTCCCTTTTACGAAAATAGAAAGTTAAAAACCTAATCTATCTTCTATGATTCTATCACAATTTTATTGTCCATTTTTATAACGTAAATGCCTTCTTTTTTCTTTTTCTTTTTCTTTTTTGTGGGTAGAAGTAAAATGTTGTATACCTTTTAAATTTTTTTACTTTTTTACATCATATCTTGAAAATACATATATCCAACTTAAGGGGGTGTTTGGTTTGTGTTTTCAAATAATTATTTTCAGTTTTTAAACAATATTACACGTATTTTTACATAATTTTTCACCCACACGTATTTTCACAAATATTTTCAAATAACAATTTTTAATTTTTAAACACATATGCCAAACGGGTATGCATGCCATGAAAGTACGTGCTATTCTAACGAATGATTGTTTGAAGGGTGAAGTACCAACAAAAAAATAAAGTGCATTACAAATTGACCCTGGATATGTCAAATCATTGAAAATTTTCTTACATACTCTTTTACATGTAAGGATATGTCCAACTATGAGGTAAATTTAATTTCGACCAGATTATCAAAAAAAAAAAACCTTTAATTTCGACCATCCTTTTTAAGAGTAGGTTATGAAGAGTCACAGTTGTGAGAAGAAGAGATTGTATGCAACATGTTTCAAAAAAACATTTATATATTTCAATAGTTATAACGAGAATAGGAGAATTTGAACAGTTACCTTCTTTAAAAATATCAAGAGGTGCTACTTGAAATATGTTAGAGATAATATTATTGTGGTTGTTGTGTAATGACCCAAGAGGTTCAACCTAGTGTAAAGCCAATCTAGGGCTAATCTTAGACATTGTAACTCCTATATATACCCTACTAGGGTTCTTTGTAAACATACTTCATCGTATAATAAGAACGTAGCTGTTAGGACTCTATACCATAAACAAAGACCGTTAGACTGAATCACAACTACAACAATAATAAATCACCTTATAGGTGAACAAAATTTTTTATAATCTTTTTTTACAATAGTTCATGTGATATGTTGTAATTTTTGTTAATAATAAAAATAATGTAAATAATATACTTATAAGAGCATCCATATTGGAGCCATAAATTTAACAATATTACTCTACAAAAAGCTATTTTATCTATTTTAACTTCTCACTTTACAAAATACCCAACATCAATGATTTTATTTTAGCTTTCAACACAATAAAATAATATTAACAACACAATAAAATAATATATCCATGACAATAAAATAGTATTGTAGGGTCACAATTCGTAGCCCAAGTCCTAAAGATATGGGATATAGGCCCAATGAGTCCAGTACAATAAATTTGTAGAGAATTGGTAAAAGAACTGGGTTTTTAGTGAATTGAACAACGGTTAATAGAGATTTTAAAGATGAACAAGTAAGGAAGACATGTAAAAACTGGATGAACTAGTTGTCCGAGGAGATTGATTATAGATATAAAACAATAGAACTAAAATGCTCATACAGATTTGAATACCAGTCTCCCTTCCCTCATTTTTCCCCTCCCCTTCTCGTGCTCCTTTCCGCCCATTTTTTGAACCATGACCATCCTCATCAGTAGAATTTCATATTCGGCCTCATTATTTGTAGCCGAGAAGTCCAGCCTCAATGACTTCTCAATGGTGATCTTTTCAGGGGATACCAGCACTAACCCCACTCCGGAACCCTTATAATTCGCTACGCCATCCACATACACTTCCCAAGATAAGGGATAAGTTGAGAAATCATGACAACCAATTTTTCATCCATGATCTGTGTTGGTGTTACTTCTTTTAAATGGGGTTTAGCAAACTCGGCCACCAAATCCACAAGGACCTGGCCCTTGATGGAGGTGCGAGGCATGTATTTGATATCAAAAGCCCCTAGGACTGTACCCCATTTGGCAATCCTCCTCGTGTAGTCAGCATTTCAGAGTATGGCTTTAAGTGGGAGCTGGATAAGGACAACAACCATATGTGCTTGGAAATAATGGGGCAGCTTTCGTGTACCATATACTACTGCCAGGATGGTTTTTTCCAGTGGTAGATAATGAACCTCGGCCTCATGCAGTGATTTGCTCACGTAATAAACTGGCCGTTGTACACCACGATCAACTCATATCAATACCAAACTTACAGCATACGAGGCCACTACAATATAGGCAAATAGAACTTCATCTAATTCAGGACTGGACATGATATGTGGTCGAGCAAGATACTCTTTAAGTTGCTGGAAAGCTATGACACATTCTTTAGTCCATTCAAACCCCTTCCACTTGTTTATCAACAAAAAGAAAGGTCTGCATCTATCTGCTGACTGAGAGATAAATCGGTTCAAAACAGCAGCCATTCCAGTCAATTTCTGGACTTCTTTGGGATTCCGAGGTGGTTGCAAATTGTTTATAACCTTTATCTGGTCAGGGTTGACCTCAATCCCCCTGTGAGTTACCATATAACCCAAGAATTTGCCTGATCCCATGCCAAACGAGCATTTGGAAGCGTTTAGACGCAACTTGTATTTTCTAAGAACTTCAAAAATGTTTCTAAGGTCTCCCACATGCTCAGAAACTACCTTACTTTTCACCACCATGTCATCTATGTAGACTTCAATATTCTTACCCAACTATGACTCAAACATCCTCATCATCATTCTTTGGTAGGTGGATCCCACATTTTTCAAACCAAATGGCATCACCTTGTAGTGGTAGTTCCCAATGGAGGTGACAAAAGTAGTTTTCTCCTGATCGTCCAGAGCTAAATGTATTTGGTGATAACCTTAAAAGGCGTCCAGGAAGCTCATCCGAGAAAGGCCTACAGTGGCATCCACTAGCTGATCTATTTTAGGCATAGGGAATGGATCTTTCAGGCAAGCCTTATTCAGGTCTGTAAAATCTATGCACACTTGCCACTTCCCATTCTTCTTTTTCACCACCACAGTATTCGCTAACCATTCAGGATAAAAAAAACTTCCTTAATAGTTCCAGCTTGCTTGAGCTTCGTTACTTCCTCTCGTATTGCATCAGCGTGCTCCTTAGATAGGCGCCGAGGAGGCTGTCTCTTAGGGATGACCAATGGGTTAACATTCAGGTGGTGACAGATGAATTTTGGATCCACTCCTGGGGCTTCATAAGCATCCCAGGCAAACACATCTACATTTCTCTTAAGAGATTCTAATAACACTTCTCTTTCTTGAATGGGTAATTGAGACCCAACTTGAAAGAACTTCTCAGGATCATTGCCAATAACAACCTTTACTAAATATTTGCATTTCACCTTCTTGGCCGAATCATCAATAGGTCACGCCAGAGATTTTAACTGCTATAAATCCTCCCCAGCAGAGGTCGAGTACTCAGCTTCTGGTTTATGTTGGATGGCGGCCACTAAGCACTATCTGGCCACAGATTGATCTCTTAAAACTTCTTTAACTTGGCATTTGGATGGATACTTAATTTTTTGGTGCAAAGTAGAAGAAACAGCCCCTAGTGTATGAAGTCAGGGTTTGGCTACAATCACGACGTAGGGTGAGTATGCGTCCACAACAATGAAATCAACCTCTACTACTTCTGGACCAATTTGCACAAGTAATCGAATTTGGCACTTTGGGATGACAACCTTCCCATCGAAACTCACCAGAGGAAAACTGTAGGGCATTAAGTCCTCAGATTTTAAATTCATCCCCTTGTATAAGTCAGGATACATTATCTCAGCCCCATTTTCTTGGTCCACCATCACCCTCTTCACATCATACCCACCAATCCTGAGGGTGACCACAAGGGCATCGTCGTGGGGCTGTATGATTCCGATTTTATCCTCATCCAAGAAGCCTAAAACAGGTTGAATTTCCCTTCTACTTCTCTTCATATTCTGGTCAGCATCCTCAGCGGATAGCCGAGCCACGGACATTACTCTAGACGGACAGGAACTAGTTCTCCCTGGTGCAGCGAAGATGACATTTATTGTTCCCAGGGGAGGTTTGGAAGAATCATCTTTATGAGACTCTGAGCTTGCCTGACCGCTCGGACCACTGGAATGGTGTAAAAGTTGTTTTAATTTGCCTTCACGAACAAGCTGGTCTAGGTGATCCCACAGACTCCTACAATCCTCTGTGATTGCACCTTTCAGGGTTTCCCACCATTTTATTTGGTTGTTTAAAGAATGACTCATTCTTGATCTTCTTCAGAACTTGACGCACTGGTTCTCAGAACACGGCGTTAACTGCTTGAAGGTTTGCTGATCCTGATTGTCCAGCAAAATCCCTACGTGGTTTGTTATTGTTGTACCGATCCAACCTGAAATCCCTCCTTTTCTGAGGGATAACCTTATCCTTTCCTTTCCCTTCCCTTGCTGCTAATCTTCTTCAACTCTTTTATACTTATCAATCCGATCCATGAGTTGATGCACGTTAGTAACAGGCTTACTAGTCAAGGATTTTCTCAAATCATGCTCGACTGGAAGGCCGAACTTAAAAGTACTAATGGCCACGTCATCGAAATCACCTTCAATCTCATTGAACATCTCCCAATATCTGTCAGAGTATGTTTTAAGATTCTCCCCCTCTTGCATATTCAAGGACAAGAGGGAAGCCAACGACCGAGGAACTCTCCTGCAAGTCACGAACCAGGAGCCAAATGCTTAAGTGAGCTCATGAAAAGAGTTTATGGATTCTGCCTTTAGGCTGTAGAACCATCTCATCGCGATGGGTCCGAGACTAGATGAAAAGACTTTGCACATCAAGGCCTCGTCCTTGGAATAAACAGTCATTCTCTGGTTGAAATGGTTCACATGCTTAACAAGATCTGTTCGTCCGTTGTAAATGGTGAATGTTGGCTGATGAAAACGCCGGGGAAGTCTTGCCCCCCTAATCTTACGCGTAAAGGGAGACTTGGAGATTTGGTTTAAGGCTCTACTCATAGTATCGTTTCCCACGCCCCTATGTGGCGAGCTTCTAAACCGCTGCTTATCATGGTGCTCTTCTTCGTAAGGGAAGGACTCACTGGACGGAGTTCGATACCTTCGCCTGTAACTAGTGTCTCTTCCATCATCGGAAGAAACGTCACTCTCAGGGGAAGCTCGCTTCCTTTTTGCATGGCGTGATTCCCTCTTCAACCGGTCAATCTCTAGCTACATGCCCCTGTTGCTCTTTGCATGGGAGATATGGCTTCCACCTCGAGGTTAACTCCTCTCAGTGTGTGTGGTGTGTACACTTCCTTCACGGTCACCTATCTGTTCGAGGTTGAGAAAAGGATCACCATGTTGGGATTCCCTCGACTCTACTTGTTGTGGACCTGGTTCTGCCATAGTTAACCATTGCTTTCACTATAACACAAGCTCTTCCCACAGACGACACCAATTGTAGGGTCACAATTCGTAGCCCAAGTCCTAAAGATATGAGATATATGCCCAATGAGCCCAGTACAATAAATTTGTAGAGAATGGGTGAAAGAACTCGGCCTTTAGTGAATTGAACAACGGTTAATAGAGATTTTAAAGATAAACAAGTAAGGAAGACATGTAAAAACTGGATGAACTGGTTGTCCGAGGAGATGGATTATAGATATAAAACAATAGAACTAAAATGCTCATACAGATTTGAATACCACAGTCTCCCTTCCCTCATTTTTCCCCTCCTCTTCTCATGGGAGGTCTTTTACATTATATAGTTCCTTTCCGAACATCTTGATCGTACGCTTGTTAATCATCTAAGCCTTCACTTGAATGCATGTCCCATCAGACATCTTCTTTAGCTCTCTGTGAATGGTGGTAGCTGAGACTGCACTGTTTAGAGGTCATCTCCACATAAATGCGGTCAGAAAAGTTGCTGCAATGCATTTAATGCGGTGGTAGCAGCTTTTCTTTTAGATATTTCTGAGCTCCTATTGCCTTTGTACATGCTTAAGGTTCATCCTTATCGGTGGAACTTCATGGGAGGTCACCTAAATTGCCCAAATACAAGTTTGACCGATATTCATCGTATCTGAGAGGGAGCTACTCCTCGGACTATATTCCTCCATTTTTTCCTTATGTGATTCTCAACTTTGGGGTCTCTCCCAATCGTTTACTCCTCCTCGGACATGTTCACATCCTCGGATAAGGCCTAAGACCTAATATACAAATTTGAGCTCTTACTCCCACAAGTATATTCACTATAAAGCAATATGAACACATAAATAAAATAAGATATTTAATATAAAGTAGTGTAAACACACAATTTAATAATACTTTTTTTTACCTATGAGCTACCACGCGTAGCCACTTTTGACTGTGCACGGTTGCTATGAAATCAAAATATTTAGTTTTGGCTCTACTAAAGTAATCATAAATTTGTATTTAGTAGTACTAAAAATAGTAATATAACTTTTTAGCACCACTAACCAATACTCACGGTGGACCAAATGTTATCTCAATTACCGTTTATTACAACACCACCTTCGTCAAAAACATTTATACCCCTAGCATTAATGTCACCCTACCCTAACCGACTTGCCAGCTTAGCCGCTTTAGGTATATTCCAAAGTGAATAAAATGAGATACTAGGGGCATAATAATTGGCTTGTCAAATCAAAGATTTTGTTAATCGGCAGTCCATGACAAACCTTTAATTGAGTGGACCATAGATGGATGGTTAAGGACATGGGGTTAAATTGCACTTGGCCATGTTGCTAACCAGAAACCACCATATCTACAAAAGCCAGAATCAGCTTATGCCCTACAAAAGATATTGGTCCTCTCAATTATGTATGCATAACCAACCCTATAATTCGAAAGCAAAAAGTGTGTTTATGAACCAAATTCCTCAGCCAGCCACCCCTATAGTATATAAAACTAAGCTTGGTTTCACCCATTTCTCCTGCCGACACTATCTTTTCATCTAGATTTCAACTCAAAACTTGCACACGTGCACTGCAGAAGAAACAAAATAGTAATAGAATGGCAAAAAAGGGAGGTGAGTTTCAGCCACGTGTGTAGGGTATGTATCATTATTCATGTATGTTTGAGAGAGAGGTAGGTAGAATAATTGTTTGTTATTTGAAATAACCAGGAAAAAAAAAAATGTACAGAAAGATGTTTTACATGTCTCACTCACTAAAAAAGAAAGAATCTATAAACCAGAAAGCTTTGAGCAATCCAATTCTTAGACTCTACTCTCTGCATTCTACAATATATAAATACACAGTATGGCTTGAATAGGAGATGTCAAATTACACACAAGCAAGAGTTGTTGTCAACTGTAATATACTAAAGAAAATAGAGTATTCTGTTCCTACCTATAACAAAAGATAATTCAATCCCTATCGAAGATTACAATGACCAATGCCCTATGTGGGAATAAATGACTAAAAATAAAAATTGTAAATATGGTGTGGAGGATGGTGGGTAAACACAGAATTAATCCTATGGGACACTTAAAATCAAATAAGGAATGCAAGAAATTTATTTTTATTGAATTGGAGGGCTACCCCTTCACTGCAATCTTCCCATGCAAAAAGGAACCGATTTCCTCGCTTGCACTGCCCACACAGATCATCATCGCTGCTAAAGTGCACACTGACTGAATCTAAGCAGAAGGGTGGTTTTTCTTTCTACTCCTTTGTATTGCTTCCCTTCATTATTAGCTCATCTGCTCTCCAATTAGATCAAGACCCACAAGAAGGAATGTCACCCCTTGGAAAAGCAGGAAGTAGAAGTGGACTCCTTGTGCAGATAACAGGCTCCTGACAGAAGCCGTGAGCAAAAGGAATGCCAGCGCAAGCTCCTTCCTATATATCTTGTTAACTTTCTTAACGGGAACTTGAGCTGCTTCTTTTTGTTCCTTAATTTGGTTCAGTTCAGAAAGGTCACTCTCAGAAGCTCCTCTGTAGATCTGTGGTTGGTTCATTGTCTTTGAATCCTTTTCAGCAACAGCCAGTAAATCGGATTCTGATGACCTGCCAGCTTTCTTGGTGACAACCCACTCATAAGAGCTACCCAACTGGAACAATCCAGATACCATTGCATTGAATTTTGTAACAGACATGGTATTCTCAAATAGGAGATAAGGAACAATGAAGGGGAAGGATTTTGGGGCTGGAAGAATGTTGAGGAAGGACATAAAAACAGGCACATAACAAATAACCCACACAGGAAGCTCAGCCTCTGGGACAAACATGGTTAGAGGAAGAATTATGCAGAACAATGTGAAGGAATAAAAGGGAAGGATAAGTTTCCTCAAAAGAAAGAATAGCAGTATCATGTTGGCTTTCTTAAATACTGATATCTGCAATATCAAAGAGTTAAGCCTTTTTAGTTCTTATTTAAGTAATCAAAAGTTGCAAATGAAGACCGTATACTACAGTTATAAGTAATCAGTATGTGGGAATGATCAAGGTTGACTATCTGAGGTACCTTAGAAGTTATAATTGCGGGAAGACACAATCTAAAAAGTTGCATTGGACCAGAATGCCAGCGATGTTGCTGCTTCCTGTAAGCTTCATATGACTCAGGAACTTCACAAAGGACCTGAAAATGTACATACATTAAGGCTTGAAAGTGAAACAGTTCTACAAATTTTCAGGGTATAAGGAAAGGGTTAAAAAAATTAGGTCCAATTCATATGCTTCTTCACTTACTTCTGTATTCATATGTTACATTACCTTTACATCATTCAGGAAGATAAACTTCCAACCATTGAGATGAGCTCGGACAGCTATGTCCATATCCTCAACAGTGGTCCTTTCAAGCCAGCCTCCAGATTCCTCCAGGGCTTTAATTCTCCAAACACCAGCAGTTCCATTGAAACCAAAGAAATTAAGGAACACCCCATTAACCTGCTGTTCCACCTCAAAGTGGAAACACAAATTAATGTTTTGGAGACGAGTCAACAAGTTCTCATCCTTGTTCACGAAAGACCATCTAGCCTGAACCAAACCTAGTTCAGGATTGTCCTGCAATGCAAGGTAAGAGAGACAAACAGATTAATTCCTGAGCAGTACTTTGACCAAAGAATTTCACTAAAAAGTGTATAATTCTTTTTCCACCTTGAAATGTGGTACAGTTTGCTTAAGAAAATCAGGATTAGGTTGGAAATCTGCGTCAAAGATTGCAACAAACTCAAAACCCTTAACATAATCACAGCCCATCGCTGACTTGAGATTCCCAGCTTTATAACCGGTTCTAACCAAGCGATGTCGATAGATTATGTTGATGCCCCTTTGGCTCCATTTGGTAACCTCTGCCTTAATTAACCATTGAATACTCTCGTCATCAGAATCGTCAAGAACTTGAACGAGTATACGGTCCTTTGGCCAATCAAGTTGGCATACCGCAGAGATAGACTGCTCATAAACCTGCTTGAGGTCAATATCAAAAACATTATCAACATCAATAAAAATCTACCAAAATAAAGCCAAAATTATTTATACATATTTGAACTAATTTTTGATGTCCTCATCAGACATATCAACTACAAGGGTAACTTCCTCAATTCCACTAACTAAAATAACAGATCTGAGCACTGTGACACAATTCTCAAATCCTTTTTAAGTACTGCTGAATTATATCTCAATAGTTTTTTTTTTATTGGGCAAAGGCACATATTTCTATTTTTATCTTTAACACTTTCTGACTTTCATCATACCTGAACCATGCAAATTACTCCGGACTATTACAAACCCCTCAACAATTTATTAAATTTCACATTATTCCATTCCCAAAAACAACATAACTCCTCTTCAAAAAAAGAAAAGAAAAGAAGAACAATATAACTCTTATGAGCCTAGTGCAGAACAACTCCCAAATCCAGAATTTTCCTCTAGATAGAAGCTAAGTAATCTAAAGATATTGTACAAAAAAGTAAGAAGAAAGCAAGAGAGAGATAAAAAGTTGAGTTTTTATTTACCTCCTTCTCATTACACATTGGAATTTGAACAAGAACCATAGGATATTCATAGCCTGACCCTTCCAAATCATCAGACTTGAAGGGATCCCCCACAATCCTGGGCTTAATCTTCTTGTATTTTATCAGCAAGCAACCTAGGCAAAGCACCATACGGTCTGCTGATTGGATAAGGAATAGTAGAACACAGAATTTAGAGAGTGCTTGAATTAGAGGTGCAATGTAATCAGCCCTGAATGTCAACCAAGCAACATAGACCATGTGGAGCACGCCTTCCAAATCAGAGGTCTTGGGAATGGGCAAACTGGGATTGTTGAAGTAATGCCAGCCTTGCAAATAAGCAACAACCTCAAAGGCCAAGATTGCCAAGGCTGTCACTAGGAACACTCTAATCACTCTAAAAAGCAATTTCCCCTTTCCCATCTTCTCACTTGCCAAGGTTACTCCTTGCCTATGGATCAGCCTCTTCTTGATAGCTCCAAGCAATGCCCAAAGCACAGTGGCTAGCCAAGCAACACAACCGACAGCACGGTTAGCCTTGAGAAGCAAAACCCATGTCACTTGCTTTGCATTCTTGCCTCTACTTTTTTCTACAGGCCTGAAGGCAGAGTCTGGACCATCAATCTCCACAACTGAGAAATTTGGGTTCTCCATTGTGACTACCACTGGGTTTCCTTTGCGGGTATCTTTTGCCCACCAGTTATAAAAGTCCAATCTTGGAGCCATTAAAGTTTGGAATTTGGAACCTCAAACTGAAAAAGTAACACAAAAATGAAGAACCTTTGAAAGAAAAAAAAAAAAAAAATTCAGAACCCAGATCTCAAAATTGAGAAATGAGCAAAACCCATTTTGAGAAAACAGCTAAGAATATCAAAGAAAGGCTAAAAGGAATTCACTTTAAAGACTATGCATAAATTCCACACACACATAACGTGAGAAAGTAAAAAGAAGAAAAAAACCAAGAAAGAGAAGGGGCCCCGGGAGGTTAGTGCTTGTTCAGTTCTATGTAATTGTAATTGCACTCTCACAAACTCAAAAGCCAGTCTCGCTCACTCTTAAACATGGGAAAAGCCACATTATGAGGGAAGGTATCTTCTGCAGCTGTAAGAGTCCTTCGAAACCATGTGGGGTATTTGTCAAGCAACCCAGACAACAAAAGCATAGCCTTCCAAATAACTCCCTCAAAAATTTTTACCATTCTTAATTTTTGGTGTATAATTTTCAGCTGATAGAATCTAACTTTAGTACTTTAAAATGGCATTAAGGTTTATTTTCCTTTAAAAAAAAGTTTTTTTTTTCTTCAAAAAAGAAAGCGTAAAACGAACATATGCTACTTGAAGCAGAGCAAGCAAGTTGGTAGAGTATAGAGGAGTTGACTATAAGTAAACACACTTTCATTATGTTGTGAAAAATCTAGATATGGCTTTTTCTTTTTTCTTTTTTCAGGTGTTTGAGTGTGTTGACTTGACTCCAACTGTAAGCAAGCTCGCTTGGAATGAAAGAACATGGAATAAAAAGCAGAGCTAGACATGGTAAGTTGGTAACTCATTATTATAAGAACCTTTTTTTTGGTTCTATGCTTAGATTCGCCTTAAGCCAGCTTTCCAGTAATAGTAAAAAAATAAAAATAATGGTAAGTAAAAACAAAAATGAAAGTAATAGTAATATTTAACTTGTAGTAAATTTTTAGGGGTCTGGTTAATGTGTGCCCTAAAGGCACACATTAGTAAAATTCAATTTTTAGAAAGATATGTTACACATGTAAGTTGTGTATGATTGAGAATATTCTTTTGTGCTTTTACATTGTCAGGAGCTACGGGCTCTAGGGATAATTCTATTAAATCACTTCATTAGTTTACATAAATAGTAAACCTTTAGCTCTCATCAAAAAGAATAAACCTTTAGCAAAAAAAATAAATTTAAAACAAAAAATAAAGTTAAGATAAAATATATGTATATATATATGGATTGGGGGCCCACATCAAAGGCCCATACTGGCCTGTACTAAACCCTTTTCTGTGTAGAAGAAAAGTATCTCCGAGAAGGGTATAAATGTCAGTTTGCATTCAGAGAGTACAGACTTAGTGAATGGCAACCCTAATACAGTAATACTAATAGGCATAATAATTTTATTATGAAAACAATAAATTTGAAACAAATATATTTTGGACAAAAACAAATGTGGCGACATGACGGTCTTGCCCATAAAAAGCGAATATATATTTTATAAAAAAAAATTGATAAAAAGTGGATACATATTAAATTGTCATACAGGTCTTTGGAGGAAATTCATATCATAATTCATTAATTTTTTTTCATTAAAATATAGTAGTACGCCATCATTAGATGATTAAGGAACAAGAGCTTTTAGAAATGTGCTTGCCCCAATAAAAAAGAAAAGTATTACACGAAGTGTATATATATATATATATATATTTTTTTTTTTTTAAATAATAAGATAAATATTTTTTTTGATCGGCAAAGAATATAAATATTATTATAGAAAACAATGTAGGAGTGAATTAATATATATATATATATATAAGGCAAAGAAGATGATGGTGTGGTTGATCTAGAGAATCATGTTGGCTTTAGTAGTATAGATTGTTTTCTTTACTCCCCGCAATATAACTTGTAGTAATGTTTTTTTTTTTTTTTTTTGTTTGGTAAACAACGTTGAAAATTAAAAATAAAACAGAGGGGCAGCTAAAGATACGCAACTTGTAGTAATGTAGTATAGTTATAATATATCTATTCATGATTTGGTCCCGCTATCAAAAATTAATATTTAGTAGTAAATGTCTAAGGTCTTTTTCTTACCAGAATGCTTCTCATATTTTGAAACTCACAAACTCTTTTGTCTACTCTCTTATTAATTATATAGGTATTTTCTTGTAATCAAAAGCAAAGATTCTCATCTCTTCCATACCATGCTCTTTTTTGCACTTTTCGAAGGAGATTGATAATGGCATTTCCTTCCTGAAGGAGATAATATTATGGGTCCAATTAACTAATGTTTTTAGAATATTTGTTATTAAACCATTTAAAGAAAGTTTTAATAATATTTTTATGTGAAATATAAAAAGTTTGTAAAAAAATCAGTCACTTTTTTCTTTCTTCATAAAAAAATTTTAAAAAAATATTTTATAAACTTATATTCTTAGTAAATACGTTAAATTTTCCCTAATGTTATTACTTACCTAGAAATAAATAAATGTTTAGGTCTTGGCACCTTTCTCTATTTATCTTCTTTCTTTCTTTTCTTTTTTATTTTTTTTATTTTTATTTTTATTTTTTTTAAGGGGAGGGGGTTAAGGAGGGGCCATAAAGATGACTGACAATTTTAAGATTGAAGTAGTTGGATTATTTAGATTTTTGTCAATGTTATGATTCTTTCAAATTGCAGAACAATTTACTACTTTTTAAAGGCATTGTGCTTTGCTGGCTTAAGTAGCTAAGGAGTTAAATTTAGATTTGACACAGGTTACTTTTTCTTTTTTCTTTTTTCTTTTTTCTCTTGGACAACACTTCTCTTTGGTAAGTCAAAATATATAGGACAACAACCTACTTTTATCTTGATTATTGATTATGAGTTATTAGAAAAATATCTAAGATATATATTCTAATTGTTTTGTTCCAATACAATACGAGTAATTCTTAAGTACTTTCAGAATATAGTAAATGATGCTTCCTCTTTTTATATTTATGGTGGGATCTACTCATTAAATTCATGGTGGGATCCATCATGAATGTAAGAGAAGAGAGCAACATTTTTTCGCACTCTAAGAATACTTAAAAATGTTTCATACAATATAATATGACATGCATAAATA
Organism: Quercus ilex subsp. ballota; assembly: GCA_032727855.1. NCBI lineage: Eukaryota > Viridiplantae > Streptophyta > Magnoliopsida > Fagales > Fagaceae > Quercus > Quercus ilex. Next base: position 25,037,074 of record CM064919.1, read on the forward strand.
TAAGAGTTCCAATATATAGTTTACTATTAGTTTGACTTTCTAGAGATTTGAATTCAAACTTTGATTGTTTCACACTTCTTTTATACACTTTCTGTATAAATCATGTGTACATTACATGTTTAATATAAGCATTTTTTTAAAAAAATATGAATACTTTGGTACGTCTTTGTGTAAAAGTGTGTATATTATATGTGCAAAGTATACATTAGGGAGTGTGAAACAATAATTAATTTCCTCTAAACACAAGTCCTAACTCCTGAGTGAACACTTTCCATGAATCACAAAATTAAAATAATCACAAATTGTGAAATTGTTAACCTCATATAGTTTATGAAAAGTTTGATTTAAATTGCATGATCTCAAATAGTTTTATATTAACCTTATTGTTTTAGATAAATATCTTTTAAACCTGCTCAATAAAATGCACAATTTTTTTTTGTCACATGTGCTTCAAACAATATTAGAGGAATAGTGAAAGGATGTTTAAATCATTATATTTTAAAACTATTAAGAATTAATTGAATCTTTTGAAAGTTTAAGGTTTATAAAACATATCTAAAATTATAAAGTTTAAAAATGTATTAGGATAAGACCCCTATACGTACATAGACTCGTTGAATCTCTCTGTCACAAATCATATTGGTCGTGCACTCGTGCTTCGGTTTTCCTTGCATGGCTTTTCTCAATTATTTTCAGATCTGCCATCCCTGCATGTGATTTTGGACTGTCTAAACGATCCACAATGACCTTAAAAAATCTTTTTATAATCATTTGCCTAAGCTGGAGAAATGGGCTTTGTTTGATCTCTCTCTTTCTTCACAGCTCTCACACACACTTGCATCACATAGACGCCACTTTAATTCTTTTAATATATATTATATACTCCTTTGAAACAATTTGGATTTCATTACAGGAAAGGAAATATAAATGACTAAATATAGATAGTAAGTATATAATTGCATGAGATTACGATACACATTTTTTATTCAATATTTTGCAAGATTCATGCAAGTTCTTTCTTTTAAAATGAAATGGTCGAAAAAAGAATTAATTGTTTAGATGCATATGAAGGTTTGGGCGTAGAATACGAACACTTCATTTGGGGTATTGTATTCGTTTCGTAATGATGTCCTATTTGCTATACCTGTTTATGTTATAATTTTTACAAAATTGATAGTGTTATTGTATCGTACTTGTACCTGTGTCTATTTGTATTCGTATCTGTGTTTGTGCATCCTAGGTTTGGACATTGTATGTAGAATATGTATTTATAATGAAATTTGTTTTTCTATCCACGATGTTGGCTTAGCATTTGAAAGAAAAAAATTCGTAACCAGTGAGTGTGAGCCAGCCAAATTGGAATTGATTCTGGTTTGAACAAAAAAAATGTTGAGAATCAATTCAGGTTACTCCTAGCCATACCGAATGGCCTAAAACTTTATAGAATGATTATTTCTGATGCTAGTACGATTTCATCACACTTTAATTTTAGTTTTATTGGGACCAAATATTTTTGTTCCTTTCTTGAGTTCAAAAGTTCCAGGTATAAGAATTAAGAAACAAGTTGCATATTAGTAGACTAATTCAATCGGTTTAAACAAAGTGGACAATCAACCATGTCATGATCCTCATGAAAAGACACATACATGACAAAGAGAGATCAATCAACCCCAATATTCCAAACCAACGAACCAAAAAAAGAAGAAAAAGAGAGACGGAGATATCAAAGGGGGCATTATCAATATATCAATACATGTGACAAAACATGTGCATTGTGACGTAACTGAGGGGGTAATCAATAGGATGAAGATACAGGTGTGCCACTCCCATTGATTTTTTCATTTTTCTTTTTATTTGAATCAAAAAGCAAAATTATACACGGAAGAGGATTGAGTCCATTTGATACGTGTTAACATCTGAACAAGTTCAGTACTCCTGTCGGTTCTATACTAATACTACACAATTCCTTCATAATCCAAATATATGTCTAGTCATGAGACAGAATGAAAATTCAGTTGTTCTAAATTCCTCACAATTTGTTCAATATTACATGCATACACATACATTATTGTGGTGTGCACCCATTTGTTTTCAAGTTAGAACTTTACGTCTTTTTTCCTTCCCTTTATCTTTATGTGTGTTTATTTCCCATTAATAGAAAAGAAATCCTAATAATTGCATTTTCCAATCCAATAAAATTACATAATGTCCATTATTCGTTGAAAAATTAATATTTCCATACAAAACTCAATCAAAATAAAATAAAATTTTTAATGAATTAATAAATAGAACCATAATATTAATATCTACATATAAATATTTTCTCATTTTTTCTAAGCAATTGGGAGAGACTCTTCTTAATGTTGGAGTTCCTAACTTGGAGTTAGACTAATCCCTTTTCTCAACAAGCAGGGGAAGAGAGGCCATAGTCCCCTCCCCCAATTTGAAAATTTTAAAAATAATTGAGATATATATATATATATATATATATTACAGTACACATGATCTAGGTAAAATTTTTAAAATTTAGGAATAATATTATAATACCTGATCCTCCTCCAAAAAATGAAATTTGAACCCAAAAGATAAATATGGATATATGAAACAAAATAATAATAATAATAATAATAATAATAATAATAATAAAACTTAAGTATAAACGTATAGTACTTTAAATACAATAGATTAAGTTCTCAATTAAATTTAAACACACAGTTGTACTAAATTTAATTGTTCTTGAAAAAATTAACACTATACGTGTTGTTTTTATCATTATAACCATTCATATGTTCGAATTTAATTAGAGAACTTAACCTACTCTACATCTAAAATAATTCTTTTTTTTTTAAACATCCTAAATACCAACAAGAAAAAACAACCTCCGGCCGATTCATAAGTGTTGCCGCTATTGGATGACAAGTTACCTATTCGGTGGAAGGGATTAGAACACACACACACACACACACATATATATATATATATGTCTTACATGGTTTTATTCTTGCCTATTGTTCTTATTCTAACCCACAAAAGTTCTGCAGTGCCGACACGTACATATGGATATGGTATCCAAAGAACTGAAGAAGACAACCACACACTCAATATCCAACTTGCTATTGAAAGCACACCCCAAATGCCCCCTAACCCAGCAATTTTGTGTCGGCTAAATTTAATGTATTGAGAGCTGAGAGCTCTACTTATTAGATACTTTTAAAAGGAAAATGAAAAGTGGACTGTGGACCATTCCATGTTTAGATTAGAACCTTTGATTTAGCTATTGTATTTGTATTGGTTTTTGTGATTGTCCGTCGTGTTTTTGTAACTATTCAATGCTTCACTAATGATCCGGTCACTAAAAAGAAGCCACTGCCCACCACAAAAAAGTTAATGTAATTCCTATTCAACAATGTGCTTATTATGCACACTTTTTACTCAAAATATGTCTCCTCCATCTTTAATTTTTCATATAAAATATGTGCTTGACAACAAAATTTGGAGCTAAATTGAGCTTTAAAAATTATACATCCAAGTTCAATGCTCAAAAAAATTGCAGCAAGAATACTTGCCATTGTAGATGAACATAAAGTGAAACAAAATGACACAAACAATAATTAATGTGACCACAATTTGTCCATGAACATAATTTCTGATTTATTGGTACATGAACATAAATTGAAACAAAATGACACCCAAAAAAAAAAAAAAAATTAGTGTGACCACAAGCCACACCTAAATCAATAATAATACAAACTACAAAGTATCATCATTCGTCAAAAAAGAATAGCGTACATAAATGCTTAGGTTTCAATTGCATGCAAAATTTAATGGCTGACATAATTGAATATCTCACGTAAGTCATAAATGAGGGCAATATCAATACTTCAGCAATTTTTCCCCCTTGAAAAAGGGAAAAGTTTTCTCTTTTCCGGTAAAGATGTTTTTGAAGTGAGAACCAAACACGAGCTATTAGCCTATTACTCCAGCCAGGCAGGCCCATAAAAGGCCTCATCTACCAAGCCCAAGCCCACTTACACTAGCCTACAATTCTGGCCCAAGCCTAATTTAAGATGATGTGAGGCATAAATCTCTACTTTAGTTAGCATTCTTGGCTATAAGAATCAAATCTGCACCTAATACACCATACAAGACTATGAAACAAAGTTTTTGCAGTTAGTTTTGATTAGAATAGTATCACTTTCATATAGACCTATTATTTAAAACTATTTTTATTATGCATCTATTACACATATAAGTAGTTTTAGTGAAAAAATTCAATGCCAAGAGATTTATTGTAATAACAATAACTTCTAGCTGTTTAGCAAAAACAATAACTTCTAGGTCATTTGAAGAAATAGTGGGTCTTTAATGTTTTTTACTGGACTGTAGAGAAATATCACCACTAAAAAACCCCCCACTAAGGAACGATCAACATTCTAGTGCAAAAATGTTGTCTTTTGCATGATGAAAGATGATTTAGGATGAAATCAGCATTGACAATAACGGTCAAAAAGATACAAAATGGAGTACAAAATTTCCACTACAAGTCGTCAGATACTCAAAGATGATTCTCAAAAAAAAAAAATCAAAGAAATTTACAAACCGAAGGCACTCTCTCTCTCTCTCTCTCTCTCTCTCTCTCTCTCTCTCTCATAGAGACTCAAACGGCAGCCAGTTCAATCCTGGGGCAGCCCATGTGCCCTCCACATGCACATGTAAAGGTCTGGACATGGTACATTTGGTGTGAATTAATTGTTTTGGCAAAGAGTTCTTCTATGGACCGAACAAAATCTCACAAAATACATTAAATAAAATGAAAAAAAAAATTATACTAAGACTGGTTGCAACTCAAATAAAAAATATTATGAAAATATTATAAGATTTTATTGTGTCTTTAAATCTTCTCATATATACTGCTGATAAACAATTTAAAAAATAGAATTTATTTATTTTTTAATATTAAAAAAATGGATAAGAGGCAACTTGAGTTAGTGTCTTCTATCTAGATGTGACTATAGTAGCACCCTACTTGCTATTGCTGAGCCTAGACTTGCAAGAGCAAGAATTCGGAGCTAAGCACTCAAAACCATTGAAGATTATGATAACACGTAGTTTTTCTCATGCGGTTCCCATTTATTTGAATTTACAGTTTTTGTCCGAAGCAAAAATTAAGTTATGCAGTGACTACCTCACAGAATTTAGGTCTGACTCGTCTGAGTCTGACACACATATGGGTTCCACATTATGTGAGCTATCTGTTGAAACACAGTGGTCCATGATTTTTTAGTACTCAAGACATCTCACGATTTAATGCAAATTATTTCGGCCTGTCGCTATCTATTTATGGCTGTGTTTCATTTTAGTTTTTATGATTATACTTGTGAAGGGGAATGTTATTGTCGACTTTGATCTACTGTTTCAGGATTCGAAGGAGTTCTTTCTCAAAAAAAAAAAAAAAAGAAAGAGGATTCGAAGGAGTTAAATTTGTTTCATTCTTTTGTCTATTCACTGCCAATTAAAAAAAAAAATTACAAATTAAATTTACAAATATAACCTTTGAATATCAATTTTGATCCTTAAATTTTTATTTGAAAAATTAACTCTTGAATATTAGGTTTGTAACAAATCATTTTGTTAATAGTTTTCATTAAAGTCTAACAAAAACAAATTCTCTAATATTTTCAGCTAAATCGTTTGAGGTTTAAATTTCTTTCCGTCGTAACTCTCGAAGTAAAAAATTATTAAAAAAAAAAATTAAAGTCTAACAATTTTCCTTAAAGTCTAAGGGTGCGTTTATTTCAGTGGTAAAGGAAATCAGGAAAACGTTTTACACCCTTTAGAGTGTTTGGGTGCGCATGAAAATTAAGTCAAATTGAAAATGAATTTCAGTTGACCGTAAAATACTGAGCTTCACACATGAAAGTCAATTACACTTTCATTTTCCCTTCAAATGATTTCCGGCTCAAACACCCGAAGAGAGAGAGAGAGAGCAAGAAGACCCAGAGAAAGAGCACATCCTCGCCGGACTCACATAGAAGATCCATCCCTCAAGCCGAGCAAGGAGAGGGTACTCCACCGACCCATCCCTCATCCTCGCCGACCCATCCCACTTCAGCGAACCATCCCACTCCACCGGTCTCGTCGATCGCAGCACCGCGCCGATCGCACCGCAAGCAAAATCGAACCTAGTCGCCTCACACGCCTTTGCCTTCAAACCCACACGCCTTCGCCTTAAGCAAAGATCGCAGCACCACGCCGACCCACACGCCTTCGCCTTCAAACCCAGTTGCCTCTCTCTTCCTTTTTCCCTCAATTTGACCGGATTTGATGATTTTTTTTCTTTGGTTTTGTTTCTTTTGTGTTTGTGGACTGAGAAATGATATTATATATTTGTTTGGAAGCAGAAAAAATATGAGAAAATATGAGCAACAAGTAGAAAATGTGTTTTCTATAATATTTTCAAGAATACAACCAAACACCATAAAATATTTTTCAAAGTATTTTTTGAAATGCAACCAAACACTTGAAAATATTTTTATTTTCCAAAAATATTTTCACCTGAAAATATTTTACACTGAAACAAACGCAGCCTAAGGTATTAGTCAATGATGTGCGTGTGGTTTTTCCCACAAAAAATAATAAATTTAATTTATCACGAACCCAATGCCTAGAGGATTAGCTTCTTAAATCAGAAGTCTAGAGAACAAATTAAAACTCATGCTGAAGTCCAAGAATAATATTTACAAAAGTATTCTAGTCTTAGTCAAAGGCAAGGCTTTTGTCTACATGTCGTTCTTGTGTCACCCAATCTGAAGACTACCTAGTAAAAACTTTAGTACTAAAAACTTTAGTACAATATCTTACGTACAATACATTAAGTTTTTCAATTAAATTTAAACACTTGTTATATTGAATTTAATTGTCGAAAACATAACACTATTGGTATATACGAGTCAAAGTACAGCAAAAGGAAGCCATGTACCTGACGGCAATTTGCTATCCAAAACTGAATGCAAAATACAACCAGGGAACAAAAAGAAACAAAAAGATTATCAGTTTAAAGTTTTTTGGGGGGAAAAGGGAATGCATTCAGCGAAAAGAAAATAGGACAAGTATCAAGTTTGTTACAAAAAAAGAAGAGGGGAGAAAAAAAAGAATATGATTTTCCATCAGAATAGAAAGGAATTGTATGAGGGGCCAAAAGATGAAAGTATTGTGGTTGCATGATGATAACATTTAACATTGTTTATGGCTATGATATAAATTGATTTCCCATGAAATGGCAGTGGGGTACAAATCCCAGCATCTACAACAATAAACACTGATAACTAAAGTTCTCTTTTCTGATCAACCTTCTTGACCGTATTATGACCGAAAACAAAGTATCCAAGCTAATAAATCTTTTTCATCTCTGCACAGCGCCATAAATTTTATGCTGTTGAAGTAAAGTTATGCATTACTAACTACTATTAAAAATAAATAAATAAAAAGATTATCTCAATGTTGATAAGTGATACAGCAAGTAATCGACAGAAAGTTGAAACAGAAAGCAACTGTTGGTCACCTGCAATCCTTCAATAGTCAATAATGCTTTTATTTACTATGAGCCTCAAGATCTGATATTAACTTCGGTGGTTTGTTCTTCTTTTGCTGATATTTGGCATACGAATACCACACCCCACCAGCTGTGTTGATAACCAATCCCGTCACGTTTAAAGCATGAACTTCCACACCACCCAGTAACACAAAACCAAGAGTCTGAGAAGCAAAAATAAATAAATAAATGAAAGCATATGTCAGATATAAGCACTTGAATAGTTCATATTCAGTTTCCTACATGCTCTTTCAAGTGTAAAGACAGGAAAACAGAAGGAAAATTGAATGCCCTCAAGAATTTCATAATGGGCTGGTTGTTTGAGAATTCTAAATTTTCCTTCCCTATCACCAAACTTCAATACAACAAATAGAGCCTGAGGATATTCAATGCATACCGTGGACCCAACTCCTTTAAGGACTCCGACTATTGTTGTTGTTAGAGCAGAGTTGACTATGGTACACAAGAACATGGTGAAGTTGAGGACGATGCCCATCACCAATGAAAGAATAAGAATCACCAAAAAGTATAAGGAATTACTCTGCATGTTAAGAAAAAATTTAACATTAGATATCAATGCTATATAGAAATTCATAATGTACATTTATATGCCAACAACATTAAATAAAAAAGAATACTTTTCACTAATGCAACCGAACAAAAAACAATTTATTGTGATTTAATAATGTTAGCATAATGAAGAACCCAAATGAGCCCCTCCTACTTTCAGTTTCTTCTCCTCTGCACTCTTGAAATCTTTACTCCTCCACTAGGCAGACTTTTGGATGTGCTATGCCTTGAGCTCTTTTCAAAGACCCAGGCACTTAGATTGTATATGGTATACAAAAACTATAAAACTACAAAGATGCACTTTCTCAATAACCAATGAAGGACTATGAGCAAGTGTCAAGGAGATTCAGTTATTAATCTTCAAGCTATCAGAAGATTTTCCAAATCATAACACCAAAAAATTGGCTCTCTTTTTCAGGAGAACTCTATTTATTCTCCAAATAAATCTGTTATCGTGACATCAGATAGGGTCACACATGAACCACCATTTTGAAGGCAAATTTTCAATTTCAGTTATGATTTAGAAATATCCTTATTTCTTAATTTTATAATGCCACCACAAGAATCTTCAGCCAAATCAATTTTTGTCTTATCTAAAAGAATCCTGCACTTCATATAGGCTTTCTCAAAGCTGGTAAAAGAGTGGAGTACTTCAAATTCTAATTTCTATTTGTTTGAAGTGGACAGAAACTGGTAAAACTACCACCACCGCCTTGGGAAAGCTTGATCCACAACATCATCTGAAATAAACTTGAGAAGATCCAAGGAAAATTACAATCCTATATAACAGTATTCTTCATTGAATGTCCTGAACTAGCCATAAATTATCTTATCAACTTGAAAATCCTATCCCCTATAAAGTGTGGTTGATCTCTATCTTATGCTGAGAAACAACCACAATTACTGGAAGTGCCAGCGGAAGTTGGTAACATGTCTGCAGGCTCAGAAATGTGCATCCTATAATTTTGTTTTTAATGTTCCAAATTTTGGAAATTAAGCCCACGCTGTCCCATGAGCTGCACATTCAAAGGTACACACTGTACCCCTCTAGTTACTACTTATTTCAACACACTGATGGTGAACGTTTCTGACATGCTTTTTCTTTTTTCCTCTTTCTTTCTTTTGATAATTTCTTCCTACAAGCTTCTTTGATAAGTAATTAATGCTTCAATGAAAGAAAAACTAAGCTTTACAAGAACCCAAAGCACACAGGCAATGTATTAAGGATATCAGAACAAAAGACTAAAGAGCTTCTTCCTACAAGCTTCTTGCACCCCACAAACCTGTGATTCCTCAATCAAATAATTCCTTATACACTTCATAAGCTCCTCCTGTCCCCCTTCACAATCTAACAACTCCTTAATACACTTCTATAAGTTTCTTCACTTCCTCTTCAATTACTCTCTTCTTTTCACTGCTCTCCTCACCATTTCCAAGAATCCACCTCCCATTTCAAAATTTCCCACCTCAACAACAATTCGAAAGCCATTATCATTCAAAACTTAAGGAGAATCTTCCTGGGGCCAAAATTCATTTTCAAAAAAGACCCATATGTTTCCTTGATTATAAACTCTACTTAGGTTGTTTCCATTACATCTCACTGTATACCAGACTGTACTCAAGGATTGTACCATGTAAAAAGGTAAGGACATTTTTAAACAAGTAGCAAGAGAATTAAATAATACATAGCCACACAATGAACACAGGAAACCATACTTTTTCTTTTTTTTGAGAGATCATTACAACATACTGCTTGAACCCTTTCCCCCTTAGACCCCCAAGCACTTTGTGCATGAGAAGGTGCTAATTCAGCTACAAGGCCTTTGGCAGGAAACCATACTTTTTCATGCTATAAAGAAGTGATACATTTTGATAACATCACAAAATGCAACCCGCTGCCATTTAAGTGCAAGTCAAATCAGTCTTTTAGAGAATAAAAATGAAAATGGAACTTCTAAAGAAAGTTTAAGTGAAATCTATTTTTTTTTCTATTGGTAAGTTACACACACACCCGATGGCTCACCCTCCACCTAACACTTATATGGGGAGGGAGGAGCCAGATTATCTAGAGCTCATTGGCTTAAGCGAAATCCATTTTAATACAAATTGTAAGGAAAATTATTCAAAGACACAGAAAGTAAATATAACATACTTATGTGTGTGTGTGTGTGCGCTCTAAACTACACGTCTTTTGTGTTCTCTAATGACATTGTGCAGGCAAACGTTAAATTTTATTTAAAAGTAATTATTTTCCTTGGTCTATTCATGTATAATAACTTAATAAGTGAAAATGAAAGAATAAACATCATAATTTTTTTTTTAAGAAACAATAAGCATCATAACTGAAATCCTGTTTTTAAACTTTTGGAACTGATTACACTAAAAAATAAGGGGAAGAGGACGAAAAAAATGAAGAGCAAAAGCTGAGGCTGGAAATTCAAGATCCAACATGAACCTGGTGTGTGAGACACAAGTCCCTATGTTATGAATAAGAAGTAAGGACAACCATATTATCCCAATCTTTATCTATCAAAAAAAATGGACAATTAAATAATATCTTAGACGATATTGTGGTACAACATAGAAGACAGTAAAGGATCTATTTATAATAAAGTGACCATATTTTACATTGGTCATCAACCCACTGCAACCCTCCTCTTTCTGGGTTTGAGACCATCTATGAGAAATATATACAAACACTAAGCACTAACCAGCTGACATAGTACAAATTCAGAATTTGTATACACGAGATTGTGATTGCTGTTTAGGGTTAGGAGAATTTGTGAGTCTAGGGAGTACAACTGTTGAAGAAAGTTAGGGTTCAAGATGAGTATGGTTGTAGCAGAAAAGAGAAAATATTTGATTTCAGGTTGCGGAAGGGGCCGGGCGGGGGGGGGGGGGGGGGGGGGGGTGGTGGTGGAGGAAACAGAAATTGAATTTTTTCACAATCTATGAACAATGTGTGTAAACAATATCCATGAGCAATACTGCAAGAAAGAAAAGAAGAAAAGGCAGAAGAGAAATGGAAGGGAAAAAGAACAATAAGGCCAATGTGCCTCAATAAGAAATCTTTATTAAAGAAAAAAGACCCCCCAGTACACAAGAAGCATGCTGGGGTACAGAAAATTACATATTACAAATGTGCCTCAACACTCAAAAGTCAGAACACTCAATATTTTATTGATCAATTATAACTTGTTTAAGTACAATAACACACTCGTATAGATCCTAAATCTTAACTTCTAGTAGAACTAGGACTTCTACTTTGACTAGTAAACCAAATCTAATTAAATTGAACCAAAACCCGCACGTAAAGGCCCATAACTAAATCAGATTTTCTTATTAACCCAAGGTCCACAACTATTGCCCATACCCAATGTTTGCAAAATTACGACAATAGCCTTGACTCTAGAATAACCAAATAAAATACAAAAACCTAATTAACTACCATGGACACTTAAACCTATGCTTTACCATAACCTTAGGCTTCCAAAGAGGATATTACTTTTCTAACCATACTATAGTTATGCCGTCACCAGCTGTGAGCAAACATAGAAGACTATGGATCATCTCAATAGTAAAGAGAATATCCTTAAAGTGTTATACATGAAAAAATTTGGCTCCTTATCCACATGGACCCAGTTTCAAGCACCAATCATATCCTATATTGTCCACATGGGGAAAAACAATGCATCAGAGAAGGAGCAGTCAGCATGCATTAGATTTAACAACTATGAATTTATGCACATCATAATTCTTCTAGTATAAAAATGCACAAGATAATTCTTAAGTAGACTATTATTTCATGCCCAAGCATCCATTGCTTTCCAAAACAATATAGAATGAATGCTAACATAAAGAAAACCAATTTAGATTCTGACCTTTGCAAATAATAGTGCTAAAGAATTTGGAAACTCTCCTGTAGCTATGATGACGAATAACAAAAATGGAAGGGACAAAAAGCTGTTATAGAACATGATCTCAATTGATGAAAGCCCATCCTCTGCACCAGACCTCTCTACCAACACTAAATACATGGTCTGCATTTGAATATAAGCAATTCCATTAGTAAAGCATGCATAATTATGAGCTCCAAAACAATTCTCAGTTTTGAAACTAAAACATATCCAGTAATAGTTAAAAAATAAAGGTCCAACCTGGAAAAAAACAGAAGTAAGGGCCATGCTGTATCCAAAAAGGTCAAACGAAAAATCTCCTAGAGCAGCTATGATAACTCCAGCAGCAGTCAATATTACTGAAAGTGACACCTGACATTTGATATCGAGGCCATCAATAGATTAGAACCAACTAATCAAATTTAATATCCATGAAGATTATCTGCTCAGTTTTAACACAAAAAATATCAAAGATTCCAAAAAAAAACAGCCATTGCATTTATAACAACTAGAATTCAATTTTTCCAGACAACAACTAGTTGGGTAAGACATTGTAGACATGCTTTTCTCATGGAAATGCAAGAAATATGTTGTCCCCATTCTTCCACCTGTAGGCAAAAAATTGTTTCTGATATGATGCTTGAACATCATATATGCTCATTAAAAGTATTTAAGCTTGTATTTATTAAAACATAAGTATTTATGTAGTGCACTAACTATAATCATAAAAATCAATATTGTATGTGGTCTCAAATAAGCTTATGCTGTTGAAGTAAAGTTAAGCATCCCACTGAACAATGTTAAACACAAAATTTGGTCAATACCATTAACATCTTAAATGAGGACAACAACTGAAAAGATTTACACAGCATCAAAAACTCTAATAACTACCATGAAAAGCGCTTTCACATAAACTATAACAAAGAGGCTGATTAATTTACATGGTGATTTAATAAAAGCTACACAGACCTGTATTGTGGGTCTCCCCTTTCCTGAAAAGAATCCAGCGATCAGTACAGCTAGGGGTGTGAGTCTCTTTATCGCAATGTACATCGGGATATTAACTCCTTTCAGACTTGCCAATGCAAAGGCGACATTAGCATTGTAAAATAGTGAAATGGGGAGAAGCTTTCTAGCCGTTGCCATATCCAACGCTTTGGCTTTTGTGTATCCCATTCTTCGACCAAAGTGTATGAGAATTGCTGTTGCCAATTGCTACGATAAATGAATAACAAGTGTATCAATGCAATTGCAAATTGCAAAGTTAGCAAAAGAGAGACAGTGCTATATTTAACTTTTTACAAAGTCGATACCTGCAAAGTGAGGAGAGTCATGGAGTGTGCATACTGCATAAGTATGGCCTTATTGATAAAAACCATCGCCATCGAAGCAATCCCATATGAAATGGCTGCAGATAAACTACATTGACACAAATATCATTGAATTAGAACCCTCCCAACAAAAAATTTAAAAAAACAAAATAGTGTGATTAACAATTCGATTCGACAACGATTAGATAAGATAACTAAAATCATATGAAGGAATCAATTTTGTTCTATTTTACCCAAACCGCATTGCCATTGATATTAACAGACAATTTAACAATCAAGCACAAAAAGGCCAAATTTAAACGAAGAATAATTAGACAGTAGAATTGCTTGAACTGAAATTCAGTTCTGTTTATTATTATAATTTAATAATAATAATAATAATAATCAATTTAAAAATAAAAATAAAAAAAAAGTTTCCAGGAATCGCTTGAGCTGAAATTCAGTGATTAGCAAATAAATATCTATAAGCACGAGTTAGCGTGTATAAAAAGTAAAACATGCATTTGCGTATGTATGTAAAAGAAAGGACCTCATAAATGGAGTAATTTCAGAATCACTGTGATTTTCCATGGCTGATGATTACGATGATGATGACGATGATGGAGATGATTGATTATGAGATCGACATATTGAAAAAAACGGTTTCTTCTGTTACTTGAGTGACGCCATCAAATCAGAAAACAGAAAGCTCCAATTATAGCCTATGCCCGAACTCACTGCCACTCAATCAAAATCAAAACTAAGAATTAAGAACAAATACGAAAATGAGATTAGATTTTTTTTTTTAAATTAATAAAATAAAAATAAATAAATAAACCTGATATTATGGATTAAAAATTACATGCGAGGTATTTTCTTTTTTTCTTTTTAAAAAAAACTGGGTTAGTGGATTTGAGATCTAATAAGTGAGGGTTTCACAGTTTATATGTGAGTCAAACAAAGTAAAGGAGTGTAGTGTTGAGTGGGAGAGAAACAAAGTGGGTGTATAATAAAAATAATAGTTGGCGGAGTTGGGTGAGTGAGTCTTGTGGGACTTTTGGATTTGGGAGTGAGTGATGGTAATCACATTCACATGGGATTGTTGAAATGGCTTTAGCATCTTTTTCCATTGGAAAATTGGGAAAGCTATCGGCTATCGCCATCTGATGCGGGATAGGTGTCGTGTTGTTGCGGATACGCCGAGCAAGGTTGAGGCTCTCTTGGAACTTTCTTGATTTTTTTTTTTTTTTATGCTTATTTGATTGTGATTAATTATTGCTAATGGAGCCCGTAAACCCCAGTTTGTTCTTTGTTTGTTTTTTTTTTTTTTTTTTTTTTTTTTTTTTTAACCTTTGGGAATTGAGGACAAATGATGGTGGTATCAAGACACAAGCCAGCTGGACAGGCGGATCTATTTAGGGTGGACAAAAGTCACAAAAGTATCGTATTCTATTTTCTTATCTAACCTATCATTGTGTATTAGAGTGTTACGTACCTGCATCATTTAGAATATTTATTGCAAATCAAAATCGGCCAGTTGAATAGGAGATTCGGAGTTCAATTTTTGCCTACATTAAAAATTAATTAATATTTTAGTCTGATAATAAAAAGTACAGTTATTATAAACGGATGTTATAAGTTGTGAAACTCTATTAAAAAAAAAGTATTGAGTTTGTCTTACCATAAATCTAGAAAGTGCTTTCATAACTTATTTTACAGCACGACGAGTTGTGATTAGTGTACAGTAAAAATAATATTAGTGATAGGTTTTATGTGAAAATGATGTTACATTATTCATAATTTGCTATTTCGGATGTTGTAAAAAATAGTTGTGAAAGTTGTTGTGTTTGTAATAATATTGTTTGTCTTATGGGGTTGTGCAAGCAATCTGCTATTTGTGTAATGGTGTTGTGCCACTCTTCCTCTTCCTTATTTGATATCCTTCTATTCAAGCTTAAGAACCTCTGCATCCTCTTTTGCTTTTAATGAAATTGGTTTGAATAAAATGGGAGAAAACTTTAGATGTTTCCCCCATTTTCGTCAAAATCAAAAGATTCAAAAGTTTCTAATGTGGTTTATTTGTATACTTGATATTATTAAATTATTGGTTTATTACATGACTACATGGTACATTGGTATCTTTTTTATAACATACAGCTTCTCGGAATGGGGAGAGCAAAATGTTTTTAAAAAATGAACGAATATATTTCTTTAGATAAGTTTAGTTTGATTGACTTTATTTTGTTTCAAAATAAAATGTGAAATACATAAAAATTCATTAAACCATAATCTCTTCCTATCCAATTTCAACCAAATTGGGACAACTAAAGTAAACATAGTGGGTTTAAAGGACTTTCTAATCCCTCCAGACCCCAAAGCCTATAAATTCCAAATTCTAAGTAATTGACTATAGCTATGCTACAAGTCCTCACAGTTTCTGCAGCCTACACTGGAAATACTAATGTTTGTGACTAGTGACATAGGTACATCATTTGGTCATTTATCATCCATCTCAGTTCGAGTCCAAAAATCCATAAGATGAAAAGAAACTTTGTATGATTTAACAATACGTCAAACTGTTTACATCTGGTTAGTACATGAAAACATTAACATTTCTCAAAATCAAAATTCTAGATGGCACCATAGGTTAATTAAGTTTGTCGCTCCACGTCAAGCAGCCATTCGAAATCAGGTAAACCATTCAAATTCAGCCTTATTTTACAATCTCTGATGACAAATAACTGCATGGGTTCTACCTGGCAGCAGCTCTTGCACTCATGGATGAGTGATACGTGGTGCTTCTTTGTTTCCTGTAAGATGTATAAACATCATCATATTGACTCACCTCATTTGGATTAGCTGTGGCCCCAAGTCCCAGCCTTCCAGAGCTAGTTGATCCTGGTTTCCGATCTACACTTCCATCAGCATAAGTCCCCGTCTCAGGGTCCAGTTGCAGGTTTGGGGGAGGGGGGATGCAAGCTCCTCCCTTTCGTACTTGAGGTTCCCTGTCATACTCGTACTCATCATCTTCATCTCTTGAATCAGAATTAATGGGCCCTTCAGAAGGGTTAACCTCTCCAATTTCTTTGAAGAATTTTGACACTCTCTCAAGAATTTCGGATTGAGGTACAGTAGATGGAGGTATTACAGTTGGTATGTCCAAAGGGCTCATGGGAGAGTAAGGCACCCCGCTCCCAATCTGCATCTTTCTGACCATTCCAGGAATAAGACCAGGTGGAAACAAAGGATATGGTGGCAATTTTTCACCACTGCTAGTCATACCCGGCAATAAATGGGGTGCAGCTTGTTGGTTTGCTGGTTGAACAGAAGATGGTATGGGCATGGATCCCATAAAAGCACCAGCAGGGACTGAATTAGGGAGAAATTGCTGGCTCACTACAGATGGTGGGATGACTTGGGCAGAGGCAGCATGTTTATCAAGATGCTCTTGATCTGATAAGCTCCTATCAGGTTGCCATTGTTGGATATTGTGGTTTGACATCTGTGGCAATCCTGCATGAAAAGAAAACTAAGTGAAATTTCTAGCATTGACAATGTGAGAACTGCAAGACGCGCGCACACACACAGGCATAGCTTACCAGCAGCTGGATCTGCTGAACCGCTAATTGTAGGAGGCCCTGGGAAAGAAATAGTTGGTGGTCCACCAATCATCTCAGCCTTAAGTGCATCGATAGTATTCTGATCATAAATATCTTTAGAAGCCCACAACTCTAAGATTTTCTGTAACCTTGTCTGGTTTTCCTCCTTGCTTTGAGGGTTATGATAAATCCTCCCAAGCATGGAACCTAAAACAGGTTTAAATGCGTGGGCTTCATTATCAAAATCCGGGCTTGTCCTCCTCTGTAAGCTGCAAAGTTTCAAAGCAAAAGAATCGGGAAATAGCATACGGGAACATTTAATATATAGAAAGCATAAAAGAAATTGCAGCTAAGAAAAAAATATAAAATTAGAACTAATATCCCATAATTTGACTAAGAAAAATACAAATTGCATGCAAGAATTTTTTTTTTTTTTCTTAAAAAAAAAATAACAGAAAAAGAAAAGAAAAAGGTTATTTTGCAAGAAAGGAAGTGGTGACGACTTGTATCACAAACCACAGGAACCTTCAATTCAAAAGAAATTTGAGTACCAGTAAGTACTTGATGGACTTTTAGAAGCAAAAACATCTACTTTAGATAAACAAAGTAGAGAAAGATTGTGGGTTCAAGATCCACCAAGTGTGTGTGTAACTTAAAATAAAAGTCTTGAGCCAAATAAAAAGGAACAAAATCTGGAAGGGACTTTTTCTACCTTTCTTTTTGGTTGTCAAAGTATCTGCGGCTCTTTGAGCACTCTACTATTCCCTTCCCTGGAAATCTCCCAACCCACATATACCCAATTTCACAATGACTGGAACATATCCCTAGGGGTGGCTACCACAAAGCAACGTGATTTAAATTCAGGCTGACACTTATTTAGATTGAAATAAAAGTTGAAGAGTCACTCAGCCAACTCTGAGGGCTTGAACTTATCTTAAGGGAGCCATTGATGTTGGGTTACTGAGGTTTCTAGTAAAATACTATAGAATCTAAATTATACAGCCAAATAAACTAAAAGCTTTCCAGTTAAGGAAACTAAGGTCCAAAGGCTTTGTGATTAATTCTCTACAATTTCCTTGTTTTCAATGTCACAAGGGAATGCCCAGGCCAAATTTGATGGATTCTTGTTCAAATCAGACAACAATATCACCAACACAAAATCAGATAGCCTTCAGGCCTTCCTAAGGAATACAGGTAAAAACAGCCACCCCCCCCCCCCCCCCCCCCCAAAAAAAAAAAAAAAAACACAGACACACAAAAGGAGGAAAATATATAGCTTTTATTGTTTTGATTTACTAAAGCTCCTAGAATTATGTTAACCAAGATCAAAAAATTAATACTTTTCACATTTCATTATGGAGAACAGGCAATGAACAAAACTAAAAGTCAATACAAAAGAAAAAAGAAAATAACTAACTAAAGGCTTCTCTGTGTGTGTTTGTGGCTCTCGTATTGATAAACTTAATTGCCTACACAGCAAATGTTAACTGCAAGACAAACAAATTTATATTGTATTCTTGGAAGTATTCCCCCAAATAACCATAGAAAGACAACATTTAATAAAATAAATGAAATATCACATAAATGAAAAGACTCATAGAGAAAGAGCTATCGGACATAGTGTAAAGCAAGAAAAAAGTAATTGATGAACATGATTTATGCAGCAATAGAATGATACCTGTCAAAAAGAATATCATTGGCAAGGTATATTATATGCAGTTGCCGCTCAGAATCATCTAGGACAAAAATCCTGTCTCTAAGTGCCTCAGCCAGAGCAGGCGCAAAAGGAGATCTCTGCATAAACCAAATTTTGGCACCCTTAATCGACTCTTTTGTACCATTAAGATTATTCAGCACATTGTTGAGCTCCAGTGCAACATCGGATGGAAGTGGTCCAGAAAGACCTCTGAAAGACTTGGATGACTGGTCATAATCTGGTCGACCATGAATCCCAAAAGTCTGAGCATGTTGATGGTCGTAGAATGGTGGGAAAGGAGGTTGGTGCATTTGAGCACCCAACATTGATGCTGAAGCCCCAACACCTGCAGCTGCTGTATTTATTGGAGGAGCATTTAAAGGAGATGGACTCATCATGGGATTAGGAGGATGCATCAAAGGTATAGAAGAGGATGGAAAAGGAGAATTGAAGGGGCCACCTGGAGCATGTGTAGCTAACCAAAGCCTATAACGATAGTAAGCATGTCCCTCCCCACCAAAAAGAAAGCCATATTCAGGATTATCTTGCTGCTTTTCACGAATCATAGCCTCAAATTCAGGGCCATTCTTTGCAGAATACTCAACAAGTTTGTCAATGCGCTTGTGGAGCTCTGGATCAGAAGGGGGAGAAACTGGAGGTGGAGGGGCATCGTATAGTCCATGAAAAGGCGGCGGAGGAGCGAGAGGAGGGGCTAAATGTGGAGGGAAAGCTTGTTGTGGCTGCTGTTGCTGCTGAAGATGAAGAAGGTGAGGATGTGGATGGGGATGGAGCTGCTGTGGTTGCTGCTGCATGTGGTGGTGATAAGGGAATTGTTGGAGAGAAGGATGTGGGGGTAGGAAAGGAGGACCGTGCACCGATGGAGGAAACTGTTGATGCTGTGGAGGAAATCCAAACTGTTGCTGCTGTTGCATGTTAGGAGGTTGTCGCTGCTGTTGGGCATATGCCATAGCAGAAGCTGATGCATAATCATGAGGCTGTCGATCCATCACCCTGTACAATGAATCAGCTAACAAAAAACTCGGCAGCCCTTGTGACAATGTTCAACTTTACCTACATTAAACATACACACCCCAACCAAAAATAATAATAATAATAATAATAATCATTATATAGCAAGAGATATGGGCATTGTTTTAAAACAAAATATGAATTATAACCAGAGAAACACGTCTCATTGTTTCGATACTAACTATGATGCCTTAGATTGATATTGAATTAGTTGACTGCCTGTTAATTGACATGGGCTGATCTAGGAACTACAAGGAGACTCGATTGTGACTGAACTAATCCTCTGGGTATAACACAGATGTGGCTAGCGTGTTTCCTTGGACCGGCCCTTCCCTAAGGCGAGTTAGGCAATTGCCTAAGACCGAGGCCCCAAAATTTTAGAAATGAACCGGGTAGTAGAGGGAAAAAAAAAATTTAGTTTCAAATGAATTACAAAAATAATCTGGCACATCCTTTTAACCAAAAAAAAAAAAAAAAAATTGGTAAATCCTATTAAACATTGGTTCTAAACAAAATCATTGACCAAAAATCAACCAGATAAACTACAAATCCGGTCTAAGAGATTAACCACAAAACAATCACAAATCAAAACAAATAAATCCACTCAAAACCCTAAAAATTTTACCTTTCTCTCTAGTCTCTGCTCTCCGCCTCTCTCTGCCTCAGCCTCTCTCTGATTCTCTGCTCTCCGCCTCTCTCAAGTCTCAACTGCTAACCTCACCGTATCAGGTTCAGAGGTTCAGGAATCAGGTATAAAATTATAAATATTTGGGCACAGGGCACTCCATTTTTTTTGTTAAGGACTTAAGATAACTTTGTTTATTTGGGCCCTCCCTGGCTGTTTTTGTAACTTTGTTTTTCACTTATCAGTTTATCATTATGGCTGCCTGGACCCTCCCTGGACTGGGCGTTAAGTTTGGGCCTTCAAGTTTTTTTTTTTTTTTAAAGCCTGCATTTTTTTTTTTCTTTTTGGTTATAGATAGGATTTGTTTTGTGTTTTTTTTTTTTGGTAGGTAGGTCTTATTAATAAGTTTTGTGTCAGTGTTATGGCTGTGCTTAAATTTTTGTTATACTTGTACTTAATTTTTTTTTAATGTATGCAGGTTGAAATTGCTAAAAACTTGTTATTGTTTAGTGAAACTACAACAATACTTTTTATATAAATCAGGTTCTATTTCTAATTTGCTCTACCCTTAAAAGTTATTTTTTATTTTAGTCTTTATAAATATATTGTTTGATTAGAAATGTCTACTAGAAAATATGCATCTGGATATGAAAAACTTAAAAAAAGAAAAAAAGAAGAAAAATTAATTAAGTCTCAAAAAGGATTAATGGATAAATTTGTTATTAGTAATAAACAAAATATAACACAAAATTTAGATGAAAATATCACAAATGAGCAAGAAATTCACCAAAATAATTTAGAAGAAAATGATGTTCAATTTTGCAATACAACAAATCTTGATAATGAACTTCAAAATAATTTAGAAGAAAATGAAAATAATGATGAAAAATATAATATAAAAATATTAAATAAACATTAATTTAATTAATATATAAATATAAAAATTACCTCATTTTTAGTTCTCGCCTTAGGCCCCAAAATGTCTAGGGCCGCCCCTATTTCCCTCTCATCCTCTCCCTGCCTCAACCCACGTCACACCGTGCTACATGGCTGACCACCAAGCTCTCCTTCTAAACCTTCATGGCCAGAGCTTTTCAATCTCATCACCTCCAACCACGCACCACTGCCAAAACCCAGCCAAAATCAAATCGCAACAAAAACCCAGAAGCCCATCAAATCACAAATCAAATCACACCCACCGAAATCAAAGTACAAAACCCACAAAATAACCAAAATCACAAAATGAAAACACTAAAAGTAAACCCACCGTTAAAAAAACAAATATTGGTTTTGTTATTATATTTTAGAAGAAGAATCATCTTGTTGAACTAATTTTAGATCCAAATTAATCAAACACATAGCACAAGTAAGAATGATAGACTGAAAGCAAAGCAAAAAAAATGGTATTTCCCATAAAAGTGTTTTCAGAAAATAGAAAGGGTAAGCAAAATATAAAAACTATTTGCTTCATAATCTCAAATAAATAAATAAATAACCAAAAATCACACACTATAATTCAGTGAAGCCTCTTGAGCCACAATTTCACCTAAGAGGATCGTTTGAGTTGAGAGGAAGAGATTTTCATAGTCTTTGGCTCAGCAACACAATCTTTGATTTCCTTTCTTGATGTGGCTTTCGCTCGCTCATCTCCTGTCAGCCTAAGTGACGTATAAAGATAAATAAAAGGAAGAAGAACAAAACACCACGTAAAAAAGAAGAAAAGAAAAATGGTGAGAGAAGAAAGACGGACTGAGATCATGTGCACTGTCGTAGGTATTTTTTTACATTTTTTACTCTCTTTTTTTTAACTTTTTAACTCTCTTTTAATATATTTTGTTTAATGGTTGAGATTGAAAGTTGTTTTTTAAACTTTTAATCTCAACCATTAATTACAATTGCATCAGGGTATTGCATAGACGTGGCAAAACGGGCGGGTCGGTCGGGTCGGGTCGGGTCAATCGGGTTTGAGGGTCAAACGGGTCACGGGTCAAAACATGTCATTTTTAAATGGGTCAATCGGGTTGCGGGTCGAGTCAAGTTGACCAGTATTTTTCAAACAATTTTTTTTTTTTTTTCAATTACAAAAAGACTAATATCAAACTAAAAAGGCTAAGAAAGAAGAGCAACTTACATTGAGAGTGCAAAAGATCTAGATTTATATTCAACTTCCGGCAGAGCAAAACAACTACATCTTGATTTAATGCATGGAACTTAAGCTGTGAAGCACATATTCTTTCATATACAACTTACAAGCCTTCCACCACCTTTGTCATCAAGTAACCAACTCAAAATTTCTAACAAGCATCTTTCTTTTTTTCTTTTTTTTTGATACCAAAAATAGGGAGTACAAAACAAACGACATTAAGAGTTCATATACAAAGCTGGATTCAACCAGCGCGGGTTCAAAGGCACTATAGTTGCCTGCTTAGCTACAAATCTTATATGATTAACTAGCAAAGAGGGCACTAAGATCATTTTGTAGAGTAATCCACCTTGAACAAGAAAGTTAAGGTTAGCAAGCCTAGTAGAATCCTGCCAATCCGAAGCTCTTTTGTTGTTAAGGGTTGTAAAAAGTCCTCCACAATCACTTAAAAACAAAGTTCTTTGGAAGTTATAAACAGTTGCAGTGAGACTAGCTTCCACCACAGCTTCCAAAAGGCACCCTGTTGCAGTTCTAGCTAAACAAAAAAAAGTTAGATTACTTAGAAAGATAAACTAAACAAAAAAATATTTAAAAATAAACATAACATATTAAGTAAAGAAAAATAAGTAAATATTTTATAAGAATTACACCTCAATCTCAATCTACTCAATATTTTATACTCAATCTACTCAATCTCAATCTACTCAACCTCAATCTACTCAATCTCAATCTACTCAATATTTTATAAGTAAATATTTTATAAGAATTACACCTCAATCTCAATATAATTAAAATTAAAATTCTAGTCTATTTAAGACATCTAAAGAAACTGTAAACGGTAAACATAACTACATAAGACATTCATCCAAATGACACAGAGGCAGATGCAGAGAAGTATACTATATTTGATGACTCATTCATCCAAGATTCCAAATGACACAGACATTCAACAATCAAACACACAAACAATTAAATATAATATTAGCAAAGGCAGAGCAGTATACTATATTATTATTGCTAAATCATAAATTCATAATATTAAAAAATCAATCCAAAAACTAAAAACATTTAGAGATTTAAGAGAATGATGAAAAGGATTTAACTTATCTTCACCATAGTTGATGATTTGTGGTTGTGCTCCTCTTAAATGGGTCAGCAGCTGTGTGGGCAGTGGGTCGTGTGGCTTGTGGGTGGCGAGAGACAAAGAACTAAGAGAAGTGAGAAAGCAGAGCAATGTTGCCAATGTAGAAAGGCAGAGGCCGAATGTGTGAAGACTGATTCACTGAAGAAGGGTAGAGGCTGCTAGGCCGGACTGAAGACTCTAAAGGCGCAAGAGATGAGAAGTAGAGGAAGTGAGGAGAGGAACTCAACTTTTAGCTTTAGGTTTCAGCTTTCAGGTTTGTACCATTTGTTCGTATAATTGATTAATTCATTGTATTGTGCATTTTGTGGCTTTGGACAATGGAGTGAATCAGAGTGGACTACAGCTAGCAGCAAGCATAAAGCATTGAAATTGAATGAGATTTTTTTATTTTTAATAGTTGTGAGACAGCCTTCTGAGCCCTTGGCCGGTTGGCCCTTAACTAGTTGACTTACCCTTGTCACTTGTGTTGTGTTTGTAGTGACTTCACTGACTTGTCTTGTCTTAGTCTTAGTTGTCTACTGTCAAGCATTGATGGTTGTGCTTTATTACTAGTTTTGATATTTTGTGCTTTATGCACAAAGTATCAGGACATAATTAAAAAAAAAAAAATTAGCGAATTTTTTTTTTAACGGGTCAGGTCATGGGTTATTCAGGTCGTGTTAACCCACAAAAAAATCAGGTCAGGTCACAGGTCAACCCGTTTTTGCTTCGAGCCAATAAAATCGGGTTCGGGTCATGTATTTTTCGGGTCGGGTCAGAAAATTTTGACCCATATTGCCATGTCTAGTATTGCACCTAAATTTGAAAAATACAAAGAGACCTACACATACATATACACATACACATATACATACATAAGTACACATACACATACATAAGCACGCATAAACACAGACACATTCACATAAACATACATAAATATAAGCACACATAAACACATACACATACATAAGTACACATACACATACACATATACATACACATACATAAGCACACATACACACACATACATAAACATACATATACACATACACACACATGCACACATACACATACAAATACACATAAACATACATTCCCATACACATAAATATACGTATATATAAACATAAACACACATACACATAAATACGTATAAACTCACATAAACGTAAACATACACACACATAAACTTAAATATAAACATAAACACACATAAAGGCTCGATTTAGCACACCAAAGTAACTAACGAAATTGTTTGAGGATTGGTATTAGTTTGCAATTTTTTCTAGTCTATATGAGGGTTTAATTTTTCTCAGTCTGTATGTGTGTTTATGTCTATGTATGTTTATGTTTATGTGTATGTGTGTTTATGTTTGTTTGTTTTTCTTTATTTTTGTTTATGCGCGTTTATGTGTATGTGAGTTTATGTTTGTTTGTTTTTGTGTATGTTTGTTTGTGTCTGTGTTCATGTGTGTTTATGTTTATGTTTATGTTTATAAATATGAACATACGTAAACATACACACATACATAAACATAAACACACATGCACATACACATAAACATAAACATAAACATACACATACGCACACATAAACATACGCATACACATACACACTCATACACATACACATACATAAACATACACATACACACACATAAATATACACATACACATAGACAGTCATACACATACACATACATAAACACACATACACATAAACATACATTTTTAGTTCTCACCTTAGGCCCAAAAAATGTCTAGGACCGCCCCTGCGTTATACTAGCAAACCCCATTTTTCTATGTGAAACTAATTTTGATTTATAAACACTTCTTATATACTTCACCAAAAACTCATTTAAAGAAGAATGCAGAATGTACATCTCCCCAACTATGTTGTTTACTCCATTGGTTTTTAAAGGCTAAGTGAATAATGTGAGACAAAAATCAAATAGAAAAATCTACAGACATCAGAGGAAAGCAACTAATGCAATAGTACGAACAAAGAGCTAAGAATTGTTATCTTTTGTTGTCACCAGAACAATTAAAACACTGCAATAAGAGACGCATGCAACAAAATTTAACTTTGCTTTCGTACTTGTCGTTTTTTATTTTTTCTTCTTCTGATTCTTAGTAGCTACAAACTTACCTTTGTGTTCTTATCGATTGGCTTTCTCAAATCTCGATAGCCTCAACTCTCTCACTCCGTTGCTCTTTCAGTTAGATTTTTTGGGGTTTAGGGCTTCGTTTGAAATAACGACAACGAGCAGATAGAATTTCTTCTTCTTCTTTTTTTATATGTTTGGTTAAACTTTATGTATTTATAAAAAAGACCCATAAATATTTTATTATTCACTCATGACCCATGATAATAAATGTAATTTTTCATTTTTGGGCTCCTCCATATGTCTTAGGCTGTGTTTGTTTTGGGTGAAATGGAAATTAGGAAAATATTTTACACCCTTGAGTGTGTTTGGGTGCACATGAAAATATGGTCAAACTGAAAATTCATGTCAGTTGACTGTAAATTAAACCCATTAGACTCAGAAATTAGTTTACATAGTGATTTTACCTTTAATTAATTTCCACTTTCCTCACTGACACACACCAAGCCGAAGGAATGAGAGAGAAAGGGACCTAGCTCGTGCCACCGCCAATCCACCTTTGTTACTGTCTCCACTCGCCAACCTGTCATTGCCTCCTCTCGCCGATCCGCCTCTGCCGCTACCTCGGCTCACTGATTCATTGCTTCCTCCTCTCTTCCTCTTCTCGTCCTCTCTCTTTCCCTATGACCCAGCAAGGCCAAATCTTGAACTGCATGTCATCGATCTACAACCCGTTGCCCACCCATGTCGTCGCTACCCTCAACGATCTCGCTACCCACTTTGGAATTTTTTTTTTTTTGCCTTTTTTTTTTATTGCAAATAATATTTGTTCTTGGGGGTGATGGATCGATGTCTGGGATGAGTTTTTTCAGGTTATGTGATGAATTTGTTATGGGTTTCAACGATGGCTGAGGTGGGTTTTTTTCAGATTGTATGATGGGTTTGTTATGGGTTTCAATGGTGGATCGGTGGTGGGTTTGTTAATTATGATTTTTTCAAGTTAATTGGTTATGTAGTGGTTGGTGGTGGTTGATGGTGGCTGGGTTTATAGTGGTCGGTGGTGGCTAGGTTTATGGTGGTGACTGTGGTAGCCAGGCTTATGAAAATAGGTTTTTACATTCAAAACCAAACACAAAAAATATTTTTCTAATGATTTTTTCACAACACAGACAAACAATTGAAAATATTTTACACTCAAAAAATATTTTACATATTGCCAAACGCAGCCTTATTGGCAAGTTTAAATAAAAATTAAGAAAAAATTATAGAAAATTTTTTTATAGAAAAAATACAAAAAAAAAACTATGTAAAATATTCACAATAAAATTTTCAATAGGTATAAAATAAATTTTGAAGGAGCTATTTTTGAAGAAGAGATCTGTGCTAGCTTAGGAGTGATAATTAAGAATGACGCGAGCTTGATTATGGCTTCGCTATCTCTGCAGGTTCCTCTGTCATTCATAGTGATTGAGGTTAAGACTTTGGTGGCATGACAAGCATTGGAATTTGCTATGGAAATAGGTATTGATTGGGTTATTTTAGAAGGTGATTATGAGATCCTCATAAAAATCCTATAAGAACTACATTAGATCTTTAGCTCAGCATGGTCATAATGTGATGCATCACATCCTTATAAAAATCCTTGAAGGTCTCTCTGCCCTCATTCATGAAGCAACTCGAAGCCAGCTACTTAATGGCGTATCAATTTGCCGGGATTGTCCAATAATTACCCATCTTTTCTTTGCCGATAATAGCCTCTTATTTTGCAAAGCAAATGCTTAGGAATGTACAAAACTCGTTGACATCCTTGAGAACTATGAAGTGGCCTTTGGACATAAAATCAACACTGATAGATCATCAGTGTTCTTTAGCTCCAACACCCCCCAAGAAACCAAGGAGGAGATCCTGAGTATCCGGGGACCAATGCAAGATTCATGGCATAAAAAATATTTTGGGCCTCGCCTCAATCATTGGAAAGTCAAAAACTGCAATGTTTGCTTAGATTAAAGAGAAAGTGGGGAAGAAGTTGGCGGGTTGAAAAGAGAAACTTCTATCCATCGGGGGTAAAGAAATCCTCATTAAAGCGGTAGCCCAAGCAGTACTCACATACACCATGAACTGCTTCCAATTACCTAAAAGTCTCTGTGATGATCTTTAGGGGATGATGCAAAACTTCTGGTGGGGTAAAAGAATGCAGGAATCAAAAATAGTTTGGGTGAGTTGGAAAAAGATGTGTAAATCTAAGCTCGGTGGGGGCATGGGCTTCTATAATCTCCAAGCCTTCAACCTTGCTATGCTTGCAAAACAAGGTTGGAGAATTTTCCAAAATCCAGATTCGCTTGTTGCCCGGGTATACAAAGCTAGATACTTCCCTTTTGATGATGTGCTAAACTCAAAGAAAGGTAGTAATCTTTCTTATACTTGGAGAAGCATCCACAACAATTTAGAGGTATTAAGGAAGGGTACCAGATGAAGGGTAGGAAATGGCCGAAGAATCCATAAATGGGAAGATGAATGGCTCCCCACTCCGACTACTTATAAAGTGATTTCTTCCCCTAAAGACCTTGGAAACTTCCCAATGGTCTCATCCCTCATCAACGAGGACACAAAATGGTGGAAACTGAATACTATCAAGGCTTTGTTCCTCCCTTTTGAAGCAAACTCGATCCTAAAAATTCCCTTGAGCTACAATATGCCAAACAACAAACTAATATTTGTGGGAAATAAAAGGGGTTTCTTCACGATCAAAAGCGCTTACTACATTGCTGCTAAGATTGTTGACTCCAGTGAGGAGGGAGAAAGCTCAAACAGGGATTTAAGGTCCCAAATTTGGAAAATGATGTGACAGCTAAAGATACCAACACAAATTGGTATTTTTGCTTGGCGGACATGAATGAATGCTCTCCCCACAATGCAAAATTTAAAACTCAAAGCTGTGAACACTACTGGTTTTTGCCCTCTTTGTGAAAAAGTCCCTAAAAACCTCCCTCATGCCTTACTTCACTGTGAGCATGCAAAACAAACTTAGGCTTGTTGGCATAACTACCCTGTGGACTTGTCTTTGGAAGCTTAGGATATCCTAGACATCACCCTCAACTTGCTAGATAAAGGTACTGCCCATGACTTAGAACTATTCTTTATTGTAGCTTGGTCTATTTGGTGGAACTGTAACCAAGCTACTCATGATGACTTGGGTTTTCCTCCTATTTAGACTTGAGAAATAGCAAATAGAACTTCGCTGGACTATAAAGGTGTCATCTTCTCATCTATCTCTACTTGGAAAGCCCACCACCCCTCCCCCCTATGGTTTTTTCAAAATCAATGTTAACGGGGCTGCTTCAAATGCCAACAAAAATTCTAGCATCAGGGTGATTATTAGAGACAGCCATGGATCACCCTTAGTAGCTATGAGTAAGCTTTTGCCTATGCCCTATTCAGCAGAGGTTACCGAAGTCCTTGCATTACAACAAGTAGTCTAGCTTGCTTCATAATGAACCTATCTCAAACCATCTTTGAATCCGATGTCCTTCCCCTTGTCTAAGCTTTAAACTTTGGTAAGGATGGGGCAAATTGGGACATATTCTCCAAGAAATTAGAAGTACCAAGAACTCCTTCGGCTTATGTTCCTTTCACCACCTGAAAGGGGAAGACAACAGGGTAGCTCATGAATTGGCCAAAGCAGCTAAATCTTCTGGGATTTCTTAAATCTGGAAAGGAGTCTCTCCTCCTCTTGTGCAGCAATTTATGATATCTGATTTGTCATGTAATTTTGTACTTTAGCTGTTGTCTCTTTGTTGTACTCTAATTTCAGTTGGAATATATCTATTCCTAGTTTCACCAAAAAAAGAAAAAGAAAAAAAAGTGATGGATATCCATTACCTTACCTCAAGTTTTATAGCTTTAAATTTCTCTCGTATCCATATGCATTGTAATTTCGTGGGGCACTCACTTGCGAGGCAAGCTATTATTTCCTTTATTTGTTAGTCTGGATGGAGGATATACCACTAGATGTTTACTCAGTGTTATTGGCTGATTTGAACAATCTCTATCAATGATGCATTGAAGTTCTTCTTTAAAAAAATAATATAAATTTTTTTTTGCCAAGTAAATGCTAATTTAGCTTGTTTTCCTCACATAATTAGCATCCTACTCACCTAAACAACCCATTCTATTTGAAAACAAAAATTATATGTTTTGAGTAATATATATATATATATATATATTAATTGAAGCCCTTTTGTATCTTGAAAAATTTGTTGGGTCCATCACTAAAATAGTTAATTATTTTGTTTAGCAAATTAAAATAATTGATAGTTGAGCTCAAGACACCAATAAGTTTTTGGTGTGGGCAAAAATTGAACCCAGATTTTTATTTAATTATCAGAGACTTTACTAATTAAGCTAATTAGAACCCACACGTCTCAATAGGTTGATGGTCGAGTGATAGTCTTTTTTTATTTTTATTTTTATAAATTATTTATTTATTTAGAAAATAGTCTTAATTATCTTAGCCACTCACATGAGACTTTTTTTTAATAATATTTTTTATAATAATTTTTTTTAGAAGAATATTTTTGATAATGTTTGTTGTACTTGTACACGTACATACACGCAAACTAAAAAATCGAATGGTCAAAACATGTTATTAGGCCTGTCCAAGACAAACTGTGTACCTGACCCACCCAAAATTCCAGCCGACTTGATCCGGAAACCGCCCGATTTGACTCTAATGACGGGTTGGCGACGGTTTTCAACGTACCTAACCCGATTTCGGCAGGTCAGTTGGCGGGTCCTTGCATCTAAACCCGATTTCAACCGGCCTGACTAATTCTACCACCAAAAAGGCCGATCTCCACCCTCGATACAATTTCTCAGTTGGATCTCAAAGAGATCTTGATCTCACTAGATTTAGCGAGATCTTTTCGAGATCCACCTAGATCTGGCGAGATCTTGCCATACAAGGCTAGTTTTCAGCCAGATTCGCCGGATTTCGGCTAGATTTGCCCAATTTTCGGTCAGATTCGACAAGTTTTGGCCAGATTTGACCCTAACCGAGACTGGACCACCTTCTAGAAAAGAACCATCCGATTCGACCTGACTCTCTGATTGGTTGGCGACGGGTTTGAAAATTCTTAACTCAACTTGGTTGGGTCGGTCGCGGGTTGGGCACAAACTTGACCCGGACCGACTCGTGGTCACCCTTACATGTTATAATTTTAAAATCGTGAAATCTTGCCTTAACAACACCATCTCACTCTCTCAAAAAAAAAAAAAAAAAAAAAAAAAATCATCTCACAATTTATAATTATATCACGATTTTAGGGCTTTTTATTTTTCCATAGACATGACAAGTGATTTTAAAAGAAAAATTAAACATTAACATTTTGTTTGGGCAAGTGATAAGTGTGTACAGTATAACGTTAGCACACTCCAAAACCCTCAACCCAAAACCCTCACAGCCTACACCGACCTCTTTGCGCTATCTTCTCTCTCTCTCTGCCTCTCTCTCTCTCTCTCTCACAGAAAGCCAAATATGTCGAGCAAATAAGAATCAATAGTGGCGATGATTCAACTGCATAGGAGCTCGCTGTTGATGAACACTGCCACTGTCTCTTCCTCCATATTCTCTAAACCTTCAACTCCTTCATTTCTTCGCCTCAACTCATTCATGTCTAAGGTTACCCATTCTTCACCTCACTCCCTTTTCAATTACATTTCTCTTTGGTTACCCACAAACTGTAAATAAGAAAATTAGCAATATATATGCTTATGTTGCTCTGTTTTTTTTTTTTTGGTTTAGTTGTTGAAAGATTTTAAGAAAGGAAAAGTAAGTAGAATTTAAATTCATTGCCCATTTTATAAAAATGGGTCCTTTTATTTCTGAGTGAAAAGAAGAAAATATAAAAAAAATTGGGAAAAAAAAAACGTATATTATTGTTTTCAAATTTTAACTAGTTTTGTCTAGTTCTGTTATTGTCTTTTGAAAAGTTTTAAAATATTCAAAAAACCATTTACAGGTGCTATTGTTTTTGTTGTTTGAATCTTCATCCTCTAAGTTTTATTAAATGGCGTTTCTTTATTATTATATCCTGTTATTCTTGTAGTCGATTTAATTGCATACAAGCGCATTATGTAGGTTTTGTTTAGTTGATGAATAAAGTGTAGAAGATGTGTGATAAGCGAAAGTACTGTTGAACTCACGGTTTCAAATTTTTTTTTTTGGTTGAGAATTAAATTAGCAGAGTACATTGGGTTGAGCTTATTTTTCTTGGAAATGAAAGGCTGCTATTGTTTCCATGCTTAAATTTATGTATAGGTTTTCGGTGATTTTTATGCATAAATGTTATGCTATTATGTCTATCTGTATTTGATGTGGTGAATATTAATATTAGTGCGTCGCATTGGTGCCACAGTTGCAGTATAGGGGACTTCAGCAGACCCCAAGAACTCATTTACCATGTTCTTCATTTGGCATCAGTAATGGCAATAGATACAGAAAATGTTCTCACCTTAAGTGTAGTAAAGTCAAGGTATCTTGCATGATCTCAACCTACCATGTAAAGGGTGGAAAGGATTCCCATATTTTCAGAAGCCATGTTGATTGTTCTCGGTTTGGTTTCACAGTTCCATCCCACTTAAGACTTGGGCTCCTTAATTTTATGGCACCTTTGGATACTTCAATTTATGGACCTCTAAACAGTGGTTTTAGGAGTTTTAATAATTATGGAAGTTTTGCTCGGAGGTTTTCTTCTAAAGATGCGAGAGTAACAAGTATACGTGAAAATACTGGTGTTACAGGAAAAAAGGGTGGTGGGAATACCTTCCAGACGTTCAGTCAGCATCAGAAGAGGGCAAATGCGTTGGCCGCTCACAGCAGAAAGACAACTGCAAATTCTAATATCTCAGCCTCTAAAGACATTGACACAGTGACTTCTACTGAATTGCTAGTTGGAGATGGGAAAGGGGATGTGGAACTGTCATCAAAGGTTTCAACTTCCTGTGTTAACAATGATAATCAAAACTCTGAAATTGACAGACAACGGAAGCAGCAGTCGAGAAACAAGAAAAACAAGGTACGGAAATCTGCTTCAAATGCTTCAGACGAAGCTGTTGTAGCAAAAGGACCTAAAGCGAAGAGTTCTGGTGTGAGCAAAAAAAGCCAGAATTCTACACAGGCTTTAGAGGTTAGCAATTAACTAATTTGTAGTAGCATCAAAATTAAGTCCTTTATTTCATTGCAATATTTTAACTAACACTTCAGTTCTTCAGAAGAATTCAGTTGGGAGCACAGCTGTGGAAGTGCTTGATAGTTCTACTTCAAGAGAACTCCAGACTAAGAAGAAAAATGGTAAATCTAGTAGAAGCGGGAAATCTGTCAAAGCAGCTAATGAGTCACCACAGAAACCGAATCCACAACAGATAGACAAAGTTAAGCATCTCGGACAAAGACCACTGAAACAGCTATATCCCCCGGATGGGAAATCTGTTGTGGTGGTGGAGTCTATTACAAAGGCTAAGGTTATTCAGGGCTACCTTGGTGATATGTATGAAGTCTTGCCTAGCTATGGTCATGTAAGAGACTTGGCTGCAAGATCAGGATCTGTGAGGCCTGATGATGACTTTAGTATGGTGTGGGAGGTTCCATCACCTGCCTGGACTCATTTGAAGAGCATCAAGGTTGCAGTAAGTGGGTATGGTTTGTTATCCCCTTCAATCATTTTAAACTAACCTAGAGCAAAACCATAAGACTATAAAAGTGCACTGGAGTAACTGGTTGGGAAAATATGCTTCGGACGTATGGAATATGGTTCCTGGTTGTTTGATGTGGGTTGTTTGGTTGGAAAGAAACTGACCCTCTTTTGAGGGTCTGGAGAGAACACTTGATCAGTTACAAGCACTCAGCCGAAATACTCTTTTTGAATGGGCTAAGTGCTGGGGTTATTCAAACTGTTCTTCTGCTTTGGAGTTCTTTTCTACCCTTAGTAGTGCCACTTAAGTTGCTTCTCTTATTCTGTTTTCAGTTGTTTTTGTTTGCTGTTTTTTGTGTTCACCATCATGAACACTTGTAATGGCTGTTTGCATTTTTCTTGTTGAATAAAAGTCTTATTACTTATCAAAAAAAAAAAAAAAAAAAAAATCAATAGTTTAATTCTGAGTTGAGAGGCGTCTTTGGTGGTCATTTTCATAATCATTACTGATGCTGATTTATTATGTTAATAATTGGAGCTTTGTTATTCAGTCGTTTTCATTATTAATTTTTTCCCTTAGTGTTGTTTTTCTTTTTCTAAATTTTCTTATTCTTGTTGCCATGTTCCTCAGAGCAGAAAATCTTATCCTTGCATCAGATCCTGACCGAGAAGGAGAGGCTATTGCATGGCATATCGTTGAGATGTTGCAGCAACAGGGTGCTTTACGTGAAGATCTTAGCATAGCAAGGGTTGTCTTTCATGAAATAACTGAAACATCCATTAAAAGTGCTCTACAAACTCCAAGAGAAATTGATGCAAACTTGGTTCATGCTTATCTTGCACGTCGTGCACTCGATTATTTGATTGGATTTAATATTTCGCCGTTATTATGGAGGAAACTACCTGGTTGCCAGTCAGCTGGGCGGGTTCAATCTGCTGCACTTTCTCTTATATGTGACAGGGAAATGGAAATTGATGAATTTAAACCTCAGGAGTATTGGAGTGTTGAGGTGAAGATGAACATAAATAGACCGGGTTCTTCACTGAAAGAATGTTTTTTTCAAGCACAGTTGACCCATTATGATTCCCAAAAGTTAAATCAGTATTCGATCAGCTCTGATATGGAGGCAAAGAATATTGAACAGAAGATTAATTCAGAAAATTTTCAAGTGGTCAGCTCTAAAAAAAGCAAAATGCGGAAAAACCCTCCTACACCATATATAACATCAACACTTCAGCAGGATGCAGCAAACAAATTACATTTTTCTGCATATTATACAATGAAGGTTTGGAAGAATTCATGTCTTTGTTGCGTTTCCATATTTCATATTCATAACATTTATTCCTGTAAAACTTTTAATGTTATGTTTTTTAAATTCTAATAATTGAATTTATAATTATTTGCTTTATTTGTCACTTATAACTTTAAATTATGAATACAATCTAATTTCTTTATAATAAAATCATAAAGAAAAAGATATTAATAAAATATTGCATTCATATGTTGTAGATTGGGTTAAAGTGATCTAGCTGAGACTTATTCATTCATTGAAGTATACATTAATATGTAACAACTAAATTGATGGTTAATTCCTGATTTCATAATTGAATCTTACATACTAGTTATAGCAACCCAGAAGAATGCTTTGATAAAGTTTCGTTTAAAATGCTGTCTCAAAAGCAATGTGCTAGTTGAAGAACAAGATCAGCAGTGGATTCTTACTTCCACCATTTTATATTACTTATGTAGGAATGAAGATGCTCTTGGCTCAAGGCTCGACATACTTTGTTCTATTCCACTAAAAAAACCTTATTTTAGGAGAAATTATTGGCAAAGTATTACATTTAGGGGAAAAATGGGGTAAAGTATTAGTAAAATTTAAATCCCCCTCCCCAACTATTGAATTATCAAAAAAAAAAAAAAAAAATGATACTTATAAAAAAATGAGGACAGTTTTGCTTGAGCATTGACATTTGCCGCTGACAAGTAACAGTATTTTATGAGAAAAGATATGTTCTTGAGCCTTTGACTTACATTATGTGTGTGAATGCAGGTTGCACAGAAACTTTATGAGGGGGTGCAATTATCTGATGGTAGGGCAGCTGGTCTGATAACATACATGAGAACAGATGGACTACATGTAGGTATCACGATGGCTGCATGAGTATTTTCAATGTAGCAACTTGTTGCATAATGTAGTGTTTTGTAATCTCCCAGTCCCAGTGCCTAATGGTGGCTGAATTCAGAATTCTTTATTAATTTTGAATTTCTTCTTTATTCAATGTATCTGTAACTGCATTCCAATATCTTTTGTGACAGGTCATTTTTTCTTCCCTATATATATATTTTTAATTTATTAAATTATATATGCAAGTTAGCTTTTGGCCCTGTACCATGAGTCATAAGTAAGTTTTAATTTAGCTAGTATTGTTATAACCTCTTTGTAAGGACTTGTAGATTGTTACTTTGGTTTTGACTTATGGATTGTTGCTATTGAGGCAAATTTCCTGGCAAAATGCATCAAAAACAGGAAAATGTTTTAGAGGCTCTGTGTATGCATCTTGATTTGTTGTTCGATGGTGCTTGTGATGCATTTTCTTTTTCTTCAAATATCTGTTTGTTCTTTTTAAAGACTCTCTTTCTTTTAGTACCTTTTTTTTCATCTTTCCTTTCTATAATAGAAATAGTTTTTGAAAATTGTAACTCTACTGATGGTAGTGTGTGGTTGTAAAATTGGATATTCTAGGTGGGAGTCTACTTGAACCTACTTAAGAAAATGTATGCAAAACAATTGAATTAAATTTAGTAGTGGCAATGTTCCTCAAAAAAAAAAAAAAAAAAAAAAATAGTAGTGGCAATAACTAATTGTTCTAAAATTAAATTGCAAAATCATATACTTCTTACTGGCAGTAGAGAAAGTATTGCCACTGCAAGTAGTGATTTGGGTATGAAAATTGGTTAATGTATACAAAACAATTGATTCAAAATTAAATTTGGCAGTGGCAATAACTAATTGTTCTAAAATTAAATTGCAAAATCATTTACTTCTTACTGGTAATAGAGAAAGTATTGCCACTGCAAGTAGTAATTTGGGTATGAAAATTGGTTAATGTATATTGCCTGCTTTACCTTAGGACCCTCATTGATTCTAAATGCTTTTAATAGTTTTATAGAATATTTTAATTGATGTCAATATCTTCATTATGCTTGTTGATGTGATATACTACACCATTTCTTCTGGACATGTCTGCATGTGCTCAGTAGAGTTCCATGTTGGCTAACATTATTAAACTCTGTTGTAAAGATGATCCTTTTGCAATGTATAGTGAAACGCATTTCCTTTTCTATCTCAGATGTCTGATGAAGCTGTCCAAGAGATTCGCTCTATGGTCATTGAAAGGTGACATATATAGTTATCCACACTTGCATCTTTCTTTCTTTTCGTTTCTTTTCATTTTTTCTTTGTAGTTTATATATTCTGCATTTGCTTGTTGATGTATGTATTTGTGCATGTATTCGTTAAATTATGGTTATTGTCTTGTTTTGGAATTTTGTATTGTGTACAACATGTGTTTTCCACGGTCTGGAACTGGTGGTGGATGCTTGCTATTATTGGAAGGGCTTGCTTGTTTACGATAATTGAAAGGACATGCTTGTTGATTATCATACATGATCTGATGATGGCGTTGTAGTTAAATGTTGCTTTTTTGTTGAGGAAAAATAAATTGTTACCTATCAAAAAAAAAAAAAAAAAATGTTGCGAAAAGAATTATAATTTCAGTTTTATCAAGATGCAAAGATGTCATTACCTTAATATTTACTTGAATTGCTCCCCACCCTTTTCCTCTTATACTGCTATTTGTGCTAAAATTGCATTTCCTTATGCAATGATATCTCTTGTGTTTCCTTGTCATTTAACATAAAAAACATACTTTGTGCAGGTATGGACAAGGGTTTGCATCAGGGAATTCACGCAAATATTTTAAGAAGGTGAAGAATGCTCAAGAGGCCCATGAAGCAATTAGACCCACTGATATTCGGAGGTTACCATGTAAATAAATATATTTTCAGGCTTTATGGAAATTTATCTGGTTGGTTTTTAATTTGAGTTTGTAGTGGAAAGTTAGTGTCTTTCATATTTCCTTCTGATGGACTATTACAGTCTATTAACTAGAGAAATTTCTCTCTTTGGCTTTCAGCAACGCTCATTGGAGTGCTTGATGAAGATTCCATGAAGCTATACACTCTTATTTGGTCTCGGACAGTGGCATGCCAAATGGAACCTGCAGTCATAGAGCAGGTGAGAATGTAAATTTTTTCTCTCATTCAAAGTGAGTTAAGCCATATTTTCTTTGACAAATCACTAAAGAAATTGCATTACGTCCTACTGGACTTATTTGTTCTCAATTAAGGGTTGTTTCTTCTTGGTATTTGTTATGCAATTACAATCATCTGTTTCCTAACTTTTTTATTACTCAAACAGATACAACTTGATGTTGGAAATGCTGACAAGTCCCTTGTTTTCCGATCTGCATGCTCAAGAGTTAATTTTCTTGGATATCAGTCAGTTTTTAAGGTGCACTCATTACTCCCATCTTGCAATGGCAATATTCCTGCAAAGCTGTAAATGTGTCTTTAGTATAACTGTATGTGTGGCAGTTGCCCATTAGCGGGTCATAATTCATCTACTTGCCAGTCTTGTATTGCTCTGTGTGCGTGCGTGTGCATATTCATTGTTAAGTTACACATGCACCCAGTGGGTATTGAAGCAAGGACCTTGCTCTCCACCCCATTCTTTATGGAGGGAGGAATTTCCATTTGAACTAGGGCTCTTTGGCATGTATATTCTGAAATTAATATTGTTTTAGTTATGATAAAGTGATGAATAACTTCAAGAAGAAGAAGAAGAGACAGAAGGACGGAATGAGGAATCCTTCAAAATGAACAGAAAAGTTTATTAAGTTTGCAGTTCTTGTTTGTGCAGCTGTTCTTATGATGCACTATTGAATGTTGCATGAATTGTTTGAAGTAATATCCTTTTACAATTTCATGTTTCCTGGTAGGTCAACTCAAGATGAATTATATTTTAGAATTGATATTTATTTCTGCATAATTTGGGCTACTGGAAGCAAATGAATACTACGTATATACATGTGTGCACAAGGATCTGCAAATGCTTGTAGACATGGTATTTCATATAACTGTGTAATTCATATGATTGGAAATGCTTGACTAATTCAAAATGATGGTGCTCATCATTCTTCATTTGTAATTTTAAATTTTGGCTATTGCGCCGATGGTTTCTTCTCCACTAGTGTTTTTGATATCCACTATTCCACTTCAATCCCTACTTTCACATGTTGGAGCGTATAAACGTTTCATGAGTTTTCAGTAGTTAATTCTGATTAGAAATTATAGTTGAAGTTGTTTAAGAAGAAGTTGATAGTAACTTTATATTGTCATTATTTCTATCTTTTAGCTTGCATTTCTTCTTATTATTATATTTTCTTTACTTTTTTTTTTCTTTGCTATGGAAGTTCAATCACCTTATCTGTCTTTTTTCAGTTGACTTGCATGTGATTTATATGATGCTTTATTGTACCTTGTCACATGTTTATTTGTGAGATTTTCCTTTTTGTCTGCTCTTTAATTTTCTAGGACGTGGAAGCTGCAGCAGTCCGAAGTAAAGAAAACGTCGAGAATGATCAAGATGAGGTGTTTGGTATTCTTAATTCATTGAAGGTAGTGGATCTCATGTATATATTGTTGGGCCACGAGGCACAAGGGCAATATTACTTGACTATGTTTTTGTATCAAAATCTCTCTTGAATTTATATTGATGATGGTAATTTTTTATACCTGTTCCCTGAATTGTGCCTTTATTAACTTAGTGCATTTTGTAGCTAGAAGATCGATTATATCTTGATGAAGTGGAACTCAAGCAGCACTATACTAAGCCTCCACCACGCTACTCTGAGGGATTCTTGGTACATTATCATCACCATTCTTTATATTAGTAGTATTTTAGAACAATCTCTCTCTCTCTCTCTCTATATGTGTGTGTGTGTGTGTGTGTGTGTGTGATCCTATTTCCGTACAAATGTTACATTCCAGCTTGTCACGCACAAAAAGAAATTTCACAAAATTAAAATTCCCATAAAAAGGTGTTTGTATCTGAAGGTTGAATATTAATAATTTCTTTATGTATTAAGTGTTTAATAACAACCATTGAAATTGCTTATGTTTTGGTATGCATGCAGGGAAATATCAATATATTATGCACTGAAAGTAAGTTTTAAAAAATTAGGCTAGAATACAAATTACGCCTTTAAGTTTACTGAATTATCTTTTTTGTCAATTTAGCCTTCCATCCAAAAACTTGGTTAACTATTAAAAAATATTTTTGATCAATTTTTTCATTTTATTTTTGGTAAAAATAAAATTTACACCTTTTAAGTTTGGAGTTTAGTCATTACTTTTTTTTTTAATGCTAACATGTAATTTTATTACTTTTTTACCAGTAAAAAATATTTTTAAATAGTTCATGGTTTTTATGGACGGAAGGACTAATGTTGGCAACAAACATAAACTTTAAGGATTAAAATGTAACTTGGTGGACAAAAATGACAATTCAGCAAGCTCAATAGGTGTAGTTTGTGTTTTAGCGAAAAAATTACCATGTGTTAGATATTGGTATTGATATATCATACTATTGTTTTCCATGTATGCACGTTTTCTTTTTTTTTTTGATAAGTAATAAGACTTTTATTCAACAAGAAGAACGCAAACAACCATTACAGGTGTTCATGATGGTGAACACAAAAAACAGCAAACAAAAACAACTAAAAACAGAATAAGAGAAGCAACTTAAGTGGCACTACTAAGGGTAGAGAAGAACTCCAAAGCAGAAGAACTACACGTTTTCTTGGAATACTACAAGTTCATTTTTCCTTTATTTGATCTATCTACCGATGGTCTTCTAAATATAGTTTTATGGGTTTCTCTTTCTATCTTATTGCGTTCTGATCCTGTTCCACTTCCACTTTATCTGAGCTGCTTGTAAAATGTCATGTAATTTCTTTCATGTTTTTAATTCCAATCACTGGTTGCTTCAGACTGGGGCTCCTTTAAACTTAATTATAACTTTAATGAGTGTAGTTTGAGCACAACTTTAGAGCCCTCTTCCCTTATGAGCTGAGTGTGAGCACTATTAGATCAGCTTGAAAAGTTCTACTTCCAATTATTTTTGATGATTTGACTCGTTTGTGTATTCAGAAAGAACATGGTAAAATATTGAGGAAACCAATTTTACTAACCTGCATTATTTGTAACCTCTTTTCTACACAATGATGCCAATTCACTGTCTTTTGCATCAGCCTTTCAATACGTGTTAAATTGATTATTATTATTTTTTATAACTTGAAAACCAATTTCATGAGTGTTCGACAACAAGACTGGTGTATTTGGCAAACACATGGGATCATCTGAGCCTTAATGGCTTTTATGACAGTGGAGCTGAGTTTGAATTGAAGCTGGATGGCTTATCTCAGCTCAAACCAGGCTTGAATAAAGTTACCTTCCAGCTATTCCAATCTCAAACAACCTAGTGCCTGCCTTGGTTTGGGTCATATTTGTAGCCTTTATGCAAACTCAACTTTGGAAACAGTGACAGTCTTGCCTATGTAATCAGTCTATTTGTATGTATTTTGAAATATTTGAAAGACATTTAATTAATTATTAACTTTTGTGATAAACCTATTATTGGTCCTGCTGATTTTCTCTCCTAAAGGGTGTAGTTGTTACCAAATGTGATGATTTAGTTGCTTCAGTGGCCCTCACGTATACACAATTGTTTATGTGTTTCCAAGTGCCAAGGTTGGAGGGAGGGAGGCAGACTTGAAATTGCTTTTGAACTTCTGTTATTTGTTGGCTTTCTCTTTTTCTCTCTAACCTTTGAAATCTTAAAATTTATAGGTTAAGAAGTTAGAGGAGCTTGGGATTGGAAGACCTTCCACATATGCAAGCACACTGAAAGTTTTACAGGTATAAGTGTCAAATTGGATAGCATTTGTATATATTCTTGGGATTGATGTATCATGTACCTTTGTTGTAATTGTTTATTTGGGTTTTAGAGGGTGGCGCTCCTTTTGGAGGGCCTCTTGCTTTTGTATTTTCTTCTTTTCCATTTATTATTATTATTAATGAATAATAAATGTTAAATTACCAATTCTCCCAAAAATTTAATCTATTGGGAT
Organism: Quercus ilex subsp. ballota; assembly: GCA_032727855.1. Lineage (NCBI taxonomy): Eukaryota > Viridiplantae > Streptophyta > Magnoliopsida > Fagales > Fagaceae > Quercus > Quercus ilex. The sequence goes on from CM064919.1 coordinate 25,078,708, forward strand.
ATGGTAAATTTAATCATTTAACCACATACTTCTAAAACTCCCCCTCATGTGTAAGCTCAAACTCCAAAAGAAGTGAGGCCCAACACGTGAGATTTTAAATGGACGGTAGAGTGGAGGAGATAGGGATTGAACTTAGGATCTCATACTTTGATACCATGTTAAAATTTTGGGAGAATCGGTAATTTAACAATAGAAATTATATTAAAAGAGAAGGAACCCTTAGCCTACAAGAAATATGCTAAGAGAGCAATAAATCAAGAGAAAGAACAGCTATCAATAAAAGCTAACAAGGAAGAAGATGCCTCGATGGGTGGGTAACATTTGGGATGCACGGATGTGGGTGCGGCAAAACGGCCGCCACACCCTTGTCCAACGAGGCCTGACGCTGCGACTTGCGAGTGACGCCGCTGCCTGCGCGTCGGTGCCGCACTGCCGCGTCTAGATTTTTTTTTTTTCCCGACTCGTGCCGACTCGGGCCGAATCGGTCCGTATTTGGTGAAACCGCCGAAACACATCGGTACTGGCACCGAACTGGCCGATTCAGGCTGAAATTCAAAAAAAAAAAAAAAAAAAAGAGGTGCAAAACGCGCCGTTTGAACTTAATAACAAACCCTAAACTATCTCAGTTCTCAAAACGCACCATTCGGTCCATTCTTCACTTCAATCCTCAGCTTTCTCTCACTCTCTGTGCTATGTCACCCCTCTCGGCTCTTTGCTCTTCGTCTCCCCTCTCTCACAGGCGCACTCAAGCTCACCTTAAGTCTCTAGTCTCAAGCTCACCTCACCTCACTGACCCACTCTCAACTCAAACTAATTAAAGCTTTCAATCTCAACTTACCAAAACGGCCGAAAAAAGGCCGAAATCGTTAGAGCACAATCACAGATGGCACCACCAAGCTCTGCTGATCTGCATCTTGGATTCTTTCTGGGCAAAAAATTAGAGCACCACTGCAGTCATAGTGGGTTTCTTCTTCATCCTCTCTCTCTCTCTCTCTGCTGATCTGCTATGCTTTTTATTTTTTCTTATTTTCTTTACTTCTTCGTTCAGTCCGCCAGTGGTTTATTTGTTCAAATAAGATTTTCTTTACATTGATTGTTTCAACCCTTGTACACTTCCTATGTACTAGGGTGTTCCTACTTTTTTTGACATCAATAGACTTATTACTTATCAAAAAAAGAAAAAAAAGATTTTCTTTACAATCTGCTTTAAGTCCTACACGTGGTGGGTTGCACTTCAAGTTGTATTCTAAAGCAAAGTTATACTCCCCAACCTACACTTCAATTTAGATTACAGTTTGCTACAAGTCCTACACGTGGGACCCTAGGTGTGATTTTTCTTACTTTGTTATTAGTCATTAAATGAATTAATCTATTATATGATATGTAAATATAATAAACTATTATTAAAACTGATACAAATATACTTTCTCTAATTTTTTTTTATATATAAAAAGGAAAATTATTGATAATTTTATTTCTAATTCGATACTTGACAATTCCCTCTAAAAGAGTATAGATTACAATTTTGAATAAAAATATTTAACTTTTTATATTATGGCTTTTTTTGACATATTTAGATTACAAGACCATAGTAATGTATTTTTTAAGAATATTTTAATAGTAAAAATATATAGAAAATATAAATAAAAATATTTTTAATAATTTTTTAATTGCCGCACACCGCCGCACTTGCATCTTATTTTTTCAAAAATTGCCAAGTTCCGCACCCGCACTCGCTGCTTCTTAGGGTAACATAGCCATCCACTCATGTAAAACCTGGAGAATGAATAACTTTGACTCCCACAATGACCTCTCTAAATTTTCAAATGCTCTTTAGTTGGGTTCCTTCCAAACCATCCACATAAGACACAAAGGGACTGCACACCAAACATCTCCAATACCTTGTCTTGTGAATCACACTTTCCAGCAAGCCAACACATAAATGAATATTTTCTTTTCCATTCTTCACTAAATTATCTATTCTAATAGGGTAACATAAATGAATCCTGAAATGCACCCGTGCTTCTTAGGGTAACATAGCCATCCACTTATGTAAAACCTGGAGAATGAATAACTTCGACTCCCACAATGACCTCTCTAAATTTTCAAATGCTCTTTAGTTGGGTTCCTTCCAAACCATCCACATAAGACACAAAGGGACTGCACACCAAACATCTCCAATACCTTGTCTTGTGAATCACCCTTTCCAGCAAGCCAACACATAAATGAATCTTTTCTTTTCCATTCTTCACTAAATTATCTATTCTAATAAATTTATAATTTTAGAAGCAAATCATTGAGTTTATTGGATGACACAATATGCCAATGTATATATGATTACTTGGAGGCTTTCTTAGATTTTTTCCTATAAAAAAAATTACTTGGAGCTTATTTTAAATAAGTAAAAATAATTTTGTTCGCACAAGGAGATGGTTCAAATACACATGATGTGTATCAGGTCACTCTTGAAGATGTACAATCTCAAATTCAAAAATTAAAAAAAGTCTAAAAAGGATGATGAGGGGATATTACCCTGGGCAATTAACCAGTCGTGTAAGGATCTTAAAAAGGACTGTTTGATAACATGATTAGGACATTCAAAACCATCAAAGTTTCTTCAGGTCTTTTCTCGCTCAATTGTCCACAATACACACAAAGGAACAATCTTCCTGATTTGTTAACTCCTTTGGCGATGAAAGCTTCCTGGATAACAATCCAACATAAATCATGGTCTTTTGCATAACCCAGGATACCCCAAATAGAGCAAACACAAATGACTAAAATATCTCTTGCCACTGAGATATTTAATGATTTTAATATCCAAGTCAGGGAACCTTTATTTGCTCCACTTTTCCCTTCCTCACCAATTTGTGAGTGAAAGGATCATCTGCAATTATAACATTAGTAGTTCTTGCAAAATGTAGGTTGGAGTCATCACATCATGCAATAAATAATTTCAAATATTTATTTTGCTCTGCTTTAACCAGTGATTTTTTTGTAAGATAGTGCAAATTGACTCATTATTTAGTTCAAAACAAAAAAGGATTAATTTACATATCATCCATTAGACATGCTTTGTTGACATTGAGTCATAATCTTTGATAAATATGCATCTGTTGTCTGCAATTTTTTGGAAAAATTAACTAAATTTATTAGTAATTTCCCCCCCTTTCTTTTTGGGATGTTGAGTTGCGATCTTATTTCTGATTCATCTGTGGTATCAGGATAGAAACTATGTGACAACAAAAAGCCGTGTCTTGTATCCGGAATTTCGTGGCCGCATGGTATGTTCTGGCCTTGTCACTGAAGACTTTCCAATTGTCTATTTTCTGATTCTCTTGACCACCTTTTCTATTATCCAATTTTGTTTGATTATATCTAATCTAGGTGTCAGCATTTCTTTGTCACCATTTTTCTGAGGTCACAGACTACAGTTTCACTGCTGATATGGAGACTGAGGTAATTTTTTTCATTGTTTTGTTACATATTCTGTTTTTCATTACCTTTTGTAATTTAATTGTTTGGCTGATGTTGCCACGTGAATTTTTAAACACACTAGCCTCCTTTACGAAGTGATGTTATGTTCATGTGATCGTTAATTATTTGATATACTTGTCTTATCCTGCGTCATGTAGATTGATTCAAGATTGGATACTTGTCAGCTGTGATGCAATTTTTTTCTAAAATTGATTTCTTCACTTTTGCTTTAGCTTGATAATGTATCTGCTGGATTGACTGAGTGGAAAGGCCTTCTTAGAGATTATTGGACACGATTCAGCTCATATTGTGACCGTGCTAATAGTGTCCATATTCATCAGGTATGGTTGCTTTCTTTGGAGTAAGGCTCTGATTGTGCTGTTCAGAGATGATAGCATAAGTTTGCATAATGTTCAGGAATTTTCAACTACTATAGTTGTATGATATTTGCAGGTGGAGAAAATGTTGGAGAAAAAATTTGGGGATTTCTTGTTTGATTCTCTCCCTGGTAAAAGTAGGACCTGTCCCAGGTATGTATATGCTTCTGTTTCTACTCTGGAAATGGAAATTGAAATGTGCAGTAATTAAATGGTGAAGTGACCTCTATCTGATCTGGGTAATATTATATTGCTGTGGTTTTAGGTAATACAACTCACACACTTATACAGTATTGAAATTGTGACCTCGCACTCCACCCTTTGTTTATGGGGGAGGAGATGTCATTTGGTCTAGAGACCATTGGGTTTATTGTTATTAACGTTTCCTTTAAGGAATATTTGTATAGGACTTTGATGCTTAATTTTAAAGGAAAACGATATTTTGCTTTCTCATTTTCCCCTTTTATCAGATTATACAATCCATTTGCTTTGATTATTTCCTCACATTTCAGTGTCAAACCTTGACAATGTATTTCTAATTTATTGAGCTTAATGTCAAAATTTTGTACATTCCAATTTTCTCTTAAGAGAGTTGTGATAATAGTTGATATTTCTAGATATGCACACACGCAAAGTTTTAAACTTCCTATTTTATCCCTGAAGAAGTTTTTGGTACCTTTAGATTAAAATGTTCTCATTCTACACCTGGGAAGCAAAATATCTTGGTTAACTGGATGTTCATATCTATCTGATCCATAAAGTTACATGTGTTGAATTTGAATTTAAGCACTCAATCTTTAGCCAAATTGATACTTGGTGAACATAACAAGCATGTAGCAGATATAAAAACAAGTGACGAGCTTGGCAAATTTTGCGTCCCCCAAATTCTAAATGATTCAGTACTAGCACGTTCTGCCACAATGTAACACTTGGAAAATGTTTCCATGTTGATGTTATAATTCATAAAATATGATTTCATAATTTCTTGTTCTCGTGGATAGTTTTGGTTATTCTGGTCTTTAACATGATGCTGTAATAGTTATTTAATGATCTACTTACAGATATGTATTATTTGATATCTTCACCAATTATAACCTTAATGTAATCTTTGTTTTGATTTGTTTCAGTTGTATGGAAGGAAATTTGATTTTCAAAGTAAGTAGGTTTGGTGCTGGCTATTTTATAGGTTGTGATCAACACCCAAGATGCAAGTAAGTCCATAACAGCATGATAATAGCTTCATTTCATTGCGTGTTATATGCATAGAATAGAGGTGCTGCTTGATATATGTTCTCAACTGAAATCCATACTCTTCAGCCAGGGAAAAAAAAAACTGAAATCGATACTGGTCATAGTGTTTTGTAGTGACTGCAAAAAGGTCCTTATTATTATGCATTTGGTTACTGTGAATAGGTATATTGCCAAGACGTTATATGGTGATGATGATGAAGATGTTCCTCCTCAAAACAATAATGTCGAGGAGCCAAAACTGCTGGGTATTAACCCAGTTTCCAGCGAAAAGGTTTGCATTAAATTTTGGTCTCAATATATTTTTTTTTTTTGTTTTTTTTCCAAATGTGATCACTGGATCTTTCATATTGTTTTGCTTCATTGTTGTATTACTTGTATAAATTGACAATTAATTGTTCTTTTTTTTCAGATTCTTTTGAAGAGTGGTCCTTATGGATTTTATGTTCAGCATGGTGAAGACAGGAAGGGATTTGTACCTAAAAGAGCCTCTGTTTCGCATGTATGTAAATTCTTCTTTTGTTGACATTTTGGAACCAAAAATCCTGGGTTTTTGCAAATATTTGTTGTTGTGGATCCTAAAGATGTTATCTTTGTGTCTTTCATGTTTCAAGCAAACATCATCATTCCTTTTGGTTCTATCAATAGGCACGCACCATGCTTGTTTTTCTGTCTTTGCTTTATCTTGTCATCTAGATTCTCTTATATGCATACATTGTTCAGCACCAACTTAAATTAAATGGTCTTCTTATAAAAAAGTTATTATATGGTCTCAGATATGGTACTTGAATATTCATGTTCCTTTAGAAATAGCTGTGTCTATATATATAGTATGTATGTTTGTGTGTGTGTAATATGTGTATGTATCTAGCTCCAACATGCACTTCACTTGCTGTCTTTGCCCAATTTTGTCACTAGATTCTCTTATATGGATATTATTAGCACCCAACTTAATTAATTAGTCTTCATATAAAATATAAAATAAGAATTATATGGTCTCAGATATGGCAAAACTGAATATTCATGGTCCTTTTGAAATAGTTGTGTGTGGGGGTGTGTGCACGTGTATACTTCTTTCTCCAGCATCCGCTTCAGTGACCTTGCTGTCTTGCTGATTTTCTCATTAGATTCTCTTATAAATAAAAAAAATTAAATGGTCTCAGATATGGCAGAACTGAATCTTCATGGTCCTTTTTGCAATAGCTATTTTTGGTATGTATGTTTGTATATCACTGCACTGATCTAACCAATACCAATTCATTTGTCCCTTTTCTTTCCCTAGTTTTTGCTGTGTCAATGCACTTAATGACATACTTTTAACTGGATCTTATAAACTATCATACTAAAACAGGCTAAATTTATTCTTTTCAGATAAAGAATGTGGACTCTATTACCCTTGAAGATGCTCTTGAGTTGCTGCGCTACCCTATCACATTGGTATGCATGTCATTTTCTGAAATGAGTTTTGTTTCATTTATATATTTTTACTTATTACTGAACTCATTCATTTTAACTTCTTAGGGAAACCATCCAAAGGATGGCCAACCAGTGATCTTAAAGCTTACAAAACCTGGATTGAAAATTAGACATCGACGCACAAATGCTCCAGTCCCCAAGGTACAAGACTATTTGTTGAGCTTGTGCTGTTAAATGACAGTCATTCAGAATTATCCCAAAAAAAAAAAAAAAAGAAAGAAAAAAGAAAAAAGAAAAAGAAGAAGAAAGAAACTTAGTAGCTCCTTGGCAATTTCTGTCTCTATGTAGTTCAAAGCATTGTTGCTGGTTCATGTTGTAGTTATTGGTGACAACATAGGACGTATGAGCACTAAATTTATATATGGAAAACGTGAAAGTGGGATTTAGCATGCAAAAGATAATACCCTACCTAAGAATATGTCAAGGCATGCAGCAAACGTGGTTAAGATGACAAAAAACGTTTACATATTGGATCTGGAGAATTTATATATCAGATGGTTAAGAGCTTGACAAATTTAGCAAAATTTTGGTTTCTTAATTTACAGTTGGCCATTATGTTGTGAACTGGGATAAATTGCTGAATATAAAGGATAGTCAATTCGAGATGACTAATCTCTTGAACTTGAGAGAGGAAATATAAACATTTTTGGTTAATTTTCTGCTTAATTCTTATTGATCCATTCATGTACATAAATAGCCAAAGATGAGATTACCTCATCAACAAATCCTAAAACACAGTAACTAATCCTATCCTAAAACATAGGGATCAATTTGAATACAAGCAAATAACAATACTAATCTACTACTACCTTATTCAGATAAAGATCTATCACTAAGCCTAAATTTAAATATTTCTAATTCAAAAAACAATTTATCCCGCACATTATCTTGGTTCATAACACATTATATATAGAATCTATTTTCATTTCGCTTACAATTACACCACTTTATCTGGCTGTCTACATGCCCTAGAAACCAGTCAGATGAGTACAAAACAATAGGGGCACCCCTCATTCCCCCTTTCTCCTCCCCCTATGCCCCCACTGCTTGGTTGGGAACATAGATCCTTTTAATGTAGGGCAAAGTTATGTGGATGGAAAAAGCAGAAGCACCACATAGACAAACTGGATAGATAGATAGTGGGATCTAGCTAGAAAGCCTTTTGTTGTAGTGGATAATACATGCATAACATACATAGATGAAATTAATATTGAGATGGACTTGTTGGTGCATGATGATTTAAGGGATTAAATTTAAAAGTTGAGAGAGGTTGTAGCATAGAAACCCCTTTTTTTGTGCTATGAAGTATGAAGTATGAATTAAATGATATATTGGGCATATTGTGCTGCGGAATAATACATGGACTGGGAGTTTGGAAGGCAATCAGAGTAAGGTGGGATCATTTTCTAGATTTTGTTGGATGGATTGGGATGAAACTACAGTTAGATTTTGGCATAATATGTGGTGTGCCCAAAGTAATCTATCATCTTTATTTCTTGAGACATTCCAGCTAGCTGCAATGCAAATAAAGATGCCATGGTGTTTTAATTACATGGAAGTTATCGGTGGGGTGCAGTAAGATTGGAATTGGAGGATTTTTATTGTGAGTTGGTGTTGTATGTACAAACAAATATGCATGTTGATCATTTGCTACTGCATTGTCCAATTGCCATGGAGCTAATGGGATATTGTATTTGTAGTATTTGGAGTTAGATGGGTTATGTTCAATATTGACAATGAAGACGCAACTCTTTCAGAAATAGAGTATGGAATATAGTTACATATTATTTGATAGATAGGAGTAGCAAGACCTATCTATCAAGAACATTAAATCCTAATTTGTTGGGTCTGTCTTCTATTGGATGGGAGTAGACCTTCGAATTTGTACAATTACATAGATTGGTTGTACTCTTGATAAGGGAACTTTTGGGTATATAGCCAGTATACTCTGTTCTCTATGTATCTTTATACATTATGTTATTAATATAATTGCCTTAACATAGGGAAAAAAAGGTATCCGAACAATATATATGCAAAATTTGCAATGTCAGCATAATGTTGTGGTGGTGTTACAAACATAGTCAAATTGCAAACAATCTTTAATAGCGAGTGAAGTGGTCAATTCTGCTTAGTGTTTCGTTGATATAGCAAATCTAGATTGTTAAAAGGGTTGTTGCATTTATCAGCTCAATTTATCTTTGGTTATCCCCCCCCTCTCCATTTCCCACTGATTGCACCAACTCTGAGTAACCTGAGACAGGATCATAACGTATTTAACTTGCCTGACCAAAAAGGTAAAAGTGTACTGTGTCTTTTGTTTATTTATTTGCTTGCTTATGACGAGTTGAAAACTGAAAAACTTTAGGACAATGCTTCTAAAGTATGTGTGAGCTTGCTATAGTTCCTTTTTCCTCATGTTCTCCATTAATGTAATTTTTGCAACCCCTTGACTCTTTTAACTTCAATTGATGATCCATGTAAGGCTTACAGTATTTAATATAAAGGACTGTGTTCTGAAATATGTGCAGAATCTGAAGCCAGAAGACATTACCATTGAGAAAGCATTGGAGCTCTTGTCAAGTGACAATGTAAGCCGAAGTGGCCGACCTAAGAACAAACCAAAGCTTGAAGAAGCTTTTTAGGGTTTAGGCCATGTAGCCTTGGTAAATAGAAGAAATGTGCAAGTTCTTGGATGACTCAGTACTTTTTATGAATACTTTAGGTTGGCAACTGGTAACTTAACCCATCACAACAAGAAATTTGTTTCTTTATGGTAAGTTACACATGCATTTGGTGAATTTTATACCTACAACCTCATTGAATTTTATACCTACAACCTCATTTTCTACCTATTTTTATGGGAGAAGAAACTGTCATTTGAGCTAAAGCTCATTGGCCAAAACAAGAACTGACCAAAGAAGTGCATAAACTTCCGGCATATGGAGATTCTTTCACATTGCAAGAAGAGATAGTGTATCAGAGTTGTGACAGTAGTCAATTTTATTGTAAGATTATGCCATTTATTGTAGATTCGTGGGCCATTTCTCAGTAATGTAAGGCCAATAGAATTTTTGCATCTATTAAAAACGTAATTGTACAAGTTTACTTTTATAATTATAAAAATCATAAGCCCCACTTGATGTTCTTTTTTATGGACACCGAACTTGAACAAAAATTCTTATGATTTATCATAATTAGTCGGAATTGCAGGGTTTTATTTTTATTTTTAACAGTATATTGAAGTACTTATCAAAAGGGATTAAAAAAAAGTGTATGTATATTCAATTTTATTATTATGTCAATTTATAGAGACGATCGAGAATATAGATAGCATTTATTTAGAATTGTATCGAGTATGTATCATCGCTGGATGGCAAAATATTAGTATGATTGTAATCACCTACATATAAATAATATCAACTAAAACTTAGATTTACACTTTTCAAGTTTGAGTTAATTGTCATTTTCATTTCTAAAGTTTAATTATTGTCAAAATTTTGCATTTGTTGTCAAGGTAATCATTCCATCCATTTTTTATTTTAAAAACAGGTGATTAACCAATGAAATCTTATTATTTTTTACTAAAAATATTAAAATTTCTTTCTTATAAATAAAAAAAGGGTAGACAACGTATTTGGTTCTTATGCTTTACACCATATTTCAATTTGGTGTCAAACCTTTTAATTGTATTAATTTGGTTCCTAACTTTCTGTGTCATGTCAATTTAGTCATTATATCTTAGATGAAAATTGCAAATAGGGTTAACAGCCAAAATAAATATTAGTTTATTACCACATTAACGGAAACTAATTATTTTATTTTGGTCATTAGGCATGTCAATAATTTCCATTCAACAGATAATGGTAAGGACTGAATTGATACGATACTGAAATGTTAGAAACCAAATTGACACAATTGAAAGGTTAGAGACAAAATTTAAATATGATATAAAGGATAGAGATCAAATATATAATTTATCCTAAAAAAATCTAATTTAAAAACAAATAGAGTAAAAAAAAAAAAAAAATTAACAAGTATCATAGTCAGGAGTGTTGTGACACGAGAGGGTAGCTTATGCGTATAGTAGCTAAATTGATGGTCTATAAAATTGAGAAGAGCTTGTTTCTAGTGCGTTAGTTGCATTAGATATGGTAGGATACAGACACGTGTTTATATTTTAACGTATCCCATAAAATTTCCAACAATTTCTTAAAAAAAATTAAAAGAAAAAAAAATTAAAGCCCAACAAATTCATCTGGTAAAGTGGATCCAAACCCGAACCCATTTGCACACCTTCAAAACTACCCGAACCGAGAGGTGGCACACTAACCTTTAAACAAACAAACCCGCACGGTAAATTAAAGAGAAATCCAAATTCTGATCCCAGGTTGTCTTAATTTCAGACATTTATTTAAAATCTTTTCCAACGAATCCTAAATTTTTCCATCCAATACTTTCCTGCGTTTTCTTAGGAACCGAACAGATTTTTATCAACTACCACCACCTTTTGCCAAATCGTGATCTATCTATAAACCATTTCTTTCCCCAAAATACACAGGAAAAATCACAGAGAGAGAGAGAGAGAGAGAGAGAGAGAGAGTGTAGAATATGCAACAAAGGTTGAAACTTCAGCAACAACAACAAGAAGCCCTAATGCAACAAGCCCTTCTTCAACAGCCTCACATGTACCACCCTGGTGTCCTCGCTGCTGCCATGTCTCAGGTATATATTATATATATATATATATATATGTCTGTGTATCATTTTTATTTTAATTTCCAATTCAATTCAATGTTTTGTGTACTGGGTACGACCTTAAATTTGGCGCGTAATTAATTAGCCATTTCTTATGGGTAAACAATTGTGCTTTTTTTATTTATTTAAAAGAATGGAAAAGATCAATTTATTGTACTTTAATTTATAATGACTTGGAATGGTGGGGTTGCCCCATGTTATGTCTAAAAGGTTGTTTGTACCATATGTAGTTGTAGAGACCTATGAATTTTGTTTGATTTTGCAAAATTTTGTTGTGGCAACACACATGTAAATGCATAGTGTGAATTCATATATTTATGTTTCATATTCATCAGATTTCAACTATTTGAATAAGGATGTGATTTGCTACTTGAAACTAATGTGATGTCTAATCTTCTTTGTGTCTTTTTATTTTTTTCCCCTTATGCTTAATTGGAAGAATTATAGCCCTTGATTATTCTCCCTTTTGCCTTCTCAAGCAATTTCCCAATAGTTGGATATGTGTCACAATTTGCTTCTATATGTAGTTTGTGTTTTTTTTTTTAGTTTGTCTTAATGAAAGTAGCAATTATTAGTGTGTGTATAGTTAGGTTTTTTGTTTTATTTTCTTGGGTTTCTTCGTTTGATTTTATCTAGGATGTTAGCTTGTAGTTGATAGGATCCTTTTTTTTTTTTTTTTTTTTTTTTTTTTTTTTTCATTTTTCCTTCTTTTATTTTTATATTTTGCAGATGGAGCCTATCCCAAGTGGGAATCTGCCTCCTGGCTTTGACTCGACTACGTGCCGCAGTGTGTGAGTGCTATGTAACCGTTCTTTTTCTTTTCTTTTTAAAATTTTCTCCTCTCTTTGCCAATGATCTCTGGCTTAATTGGCACCTGAGGCCCTTGCAAGCGCTTGGAGGGTGAGGTCGTGAGTTCAAGATCCACTTGGTGTATGTGTAACTTACCAATAATTAATAAAAATCGCCTATGTATCTTTTAGCCTGAGGACATCTTGTGTTTCATGGTCTGTTTAGGTTCTGTAAGCACTTTCCACCTAATGGGACTTCTATAACATCAAATTAATGAGAAATTGTAAATGTAGAAGGAAGGATTTGTTTGTTAGCCGGTTTTCCTTTTTTATCACATTGCTTTTTAAGAAATCAAAAGTTTTATAGCATAAGCATGACGTGTACTAGTTTACTTAAGATGTTGTATTGCTGTATTTATTTTACTTGATTGCCAATCTAATTAGCTTGATGATGTCAGCTATGTAGGAAATATTCATGTAAATGTCACCGAGAAGCTTCTTGGTGAAGTTTTCCAGACTGCTGGGCCTCTTGCTGGATGCAAGCTCATCAGAAAGGATAAGGTTTGATTTAGTTCTTTATAAATATTTAAACATTTTTTGAGTGAAAATTCATATATTTTTTTCATGGTACTAAAATCCAATATTTTCAATTTAGTAAAGACATCAAGGTCTTGCTAAGATGACATTCTAAGCAATTAGTGCAAAAGTTAAGTTGGTGATGCAATCTTTTGGCAACTGTATGCTTCAGCCATTTAAAACTTCCTGTTATATGTAACTATTTATTTTCTGTAGAAAATTCTCATGATGTGGAGGGTAGGAAAATTTCTCACTTACCTTCTGTTCCTCTTCTTATTGTGGTGATTTACAAGCGTTTCAGCTGAAGATGAGGACATGGTAACCTGGAAATATTTGTGCTTAAAGCTGAGAGTGAGGGGTGCGATGGATTAGAAGGTGGGGGACACCTTCAGGTCCTGCTATCCGTATGGTTCCCGAAGTTGTTGCTGTTCATTTCTAGAGTTGAAACAGTGAATCATAATCAATTTTCACCAATAGTGCATTTTAAATAAAGCCATTGAGCTCTAGCTCAAACGGATCTTCTTCTATTTGAAAGAATAAGGTGGAGGGTGAAGTCATAGGTTCAACATGCACTGGATGGATGAGTAATTACCAATTAAAAAAAGCAGTGCATTCCAGATAAAATGAGCCACCACTATAGGAAGTTTGTTACTGTAAACCAACTTGTGTGGGATGACATAAGAAATAAATCAGTTTCCCTTAACTTGAGTCAATCTCCATGGGAGGACATGAGTTCTTATTTATCGAATAGTGCAACTCACCTGTTTAATATTACGTACACCTGAATAAAAACATTTCTTTATTTGCTGAAATTATTCATTGTCTGTGCCTTACTTTCCCTTTATTGGATTTGCTTTGATGGCTTGATTCGTCATTGTTGCAGTCATCATATGGTTTCGTGGACTACCATGACCGGACATCTGCAGCCCTTGCAATAATGAATTTGCATGGGCGCCAACTGTAAGCATTCACTTATTATACATCAACTGTGGTCATTTTAGTCCCTTCTTTGGAAAATTTAATCTTGGTATTCTGTTAGGCATTGAATGAGAGGGCAGGGATTTTCTTTATATATATGTATATGTAAAGAATCTATTGATAGATTTCTCATAATTTGGAAATTAAAAAATTATGTTATTAACTGCTCATACAAGTACAAATGGACTTTGCCATTAATGCTCCTCTTTCCAATTAGTCGTTTTAGTTCTCAAATCAGCAGTATTTCCTCAATTTTGGCAGTTCCACATATATCATGATGCTTTTACTTTCATTAAATGTCTTATTCCTTTTTTTATTTTGTTTTATGGTCTTTTGGTTTTTAATGGCTATTCCTTTTTGTTATATTACAATTTCAGTTATGGTCAGGCACTTAAGGTGAATTGGGCATATACCAATAACCAGAGGGAGGATACTTCAGGTTACTTTAGGCTTCCATTCTTCTTCATCCTGCTGATTGATTTTGTTGCTTGTTGAGTGCCTTTTTTTAACATTCATATGTTTTTCCCTTTTATGCACTTTAAAAATCATCAGGACACTTCAATATATTTGTTGGTGATTTGAGTCCAGAGGTTACTGATGCAACGTTATTTGCGTGTTTCTCAGTATATCCTAGTTGTTCGTGAGTTCTTCATTCCCTTGAATATTTCCTTTTATACTATTTTGTCATGAGTAGGTACCAGATAAGGGTTGCAAGCCCTAGATTTTCTGATGACTACCATATTTTTGTTACTGGCAACATGTCCAAGACAAAAAGTTTATGGGGGAATATACAAGTGTTGTTATTTAGTTGCTTAAATCTTGTGCCCCCCTTGTGCATGTTTTGGACCACTCTAATTCATGTGGTGTCTGTTAAGATATTTGGTTTATGATCCTTTTGCTTTCTCATTTATAGTGATGCAAGGGTCATGTGGGATCACAAAACTGGCCGCTCAAAAGGATATGGATTTGTTGCTTTCCGTAATCAGCAGGTATTTCTTTAAAAAACTGTTTTGTAGCATACAGTGCAAAATAATGGCTGTATAAATTCTTTACCCACTTTAAGATGGAGATCCATGAAGAAAAATAGTGTTTCATCAAAGAACAGTTAAGACTGTTGGATATGTTTTTCCAAATGAAATTGAGCCAAATTTATTCTTTACTTATAAATTAAAAGAAAGAGCCAAAGTACTCCACCTAGATTTTTGGGCACAAATGTTACAATATTGTTTTGTATTGAGAGCATTGAGAACATTGTGTTAACAATATGCTGAGTTGACAAACTTATAACATTCCTTATGGAATTTTTTTTTGCAGGAAGCACAGAGTGCCATCAATGACTTGACTGGTTAGGCAGATTGTTCACCTCCATTGCCTTTTTAAGTTTTTTTTTTTTATTAAAAATAATATTTTTGTGAATAGTCTAGTTTTCTATCCATCCAGGAGCTGATCTGTTTTTCCCACCATCATGTAGGTAAATGGCTTGGAAATAGGCAAATAAGGTGCAACTGGGCGACCAAAGGTGCTACTTCTAATGAAGACAGGCAAATCAATGAGAATCAAAATGCAGTTGTACTTACAAATGGGTCTTCAGGTAGCACGAAATCTTCTACTTGATTCTGTCCACTATGTAGAGTCCCGGAAAATCAGGACAGTGCCTTTTTAGGGCCTATGTTGACCAAGTTTCTGGTCGCTACATTCACTGGAATATGCTTATGCATGTAATATGGAATCACAGCATACAGCACAACATAATCTCACACTTGATAGCCAAAAGCCAGGGTATATCCGTAATCTGACTATGATTAGCTTTACGGAAAATCGACAAGTGTGCCCATTTACCTGAAGTATAACCACTCACCAAAAGTTAAAATGGCTTGGGTGATATAGAACTTTGTCCCGGCTAGTTGCCAATCTGGTTACTCTATTAGTTGGGTGACAAGCTGTTTTTATGAGGTGTATTTTGGTAATATTTGTGGAAAACACAAAATGGCTAATGGTCATTGATAGACTGGAAAGTGATATGCCTAGCAGACTCAAAACAAAAGCTTTGAGTTAGGATTTGTTAGGGTGTTCATTCACATTTAATAATTAAGATGCTTTAAGGTGTCATTAAGTGCAATACATTAAGCCTTGACAATTTATATTGAGCTATTGAAGGATAGGGATACACAATACATACACAGACATGCATATATAATAGGTTAGTATACAGCGCATGCACTCACATGGGATTGAATCTCCCCCTCCCCCTTCTCTTCCCCTCTTCTCTCTTCCCCCAAAAAGAAAAAACTGGGGTGGCAGGTAGTGGGGGAGGAGGCATTTGGTCCAAGGACCATTGGCATGCAATGACGAGTAAAATAAAGGGCTATGGAGTGAGAAGTCTTCTTTTCTCCTTAACGTGTCTTAGGAAATTTCTTAGCTCAATAGGCTCATGAGAACTTTAGGAGTAAGTATAAGAACTGATGTCAGGTTGTGTCAGAAGAGCTAAGCTCATATATTATGTGGCCTCTTTAAATTTGACTTATTTCCTGCTGTATCCCAAAGTATGTGCTCTAATTTATGATATGCTAGGCTAGAATTGGCTTGGAATATCTGGATTTTGACAGCTATTTTCTTCTGTTTTATTTGTTTCGTAGATGGAAGCCAGGAGAATATCAATGAGGAGGCTCCTGAAAACAATCCAGCATACACTACTGTCTATGTTGGCAACCTTTCCCATGAGGTAATAAGAAATGCATGGAATTTTCTTAATTCTTGCACATAGCACGTTAATGCAGGAAAGACTTGTTGTCTTTGTACACTGGAAATAGTTTTGAAATTTGAGAAATTTCTATATTATTTTAGTAAGATTAGGTTAAGTACCAGGTTTAAAAGGGAATAGAATGGGGTGGGGCCAATTTCTCTTTTCCCATTCCTGTGCCACCCATGTGAGACCCCTTCCAATACTGTTCTGTACTTGTGTCTGGGCGAACTTTCTTCCCCTTCTCTGCTCCACCTAAAATTTGACAGCTCCATCCCCATTTACCCCCAACCCATTTTCTCTAAATTTTCTCAGTGAATAACTTTTTTATTTATTTATAAATAACGGAATTGTATTAATAAAAAATTCCAGATACACCGGGGGTATACATGGGTAGCAGTACATCAAACTCTTAAATTACAAAGATCAAGCATTTAAAAAAAAAAATTAGAACATGGAAAAAGATTAAAAACCAAACTCCAATCCAGCAAGGTGTGGAGAAGGAGAGATTTAATTTCTAGAATAGACCATTCCTTCCCCTCAAAACATCTTGAGTTCCGTTCTCGCCAAATACACACCATAAGACACAATGTGGTACAGCCCTCCACAAATCTATGCTTTGATGTCTACCGAAGGAACCTTGCCAGCTCAAAAATAAATCAGTAACGCTTTACGGCATAACCCATAGAAGACCAAAAAGAGCCCATACCTTAACCATAACTTAGAAGCAATAGGACAATGAAGAAGAAGATAATTCACCAATTCCCCGCTCTTTTTACACATATAGCACCAATCTACAACTGCGACACCCTTATACCATAAGTTGTCAAGAGTCAAAATCTTACCTAAGGCAGTAGTCCATGAAAAGAACGCAACCCTAGGAGAGATCTTTGAACGCCACATAGGTTTCCAAGGGAAAAGAGTGTCAGGAGTTGAGGAAATGGAGAAGTAGTACTCACGCACTTTAAAATTCTTACTCCTTGCCGGTTTCCAACAAATTTTGTTATGTTCCTCACCATAAAGAGGCATAGAATATCCAAAAAAGTGTATAAATGTTCCAATTTCCAATCTTGGACATCCCTAGAAAATTGAAGATCCCAGTGAAGCCTTTGGTTAGGAAAGTGCATCAAATCCTCAATAGAAGACCCCT
The DNA here is from genome assembly GCA_032727855.1 of Quercus ilex subsp. ballota. Classification (NCBI taxonomy): domain Eukaryota; kingdom Viridiplantae; phylum Streptophyta; class Magnoliopsida; order Fagales; family Fagaceae; genus Quercus; species Quercus ilex. The sequence continues at coordinate 25,096,273 of CM064919.1, forward strand.
TATTACAACTAATGCTATAGAGTTCCGGAAAAGCCTTCTAGAGAGTACAACCCACACACCACACATGATGCCAAAATTTAATTCTATTACCAACACCAACCTCAAACTGATTCATATCTCTGCATTTTTGCATACAAAGTCCAAGCAGCGTGTTTGGCACAAGGAGAAGGTAAAAAGATTATTTATCAAAAGGAAGTCTAAAATATTAAAAGAGAAGAAAAACTAGAAAGGTTCCCAAGGAAGTATGGATCAAGAGATCATAAACTTATTAAAAAAAGGGATCAAGAGATCATAAGGTGTATAACACTGAAACTCTGTTACTTCAGAATTAAGAAATCCTTTGTTATCAAATTTCTCATTGATATTGCAATCTAATCTTTTAGCTACATATCCTAAGAAAGAAAGCAGGCAAGAGAAAAAGAACCCTAGAATATGAGAGGAATGGTGCAGTAGGGTACATCTTCAAAGGAATCAATAAGATATCTACGTAGATTAGTTTTTTCAGAAATTACTTAACTATGCTAGGGAATTGCTGCATTTTTTAGAAATTACTTCACTATGCTAGGGAATTCTGTAACTGAGGCAGGGAAGTATTAAATCCATACCTGCCCCGAATTCATGCTGCATTTTTCCATCTTCCCCAACCACCACCTGGCCTATGTTCCAGTTTTCTCCATCCCTACCCCATCGTTAGAGGGGCCATGCAAAAGCACTTTCCTAGTTAGCGTACCTATCATAGTATTCCAAACAAGTTTAGAGCTTGGCCTTATTTTTTATTTTATTTTGGATTTTTCTGTTAAGTAAAATAAACAAGTCTGAATGAGCATGTTGCACCTTCAAGCCCAAGGTCTTCATGAACAGCTTAGCTCATGTTCTCTCCGTATCATGAGGTCCCTCAAACTCTTTCTTGATGTCTTGATTCATTGCAAAAACTCTTTCTTTGCTTCTCTTTAGTTTTTTTGGTCATCTTGAATTATTTTCTGGTATCAAACTCCATATGTCTTTTTGGTTAGTTTGTCAGTTTATTTTCCCATTTCCTAAATTTTAAATTGTAATTAAGGTTCCATGGCATAAACTAATAGTTCAGTTTCAAGATTTGTTTTTAAGTTTGTACTTCCTCCCTGAAATTCTGGTGTTTGTGTTTAGGTAACTCAAGCTGAACTCCATTGTCAGTTTCATGCTCTTGGAGCTGGGGTTATAGAGGAGGTGCGTGTCCAGAGGGATAAAGGATTTGGATTTGTTAGATACAACACTCATGAAGAAGCAGCCTCGGCCATTCAAATGGCTAATGGGAGGATAATTCGTGGCAAACCCTTAAAGGTAAGAAAACCTTTACTGGGAGGTTGTTTCATTTGACAGTCACTTAGTGTCATTCCCATTTGAGCATAATAATAACGTATTCTAAGGTTGTGTTTGGATGAAAAATTAAAATTTCTTTGAATTTTTAAAATTATGGAATTTAAATCAATGGGAATCATGGGATATATATTTAAAATTAAGAAATTCGAGTATTATGATGCTTAAAACGATGGTGGTACTAGTGGTGGCAATAACTTGGTGATGGTATGGTGCGCCATGATTTTGGTGTAGGCGGTGGTTGTAGTGGTGGTGTTGGCAGTGGTGGTGCTAGCAGTGGATGGTGGTGGTGCAGTGGCGTAATGATGGAACAATGGTGGTGGTATGAGAATGGTAATATTGGTAGAATTTATACAATGACACATTGTATAGAGGATGTGAATCAGGTCTTGGGTTCAAGACCCTTTGGATGTGTGTAACCTACACATTACAAAAAAAAAAAAAAAAAACCTTTGCAATGGGGGCATGGATGCATCACTACTTCCTACCAAACCAGTTTCCTATATGCACAAAGATTTTCAGACACCCCCAAAAAATTGTGTATTTTTTATGAGCTCATCTTAAACATTGATTATGTAATGCCTATGAGCGCATCAACTTGAATGATTATAATGTAATAAAAGAAAATTTCTTTATGAATAGGTTATTTTGGTCAACAAGACCGGAAAAATGTGGAACACAATAAAATATTTTATTAAGGCAATCAGGTGGACAGGAGAAGCAAGAAATTCCTACTAGAAATAGTGTATATGGAACTTGCTGGTTGTTACTTGTATTTGGAAGTAAACAACAACCTTGAGGCGCTCTAGATTGTTTTTTAATCTTTCTTCCTGATTTTGGTTTTAGCAATTATGTTGTGCATTGTCGTCTACATGGAAGTGGGACCACACTGGCTCAGTCTTGCCAAGTAGGGTGAAAGGAAAAAGAAAAAAAGAAAGAAAGAAAAGAAAATGAGAACAAACTGAGAACTGAATATTTTTTTGCCTGGCTTGCTGTTAGGAAAACATTTATACATTTATCTGTGGCCTCTAGGCAGTTTAGAAGAATAAGTGCAGATTGCTATTATCTGTGATTGGTTTCAAAAGAGGACCTATGAGGTCCCATGGCAACATTATGAGAAACACAAGCAGTACTGTGTTACATGATTAATGGCTGGAGTGGAAATTACAACCAGCATTTTTACCTGCTTGAAGAAAATATTTATATTTTGGATGCATGTGTGTAGTGCTCGTGGGGTAGCAAGCCAACTCCTCCTGGGACAACTTCAAATCCATTACCTCTTCCAACTCAACCATATCAGATACTTCCAACTGCTAGTATGAACCAAGGCTATTCTCCAGCTGAGTTGTTGGCATATCAGCGCCAACTTGCTTTAAGTCAGGCTGCTGCATCTGGCCTCTCAGGTCAAGCTCTCGTGCAGATGACTGGACAGCATGGGCTGGCTGCAGGATCCATGGGATTGAACTCTGGGGGATCCCAAACAATTTATGATGGATATCCTAACAATTCGGCCGGCCAACAGCTCATGTACTATCGTTAGTGGTGTTTTCAGCTGAATTCTTCCCCTCTTTTGGGTAGTATTTATAGTAAATCGTTTTTCTCTTGGTTTTTGTCAGTATACTTTGGGCTTTCTGCTTGAGATGTGAATCATTCTTGAATAACTTTAAATTTTTGATCCCTTATGTTGTATCCTGTAAGATATGTTCTGTTTGGCTTTGTAACAGGGTCTTCTTTTGGATTTTGTTTCCTCATTCATGTCAATTGCACATGGATTGCTGTTACTTTTCATGTTAACAACATTTATCACATTTTCCCCAGTTCCTTGAATTTTTGGTTTTGTTAAAATCATTGGGAAAAAGCACATAAATAATGCCTATCACCAAACCGTAACAAATTTGGTGGAGCTCTCTGCGTGTCTAAACTTACGCTATCACATCTCAGAGCAGTGGCCTGGGAAAGGTGCTCTCGTATGTTCATAAACAGCATAATTTTTCTAATTTTTCATTTGAAAGAATAATTAAGATTTGGAGGGAGCGTAATAATCAGACTTCTCAGGATTAGGAGCAAACAGGGGACCAACTATTAGCATTGTTTGTAGGGACTTCTAGGGATTCCATTCCATCATTTTTAGATTCTCTTTTTTGTTGTACATAATTCTCTGTGTTGCTTTTTCTTTTTCTATACATATTATTTTTGGCTGCTTCATTCTTCTTGTATGAAGTAGTTTTTTGTTAGTAAAATTGTCTTACCTACAAAATAACCTAATTGTAGACCCACCAATATGTGGGAATAAATAATTATTTTGTATTGTAATGCAATGTATAATTTTTTCTCTGAATTTTTTTGAAGATAATTTGTTCTCCCTAAAAATTAAACAGTTTCTATTCGATCTAATTTGGTTCAATTAGGTCTACTTCGGTGCAATTTGATCCACTTGGTCAATTTTAGTCAATTTTAGACTAATTAAGCCTTAAATTGATTCTTTTTGTAGATTGTCTTTTTAAGTTTAGCTCAAAAATTAATTTTTTTTCCTTAATTTTTGGGTTTAAAAGTATGAAATTTTATTATATTTGAGTTAAACCCTTTAGTTTTGAGCTAAAAAATACAAAAAAAATAAACATTAGAAATTTGAACCCTAAAAATGCAATAACAATGATAAATATTCAAAAGTCTTATTCGGTGGTTCTATTCTATCCTCCTCAGTCCTAAAAATGCAATAAAAATGATAAATATTCAAAAGTCTTATTCAGTCCATATTGGTCTTATTTAGTCCATTCTATCCACTAAAGTTTTATTAGGTCCAATTTGGTCCAATTTAGTCCATTCTATCCACTAAAGTTTTATTTAGTCCATTTGGACTTATTTAGACCACTTTGGTTATATTTTGTACACATTGGTCCTATTCTGTCCACTTCGGTCTTATTTGGTTCATATTGGTCTTATTTGGTCCATTTTGTTCACTTTGATTTTATTCGGTCTACTTTGGTCCTATTTGGTGCATTCTGTCCACCTTGGTTCTATTTGGTCCTATTTTGTCCATTCTGTCTACTTTAGTTCTATTTGGACTATTCGGTCCACTTTGGTCCTATTCGGTCAATTTTGTCCACTAGTTCTATTTGATCCACATTGGTTCTATTCGGTCCATTTTGTCTACTTCGGAACTATTCAGTCAACATTGGTCCTATTCAGTCTAGTTTGCCCACTTCAATCCTATTCGGTCTAATTTGGTCTCATTCAGTCTATTCTGTCCACTTTGGTCATAATTTGTCCATTTGTTCTTATTCAGTTCAATTTGCTCCTATTCGGTCCACTTCGGTCATATTCAGTCCACCTTGTTCCTATTCGGTCCACTGTTCCATTTGGTCCATTCAGACCACTTCAATCCATTTTAGTTCACTTCGATATATTTTTGTGCACTTTTGTAATGAGAAAAAACATGTTTGGGTTGAAAACACCTATTCTAAATCTAAATTTATTAATATATATATATATATATATCTCTCAAACTCATAATATCTAAAATCTTTAAGCATGGTATTTATTGTTTCTATGCTTTTATTGAGTTTCGTTAATGTAGCATTTCAGTCAACTTTGGTACGAATAAATTTAAGTACGAAAGCTTTTCTAAACATACAGGGTATGAATATGCAAATAGAATCTTTAGGGCAATTATTCATTTGTATTAATGTCGTTACTTTTAAATAAATTGCATGAGGTTAATTATACATTTAAGCTATATATATATATATATATTTTTTTTTTTTTTTAAAGCAATATATATATGTGTGTGTGTGTCTGTATAATTTTTATTTAAATAAATTATTCAAATTATTCATTCTTTTAAAAGAAATTATCATGATAATCAAAACTAATATCAAACTTATACTGAATATGTATAATTTATTTTCTAAATTTTATTGTAGAGAGAGAGAGAGAGAGAGAGAGAGAGAGAGAGAGAGAGAGAGAGAGAGAGAAAGAGATTACTTGTGATCGTGAACTAAAAAATACAACACTAAAACTTATGAGTCCAAGATAGATTTTAAAAAATACAATGATTCATCAATATAAAGTAGAGTTGTAAGAAAGAATAAAAAATCAAGAGAGAGAATAACCAATTTTTCAAGAGAGAATGTGAGAGAGAATAATAAGAAATTTATATAAAATATAGTAATAAACACCAAATTATCCAAGTCATGTTATGTAATAAAATAATATTATATTTTTATATACTATTTTTATAATACAATATGATAACATCTATAAAATCAAAGAGAAAAAAGAAAAGAAAAAGATAACAACTTAAAAACACAAAACTTAATCACATCAACCCAAAGTAGAGTTCCAAATAATACAAAAATTTATCAACCTAAAATAGAGTTGTAAAAAAAAATAAAAAATAAAAACTACCAAAAATGGAGAGAGAGAGAGAGAGAGAGAGAGAGAGAGAGAGAAATAACATTTTGTGTGTGGGAAAACTATGTACAGAATGAGAAAGAGAATTGTAAATTTATAGTAAGGAAAAGTGATAGAAGATAAAGTGATAAAGGAAAAGTGATATTAAGGGTCCGTTTGGATACAACTTATTTTTGCTGAAACTGAAAACTGAAAACTGAAAACTAAAAACACTGTAACAAAATAATTTTTAAATGTATGAATAGTGTTGTGGGACCCATTTTTAATATTTTTTTTTCTGAATAAAGTGGCTGTGGGTCCCATGAACAGTGCGTGAACATTGTTGCTACAGTGTGTGAACAGTGCTGCTATAGGTGTGAACAGTGATAATTGTCTCTCTGAAACGCATGAAACAAAAAAAAAAAGAAAAAAGAAAAAAAAAAGAGGAAAATGCTAAAAAGTAAAAACGTAGACGCCCGCAAACGTGAATCCAAACCCACACTAAGATAGATAATAGTAGGGATATGAAAAGGTAGAAGAGAGGAGAAAAGTTAGAGAAAGTATAATAATAAGTTGAGAAATTAAGAAGAAAAAAAAAGAGTTTAAAAAAAGAGAGGGAATGCTGAAAATTGGTGGATGATGTAGCCGTTAATGTGTTTTAATAGGAGTGTAGCAACAATAAATGCTACGTTTCTACTTTTAGATATATATAGATATAGATAACAATAATATTTATTAGATTCAAAACTAATTTGAATCATTTGTTGGAAAGCACATGCAGAAAGAAGTTTCAGCATAGGTAAATTTAGCACAGAAAAATTGTGTGAATTGATTTGAGCTTCATTGCATCTATATTTAATATCTAAAAGTTGAAGTCTATCATTTATTATTGCTATACTCTTATTAAGTCACATTAGCATAGCATTTCAATATATTTAGTGTGATACTTTGGGAGGAGAGGTTTGTATAGAAAGAGGAGCCGTTTCATTGAAAAATATGTCACATTCTTGTTGTATTTTTGGGTTTTTGATAAAATTTTAATTTTTTATATGTTATTAAAGTCTTGCATTTTTTTTTTTAAAGTAATGGATTTAATTATATTTGCTTCTCTTTAGGCTATTCAAATTTCAAGATGTGTAGATAATGAACCGTTTGTAAGGAGTATTAGAAACAAATTTCAACCATACATTACATTATTTTACAAAATATCTCACATTATGTAATAATTGAACTATATTTCCTTAAAAAAAAACTTACAAAATTTAAAAAACATTCAAATAATAAATATAGAAAGCTTAATTTAAAAAATTTTAATATATTGTATCAACTATAATTTGTTAGAAAATAATCACATTGTTTTAATAATGGTTTGAAACTAATGCTTATAAGTCTTATATAATATTTTCATTTTTCACTTGACAAAAAAAAAAATGTCAAAATTTTCCACACATTGTGCATGTCTGCGTCAAGGGTGATGACTGATGATTGACATTATTACTTGGAATGTTTGTCTTCATGAATATGGTTCTCATGTCCAGGAGGTTTACGAGTTTTTCATAATTGTTTTGCCATTTGGCCATTTTTGGATTTTGTAATTTTCTTAATAAATAATTGGAAAACACAAAAGTTGTTTGGATCTTCTTGGTCTCAACAGGAGAAAGAGATGAAATTTCTCTCCCACCATACCATCTATAATCATCTGATATTTAGGAAGATAGAAACAATCTGACAGCATTTATGAGGAAACTGTACCTCCACAATGAAGTAATAAACTGTTAAAGCTTTCTTGTTCAAACATTGCACAAATAGATTTGGAGTCCTTCTGGTGCCACAGAACGAGTTGTGGCTTTTTTGTGGCACAAGACTTTTCCATAGATTTGTAATCTAATTATATTCAGTACACAATATAGCCTATTTATTGATCAATTAGATTCTACATACATTGCTTTATGTGTTACAAGAGTGGTGCATTATATTTCCTTGGCGCTTGAAGGCAAATATGTCCTATAAATTGGAATTTTCAGGGAAGTTAAAAGATTAGATGAAGTTTCCTTTTTACCCCCCCCCCCCAAAAAAAGAAAAAAAAAGATTCGATGAAAGTCTTACCATGAAGCCAATGAGTTCTAGTTCAACTGGCACATCCTTATAAGTTCTAGGTGGAGGGTGAGATCTTGGGTTCAAGACCTATTGGGTGCGTCCATGACTTCCCAATGAAAAAAAAGAGATTCTTAACATGAAAATTTAGAATATCCATATATTTAAACAAGCATTGATTAGCATGAGGAATAAGCAAAACACTTCATTCTTTCTCTATTTTCATACCGCTACACCTAAGTTCTGCTTTAATTTTCAATCATTTTTTGAATCATTTTACTTCTTCTCATTCATTTTCCTGAAAATGAATTAATCAACATGATGGTTCCATGCCCAAGGCCTCTAATGATTTTACAATGGTAGAGGTGCTGAAGTTGGTTTTTCCCAATTGAAATATCCTATGGCTTATAGGGAAAATCATGAAGTGGACAGAATTTTAGTGATAACAAGATGCTTTACAGTACTGATTTGAGTGATAAGCAATTTTACTCTGGTGTGCAAAAAGTACATTGAAGTTTGAATTCTAAAACAGAATATATACCTTTTGAAAAAAAAAAAAAACATAAAAAAAAGACCTAGTAAGACAATCCACATCCTGGAAATTTTAAAATTTCACAAACAGCCTCAATGACTACCAGCTCATGACATGGACGTAAATTACAAGACAACATTAGTGCCAGATGGGGAACCTGCCTTTAATGGATCTTGTTGCCTGTTTGATGCCTAATTTTGGAACTAGAAACTTCTGTTTTTGCGGTTGCCTCTCTGCACAACCTTTCCGATTTCTTAGTGAAGACAACAACAATGGATAACTCAAAGAGGTTGTGGCTACACTAATATACATTCTGTGGGGGTTGACAACATGCATGTCGAGATGAAGCAGTTTGCTAACATTGCTTTAAGAGTTAAAAATGATATGGACATCAATTATTATCTACAAAATTTACATTTCCCCCGTTATTGAGTGCTTGAATGTTTGGAGCTCAGATCAGAATGTTCATGTGGAAGATCCTCGTCCTGCAAAAATGTCAATTAGTCTATTGCAAACTAAGCTTTTCATCATGAAGGAGAAGTTAATCAAGCATTATGCAAATACTAGGGAACCTTTAAGGGTAATGATAATGAAATTAGGGATAGTTTTGCTGTTCTTGAATAAAAGGTTGAGTTTATGCAATGTCAAACTTACTAGCTGCAAGGAAACTTGGCTGTGGGAAGGTGAGATGCTCGGGCTGCTAAACATCAAAGTGGGGTGCATAGTTTCTTCAGCAATTGCTCTCAATCTATTGAGTTCTGGCAAGATATCTTTGCCAAGATCAGGTCTGTCTTTCCGCCTTAACTCGGAACATTTGAGTGCCAGCTTAGCAAAGCACAAGGTCTCTTCAACTGGCCAATCAGTCACAGCTGGATCTAGCAACTGAGTAAAAGTTCCCTTTTCAATAGCCCTTTCAACATGGTGAGTCAAGCCCATTGGTGGTTTAGCTGTTATTAGTTGTAGAAACATGATGCCAATGGAATATATATCAGACTTTACTCCAAGCATTCCTGTTTGCTGATACTCTGGGTCTATATAGCAGAATGTGCCAGCTGTGGATGTCATCCGATACTGTGTCACGGTGTCAGCCAAAGATGGGGGTACTAGCCTGGCCAAGCCAACATCACTAATCTTGCTGACAAAGTTGCGGTCAAGCAAGATGTTGCCTGGTTTCAGGTCACGGTGCACAAGTGGCTCTGGTTTGGACTGGTGTAGGAATAGCAAGCCAGTACCTATTTCGGCTGCAATTCTAAACCTAAGTTGCCAAGAAAGGGGTGGAGAGCCACCCCGACAGAAGAGACGGTCATCCAAGCTCCCATTAGCCATGAACTCATAGACCAAACAGCCATACTCTGGGCAGGCTCCTAGGAGGAGAACCATGTTTGGATGCCGTATGCAGCTCAATACCTCAACCTGTGAATGGTCACGATTCATAAGCAAATCATATAAGGGAAATACTTTGAAATACTTCTAGTTGAATTCCCAAAATTTAATGCTTGTCTTGTGTTGTATATACCTAAATTCTATTTTAGACATACCTCTTGCAGAAACTGTGATCTTCCATGAGCTGCATCCGGACGAAGAACCTTAATTGCAACAGGTGTATGGTCCAGATAACACTTATATACAGGTCCATAACCCCCTTCTCCAATCTTGCGGGATTCTGTGAAGAAGTCAGTGGCAGCTTCAATCTCCTCAATTGAGTACCTCCTATACCTTATGTCTGATTGTGCTAGAGCATCAAGTGCCTTTCTCTTCTCCTCTGATTCTTGCAATACTTTCATTTCTGCATTAATTCTTTTTTGTCCTTCTAGCTCTGCTATCCTCTTGGCTGCTTCAGCAGCCTCAATGGCGGCCCTAGACTTGGCCTTCTCCATTTCTGCAAGCGCCAATGCAGCTTCCTCAGCCAATCGTGCCTCTTGCAGTCTTCGCTCTTCTTCTAATTTCCAGCGCTGCAGCTCTACTGCCTGTTATGCAGATCAAATCAGAGCTAGCTGAGAAATTTTGAAAGGCGTTCAGTGGATATGATTTCTTGTACCTTTTGTTTTGCTGTTAGTGCTTCTTTGCAGGCAGTACTGTACATTTCCATTGTTTGCTTGAGTTCTAGCTTTAGCCTCCTCATTTCAGTCTCCACATCTTCCTGTAATTTTCCATACAAGATTAAGTTTCATGTATCAATAATTGCATCCATGTAAATGTACATTTATAGTCCAATTACAGAAAAAGAAAAAGTGTATGTGTGGAAGTGTTATCTTCACTAAGCTGGTAACATTCAAAGTTACAGGTATTAGGTGAAGTTTTTGAAAAATTTGGTTCTTTAGCCAACAATGATTAAGATAGGAAAGCTGTCATCATGCTTCATAAGAGGGTAGCTAGCCTTCATAAAAGCACTGATAACTGAGAATTTTATTCACTAATATGCTCATACAAACACACACACACACACTATAAACACAGTAGTGCTTAGATATCCATAATAAGCACTAACATACAAATATCACATATGGCGCTAGCACCTTGGTCATGAATTTGTATTAGCTTCAATGCATTCCTCATCTTACATACATGCACAAAATATAGGAGCTAAATATGTACATTTATCAAATTAATTGACTATATGTCCTTACCGCTGTCTGCGATGCGTTTGATAGCCTATCACTTTCCAGTGAGAGTGTTGCAAATTCAGGTGGTGGAGAACCGATTTCCAGTGACTTCGGTCCTATCTGCATTATATCAAAGTTTTCTTTATTGTCTACCTCTGTGGAGGTGAATGACATCCGTGAGGGGGTGCTGCCTATATCTAAATTGTCGTATACAGTGAACATCTGGTCAGTGCTGGGCCTCGCGGAGCTAACAAAGGATATGTCAATATCAGCCAGAGTGAGTTCCCCATATGATTTTCCATCATAGCCTTTTCTAGAGAATGGTGACCTGCTTCCAATGAGAATTAAATTAGTCCTTCTAGAAAGTGATACTTAAAACCATCTATATAAAAACTTTAGATCTTTCTCATTCTTAATCTGTAGTGTCACTGACCTCATGATATCTGTCTCATCTTGCATTCTATGAAATAAATCAACTGGTGGCTTTTCTGTTCCTGATACAGAATTTATTACTTATTTATTAATGACACCTGAGCAAATATAGTGAAAAAAAAAAAAAAAAGAGTAAGCAATATGCTTGAAAAATAAGGTGTTTTAACCTTTCTTAGGAGTAGTAGACTGATAGAGATTTGGATCCCATGCATCTGATTTGATGCTGGATCGGTTAATAAGTTGGCTACGAAAAGGTGAGGAGGGTGGTGCAGGACGCGAGGCAGATCGCATGGACTGGATTTTCCCTTTGGATATCACATATACATTACAAAAATCTGGTGCTCCCTTTGCTACTGAGCCTGGAACATCTGTTGCCTTGAATCTTCGGAGAGGAATGATTATGAAAAGTCAAGAAACTTTTCATAGGGTGTTAAAATAATACATGGTTAAATGATTAAATTTATCAGTTTTTTTTTTGTTTAAACTTTTGGGACCACGGACATTTTATCATGATATAAGAAGAGGTGATACTAGTTATATATACATACTCTGAAAATTTAAATGATCATAATTCTTACTGAGCATGATTTTATATGGGTCCACACTTCTGTGGGACTTACACACCCATGAGACCCATATGCTATGAGAGGGATACTTCATGAGATGATCTTATAAGATAATTCTTTGTGTGTGTGATATAGGCACATATATGTGTGTACTTTTTTGTTTTTTTGGTTTTGTAATTATAGGCGTTTTTCATTAATATAGTAATAAGTTTTAGCTTTTCAAATTTTATTTTATTTTATTTAAAGTTCAACAAATTATTTGAAATAATGGCTTTAACAGTTAGGATTGCATAACACTGATGCACACGTGTGCATGTTGAAAGGTAATTATAATATATATATATATATATATATATATTTATTAGGAAATTTAATATAAATTAAAACAAGTTTCAAAGGAAGTGTAGACAAACAAAAAATCGACCCAAGTTAATTCTAACTTGAGTAAAAAGAAAAACTTAACATAAAATAGAACCAGTTTAAATTAAATTAAGTCTTATATTATTTCAGGTTTAGTCAATATATATATCTAAAAGTTGAAGTGTAGCATTTATTGTTACTGCGCTCCTGTTAAGCCACATCATCTTCCATGTCATTGCCACATCATTATTGTTTTTCATTTAATTTTTTTGACAATATTAAATATATGTAAATACATTGACTTTACAAATTCATTTTAGGCGGTTTTAACTTTACATATTCACCTACTTTAATCTTGATGTTATAACTAAGTATTGTCTATACATATTCCTCTTAGACGATTTTAACTTTACATATAATTTTGTCCCTTAATCTTCATTTATTTTGGCTCTTCTTATTCTCATCTCCTTACTATAAAGTTGTCACTCTATTCCATTTTATGCATATTTTTCCTACACAAAAAGGTTATTTCTTGCCCTCTCTTTTTTTTTTTTCTTTTTTTTGGATTTTACATGAGGTTTGTACTCCTATTGTCTTATTATTGACTAATTTATGTGTTACTTGATGCAAGTATTTTTTTTATCATTTTGTTTACAACACAAAATAGTTTTAATGTTGTTGACCAGATTTAGGGAAAAATCATATTATAATATGTCCATATTCTGTGTTGTTGTTAGGTTTTAGTAAATAGCAAGATAGTCTAGATAATACAATGAAGAACAATTAATGTAGTTGAAGAAGATGGTATTTGTGTAGTTTCCTTTCACTATTTGTAAATATTTTGTTTAACAAATTAACAGCAAATTGTTATGTCCTTATTATATGATATTTTTAGATGCTTGAGTAATTGTTTTAAGCATTTACGAATATTTTTTATTACTCATATTTTTTTTCATCTCATTTGTGTATTCTTTGATATTTTTAAGAAAACAAATTCAATTTTGTGTTTAAAATTATTTATTTGTCTATTCATTTTTCATATGTTGGATTAGATGTTAGATTAAATTATGATAATATTAACACAATACTTCTTATTTTTACAAAAAAAAAAAAAAAAAACTCTAAATTTCCCCTTTGTACTCTTGGTTACAATCATTATATATAAAGTTATAACCAACACTTTTTTTCTTGGGAATAATGACATATTCCTATTGCGTGACTTCAAAATCTTATTAAAAATTTTGAATTTGATTATGCATTGGATATTTGGCTTGGTCACATCACTTTTGTAATATTTTACATATTCGGAAGAAGTTTAACTTTGATGTGATTTTTATTTTTCCCTTTCTTTTTTTGAATTGTTGATTTTGTTGATTTTTTTTATACGTTTTTTGGTGTTTTTGATTTGCGATAGATACAATTGGATTTGAAAAAGTTTGTTTAAAGGTAAAAAAATAATTTTCAAATTTTATATACTTTTTTAATGATACACAAAATGTTATAAATAATTTTTATTAAAAAATTAATATTTTTGCTACCTTTTGAATTCTTGAGAAAAATTGTATTATTTTCATTTTAGTACAACAAAAATTATAGGAGTATATATTACATTTGTGATTGTTCCCAGCTATAATAAATGAAAATATGATTATGAAATACATTACTATTTATTAAATTAGTCCAAACTACAAAAAATAAATTTAATGAGATCATCCTAAAAATATTATCACGCGCAACCCTCGGGTTTGCGACTAATTTATATTAAAACTGAAACATGTTCCTATCAAAAAAAAAAAAAAAAAAAAAAAAAAAAAAAAAAACTGAAACATGTTTTGTGGTTTGTGTGAATATCCCCAAGCTTAGACCATACTTTGTTTGGGATAGCTTCCTCAATATTCAGATGGTTGGGTTTATCGCCATTGCCTCCCTATATTTATAGAGAATGTTGTTAAGAGAGGTACATACCTGAGAAAGCCAGTTTTTGTTGAGGCACCAACAACCAAATTCTCAATCCCCGTGTGATTAACATATTCAATTAATGCTTTGGCTACATCTGTGTCTTCTAGTACAATATCTTTGCAATGTATCTGATGTCAAAGAGAACCCAGTGAGAATATGAACACATGTATAATATATGGGGAGCTGTCTCTTTTCTTTAGGTAAGTTCAGACAGTTTAAAGAACGCAGAGAATCTTTCTAAAGCAGTCTTTTAGACTAGTCTCTAACCAATAAAACCTATGAATAACTGACTCCACCAGTCAGAACCAGTTGCTAGATAATCTAGGAGCATTCACCTTTGATGGGACAAGAAGTTTGTGCTAATGCCTAAGAGCAAAGAACTTGTAATCATCGACAATGCTATCAGTGAATTTATGTTTAGAATTGGAACCCAAGCACTTACATCTTTACGTGTGCAAAAACATCGAAAAGGAAGGAACAAATCTCTTGTGTGTTGATCAGGATCTTTGCATATCAGTGAATTTACATCAACAATACCTGTCAAACGGGGTAGCCCTACGCCCAAAAATTATGTACAAAATTAAGTCCATGTGATGAGAAATGTGAAGTGTGCATGTTGTATGGAAATGGTTCAATGCAAATGAAACCTATCAACTAATAGTTTCAAGTTGGTAAAGACATTGAGGTAATTCAAGATGGTAGTCATCATTATTACGACCCAAATCTAAAAAGGAAAGAACCTTGGTACATGCACCTAAAATTGCAATGAAAATTTCATAGAAAATTTTGGAAAATTTTATTGCCTGTAAACTTCTGGAAAAGGAAAACATTCCTAGAAATATAATAGAAAAATACTTACTTGGGGAAGAAAGAGATGCTGAGGAGGAAAGCAATGCAGCTTTGAGCTTGACATGGAGGAGAATAAGGGTCTGGCCCTTCAGGACCAAATGATCAATAGACCATTTGAGTGCATTTTGGCTACCTTTGTCTCTGTCTATTGCCACTGCCACCAACCCATTTCCTCCTCCTCTTCTATCTGCATGACTTCTTGCCAACCACATTTTCTCTCTTTTTCAAAATCCTTTGCCAAAATCAAAAGAACAACAATACCCGCAAGGCAAATTCAATGTAATTGTCTTGGTATGTGAAAATCCAATACCCTTTTCTTGGTCAACTTTTTCCCTACAACTAGAATCTAAAGGGATTTTTTTTGTTTTTGTTTTTTTGTTTATATGTTTATATGTTTTGTCTCTTAAAAAAAAAAAAAAAAAACAGGAATTTTTTTTCCTTCTTCTTGGACAGTAACAAAATGGGGTTCTTTTTTTACGGATCTCCTTTCTCTCTCTCTCTCTCTCTCTCTCTCTAGTAGAAACCAAAAGAGACAAAGGACTTTATCTTCCAGTGTTCTGTTTAGATTGACTTTGACATCAGTTATTCGCAATTACATTAAGCACCTGACCCTATCTTTCTCTCCACCAATGTTCTTGAATTAGCGGTTTGGTTGTTTTAGGCTAATTTGATTTTTTCAAACCAGTCAATCCTAAAATCTCTCTTTCCCTCTAAGTTGGATCCGTCAGTTACATGAGAGGCCCCATCATTAGCGGGGGGTGTTAGTTGTGTTTGACCTATGAATCATTTTCTTACCAATTTGATAATTATCAGGTGTATTCCATCTATAAGCCTTATGCACCGATCATAAAAAAAACTAATTCAATCATTATTTATCCTAGAAATGTTACTGTTCATAATATTTTCACAACAAATCTTAAGTGGCAAGTTGTTACGGATTGTTATTGGTTGGCAAAAACATAATTTCAGTGACGAATTCAATTTATAACTAATAACAACTTACCACTTAAGATTTATTGTGAAGATATTGTAAAAATATTGTGTACGTAGTACTTCTTCATTTATTAAGTTGTTTAAGTGTCACCATTTACTAATAAGTATTACATTCCAATTTTTAAATATTTTGTAATAAAATTGATAGTTGTTTTAAAATTTTGGATTTTGTTAACAAGGTGGCCTTAGGCATTTTTTAATAAACTATTTAAAGAAATTTTTAATACCGTTTTTTGGGAAAATATATAAAGCTTTCAAAAAAGTGTGTGGGGTGAGAGACGTCTCTCCTCGACGTGGGATTGAGCAAATTCGTGCGGGTGGGACGTAGGTCAATCATTGCCCATCCCAAAGCGAATAATTCCTGATTGGGGGCCGAGACGAAAGTCCTTCCACAAAAAACCTAAGGAAGGGTGTACCATAGTGTGTGTGATCACACACACTACGGTACATCCTTTCTTAGGCCAAAAGCTTATAAGGCAAGGGTGAGAGGCGTCTCTTCTCGATGTGGGATTGAGCAAATTTGTGCGGGTGGGACGTAGGTCGATTCTTGCCTATTCCAAAGCGAACAATACCTGATTGGGGGCCGAGACGAAAGTCCTCCCACAAAGTGAAATACATTTTTTTTTTTCCATAAAAAATTCCTAAAAATATTTCCTAAACCAATTGCTTAGGGCATCTGTTAACTTTTTTCTAAAAATTTCCTCGTTACAAGTAAATGTGGAGATTGGAATATATTCTTCATCCCCTATTTTTGGGGTTATTCACCCAAAAAACCAAAATTTCATCGTAGCTAGAAATTTATTTTGGCCCCATTAATGAAGTACAAACATTAACTATACTAGTTTGTAACTCCATGCATATATATATAAATATACTTAAGAGATATACATTAAGATACATAGTATAATTCTTACATATATAATTTAAATATTATTGATAGTCAATTTTATATTTTTTTTAATTATTTAAAAAGTCTTGTAAGAATATTATTAAGCAGAAAATGCAAATTGACTTTTTTTTTTTTTATGTTCATTAATTCTATATTTTTTGGTTTTTGTACACAATAATTCACTTGGATGAATATTTATGATGTGATCTCACATTTGATTCAAAAATTAAGAAATAAAACTCTCTAAAAATAAATAATTTAGGACACATGGCGCAAATTTGGACTTTAATTGTAGAATCTAATTGAATTTTCTCTAAACTTTATATATATATATATATATATAGATTGCTTTGTCCCAAAAAAAGAAGAAAAAAAAAAGGTATTAACTATATTAACCTTTTCACACGCTACGCTAGTATTCAAAGGCTCTTTTTATAAGATTGTACTCTTTGCAATAGCCCATCAAAACCTGGCAAAGCCCCCATCAAACCGATCCTTTTATCTATACTTGGCCCAAAAAAACAGATAAAGAAATAAAGAAGTAATGGGCCTAATGGCTTTAATTATTCTCATGAAATCTGCTTTGTGTTATTGGTCATCTCGTGAACATTTTTATTCTGCCACAATGTCACTTCCCAATAGTTGGGCAAGGAAGGGTTTGCAGGAAATCCTGAGATCTATCTACAAAATCACACTAAGGCTGCGTTTGTTTCACATGAAAACCAATTTCGAAAAGTATTTTACACCATTGTGTGTGTGTTTGGCACCAACTGAAAATATGGTCAAACTGAAAATGTTTGACACTTTGACCGTAAAATATCCTTTCTCACCTGTAAAACCATTTCCATAGTTGTTTTTACCTTCAAACCACATTTTACAGACTGAAAACGTGGAGAGAGAGAGAGAGAGATCAGAGTCACCATCATAGTCGCCGCTAGAAGCTCATCGGCGCCGCCATCTAGATCGTCACCACCCAAGACTGATTCACCCAAAACCGATCTTGTTCTCGACCCACCCAAGATCGAGCTCGTTCTCGACACATCGACCTATCCCTCATCCTCACCGACCCATCCCTTGTCCTCATCCTTCGCCGATCCATCCCTCGTTCTCAGGGTAGCCACCGGAAAACAGATCGGACCATCGTGAGTCCACGACCCAGTGAACGACCCACCCCTGAGCCAATCAGATTGCCATGAGCAACCCACCCCTGGGCCAATTTATCCACCGTGTGAGCAACCCACTCCTAGATTGAACCACCCAGTGAGTGACCCACTCCTAAATTGAGCCGCCACCTTTAGATCGACCCACTGTCACCCACGAACTCTCTCTCTCTCTCTCTCACGATTGGTCTTGTGACTTTAAATGTTTTTATTTTGATTTTTGGATGTGTTAAGTGTATATTTTGAAATTTTTTGTAATAAAATTTATTTGGATGCGGAGAAAATGGCTGAGAAAATGTGAAAAATTTGTAGGAAAATAGTATTTTTAGAATGTTACCAAATACCGGAAATCGATTTCCAGACTATTTTCTATTGTAGAACCAAACACCTAGATTTTATTTTCTTTATGAGAATTCACTTTCCCCTGCATTCATTTTACACTCGGAATTTGATTTACATTGAACCAAACGTAGCCTAAATGGCCTTCCTCCGGTGCATAGAAAAAACTATAGAACCACAAGAGGTCATTACTTGATGATCTTACCCCAGTTAAAAAGACCCAAAAATAAAATTAAACAGAAAAAAGTAAGTTTAAGATTGAGTTTTCACCTTCAAATCCAACATAATTAAATTTTTGCAACTAAACATGACCTCATTTCATCACCAATCCAAGCCTATATCTCCAAATCTCAACACCATACATATCTGATCATCCCATTCCATATCATTGTAGAAAACCATATAAATGGCACCAACCTACTTTTCTCAAATGAAAGAAACATATTTTTGAATCAATTTCTTGGTATTCTCACTTCTCTTCCCAAATGAAGGCCATGTTCTTTTTTTTTTTTTTGGTTAATAATTCAATAGTTTCAACCATGGGAAAGAGGAGATTCAAAACTTAATTTTCCTAATAAATGAGAGCAGACTATACCACTAAAATACAAGGCTATGCCATGTGTCATTCTTAAATTCTCCAAAAGTTGTAGCAAAAAAAAAAAAAAAAAAAATCTCCAAAAGCTAAGCTCAACGCTCCCTTCCCACCTTCTCACTCATCAGTTCCTCACAGTAATGCATGGCTGGACCCTTCAAATGGTCAACCTCAATCACAAACACCAACTCGCTCTCCAAGTCCATCAAGATCCTGGTTTCAGGCTAGGGTCATTTAACCCACCATTCTCTGGACATATGTATAGCCATAGTTTATCATCCTTGGTACCCCAAAAGGGAGTCCCCTAAAGTCAAGCCCTGTGATATTTATGAAAATACTTTTTGCTACCAAGTTGAGCATTTTGAATTGTAAAATCATATTCACATAGACTCTATCGAAGAAGGAGGGAAGGACCTACTATAACCAAATACATCATTGCTCCACTGGTGGTGAGAACTGCTCTTACTGGCTTCATATAAATTTGTTGTAGTGGATTTGGAATTAGCACTGAGGTTCATCCCAGAAAGCTTCATAATTGTTGGGGGACCACAATTTGACTCCCTACAACCACTCTAAAAATAAGCCCGCGTGGTGTGATGTCGAATGTCATAAAAAATTTGAGTGTGTCTTCCTCATCACCAATTGGTTTTGAGGTGGAATGACACAGCTCACGGTCCGACAAATGGTATCAGAGCTAACATCATGGGTTCGAGTCACGGGAGTAACATTGTGAGGGAGGGATTGTTGGAGGAACCACAATTTGACTTCCTACAACCACTCTAAAAACAGGCACGCGTGGTGTGATGTCGAATGTCATAAAAGATTTGAGTGTGTCTTCCTCATCACCATTTGGTTTTAAGGTGGAATGGCATAGCTCAAGGTTCGACAATATTGTTCTCAATTTCTTTAACAACCTCATCC
This sequence comes from Quercus ilex subsp. ballota, assembly GCA_032727855.1. Lineage (NCBI taxonomy): Eukaryota > Viridiplantae > Streptophyta > Magnoliopsida > Fagales > Fagaceae > Quercus > Quercus ilex. The sequence goes on from CM064919.1 coordinate 25,116,310, forward strand.
ATTGTAGGCCTTTTGTCTCCTGAGTCTGCCACACACCTCATTGCTAAATCCACAAACTCTTCTAAGCCTTCAAGATTTTTTCCCATACCAATGAATGGGTCAAGAATTTCATGAAGATTGTATAAATCCTTTGTCTTATCCATTGCATTCCTTACTTCTACCACAATATACTTCCCTTGCGGCTTTCTTGCAGTTATTAGCTCCAACATGACCACTCTAAAGCTATAGACGTCACTCTTCTTAGTCACTTGTTGGGTCCTGTAATATTCAAGATCCAAGTAGCCCTAAAAAAACAACAAAAAACCCATTTTCCATGTTAAAATTTGATGCAATGTTTTGAAAATTTTCTACACAGATATTGCTATAAAATAATAAAATAAAATAATATATATATATATAGAGAGAGAGAGAGAGATACCAGTCACCTTAAAAATGAAGGGAATTGGAGGATTTAAATGGAAGGAGATCCTATCCCCTATTATGGGGACTTCAGATCATAAATTGCACCTCTCTTTCCCAACAATGACATGGTGGTTTTGGCAATAAAAAGAGTGCGTGTGCGTGTGCGTGTGCGTGTGTGGGTGCATAAATGCTTGCATTTGCTAGCATGCATAGGGGCATTCCTAGAAGGCTAGCAGTCAGCATGCATGACAGGATTATATATTGACCAATGTTCCTTTAACTTGAGTGGTGACAGAATTCCTTTCACCGTCAAACTCAGACTCTAGAGAGACCAAAATTGGTAACTTTTGCATTAAAACTTTCATCCAGTACGATGTTGTTTAATTTGATGTCCCTATGTATGATGGGAGGATTTGCATGTTCAAGCAAATCAACCAAGCCCCTGGCCGCACCAAGGGTTACTTTGAGTCTGCCTATCCAATCTAACCTGATTCCTGACTTCCCTGCAAATACAATATGCATGTTATCAAATAAAAGGCAAAGGATAGTGTTCTTACTTAAAAAACTTTTAAAGGAAAGTTAATAGGTACCACATATGTCATGTTTAACAAAGTTGTCTCCAAGTTGGGTTGTAAAGGGGGTGATGTACACTTGAAACTGGAACATGGGACTTCAAGGTAGACAGGACATGTCACAAAGGAGGTTATGGAGACTGAACCCCCAAACTCAACTCGTTAAATCTTTTAGCCGTATTATACCAGGAGTCTCTACCAGGTTTATATTTTCTGGCCAGTGATGTTAGGGTAATTAAAAATGTCACTTTCATTTTTTCAAGAAAATGAAGCCAGAGAAGCATCAAATGATGTTCATTTAGATAGAGAATTCATCTCAGATGTCTCTGGTTGGAGGCACACTATTGAAACTATATAAAGATTATATGTTCATGTTCTAGTACAAAGTTCATCATTGCTTTAGTTGAATACAAGTTATTATGTTGCCCAAATTAATTCCTCAATAATTAAAAAATATTTAAAATAAATAAAATGGAAATTTTCCATGTGGTTATATACAAAGTATGCAATGATATTCAATTGTTGCCAGAATTTATATCAAGTGGAGAATGTGAAGAACTGATAAAAGTACCTGAAACACTACCCATTAGAGTACCATTTGGAATATACTCAGACACCTGCATTTGTTCACCTTGCTAAAAACAAAACCCCAAAAGGTTGAAAAGATTCTTGTGATGGACCCGTGATAGAAGTTCAATTTTAGTTTTGAACTCAAGCCCACCTTGCATAGAATCACTTTGAGCTCGTTTGATGGCAATCAATTGCCCAGTGGGAAGAGTTCCCTGATAAACCTGTACAAATGTTCACAAATAGACATTTGGTTATCACTTGAAATAGTCCATGAATATTCTGAGAAGGCTGAGAAGTTAGCTTTAAGTAGAATTTTCTTTAAATAATAAAAGTTCAAATTCATTTTTACTTTTGAGCAACCATTTTTTTTTTTATATCGATAAGTTATACATGCATCCAATGAATCTTGCAAAATAATAAATAATAATGATAAAAGACTATCAAAATTAACCTTCCCATAATGCCCATATCCAATACTATTTGCTTCTGAAAAATTGTTGGTGTATTTCTTAAGCTCTTCAAAAGAGAACCACTTGGTTGCTTGTAACTGAGGAACACTTCCATTTCGCATATTTTGATCCCAATGTGCTGCATTTTCATGACATGAAAGCAATAATAAGTCCCTATAAATTCCATATGATTAACTAAAAAGTGCTAGGTCTACATTATACCCATCTTACTAAAAGAATTGTTCTGTTCACTAGCTCTTTCTGCTATTTTCTTTTGGTGGAAAGTATAAACTACTGCAGGGACTACCAATAACAAAGGATAGACCCACCAACTGCTACTCCAATTATAATGCCATTGCTTGTGCTTGATGATTTGTTCAATGCTATAGGTACCTCACTGAGAGAGAGAGAGAGAGAGAGAGAGAGAGAGAGAGAGAGAGAGAGAGAGAGAGAGAGGATGCATTGATGATGCCAAAAAATCACCAATGAGCCACACAGTTCTCGCACATTCAAAATAGCACCTGCATAACACAAAAGCTGAAGACCTTAAGAGGAGTACTGGTGTGGTACCGGCCAAATACCCTCCGACGGTCAAGTTAGAAAAATCTCTTGTTCACAACTCTAGAATATCAGAGATGGGGTGAATTATGCGTACCTTGGCTAGTGAGGGTATTGGGGCTTTTATAGTAGTAGAGGGTTAACATCCTTTCCTTAAGTCAGAAGTCTTTTCCTTATAGGAGTCTTTATGAGCGTATTTAATGGAACCCTTTCCTTGTAGGAGTCCTTTTGATTAGCACTAAATGTGAAGCGCAAGACATTTCCTTATATACACAAACGTGGGGACCAAGAAAAACCACGTTAGGGTCATCAGCTTCGCTTACTCCCTTCAGCTTTATTGGCGTCGGCTACCCATCTTCGTTGCTTAAGGTCAACTCGTCGGCTATGCGGTGAGCTTCGTGGACTCCCTAACATTGTCACTTACCAATGGATCCCAACGGAGATTTGCTTACCCTCTTCAGCTTGTTCTCATCAGCTTCATCTTCAGCTTATTGTCTTTAGCTTACTATCTTCAGCTTACTGTCTTCAGCTTACTGTGCCCAAGATATAGCCGTCAGGTATGGGGTGGAGCTATAGACTTTACAACAAGGTTGTCTCTCATGAGTGAAGCTGACAACCTTGTTATGTCCGTCACCTTTTGTTTCATCATGGGTTAATTACAAAATTACCCTTATCATGCATCATGATAAAATTGCAATAGCATCCAAATAACATAGAGAAAACATAATATGTGATGCTCCAATTTGATTGATTGTGTGATGTGTGTGGGTGTGTGATGAGTCCCACATTAGGTATTTACTGGATAGATCTGGGCTTTATAAATAGCTACAAGGAGCCCCTATTGGGACTAGTCATTTTGAGGTATAGCGTAGATATGGTTAGTGCTTTTCCTTGGGTCGTTACATCTCTTGTATACTACGATTTTTTCCTTGAGATTATCCGACTCAAAAGTGTTGTTTGTTTGGTTATAGGAAAATGCCACCCCGCAATTCTACCCCTCCTAGTTCTGAGCCAAAACCTGAAAACCTTGAGGGTGTTTTAAATGCTATTAGAAGTCTTGCTGAGGTGGTGGAAAAACATGTTAGTACTAGTGGAACAGCTAAGCCCAAAGATGCTGAGATTGAAGGATGTACAGCTAAGCCCAAAGATGCTGAGATTGAGGGATGTATGATTGAGCAATTCAGGAAAATGGGTCTTCCTTCATTTTTGGGAAACCCTGATCCTACAGAAGTAGAGACTTGGATACTGCAAATGGAGAAAATATTTGATGTGGTTGGTTGTACTGAGGGAGTAATTCTTAGGTACTCCCAGAGTATGGAGAATGGTGCTCCCTCCTCTCACATTCATGGTGAGGTCCGCTCATTAAATTCATGGTGGGGTCCACCATGAATGTGAGAGGAGGGAACACCATTTCTCTGTGCTCCGGGAGTACCTAAGAATTTTCCGTACTGATGTGCAAAAAGTTTCCTTTGCTTCATCTATATATATCTAAAAGCTGAAGCGTAACATTTATTGTTGCTACGCTCTAGTTGAGCCACGTCAGTGGCCATATCATCTACTTATTTTCAATCATTTCTCTCTTATTTTTTGACTCTTTTTATTTATTTATTAATTTTGTAGTTTACTTTTACATTTTCCCCACCTTTTCCTCTTCCTTTTTACCTTTTCATCTCCCCACTACTATCAAAATTAATATCACTCTTCCTTTATCCCTTCATCTTCCTTTTATTTTGACTATTCTTATCCCCATTCTCTTACTATAAATTTGCTAATTCTCTTTCTCACTCTATACATTTTTTATCACATAAAAAGGTTATTACTCTCTCTCTTTCTCATGTTTTTCTTTTCTTTTTTTTGGTATCTTTACTTTATGTTGATGAATTTCCATATTCTTTAGAACTCTATTATTATTCTCTCTCTCTCTCTCTCTCTCTCTCTCTCCTTTTTTGTGTGGATTTTTTTTTATATTTTATATCTTTACTTTAGGTTGATGAATTTGTGTGTTCTTTAGAACTCTACTTTAGGTTGATGCATACCGCTACAAAAAATAAATAGGATTTGTGGGCGGCAAGAACTGCTTGAAGGCACAAGTACTTGAACCCTCAACTTATTTGTTGGTGGGCTTTACTCTCAATCTTACTTATAGGGCTCCAATTGAAGCCTGGTTGTACCCTCTAAAGTACTGATCTCTCACGAATTCACTTTCTTCTTCTCTCTTTTCCCAGTTTCTCCTTAATCACTCATCTTACTCCCCATTTTCCAACCTCCCCAACAATGGCCTAGTTCCCCTTTTATATCCATGAATGAGTGGGGTGACCATCATTTTTATTCCCACTCACTCACGTATTCCCACGTCTCCCAAAATCCCAAGGGATCCTCACGAAATTAGAGGATTCCCTTGGAACTTGTTCCAGATGCCGGTTGAGGCTCGGTAGTGGATTCTTTTCACAATCTTTAGCTCTCGGTTATCGACCCCATTCGGACTGGATATAAGTTTTTTATGATTATTCCAGATTTCCCTCGGGAGGGATGAGGTGGCACTCCCAGTGCTTGGCTAATGTTTGGGACCAAAGTGAAAACCCCGAGACAATCTTTCTATCGTACCCCGGGCTCATCACACTCAATGGGCCCTGGGCCTCGTACCAGGCCTTACTTATATGGTCGGCCCAATCCTCCGAGCCTGGTCCACCCACAAGATTATATTGCATTTCACGCTCCAAACTTTTTGGTTTTGTGTTTTTAAGTTGTGATATTTCTTTTTCTTTTCTTTGATTGTTAAATGCTATCATATTGCATTATAAAGATAGTATATAAGAATATAATATTATTCAATTACATAACATGACTTGGATGATTTGGTATGACTATATCATTTATTTTTACTATTCTTCTTCTCATCTTATTTTCTATAAATTTATCTAATTCAAGTCTTTCCCGAAAAAGGTGATTATTCTCTTTCTCGATTATTTATTCTTTCTTGCAACTTAACTTTGAGAAATGATATGTCCACAACATTTTCATAACAAATCATAAGTGGCAAGTTGTTACTGGTTGTTATTATTGGGGCAAAAAAGTAATCCTAGTAGTAGGTTCAAATTTGAACCAATAACAACTAACCACCTATGATTTGTTGTAAAAATGTTGTGGACATATCACTTCTCCTTAACTTTAGGTTGATGAATCATTGTGTTTTTTTATAACACTTTCTTGATTATTTATTCTTTCTTCCTTTTTACCTTTTCATCTCCCCACTACTATCAACATTAATATCACTCTTACTTTATCCCTTCATCTTCTTTTTATTTTGACTATTTTTATCCCCATCCTCATACTATAAATTTGCTATTCTCTCTCTCACTCTATACATATTTTATCACATAAAAAGGTTATTACACTCTCTCTTTCTCATGTTTTTCTTTTATTTTTTTTTTGGTATCTTTACTTTATGTTGACGAATTTTCATGTTCTTTAGAACTCTACTATTATTCTCCTCTCTCTCTCTCTCTCTCTCTCCTTTTTTGTGTGGATTTTTTTTATGTTTTATATATTTACTTTAAGTTGATGAATTTGTGTGTTTTTTAGGATTCTACTTTAGATTGATGCATACCACTACAAAAAATAAATAGGATTAAATTGTATTTCATGCTTCAAACTTTTTGGTTTTGTGTTTTTAAGTTGTTTTATTTCTTTTTCTTTTCTTTGATTGTTAAATGCTATCATATTTCATTATAAAGATAGTATATAAGAATATAATATTATTCAATTACATGACATAACTTGGATAATTTGGTGTGACTATATCTTTTATTTTGACTATTCTTCTTCTCATCTTATTTTCTATAAATTTATCTAATTCAAGTCTCTCCCGAAAAAGGTGATTATTCTCTTTCTCGATTATTTATTCTTTCTTGCAACTTAACTTTAGGTTGATGAATCATCGTATTTTTTTTAACACTATTTTGGGTTAATATACAATTTTGTGTGTGTTTTTGAGTTCTCCATCACAAGCCTTTTCTCTCCATCTTATAGCTTTTGTTTGATTTTTGTTTGACCTAATACTTCATTATTTTGAAAGTGAAAATTAGAATTTATATCAAAATACAATCTTGCTATGTATTTGAATGTGTTTCTCAACTATTTAAGCAATATCAAGTGTAATTTTGTGATGAGTTTTGATTATAACAATATCTCATTTAAGAAACGAGAAATTTGAATAATATATTTGAAAAAAAAGGAAAACACAACATACCATAATATAATTTAGAAAAATATGGACTACCTCAAAAAGAAATAATTTCAATCAAACACAACAAATACTAAAATGATATATATATATATATATATATATATAGTAGCCTTACGATTGAAGGCTTATTCGAAGGTATTGGAGACGGCAAAAGTTGTTGAGAAGGAATGTGAAGACTATCTGAAAATTTGAGATCAAAACAAAAAGAGATCCAAGCCTAAAGGATCTTTGAAAGAAAATGAAAATGACAAACCATTCAAAAAGAAGACTACAATAGAACTAGAGCCTAATGTGGTGCAGCAGGTAATAGAGAATTGTTCGAAGTGCGGTAAAAAGCATAACGGTGTTTGCTATCATGAAAGTGGGGCATGTTTTAAGTGTGGACAAATGGGTCATCGTATCAAAGATTGCCTAGCTTTGAAGAGTGAGCCCATGGTTAAGCCTAAAGATGTGAATCAAAGGCCAAAAATCCAAGGACAGGTGTTTGCCATTACCAAGTAAGGTGCTAAGGAAACTAAGGGTGTGTTTGTTTGGAGGTGCAATAGAGTAGATGGAAAACTTTGGAGAGAAAATAAGAAGGAAAACTTTTTGGAGTGTGTTTGGTTAGATGGAGAGGAAGGAAAATAAATGGTGGAACTCAGGTGTTTTCTCCCCTGGTCCATCAAAAAGTTTTCTTCCCAAATTGGAGAGAAAACTGAAAGGAGAAAGTAAGGCTATTTAATGGACAAAAATGCCCATGTGCAAAAAGCACATGGTAATTTGTCCAATTCCTTCTTCTTCTTCTTCTTCTTTTTTTTTTCTTTGTTTTAACTAGACATGATTTTTATTTTTTAATAATTTGCGTGATTGTTTTTTTTTTTTGGTCACTTTTTTGTTTTAATTGGTTATCATTTTTTAATAAGGGTATATGAGTAAATTTATAAAAACTCACTTTTTCCATCCTTCCATTTTTCCACTCCCAACCAAACAAAAAAGAGAGAAATTAAAATCTTTTCTATCCTCCCACAATTTTCTATCTTCTCACTTTTTTACCCCTCCAACCAAACGAAGCCTAAGTCAGGTACCATCTCCTTATTTTCTCTTATTAAGTGAAACAATGATTGCTGAGTTTATGCAAGTATTGTGTGGTTATTATAGTAGACAAGGAAGTAATGGCTGCCATAATTCTCTTTAAGATTTGAGATTTTGATATGATATAATGTGGATTGGTTATCATGATATTTTTGAGTTCTAAATAGGGGTTATATTCAACATTTTATTTTCCTTGTGGAAAAGATATTATGCATAGATAATAGGCGATTGAATAGGATGACTATGAGGAATAAATATCGATTACCCTAGATTGTCCTTAATTCAGGTTACCATTAACTCAAAGTTAAGAAGGAAGATATTCTTAAGATTGTGTTATGGACAGTATTGAGTTTTAGTGATGCTAATTTGGTTGACTAATATCTCTCTTTGTTCAAGGACTAAGGTACGTCAAATTTAGATCACTAAACTTATTTTAAGAGAGGAAGAGTGTAACACCCCGCATATCTTTATTTGAGGTTATTATATATTTTATGGTATTAGAGCCAGCCTGGTAATCCTTTGTGAGCTCAGAGACGCTACCTCACAAAAATGGGCCCTAACGAGGATGTTGGGATTTAAGTAGGGGAGATTGTGATACTCCAATTTGATTGATTGTGTGATGTGTGTGGGTGTGTGATGAGTCCCACATCGAGTATTTACTGGATAGATCTGGGTTTTACTAACAACTATAAGGAGCCTAATTGTGACTAGACCTATTGAGGTATAGTGCAGATGTGGCTAGTGCTTTTCTTTAGGTCGTTACATATGGTATCAGAGCCGGCTTGATAACCCCACGTGGGCTCAAGACACTACCCAACAAAGTGGGCCCTAACGAGGACATATAGTGCAGATGCGGCTTACGCTTTTCCTTGGATTATTACATAATAACTATTACTTTTCAATTCAGAGTTACCTGTTGCACAATTCCCATACGTATAAGCCATAATATACAAGGGTCCAAAATTTGGTGGTGGGTTGAAAGACAGAATGTAGAGTGCAAATCCAACCATTGTAATTGCTGTTTGATTGAAACACTCCTGACAAGATGGGAAAACTTCGAGGCTCAGTTCAATGTTTCCAGATGAATCCATGGTGGGATTACTTAGAGAAACTGAATCCCCAGGAAGTGAAGAGGACTGAAGAGTTTTCATGAGAGACTTCGCAAGTTGTGCATAGTAACTTGAGTTTCCCAAGTCAAAGGAAGCAAGACCTTTGAAGAATATTGTGCCCTTGTATGGATACGCACATTTACAGTTTGGACTGGCAACCTGATCCGAATTGCAGGAAACTTCCACACAGTTATTTGGTGGTGTAAAATATGAGGAATTTGATGGGGAAGCCGTGCAGTAACTCTTTGTCACTTGATCTGTTTTGTCACATACTGTGTTACCTTCAAGCCTGCAAAATGTCGTAGATAATTACAAGAAATAAAGATGATAGATAAGGATTACATTGTTTGCCAAGTTAACTTCCAACAAGTAATCAAACAGCTTGCACTTCTTCAACACAGCTAAAAAAGAAGAAGAAGAAGCAATTACCAGATAATTAAAGGTTACTACTTAAAATAACGTAATGTTTCCTCCAGGCATTTGTGCAACATTACTTATGGAATTGTTCCGCAAATCTAAAAGTTGCAATTGATTGCTATTTGTGGTACTGATATTCAAGGTGCCATTGAAACGGTTGTTCCTTAGTTCCCTGTTCACACATGCCAGAACAACCACCTTTTAATCATCAGTGTCATTCTGTGAGGATAATATGTAGACTTTTTTGTGTTCAAATAGGTTACACATTTTTGTTCTATTTGGATTCTCTTACTCTCAATGACAATTGGTTGCTATTTTTGGCCATGTTCTCTTTTTTTTGTTAATAATTCGATAGTTTCAACAATAGGAAAGAGCAGATTCAAAACTTAGTTTTCCTAATAAATGAGAGCAAACTATACCACTAAAATACAAGGCTATCTGGCTATGCCATGTGTCATTCCTAAATTCTCCAAAAGCTAAGCTCAACGCTCCCTTCCCACCTTCTCACTCATCAACTCCTCACAGTAATGCATGGCTGGACCCTTCAAATGGTCAACCTCAGTCACAAACACCAACACCCTTTCACACCCAAGTCCATCAAGATCCTGGTTTCAGGCTAGGGTCATTTAACGCACCATTCTCTGGACATATGTATAGCCACAGTTTATCATCCTTGGTACCAAAAAAGGGAATTCCCTAAAGTCAAGCCCTGAGATATTTATGACTGCCTTGCCCATGATGCCCTGAGTACTTCACAAAATGTTATGCTTAGAAATACATAGAAGAATAATGTTCCTGTCTTCTGATTTGTAAATTAGAGAGTTTTCTAAAGCCAAGCATAACAGTAAACGCAAATGCGAATCAATCAGCAGCTAACCCCCCCTCCCCCCTTTTCCAAAACCTCAAGACCAGAGAGAGAGAGAGAGAGAGAGAGAGAGAGAGAGAGAGTGTTAGTGGCTTTGTGTAAGCAGTAGCAGTTCACTGTTGGATTGAGGTAAGGTGCAATAGCCCATGCAACTCCTTTTTAGTGGTTGTGATTAAAAGTTAGGAATGTTACTTTTAATATCAGCCATTGGATTAAAGTGGTTTAAAAAGTAGAAAAAGTTAAAAGTTAGAAGAGGTAAAAGATGAAAAAAGTTGAAAATTTTTGTGAGGGATTTAGGGTATTGCATGGTGCAAAAGCCCTAACTATTGCACCGGATCCAAATCCTTCACTGTTAGCTAAATCTCAGAAATTAGTTAGCACTGAAAACAATATGTACTATGGTAATAACAATTTCTACAAGATATCATATCAATATCATCTATGGTATCAGGACCACAAAACCTGACCACTTTCAAGCTTGTCAGTGTCAAATCTGGAATAGAAAATCTAGAACCTGAAAACAATTTGTGAGGAGAAATATATTAACAGGCAATTAAAATCTAGTTTGGATCTGAATGTAGAAAGGATGATGAGGCCCTCTCCATATTCCTCCCAGAAACATAAGGTGAAATTTCTGCCACTTGGAACGATGAAGAGGAAGAGGGAGCTGGGGCTGAAGCTGCAATGGTGGAGTAAATGCTTACATTGCTGCTCACATTTATGCTGGTTCCAATAACAGACCCATCACTCACACCTGTAGGTACAGGTGGCTTCTCAATCTCTATAATTCCTTCTAACATCTGGACCACTTTTCCCATCATTGGTCTGTGTGATGGTTGCTCCTGGATGCACCAAAAACTTACTTGAATTGCCCTCACCACTTGCTCCATATCTACGTCTTGGTCAGCCAGCCTTCTGTCAAGGATTCCCTTGACATTACCCTTGTCAAACTCTTCATATGCCCACGAAGAGAATTTTTTCCGATTGGTTTTTGCAGAAACTTCAAAATTCCTTCTCCCACTCACTATCTCCAACAGAACCATACCGTAACTATAAACATCAGATTTTGAAGTTATTGGAAGATTTGCCAGCCATTCTGGTGCCAAATATCCTCTAGTACCTCTGACACTTGTCAAGGTTCTGTACCTATGGTCCTTTGGATTAATCAGCTTGGCAAGACCAAAATCTGAGACTTTGGCAGTATAATTCTCATCCAAGAGAATGTTTTCAGGCTTTATATCACAGTGGACAATGCAGTCCCGACACTCCTCATGAAGGTACGTGATCCCTCTTGCAGTGCCAAGGGCAATATTGAACCGGTACTCCCAATTCAACAATCGTTCTGACTGACCTTCAGTAATGAAAAGGAAATTATCAAGAGACCTATTTTTCATGAACTCATAAATTAAAAGTCTATGACGCCCTTCAGAGCAAAATCCAATCAATCTCACTAGATTCAAATGATGGGTGCTACTTATAGTTGCAACCTCCATTCTGAACTGTTTCTCCCCCTGCTCAATTCCCTCAAGTTGCTTGACAGCAACAACTGTTTTATTGGCAAGAATCCCTCTGTACACAGCACCAAATCCTCCAATTCCAAGCTTCTCCTTGAATCCCTTGGTTGAGCGCTGAAGCTCCTTATAAGTGAACTGGACAGGAGCACCAGAAGCATACTCAAGAAGAGCATATTGAGCTGCCAATGTCCCAAACTTGGGGCTATTTCTACAACACCACCACCACAAACTACCCTCTAAGGCAATCAACCCGAAAACAATACATATAACCAAAAGAGCTACAACCCATGCTTGAATCCTCCCACGGCTGCTCTTCCCACCAACCACAGAAGCTGATGGATTCAAAACCACAGGTGAGCAAACCTTGACATAAGAACTGCTAGGCAGCCCAGGACTCTGATAGCCGCTCATAAAACCCGGTGTCTTGATATAACACAACCCCGTCCCATCTGACAACGAAGTTGAGGCATCACAAGTAGAACTCACAAGGCAATTGGATCTACAAGCCGATATCCCAATAAAAAACACCTCAGCGCTAATCTCTGGAGGGTATGTTAAGAATTGTGTATGCGGCAAATCCAACATAGTAGCACTCCCAGCACAATCTTTAGTCTCCTCCTTCCGCTTACACCCTTTCCTACTATCGTTAGGATCTATAGGCTCGAAATTTAGAGATGGGCATCCGCAAACAGGATCGGTCTCATTATAACTACAAATTCCCATATCCCCACAGTATCCAAAAACTTGACATTGGTCCTCCATAGCTGCCCATCCAATAGTTTGAGTCCCACTCCCTTTCCTAGAGCTATAAATCCTCAAATTCCCATCATTATCCAACCTCAAAAACCTTAATACATCACTCCCTTCAGCATAGTCACTACTATAAGCTAAAATAGCCCCAGTAGACAAAATCTGATCAGAAATAGACAAAATCCCAACAGATTGCAATCCTAATATAGGTGAACTAGCATTGTAGGAAGAGTTCAAACCTTGATTGTAGTACAAAATAGTATTATTCCAACGGAGAGTGAGATTACCAGTAGAAAGAAGACGAAAGGAGTAAATCCCAGACTGGAGAGCCATAGCAGAAGTGAAATTCTGAGAAGGTACGATGGTGTCAGTGGGGTTGTCAAAGGAGGACCAGGCAGTGGAGGTGGAGTTGGAGAGGACGAGGTTGCCGGATTCGAGAAGGGAGGCGGAGGAGACAGCGAGAGAGGCGGTGTTGGAGTCCCAGACGGTGTGGGAAGAGCCGTTGAGGAGGCGGAGAGTGCCGGAGGAGAGGAAGCGGAGGGAGGCGGAGGAGTCAACTGGGGTGGTGCCGGCAGTCCAGACGGGGACGCCGCCGGCGTAGAATATGGCGGCGATGAAGGAGTTGGTGGAGTTGATGGGGAGGAAGCCGAGAGAGAAGGTGGAGTTCGGAGAGGACCATGTCTGGCTTGGGTTGGAAGCGTAGAGAGTTGAGCCTGGTGAGATTGTGGCTGCTGAGACTGATACTGATAATTGTGAAATGATAGTTGTAGTAGCAAGAAGAAGATGAAGAAGAAGATGGGTATGGAGAATCATGGTGGTTTTTTGAGTTGGGTTTGTTGTTTCAATTTTTCTGAGGATTTAAAGTGGGTGTCCGTGTTTGACTAGTCTCTTTGCGTGTATGTACGATAAGACAAAAGAGACACGAACACTTTTTGAAAGAGGAGAGAGAGAGAGAGAGTTGGAAGTTTGAGCAAGTCAGAGTTCAGACAATCCTCGGTCAGATGGGAAATTATTAGTGCCGCCAGTACCGCTGAAGTGATATCCCATCTTCCCCCACTAATAAAATGCTATTATGCTGATATTTATGCAAGTATACCATCTTCTCCCACTAATATACCATTATTTTGTTTTTTATTTATGAAGTTAATCACGCTTCCATAAGTGACATCATTTTTTTGATTAAAAGGATAATCCTACCGGGACCTAGTCATTTCTCCAGTCAGACAAAGGTTTTTAGAGTTTCACATGATGACAGGTGCCACTGTGCCAGATTGACTATCAATATTTTTTAACCAAAAATTATATTTGGTTCTAAAGATAGAAATACTGAAATAACAATAAATAAAAGTCTTAATTGAAGCAAAAAAAAAAAAACCCAAATTGTTGTTACACACGTTGAAATTGAACAAGCATAGTATTTCAGTCTAATTTGCTTTATTTTGGTCTATTTAATTCATTTTGAGTCATTCGATTTATTTCAATTCACTTTGATGATGCATTGAAATAATAGATTTCATTTTTCTTATGTTATTAACATTTTGTATATATTTTTTTTTCTAATATAAGTGATAGATTTACTTATGTATGCTTCATTTTTAGATCATTCAAGACCTAAATATAATGAACGGTTTTTAATGAGTATTAGAAACAAATTCCTACCGTATATTACATTTTTATAAAATTTCTTGTCTTATATATTAATATAATGTAAAATGCATAATTTTTCCTTTAAAAAAACTTACAAAATTAGAAAATAATCACATCATCTTAAAAAAAAGTTTTGGACTAACACTTGTTGCCATTTTCATTTTTCACTTAACAAAAAATCAAATCGTCAACTTTTTCGCCCATTGCGCACGTATGTGACTGGTTATTATTTTTCATAAAAATGAATTAGTTATAACATTTGGAAACAACTATTGAATCCACGGTTACAATTGGTTTTAAATTGTAATAATTTCATCATGTTGACTTATGAGTTTACTTTAACTTCTACTTTAGATGTATAAGATTGAAGTATTCAACACACGGAAATTCTCAATTAACCACTTCTGCACGTCAAAAGACTCAAAACCTGACTCCAGCAGTACACGTTGAGATCAATGAGATGATGCAATCATGCGGTTGATTTTTTCTTTTTAAACTAAACTACACCGCCTTAGAGGCTGGAGTCTGATATAATCAAGACTAGAAAGGTCATATAACAAAAGAAGAAACAACTCCACAGGTAGTGTCCAAAATGACAGTGGACTGTCTTTGCTAGCATAGCTTTGAAAGTTAAGGACTCAATTTTTATTTTTTCTTACACACTCTCTTTGAATGGAGTGTAATTTTTTCTCATTTTTCTTGTTCTTCGTTTTTTATTTTTCTTGACTGTTGTTCTTTTGTTTCTTGATTTGTGCCCCCATAGTACATTCCCAATGTGCTCGACTTGGCAATTTTTTTATTATTAATAATATTCTTATGTTTTTTATCAAAAAAAAAATTTTATCTACAGAATTTACAATTTCCCCCATTATTACAATTCCTTAGGACAAATTAATTCCTAAAACTTGATTTTGACATGTGGTTGCTGGCTGCCCGTGAGCTCTCTTTAAAATATACCCAAACAAGATCAATACTCTCATTCCCTTCTCTCTACAGTCTACTCCCCTCTCCTCCCAATTTATCTAAATACACTTTTAAGAGATCCTAAACCAAACAGTACATTTTGAGTGACTCAATGCTTTACAACCATTTCTTCAATTTTGAATATGCCAAAATCAGGTCTCACTAGTCACAAAGTTTAATTAAGCAATCTTACAATGTAAGAGTAGATATTGATCTAGACATGATAAAAAATATTCACCAAAAATACAGCCTACTGATTAAACTACAAAGTAGCATGGAAGTCAATGCCAATGCGCCAAGCATGAAAATGGGTTTTGACAGTTTGACCATAATGCAGGAATTTCAGGACCAACATATCCTGTGTTTTGCTTACAGGGGTTCAGTTTCTCCTTCTTGACGCCCTGGAAAACATTTCTTTGATGTTCTTTGATTCTGTCTCCACTTTCGCCTTTTTAGCTTGCTTTCCAGTTCTCGTGCTCTTTTTGTCGCTCCCTTTTCCCTGATAAATAGTGCAGCATAAAGAGTATGTATAATGTAAAATTATTTAACAGCAAAAGCCTGTATAGCCATTTGTAGAACATATTTGCAGATAAATTTAGTTAAGGGCTATGTATGTCCAAAGTTAAAACAGATCATATGTCATGGGTTAAAATAGAAAATGGCCCAAAGTGAATGGTTTAAAAGCATTGGAAAAATATTCAAATATCCTTCCCACAGAAACTTTAATTTTTTTCTGGGGGTTTTTTGGGAGTGGCTGGGCTACACAATGGGGGTAGCTCTCTCCTCCACCTATACCCACAGCCTATGTGAAGACTTGAACCAAGGTCTAACACAACATTAACAACTTTAGACTTTACCAGCACCAAGATTTTATAACAATCCACATATGACCAGCAGGGAAGCAGACATATCACAACTTGAAATTGATTTACATAGCAAAGTGGCTTTAACTCCGAAAGTTCATACCTGTAAGACACTCTGAGACCCCGGGTTACTTTCTGTAACAGCTGAAAGGATTTCAACATCTGGTGCTTTTCTATTTGCCTCTGCTAAATCTAACCTGCAAACACGTTCGGTAAACTAGACTTGGTTAAAGCATCTTCAAAGAATACACTCTAATCATAAAAAGTTGTGTGATTGCAATACTTCCTAAATTCGTACGAAAACAAGATTAGATGTAATAGTGTGTCAATGCGTTGAAGAGGAAAAGTTAGAGAGGGAATACTTTAGATGGTTACACAGAAGCTTCAGCCAAGGCTCATCCTTCATGTACTCCCCCAAGATTGAAACTGCATCAGCTACTGCACTAGTAACAAGGGAATTAATGAAGAGAAACTGTAATTTCATGCCAAACCAAAGCAAGCACTCCCTCCCCTTTTTTCTAGTATGGGCAATGTTAAATAACCAGTTATAATACTCTTATGGTTTGTTTGACAATCAGATTATGTGGTATAAAAAGAAAATTAACTAATTGACATTAGTTCAACCAATGCCATCATTCTTCAACCTTTTATATATAGAAGGGGTTTAAGAACATTATAAAAGTTTTTGGAAACATCAATAACACAGGTGATGACTCACACAGAAGACAGGACTACATTTGGACCAATCACTAATGCGTAAGCACTTCCAACTCAGTCGGTTCTACTGAGATCCAACTAACCAAGTCTTTTATTCAGCACAATAAATAAATAAATAAAGAAGTCTTGTATTTGCAGGTGTCAGGCGAGTGTATTCGTTTCCCACATCTCATGCACTTCCCAATACTAAAATTTATGGATTGTCTTCATTACTCATGAGCTATGAAGATATTCTAACTCATGTTTATGGTAGTCATCTGAACAACATAGATCTAGTTCCCTGCAAGGACTACAGGGAATTCAGTCCTAGAATTTATTTTTTGATTAACACCTCAAGTCCTCGTACCATGGAAATTTTCTTTTTTTCTTGCTAAAAAGCCTAAAATACAAGGCCATTCATATGGTGTTAATTGTGACTTCTAAAGCATCATGAAATATTTATTAACAATCAATTCATTATTTAATTGTAAAGGCCACTGCCATGGGTAACCCAAGGCATCCCTAATGGTTAAGTAGACTAGTCCTACTGCCTTCTTTTATAACACATTTTCCTTTTGACTTTCAGAATACAGGCCTATAAATTTGATGAAAAAGGTTTTTCTATAGTGGGATAACACTGAGTTCTACAGGCAGAGAGTTAGTGCTCATGCATGCTACCATGCCCGCAGTTTTCAATGCTACAAAATTCTTATCATATTAAGCATAACACAGATTCATCATTCTGTTCATCTCTAAATTAAATGTACTGATGAAAAATTCCATAAGTCCTATATAATAATAGATAGCAAATTCATGATATGAACAAGGTAACTTTTTTACTAAAATTATACATGTGTCTTTCTCTTGCCGTGCAGCATAGTTTTTGTCCAACACAGAAAGAGTCTTTTTTAGCTCACATACCTGCAGTTACAAAATACATATAACATTACCAAAAAATCCTTATAAGTATCACTATATTAAATGGATACAAGATATTTAATAGCTTTCAGTCATAACTGCAAGGGTTTGAAGGTGAGGAGATAAAAAGCCACAAACATTGGCTAAGATATGACGAGAGTTTTTCCCTAACAAAGAAGTAATCACAACCACTAATTAAGATATAATCTAATTGTTCTAAATCTGTCCTACAGCAGTAACATGGCTATTTAAAAAGTTACATGACTCATTAGTACTCCCGAGAATAATTAAAAAGTCAAATGACTTGTAACACAAAAACTTAAAAGATTAACATAAGAAAAACATAGATTTTAAGACATTTAAAAAAAAAAAAACAGCTAAAAGGAACCAAGATTGGTCACAAAAGCTAAATTATGGGTGTCTAGGCTTCCTTTTAGTGTCCCTCTTTGGATCCTCATATATTTGTGAAAAGTATTGTTCAAAACTCAATGCATCATCATGCAACATGTAGGGCTCTGATGCAGATATGATCACATAGTGTGTACGGCTGACAGAAAGGTCAGATTTATTGATCTAAGACATTTGGATGTTAGATTAAATTAATGTTAATGAGGTCTCTTACCCAAATGCTTATAAAAAAATAAACAGAAGGTAGGCTCTTCCAGTTTGGCGCGTCCTCATAGACTAAAATTTAGTTTAAGAAGATGAAGACGGACCTTGTGGTATAACCAAGCTAGAACCTTTGAGTCATCAAGCCTAAAAAATTTTGATGATCCAATTTCTGCACATACACAGAGAGGGAGAGAAGCATTATTCAAACTATATCCGGTAGACAAAAATATGAAATAGTGTTTATTCTCTCAAAGTATAATTAAAAAATTTGTATTGAAATACAGTTATATAAGAGTTTATCAGACATTAGATGGTATCAGGACAGCAGATAATAAGTTACAACTGATAAATGAAAACTGTAGATGAGATGAGCATCTTGGGGGCGGGACCTATGTTTAGCCTCTAAAGATTCACAATGTTCAATATTATTTAAATCTCACCACTCAGGACAGATATCTTGTCTCATTCCAGGAACAGATAGCATGGTCAGGTTTCGATTTGTCAATTGATTGCATGTCAAAACTGTGGTAATTTAAGTCTGGTCCCAACCACCTAAATTCAAGCCACAACTACAAAAGACATTTACTGTCAGATTGGGAACTCCTTATTTCTGTAATCTCATATCAGCACATAACCCCCCACACCCCCAAAAAAAAAAAATACAAGAAAAAAACATTTTAAGCAATGTATTCTAGCAAGCCTCTAACTACGATTTGCATTTAGAAAAGTTACTTATGAAAAAAATAAAATAGTGCATGTGGCAGGCCACCTTTGACATCACAAAGTACTTGCATAGAATTCTCTGCAATAGATAATAGATGCTGATATCCAGGATAGCCGCTAATGAAAACTATCTCATCCAATTGCCTGAACTTCCCTGGATCATCTCCCTTCTGCATTGATTTCAAAGGAATATCGCTTCCAGTAAGGTTAAAAGAAATCTAACTAATTAAAACAAAAAAGTTGGCATTCAATAGCCGATACAAAACCTAGAAGATATTAAACTGTGACAAATCACAACTAGGAAAAAATAAACACATATAAATCTAATAGCTAGAAACAAGTCTAAGGACAGGACCTTTCTCTAGGAAACAGGGAGTATAAATAGTTAAAGCAGTGAGGTATCAAAGATATAATCTAAATGGAATATCATGATTGAAAGTAAATAGATATTTTTGGAATAATTAAAGTGGGAAAAATCAGAACAGGATATTTGTCTTTGATCTAAAACATTATAAATTTTAATTGTACCTTCATTCTAGCTTCCTCAAAAATGGGCAGAAAAATAAAAACAGGATCAACTGGAGTTGCAGTATATAGGCTGCCATCTGTATTGGAAAAAAAGAGCTACATATAGTTAGAATTGCTGGAAAGAAAAAAAAATAGAATTCAAAATCAAATAGAGTCATCAGAAGCTTCAAGGTGATCCAGCACAAAACAGAAAAATCCACTACAACGGCTCATGAACCACATTAAAGAACTCGATAATGATAACAGAACTAGCACAAAAAAGAGAAAGAAAGCAAAATAATTTATTTAACGTAAATGATGAAGTGTAACAATAGAGAAATGAAATATAATGGTAGGTTGCAATTTTTTCTCACGACATGTACTTGATGGTGATATATATATCCACTCCAAATTAAAATTTCCTACAAGCAAATTTAGAACTGTAATCATGCAAATTTAGCATCTACCTTCACAAACATAATCCCCCACAAACCAAGATCCATAGGATTGCTTAAACCAGTGAAGTTCTTGAAGCAGCCCATTGACTAGGAGATAGCAAGCTGTGTTTCCTGTCAAATTAGTGAAAAGATTTAAAAGTTTGAACATCTTAGCTTATAAATGAGAAATGTTAACAACTTCTGAATATATTTAATTGGAAAATGTCACTGTGGAAATAACCTAACCAAACAGAGTGTTAGTCTATATATCTTGTCTTTCCCCCAACAATCTCCAACTCCTCAAGGTTGATGTTACATAACGAAATCTTCAATTCAAGAATTCTTTTAAAAAGAAAATATATCTTAAAATTCAAGATAAGGGAAAAAAAAAAAAAAACTAAGGAGAGATTTTTTTTTTTTTTAATGACGTAAAAGGACTTCACTCAGATTAATTGCAAGTCATAAAGCATATAGTACAACATCACTATTAATCAAACTCCTACAGGCAACTAACCCCACCCGCCAAAACCAGTTACTGGGGGCAAGAAGATAAAGTTTTAAAAGACAAAACAAAACAAAACTCATAAATCATATCAACAATACCTAATACAAATAGGGATAGAGTTGAATATATTAAAAAAATTAGTTAACTAAAAAACTGATAATAAGAGCAGGGAGAGAGACTTGTTGCACATACCTGATTTCGGATGGCGAAGTGATAGCATTTGTCCAATACCATTTCCTGTTTCCCCTGGGACTATAATTTTTACAGTCAAAAACATCAGTCCTTAGCAAAAATATAGAATCACAAAAAATCACCCATTGATTGTTATGACTGCATTATTGAGTATGATGCTGTGAGCACTTCATAAATGAAATACATAATAAACTAAAGAGTTCTCTTAAAAGCTGAACATCATAACAGTAGTAAACACAAATGCGAATCAGTCCCCACCCACAGACCAGAGTGAGAGAGAGACATAGAAGAAGAAGAAGAAGAAGAAGAAGAAGAAGAAGAAAATGAAAGGGATTGCAGAGGTAATTACCAGGAGCAATAAGAAGACGAGTTTCATCAACACCTTCCCACCAAGCCATGGAAATTTTAGCAAAAGCTTTTCAACCCTAGCTCAGGATCAGCTGTGCAGAGGAAAGCAAACACAACAAAACAAATACAACAACAACTACATGTCGTTTTTAACTGGGTTTGAAGTCGAGTACCGCGCCTTTTTTTTTTTTAATGGAACATAGGAACTACCGTGTAATTTTTATTTTTATTTAATCCAAATAATATTTTGTTACTTACATCTTACATTTTACCCAAACAACGAAAACAAAAAATTGAATCGATGATTTTTATGCCAAAAAAAAAACGAATTTTTTTATTAAAAAAAAACCTTCAAAAGTCTTTGTCATTTTCATTCAATCCAAACACAACCAAATAAAGAAAAATTGGCTAGAAAATAAACCAAATACACAATCAATGGAACTCAAATGCATTTTATTTTCTTTCATTTTTCAGCCAATTTGGTCTCTACATTTTTATCACAGTCAATTTAGTTCTTGTTATTTTATTTTGTAGTTAATTTGGCTTCTACTATCAATTCACTAACAAAAAACACCTATATAGCTAACGGTTTGTGCGATTGGCATACTTAAAACCTACATGGCTTATAAAATAATATCAAAAAAATATAATTAACATTAAAAAATGTCACCTCATCATTTAATAAATAGAAAAGGCCACATCCAAAAATTAAAAAACAACAAAAACAAAAAATTGAACCCATGATTTTTAGGCCAAAAAGACATGAATTTTTTTATTATTAAAAAAAAAAAAAACCTCAAAAGTCTGTCATTTTCTTTTGATCCACACACACCCGAACAAAGAAAAATGGGCTGGAAAATGAACCAAATAAACAATCAATGGAACTCAAATACATTTCATTTTCTTTCATTTTCCAGCCAATTTTATGTCAAATTAGTGAAATTTTTTTTTATAGTTTTACAAGCCATTGTAAATTCCTTGGTTCTTTCATTTTAAACGACTGGTTTTCTCATTATCACATGCAAAATCTAATCCAACAGTCTCCTAACTTGGATCGCATAAAAATCAAATCTTGTGATGAATAACCCATGCACTGCTTTTAGGCCTTAAGACACTGTAGTTCATCATAGCCATTACAGACTCTTTTGCTTAACGACTTCAACTAAAGTCACTCACAACATTTACATTCAGCAATCATCAGCATAGCCAAAAATACACAGCACGTGATTTAGATTGAAATAGGCAAATAGGACACTTAAATCTGTTTGCAAAAGTATCGCAAGCGGATATACTTGGCATACAATTTTGATAGAGTATTATAGTAGGAGTATTGACCAGCTTGGTCTGGAATTTCTGAAACAAAAATTTCAATTTATAACTTTCTCATTATTGAGTTCTTTACTGTGTAACTAACTCAAGACACACTCTTTTGTCATGTATTCACAAGCTAAAGAATCAAAGATTGTAATCACAGACCAAAAAAGGGAATTCATTTCAGAATCTCTTCCAGCTCTTTGCTAGACGATATAAGTATCAGAGGTTTCAAGACAAATTGCATGTTCTACCCAAAGTGTGGTACAGGGAAAAAACTTTTTGATTCCAAGTTCAGCATTCTGAATTGTAAAATCATATTCACATAAGCTCTATTGAAGAAGGAGGGAATGACCCACTATAACCAAATACATCATTGCTAGACGGGTGATGAGAACTGCTCTTACTGGCTTCATAATAATTTGCTATAGTGGGTTCGGAATCAGCACTGAGGTTCATCCCAGAAAGCTTCATAATGTTCTCAATTTCTTTAACAACCTCATCCATTGTAGGCCTTTTGTCTCCTGAGTCTGCCACACACCTCATTGCTAAATCCACAAACTCTTCTAAGCCTTCAAGATTTTTTCCCATACCAATGAATGGATCAAGAATTTCACGAAGATTGTTTAAATCCTTTGACTTATCAATTGCATTCCTTACTTCTACCACAATATACTTCCCGTGCTCTATTGGCTTTCTTGCAGTTATTATCTCCAACATGACCACTCCAAAGCTATAGACGTCACTCTTCTTAGTCAATTGTTGGGTCATGTAATATTCAGGATCCAAGTAGCCCTAAAAAAACAACAAAAAACCCATTCTCCATGTTAAAATCTGATGCAATGTTTTGAAAATTTTCTACACAGATACTACGGATAAAATAATAAAAATTATATATATATATATATATATATATAGATGGATAGATAGATAGATAGATACCAGTCACCTTAAAAATGAAGGGAATTGGAAAATTTAAATGGGGGGAGGTCCTATCCCCTATTATGGGGACTTCAGATCATAAATTACACCTCTTTCCCAACAATGACATGGTGGTTCTGGCAGTAAAAAGAGTGTGCGCGTGTGTGGGTGCATAAATGCTTGCATTTGCTAGCATACATAGGGGCATTCCTAGAAGGCTAGTAGTCAGCATGCATGACAGGATTATATACTGACCAATGTTCCTTTAACTTGAGTGGTGACAGAATTCCTTTCACCATCAAACTCAGACTTGGAGAGACCAAAATCGGCAACTTTTGCATTAAAACTTTCATCCAGTAGGATGTTGTTTGATTTGATGTCCCTATGTATGATGGGAGGATTTGCATGTTCATGCAGATAGACCAAGCCCCTGGCCGCACCAAGGGTTACTTTAAGTTTGCCCATCCAATCCAACCTGATTCCTGACTTCCCTGCAAATACAATATGCATGTTATCAAATAAAAGGTAAATGATTGTGTTCTTACTTGAAAAAAATTTGAAGGAAAGTTAATAGGTACTACATATGTCATGATTAACAAAGCTGTCTCCAAGTTGGGTTGTTAAGGGAGTGGTGTACACTTGAAACTGGAACATGGGACTTCAAGGTAGACAGGACATGTCACAAAGGAGGTTTTGGAGATTGAACCCCCAAACTCAACTCGTTAAATCTTTCAGCTGAATTATATCAGGAGTCTCTACTAGGTTTATATTTTCTGGCCAGCGATGTCAGGGTAATTAAAATAGCCACTTTCATTTTTTTCAAGAAGATGAGGCCAGAAAAGCATCAAATGATGTTAATGTAGACAAAGAATTCATCTCAAATGTCTCTGGTTGGAGGCACATTATTGAAACTATATAAAGATTATATGTTCGTATTCCAGTACAAAGTTCATCATTGATTTCATAGTTGAATACAAGTTATTATGTTGCCCAAATTAATTCCTCAATGGTTAAAAATATTAAAAATAAATAAACTGGAAATTTTCCATGTGGTTATTTACAAAGTATGCAATGATATTCAATTGTTGCTAGAATTTATATCGAGTGGAGAATGTGAAGAACTGATAAAAGTACCTGAAATGCTACCCGTTAGAGTACCATTTGGTATATACTCATACACCAGCATTTGTTCACCTTGCTCAAAACAAAACCCCAGAAGCCCGACAAGATTCTTGTGATGGACCCGTGATAGAAGTTCAATTTCAGTTTTGAACTCAAGCCCACCTTGCATAGAATCACTTTGAGCTCGTTTGATGGCAATCAATTGCCCAGTGGGAAGAGTTCCCTGATAAACCTGTACAAATGTTCACAAATAGACATTTGGTTATCACTTGAAATAATCCATGAATATTCTGAGAAAGCTGAGAAGTTAGCTTTAAGTAGAATTTTCTTTAAAGAATAAAAGTTCAAATTCGTTTTGACTTTTGAGTAATCATTTTATTTATAGCGATAAGTTACACATGCATCCAATGAGTCTTGCAAAATAATAAATAACAATGATAAAAGACTATCAAAATTAACCTTCCCATAACCCCCAGATCCAATACTATTTGCTTCTGAAAAATTGTTGGTGTATTTCTTAAGCTCTTCAAAAGAGAACCGCTTGACTGCTTGTAACTGAGGAGCACTACCATTTCCCAAATTTTGATCCCAATGTGCTGCATTTTCGTGACATGAATGCAATAATAAGTCCCCATAAATTCCATATGATTAACTAAAAAGTGCTAGGTCTACATTATACCCATCTTACCAAAAGGATTGTTCTGTTCACTAGCTCTTTCTGCTATTTTCTTTTGGTGGAAAGCATAAACTACTGCAAGGACTACCAATAACAAAAGGACAGACCCACCAACTGCTACTCCAATTATAATGCCACTGCTTGTGCTTGATGATTTGTTCGATGCTGTAGGTACCTCAATCATAAAAGAGAGAGAGAGAGAGGATGCATCATGATAAAATTGCAATAGCATCCAAATAACATAGAGAAAACATAATAACTATTACTTTCCAATTCAGCGTGAAATTCAGAGTTACCTGCTGCACAATTCCCATACGTAGAGGCCATAAGATAGAAGGGTCCAAAACTTGGTGGAGGGTAGAAAGACAGCATGTTAATTGCAAATCCAACCATTGTAATTGCTGTTTGATTGAAACATTCCTGACCAGATGGGAAAACTTCAAGGCTCAGTTCAATGTTTCCGGATGAATCCACAGTGGGATTACTTAGAGAAACTGAATCCACAGGAAGTGCAGAGGACTGAAGAGTATTCATGAGAGACTTCGCAAGTTCTGCATAGTAAGTTGTGTTTCCCAAGTCAAAGGAAGCAAGACCTCTGAAGAATTTTGTGCCCTTGTATGGATACGCACATTTACAGTTTGGGCTGGCAACCTGATCCGAATTGCAGGAAATTTGCACACAGTTATTTGGTGGTGTAAAATATGAGGAATTTGGTGTCGAAGCCGTGCAGTAACTCTTTGTCACTTGATCTGTTTTGTCACATACTGTGTTACCTTCAAGTCTGCAAAATGTTGTAGATAATTACAAGAAATAAAGATAATAGATAAGAAGTACATTGTTTGCCGAGTTAACTTCTAACAAGTAATCAAACAGCTTGCACTTCTTCAACACAGTTAAAAAAGAAGAAGAAGCAATGACCAGATAATTAAAGGTTACTACTTACAATAACGTAATGTTTCCTCCAGGAATTTGTGCAACATTACTTATGGAATTGTTCCGCAAATCTATCAGTGGCAATTGGTTGCTATTTGTGGTACTGATATCCAAGGTGCCATTGAAACGGTTGTTCCTTAGTACCCTGTTCACACATGCCAGAACATACACCTTTTAATCATCATTGTCATTCTGTGAGGATAATGTGTAGACTTTTTTGTGTTCAGACAGGTTACACATGTTTGTTCTGTTTGGATTTTCTTAACTCTCAATGACAATGACACTGAATGTGGTGCTACTTGAGATCAAGCTGATACTCACACTTTCTGTAAATCGGGAAGGCTGAATAGGTAAACTGGAACTTGTCCTTGAAGTTGTGTGTTTTCCATCATTCTGCCATTCAAGATTAATATGTTTATTAATATTGAGCACTTCAAACCTCCATGCAACTTGACAAAATTTTATATTGGATTCACACGCACACACACAGAGAACTATGGAGGAGGATCATACAATGTTGTCAATAACGGTAAGGAAGCAATCCAAGGAGGAACATCAGAAACAGTGAAACTATTGTTGCTCATATCCCTAAAAATACATTTCAGACAGAATGAGAATTGATCACAAACTATTAGATTTATCATAATAGATATGAGACCATGATTTATATCTGTTTTAAGAAGAAAGAACATTTAACTGGATCTTTTATTAAAAGAATGTTTAACCGATAATCTTTTATAATAGTCTAACCATGCCTACTTGCCACCACACCAGTGAATTCAGTCACTATAGTTATCACTACTTACAAATAGCTTAGGGAGTTCATGCCAGTAAGGTTGGCCATAGGGCCACTCAGGTTGTTGTTGGACAAGGACCTGGAAGCAAATTACTGTAAGCCTCTCTTAGTTAAGTGAAGAACTTCTCAAAAACAAGTTTAAAAGCTTTGATCAGCATATCTATCTTTTTTGCTTACAGCTCGATAACATTTGTAAGATTATTGAGATTTGAAGGTAGCCCACTTAATGAATTCCGATCAAAGCGCCTGTAGCCAAAACAACATATTCAGTACACAAAACTTGATAGAAGTTCACAGCTAGCATAATCTCAACTATGAATTCTATTAAATGACAGAGCTTCTTACACCATCTGCAAAGTCTGCACTAGTCCAAGTGTGGAAGGGATGCTACCATTTAAATTATTGCTGTCAAAAAGCCTGCCCAAAAAAATCAGTAGCAGGTAGAAATTAATGTCTCAAGTGACAGTGCTCATATAATTATTGGGAATTTGGGATATCCAAATTGAGAAGTTGTATTCCTTAATTTCCATGGCAAAGACATTTATTCTGGTATTCTACATTAGAGCAAAATATGCTGAAGAGGCAATACCCATGAGAAAAAGGGCATTTAGAAGAGACTATATTAGTTACATACATTTCCCATATGTGGTTATTTCAAAAGCTAGCCACCCATTTTCTCCACTAGTCAGACCCAGCCACAAAAGATATAATCACAAATTCATGACAGCAGACAGTTCACAAAACTTACACATGTATGAGATTCATATTTGGGTTGAAAAGTTTAGGTGGAATTGTGCCCGACAGCTTATTGTTTCCAAGATGACTGTAGATAATGAAAGAATCTTAGATAGATATTAATTGGACAAAACAAAGCAATAGTGCAAAGAGGATTTAATCAGCTCAAAATCACAATGAGCCTTAACATACAAGTGCCTAGTTTGAAGTAGCATATCAAGACCAGATTTAGTCCCATTCCCATCAGAGACTGGGATGGGTCCTTCAAGCTGGTTGTCAGTAAGGTCCAAATAATAAAGGTTGGACAGAGTGCCAATGGAATTTGGAATTTGTCCAGTGAATTTATTAGAATTCAAAGATCTGCAATGAAGAGAGCCAGAAATCAGTGTCTATCAGAATAGACATAAATCTGCACTTAAATTATTAGAAAGTAGGAATGTAAAAGAAAAGATACTAAATCAAATATTGAACAGCCTCATCCAAAACACAAGCATCCATAAGGAATTTCACGTGTATTGGCCATTACAGCAAAACAATGAAAGAATTGCAAACTCAGAAAGCCTTACATAGAGATTAGCTGCTGTAAAGAACCTATTGTGCTTGGAATAGGGCCAGTGAAACCGCAACCCATCAGGCTTCTGGTGTGCATATAAAAAGACCAAATGTTAATTACAAGAATTCTAACCACACTATCAGATTCTCTGAAACCAGTCAGTATTTCCTTACAAGGTTTGTAGCTTCTTCAAACTCCCAATTTCTTGTGGAAGTGTTCCTGTCATGTTTGTGTTGAAAGATAGATCCCTATATGAAGAAGCTGGTAATTAGGATTGAATTACAATAGACTAATTGAACAGCTACTACCAAATACAACATATAATGATGGTGCTCTTGAATTTGATTCACTTGAACATGCAAATGAAATACATATTCTTATTCACTATTTTTATGATAGTAACCCCAAAATGGTTAGTTGCTAAGACTGAAGTCTTAAAGATAAAAGAGCACGCCTTGGAATTGGAAGCATGCATTAAACATATTGAACACTGAGGCTTAATATATATATGAGCACTATAGACTAAAAGTAAAATTAGCTCTAAATGGGTTCCCATGACAATAGAAGAGGCTAAGTGCAATTAGAACTTAGAACACCTACAAATTCTGTAACTCAGAAAATGACCCGATATCTCCTGATAGCTGACCCGTCAAATTCATGTTTGATAATATTCTGAAATTGAAAGGAGTCAGGTTAATAACAAATTGAAAGAATGAGCAACCTTCCTTCCAAAAGCATTAATTGGTGAAAACAAGCCAAAGAACATACATGGCGGTCACACGTGAATTGATGCACTCAATTCCTACCCAAAGGCCACCACAGGGATCTGAACCCACCCAATTGGAAGGAACATTCATCCAGTTAGCCTTGAGAGACAGTAAAGCAGTAGCTGCATCAGAAAAAGAAATGAAAATCTAATCATTCAATCACCAAAATTGAGTACAAAAAATAATAGGATCCTAATAATAATAGAAAGCACCTTACAAAAACTTACCCTTTTGTCATTGTGGACCAACCAACCAAGTATTATAGTTCCAAGTTGTTGGAAACATATGTGTGGCATGTATTCCTATTTGTTTTGTGTTTTGGAAAGCTCAAAAAATACTAATACGTTTTTCTATTTTTAGCTGGGAAAGCCTAGTCACCCTTAAATATAAATGTTCTTGTTATGGATATTCATATCTATGAGGTGAGAGACTGGACAGGAGAGAGAACAGAATCATTCAGCTCTGGATTGCTAACGATTCATTGCCAAGCCACTTAATTTGTATGTCTTTGTTTTATTGCTTTATTTCCATATTGTATTTGTGTGTTCTTGTAGATGATTCTGTTATGATAAATTTAACGGTTGATACCATTTGTCAGGAATTGAGTAAATGGAAACGCTAGTCATGTTTTTTCTATATTCCGAAAGAACTAGTTGAGTTACAATTAGACTCCTTATAATCACTTAAATAACCTAATTCGACCTAGTAGACAGCCAATTTGGGAGTCACCATACACCTCACATGATACAAGTTTTCAATCCAATTCACATAGTCCAGCTTATCACAGCTCTAGTTAGTAAATTCACAACAATTGGAATCAAGATGGGTGAAAAGAAAAAATCACAATTTTGCTATGTTCTTTGCTAGATTCGTGGAATAGTTGAAAGAGGTTTTGGTGGGAGTTAGAGAAATCATTAAATTAAAGATGAACATTTATGAAATATAAAAAAGTTGTGTGTTGGAACTTGGAATTGACTGTGGTAGAAAGGAACACTCACGTAAATGTAGGTTTTCATTGTGTGGGAAACCTGGCAATTCATTTGAATTGAATGAGATTTCTTGTGAGGAGGAGACCATTGGGGTTGGGGTTTAGACTCTGCCACTTCTTTTTACATGACAATATGTTGAAAACATTTTATACACTTCCAATCATCAGCTGGTGCCAGGACTCTTTCTCTACCACCTCTGTGTGGTCTTTCTCTACCACCTCTGTGTGGTTTTTCTCCACCTCCAGTGTGTGGAATTTCTCTTCCCACTCTCATCGTGGGCCCTTTCCAACTAAATCCGAATTTTCCCATCAAAATATCCCCAAATCTCAGTACTCATACCCACAAAGTCATACCCAAATTTCGTAAGTTCGCTCAGGGAGGCGACCATTTTTGCTCCTCAGTGGGTCTGGTTTGCTGTCTCTGTACAGCGGGTTGTTTTGCCTTTCGTGGGTCCTGGTTGCTGGAATAGCCCTAAATCCACAGCCAGTGAGTGGACCGGCGCCCCATATTGGTTTAGTGGGCTGATCCTGCCCCTTGTGGGTATCAATATAATCATAACTTGTTTCAAAAATCTTGCCGATTCTCTGCTGTCATTTTTGTCTGTGAATCAATTTCGGCAAGCTATGATTCTCCTTGCATGGAATTGTCGTGGCCTAGCTCAAGCTGAGTCGAAAAGATCTCTTAAAGCCATTGTAAATAAGTAATGTCCTGACTTGCTATTTTTGTCTGAAGTTAAAATTAGTTCAAATAGAGTCAAATCTCTCCTTTATTCTTTGGGTTTCTATAAGTTAGAATGTGTAGAACCAAAAGATCTTAAAGGAGGCATCATTTTGGGATGGAAAAATGGTGTAGATGTGGAAATTGTGATGTCAAATGATAACATGATAAATGGCCTTGTTTTCTCGGACCCAATAAATGAACCATGGCTATTGTCAATGATCTATGGGCCAAGTGCAAGGTTAGGGAAACAAGCCTTTTTGGAAGATCTTCAGAAGGTTGGTGAGTCTTTTGCTGGAGCATGGTTGTGTATGGGAGATTTTAACAACTTGTTGGGGCCAAGTGATAAGAAAGGTGGGAAACCAATTTCTTCATCTTCTAATGGGGGATTAAAAAGATTGGTAGACTCTGCAGGATTAATTGATGTAAAATTTGTTGGGGGCACCTTACACCTGGTCCAACAAACGTCCAGGCCTTGCCAACATAAAAGAAAGACTTGACAGAGCTCTAGTTAATACTAGGTGGACTGAAATTTTCCCAAGAGCGCTGCTTAAGCACTTTCCTTCGAATTCCTCTAACCATATCCCAATTGTTCTTTTCACTGAAGGAGAAGAGGGTAGTAGACCAAGACCTTTCAAATTTGAAGAAATATGGACAAGGGAGGAGGCAAGTAATCTTGTGGTGGAGAATGCTTAGAGGCTCAATGTTCCTGGTTCCCCAATGTTTAGATTATGCAAGAAGATCAAACAAGCTAAACTAGAGCTAAAACAATGGAATAGATCCTGCTTTGGCAATGTTCAATCCAAAATCAAGGAGGCATGGAAGAGTTTAGACCAAATTCAAAGCTTAGACCCAAACCCACAAAACTTGGAAAAGGAAGCAAATTCGTGTATGGAAATCGAAGAACTGTTGAAAAGGGAGGAAATATTATGGCGTCAAAAATCCAGAATCAAATCACTTACAAGCTTTGACCTCAATACAAGATTCTTCTATCTAAGTACAGTGATAAGGTGAAGAAGAAATTCCATTGATTTTATGAAGAAAGAAAATGGTGAGTGGATTTAAAAGAAAATGGTGAGTGGATTTTAGGTTGGAAGGAGATTGGTCAATGCTTTCAAACCTTCTTTAATAACCTGTTCTCTTCTTCAACCCCAAATATTCCTTATGGTCTGAATAATTTAATCCCAAGGTGCATCACTCCAGAAGATAATGAAATGTTGCCAGCCATGCCTTCAATGGAAGAGATCAAAACAACAGTTTTTTCAATGGATTCTCATAAAGCTCCTTGGCCTGGTGGAATGTCCCCCCTTTTCTTCAAACACTACTGGCACTTAATAGGTGGTGATGTTGTGGATGCTGTTTTAAGCTTCTTCCAAGGTGATTGTATGTTAAGAGAAATAAATCATACTTTTATCACCCTAATCCCCAAGCATGAGAGGGCTGCCATGGTTAACCAATTCAGGCCGATTTCGCTCTGTAATGTGTTATATAAGATAATTTCAAAATTATTAGCAAACAGATTGAGACCACTCCTCCACAAGATGATATCTCCCTATCAAGCTGCCTTCATTCAAGGTAGAAAAATACAAGATAATAGCATAATAGCCCATGAAATCATTCATGCTATGAGAAAGAAAAAAGGTAAGGAAAAGTGGATGACAATTAAACTTGATATGGAAAAGGCTTATGATAGATTGGAATGACCTTTTATTCTCAATGTCTTAAGAAATTTTGGATTCGATGAAAGATGGATAAATTGGATTTCAGAATGCATTTCAACTACCTCTTTTTCTATACTCATAAATGGCTCCCCATATGGATTCTTCCAACCACAAAGAGGTCTAAGACAAGGGGACCCTCTTTCCCCATTCCTATTTTATTGTTGAAAGCTCGAAAATGTGTTGAAAAACACAAGAGCTGTTTAGACCCCCCATTAAAATTACGGCTCAATAGATTTTACACTAACTTACTACAAAGTGCAGAATAGTGTAAATACGAGCGGATGAACAAGTAAGCTACTCTAATCCATAAACTAAGCAACACAGCAGTATAATGGAATAAACAAGAGTAGAGAAGAAGGATGCAAACACAGAAAACACCGAGACGTGTTCTTGAAGAGGAAACCGAAGAACTCGGCGAAAAACCTCTCCGCCGCCCTCCAAGCGGAAATCGATCCACTAGACAATCAGTTGGGATACATGGGATAGCAAGAGACCCTCCAAGCCTAATCTTCCCGATGCACCTAAGCCCTCCAAGCTCCTACTCCAACAAGGTTTCTCGGAATCGTGTCTTGTCTAGCACCTCGGATCCCGCAACAAGCTCCATGTTGCATCTGCCATTCCAGGCTTCTTCCAATGCTTCCCAGCAGCACCAAAACGTCTCACAGCACTCTCAAAGGGTGTGGTAAGTGTTTGGGCTATCAACCTCTCAATGGTAAGGAAATGGAGAGGGAAGGGTTGAGGAAATACCACAAGCAAGTGTATAGAGAAATGTGGGGATGACAATCTCTAATTCCCAATGTGTTTGGCTAGGGTTTTCTCTCTGAAGCATTCCTCAACATTTGTGGGTAATGAGGATTTATATAGGATAGGTGCAAAATGTGTGAGTCAGTCAGTACAGGCTAGCAGAACAGCTTGTCTCGCAGGTGTCTCGCGGGAAGGCCTTACTCGCGAGCGGGAAGGCCTTACTCGTGAGATACTCGCGAGAGACAGCTGTCTCCACCTGGCCTGACTCTTCGCATTCCAGCACGTGCAGGGCACATACTTCACTTCGCGGGAAGTTAGGTCGCGAAATACCGGCGAGAATCCTCCAGTCTTCCAAATGCTTGAGTCTTCACACACTCTCTCTATCACACAACCCTTACAACAAATCCCGCAATAAATACAGGGTATAAACGATTGAGAATAATTACAATCAAATTTGGCACGAAATAAAAGCCAACAAAATACATAGTTGTAAATAACAACTTTACAATCTCTCCTTTTGGCTATTCCGTGACAAAACCCTAAAACAGACTCTAGACTTAAACGTGAGTTTGGGAATAAAGGCAAACCTCACTCACATCTAATTCTAGATTCTGATAAGCTATTGAAACATATGAACAAGTATCTCCTGAAACACAACAACAAAATAATATCATTGTATGCAGAAAAACTTGAAAAACATATGGAGCAATAATAGCATGATCAAGCAAAATGGAATAAAACAATAGATCATGGCAAGATCAAACAAGCAATCACTTACGCAAAAGTGATCACTATGCTCATTCACACACGGAATGACCATCTGGACATGCAAAGTGATAAGCTCAAATAAAGAGTATCATTTGCAAGTCCAACACTCAACCAATGCGAAATACACGAAGTATTTGCATCTAGGAACAATCCTACTAGGGCACAAGAGCGTTCATCACTCAACCAATGCATAGAACATATATGCATCTAGGAACAATCCTACACGGGCACAAGAGTGATGTACTGAAGTAAAATGAAAGACATTAAACTTCAAGAACACAATCATAAAGGCTGCATAAACAAGGTACAGAATATGCATGGCACACACCATAAAAGCCTACAAAATATGCAATGAAATAAACCCTTAAAGTTTACAAAAGCAACAT
Source organism: Quercus ilex subsp. ballota (assembly GCA_032727855.1). Taxonomy (NCBI): domain Eukaryota; kingdom Viridiplantae; phylum Streptophyta; class Magnoliopsida; order Fagales; family Fagaceae; genus Quercus; species Quercus ilex. Next base: position 25,150,383 of record CM064919.1, read on the forward strand.
GGGTACATGCTAGATATGCTACAAAGCATAGAGAATATCACAAAAGAAACTACTGAAATTATACTTAAATAAGAACATAGTATCAAAGTTTTAAACCAAAAACCGTAAAACAGTTATAAAACTAAAAGATACTGAATAAATAACCGAAAAAAACCAATAACCAATGTTACTAAGTTTCTAGACTATGCTCCCCCTAACGCTGTGCAAGCTCTTCTCCAACTCCCCCTCAAAATTTTCTCCCCCTTTTTGACCAGAATGGCCAAAAGGCTAGAACTGATCTGACTATGAATCCGAGCCTTGCTCCATAGATAAGTCTTGTATTTGGGAAGAGAGCGCGGCGATCTACCTTTGAAGGTATGCAAACTGGTCAGCGGTGTGCTGTACATGAAAATCCAGCACTGTAGACATTTGATCCATTTTAGCCAGCAATAGATCAAGTTTGCTCACACCCTGTGGTGGAGCAGATGATGATGGTTGTGTAGATGGCTCTGGAGCCGAGGTGAACCTATCAATTTCCTCCTCTGTATCTCCACCCTCATCTTGCTCAACACGAGGCTGTGGGATGGTATGCACACCAGTCTTGGAGCCCTTGATGTGTGCAGTGCTCCGAGTCAGTGTATGACCACCAATGGGGTAGTCCGTTTGAACAATCGTGAGACCACTAGGTAGTTTGAGCTTTGCCTTGGCAATCAATCCCATGATCAAGGAGGGAAACGGCATCACAGTCCGTGAGTTCTGCTTTGTGATGCTCTTCTTCAGGACATGCATGATATGGCCACAAATGTCAATCTCCTTATGAGTAAAGAGATCATACAGGAATCTTGTTCTCGGAGCAGATAGCGTGGTGAGATTGGTGACCGGATATAGATTGTGAATCATCACATAGCTTAGTGTCCTCATTTCTGGAGAGAACTTGATGGTGTTCATGGATGATTTCTTTGGTTCACCACCAAGGAGTGTGATCATCTTAGCAGTAGAACCCAGTCTGTCCTCATATGCAACTGTAATTAGCTGAGATGGAGGCCGTACTTCCAAAAAATCTTGGATGATCTCTCTCGTAATCACAAATTCCTTGTGTCGTACCCAGCACTCAATGCAGTCTCCGTTGACAGTTGCATTTGAAAAGAACTCCCTGATTATTTCTGAATAGACAACCCTGGTTGGGTTCAACAGCTTGGTCCAGGTTCTATCTTTGAACACTTCAGGGATGAATGTGTCCTCAAGAGTTTCTAACTGGACCACTCTCTCCATGATGATCGTCTTATCTTTATAGCAGTTATTATACTTCATATCTGCTTCCGCGGACTTGAAATGATCAGAATCAGTGCGTGCACGCTTTGAAGTAGATTTCTTCTTAGCTACATGCTTGGTGGGAGACATCTGCACAATTTCACAAAGCAGAAAAGAAAAAAAATGCACAAACACAAACCACAAGACAAAACTTGATTAGATTCAAGTTAGTTCCAAATCAGAGTTGAACTAAAAAAATCATGGTCGACTCTCAATAGCATGCTTAAAAACACAAACCTATAAAGCATAAACACAATGCATAAAACTAAGAGACTGTGCAAGTGTGTGTGTGTGTCTGTGTGCATGTGCTGATGAGTGTGTGCGGCATGAGATGCATGAGGGGTGCCTAAGTATGCCTAAATGTGTGTCAAGAGTGTGCAACATGTGCAAAGTGTATGAAACACACAATCAATGACCAAATTGAGTAAAACAAGGTCAGACAAGTAACAACCCATAGTTTGAAATCACTTGATTTCAATTTGGCACAAAAATGTCATTCGGACATTTTGTCGAACACCTAATATGCACAAATGCAAATATAACATGAATAATGCATGAACATGGTCAAAACATGCCTAAATACACTTTAAAATGCCACATGGGGCCAACACAGATTCACAAAGAACAAATGGGACACAACCCAATCAAAAGATTTGAGAAAAATTTACCCAATTTAGAAAACTAACCCAAAATTTCGAAAATCCCCAATTATCACAATCCTAACAAAAATTCTGCATAATCGAAGCAAAAGCATAGAAAGAATTGTTTATAAAACATACCTTGAAGAAGAAAGTGCAGAATAGATGCTTGGATTGAAGGGGTTTGAATGGAATAGTGATTTGGGTTGAAAAAGTTCGAGAGAGGTTGAGCGAGGGAAGTTTTTATGATTTGAAAAACTGTCACATCAGCAATATAAAACTGAAAACACGTGTTTTTCGCGAGTTGGAAGTAGCGACACAGTCGCGAGACAACTGCGAAAATGGCCACTGAAGCACAAAACTTTTCGCGAGAAGCATTAGGTCGCGAAACAGTCGCGAGACAGTCGCGATAACCTCTGTCTGAAATTTTAAAAATCCAATTTTCAGCCAAACAGCATTTCGCGAGAAGCTGTTGGTCGCGAGACAGTCGCGATACAGTCGCGAAAGTTTCTGTGTGATAGGATGAAAAAATATTTCCCTAAAGCCCTTTTCGCGGGAAGCTCTAAGTCGCGAGCTTCTCGCGAGACAACCCCTGAACCAGTTTTTGAAGGAAGACACAAAAATGCATTTTGAGCAACAACAAAAGATATGAAGGTCTAAAATCACTTTCAAAAACAAATAAAACACTCAAAAATCTTTTTGGGTTTGATCAACAAGTTCATGAGCATACACATCACATTTGAACATATACAATCACACAAATGAGATAGGCATTGATTGAATCAAAGTCTTGTGTGTTGTGTGTGAGTATCAAATGTGAAATAGTCCTTAGACTAGAGCGAAACTTCAATGATCAATTCAAACGAGTCATACACAACTGATACGAAATCAAGTGGACTATCTCCATTATAGAAATGAGTGTATATGACCTCCCACACATTGAATACAAATCTTCAGAAGCTTTTCATTTGGCTTTTGCATAAAGCATAACAATTGGTCCATTTTATTTTTGATTGGACAAGAAAACAACATCTCATTTTGAGATTGGAGCTTGAAATTTATGATATTTCAACATTTAAGATTAGCCTTTGGCTTTTTGAGCACCGTACAAAAACATTAAGAAAAATCGCTTTCCCTTTTTCTTAGTCGAATACTAGTGTGTGCGACAGGCTTTTACAGCTCGATATCTCTTTTCATTTGGAGATTTACATTTGGTGAGCTCTTTTGGCAAACACATAAAAATAAAGTGGGAACAGATATAGACACAAGTCTATGCAAGTATTAAGACCAACAAAACTATTGACCAATCATTCATGACAAGCTTGAAGATCTATTTACAACAGTCACACATAGTGTTCAAGATTTCTTCCACATATAAAAGAGTGCATACATGACAAGCCAAGATCGTAAATGCACTATGCCGTTAGTACGAAGGTACTAGGTCAAACTCACATGTGACATGCACAAAACACGTGATCAAACTTTTGAGATTTTTCAATTTTTATGGGTTTTTGAAATTTTTGAACACACCAAAAACAGAACAAGAAAAGTAAGAACAACAAAAACAGTTGGTACAAACCAAACCACATAAAAGAACAACGAAAAACAATGCATGAAATGGTGCAACAGCAAATGTCCCTAAACATTGAAAGAATTTATGCATGGACATGTTATAATGCTTATGCATGAGTACCCCTCTTCACCCACACGTCACATGCGTTTGGGGTGATATCCTTGACGGATTGGGTACGAGAGTTTGGACTATCAAACCTTCTAGTGAAACTCTCCAAGCAAGTGGTGAAGGCACCGATCATCTTCATCACGTTCGTCATACCGAAATCACGATTTTGACTTCTTGGTTGCTCACCACCCCAATACCTCATGTCATTTCTCCTTCCTCGTGACCGGGGTGCACTTGCATTGTTGTCTGATCTCAGCTTTTGACAGTTGGGTCTGGTATGTCCTTGCAGTCCGCAATAATGACACACATAATCCGTTCTAGGACTCCGTTGTGGTCTTGGGAGAGATCTTCCTCTAGTTTCATGTTTAACCACAGATTGATTTCGGGGCTTATTCACCATTCATTGCTCAGCCACGTTCTTCTTCTTTACGTCCTCAACTTTCTCAAGAATGGGCTCTTCTATAACCGTCTCGTTTGCCTTCACAAACTTTACTTCTTTGGTGACTTTGGCTGATGAGCAGCTTCCTCCGGTGTATCCCAACCCGGACTTGTCTGAAGAAGGTTTTTGAGATGATATAACTTCTTCTAGCTTCTGAGAGGAGACTCTCTCTGTCTTAGCATGAGCTTGCACAACCTCTTGCTCAAGAAACCTCACCTTCGTATAGGCTTTAGACAGCTCACCATTTAGTGTCTCAATCTCACACTTAGCCTCTTTGTATCTGATCAAGAGACTTCTGTAATCTTCCTCAGCTTTCTTCATTTTCCTTACGGCTGCCTTGGCTACTCTGGAATACTCTCCCGACTTCTCAAGTAGTAAGGAGTAATTTTCTTGAAGATTAGCTGTATTTTCTTCCTCCTCAGCATCTGATTCTTCCACAATCCCAATAGACTCTGAATCAGAATGCTCACCAAGCTCCTTCACAAGTGCACCCAAATCATCCGATGACTCCACATGAGCAATGGTCATGAAGGCGGAGTAGTTTCCCTCTCCATCACAGCTCTCTTCCGAGTCAAAATCAGAAGAGTTTGAATCACTGAGTGTAGTGGCATAAGCCTTGCCTTTTCCCCTCAGAAAATTTGGACATTCCTTCTTTAGATGTCCATGGCCATTGCACTCATAACACACAATGTTTGAAGGAAGTTGAGAATCCCTCCCTTCCTTCCTCGTAAACTCTTTCCTATCACCTCTTGAAGATGAGAATTTTCCTCTGTTGAATGGTTTTCCACTGTTCTTCATCTTCAGAAATTTTCGGAAGTTTTTCGTAAGGTATACTACTTCCTTCTCCACTCCATCTTCTTCGGAAGGATCGTCCATTCTTTCGGTGATGGTTTTAAGAGCAAGCGATTTACTCGTCATGTGGGAAGGCAATCCAAGCTCATACGTTTGGAGTGATCCAATGAGCTCTTGGATCTTAATTTCATCCAAATCCTTGCTTTCCTCTATGGCTGTGACTTTTGCCCGAAAGCTCTCCGGTAAGGACCTCAAAATTTTTCTCACCACCTTAGTCTCTTCAATTTTCTCCCTAAGATTGAATTTAGCAATTACAATTTCATTGAGCTTCCCATAGAATGAATCAAATGATTCATCATCCCCCATCTTGAGCTCTTCAAATTTGGTGGTAAGCATCTGAAGCTTTATGTCCTTAACTTTCTTTGTACCCTCATATGTTGTCTCCAAAATCTTCCAAGCTTTCTTGGCTACAATCATATGAGAGATCCTGTGGAATTCATCAGGAGACACACCACAGAAAATAGCACTTAAAGCTCTACTATTAACATTGGCGGCTGCGAGAGCTGCCTTATCCCAAGTGGACTTAGGATCCTCCGGCTTAGTCCAGCCTATCTCAACCGCATCCCACACGGTATCATCCATAGAACATAAAAATGCTCTCATTCTGACTTTTCAGAATGCATAATTGTTCCCATCAAAAAATGGTGGAACATTGAGCGATTGAGACCGGTCCATCTCAAATAGGGTCAAGGATGACACTCAAGTATTTAAACCACAGCAAGTGTACCTGCTCTGATACCAATTGAAAGTTCGAAAATGTGTTGAAAAACACAAGAGTTGTTTAGACCCCCAATTAAAATTACGGCTCAATAGATTTTACACTAACTTACTACAAAGTGCGGAATAATGTAAATGCGAGCAGATGAACAAGTAAGCTACTCTAATCCATAAACTAAGCAACATAGCAGTATAATGGAATAAACAAGAGTAGAGAATAAGGATGCAAACACAGAAAACACCGAGACGTGTTCTCGAAGAGGAAACCGAAGAACTCGGCGAAAAACCTCTTCGCCGCCCTCCAAGCGGAAATCGATCCACTAGACAATCAGTTGGGATACATGGGTTAGCAAGAGACCCTCCAAGCCTAATCTACCCGATGCACCTAAACCCTCCAAGCTCCTACTCCAACAAGGCTTCTCGGAACCGTGTCTTGTCTAGCACCCCAGATCCCGCAACAAGCTCCATGTTGCATCTGCCATTCCAGGCTTCTTCCAATACTTCCCAGCAGCACCAAAACGTCTCACAGCACTCTCAAAGGGTGTGGTAAGTGTTTGGGCTATCAACCTCTCAATGGTAAGGAAATGGAGAGGGAAGGGTTGAGGAGATACCACAAGCAAGTATATAGAGAAATGTGGGGATGACAATCTCTAATTCCCAATGTGTTTGGCTAGGGTTTTCTCTCTAAAGCATTCCTTAACATTTGTGGGTAATGAGGGTTTATATAGGATAGGTGCAAAATGTGAGTCAGTCAGTACAGGCTGGCAGAACAGCTTGTCTCGCGGGTGTTTCGCGGGAAGGCCTTACCCGCGAGATACTCGCGAGAGACAGCTATCTCCACCTGGCCTGACTCTTCGCATTCCAGCACGTGCAGGGCACATGCTTCACTTCGCGGGAAGCTAGGTCGCGACATACCCGCGAGAATCCTCCAGTCTTCCAAATACTTGAGTCTTCACACACTCTCTCTATCACACAACCCTTACAACAAATCCCACAATAAATACAGGGTATAAACGATTGAAAATAATTACAATCAAATTTGGCACGGAATAAAGGCCAACAAAATACATAGTTGTAAATAACAACTTTACAATTGTAGCAGCAGAAGTGCTATCCAAACCCTTGCAAAAAGCTGAAGAGAGTAATAAGCTAAAATGTATCAAGCTTGCTAAGGGTTGCCAACCAATATCTCATCTCCAATTTGCAAACGATTTGTTTATTTTTGGGAGGGCAGAGGAAGAGAATATAAGGTCCATCAAAGAATGTCTATCAACTTATTCTTCCAGGTCAGGGCAAAAGATAAATTCCCACAAATCTACCATGGTTTTCAGCAAAAACCTAACTAGTTGGCATTCTAAACATTTGCTAGCTGGGAGTATGGGTTTGAAAATTGAAGGGTCAAAAGGAAAATATTTGGGGCTGCCAATGTTGATAGGAAAGTCAAAGAAAGGTACATTTCAAGAGGTGGTGGAAAGAATAGAGAAGAAGTACCAAGGCTGGAAAGTTAAGATACTCTCGCAAGCTGCTAGAACCTCCCTAATTCGCACAGTTACCTCAGCCATGCCATCATATGTTATGTCCTCTCTCAGACTCCCAAAAGAAACAACTAAGAAGCTTGATGCTTTAAATAAGAAATTTTGGTGGGGTTCAAAGGAAAATGGTTCTAGCTGCCACATCCTGAAGAACTGGGATTCTATTTGCAAACCCAAGTCCATGGGAGGTCTAGGCCTTAGAAAAAGTGAAGATTTCAACTAGGCTCTACTAGCCAAACTAGCTTGGAAGGTCCAAAAAGATAAGGATAAGCACTGGGTAAAAATATTTAAAAGAAAATATCTAAGAGGTGGAAGTTTTTCCAATACAAGGCCACCTAAGCAAGCGTCTTGGATTTGCAAGAGCTTATTTAGTTGTAACAAGCTCATTAAGAAAGGAATGTGCTATAAAGTGGGAGATGGAAGACATTTAACATATGGGATGACCCTTGGGTCCCTAAAGAGCCAGATTTTAGACCAAGACTCAAGGCTGGGGTGGCTCCAAACAACTTGCTAGTAGCCGAGCTCATCCACCATGACTCAAGACAATGGGATAGAGAGAAAATTTTTGATTTATTTGAGACTCAGTCAGCTATAAGGATCCTCAATATCCACATTCCTGCCTCCTCTAAGTGTGACACCTTTTGCTGGGGACTAAGTCCATCAGGTGAGTTTACTGTAAAATCAGCATATATGCTAAAAATGCAACAAAATAGCACCTCACTGGGGCCAATGCATGAAGAGTATTGGAAGATGTTATGGAAGAGTAAAATGCATGAGAGGCTGAAGCTTCTTCTTTGGAGAATAGTTTGCAAATCTCTTCCGGTCCGGGAGATTCTTAGTAAAAGATTTCCAATTCCTAACATAAGTTGTCCTGTTTGTGGGGAAGAGGTTGAAACTGTTGAACATGTCTTTATACGTTGCCCCATCACAGTTCAAGCTTGGGCCAACTCAGTTTGGCCCTTAAACATGGTTGTTTTCAAAGATATGAATATTGATCAGTGGATAAAAATTATAATAAATCCAACAGAAATGTTGAAGATCCAAGGCAAGGAAGCAAAGGAGTTTACTCTTTTTGCAGCAGTTCTCTGTGACCAAATTTGGAAGAATAGAAACCAAACAGTGTGGGGAAACCAACCAGTAGACTCAATCAAGCTCTCCATCCAAATAAATAAGGTATTTATTCAGCACAAACAAGCTTGGCAATCGATTCTTGGAGAAAAAGAGAACCCTCCCTCATGGAAGCCTCCTCCTCTTGGATGGATCAAATGTAACTTTGATGCAGCAGTGAAGCTTGACAAGGTGGTGCTAGCAGTGGTTTGCAGAGATAGCAACGAATCCATAGTAGCAGCTGAGTCTCAAGAAGAATGCCCAGGTGAGCCCTTATGGGCAGAATCTAAAGCAGCTCTCTTAGTTGCTACTTTGGCTCATAGAGAAGGCTTTGCTAGAGTTGTGCTAGAAGGAGATGCCCAATCAGTGATAAAAGCTATCCTAAAACCATCTACAACTCCTCACTGGTCCATCAAGGCTATTATAGAGGATATCCTTATGACTCTAAACTCCTTTGCATGTTGGAATGCCTCTTTTGTTTTTAGAGATTCTAACGTTGTAGCTCATTCCCTTGCCCAATGGGCTTACTTTTGTAATAGTTTTGGGTCCCCCCCTCTCTCTGTTGTTTCCGGGTTTGTGGATGGAGGTGTAGGCTAAATCTCTCCCATTCCCTTTCTGTTTGTATCTGCTTTCTTCTTTTGTGTTAATATATTGTCTTATTCAGCAAAAAAAAATAAAAATAAAATAAAATAAAATCATCAGCTGGTGCCTTTTATAATATTATTAAACTATAAATGGGTAATGGGGGAAAATCTTATTTTCAAAACACAAGAGACTTTACAGCTATTTGGAACCCACTTATTACTCATGTTAGTACTTTGACATTGTTTTAGGAAATAACATGGAGTTTTAAAAGTTTTTTTTTTTTTTCAATATTAGAATAATATTTTTTTTTTTTGAGAAACAGAATAATATTTTATTATTATGATTTTTTTTTTTTTTTTGGAAACTCCAAACTTCAACTTTAATCTTAAAATTGTTTTAAACTTTAAGGACCCTTTAAAGCTCTTTAGTAAAATCACCAAACATTTAGCACTTTCATTTAAAAGAGCTTTAATCCCTTAAAAACACTTATGAATTTCAACCCCTCTAAAAAGAAAATTCATATAGACTCTAGAGTGTGTCTTCGTATTATCAAAAAAGTACTTTAATTAAAAAAAAAATGTTTGTGATTAATTAAAAAATATTTTTGTTCTGAGTAGAAATTGATAAACATTTGATGATTTTACTAAAGGGTATAAAGGCCCTTAAAGCTGTAAACAACTTTAAAGCTAAGTGTTTGTTTAGCATTACTGTAAGAAGTAGAGCTTTAGTGTTTTGAGTCTTGACAAATAACAATGAATATTATTTTTAATTTCTTGATTATAAAACATGAATAATGAATTGTAGAGATTTAAAGCTTTGAAAGTTAGCTTTAACCTTAAAATTAAAAAGCTAAAAACAAATTTAGGGCCCCTTCAAATGCTTCTCAAGTAGTTTAGCACCTGCTTAGCTAAACTAAAATTAAAAATTAAAAATTGAAGATCCTAAGTTTTATGTCTAATGATGTTATGATCCTGAGATTAACACACACAAAATTAGAAATGGAAAATTCGTCTCCAATTGGCCAAATTGTTGTCAATGGTCAAGTGGATAAGCGGTTTTGTTCTCCTAAACATTATAAATTCCACTCAAAAGAATTTATTCTTGTCATTTCCATGTTTTTTTTCTGCAATCATATAAAGGGTTTGATTCCCCCCAAAAAAGAAGAAGATAAAAGTGTTTGATTAAGAAGGAAAGGAATTAGAATAAGAAACCCAACACAGATATTGGCCTATAATCTTTAAGGTCCGAAGAATTAAGTACCTAACCATGGATGCCAACTATATATTAACAACTAGTACAGAAAGAAATCTAAAGAACACATTGTAGTCTACCAACATATCAACAGAAACATGAATAACTGAACTACAAAAAAGACAGATCAAATTGAACCAAACTTACAGTCTAAACCGTTTGTAACCGCTGCTATAACCGAGAATTGAATGAATAGAAGCAACACTAACACCTTACTCCATTGACCCATCATCAAGAACAATAAGCTTCAAACCCCACAATTCTAAAGTTGGTAAGAAAATCCTTAGAGAAGTTTCAGGATGCTGCACCCATATAATATATTCCCAGTAATCAACTCCTGCAACAATTTTTTTCTACAAAATTCAACCGTTCGAAAACTCTTGTTCATACTGTAACCGTGTATATATGATGAACTTATTTGAATGGATCATATTTGTTCACATAAATTAAAATACAATCACCATTAACATGTGATATATATATATATATATATATATATATATAAAATATATTTCTACTTGCAAAAGAGATAAAAGAAACGACCCGGCCGGAGTGTTTACTTGATACGGCCAAGTCAATGGTGGGAGTTTCAAGAATTCACAAATAAAAGCAAAACACAGCACCTGAACAAAAACATTGAAATACAAACACTCAAATTTAGAGAAATACAAAACAGAGCACGCTGGGTTTACAGAGGGAGAGAGAGAGAAAACGTGGTCACCTGGGCAGAGTTCGGAGCTGATGAACTGACCGATTTCAGTGCTGGTGAGAAAGGGGCTTGTCGGTGGTGCTGGGTCTTCGCTGGGATGGGTTCTTCTCTCAAAAGATTTTTTCACGCGTGAGATTATGATGAACTGAACCACTGGTGTTTGATATGAAGGCTGGGGAAAGAAATATTAAAGGAAGTGAATGTTGGTTCAGAGAGGTGGGTGAGATGAGTGAATGGGGAAGTTGGATTTGGAGTAATGGCATCTGAAGGAAGAGAGAGTTCCAACGGTCTGAAGGTGACGTGACTACTCTTTGTCATCCATAATTTCTTAGATTTCACATGATTCATAAGGTTTTGGATTAAGTTTCCGGATTTTATTAGAAAATAACCACCAAACCTAAACAATATCATTAGTTAGGAAACGTTTTAAACATATTTGGTTAGTAACAATTCGAGTTTAGAGGAGTCGATTTTTGGGTTATAAAATCGATTATATTGTACTCGAGTTTCTTGTTTTGCCAGCAACTGAGGTGGTCAGCGTGGCCACGTAGGCCAGAAATCGAGTTCGTTGGACTTGATTTGTAAGCCCAGAAATCGAGTTTATTGGACTTGGTTTGTAAGGCAAGAAAGCGAGTTCATTGAACTCGGTTTGTAAGCCCAGAAACCAAGTTAAGAACTTGGTTTACAAGCCCAGAAACTGAGTTCATTTGACTCGTTTTGGTTTAAAGGAAATCCACTCCAGTGTACTTGTTTTCCTTTCGTCCACCTGTCACTCATCGCACGCATTCAAACAACTTCAAAACAAAAAACGTTCAAAACACAGTTACTCTCATTCCCTCACTCTCACTCTCAGTCTCTCTCAGTCCCTCTCGCTCTCTCACTCTCTCATTCCCTCTCACTCACTCTCATCCCTCTCACTCTCAGTCTTTCAGTCCCTCTCGCTCTCTCACTCTCATTCCCTCTCACTCTCATCCCTCTCACTCTCAGTCTCTCAGTCCCTCATGCTCTCTCTCACTCTCAGTCTCTCAGTCTCACTCTCATTCCCTCTCGCTCCGTCGCCGTCTCTCAATCTCACTCGCTTTGTCGCCTTCGCTCCGTCTCCGCCTCGCTCAGTCTTTCTCCCTCAGTGGTTGGCTCCAACTACCTCATAAAAGTAAGGACTCTCTTCTTTTTCTGGGTTTATTGGTAGGATGATTGGCATGCATTGATTGTACTTTATAGATTTTGGGGGGGGGGGGGGGGGTGCAGAGTTTGTTGCCATATCTGATACTCAGCATATGTGAGGAAATGATTTGTTCAAATTTATGTGAGGAAATGATTTGTTGAATTCAAGGAAAATGTAGGATTTTGATTATGGTCATCTAGCTGGCCTTCAATAAAATGTGCTCGAGCTTTTTTTTTACACTTATATACTAAATGTTCTTTACTTGTATTATTTATTCAAAAAGTTTCTCATTCTGTCAAATGTAATCTGTGTAAGCTAAAGATTTTGCTTGTACATTTTAATTCTTCCATTGCCTTAAATGCCTATCTTCTTACTGAAAAACAAGGAGAATTCAGCTCTTTAGCTGGTATTGCTTGCTTTGGGTGATTAAGAAATAAGAATTGATCATGACCTGTTGATCCCTCCCGGATCTATTTTGTTTTCTTTTCTTCCTTAGCATGATTTGCATCATTGTTTCTAGTCCCAATAAAGTATTTTGCACTTTAACCTTATTTAATAAAGAGCAGCTATGTTTTGATTTTGTTAAAAAAAATGTCATTTTTAATTAAAGTGGTTCATTGTATTAAGCTGTTTATGTCTTAGTTTGATGTTGGACCATTATGGTGTGCTTTGTTATGCACTGATTCTTTTCTTATCCCATTTAGCTTATTGCCATACAATTTTGGAAGAATATTAACTTCCAACAAATTTGAGAAAGATAAACAACTAGCTGCAGTTATCAAGCATATGGTTTTGACTCTGTAAATTTCTCCCTTGCCCTTGAAAGTTGTGACTTTTTTTTCCTAACATAATAGGTTATTACTGATTTATGATAATCTGTTGCACATGACCTGGTTGAGAAAATTAGAAAGACTAGGAGGTGGAAAAAACTTGGTTGGTTGCCTATAAAGTTGATATGAATAAAGTTTACGATAAGACGTATCTGGGACTTTTTTTGACTATGCTGGAAGAAATGAATTTTTGATTAAGTGGTGCATCTGCACAATTTCTTATCAGATTCTATTGAATGGTTCCTTGGGTAAAATTATTTTCCCAAGGAAAGCATTTTTAGTTTGAAGGAAAGCATTATTGGGTTAGAAAGGTGTCCTGTCTTGTAGATATTCAGCTTTGACTGACTAAATTACCACTTAAAAATAAACCAATTCGACACTATAAATCCCAAAGAATTAGGATTATCCCAAGTCAACTCAAAGTTACATTTTCTTTTTCTTGCCTTAAAAAAAGGTTACATTTTGTTTTACATCTGGCCCAAAGCTTATAATGAAGAAATGTAGAAGGCTTAATTAATTAGTTCATACTGAGTTTTAGGCAGCATATTGAGTTTTTTATATGTATCTTTATTCCTTGTGGTTGATTGTCATACTTATCGTTTGTGCAAGAAATTAGGCTATACATTGAGATCCTTGCCAATTTATGTTCAACATGTGCTTATATTACTCTTGACTCCCTAAACTTCGTGTAGTATGGCTGTTGTTCCTGCTCAGATTCGTGATGAGTTCGGACCTAGTCCAATTGAGGATTCGGTGTTAAGGTTTCTAACAACTCATCGAAAGTGTGCTGTTTGGGAAGGCAAGGTAAAATTAAAACCGACCACGTGCTGAATATTCTCTTCTTATCCTTTTACATTATGTTGATTTTTTTTTTTTTTTCCATTTCTAAAATTGTAAGTTTGTCAATGGTATTACTAGGTTTGAATGCATAGTCATGCCCATTAGTTGGGTTAAGTTAGATTGGTTGACTGTTGCACACCCTTATATAAAGGTTGCACTTAGATATTAGTCTATTTCATGAAAATGTGGATTCTCAACAACAACAACAACAAAAACCTATTAATTGGGTAGTATCAGATCAGACCACTAGTAAAGGACATGGTTGTCATTAAGATATAAGAAAGTCAAAAAGGCACAAGGTTCTTTTACTTCTTTTTCCTTTTTTTTTTCCTAACAAAAAATAATGCCAAAACAATCCTCCCTCATTCTCTCATATTGAACAGCTCTCATTTAAAGATGTGAAATCTTTTTCATTGTCCTCTAAACCATTTCAAAATATAAAACTATTTTAGGCAGATTTATTATCAAAAATCCCACTCCTAAAAGCTACATTCTCAAAGCTTAAGCTATCTATGAATTCTAAAATAGAAGATGAGGAAATATTTTAAAAAAATAACCATTCAATCATACAAACATCTTAGCAATGTTTGACGATGTTGTTTGGATGTTTGATGCTATCAAAAGTTTTACTATTTCACTTATGCTAATTGTCCACAATGCAACCCCCATTCCAAGTTTTAAAGCTTTTGTGACAATCCCATTCAAACAGCTTAGCGTCCGATCCACTGTATTTGGTAACCCATGATACTCCAAATAAAAGTAACGCAAATGATCAAATATCTCTTGCAACCCTATAGTGAAGTAAATGAGCTCAATTGAGGCACATACAACCCTAATCAATAATAACGTTACACTTCTGAAGATTATCCATTGTCATAATTCTATCCAACACTGCTGTTTATCTAAGGAATCACCTTAACCTCTCAAAACTTCATAGTAGAGTGAACTTTCAACTTTCCTTTTTTGATGGTTTCTAAGATATTTGATCCTCTATCTAAAAGGGAAATTAGAATCAATGTGCCATTCCCCACAGAACCCTTTACATATCTCACAAAAGTATCTCAACCATCATAAACCATAACCAATTTAACAAAAAGATTATAGCCTTCATATCATTTCATATTTAGGCATCACATCCAAGGCAAGAGAAAAGTATGACCACATTAATATATATATATATATATATATAGTTATAGAGTTAACTAGTTATGATAAAAGTAAACCTCAAAGTTTTGAAGCATGTCCTTTAACTTTTCACGCCTTCGCCTTCTTGCATTGTCATCTCCATCTCCTCCTTCAGCAGCTAACTTGTCACTCTCAGCCACAAGTTCTCCATTACAACTTTCACAATGAAAAAATTCATCCTCCATAGAAATCAACTGTAATGCATCCAATGCAGTGTACCTAAACATTTGAAAATCAACTTTTTAGAAATATAAAATTCATCCAGACTTGTGCATGCAAGCATGTGTGTGTGTGTGACTTATGCATTATTTTTTTTTATAAGTAAATAAAAAAGAAAAATCAGCAGTTAATGAGACATTTTCCCACAGTTGGGGCGTATATACTCCTGAACTGTATTCTTGTTGTCCAATTCATCTTTCAGTTTTTTCTTCATACGGTGTGATAGGTCACAATCTGAATGACCCCTTGTGATAAACCCTAATTAATTAATTAATTAGCCAAGTTATTAATTAACCAATTAAGCATGCAATTTTGTGGAAGCACAAACAAATCACCAAATACTAAATATGCAGCGGAAAATAAATAACACGGTGATTTGTTTACGAATGGGGAAAACCCTAATGGCAAAAACCCCACCGGGTGATTTTCAGGTCACCACTCCCGAAACTCCACTATTATCAAATCAAGCGGTTACAAGAAAGGAATCCCAAGTACCTTACCAACCTACAGTTGAACCCTTACCCCAATACCCAATTGGACTTGATCTGTAGTGACAATTTCCACCTTTAATGCACGGCTCCCAAGTACGTGACTAACCAATGCGCGGATCCCAGTACGCGACTTCAGAAACACCAACTTGAGGAAGAAAGGTTGGCTGCAAAGTTCTTCAGTTCATCCACGTGATGAATAGCAGGAAGATGCTTGGTTACAAAACCCTATGGTGCAAAGACACAGCAACTTCTTGATGGAAGATGAACTAGGTCAAGAACTTCGTCTGTTGAGCACAATTTGCATAAACAGAGATTGCTCAATGATAATACAACTTGTGTCACCCAAAACGGCTCTTAAAATAATCCTTTTATATGTTTAGGGTTAGAAGAAAAGAAGTCCCAAAAACATATTCACGGATCCCAAGAAAATCAGATTTGGAATTCTGACTTTTTAATTCTCGACAGATAGCAGGTGTCGAGGTAGCTATCGAGAGGTGTCGAGATTTAAAAATTCTGCACTTCAACTTGTGTTCTCTTGGACAGACTTGATGACTTCAATACTTGACCTTGAAACATTGTTTCTTAAAGTATTAAAAACACCTAGATCTACCCAATTACAAGTAGAGTGCGTTTTGTCAAAGGATTAGCCAATTTACATAAATAAGTAAGACATATGTTCTTAGTATGTGAAACACATATGTCCTAACACGGTGCAATCTGTACCTGACGACATCATAGATCTGCAACACACCAACACCATTTTTCATTTAGGCCTTTTAGCAGTAGCCAAAGGATGGTCACCATCTGATTAACTGGAGAAATGGATAATGAAGATTGAACCAAAAAAAAAAAAAAGCCCCATAAAAAGAAAATGATCATTTTGCCTTCTCTGTCTAATTAAATCACTAAAAATTGAAGGTATGATCTTATTAAAAATTAAAAAAATATATATGCATGGAGAGAGAGAGAGAGAGAGAGCTGAGCATAATCCAGACAACAGTAGGAGTGAGTGTGCATCTTAACCTTTTCTTCCCCCTCTTTTAGAGGATGACCATCAGTTGTGGTAACTACAACAGTACTATATATCTTCGCACCCTTGGCTGTCTGTGGTAAAACTAGACAACATATGGCGTATGAAGAATATATCTAAAAAAAGGGTTTATATAACTGAGCCAACAGCTAGTATGCATGAACTTCATGAGAAAATGAACAAGCAACAACAACAGCGGCTGAAAACATTGAAGAACCAAAAGAAAGTTACTTTCTAGTAGGATAAGTATGACATGTACATTAAATAATTCTAGTGGAAACAAAAGAACACTCATCAAAATTATGGTAAGAATTGCATAATGTAGAACCCAGCGAGGTGGGGGGGGGGGTGTTTGTTAGAAATGGGGCATATGCGAATTATGCCATTAGAATTAAATTCAACTATAAACAGTAGTTACGTACAAAATTGTAGAGATGTGTACAAAATTGATCTTCATCTTCAACTACTGGAACTGTAGAGGATTCACCTCGATGTGTACAAAATTGATCTTCATATCTATTTCCAAGTTCGCTCTTAATTGTTGCTGGTGTCTCTTGAAAAGGGGGTGTATAGCCTCCCAATGTGGTGCATCAATCATCTAAGACTGCAAACTGTAGAGATATAGTTGTTTGTACAATTTCATCCTCTACGCTGACTTCCGCATGCGGCTCCAAAGTGACGTACAACTCAAAATCTGCTAATTGTTCCCATTTCTACATCTTACTAAACATGAATTTCACATGTTTGTCCTCTGTTATCTCCATATATCTGTAATTAATGCATTGATTGAGGACTTCATATGGAGAACGAAAAGTAATATGTATGTCATGCAAAGCAGGGTTCACTTGCAACTCTTCCATAATTTTTACTTTCAGCTCATTCAGGGTCTTTAGCTTACGGCGTATCATCATATAGTAGCATTGGATACCCAGACATTGAAATGAGAATCCGTCATAAGGGTTGGCATTGGTAAGGGGTCCACCGTAGTATATATTTATATGGATCATTGTTAACCTATAGATCATCAAGTGCAATTGTGTTAGTCACAAATTTATAATGCTCAATCAACATCAATCACAAAACTTTGCGTATGAAATGCCAACAATACTAACCTCAACCAAATTGCATATACTCACCTTTAGTAATCTTACAAAAATAGTCATTACCAAATTCATATTCTTTAAAAATTCCAAATCATTCTAGGGGCATGACTTTCAAAACCCATTCAAATAAGTTATGATGAACAAAAATATTATATACCAACCAGTTATCCATTGAAATCTCTGTTACAAATCCTAAGAGGTATATCTTGAAATAATTTATGGTAAAAAGACTACAAATACTATCTTAGGTATCAAACTCATAATCCATTTCATATCCATGATAAAGACCTAAAAGTACTAAATATTCCTAACAATTGATCACAATATTTAGTACTAAATATTCCCAATAATTAATCACAATAGTAATTTTTAAAAAAAACTTAGCATATTATCACAATATTTACACTAACAAACAAAACAAATATTCCCATATGTTGTAATAACATAATTAATCACAATATTTGGTACTAAATATTCCCAATATGTTGTAATTTAATCACAATATTTAGTACTAAATATTCCCCAATAATTAATCATAATATTACTAGTCATTATAGATATCTTTTCTTAAGTAGATTCATGATCTTATATAAATGTGTATATAATGTGTCCAAAAAAAAACTAGCAAATAATCACAATATATTAACAAATAAATTAATCACAATATTTACACTAACAAATAACAAAAACAAAACTTTTCCTAATATGTTCTAAATTTTTCTTCAAACAAAAACTAGCAAATAATCACAATATTATAAACACATTACCTAAGATGAGTGTTGTGTGAGACGAGTGTTGTGTGAGATAAGTGTTCTATGAGTGCAAGTGAGAGAGTAGGAAAGTTGTTTATGAAGAGGAGCTGAGTTTTTGAAGAGAAAAAAGAGTTGAAGGTGTGAGACCGGGTAAGGAGGAAAACAGGTCCCAGCTGGGACCCACGACAACACGTGGAGGGATGGGGACCATTCTTGGAAATCGAGTCCAAAGGACTCGATTTCCAGCTCAGTACACGTGACTATCTGCCATGGGATGAGACTGATGATGCTGTGGAGATGAGATAGGAGACTAGAAAATCGAGTCCAATGGACTCGTTTTTTATGCATAGAAACCAAGTTCAGAGGACTCGATTTCTATGTATAAAAACCGAGTCCAATGAACTCGGTTTCTGTACAAAGAAACCGAGTCCAATGAACTCGGTTTCTGTAAAAAGAAACTGAGTCCAGAGGACTCAATTTCTATGTACAGAAACCGAGTTTGTTGGACTCAGTTTTTATACATAGAAATCGACTCCACTGAACTCGGTTTCTGGCTTACGTGGACTTTTTGTCCACCTCAGCTGCTGGCAAAACAGGAAAAAAACTACAGGAAAATTGAGTCCTCTGGACTCGAATTGTTAGAAACGAAATTAGGTTGAAAGTTTGCCTAACTAATGACATTGTTTGGGTTTGATGGTTATTTTCTAAAAAATCCCTAAGTTTACTAGTCAAAACCTTAAGGTCTACTCTAGAGATTTCTTTTGTAGTTACCCGGTGTACGTGGAATAAGAGATCTGCATGCTTTTTGACAGAGATATTTTAGTCATAAATCTAACACCCCCAAAGCATCGCGCAAAAGGGTCGTCAGTACCCACATACCCATCAGCTTTACGAAACCAATGGAAGAGTTAGGCCGACGACACCAAACATGACGACCCCACAATGAGACTCGATAGACATCTTTATAGGCCAACGAGAATGCTCAGACGGAGCAAATGGCTGATGGATGTTGAGAGGCCGACGGGGTTAAACAGGCCGATGGGTCCAGTTTGGCTTAACTTGACCCACAAATATCTATGTAAGGAAATTTCTTGTATCCCATGATCAATCCTAATCAAAGGAATCCCCATAAGGAAAGGATCCCACAAAATATGTATATTTAATAAGGATCTTCCCTACAAGGAAAGACCCTCTCCTCCAATAAACAAAGGTCAGCTTTACACTATTATAAAAACTCCAAAATCCTCACAAATCAAGGTACGCATAATTTACCTCAGCTCTGGCACTATAGAGTTGTGAAAGTTTTCTAACTTAATCTTCGGAAGGTACTTGGCCAGTACCACCGTGCGGCTCATTGATGATTTTTGGCATCATCACTTCTATATATATAATTGAAATAGTTTAAGTTAGAAATATATGCCTAAAGTGAGAATTGATTTTTCTATCAGTATTTTAAAAGTTGTGACTCGCCAATTGTTATGATCTTTCAATGGTGTTTTTTTATATTAATGTCTCTTTATTATTTATTTATATATTCAAATTCAGTTCTTATTTTATATATATATATATATATATATATATATACATATATATACATATAATAAGGATACATCTATATAATAAAGATATTTAGGAAATCTTTAGAATTGCTATGGGTAGATTTCAGGTTTGTTGTACTTTCAATTTACTAGGAACCCAATAGCAAACTCTCTTTTGAGTGAGGAGCAAATATTGTTTTAAAAAAAGTGATTCAATGCATCTCAAAGCTATATTTTATCCTTCTTTTTATTCTTACCCTATTTTTCTAACAATTTTAATAGAATATTTCAATGGAATGAGGATCTGAAGTAGACTTTTAAAATTATAAATCAAGGCTTTATGATCAAGTTATAATATAGGTTTGACGGAACCAATTTTGGTCGCCAAAAAGCCCAGATGAAATTCATTCTTACTACTTGTTGAATATTATCTACATCTTGGATCCAAACTTAAAGCACTTCCTGAACCAATTCCCAAAGATATCAATTCAATCAGGGCAACAAGGAAGAATCGTGAGGAGGACAAACTTGTTTGTAGAGGGCATATCTTGAACACTCTTTCCGATTGATTATATGATTCTCTGTCTTTCTCTCTTTGACCACTTATTTTTCTTATTTTCACCCTTCCCTCTTCTCTCTCTCTTTCTTGTTTTCTCTTCTTTTCTTTTTATATCTAGAAAAATATTGATGACTAGAAAACAATTGCTATTTTACAGCTGCCAAATAAAGGAAATAGTGAACCTATAATTTTGTGTGAAATAGTTGCTTTTCAATATTCAATATTAATGTGTGTGAATTTTTTGTTTGTAGACTAGCAGAACCAGAACCAGGGTAGCCTCAGCCACACCAGGTGCACCATACTAGGCCAGCATGCACAGCTTTAGCTCCAGTCCAAGTGCACTACCTCAGTCTAGCATGCATAGCCCATCCACTCCACGTGCACCATACTAGTCCAGCATGCCCAGCTTCAGGCCAGGTGCACCATCTCAGGCCAAGACAAGCTCAGCCACTCAATTTGCACCATCTCAAACCAAGATGCACCAATCCAGTCCAAGTGTAACACCTCATGCCAGGACAAGCTCATCTAATCCATTTCAAGCTAGCAGAAGCACATTCATCCACTCTTATACACAGAAGCACAGCTCCACTCCAACTGCACCACACTAGTCAGGCAGCACCACACAAAATCTAGGTACACATCACAACTCCAGCAGCAGCAACAACTTAAATCCAAGGCAGAAAAAGACAAGGGTGGTCACATCAGAGGCTCTAAATGCTTCTAAGAATGCATCCAGATATATGGAAGCAATCAGACATGGTGGGAGTCAATCATCTGTGCATGGTCCAAGGAAATGAAGAGAGCACAAGTTCATTTTTCCTTTGCTTGATGAATGTCACTTGTTTTGTGTATTTATGGTGATAGGGTTAACTATGGAACAATGCCCTTTGTTTTGTAGAAAGTGATGGTAGAAAGTGTTGTTTTGTTTAAACATGAACCCTTTGTCCTGCTTTAATACTTATAGCAATGAGTAGCAGTTAATGATAAGTTGAAGATGTAGTCCTATTGCCTTTGTGTTGTTTAGGTTAATATTGAATCTTTTGTCCTGTTTTGGTTTTCACAGCAATGAGAAGCTGTTAATGAAGATGCTGTGTTAGATATTTTATTGAGCTTTGTTATATATCTTGACACTAGTGATATTAACAGGTTTGTTGTATATATGTGTTGATATCCTTGGACCATTGGTATATAGAGTTTCTATATTTCATGTTTCAAACCTTGTTTCTTTCCCTTTGCCTAAAAACAGATACTGACAAGTTTGCTAGGATGATATTTATTTCTCATTTCAGGAGTGGGATCAAGAAAATAGGTCAAATTGTTATTTACTTTAAGATTTAACAATCAATTGGTGCATTATTTGCAAATTTCACCCATAATGAGAGCCTTGAAGCCAAATACGTCTTGGGCTAGGAAATAGTAAAGGTTTGCTTGACTTAACTATGCTTCCCAGTAAATATGCACAGATTCACAATATTTAGGCACAAATTCATAATATTTAGGCATAGATTCACAGATTCATTAGGCAAGTTCACAATAATTACTATTGCATAACACATCACCAACACCCTGCTAGTCCAGTCATCAAGGAACCGGGGTATTCATTTCATTCTAGGAATGGTACCCAAAAAAAAAAAAAAAAAAAAAAACAGTAGGTGTTTTCATGCTAACTACCTAACCAAAAAATTTACACACTACCAACCCTATACATTAGCAATTACAAGATATTAAAACTTCTCCATCTATGTAACATGCTAACCAAACATACACTTCCACCACCCACCTAACCAAACATAGATACTTCCACACTTCCCACTTGCTGTCTAACCAAACTTCCACAACCTGTCTAACCAAACATACAATTACAGAGACAAATCCCACATATCACCAATAAGAATGCCAAAGCCGTAGTGTAAAACTTCTCTCTCTTGTAGCAGCTTGCAACCTCGGCCTCTAGTCTGATAATCCGTTGCCTTTGCTCAGGGATAAGCACTTTACCACGTTCACATATCTCATCATCATGCCATTGGAAGAATTTACACTTTCACCCAACCTGAAATGCAAACCAAGCAGAAACACAAGAAAATTGAAAAATAAACTTCCACCACCAAAGAAGAATTTAAACAAAAAAACTGAACCCCAGTAAAACAAAATACTCAAATTGAAATACCCAGTAGTTTGGACAACCATAAAACCGTTTGCCAGGGTTGTCTGTTGTCCACAAAATGACTAACACTGGTTTTTCAACACAGTAGTACCTCAATGGAGCTCTCCTCCTTAAGCTTGAACTGGTTGAAGAGCTTGCTTGTAACACCCCATAATTTTAATACCAATTTAATTCTTATACGTAAATTAAAAAGGAGGCCTCCAATTAAATGTATTTAATTGA
The DNA here is from genome assembly GCA_032727855.1 of Quercus ilex subsp. ballota. Lineage (NCBI taxonomy): Eukaryota > Viridiplantae > Streptophyta > Magnoliopsida > Fagales > Fagaceae > Quercus > Quercus ilex. The sequence goes on from CM064919.1 coordinate 25,173,282, forward strand.
TTTGGGCCTAAGATATTAAAAATAAGATAAATACTATGGTATATGAAGTCCAAGTGAGGTGGCATAAGTAAATATATGAGTCTTGATAAGTTTTTAAAAACCCTAACCTTTTACCTCTTAAGTTACACGTGTATATACATAAGAAGGTTCCTTTTGTTTCAGCCACAACACACTATTAAGGTTTACTTTTCTTCTATGTGGCTGTGCGTGGAAACCTGCATGTATGATTTTCTCATGCTCTAAATTTAAGAAGTTTGAATATTCAATAGCTAGCAATTGTCATGAACCTAGACTGTCATTATATTAATAGAAAAAGGGCTCCTATAATTGTCATTATATTAGATTAGAAATGGTCAATATGGCTGTATGTCAGGAAAGGGAACTCCTCAGGCTTTGAAATTGTACCTAATAGAGTAATAGGCTTGGACCTTATCAATTCAAGTTTGTCACAATGTGAAAGGGAAAAGGTTGCTTTATGGTTGATATTTATCTTCTTATCATCCTTCTAGTGTCGTGTATTCAGCTCTAAATTATTGTAGAAGGCAGCAATGCTTTTCAAGCCTAGAATATCTTGTTAGCCCCTATAACGTAAGAATAAGAAATTATATATTATTTAAGTTAACCAATTTGCCATCCATGCACTGCCATTGTTCAGAAAATTGACTAGCAATATCTTATGTTTTGTGGCATTAAGGGATTTATGGTGGCAGATATAGGCGAACACTATAATTAGAATAGTTGTGAAAATTTTGGAAACCTGATTGACAAGTTCAGGCATCAAACGGGGCATTTCAATGCTCCCATTTATCAATTTAATAACTACAATCCCAAGTAGTGATGGCCACGAATTCAATAGCCAAGCCCACTAACAAAGCTAAAATGTATTTCAAAGAATCTAGACACCTTTGTAGGCCTTAATGATGATAGGTTAAACTATTTAAGTGTGAAAACTGATTTTAAGTGGGAAATTATGTATTGATGGACCTATCTTTGGTGTTGCTAAGTTCTAATTCTACTAATTTGTTGTGATTTAAGGGAGGTTGGTTTCATATTTTTGCAAATAAGAGGTAAGTGGTATTTACTAATTTTGGAGGTTTTCCCAAATCAGTGTTAATTATTAAACTATTTTATATCAAAGAAATATGTTGATATTCTATATATAAATTGATATTTTATAGATGTTTGATGTGCACATTGACTATTCGTTTTATGAAAAACTTGTGGGACAACCTGAATTTATTTAAATTTGTATGAGTGAATATATTTTTATATTTTTTAGAATTATGAATGGATTATTTTTGTGAGCATATTGAATGTGTTTTGAAAACCTATGGCAAATCGTGATTAAAAGCTCAGTATTGTATTTAGTTCTTAGCAAGACGCAATCATACTGCAGCTAGTCCTTAGCAAGCACTACAAAAAACTTGACCTATAGTGGTGTTTGTAAAAAACGCCACTATAGGTACCCTATAGTGGCATTTTCTACAAATGCTGCTATAGGCATATCTATAGTGGTGTTTGGAGGGTCCTATAGGGGCGTTTTAAAAAATGGGTCTATAGCAGCGTTTCTAACGACCTATAGTGCGTTTTCCAAACGCCACTATAGGCACTTTTTATTTTTATTTTATTTCCTTTCGGTTGGGTCGGGCCTATAGTGGCATTTGTCAAACGCCACTATAGGTTCTGGTCTTACAAATGCCTATAGTGGCGTTTGTCAAACGCTACTATAGCCCAGCACCAAAAAAAAAAAAATACTGAATGAATTTCAGCGTACGTAAAGAAATGGGATATGCCATAGAATATGCCTAGAATATTCTATGGCATATTCCAAAATATTTGAATATATTATTGTGGGGCCAAGAAATGGTTAGACGACCCCAGCCCACTCCCAACCGGGCCCAAGGCCCATGTCCGAGGACGCGCCTATGGACCGAGGACTGAAGTGTAGCGCCCAGCTACCCTCTAAACAACGCCAAGGATGATAGCATCCTCGGAAGTCTGAGGTCCTCGGAAGTGCAAGCAGCACTCCCTCAAAGGGAGCCTCCCCGAGCATCCAAGGAACAAACAGCGGGTACCAAATACCGGACATGGAAGCATGGTGGAGAAGCAAATCCCCGATGAACTGTCACCTCCACATTAAATGCTCCCAACTAACGTCCTGGCCGCATTAATGGGGAAGAGACGCCCCAACAGTGCCACCTTAGTTGCTGCCATCCACAGAGATAAAGGGGGAAGGTGGCTGATGGGACAGACACTCAAGCGATGCCCTAATCCTTTTACAAATGTAGGGTTAGGATCTATTGGGAAAGGGATATATAATGTAAGGAACTCCTCCTAAGGGAAAAGGGGGGGGGGACGGTAATAATTTACATGTTCTGAGAGAACTTCATAGTTAGTCTAAAGGAAAGAAATGAGAAGAACTCCCGGTCCAGAAAAATACGTCCGATGAGCATTATTATTCACCCCAATGTACATTCAAATTGTCCAACCCATGTACAGCCATGTGTGATCGTTGCATTTCTCACTAACACCTAGTTCTTGAACCCATCCTCTATAAATTCATTGCGGGGAAACTGGGCTTGAGTCCACTCCTTCAAACCAGGTCCCTAAATTCATTGCGGGGAAACTCTGCATGGTCCTCGGACTCAGGCCTATGGGGAAACTAATCACTTCAAATACTAAGTGTTAGACAGAACCAAGGCTCTGCATGGTCCTCGGACTCAGGCCTATGGGGAAACTAATCACTTCAAATACTAAGTGTTAGACAGAACCAAGGCTTTGCATGGTCCTCGGACTCAGGCCTATGGGGAAACTAATCACTTCAAATACTAAGTGTTAGACAGAACCAAGGCTCTGCATGGTCCTCGGACTCAGGCCTATGGGGAAACTAATCACTTCAAATACTAAGTGTTAGACAGAACCAAGGCTCTGCATGGTCCTCGGACTCAGGCCTATGGGGAAACTAATCACTTCAAACACTAAGTGTTAGGCAGAACCAAGGCTCTGCATGGTCCTCGGACCCAAGCCTATGGAGAAGGCGACTACTTCAAAGGGACCTACGTTGTAATGATCGATGCCGTGATTGGCCGAGGTGTAATCAAAGTTAAAATCGTACAAGTAAAAAAAAATATAGCGAACAAGTAAGTAAACAACCACAACAAGTAGAAGGAGAAACAAAGCTCGCATCTCATTAAGTCCAAAAACGAATTACGCGATACGAATCGCATTACAAAAAAAAAAAAAAAAAAAAAAAAAAAAAAGAGGGCGCAAAACGCAAAGTAAAGCAGGCAGAAGCGCCATGGAGCATGCTCCTTCTACTTAATCGGTTGCTTCTATGGGAGGCTGGACCAAGGCAACTCCGGGGTCCTCTGAGCTCTGGCTGGGTGGGATGGCCTGCAGAGGCGCGGCAGAAATAACAATCCCCTCAACAGAAGAAACCTGTGCATCAGGGGATGGCCCTGCAACTTGCTGAGGGGCGTCCTCGTTGGAGCCATCGCTCACTTCAACCACCAGGGGAGGATTATTCCCTTGGTCTGGCTCGGCAGTGGTCCCAACGTCCGAAGCCCCCCCGCCTGGAGTAGCAGCAATATCCACGGCAGCCTCCTCGGCCACAGAGCCGCCTGGACTGTCTGGCGCGGCCTCGCGAATGACAGAGGGATAGTACACGCTCTCATCTTTCCACAGGGCAGAAGAGGCCTCCACACCAGCTTGCCTAAGGGCTTCCATCCAAGTCTCGGAGCAGTAGCGCCTACATAACCCAGGGACTTGGGATTTGTAGGCAGCTGCTGTCTCGGATGCCCCAGCAGCATAGGCAGCCTCCTCAGCCTCCTCCTTGATGGTCCAGGCTTCCTCCCTACCCTTCTCCGCCTCGAGCTTGGCCCTCACAGCTTCGTCCCTAGCGAATTCGGCCACTTTCCTGGCATCCTCGGCAGCAGTCTCCTTCTTCGTCAGGTCTGCAATCAGATCCTTTGCGATCTTCAACTGCTCCTCTGCCTCACCCAGACGAATCTTCTGGGTCTTGGCCTGCCTCTGTGCACCCTCAAGGCCTGATACTGCACTGTCCCGAGCCTGGGTCGCAGTCTTCAACTCCTGCCTGGCCTTGGCAAGGTCCGCCTCGCAGTTCTTGAGGGCCTGGGTGGCCTCCAAGCGCTTCTCGCGCTCTTCTTCCATTGCCTTTCCGTGGTCGTGGGCCGCCTCCTCTAGCCTGAAGGTGGCCTGGACAGCCTACCAAACAAAACGGGCACATGATAATAAGCTGGGCTAAACAAAAAAAAAAGAGGGGGCACAAGTGTAGAGGCCTTACCATCCCCAAATAACGCTTGAGGCTGAGGAAGACCTCCCTACTCTTCATGGTCCCCAGCTGCTCCATATCCGCGGGAAGTAGCAGACATCTCTCCACGGCGTCGGCCACGCGCGCGCCTTCGCCCTCTCTAAAGTCCCTGAGAGAGGAATGATCCCGCAGAGGAGCCCCACGAAGCATTGGGGCAGGCAGCCATGCCTGGGCCTCGGCCGGGGCATCCACCTGCCTATCCAGAGACCTGGAGCCTATCCTCAGCTGCTTCGATGGCCGCCGATTGTCATCCCCCTCCCGGGTGGGCCCAGATTTCTCCTCAACGGGCCTCTTGCCCTTGTCCTTCTTCTGCTTGGAACCGGAAGGCTCGTGCCGGGAAGACGGACTCGTCCGAGGTGGAGGGGGAGGAAGCCTAGATTGGGCCGAGGTAGACCTAGTCTGGGGAGGACGATTCTTTGGAGAAGGGGGTGGGAGCTTCGACTTGGACTTCCCCGGTTGCCCTTCGATCAGCTCGAATAGAGTGGGCTGGTCCTTCTTCTTGTAGCCCATCGCTAGCCGAGAGGGAATCTCTGACGCCGAGGGGACTGCTTCGGTCAGCCGTGGGTCCCCCAAGTCTCCAGAAGGGTCCTCGGACTGATGAATCCGCTCAAAAACGTCAAAATCGTCCCCTCCAGGGCAAGGATCTACGACTCCCCTTTCCCCCTCAATGTCCTCTTCCGCGGCCTCTGAGAATGTATGAGAGGCAGAGGGTACTGCTACTGTGACGCCCTCTGAAGTAGAGGGACCCTTGGGAAGCTCGAACTCGTCCTCGGTCACTGCTATTTTCTGCAGACGAGGATCCTTTGCTCTGATCACGTGCTTCGGGGCCGCAAATGACTTTTGGAGCGGCGTGTACCCCAAGATTTTGTGAGCGGCTCGGACCTGGTGGTCGGCTTCGTTTTCAAAATCCATCGACCTGAGCACTTTCTGTAAGTCTTCCCTGTTGATCAAGTTGTAGCGGGGCGCGAAGGAGTGCGGATCTGCATGAAGAAAACGCATTCATAATTAGCAACCAAAACAGTACAAAAGGAAATGACGCATAAAACAAGTCAGAATCTCTGAACCCCCTCCTACTCCTACTATCCCACCTGGTGTGCCCTCTGTCGTCGGGCAATGGATACCATCATGCCACGCTCCGGACACGATGAGAAAGTCCTCATTCATCCCTTTGTTGGATTCAGGGAGGCACTGGATGAGCCGGACCCTGTCGTCCCTTGTCCTCATATAGTAGGACTTGTCCCTCAGGCGTTGAAGATTGTAGCAGTAGTTCACGTCATGATGGGTCAGTCTTAACCCCATCTTCTCGTTCAGAGCGTCCACGCTACCCAGAATTCTGAACATATTGGAGGCGCATTGAGTGGGGGCTAACCGGAAATATGACAGGTAGCCCCTCGTCACTGGCCCCATAGGAATCCTCATCCCTCCTTCAAGAAAGGCGATGCTGGGAATCACCACCTCGCCCTCCTGCCTCCGGAATTCCCACTCCCCCTCCTCGCAATACCTCAAGCCCACATTGGCCGGTATCTTATAGTCGGCGATGAATTTCTCCATCGCCTCCTCAGTAAAGACATACTTCTTAAGCCTACCCATCCCAAATGACGCCTAAGAGTGCTAAAGAAAGAGCAGATAAAAGAAGAGGAAGAGCAAAAGGAAGAAAAGCTCAGAGAGGGATAGAGCGACTTACAGAAACGAGGAAAAGCTCCTCGGACAGGCCTTTTATGCCGGAGATGGTGGTGGAAATTTGGCTGGACTCTGAGTGGAGGCGCAAGGGCTCGTGATTATGAAATGGAAAAGGGTGGAAACGGTTCGAATGGGTATTTATACCCTGGATAGAAGAGCTGCGCGAGTTTTCCCGCCCATAAATGTTAGGCGCATCATGACCGTTCGATTGCTAACTACCCTCCGAACGTGGGGAGCACAAAGCCGCCCGAATTTAACACAGGACACGTTGCGCACACCGAAACGTCAGTAACGCACCTTGGGCAGACGAAAAAGCTCCAGCGCTGACAAAGGACAAGACGCGATGGGACGCGGAGTAGGACCGAGGATATCAAAATCCTCCTTTCCGCCCGAGGATGCGGACAGCAAGATTTTGAGGGGCTATTGTGGGGCCAAGAAATGGTCAGACGACCCCAGCCCACTCCCAACCGGGCCCAAGGCCCATGTCCGAGGACGCGCCCATGGACCGAGGACTGAAGTGTAGCGCCCAGCTACCCTCTAAACAACGCCAAGGATGATAGCATCCTCGGAAGTCCGAGGTCCGAGGAAGTGCAAGTAGCACTCCCTCAAAGGGAGCCTCCCTGAGCATCCAAGGAACAAACAGCGGGTACCAAATACCGGACATGGAAGCATGGTGGAGAAGCAAATCCCCGATGAACTGTCACCTCCACATTAAATGCTCCCAACTAACGTCCTGGCCGCATTAATGGGGAAGAGACGCCCCAACAGTGCCACCTTAGTTGCTGCCATCCACAGATATAAAGGGAGAAGGTGGCTAATGGGACAGGCACTCAAGCGATGCCCTAATCCTTTTACAAATGTAGGATTAGGATCTATTGGGAAAGGGATATATAATGTAAGGAACTCCTCCTAAGGGAAAAGGGGGGGGGAAGGCAATAATTTACATGTTCTGAGAGAACTTCATAGTTAGTCTAAAGGAAAGAAATGAGAAGAACTCCCGGTCCAGAAAAATACGTCCGAGGAGCATTATTATTCACCCCAATGTACATTCAAATTGTCCAACCCATGTACAGCCATGTGTGATCGTTGCATTTCTCACTAACACCTAGTTCTTGAACCCATCCTCTATAAATTCATTGCGGGGAAACTGGGCTTGAGTCCACTCCTTCAAACCAGGTCCCTACAATTATAAATATATATTTATTTAAATGTATATATTATTATATATTTATATTTAAACAAGAGATGTTAGATTCACAATAATTTTACAGCATTTTGACAAAAAATCATAAGTGGTTAGTTGTTATTTGTTCAAATTTGAACTTAATACTAAGATTATTTTTTTACTCCAGCAATAACAATCAGTAACAACCTACCACTTAAAATTTGTTATAAAAATGTTGTGAAAATGTTGTTGACATATCATTTCTCTTTATATATATACATATTTTATTTTTTTTATGTATGAAAGATGCCACATCCACAACATTTTCACAATATTTTCACAACAAATCATAGGTAGTTAGTTGTTATTGGTTTAAATTTGAATCTAACAATAAGATTACTTTTTTCCCCCAACAATAACAATCAGTAACAACCTACCAATTAAAATTTGTTGTAAAAATATTGTGAAAATGTTATTGACATATCATTTCTCTTTATATATATATATATATATATACATATTTTATTTTTTTTTATGTATGAGAGATGCTACATCCACAACATTTTCACAATATTTTCACAACAAATCATAGGTGGTTACTTGTTATTGGTTTAAATTTGAACCTAACACTAAGATTACTTTTTTCCCCCAACAATAACAATCAGTAACAACCTACTACTTAAAATTTGTTATAAAAATATTGTGAAAATATTATGAATATATCATTTATATATATATACACACAAATACATACTTATCATTTCTCTTTTTATATATATATATATATATATATATATATATATATAAATGTGGGGCCAAAGAATCCTACGGCACAGCCCACTTCGTTCCTGGGCCGAAGGCCCGGGCCGAGGAGGCACCCTAAGTCCGAGGATGACCCCATCGTCGAACGTCCGAGAACTCGTGGGACAAGCTCATGACAAGCAGTCACCTCCACATTAAATGTACCTGACTACCGCCCTGGCCGCATTAATGAGGAAAGGACCCTGCACCAACGTCACCTTGGTTGCCGCGACTCTCAAAGAGACTGGGAAGGCGGCTGATAGGACAGGCACCTGAGTATGGTCCGGATCGCTCAACAAGTGTAGGGCTTGAATTGGCTAGGTAAAGAGTATATAATGTAAGGAAATCCCTCCTGAGGGGGGGAGGAGGGCGAAACAAAAGGGAAGAAAGCCTCCTCGGCCCACGGCCGAGGAGCATCCCCCAACTGTAAAGATACTCTAAGTATTTCTTCAATAAAAAGAGAACGGCGTTCACGCCTCGTGAACGCCGGCCAGCGCCTAGACCTTCGATCCACTCTCTATAAATTCATTGCGGGGTTCGTTGGGCTTTTAACCCATATCCTTTGGGCTCTGGGTCGCAAAAGCAGACCCTACAATTGGCGCCGTCTGTGGGAAGGATTAGTGCGCCGGCCGGCGAAACAGGCGACTGTTCTAAATAGATATTCTACAGAAGATCGGTGGTGATGCAAAAAAAAAAAAAAAGAACTACCAAACGAATATTGCAGAAAGATAAAAGCTCAAGACAAAAAATTCAATAGAAAAAAAAAGACTTTATATTATTTCATAAAAAGAAAAAGGGTTACAGATTACAATCAGAGGCTCAGGCAGGCTTGTTTTACAACTGTTCCTACCAGCTAGTCCTACAATCAGAGGCCCAGGCGGACCCGTCCTAAAACTAGCTAGAGGGAAGTGTCAACCCGTGCTCTTATTGGCATCAAGAGAATGGGAGAACTTGACAATAAGCGGGCGGAAGGGGGCTGGGGCTAGCTCGTTCCAAGGCCACCAACGACTCCTTTCTCGGAGCGGCGGAGCTTGAACAAAGCGAAGAGCAGATACAGGGGCTCCGGGACGCCCTCCCCATGATGTTCCCTTGATTCTCTCCAACCCCCACGAGCGTTGGCCGTTGGTGACGGCAACACTCGGGCACCGCCCATGATGTGAGTTCGCACGTCTCCTCCGTCGGGGGTGCGCTCGGAGGAGAGACGTTAGGTACTTCAACAGCATCCCTCCGGGCCACCGTGCATGGCGCCATCGGGGCTACGCTTAGACTCTGCCGCACCGAAAGCCCAGTGGGGGCTGCGGCCACCACGGCTCTTGGCACGGATGTCCTCACACCCGCCCAAAGCAGCCTCATACCAACTAACTCCAGTCGCAATTCCGGCGGGGTTATTAAAGGGGCTTGGGGAGCTGAAAGGGTGTGTTCTTTCTGCTTGTGTTGGGAAGTTCATGGAGTGTGGAGAAACCATCCCCCCGTAAAGCCTTATATAGAGGATGAGGGTTGGTGAGAATTAATTCACGCAGGATTCGAAAAGAGCGTTACCGAAGCGTTGGATAATAATGAGGCTGCCAGATTCCAAGGGGGTCGCAGACCATTGGACTTATGTTGATTTACGAGGCTATTAATGAAGGCGCGTCTCGCGCATCGAAGCGTCAGGCGCGGAACACGAATGGCCAAGGGACGCTTCGCAAATAAAAAAGATGGGGGCTCGAGACGGAGGCGAGATCAATGCCACGTGCAGGACCATGATCCGTCCGAAGGAAGAATCGTCTCCAGTAAAGCAGTCCAAAGGCAAACCCCTACTTACAGAGAAGACCAAGCGTTAGACAGAACCAAGGCACTGCATGGTCCTCGGACTCAGGCCTATGGGGAAACTAACCGCTTCAGAATGCCAAGTGTTAGACAGAACCAAGGCTCTGCATGGTCCTCGGACTCAGGCCTATGGGGAAACTAACCGCTTCAAAGAACAAGCGTTAGACAGAACCAAGGCTTTGCATGGTCCTCGGACTCAGGCCTATGGGGAAACTAACCGTTCCAGAAGGCCAAGCGTTAGACAGAACCAAGGCACTGCATGGTCCTCGGACTCAGCCTATGGGGAAACTAACCACTCCAGAAGGACAAGCGTTAGACAGAACCAAGGCACTGCATGGTCCTCGGACTCAGGCCTATGGGGAAACTAACCGCTCCAGAAGGACAAGCGTTAGACAGAACCAAGGCACTGCTTGGTTCTCGGACTCAGGCCTATGGGGAAACTAACCGCTCCAGAAGGACAAGCGTTAGACAGAACCAAGACACTGCATGGTCCTCGAACTCAGGCCTATGGGGAAACTAACCACTTCAAAGACCAAGTGTTAGACAAAACCAAGGCTCTGCATGGTCCTCGGACTCAGGCCTATGGTGAAACTAACTACTTCAGATGATCCTAAGTGTTAGACAGAACCAAGGCACTGCATGGTCCTCGGACTCAGGCCTATGGGGAAACTAACTACTTCAAAGACCAAGTGCTAGACAGAGCCAAGGCACTGCATGGTCTTCGGACTCAGGCCTGTGGGGAAACTAACTACTTTAGAATACCAAGTGTTAGACAGAACCAAGGCACTGCATGGTCCTCGGACTCAGGCCTGTGGGGAAACTAACTACTTCAGAATACCAAGTGTTAGACAGAACCAAGGCACTGCATGGTCCTCGGACTCAGGCCTGTGGGGAAACTAACTACTTCAGAATACCAAGTGTTAGACAGAACCAAGGCTCTGCATGGTCCTCGGACTCAGGCCTATGGGGAAACTAACTACTTCAGAATACCAAGTGTTAGACAGAACCAAGGCACTGCATGGTCCTCGAACTCAGGCCTGTGGGGAAACTAACTACTTCAGAATACCAAGTGTTAGACAGAACCAAGGCACTGCATGGTCCTCGGACTCAGGCCTATGGGGAAACTACCCGCTTCAGAAGGCCAAGCGTTGACAGAACCAAGGCACTGCATGGTCCTCGGACTCAGGCCTATGGGGAAACTAACCGCTCTAGAAGGACAAGCGTTAGACAGAACCAAGGCACTGCATGGTCCTCGGACTCAGGCCTATGGGGAAACTAACCGCTCCAGAAGGACAAGCGTTAGACAGAACCAAGGCACTGCATGGTCCTCGGACTCAGGCCTATGGGGAAACTAACCGCTCCAGAAGGACAAGCGTTAGACAGAACCAAGGCACTGCATGGTCCTCGGACTCAGGCCTATGGGGAAACTAACCGCTCCAGAAGGCCAAGCGTTAGACAGAACCAAGGCACTGCATAGTCCTCGGACTCAGGCCTATGGGGAAACTAACCGCTCCAGAAGGACAAGCGTTAGACAGAACCAAGGCACTGCTTAGTCCTCGGACTCAGGCCTATGGGGAAACTAACCACTTCAAAGACCAAGTGTTAGACAGAACCAAGGCTTTGCATGGTCCTCGGACTCAGGCCTATGGTGAAACTAACTACTTCAGATGATCCTAAGTGTTAGACAGAACCAAGGCACTGCATGGTCCTCAGACTCAGGTTTGTGGGGAAACTAACTTCTTCAGAATACCAAGTGTTAGACAGAACCAAGGCACTGCATGGTCCTCGGACTCAGGCCTGTGGGGAAACTAACTACTTCAGAATACCAAGTGTTAGACAGAACCAAGGCTCTGCATGGTCCTCAGACTCAGGCCTGTGGGGAAACTAACTACTTCAGAAGACAAGTGTTAGACAGAACCAAGGCACTGCATGGTCCTTAGACTCAGGCCTCTGGGGAAACTAACCACTTCAAAGACCAAGCGTTAGACAGAACCAAGGCTCTGCATGGTCCTCGGACTCAGGCCTATGGGGAAACTAACCACTTCAAAGACCAAGCGTTAGACAGAACCAAGGCTCTTCATGGTCCTCGGACTCAGGCCTTTGGGGGAACTAACTACTTCAGAATACCAAGTGTTAGACAGAACCAAGGCACTGCATGGTCCTCGGACTCAGGCCTGTGGGGAAACTAACTACTTCAGAATACCAAGTGTTAGACAGAACCAAGGCACTGCATGGTCCTCGGACTCAGGCCTGTAGGGAAACTAACTACTTCAGAATACCAAGTGTTAGACAGAACCAAGGCTCTGCATGGTCCTCGGACTCAGGCCTGTGGGGAAACTAACTACTTCAGAAGACAAGTGTTAGACAGAACCAAGGCACTGCATGGTCCTTAGACTCAGGCCTCTAGGGAAACTAACCACTTCAAAGACCAAGCGTTAGACAGAACCAAGGCTCTGCATGGTCCTCGGACTCAGGCCTATGGGGAAACTAACCGCTCCAGAAGGACAAGCGTTAGACAGAACCAAGGCACTGCTTGGTTCTCGGACTCAGGCCTATGGGAAAACTAACCGCTCCAGAAGGACAAGCGTTAGACAGAACCAAGACACTGCATGGTCCTCGAACTCAGGCCTATGGGGAAACTAACCACTTCAAAGACCAAGTGTTAGACAAAACCAAGGCTCTGCATGGTCCTCGGACTCAGGCCTGTGGGGAAACTAACTACTTCAGAATACCAAGTGTTAGACAGAACCAAGGCACTGCATGGTCCTCGGACTCAGGCTTGTGGGGAAACTAACTACTTCAGAATACCAAGTGTTAGACAGAACCAAGGCTCTGCATGGTCCTCGGACTCAGGCCTGTGGGGAAACTAACTACTTTAGAATACCAAGTGTTAGACAGAACCAAGGCACTGCATAGTCCTCGGACTCAGGCCTGTGGGGAAACTAACTAATTCAGAATACTAGGTGTTAGACAGAACCAAGGCTCTGCATGGTCCTCGGACTCAGGCCTGTGGGGAAACTAACTACTTCAGAAGACAAGTGTTAGACAGAACCAAGGCACTGCATGGTCCTTAGACTCAGGCCTCTGGGGAAACTAACCACTTCAAAGACCAAGCGTTAGACAGAACCAAGGCTCTGCATGGTCCTCGGACTCAGGCCTATGGGGAAACTAACCACTTCAAAGACCAAGCGTTAAACAGAACCAAGGCTCTTCATGGTCGTCGGACTCAGGCCTATGGGGAAACTAACCGCTGCAGAAGGCCAAGCGTTAGACAAAACCAAGGCACTGCATGGTCCTCGGACTCAGGCCTATGGGGAAACTAACCGCTCCAGAAGGCCAAGCGTTAGACAGAACCAAGGCACTGCATGGTCCTCGGACTCAGGCCTATGGGGAAAACTAACCGCTCCAGAAGGACAAGCGTTAGACAGAACCAAGGCACTGCATGGTCCTCGGACTCAGGCCTATGGGGAAACTAACCGCTCTAGAAGACCAAACGTTAGACAGAACCAAGGCTCTGCATGGTCCTCGGACTCAGGCCTATCTGGAAACTAACCGCTCCAGAAGGCCAAGCGTTAGACAGAACCAAGGCACTGCATGGTCCTCGGACTCAGGCCTATGGGGAAACTAACCACTTCAAAGACCAAGTGTTAGACAGAACCAAGGCTCTGCATGGTCCTCGGACTCAGGCCTATGGTGAAACTAACTACTTCAGATGATCTTAAGTGTTAGACAGAACCAAGGCTCTGCATGGCCCTCGGACTCAGGCTCACGGGGAAACTAACCACCTTAGATGATCCTAAGAGTTAGACAGAACCAAGGCACTGCATGGTCCCAAGACTCAGGCCTATGGGGAAACTAACTCCTTCAGAGGATTCCAGGTGTTAGACAGAACCAGAAGCACTGTATGCTCTCAGGACTCAGACCTATGGGGAAACTAACTCCTTCAAGGGATTCTAAGTGTTAGACAGAACCAAAAGCGCTGTATGGTCCTCGAACTCAAGCCTGTGGGGAAGCCAACTACTTCAAGGGGATCCTAAGTGTCTACTCAAAGCATTTCCCACCTGGCTCTTAGAGAACGATGGGTCCACCCAAGCATACATGCCCTCGCTATAATAACTGGTGCCGCGATTGGCCGAGATGCAATTGAAGTGAAAATCATACAAGTAAAAAAAAAAAAAAAACGGATAGCGTACGAATAAGCGAACAACCACAACCAGCAGGAAAAGAAATAAAACTCGTATTTCATTAAGTCCCTAAAGATTACATGGTGAATACCACATTACAAAAAAGGTAAAAAAGTAAAAGAAAAAGAAAGATACAAAAGACGAGAGGCGACGGCGTTGAGGGGCCTGTCCTGCCCACTTATTTTCCTCCCTCGACAGGGGGCTGGACCACAGCAGCTTCAAGGCCTTCTGAGCTTTGGCCAGAAGGGACAGCCTGCGAAGGCGCGGCAGGAACGGCTGCCTCCTCAGTAGCAGGAACTTCAGCTTCAAAGGTAGGCTTCACAACCTCCTCAACGGGGCCCTCACCTAATTCTGCTACCTTGGGAGGGTCACTTCCTTGGACGAGCTCACCCCCGGGCGCAGCAATTGAGGTGTCCTCACCCGTAGCGGCACCAGCTCCCTCTGCAACCTCCTCGGCCTCAGCGCCCATTGGAGTTGCCTCGCGGATAGCAGGAGGGTAGTACACATTCTCCTCCTTCCACAAGTCGGACGAGGCCTCGACCCCAGCCTGTCTGAGAGCCTCCCTCCAAACCTCGGCAGCGTAGCGCCTGCACAACCCAGGGACTTGAGCCTTAAAGACTGCCTCTGTCTCTGCCATCCCCGTAGCATAAGCCTCCTCCTCGGCTTCTTGCTTAGTGGCCAGGGCTTCCTCCCTACCCTGGTCAGCCTCAAACTTGGCCCTCACAGCCTCGTCCCTCGCCCACTCAGCTGCCCGCTTGTCCGATTCGGCGGCAGCCAACTTCTTTGGCAGGTTAGCAAGCAGCTCCTTTGCAGTCTTCAGCTGCTCCTCTGCCTCAGCCAGGCGCTTTGAGTAATCTTCGGCCTGCTTCTGGAAGCCGACGAGACCCGACAGGGCAGTATCCCGAGCACTTGTCATTGCACTCAGCTCCTCCCGGGCCTTGGCAAGGTCAGCCTCAGAGTTCTTAAGGACCCAAGTGGCCTCCAAGAGTTTCTCACGCTCCACGTCCATGGCTTTCCCCTGGTCACGGGCAGCGTCCTCTAACCTATAAGTGGCCTGAACGGCCTGGCAGGCAAAACAAGTACGCGGTTAGCCGAGCTCAGAAAAGGGGAAGAGAGAAGCTACGACTCGAATAAGTCATAAATGACGAGAGACTTACCATTCCCAAGTACCGCTTGAGGCAGAGGAAGACCTCCCTGCTCCTCATAGTCGCCAGCTCCGCCATGTCAGCTGGGAGTAGCAGGCACCTTCCCACCGCGTCGGCCACGTACGCGCCTTCGCCCTCTTTGAAATCCCTAAGGGAGGAGTCTTCCCTCAGCGACCCCCCATGGAGCATTGGGCTAGGAAGCCAGGCCTGCGGCTCGGGCTCGGTGTCAACCTGCTTTTCCTGACCTTGGGAGCCTATCTTCAGCTGCTTGGATGGCCGCCGAGTATCATCCCCCTCCCGTGGGGACCCGGACTTTTCACCAGCCCGCATTTTGCCCTTATCCTTTTTCTGCTTGGGATCAGAGGGCTCATGCTTAGAAGGCAGACTCGTCTCGGACGGAGAAGGAGGAAGCCTTGACTGGGTAGGGGCCGACCTGCCCTGAGCAAAACGAGTTTTTGGAGGAGGAGGAGGAAGCTCTGGCTTCAATTTCCCCGGCTGGCCTTCAATCAGATCCGACAGGCTAGGTTGAGGCCTCTTCTTATAACCCATTTCGTGCCGGGAAGAGGACTTGGACACTGAGAAGTCTGCTTCAGACAGACGAGGGTCACCCAAGTCTCCTGGAGGGTCCTCGGACTGAAAGACTTGTTCAAACACGTCAAATTCGTCCTCGGCGGGACCAAAGTCAGCAACTTCCACTTCCCTCTCTAGGCCTTTTTCGGCAGCCTCTGAGGATCTAAAGGAGGAGGAAGGACCCGCAGGTGTTACGCCTTCTGATGTGGAGGGCACCTCGGGGAACCGGAACCCGTCCTCGGTCACGGTTATTTTCCGAAGCCGATGATCCTTTGCCCTGATCACGTACTTCGGCGCCGCAAATGACTTGTGAGCCGGGTCGTATTTCAAGATCTGGTGAGCGGCCCTAACCTGATTGTCGGCCTCGTTTACGAAAACCTCTGCCCTCAGCGCCTTTTGCAAGTCTTCTCGGTTGATCAGGCTGAAGTGGCGCGTGAAGGCGTGCGGATCTGCAAGAGGAAACACATTCACGTCAGAAACCAGGCGGTGCAAAAAGAAATGGACAAATGAAAGGATGGAACTGATTAGGGTCCTAGAGCTCTCTGTCCATATTCCCATTGCCCCACCTGGGGTCCCCTCCGTCGTCGGGCAGTGAAGGCCATCATGCCACTCTCCAGACACGATGAGGAAGTCCTTGCTCAACCCCTTGCTAGACTCAGGAAGGCACTGAATGAGCCGGACCCTGTCATCCCTGGTTTTCAGGTAGTAAGTTTCGCCCCACAGGCACTGGAGGTTATAACACCAGTTGACGTCATGGTGGGTCAGTCTCAGTCCCATCTTCTCATTCAGGGCATCCACACAGCCCAGAATCCTAAAGTCGTTGATGGCACACTGGGTGGGGGCTAGCCGGAAGTGCATCAGGTAGTCCCTCATCACCGGCCCCATGGGTATCCTCATGCCACCTTCAACGAAGGCAACGATGGGAATCACCACCTCACCCTCCTGCCTCCGAAAGCACCACTCGCCCTCCGCACAATGCCTCAAGCCCACGTTGGCCGGTATCTTATAATCGGCAATGAATTTCTCTATCGCCTCCTCGGTGAATACATACTTCTTAAATATACCCATCCCAAATGATGCCTAAGCGAGCTAAGAGAGAGCAAATGAAAAAGAGGCAGAGATGGAGAAGGAAAAAGTTCGAAGAGAGATAGAGTGACTTACAGAAATGAGTAGAAGCTCCTCGGACAGGCTTTTTATGCTGGAGATGTAGACTCTTGAGTGCGAGTGAACAGAGGAACCGAGCTTTCGAATGGGTATTTATACCCCAAATCAAGGAACCGGGCGGGTTTTCCCGTCCCTAACTGCTAGGCGAATCCCCACCGTTGGATTATCATCCTCCCGTTGGACATGGGGGGCACAGAGACGTCATGATTTAATGGAAGGCGCATTGCGCGCTTCGAGGCGCCATTAATGCGTCTGGGGTAGATGAAAAGGCTCCAGTACTGACAGAGGACCAGACTCAATGGGACGCGTGGCAGAACCGAGGACATCAAAATCTTTCTCTCCGCCCGAGGATGCGAACAGCAAAGATTTTGAGGGGCTATTGTGGGGCCAAAGAATCCTACGGCCCAGCCCACTTCGTTCCTGGGCCGAAGGCCCGGGCCGAGGAGGCACCCTAAGTCCGAGGATGACCCCATTGTCGGACGTCCGAGAACTCGTGGGACAAGCTCATGACAAGCAGTCACCTCCACATTAAATGTACCTGACTACTGCCCTGGCCGCATTAATGAGGAAAGGACCCTGCACCAACGTCACCTTGGTTGCCGCAACTCTCAAAGAGACTGGGAAGGCGGCTGATAGGACAGGCACCTGAGTATGGTCCGGATCGCTCAACAAGTGTAGGGCTAGAATTGGTTAGGTAAAGAGTATATAATGTAAGGAAATCCCTCCTGAGGGGGGGAGGAGGGCGAAACAAAAGGGAAGAAAGCCTCCTCGGCCGTGGGCCGAGGAGCATCCCCCAACTGTAAAGATGCTCTAAGTATTTCTTCAATAAAAAGAGAACATCGTTCACGCCTCGTGAACGCAGGCCAGCGCCTAGACCTTCGATCCACTCTCTATAAATTCATTGCGGGGTTCGTTGGGCTTTTGACCCATATCCTTTGGGCTCTGGGCCGCAAAAGCAGACCTTACAATAAATTTTAAAAAAAACATTAAAACCCCCACCTACCCCCCCTACCCCCACTCTCCCATATCTCTCCCTTATCTCTACGCCAAGCCTCAGACTAATTCCTTTCTCTTTTGTTTTTTTTTTATCATTTCTCTCTTTTTCTCCCTTAACTCTCCACGCCAAGTCTCAGCAGACTTCCTTTCTCTTTTGTTTTTTTGTTTTTTTTTTTCTTTCCTTCTTCTTCTCCCTTATCTCCACTCCTCCATCTTTCTTCTTTTCTTTTTCTTTCACTCTTCTTTCAATTCACACTTGAATTGATTCTTTTTTGTTTCTCTCCATTTTGATTTTATTTCTTTTGTTTTATTTGTGGTGATGTTAATGTTTGTGGGTTTTTGATTTGCAGATGGTGTTGTAGCTTACTGATTTTGTTCAAATTTGTAGATAGTGTTTGAAGCCATTGGTTGTATAGTTGCAGATAAGCTTTTTTTATTAAAAAAAATTTATGATTGTTTTGGTCTATTTATTTTCTGATAATAGTTTTGGTCTATTCCTTGTTTGCTGTCAACTTTGCTTCGTGGGGTGGATTTGCTTTTTTTTTTTTTTTTTTTTTTTGGATGTAAGCATGTTGTGTTTGATTTTGAATTTTTTAGGTGGGTTTGTGTCTCATTTTGAATTTGCTGGGATAGCTATAGTGTTTGTATTTGGAGTTGCTATTTTTTTATAAAAAAAAATTTGGATGTGAGCATGTTGGGTTTGATTTTGAATTTTTTTTAGGTGTGTTTGTGTCTCATTTTGAATTTGCTAGGATAGCTATAGGATTTGTATTTTGTTTTATTTATGTATTTTGTTTTGTATCTTTTAATTTAATTAAAATTGTAATATTAATTTAATTACAATCTTAATTCAATTAAAAAAAGCTTTTTCACGTCCAAAAAAAAAAAAATCTTTTGTTTACCAAAAATTAATTTTTGGTAATCAAATTTTTTTTGGGTGGTTTTTTGGCTATAGTGGCGTTTGTAGGGTCTATAGTGGCGTTTTACAAACGCCACTATTGTACTGCCACTACAGACCTATAGTGGCGTTTGCAAACGCCACTATAGACCAATTTTTTTATTTTCGAAAAAAGGCTATGATGGCGTTTAAACTAGGGCTATAGTGGCGTTTTACGAAAATGCCACTATAGGTTTATAATGGCGTTTTATGAAAACGCCACTATAGGTCTATAATGGCGGTACAATAGTGGCGTTTGTAAACGCCACTATAGCCAAAATGGGCCTATAGTGGTGTTTTTAGTACCTATAGTGGCGTTTCACAAACGCCACTATAGGTCCAGTTTTTTACAGTGAAGGGACGGTCCTAGAAAAGGGGATAGTGCATATTTGATAGCTCCTTAGCAAGGAGCATACTATTGAGGATCCAAAAAGGAAGCTCCTTAGCAAGGGAGTGCACCTTTAGGTTCCAAAGGAGCCTTCCTTAAGAAAAGGGATGAAAATGAGGTTCTAATCCTAAAAGGAGATAACACAACCCTGTCAACGGAGCAACGGAGCATAAACGTTGACCACGAGAAAAGCCTAGGAATTTGTTTATATGATGGTATTAATATATATATATATATATATATATTATGATGGCTCACAATATAAAGATATTTTTTATATGAAATATTTGATGATAAAATGTGGTGGATCGTGGTCTTCGAATCTTCGTGGAGGTGGATCGTGGATCGTTCTCTCTCCTTTTTCTGGGTTTCGGTGGTTCGGGCTTTAGGTAATCGTGGTTCGTGGTTCGTGGGTCACAGTGTTTCTGTGGGTCACTTTGATCTTGTGGGTAATGGTGTTTTAGAGTAGATGATGTGGGTTGATTTGGTGGTCGTTGTTGTTGGTGAGGGTGGCTGCATTAGATCAGATCGGGGTTGGGGTGGGTTGTGGCTAGGTTGGGGTGGGTCGTTTGGGTGACTAAGGTGGGTTGTTGTTGAGGTTTCGTGGCTGGGGTGGGTTGTTGTTGGGGTTTTGTGGGTGGTGGTTGGTTGCGGGTTTGTGGAGATGGTGAATGGTGGGCTAACTGTGAGGGTGATTAGACGAAGAGATAGTAACCAAAAGGGGAGAGAGAAATCAATAAATAAATAAAATGAATAGCTTTTAGGTGGTGGCTGGCAGTGGCTAGCCTTGGGTGTGGGTTGTACCGTGGGTTGAGAAAGATGGAGAGACAGTGGGAGAGAGAGAGAGATAAAGGGAGAGTGAGAAATAATTTTAAAAAAATGAATAAAAATATTAAAGAAAGAATATTTAAATGAAGTTGTAAAAAAATAGAATGTTTGATGTTTGGTATATTGTAAAATGAGGTGTTAAAATTGTAAAAATAGTGTTTTGAGATTGTAAATGCTAAAAATTTTACAATTGTTGACGGGAATGCTCTTACATTTTACATTTTACCCTAACAACGAAAACAAAAAATTGAATCGATGATTTTTAAGCCAAAAAGAAATGAATTTAAAAAAAAAAAAAAAAAAAAAAAAAAAAAAAAAAAAAAAACCCTTCAAAAGTCTTTGTCATTTTAATTCGATTCAAACACAACCAAACAAAGAAAAATTGGCTAGAAAATTAAACAAATACACCATCAATGAAACTCAAATTCATTTTATTTTCTTTCATTTTCCAGCCAATTTAGTTCCTATATTTCTTGTAACGGTCAATTTAGTTATTGTTATTTAATTTTGTAGTTAATTTAGTTTTTACGGTCAATTCACTAATAAAAAACACTTATGTAGCGTACAATTGGCATATTTAAAATCTACGTGGCTTATAAAATAATATTAAAAAAATATAACTAATATTAAAAAATGTCACCTCAGCATTTAATAAATAAAAAAGGCCACATCCGAAAATTAAAAAAACAACCAAAAAAAATTGAACCGATGATTTTTAGGCCAAAAAGAAAAGAATTTTTTATTATTTAAAAAAAAAAAAAAAAAAACCCTCAAAAGTCTTGTCATTTTCTTTCGATCCAAACACACCCAAATAAAGAAAAATGGGCTGGAAAATGAACCAAATACACAATCAGTGGAACTCAAATACATTTCATTTTCTTTCATTTTCCAGCCAATTTCATGTCAAATAAGTGAAATTTTTTTAAAGTTTTACAAGCCATTGTAAATTCCTTCGTTCTTTCATTTTAAACGACTGGTTTTCTCATTCTCACATGCAGAATATAATCCAACAGTCTCATAACTTGGATCGCATGAAAATCAAATCTTGTGATAAATGGCTAGTTATAGATGATCGACATTGGACAATAAATAACCCATGCACTGCTTTTAGGCCTTGGACACTGTAGTTCATCATAGCCATTACAGACTCTTTTGCTTAACAACTTCACTTAAGTCACTCACAACTTTTACATTCAGCAATCATCAGCATAGCCAAAAATGCACAGCACAAGCTAAAATAGGCAAATAGGACACACTCTTTTGTCATGTATTCACAAGCTAAAGATTGTAATCACAGACCAAAAAAGGGAATTCATCATTTCAGAAACTGTTCCAGCTCTTTGACAGATGATATAAGTATCAGAGGTTTCAAGACAAATTGCATATTCTACCCAAAGTGTGGTACAGGGTAAAAACTTTCTGATTCCAAGTTCAGCATTCTGAATTGTAAAATCATTTTCACATAGGCTCTATTGAAGAAGGAGGGAAGGACCCACTATAACCAAATACATCATTGCTAGACGGGTGATGAGAACTGCTCTTACTGGCTTTATAATAATTTGATGTAGTGGGTTCGGAATCAGCACTGAGGTTCATCCCAAAAAGCTTCATAATGTTCTCAATTTCTTTAACAACCTCATCCATTGTAGGCCTTTCGTCTCCTGAGTCTGCCACACACCTCATTGCTAAATCCACAAACTCTTCTAAGCCTTCAAGATTTTTTCCCATACCAATGAATGGATCAAGAATTTCATGAAGATTGTATAGATCCTTTGACTTATCGATTGCATTCCTTACTTCTATCACAATATACTTCCCTTGCTTTATTGGCTTTCTTGCAGTTATTAGCTCCAACATGACCACTCCGAAGCTATAGACGTCACTCTTCTTAGTCAACTGTTGGGTCATGTAATATTCAGGATCCAAGTAGCCCTAAAAAAACAACAAAAAAACCCATTCTCCATGTTAAAATCTGATGCAATGTTTTGAAAATTTTCTACACAGACACTACAGATAAAATAAAAAAATAAAATTATATATATATATATATATATATATATATATATATATAGATAGATAGATACTAGTCACCTTAAAAATGAAGGGAATTGGAAAATTTAAATGGGAGGTGGTCCTATCCCCTATTATGGGGACTTCAGATCATAAATTGCACATTTCTTTCCCAACAAAGACATGGTGGTTCTGGCAGTAAAAAGAGTGAGCGTGTGTGGGTGCATAAATGCTTGCATTTGCTAGCATGCATAGGGACATTCCTAGAAGGCTAGCAGTCAGCATGCATGACAGGATTATATACTGACCAATGTTCCTTTAACTTGAGTGGTGATAGAATTCCTTTCACCACCAAACTCAGACTTGGAGAGACCAAAATCGGCAACTTTTGCATTAAAACTTTCATCCAGTAGGATGTTGTTTGATTTGATGTCCCTATGTATGATGGGAGGATTGCATGTTCATGCAAATAGACCAAGCCCCTGGCCGCACCAAGGGTTACTTTAAGTCTGCCCATCCAATCCAACTTGATTCCTGACTTCCCTGCAAATACAATATGCATTTTATCAAATAAAAGGCAAACGATTGTGTTCTTACTCAAAAAAATTTTGAAGGAAAGTTAATAGGTACTACATATGTCATGTTTAACAAAGCTGTCTCCAAGTTGGGTTGTTAAGGGAGTGATGTACACTTGAAATTGGAACATGGGACTTCAAGGTAGACAGGACATGATACAAAGGAGGTTTTGGAGACTGAACCCCCAAACTCAACTCGTTAAATCTTTCAGCTGAATTATATCAGGACTCTCTACCAGGTTTATATTTTATGGCCAGCTATGTCAGGGTAATTAAAACATTCACTTTCATTTTTTCAAGAAGATGAGGCCAAAGAAGCATGGAATGATGTTAATATAGACACAGAATTCATCTCAAATGTCTCTGGTTGGATGCACACTATTGAAACTAAATAAAGATTATATGTTCATATTCTAGTACAAAGTTCATCATTGCTTTCATAGTTGAATACAAGTTACTATGTTGCCCAAATTAATTCCTCAATGGTTAAAAATATTAAAAATAAATAAATTGGAAATTTTCCATGTGGTTATTTACAAAGTATGCAATGATATTCAATTGTTGCCAGAATTTATATCGAGTGGAGAATGTGAAGAACTGATAAAAGTACCTGAAAGACTACCCATTAGGGTACCATTTGGAATATACTCATACACCAGCATTTGTTCACCTTGCTCAAAACAAAACCCCAGAAGGCTGACAAGATTCTTGTGATGGACCCGTGATAGAAGTTCAATTTCAGTTTTAAACTCAAGTCCACCTTGCATAGAATCACTTTGAGCTCTTTTGATGGCAATCAATTGCCCAATGGGAAGAGTTCCCTGATAAACCTGTACAAATGTTCACAAATAGACATTTGGTTATCACTTGAAATAATCCATGAATATTCTGAGAAGGCTGAGAATTTAGCTTTAAGTAGAATTTTCTTTAAAGATTAAAGTTCAAATTCGTTTTGACTTTTGAGTAATCATTTTGTTTATATCAATAAGTTATACATGCATCCAATGAGTCTTGCCAAAATAATAAATAACAATGATAAAAGACAATCAAAATTAACCTTCCCATAACCCCCAGATCCAATACTATTTGCTTCTGAAAAACTGTTGGTGTATTTCTTAAGCTCTTCAAAAGAGAACCGCTTGGCTGCTTGTAACTGAGGAGCACTACCATTTCCCATATTTTGATCCCAATGTGCTGCATTTCCGTGACATGAAAGCAATACTAAGTCCATATTAATTCCATATGATTAACTAAAAAGTGCTAGGTCTACATTATACCCATCTTACCAAATGGATTGTTCTGTTCGCTAGCTCTTTCTGCTCTTTTCTTTTGGTGGAAAGCATAAACTACTGCAAGGACTACCAATAACAAAAGGGCAGACCCACCAACAGCTACTCCAATTATAATGCCACTGCTTGTGCTTGATGATTTGTTCGATGCTGTAGGTACCTCAATCATAAAAGAGAGAGAGAGAGAGGATGCATCATGATAAAATTGCAATAGCATCCAAATAACATAGAGAAAACATAATAACTATTACTTTTCAATTCAGCATGAAATTCAGAGTTACCTGCTGCACAATTCCCATACGTATAGGCCATAAGAAAGAAGGGTCCAAAATTTGGTGGAGGATTGAAAGACAGCATGTTAATTGCAAATCCAACCATTGTAATTGCTGTTTGATTGAAACATTCCTGACCAGATGGGAAAACTTCAAGGCTCAGTTCAATGTTTCCAGATGAATCCACAGTGGGATTACTTAGAGAAACTGAATCCACAGGAAGTGCAGAGGACTGAAGAGTTTTCATGAGAAACTTCGCAAGTTTTGCATAGTAAGTTGTGTTTCCCAAGTCAAAGGAAGCAAGACCTCTGAAGACTATTTTGCCCTCGTATGGATACGCACATTTACAGTTTGGGCTGGCAACTTGATCCGAATTGCAGGAAATTTGCATACAGTTATTTGGTGGTGGAAAATATGAGGAATTTGATGTGGAAGCCGTGCAGTAACTCTTTGTCACTTGATCTGTTTTGTCACATACTGTGTTACCTTCAAGTCTGCAAAATGTTGTAGATAATTACAAGAAATAAAGATAATAGATAAGAAGTACATTGTTTGCCGAGTTAACTTCTAACAAGTAATCAAACAGCTTGCACTTCTTCAACAAAATTAAAAAAGAAGAAGAAGAAGCAATGATCAGATAATTAAAGGTTACTACTTACAATAACGTAATGTTTCCTCCAGGAATTTGTGCAACATTACTTATGGAATTGTTCCGCAAATCTATAAGTTGCAACTGGTTGCTATTTGTGGTACTGATATCCAAGGTTCCATTGAAACGGTTGTTCCTTAGTACCCTGTTCACACATGCCAGAACATACACCTTTTAATCATCATTATCATTCTGTGAGGATAATGTGTAGACTTTTTTTGTGTTCAAACAGGTTACACATGTTTGTTCTGTTTGGATTTTCTTAATTCTCAATGGCAATGACACTGAATGTGGTGCTACTTGAGATCAAGCTGATACTCACACTTTCTGTAAATCGGGAAGGCTGAATAAGTCAACAGGAACTTGTCCTTGAAGTTGTGTATTTTCCATCATTCTGCCATTCAAGATTAATATGTTTATTAATATTGAGAACTTCAAACCTACATGCAGCTTGACAAAATTTTATATTGGATTCACACGCACACGCACAGAGAACTATGGAGGAGGATCATACAATGTTGTCAATAACGGTAAGGAAGCAGTCCAAGGAGGAACATCAGAAACAGTGAAACTATTGTTGCTCATATCCCTAAAAAATACATTTCAGTCAGAATGAGAATTGATCACAAACTATTAGGTTTATCATAATAGATATGAGACCATGATTTATATCTGTTTTAAAGAAGAAAGAACATTTAACTGGATCTTTTATTAAAAGAATGTTTAACCGATAATCTTTTATACTCCCTCCGTCCCATTTTTTTTTTTCCTCTATTCCATTTTGAGATGTCCCAAAATATTGTCCTGTTTCTAAAAATAAAAGTCATTAATTTACTAATATTCCTATTATACCCTTAATAATTTACTAATTCAATTTTTTAATAAATTTTTTTAAGGGTAGTTTTGAAAACTTATACATTTTTAAAAGGTAGACAAGACAATAAATGATGTTCCCTTAAAAAATTTGACTTTTCAAACAGGACAAAAAAATTGGGACGGAGGGAGTAATAGTCTAACAATGCCTACTAGCCACCACACCAGTGAATTCAGTCACTATAGTTATCACTACTTACAAATAGCTGAGGGAGTTCATGCCAGTAAGGTTGGCCATAGGGCCGCTCAGGTTGTTGTTGGACAAGGACCTGGAAGGAAATTACTGTAAGCCTCTCTTAGTTAAGTGAAAAACTTCTCAAAAACAAGTTTAAAAGCTTTGATCAGCATATCTATCTTTTTTGCTTACAGCTCGATAACATTTGTAAGATTATTGAGATTTGAAGGTAGCCCACTTAATGAATTCCGATCAAAGCGTCTGTAGCCAAAACAACATATTCAGAGCTTGATAGAAGTTCACAGCTAGCATAATCTCAACCATGAATTCTATTAAATGACAGAGCTTCTTACACCATCTGCAAAGTCTGCACGAGTCCAAGTGTGGAAGGGATGCTACCATCTAAATTATTGCTGTCAAAAAGCCTGCCCAATAAAATCAGTAGCAGGTAGAAATTAATGTCTCAAGTGACAGTGCTCATAAAATTATTGGGATATCCAAATCGAGAAGTTCTATTCCTTAATTTCCATGGCAAAGACATTTATTCTGATATTCTACATTAGAGCAAAATATACTGCAGAGGCAAAACCTATGAGAAAAAGGGCATTAAGAAGAGACTATATTAGTTACATACATTTCCCATATGTGGTCATTTCAAAAGCTAGCCACCCATTTTCTCCACTAGTCAAACCATATGTAGACAAACAATGTATAGATCTTTTTCAGCCACAGAAGATATAATCACAAATTCTTGACAGCAGACAGTTCACGAAACTTACACATGTATGAGAGTCATATTTGGGTTGAAAAGTTTAGGTGGAATTGTGCCCGACAGCTTATTGTTTCCAAGATGACTGTAGATAATGAAAGAATCTTAGACGGATATTAATTTGACAAAACAAAGCAATAGTGCAAAGAGGATTTAATCAGCTCAAAATCACAATGAGCCTTAACATACAAGTGCCTCGTTTGAAGTAGCATATCAAGACCAGATTTAGTCCCATCAGAGACTGGGATGGGTCCTTCAAGCTGGTTGCCAGTAAGGTCCAAATAATAAAGGTTGGACAGATTGCCAATGGAATTTGGAATTTGTCCAGTGAATTTATTAGAATTCAAAGATCTGCAATGAAGAGAGCCAGAAATCAGTGTCTATCAGAACAGACATAAATCTGCCCTTAAATTAGTAGAAAGTAAGAATGTAATAGAAAAGATTATCAAATATTGAACAGCCTCATCCAAAACACAAGCATCCATAAGGAATTTCGCGTGTATCGGCCATTACAGCAAAACAATGAAAGAATTGCAAACTCAGAAAGCCTTACATTAAGATTAGCTGCTGTAAAGAACCTATTGTGCTTGGAATAGGGCCAGTGAAACTGCAACCCATCAGGCTTCTGGTGTGCATATAAAAAGACCAAATGTTAATTACAAGAATTCTAACCACACTATCAGATTCTCTGAAACCAATCAGTATTTCCTTACAAGGTTTGTAGCTTCTTCAAACTCCCAATTTCTTGTGGAAGTGTTCCTGTCATGTTCGTGTTGAAAGATAGATCCCTATATGAAGAAGCTGGTAATTAGGATTGAATTACAATAGACTAATTGAACAGCTACTACCAAATACAACATATAATGATGGTGCTCTTGAATTTGATTCACTTGAACATGCAAATGAAATACATATTCTTATTCACTATTTTTATGATAGTAACCCCAAAATGATTAGTTGCTAAGACTGAAGTCTTAAAGATAAAAGAGCACGCCTTGGAATTGGAAGCATGCATTGAACATATTGAACGCTGAAGCTTAAGATATATGAGCGCTGTAGTCTAAAAGTAAAATTAGCTCTAAATGGGTTCCCATGACAATAGAAGAGGCTAAGTGCAATTAGAACTTAGAACACCTACAAAGTCTGTAACTCAGAAAATGACCCGATATCTCCTGATAGCTGACCCGTCACATTAATGTTTGATAACACTCTGAAATTGAAAGCAGTCAGGTTAATATCAATTTGAAAGAATGAGCAACCTTCCTTCCAAAAGCATTAATTGGTGAAAACAAGCCAAAGAACATACATGGCGGTCACACGTGAATTGTTGCACTCAATTCCTACCCAAAGGCCACCACAGGGATCAGAACCCACCCAATTGGAAGGAGTGTTCATCCAGTTAGCCGTGAGAGACTGTAAAGCAGCAGCTGTATCAGAAAAGAAATGAAAATCTAATCATTCAGTCACCAAAATTGAGTACAAAAAATAATAGGATCCTAATACACCAAAATTGAGTACAAAAAATAATAGGATCCTAATAATAATAGAAAGCACCTTACAAAAACTTACCCTTTTGTCATTGTGGAAACATATGTGTGGCATGTATTCCTATTTGTTTTGTGTTTTGGAAAGCTCAAAAAATACTAATACGTTTTTCTATTTTTAGCTGAGAAAGCCTAGTCACCCTTAAATATAAATGTTCTTGTTATGGATATTCATATCTATGAGATGAGAGACTGGACCGAAGAGAGAACAGAATCATTCAGCTCTGGATTGCTAACGATTCATTGCCAAGCCACTTAATTTGTATGTCTTTGTTTTATTGCTTTATTTCCATATTGTATTTGTGTGTTCTTGTAGATGATTCTGTTATGATAAATTTAACGGTTGATGCCATTTATCAGGACCTGAGTAAATGGAATCGCTAATCATGTCTTTTCTATATTTCAAAAGAACTAGTCGAATTACAATTAGACTCCTTATAATCACTTAAATAACCAAATTTGACCTAGTAGACAGCCAATTTGGGAGTCACCATACACTTCACATGATACAATTTTTCAATCCAATTCACATAGTCCAGCTTATCACAGCTCTAGTTAGTAAATTCACAACAATTGGAATCAAGATGGGTGAAAAAAAAAATCACAATTTTGCTATGTTCTTTGCTAGATTCGTGGAATAGTTGAAAGAGGTTTTGGTGGGAGTTAGAGAAATCATTAAATTAAAGATGGAAATTTATGAAATATAAAAAAGTTGTGTGTTGGAACTTGGAATTGATTGTGGTAGAAAGGAAGACTCACGTAAATGTAGGTTTTCATTGTGTGCGAAACCTGGCAATTCATTTGAATTGAATGAGATTTCTTAGGAGGAGGAGAGATAGACACCATTGGGGTTTGCGGTTTAGACTCTGCCGCTTCTTTTTACATGACAATATGTTAAAAACATTTTATACACTTCCAATCATGTGCCTTTTATAATAGTATAAAACTATAAATGGGTAATAGGGAAAATCTTATTTTCAAAACAGAAGAGACTTTACATCTATCTAGAACCCACTTACTCATCTTAATACTTTGACGTTGTTGTAGGAAATAACATGGAGTTTTAAAAGGTTTTTTTTTTTTTTTTCAATATTAGAATAATATTTTATTATTATGAAATAGGTTTTTTTTTTTTTTTTTTTAAACTCCAAAATTCAACTTTAATCTTAAAATTGTTTTAAACTTTAAGGACCCTTTAAAGCTCTTTAGTAAAATCACCAAACATTTAGCACTTTCACTTAAAAGAGCTTTAATCCCTTAAAAACACTGAGGAATTTCAACCCCTCTAAAAAGCAAATTCATACGGACTCTAGTGTGTGTCTTCGTATTATCAAAAAAGTACTTTAATTAAAAAAAAAAATTGTTTGTGATTAATTAAAAATATTTTTGTTCTTAGTAGAAATTGATAAACATTTGATGATTTTACTAAAGAGTATAAGGGCCCTTAAAGCTAAAAACAACTTTAAAGCTAAGTGTTTGTTTAGCATTACTATAAGAAGTAGAGCTTTAGTGTTTTGAGTCTTGACAAATAACAATGAATAGTATTTTTAATTTATTGATTATAAAACATGAATTGTGAATTGTAGAGCTTTAAAGCTTTGAAAGTTAGCTTTAACCTTAAAAAGCTAAAAACAACTTTAGGGCCCCTTCAAATGCTTCTCATCAAGTACTTTAGCACCTGCTTAGCTAAACTAAAAAAATAAAAAATTGAAGATCCTAACTTTTATGTCTAATGATGTTATAATCACACAAAAAATTAGAAATGGAAAATTCGTCTCCAATTGGTCAAATTGCTGTCAATGGTCAAGTGGATAAGTGGTTTTGTTCTCCTAAACATTATAAATGCAACTTGAAAGAATTTATTCTTGTCATTTCCATATTTTTTTCTGCAATCATATAAAGGGTTTGCTTCCCCAAAAAAGAGAGAAGATAAAAGTGTTTGATTAAGAGGGAAAGGAATTAGAATAAGAAACCCAACACAGATATTGGCCTATAATCTTTAAGGTCTGAAGAATTAAGTACCTAACCATGGATGCCAACTATATATTAACAACTAGTACAGAGAAATCTAAAGAACACATTGTAGTCTATCAACTTATCAGCAGAAACATGAATAACTGAACTAGAAAAAAGACAGATCAAATTGAACCAAACTTACAGTCTAAAACGTCTGTAAACGCTGCTACAACCGAGAATTGGATGAATGCAAGCAACACTAACGCCTGACTCCATTGACCCATCATCAAGAACAATAAGCTTCAAACCCCACAATTCTAAAGTTGGTAAGAAAATCGTTAGAGAAGTTTCAGAATGCACCCATATAATATATTCCCAGTTATCAACTCCTGCAGCTATTTTTTTAAACAAAATTCAACCGTTCGAAAACTCTTGTTCATACTGTAACCGTGTATATATGAGGAACTTATTTGAATGGATCATATTTGTTCACATAAATTAAATTACAATCACCATCAACATGATATATATAATATATATTTCTACTTTCAAAAAAGATTAAAGAAATGACCCGGCTAGAGTGTTTACTCGATACGGCCAAGCCAATGGTCGGAGTTTCAAGAATTCATATATTAAAATTTAATGTTGCATGTTACGTACTAGAGTTAACAAATGAACTGCATAAGATAGCACTTGCATTGGTTAACTTGTAATACTTAAACTTTAAGTATTACAAGTTACAATAAATTTACTATCATATCAGAAAGATAATTTGGCTAAATTTTGATTGGGTCGATTTTTAAGAGTTCTCATGGTTTATTTATCTGTTTGGTTGAGAAAATTAAGAAGATTTCTAGCCAATAGGTAATAACTACGACCAGTGTCATCTATCAGATAAAGCCTCGTCGTGTACGTACGTAGCACCTTCCCCAGTTTTGTCTCCACTTACTCCAACTGGTCTGATGAACACTTCTTACATTTGACTATCTCCTGTTGAGTTCCCACTTGGAACCAAAAGATAGTAAGGAAGAAAAAAAATACTAACACAAAGTTGCTTGTATTATTTCATTGGAATATGCTATTGTGTGATCATGGTACAAGAGTACATTTTTGCTACAGATAACACTTTGTCACCCATAATTTCTTAAATTTCACATGATTCATGAGGTTTTGGATTCAAGTTCCCTAGTCAATACCTTAAGCTTAAGGTCTACTATAGAGATTTCTTGCGGTATTTACCCGGTGGATGTGGAATAAGAGATCTCCATGCTCATATATATAATTGAAATAGTTTAAGCCAGAAAAATATGCCTAAAGTGAGAATTGATGTTTTTAATATTATTTTAAAATTTGTGACTCGCCAATTGTCATGATCTTTCAATGGTGTTTTTTTTTTTTATTAATGTCTCTTCATTATCTATTTATATATTCATATTCAGTTCTTATTATATATATATATATATATATATATATATATATAAAATAAATATATTTAGGAAATCTTTAGAATTGCTATGGGTAGCAGGTTTGTTGTACTTTCAATTTAGTAGGAACCCAATAGCAAACTCTCTTTTGACTTTTGAGTGAGGAGCAAATATTGTTTTAAAAAAAGTGATTCAATGCATCTGAAAGCTATATTTTATCCTTCTTTTTATTCTTACCCTGTTTTTCTAACAGTTTTAATAGAATATTTCAATGGAACGAGGATCTGAAGTAGACTATTAAAATTATAAATCAAGGCTTTTTGAAGTTATAATATAGGTTTGACGGAATCAATTTTGGTCACCCGAAAGCCAAGATGAAATTCACTCTTACTGCATGTTGAATATTTTCTACATTTTGGATCCAAACTTAAAGCACTTCCTAAGCCAATTCCCAAAGATATCAATTCAAACAGGGCAACAAGGAAGAGTCGTGAGGAGGACAAACTTGTTTGTAGAGGGCATATCTTGAACACTCTTTCCCGTTGATTATATGATTCTCTATCTTTCTCTCTCTTTGAGTAGGGTGTCAAATGGGTAGGTTTGGAGTGGACATAATTGAGTTGGGTATATAAAATCCATTTATCCATTTATTGCCTATTTAACTAATTACTCTTAACCCAACCCCAACCCAACCCAATTACCCAATAATTAAAAAAAACCAAAATGCCACTAAAACTTGAAAATGACTAAAATACTCCTAAAATCCTCTAAAATTACCAAAATACCCCTAAATCTAAAAAAGACCAAATATGCCCAAAAATCATTGAAAATTACCGAAATACTCTCGAAACTTAAAAAATTGCCGAAATACCCTTGAGACCTAAAAATGACCGAAATACCCCAAAAACCTAAAAAATGGCCAAAATACTCTCGAAACCTAAAAAATGATCGAAATATCTTCAAAACCTGAAAATGACCAAAATACCCCCAAAACTTTAAAAAAATGACCAAAATACCCATGAAACCTTAAAAATGACCAAAATACTCTTGAAACTTAAAAATAACAAAAATAACCCTAAAACCTAAAAAATAACCGAAAAACTCCTAAAACCTAAAAATTGATCAAAATACTCTTGAAATATAAAAATTACCAAAATACCTCCTAAAACCTAAAAAAATTACCAAAATACCGCCGAAACCTAAAAATTAACCAAAATACCACCTAAACCTAAAAATAGACCGAAACACCCCCAAAACCTAAATAAAATGACCAAAATAATTTCGAAACTTAAAAATTAACCAAAATAACTCTGAAACCTAAAAATGACCAAAATACCCCCCGAAACCTAAAAAATGACCAAAATAACCCCGAAATCTAAAAATTGACCAAAATAACCCAGAAACCTAAAAATGACCAAAATAACTCGGAAACCTAAAATTGACCAAAATAACCCCGAAACCTAAAAATGACCAAAATACTCTCGAAACTTAAAAAATGGCCAAAATAACCCTAAGCCTAAAAATTGACCAAAATAACCCTGAAACCTTAAAATGACCAAAATACCCCCAAAACTTAAAAAATGGCCAAAATAACTCGGAAGCTTAAAAATTGACCAAAAAACTTGAAACCTAAAAATGACCAAAATACTTCTGAAACCTAAAAAATGGCCAAAATAACCCCGAAGCCTAAAAATTGACCAAAATAACCCTAAAACCTAAAAATGGCCAAAATAACCCAGAAACCTGAAAATGACTAAAATAACCTCGAAGCCTACAAATTGACCAAAATAACCCTAAAACCTAAAAATGACCAAAATACCCCCGAAACCTAAAAAATGACTAAAATACCCCTAAAACCTAAAAATGACCAAAATACCTCCTAAAACAATAAATTAATTCATGTTCTTCTTGTTCTTAAATCTCAATTTGTGTTCTTATTATTCTTGTTCAAGGCACTCTTAGATCTCAATTAATGTGATTTTTTTTTTTTAATTCTGTTTTTTTTTTATTTAGTTAAAATTAATAAATTAATTTTTTTTAAATTTAGATGCTAATGTGGCATTTTTTAATATCAAAATAATTTTTTTATTATTATTTTAATAGTGTCATTAGCCACGTCAGCTTTTTTCATTAGTTGGCTGACAGCAAGGACTAATATGACACGCGCTAATCGGTTTAGGGACTAAATATGGTGAAATGAAAATGTAGGGACCAAAGTAGAAATGAGGCCAAAATCTAAGGACTAAAAGTGCATTTACGCTGACTATAAAATGACCAACATGCCCCTTAAACCTAAAAAATAACCAAAATACCCTCAAACCTATAAAGTGAAAAAAATACCCCTAAACATTTAAAATGACCCAAATAAACCCGAAACCTCTAAAATGGCCACAAACAACTTGAAACCTCTAAAATTACCAAAAATACCCTGAAACCTCTAAAATGACCAAAATAGCTCTAAACTTATAAAACGACCAAAATACCCCTCAAAATATCTAAAATGACCAACATACCACTAATCCTATAAGATGAACAAAATACACCCGAAGCCTATAAAATTACCAAAATAGGGGTTTGGGGTATTTTGGATGTTTTGAGGGTATTTTCGTTAAATAAGGTTCTAAGAGTATTTTAGTCAAGTTTTAGGAGTGTTTCGTTAAATTTTAGATTTTGGGGCTATTTCGGCAATTTTCTAGGTTTTGGAGGTCTTTTAGTTATTTTTTAAGTTTTGGGGATATTTCAGTCATTCTTTAGGTTTCCAGGGTACTTTAGTCATTTTTTAGGTTTATAGGCTATTTTGGTCTTCTTCTTCTTTTTTTTTTTTTTTAATGTTTAGGGAGTATTTTAGTCATTTTTTAGTTTTAGGGGGGATTTTGGTAATTTTATAGGTTTAGGGTGTATTCTTATCGACTTAAAAGTTTAAGGGGCATTTTTTTCATTTTATAGGTTTTAGGGTATTTTTATTTTTTAGGTTTCCGGGATATTTTGGTCATTTTTAGGTTTAGAGTTCTTTTGGTCATATTTAGGTTTTAGGGGTATTTCAATTATTTTTTAGGTTTTCGAGGTATTTCGATTAATTTTTAGGTTTCGAGGGTATTTCGATCATTTTTTAGGTTTTTATTTTGGTCATTTTTAGGTTTCAAGAGTATTTCATTCATTTTTTAGGTTTAGGTGGTATTTTGGTTTCAGTGGCATTCTGGTCATTTTCTAGGTTTAGGGGGTAATTTGGTAATTTTTAGGTTTTAGTGGTATTTCAGTCATTTTTTTTCCATGTTTAGGGGGTATTTTGGTAATTTTAAGGTTTAGGGGGTATTTCGGTCATTTTTTAGGTTTAGGGAGTATTTTGGTTATTTTTTGGTTTCGGGGTATTTTAGTCATTTTTTAGGTTTCGGGGGTATTTTTGTCATTTTTTGGGTTTAGGGGTATTTTTGTCATTTTTTAGGCTTTAGGGTATTTTGGTAATTATTTAGGTTTCTGGTGTATTTTGGTAATTTTTAGGTTTTGTGGGGGTATTTGGTCATTTTTTAGGTTTCGGGAGTATTTTAGTCATTTTTCGATTTATGGGGTATTTTGGTTTTTTCTAAGTTTTAGGGGTATTTTGGTCATTTTCAGCTTTAGGGCATATTTTGGACATTTTTTAGGTTCAGGGGGTATTTTTGTCATTTTTTAAGTTTAGGGGTATTATTGTCAATTTTTAGATTTTGGGGGGTATTTTGGTCATTTTTAGGTTTGAGGGTATTTTGGTCATGATACCCCTAAACCTGTTTCCCCTGGGACTAAGATTTTTACAGCCAAAAACATCAGTCCTTAGCAAAAATGAAATACATAATAAACTAAAGAGTTCTCTTAAAAGCTAAACATAACAGTAGTAAACACAAATGCGAATCAGTCCCCACCCACAGACCAGAGTTAGAGAGAGACATAGAAGAAGAAGAAAATGAAAGGGAATGCAGTGGTAATTACCAGGAGCTATAAGAAGACGAGTTTCATCAACACCTTCTCACCAAGCCATGGAAATTTTAGCAAAAGCTTTTCAACCCTAGGTCAGCTATGCAGAGAAAAGCAAACACAACAAAACAAATACAACAACAACTACATGTCATTTTTTAACTGGGTTTGAAGTCGAGTACTGCGCCTTTTTAAAAAAAAAATTTATGAAACATAGGAACTACCGTGTAATTTTCATTTTTTATTTAATCCAAATAATATTTTGTTACTTACATTTGGTCTCTACATTTTTGTCACGATCAATTTATTCCTTGTTATTTCATTTTGTAGTTAATTTGGCTTCTACTATCAATTCACTAACAAAAAAACACCTATATAGCAAACGGTTTGTACGGTTGGCATATTTAAAACCTATACGGCTTATAAAATAATATTAAAAAAATATAACTAACATTAAAAATGTCACCTCATCATTTAATAAATAGAAAAGGCCACATCCAAAAATTAAAAAAACAACAAAAACAAAAAATTGAACCCATGATTTTTAGGCCAAAAAGAAATGAATTTTTTTATTATTAAAAAAAAAACTTCAAAATTCTGTCATTTTCTTTCGATCCAAACACACCCAAACAAAGAAAATTGGGCTGGAAAACGAACCAAATACACAATCAATGGAACTCAAATACATTTCATTTTCTTTCATTTTCCAGCCAATTTCATGTCAAATTAGTGAAATTTTTTTTAAAGTTTTACAAGCCATTGTAAATTCCTTGGTTCTTTCATTTTAAACGACTGGTTTTCTCATTATCACATGCAGAATCTAATCCAACAGTCTCCTAACTTGGATCGCATAAAAATCAAATCTTGTGATAAATGTCTAGTTATAGATGATTGACATTGGATAATAAATAACCCATGCACTACTTTTAGGCCTTAGACAGTGTAGTTCATCATAGACGTGTAGTTCATCATAGCCATTACAGACTCTTTTGCTTAACGACTTCAACTTAAGTCACTCACAACATTTTCATTCAGCAATCATCAGCATAGCCAAAAATACACAGCACATGATTTAGATTGAAATAGGCAAATAGGACACTTATATCTGTTTGCAAAAGTACCGCAATCGGATACTTGGCATACAATTTTGATAGATTATTATAGTAGGAGTATTGACCAGCTTGGTCTGGAATTCTGAAACAAAAATTTCAATTTATAACTTTCTCATTATTGAGTTCTTTGCTGTGTAACTAACTCAAGACACACTCTTTTGTCATGTATTCACAAGCTAAAGAATCAAAGATTGTAATCACAGGCCAAAAAAGGGAATTCGTTTCAGAAACTGTTCCAGCTCTTTGCCAGACGATATAAGTATCAGAGGTTTCAAGACAAATTGCATGTTCTACCCAAAGTGTGGTACAGGGTAAAAACTTTTTGATTCCAAGTTCAGCATTCTGAATTGTAAAATCATATTCACATAAGCTCTATTGAAAAAGGAGGGAAGACCCACTATAACCAAATACATCATTGCTAGACGGGTGATGAGAACTGCTCTTACTGGCTTCATAATAATTTGCTGTAGTGGGTTTGGAATCAACACTGAGGTTCATCACAGGAAGCTTCATAATGTTCCCAATTTCTTTAACAACCTCATCCATTGTAGGCCTTTTGTCTCCTGAGTCTGCCACACACCTCATTGCTAAATCCACAAACTCTTCTAAGCCTTCAAGATATTTTCCCATACCAATGAATGGATCAAGAATTTCATGAAGATTGTATAAATCCTTTGACTTATCGATTGCATTCCTTACTTCTACCACAATATGCTTCTCGTGTTGTATTCGCTTTCTTGCAGTTATTAGCTCCAACATGACCACACCAAAGCTATAGACGTCACTTTTCTTAGTCAACTGTTGGGTCATGTAATATTCAGGATCCAAGTAGCTCTAAAAAAAACAACAAAAAACCCATTCTCCATGTTAAAATCTAATGCAATGTTTTGAAAATTTTCTACACAGATACTACAGATAAAATAATAAAATAAAGTTATATATATATATATATATAGATGGATAGATAGATAGATACCAGTTACCTTAAAAATGAAGGAATTGAAAATTTTAAATGGGAGGAGGTCCTATCCCCTATTATGGGGACTTCAAATCATAAATTACACATCTCTTTCCCAACAATGACATGGTGGTTCTGGCTGTAAAAAGAGTACGCGTGTGTGTGGGTGCATAAATGCTTGCATTTGCTAGCATGCATAGGGGCATTCCTAGAAGGCTAGCAGTCAACATGCAGGACAGGATTATATCCTGAGCAATGTTCCTTTATATTGAGCGGTGACAGAATTCCTTTCACTATCAAACTCAAACTTGGAGAGACCAAAATCGGCAACTTTTGCATTAAAACTTTCATTCAGTAGGATGTTGTTTGATTTGATGTCCCTATGTATGATGGGAGGATTTGCATGTTCATGTAGATAGACCAAGCCCCTAGCCGCACCAAGGGTTACTTTAAGTCTGCCCATCCAATCCAACCTGATTCCTGACTTCCCTGCAAATACAATATGCATGTTATCAAATAAAAGGCAAATGATTGTGTTCTTACTTGAAAAAAATTTGAAGGAAAGTTAATAGGTACTACATATGTCATGATTAACAAAGCTATCTCCAAGTTGGGTTGTTAAGGGAGTGGTGTACACTTGAAACTAGAACATGGGACTTCAAGGTAGGCAGGACATGTCACAAAGGAGGTTTTGGAGACTGAACCCAAACTCAACTCATTAAACCTTTCAGCTGAATTATATTAGGAGTCTCTACCAGGTTTATATTTTCTGGCCAGCGATGTCAGGGTAATTAAAATAGCCACATTCATTTTTTCCAAGAAGATGAGGCCAGAAAAGCATCGAATGATGTTAATATAGACACAGAATTCATGTCAAATGTCTCTGGTTGGAGGCACATTATTGAAACTATATAAAGATTATATGTTCATATTCTAGTACAAAGTTCATCATTGATTTCTTTGTTGAATACAAGTTATTATGTTGCCCAAATTAATTCCTCAATGGTTAAAAATATTAAAAATAAATAAACTGGGAATTTTCTATGTGGTTATTTACAAAGTATGCAATGATATTCAATTGTTGCAAGAATTTATATCGAGTGGAGAATGTGAAGAACTGATAATTGTACCTAAAACACTACTCATTAGAGTACCATTTGGAATATACTCATACACCAGCATTTGTTCACCTTGCTCAAAACAAAACCCCAGAAGGCTAACAAGATTCTTGTGATGGACCCGTGATAGAAGTTCAATTTCAGTTTTGAACTCAAGCCCACCTTGCATAGAATCACTTTGAGCTCGTTTAATGCCAATTAGTTGCCTAGTGGGAAGAGTTCCCTGATAAACCTGTACAAATGTTTACAAATAGACATTTGGTTATCACTTGAAATAATCCATGAATATTCTGAGAAGGCTGAGAAGTTAGCTTTAAGTAGAATTTTCTTTAAAGACTAAAAGTTCAAATTTGTTTTGACTTTTGAGTAATCATTTTATTTATAGCGATAAGTTACACATGCATCCAATGAGTCTTGCAAAATAATAAATAATAATGATAAAAGACTATCAAAATTAACCTTCCCATAACCCCCAGATCCAATACTATTTGCTTCTGAAAAATTGTTGGTGTATTTCTTAAGCTCTTCAAAAGAGAACCACTTGGCTGCTTGTATCTGAGGAGCAATACCATTTCCCATATTTTGATCCCAATGTGCTGCATTTTCGTGGCATGAAAGCAATAATAAGACCCTATAAATTCCATATGATTAACTAAAAAGTGCTAGGTCTACATTATACCCATCTTACCAAAAGGATTGTTCTGTTCACTAGCTCTTTCTGCTATTTTATTTTGGTGGAAAGCATAAACTACTGCAAGGACTACCAATA
The DNA here is from genome assembly GCA_032727855.1 of Quercus ilex subsp. ballota. Classification (NCBI taxonomy): domain Eukaryota; kingdom Viridiplantae; phylum Streptophyta; class Magnoliopsida; order Fagales; family Fagaceae; genus Quercus; species Quercus ilex. The sequence goes on from CM064919.1 coordinate 25,212,720, forward strand.
ACAAAAGGACAGACACCCCAACTGCTACTCCAATTATAATGCCACTGCTTGTGCTTGATGATTTGTTCAATGCTATAGGTACCTCAATGATAAGAGAGAGAGAGAGAGAGAGGATGCATCATGATAAAATTGCAATAGCATCCAAATAACATAGAGAAAACATAATAACTATTACTTTTCAATTCAGCGTGAAATTCAGAGTTATCTGCTGCACAATTCCCATACGTGTAGGCCATAAGATAGAAGGGTCCAAAATTTGGTGGCGGGTTGAAAGACAGAATGTTAAGTGCAAATCCAACCATTGTAATTGCTGTTTGGTTGAAACACTCCTGACCAGATGGGAAAACTTCGAGGCTCAGTTCAATGTTTCCAGATGAATCCACGGTGGGATTACTTAGAGAAACTGAATCCACAAGAAGTGTAGAGGACTGAAGAGTTTTCATAAGAGACTTCGCTAGTTCTGCATAGTAAGTTGTGTTCCCCAAGTCAAAGGAAGCAAGACCTCTGAAGAATTTTGTGCTCTTGTATGGATACGCACATTCACAGTTTGGGCTGGCAACCTGATCCAAATTGCAGGAAATTTGCATACAGTTATTTTGTGGTATAAAATATGAGGAATTTGGTGTGGAAGTCATGCAGTAACTCTTTGTCACTTGATTTGTTTTGTCACATGCTGTGTTACCTTCAAGTCTGCAAAATGTTGTAGATAATTACAAAAAATAAAGATAATAGATAAGAAGTACATTGTTTGCCAAGTTAACTTCTAACAAGTAATCAAACCGCTTGCACTTCTTCAACACAATTTAAAAAGAAGAAGAAGCAATAACCAGATAATTAAAGGTTACTACTTACAATAACGTAATGTTTCCTCCAGGAATTTGTGCAACATTACTTATGGAATTGTTCCGCAAATCTATAAGTTGCAATTGGTTGGTATTTGTTGTACTGATATCCAAGGTGCCATTGAAGCGGTTGTTCCTTAGTACCCTGTTCACACATGCCAAAACATACACCTTTTAATCATCATTGTCATTCTGTGAGGATAATACTTTTTTGTGTTCAAATAGGTTACACATGTTTGTTCTGTTTGGATTTTCTTAACTCTCAATGACAATGACACTGAATGTGGTGCTAGTTGAGATCAAGCTGATACTCGCACTTTCTTTAAATCGGGAAGGCTGAATAGGTCAACAGGAACTTGTCCTTGACGTTGTGTATTTTCCATCATTCTGCAATTCAAGATTAATATGTTTATTAATATTGAGCACTTCAAACCTACATGCAGCTTGACAAAATTTTATATTGGATTCACACGCGCACACACAGAGAACTATGGAGGAGGATCATACAATGTTGTCAATAACGGCAAGGAAGCAATCCAAGGAGGAACATCAAAAACAGTGAAACTATTGTTGCTCATATCCCTAAAAAATACATTTCAGTCAGAATGAGAATTGATCACAAAATATTAGATTTATCATAATAGATATGAGACCATGATTTATATCTGTTTTAAAGAAGAAAGAACATTTAACTGGATCTTTTATTAAAAGAATGTTTAACCAATAATCTTTTATAATAGTCTAACCATGCCTACTTGCCACCACCCCAGTGAATTCAGTCAATATAGTTATCACTACTTACAAATAGCCGAGGGAGTTCATGCCAGTAAGGTGAAAGTGGAGTTGTTAGGCCATTCACTATGTCCAGGCCGCCAACTGAGGAAGAAAGAAAGAATCCTTTGTTCTGCAGGATTCACAACTACGTTAAGCACTCCACCAAGGATTGCTGGACCCTCCGCAGGCTCTTTCACAAGAAACTAAGGGAGGGAACCTTGGAGCTCACTCAGAAAGAGCCCGAAGTGCAAAGGAATCCCCTACCCAACCACAAATGGAAAGGGATAGTGGCCATGGTGAACCACGGGAACCCAACAGAAGCAGAGGAGTCTGAAGGATCCTTCCACCCAAGCACAATCAGGACTCTCCAGAAGAACCCTAAGTTCTGTTCACTGTTTAACCATTTGGGATTTGGGCCGGAAGCTAGAAGGGTGGCCACGGAGTCCCTCATGAGTATAGCAGCATACTCAGGGATGGAATGCTTTACGGCAGAATCCCATGCTAGTCGAGCTTACTTAGAAACAACCAATGCAATAACATTCGCTGATGAAGACACGGAGGTCAAGCATCCAGACCACTGTAGACCCCTTTACCTAATGGCCACTATAAATGGTGTCCAAGTCAGAAGAGCACTAGTGGACACAGAGGCATCACTCAACCTCATAGCCCTGAGTACCCTGGAAGCCGTGGGCTTGACCGGCAAGAGGATCCTGGGGGCTCCCATGGAGATAACAGGATTTGGAGGATCAGTGGAATCAACCGAGGGATATGTGCAGCTGGCCTTAAGAGTAGGGCCAATAGTAGCCCTGACCAGATTTCATGTAATCAACTCAAAGGTGTCCTACCACGAGCTATTAGGACACCCATGGCACCATAAGCACTGTCTTATCCCATTCATGTACCATCAATGTGTTAAAGGGAGACTGAATGGGAGGCCCGCAAGGATCCCTGCCAACCATAACCCTTTTAGCCAAGGAGAGGTAAACTTTGTGGAAACAATGTTCTATAATGAGTTAGAACCGGATAATGAGAGCCCCACACCTGGGACCCCAAGAGCACCTGTCTTGGAAGAAAAAGAAGGAGGGGGTACCCGTGACCTAAGAAACCTCTTGGAGAGGAAAAGGCAAAAAAAGGAGCCCAACATTTCAGGATCCTGGAAATGTGTAGTAGCACAAGAACCTGGAGGAAGGTTGATCTATCGTTTATGAAGGTGAGCGGGGCCTGAATGCATCATGCAGGAGGGTCCCGGACCGCCAGAATGTATGGCGGCTCAAGAAGAAGCCCTAGAGGAACCGGTTAAAGAGGCACAAATTCAGCTTGAGGAAGAATTAAAAGAAATAAACTTGGGAGCTGAGCTGGGATCCCAGAAGCCTGTCCTCATTAGTAGTCAATTGACGGCACAAGAATGGGAGCAATTAGTGGTCTTGCTCAAGAAATACATGGATGTGTTCGCATGGACCTATGATGAGATGCCTGGTCTGGATCCAGGGTTAGTGGTCCATTCTCTCAACGTAGACCCAGGAGTCAAGCCAGTAATCCAACCAGCCAAGGTCTTTCATACTAATGTAGAAACTCAAATAACTCAAGAAGTCAAAAAGCTGCTAACAACTGGTTTTATCAAACCCATCCAACACCCCAAGTGGCTTTCCAACATAGTACTTGTGAAGAAAAAGAACGGCCAAATACGTTGCTGTGTGGACTTTCACAACCTAAATAAGGCATGTCCAAAAGATGAGTTTCCCCTGCCTAATATTGACTTCCTTGTAGATTCAGCTGCGGTAAGTTCTATGTTTTCATTTATGGATGGGTATAGTGGGTACAACCAAATTCGCATGGTTGCCAAAGATGCAAAGAAGACAACATTCAGAACTCCAATTGGGAATTTTTATTACACTGTGATGCCCTTTGGCCTAAAAAATGCAGGGGCCACGTACCAGCGAACCATGATGGCAATCTTCCATGACATGATGCATGAAGAAATGGAGGACTATGTGGATGATATCGTGGTGAAATAAAAAACTAGAGCAAGGCACTTTTAGATACTTGAACAAGTTTTTGAAAGGTGCAGGAAGTACAAATTGCGCATGAACCCCATGAAGTGCACTTTCGGGGTATCTGCTGGAAAGTTTCTTGGGTTCCTAGTATATCACAGAGGCACAAGTGTAGATCCAGCCAAAGCCATAGCCATTACAACAATGAGGAGGCCTACAACAGTAAAGGAGCTCAAGAGCTTCCTAGGGAGAGTTTCCTACATTAGGAGATTTGTGCCAGGATTGGCTTCAGTCACAAATAGTTTATCCAAACTGTTGAAAAAGGGGGCTGAATTCACCTGGGAAACCGAGCAACAAGAAGCCTTCCAAAGGATCTAGTAGATCATGAATCACCTTCCCCCACTCCAAGCACCGGTGCATGGGCGACCCCTGTTACTATATTTAGCATCAAACTCCCAGGCGATAGGAGCCCTACTAGCACAAGAGAATGATGATGGGAATGGGCAAACAATTTACTACGTAAGCAGAACACTTAAGGATGCTGAGACCAGGTACCCCAGAATAGAAAAAGCTTGCCTAGTAGTCATCTACGCATCCCAAAGGCTGAAGCGATATTTCTCATCTCACCAAATCCTTTTGGTGACTAAGTCGCACCCCATAAAAGCACTTCTACATCAGCACCTCCTGACAGAAAGGATAGCACAGTGGTTGGTCATTCTCTCTCAATACGACATAGGCCTCAGGACCCCTAAGGCTGTCAAAAGTCCAGCCATAGTAGACCTGTTAGCCCAGTTTTTAGGGGAGGAAGAGTGCTCACTAAATGAAGAAATCCCAGGGGAAGTGGCAGTAGTAGAAATACCAGGAAAAAGGTGAACAATGAGATTTGACAGGTTAGCGACAATGACTTCAAATGGACTAGGAATTGTACTTAGCTGCGAAGATGGGGACACCATACCCCTGTCTTTTAAGCTTGGGTTTTCCTGTTCAAATACTGCAGCTAAATACGAGGCATACTTGACTGGGCTAACCATAGCACTCACCATAGGAGTAAAGCATATGAAAGTTCTAGGAGACTCCAATCTTGTGGTTTCTCAGGTGAAAGGTGACTTCACACTGAGAGAGCAGAGTTTGGCAGCCTACAGGACTTTGGCGCAAAGGCTGAAGCAGGAACTATACAGGAGGCTGCCCGGAGGGATCCTGTCCAGGTGTATCAATGAGAAGGAAGGAAAGCTAATATTAGAAAAACTACACAACCAAGCCTGTGGGGTTGCAGAAAAGATCAGTCTATACAGGAGGATGCAGCACATGGAGTACTATTGGCCAAGTATGAACAAAGAGGCAGCGACTATACAGAAGAAGTGCCAAAAATGTCAATTTTCAATGGACAAGGAAGAATGCTATGTTGTATTTGTTACAGAATATTGGAGAACTCCATTCATGGAGTACTTGGCTCAAGGGATCCTACCAACTGACATGACATTAGCCCACTAGCTCAAGAAACTCATGGTCAGGTACTTCTTGCAAAATGGGATCCTATTCAAAAGGGGGTACAATGGGGATCCCCTAAGATGCCTGGGGCCAAGGGAAGCCAGAGAGGTAGTTAGGGAAGTCCATTACGATGATTGTGGAAGTCACCTAGGAAAAAGAAGACTCTACAAGCAATTGCTACTATTGGGGTACTATTGTACAACAATGAAAAAAGACTCCGAGAAACTAGTCAAAACATGCCATGCCTGTCAAGTTCTTGGAGATGTAATCCACACTCACCCAAACGCACTGCAGGATATGACAACACCATGGCCTTTCCACACTTGGGGGCTTGACCTTATAGGGCCTATAAACCCCCCTTCCAATGGTTACATATGGATTCTAGCAACCACCAAATACTTTACGAAATGGGTAGAAGCTATCCCTTTAAAAAAGGCCATTGGAGCAGCCGTGGCAAACTTCATTCGAGAGCACATCATCACAAGGTTCAGGATCCCGAGGAGGCTGATCAGTGACAATAGGACCCCGTTCATAAATAAAGACATGAAGAACCTGACTGAAGCATATTACATCAAGCATGGAAGGTCTACACTATACTACCCACAAGGAAATGGCCAGGCTGAAGCCACTAATAGGGTGATGCTGAAGATCCTTAAGAAGATGAAACATGAATATGGGAGAAAATGGAGTGACCACTTGACAGATGTACTCTGAGCATGCAGGAGCTCTGTGAAAACAGCCACAGGATTCTCACCATTCTCCCTGGTTTATGGGACAGAAGTCATTAGTCCTGTGGAATTAGTAGTCCCCACACCAAGAGTAGTGCTTGAAGAAAACCAAGAGGGCATTGAGGAAGCAAACAATGAAAGGAGGTTGGCAGATCTGGAGGGGCTAGAGGAAGAAAGGGAAGTGGCTAGAAGGAGAAGGTTGAGGTACCAGTAAAGGATGGCTAAGGCATATGCACAGGCAGTACACCCAATGACTTTCACTGAGGGGTAGTTGGTATTGAGAGCAACAAAACATGTAAGAAGAAACCTCCTAGGACCCTCCAAATTTGCCCTAAAGTGGGAAGGACCCTACGTCATCAGGGAAGACCACAGTAGTGGGTATTACTACCTCTCAAAGGAAGATGGGACAATCCTGGAAGATCTCATAAACAGGAAGTGGCTGAAACAGTACTATGCATAGAAATGGAGAGACCTCAATACATCGGGACCCTTTTGCTAACTCCCCAACCTGCTAAGTGTTTCATCATTCTTTGCTTTTGTTATAAATTTCTGTTTAAGTAATTTTGTTCAGGAACCCAGGGTAGAAGGTCATTCTGTGATCCTTACTATCTTTGATAACTTTTCTGTGTTCCTCAGAAAGTAATTGTGCTTTAATTTAATGAAATCTCTTTATTTCCTTTAAGTTATTAAATATTGCAAAGTCCAAATATGGGTAGATTTGAGAGGGGTACTCAGGCCAATGCAAAAGGAAGAGAACTTTGACACATGACCCAAGACCTACCCCACAATTAGTTCAAAATACATGGCCTAGGATCACGGGCAAAGATAAGGGCCCGGGATACCTAGCCCAATATTTTGACAAAAAGAAAACCTATCTGGTTCATGATCTGGGACTATAAAAAAAAGGGGGAGGGGGGGGAAAGCACCCAATGTACCCTGGTCAGTACCTGTGCAATAAAACAATCGCCAGGGTACCTGATCTAGGACCTACAATAAGACTTGTAGGAACCATGGCCCAGGACTCAGTGCGAAAAAAAAAAAAAAAAAAAAAAAGTGTATACAAAAAGAAAAAGATCCACATGTTGTTAAAAGCTAGGAGTAGCCTTGAAGAAAAAAAAAAAAGTAACACAAATACAGATCCATATCACGAAGAATGAGCTAGGAATGGTGTCCAATAGAAAAAGATGAAGTTTATACAACCCAAATTGTTTGAAAAAATACACATCTGAGCTAGCTAAAAAAAAGGGGGGGGGGGGGGGAGAAGGGAAAAGGCTAAGGAATGAGGCCGGTCAGTAAAGAACTGTTGGAAGAAATAGCAGGAACAGCTGAAGAAGAGAGAACCCTCTACCTTTTAACCTTCAAATCCTGCAAAGCCTTATGAGCGCAAGCTAAAGCCTCCTCAGCAGTAGCAATCTCAACATCTATACTCATGGAAACCTGCCTCTAGAATAACATGTGGGCCAGCGAACCCAAATGCTCCAGCAAAAAGAATAGGCTGAACTTTGCTTCTAAAAGATCCTGCACCACCCCTCTCCACTCCAATAGCTTCTCTTCAGATAAGGAGTCAAAGGAGGAATTCTTCAGGGAGATCAGCACGGCACGCAACAGCTCCATTAGAATGTTGCCCAGAAACACACCTCCCCTAAAACCACTGGTAAAGTCTCCATAGACCTTGAGCAACCCCTCCAGCAATGGCAGGCCCTCCACAAGCACTGAGAAGAGCAAAAAGTTGCCATAGAAAGGCCCAAAGCGATGAAAATGGCTTGCAGGGAGACTATTGAACTCCAAAATATCAAAGCGAGTCAGAAAGGTAGGGAGCCCTGAGTCAGGATCTGAAGAAACCACTCCTGGAACCTCCCCCATTGCTACACCTCCACTTGTAGCGATTGGGGAATTGCCAACCTGCTGGATAGTTTGAGGGGTTCCTGCCTGAGATTCAACAATCTGAGCAATTCCCACAGCCACCTCAAGAACCACAAACTCAGAATCTCTAACACCTGTGTCAACACCTGCAAAAGCAGACATAGTTCAAAAAAGTGGGAAGAGCCATGAAAGAAAAGGTAAAAAAAAAAAAAAAAGGGACCTGTATCGGCTTCCTATGGTGGGGCTTCTTGCACTCATGTTTTCTTGGTGGACTCTGTAAGAGAACACGCAGTACGTTGAAGAAAGGGTGAGGAAACCTTAGCAAAATAGCTAAAGGAAGGAAAGGATACTGGCGGCTTCGCCATAGGAAGAAAGGGCAAGGGAAAAGCACAGAAAAGGGGAAAGAGGAGAAAGCATAATAAAAGGAGAACAACACACACCTTCAAAACCCTTTGATTCCAAAGAAGAAGCGGCTTCAGGGGCAGATCAAACGGTAGTTTAACCTAAAAAGAAAGAGAAGGGAAGTCTAAAAAAAAAAAGAAAAAAAAAAGAGAAGAAGAGAAGAATAAAGACAAGGCTAAGCATTTTTATAAGAGAAGAATGGGGACTCACCTGCTTATATAGAGGGAGACGCGCCCCCCAAGGGTTATTTGCTTAACATAGGATCAAATGACACAGTTTTGATGGGACTGAAAGTCTCCCTAGGCTGGGGATCTTGGGAAATAGGGGGCTGAAGAGCTTTAGGATCCTGAGTAGCTAGGGGAACAGCAGACGGAGTAGACTGGATACCCTGCATTGGCTACCCAGTTTCCTTAGTTACACCACCACCAAGGGCCTCCTTTCCCATGCCGGGGAAACCAGCAGAAGAAGCAGTAACCATTTCTTCCTCCAAAGTCCTACCAGTTGTGGGAGGAGATACCTCCACCTGCCAAAAAATATATATATACATAAGTACGTAGTGCCAAGAAGGGATGAGCACAAACAGGGAAAGGCACGAAGAGAGCCATACCACATCATCTCCAGACGATTGACTCCTACCTTTCTTGGGGTCTGACTTGTGCTTGGACTGCAAGGAAGAAATAGTCACTCATTAGCTAAAAGAGAAAAGGAAAGACATCGCAACAACGGTAATAAACTACTAAGAGAAGAAGGAAAGAGGCCTTGCCCTTCTCTCTCTTTCTACAGAGTCTCCAATGGTCTTTCGTTTACTACAGGTATGCCCAGAGGGTCCTAGGGGAGACTGGGGTACAAGATCAAAGGATCCTAAAGAACCTTGGACTGAAGAACTCATAGGAACTTGAGAGAAAGAAGACTCTACCTTAGTCTTCACCCGAGCTTCGAGATTAAAGGATGCCCAACTTCCTTTCCCTCTGCAGGTGAGCTCACTCCCTCAGGTTCCTCAAAAATTACTAATTGCTTCCGAGATTTTGCAGTCTTTTTCTTCTTGGCCTCAAGGCTAGCCTCAGCACCCCCAACATCCTTTTCAGGCTCAGATTGCCTAACCTTTTCCTGATTTATCCTCTTTTCTTTACCTTTGCCAACAGGAGTGGCAGCACCAATTGCCCCTATCGCCCCTTTTCTAAGGGGCACACCAGAAGAAATGCCAATAATGAGGTCACATCCTGACCAAGTTTCTGGAAAATCCTAGACATAACACACCCAACCACCCCTAAAGGCATGCCACTCCACAAACCCTGTCTTGCTGCTTATAGCAGCAGATACGATGCCAACAGTGGGAAGGGATAGACGCCTGTTAGCAGTAGAAGCAGAATGAATATTGGGATTAGGAATTCTCTCAACCTTGCCAAAGCCAACATAATCAACAAAGGACTTTTGTACTCGTCTCTAATAACCAGCAAAACCATTAGAAGCAAAGACTCCCCTCGGGAGTTGGGAACCACAAACTGAGGACTTCTCCGCGACTAGTAAGAGAAGGCCTGAAGCCTAAGGAATGGGTCCAACGAAGGGAGAGAAGGCACTACATCCTTAAACACTGGAGGGATGTCTTGATCAAAGACAAAGTGCCAGAGTACCCGGTGAGCTGAGTAATGCATGTATCTGGGACCACTTGAAGAGGGCACCGGAGGCCAGGAAGGATTAACATAAGCTAAGTAGGCTAAACTGCCTTCATCACCATAGCATAGATCGAATGTACTCCTTGAGGAAGTGAGGAAAGAACCTAACACAGAGTCACAAGCAAACCCAGGGCTAAACTCCTAGGGAGAGCACCATCTTAAGTGCCCTGCATGGTCAAAAAGCTCAACCAGATTAAGACTACCACCTTTCAGACTGGCCCAACGAAAAATAATTGGATGGCTATCAGTTGAACTACCACACAGACTTTTAATTACATCAGGGGATCCTTGGAACTTATCTTTCACATACTTCAAATTTCTACACTTTGCTAAAGTAACCAAAGAACGATCTCACATGAATACCTAAAGAATGGCACATTGAAGGGATGAAGTGATTGTGTAGCAAGAATCGCCTTCAACTTCGTCTCCATGAAGCTGATCCAATTGAGAATAAACGTCACCTAAGAACATGGGGGCTAGAGGATACTGAGCACCCTCGGCCAACCTAATTGCCAAGGGGAAGAAAACGGACTTAACCCCGTACCCGAGGAATTCACTAAACAAGAATTTACTAAGCCAAAGTGCCAAGAAACAGGCTCGCCTGACTTCCTTATCTTTCTCTCGTGAAAGAGTCATAACCTATCTACCTATCCTGGCCAGTTTCCCACTAGGAAAGCGGTACGCCCACCAAAATGGCTAAATAATTTGTCTTCCACCTTGAGATCCTCGTCGGAAAGACTGATATCAAAAGGGTTCTTATCTCCAAACACTGGGAGAAGAAAGTTGTTCACCACATCCTCCAAGGTGATCGTGAGCTCCTAAACGAAAAAGAAGAAAGTATGAAAAGAAGGGCACCAACGGCATACCAAATGCCTGAGGCCCTTAACATCCCGGAAACCTTCAAGGTTCCTAGAAATCGCCACTGCATTCAAGATCCCGGCACGCTATAGGCGACCCACAAACTCCTCATCAGAGAGTTCCTTATCTACCCAAATAGGCCAACCTTGAATCCTCCCAGGAACGAAATCAAAGAAGATAGGGACTGCCTCTCGAGATCCCTATATGATCTGGAGATCTAAAATCTCTCTTGGGTCCAGAACTTGAGCAGAATTGGCAAAACTGGCCTGGCCGGAGAATACCCAGGCGTGAAGGGATGGAGGGGCCTCACCGTGGGACACTTGAGGAAAGAATAGACTGGGGGTGTACCAGGGGTCCCATAAGGGGAAGGCAGGGCGCTCCATAACCCCATGTGACTCACCCTACGTAGAACCAAAGGAACCCTCGCTCTCTGAAGGGCTAAGAGTACGCTCCCTCCTTTTGCCTGAAGAAGAGGAAGCCATCAGGGCGGTAAGTGTTTGGAAATAGATAAATCAAGGAAACAAGAAGCACAGAGAAGGAAAGCAAAGTAAACAGACTGACTGTAAGGGAGAAGATAAGCTTAGAATTAAAGGCTCAAAGAAGTAAAAAGAGAATATGAATTGACCGCGATAATAGCGCAAAGAGCAGTTGGAGAAGACGATGTATGAAAAGGCGTGCCAGTTGCAAAAATTTAAAGAAAGTTACTAGCCGTTATTAATGAGAGTTACGAGGAACGTGAGAAGTAGGTGGGGAAAGTCACTCCAATATTAATTGCCACGTCTCGTGCAAAAGGGGGAAGTTACAAAAGAAAGAAGCACAATAGGCAAAGGAGACGGGGATACCCAATGACAATGGGAAGTCAAGATCCTGAAGGAAGGAAAAGGGGGGGACCTCGAGAAAAGATTAAAATAATGAGGAAAGAAGTCCTACAGGAACTAAAACTCAAAATTACTCACGCGTGGGCTACAGGCAACGCACAAGCGCTAAATGTTGAGGTTCAAAAATCATAATATAAAGCCCAAAGATTTGAAGCCCAAGATCCATAAAGGAGCAGGTTTTAGAGCCCATGAAACAAAGGCCCAGCCTACCAAGATCAGAACACAAAAAAAAAGGGAAAGAAAGAAACTGGGCTGGGATCCCAGAGACCGCCAAGAGCCAGGGATCCTTGGGACGCGCAACATAGCCAAAGTGAGATTAAGATAGCTCAAAAAGGAAGAATCAAAAAGCACAGGAAACGAAGGACAGATATGTCCTCCTCAAGTGCTCAGTGATGCAGGAAAGAACCAGAGGGCTTGGAAAGCAACAACTCCTGAGAAATAGGCTGGTACTTCGGGGAACCGAGAAAGATGAAGCATAAGAGGAAGTAGCAAGGAAAACCTTCGACTTGGCAGGGAAGGATTCAACTCACTTTGGAAAAATGATAAAGGGTAAAGGTGTGGAAGCATTGAAAGAAGGGAGATTGAAGGTCGGCTACCTAAGAGCACCACCAAATGGAAAGTCAGCGAAGGACTTTCAGGGAAATAGCACCAAAAGGAGAAAATTAAAAGGAATGAGGAAAGAACCTACCATCTGAGTAACGGGCACAGCACGAGCTTTAATGCCTAGGGGAGCAAAAGAAAGAAATTGGTGGTACCCTAGAATCCTACCATGACACTATAAAAAGGGGTAGGGAGCCGACATTAAAGGGGCATTCAGCAATAGTGGAATCATAACAGAATCATTGAGAAAACTCTGTAAAAATTCAAAAGAAATAGGAAAATACCTCCCAGTATCCCATAAACAGCCACTAGTATTTACTTGGATTCAATGGGTTTCAAACTTTGCAAGTCTTAGAGGCTTGGATAGCCATCTAAGTCTGTAATTTTTGAACTTATTTGGATCTTGTATCATGTTTTAGTGAGCATACTATAATCCATAATTAAAAAGATAATCAAATATTTCATATTAATTTGGGGATCCCTACTAGTTTGTGTCCCTTTTCTTTTACATTACATTGTTTTTTTGCTGTTTTTTTTTTCTTGCTGTTCAATACATATATTCTTGCTTGCCAGTGTATACGTGTTATGGGATTTTTTCTCTGCACATAACCTGGTTCGTAAACAGCCCATTTAGCTGCAGTGAACCAAGCCCAATCCCTTCAAACTATAACAAGAGGGTCCGGGGTCCTTGCTTAAGCTTGGGCCAGGATACCGTCAAAAATCGACCTTCACAAATTGGTGACTCCACTGGGGACTGGGTAAAGGAGAGGGAAAAAGCAGTCCCTTCGCAGAAGCATGGCTCCAAGGCAAAGGAACAACAAATGTGCCAATGTGCCACCTGCGGCCTCTGAGCCCGTAGGAGAGAATAAAGTAGCCTCCAAACAAAGGAATGAGGTGCCTCTGGTAGAACAAGAAGTGGTATCAGGCCAAGGGCACGCAAGGCAGGAACCAGACTCTGTGTCTCAAATGGCGGATAGGGAGAAGTCCTCTGTTTCCCTTTGTGGTTGGGTAGAGGATTCCTTGGGCTATTTACGAACCAAGTTATGCGCAAAGAAAAGATCCTACAACACATATACACTAGCAAGCAAGAATATATGTATTGAACAGCAAGAAAAAACAGCAAAAAGACAATGTAATATAAAAGAAAAGGCACACAGACTAGTAGGGATTCCCAAATTAATATGAAATATTTGATTATCTTTTTAATTATGGATTACAGTATGCTCACTAAAACATGATACAAGGTCCAAATAAGCTCAAAAATTACAGACTTAGATGGCTATCCAAGCCTCTAAGATTTACAAAGTTTGAAACCCCTTGAATCCAAGTAAATACTAGTGGCTGTTTATGGGATACCGGGAGGTATTTTCCTATTTCTTTTGAATTTTGATAGATTTTTTTCAATGATTTTGTTATGATTCCACTATTGCTGAATGCCCCTTTGATGTTGGCTCCTTACCCCTTTTATAGTGTCATGGTAAGATTCTAGGGTACCACCAATTTCTCTCTTTTGCTCCCCTAGGCATCAAAGTTCATGTTGTGCCCATTACTCAAATGGTAGGTTCTTTCCTCATTCCTTATAATTTTCTCCTTTTGGTGCTATTTCCCTGAAAGTCCTTCGTTGACTTTCCATTCGGTGGTGCTCTTAGGTAGCCGACCTTCAATCTCCCTTCTTTCAATGCTTCCACGCCTTTACCCTTTGTCATTTTTCCAAAGTGAGCCGAATCCTTCCCTGCCAAGTCGAAGGTCTTCCCTGCTACTTCCCCTTATGCTTCATCTTTCTGGGTTCCCTGAAGTACTGGCCTTTTTCTCACGAGTTGTTGCTTTCCAAGCCCTCTAGTTCTTTGCTGCATCATTGAGCGCTTAAGGAGGACATATCTGTCCTTCATTTCCTGTGCTTTTTGATTCTCTCTTTTCGAGCTGTCTCAATCCCACTCTGGCTGTGTTGCGCGTCCCAGGGATCCCTAGCTCTTGGCAGTCTCTGGGATCCCGGCCCAGTTTCTTTCTTCCCTTTTTTTTTTTTATCTTCTGATCTTGGCAGGCTGAGCCTTTGTTTCATGGGCTCTAAAACCTACTCCTTCATGGATCTTGGGCTTCAAATCTTTGGGCCTTATATTATGATTTTTGAACCTCAACAATCTACACAATGGTTCTACAAACCAGGAAAGTGTCCAAGAACAATTTATTTTCTCGCGCGTGGGCTACAGGTAACCCACGAGCTCGGAGGGCTAATGTTGAGGAACAATTTCACAAGAAAGCCTATTCCATGAAAAGTAAGGAAAGACCATGGGTTTTAACAAAAGAAGGCTCAATTCATGAAGCTAAGAAGGACCATGAAGGCCCAAAATCCCAAAAAGAAGAAAAAAAGAAAGAAATAATAATAACAATAAAGAAAAAAGAAGAGGATCCCGGTTAGGTCAAAGGACATGCAGCTAGGGGTGTGCAACCAACCCGCCAACTCGCCAAAACTGACCCGACCCGACCCAACCCGCCGGATTGGGTCGGTTTTTAGGGCTTGGTAGGTTGGGTTGGGTTACAAAAAATTTTTTGATAGCGGGTCGGGTTGGGTTTGGGTCATAAAATTCCGAACCCGCCAAACCTAACCCGACCCACCCATATATTTAAAATATATTATATAATTAATCAATTTTTTTTAAATAACTAGCTCTTCCTATCCTATATAAAAGCCAATTAGTACACACAAACCCTAGTAAATTACTATTGTTGTTTAGTCATTAGTGTTGTTTGCCTTTAAGGAGTTACATTGATACTAATATTTGGGTTTTTTTAATATATTTATATTTATATTTTTTTCTACTCAATTTAATAATAATGATAATAAAATTTTCCAACCCATGGGTTAGGTTGGGTTGTGTTGGACTTATGTGATGGGTTGGGTTGAATTTTTTTTGACCCACCATGGTGGATTGGGTCAAAAAATCCCCTTAACCCAACCCATGCACACCCCTACATACAGCAAGGATCTCGGTCAAACCAGAGGACATGCAGCAAGGATCTCGGTCAGGCAAGAGGATATGCAGCAAGAAAAATCAACATCAAGGCCCAATGTATGTTTAGACCCACACAAAGGCCATTAAAAATCCAGCAAAAAAACAGCTATTATCTTTGTAAACTATGGTCCAAACCCGTGAGATCTAGAGTGGATAGTAAGGGAGGAATGGTTTGGTCGGTAAAGGAGTAATTTCTGGTGAAATGATGATTCCGAAGGGTTTCCCTTGGTTCATATATGTTGAGGTTCAAAATAATTTAGTCACAAAGAAGGCCCAAAGAGATGGAAAAGACATTGGGCCCATCTCACACAGTAAAAGAAAGAAATGATAAAGGGTGGGTTCTCACAATAAAGAAAAGAGAGAAGAAAAGAAAAAGAAGAAAAGGGGAAGAAGCCCAGAGGATCTGATCTGGAGGTCCACAAAAAAAAAGGGGCCCAAGAAACCGGTAAAGTCAGCAAGCCAAAGAAAAAAAGCCCAGGAAGCAGAATTGGGTCAGGACGTCCAGAAGCTCCCCAGAGGTAGAGGATCCCTGGACGCGCGAAGTGAAATTGAAACAGATTCGAAGTAAGAAAGGAGACAAAAGGCACGCGGCCCTTATGACCCAGACACGCAGTGGAAGTACAAGGCAAAACGCAGGAACTTGGTTCCAACCATTTGGAGAAAAAAGACAAGGAAAGTACGACTGGAAAAGCTGAAGCAAAAGCCAAAAAGCCTCAGGACAGCCAACGGGAAATCTGGAAATAGGAAGCTAGCTGGGAGACTTTCATCTGGTCGCAACAAAAAGAGAGAAACTATGAAGAAAAAGGAAAATACATGATCCTGAAACAACCAGGCACGGGACAGACTTTAAAGGGCAAAAGGGAGAAATCATCAGTACCCCGGGAGCCCGAAACTGTGCTATAAAATGGGGGATTCATTTCTTTACTTGGAGAGCATTTTAAAAGCATTCACAAGTGTTTTCCTGAAGTCCCACAAAAATTGTAAAAAAGAAGGGACTCTGTAAACTGAAGAGAAAACAGGGGAATTTGTTCCCGGTATCCCAGAGATAGCTACTATAGTACACGCTCGGATTCAACAAGTTCAAACTTTGCAAGTCTTTGAAGCTCGAATAGCTGTCAAAGTCTGTGACTTTTGAACCCAGTTGAACCTTGCATCATGTCCTAGTGAGCAGTTGTAATCACAATTAAAAGAAACTAATGAAATACACCCCACTAATTCAGGGATCCCCAACGTGTTCTTTACATTATATTTCGTTTATTGTACATTTTCTTTACTGTTAATTTGTCATTCAATACGAATATGCTCTTTTGTTAGCTGTTTTTTCTATTGTAGGAAGTTTGTTCTGTGCACCAATCGATTCTTAAAACAGCCCCCTTAGCTGCGGAGAATCGATCCCAGTCCACCAAAAAAAAAACATCCTACACAGCCCAGGATCCTTGGGCCATAGTGCTGAAGAAAAAGCACTCTCACATTTTGGCGACTCCGCTGGGGACTGGGTAAAGAAAAGGGAAGAAGCAATCCCTTCGCAGAACATGCCTCCAAGACAAAGGAACAGTAAAGGTGCTAATATGCCACCCACGGCCTCTGAACCCGTGGGAGAAAATGAAGTGGCCTCCAAACAAAGAGGCGAGGTGCCCCTAGCAGAGCACGAAGCAGTATCAGAACAGAGGAATGCAAGGCAGGAGCTAGACCCTGTAGCTCAGATGACTGCAATATTGAAAGATTTACAACAAGAAGTTCGCCTTCTTAAAGAAGGCAAGACACAGGAAGTCAGAGACAATGCCCCCCATGTGGGCAACCAAAATGGAACCCAGCCAGAGGGAGGGTCAGCAGTGGGAGGAGGAACTAACCCCCAATACCTAACACTGGCAGATGTCAGTGCCCTCCTAGAGCAAGAAAGGGAAAAACTTTCTGGGACCCCCAAGCAATTTTCTCGGGATCCCCCATTCCCACCAGAACTCCTTGGCAAGCCATACCCCAAGGGATATGAGCCACCAAAGTTCCATCCTTTTGATGGAAGGAATGGAAGTGCAGTAGAACATGTGAGTAGGTTTGTCCACACTATGGGTCCCTACGCAGGAGACCGGGAGCTGTGTCTAAGAGAGTTTGCTAAGTCCCTAGTGGACAGAGCATACACTTGGTACACCACACTAAGACCTGGGTCCATTAAGACCTGGGACGAAATGATGGAAAGATTTTGTGCAAAATATTACCCTGGTGAGGACAAGGTCACTTTCCAAAGCCTTCAAATGGTAAGGCAGAGGCCGGGAGAGGATCCTGTCCAGTTCATCAAAAGATTTGAAGATGTGTCCCTAGACTGTTATGGGGACCATGAAGAAAAAGAGCTCGTGGAGACTTGCATCTCTAACATGCTTTTCGATTACAGACTCAACCTCGAAAATTTATGTATTACACAGTTTGCTGACCTGTTACAAAGAACAAGAAGGACGGCACAAACTATGAGGGCAAAGAGGGTGCCAGCATCCCAAGCCATGACAGCATCGGTAGGAGAAAAAAGGAAGAGGCCTGATGGAAAAACATTCGAGGAACCACCGGTGATCCCATGTACTGAAGAAGAATTAAACCACGTCCTGGACAAATGGATTGGGGATGGAGTGGTTAGGCCATTCACTGTGTCCAGGCCACCAACCGAGGAAGAAAGAAAAAATCCTTTGTTTTGCAGGATTCATAACTATGTTAAGCATTCCACCAAGGATTGCTGGACCCTCCGCAGGCTTTTTCACAGGAAGCTGAAAGAAGGAACCCTGGAACTCACCCAGAAGGAATCAGAAGTACAAAGGAACCCCCTGCCCAACCACAAAGGAAAGGGGGTGGTAGCCGTGGTAATCCATGGGAACCCGGCAGAAGCAGAAGAGCTAGAAGGATCCTTCCACCCAAACACAGTCAGGACCCTCCAGAAGAATCCCAAATTCAGATCACTATTCAACCAGCTGGGATTTGGACCAAAAGCAAGGAGGGTGGCCACGGAGTCTCTCATGACCATAGCAGCAGATTCAGGAATGGAATGTTTCACAGTAGAGTCACATACCAGTCGAGCCTTCCTAGAGACAACCAATGCCATAACTTTCACTGATGAAGACATGGAGGTTGAGCATCCAGACCATCGCAGACCTCTCTACCTAATGGCCACCATAAATGGTGTCCAAATTAGGAGAGCACTAGTAGACACAGGGGCATCGCTCAACCTCATAGCCCTGAGTACCTTGGAAGCCGTGGGCTTAGCTGGAAGGAGGATCCTAGGGGCTCCCATGGAGATAACCGGATTTGGAGGATCAGCAGAATCAACCGAAGGATATATACAGCTAGCTCTAAGGGTGGGGCCAATAGTAGCCTTGACCAGATTTCATGTAATCAACTCAGAGGTGTCCTACCATGTACTGTTGGGACGGCCATGGCTCCATAAGCACCGCCTTATACCATCCACGTACCATCAGTGTGTTAAAGGGAGATTGAATGGGAGGCCTGTAAGGATCCCTGCCAACCATAACCCTTTCAGCCAAGGAGAAGTAAACTTTGTAGAAACAATGTTCTATGATGAGCTAGAACCTGATGATGAGAGTCCCATGCCGGGGACCCCAGGAACACCTGTCTTGGAAAAGGAAGAAGGAGGAGGTACCCATGACTTGAGGGACCTCCTGAAAAGGAAAAGGCAAAAGAAGGAGCCCAGCACCTCGGGATCCCGGGAGTGTGTAGTAGTACGGGAACCCGGGGGAAGATTGATATACCGCTTGTAAAGGTGCGCGGGGCCTGAGTGCATCATGCAGGAAGGTCCCGGACCACCAGAATGTATGATAGCCCAAGAGGAAGTCCCAGAGGAACCAGTTAAAGAGACACAAATCCAGCCTGAGGAAGAATTGCAAGAAGTGAACTTAGGGGTTGAGCTGGGATCCCAGAAGCCTGTTTTCATCAGTAGTCAATTGGCAACACAAGAAAGGGGGCCGCTGGTGGCTTTGCTTAAAGAATACACAGATGTGTTTGCATGGACCTATGATGAGATGCCTGGTCTGGATCCTGGGCTAGTGGTCCATGCCCTCAATGTGGACCCAGGAGTTAGACCAGTAATCCAACCAGCCAGGGTCTTTCACGCTGATACAGAAGCCCAGATAACTCAAGAGGTCAAGAAGCTGCTAGCAGCTGGTTTTATTAAACCCATTCAGCACCCCAGATGGCTTTCTAACATAGTACCTGTGAAGAAAAAGAATGGCCAGATCCGTTGCTGTGTAGACTTCAGCAACCTGAATAAAGCATGTCCTAAAGATGAGTTCCCTCTCCCTAATATTGACCTCCTTGTGGATTCAGCTGCGGGAAGTTCTATGTTCTCATTCATGGACGGATATAGTGGGTACAACCAGATTCGTATGGCTGCCAAGGATGCCGAGAAGACAGCATTCAGGACACCAATCGGAAATTTTTATTACACTGTGATGCCTTTTGGCCTCAAAAATGCAGGAGCCACATACCAGCGAACCATGACAGCCATCTTCCATGATATGATGCATGAGGAAATGGAAGACTATGTGGATGATATTGTGGTCAAGTCAAAAACTAGGACAGGACACCTTCAGGTACTTGAACGAGTTTTCAAACGATGCAGAGAATACAAGCTACGCATGAACCCTATGAAATGTGCTTTCGGAGTATCTGCAGGAAAGTTCCTCGGGTTCCTGGTACATCACAAAGGAATAAGTGTGGATCCAGCCAAAGCCGCAGCCATTGCCACAATGAAAAGACCAACAACAGTGAAGGAACTCAAAAGCTTCCTGGGAAGGGTCTCCTACATCAGGAGATTCGTGCCAGGATTGGCTTCAGCCACAGGAGGCTTATTTAAGCTATTGAAGAAAGGAACTGAGTTCACCTGGGGAGCGGAATAACAGGAAGCCTTCCAAAGTGTCCAGCAGATCATGAATCATCTGCCCACTCTCCAGGCACCAGTACGTGGACGACCCCTGCTATTGTACTTGGCATCAAATGCCCAAGCAATAGGAGCCCTGCTGGCCCAAGAGGATGATGATGGGAACGAGCAACCTGTTTACTATGTAAGCAGAACACTCAAGGATGCCGAGACCAGGTACCCCAGGATAGAAAAAGCTTGCCTAGTAGTTATCTACACATCACAGAGGCTGAAGAGATATTTCTCAGCTCACCAAATCCTTTTGGTGACTAAGTCACACCCCATAAAAGCACTCCTGCATCAGCCCCTCCTAACAGGAAGAATTGCACAGTGGCTGGTCCTGCTTTCTCAATATGACATAGGCCTGAGGACCCTCAAGGCTGTCAAGAGTCAAGCCATAGCTGACCTCCTGGCACAGTTCCCAGGAAAGGAGGAAAGCTCGCTAAGTGAAGAGATCCCGGGTGAGGTGGCAGTAGCAGAAATATCAGGAAAGAAATGGACAATGAGATTCGATGGGTCAGCTACAGCAACCTCAAATGGGGTGGGAATTGTACTGAGCTGTGAAAATGGGGACACCATACCTCTATCTTTCAAGCTTGGATTTTCCTGCTCCAATAATGCAGCTGAGTACAAGGCATACTTAACTGGGCTAACTATAGCACTCAGCATTGGGGTGAAACACATGAGAGTACTGGGAGATTCCAATCTTGTAGTCTCGCAGGTGAAAGGTGACTTTGCACTAAGAGAACAAAGTTTGGCAGCTTACAGGACATGGGCACAGAGGCTGGAGCAGGAATTCCTGACCTTTAGCGTAGAATACACGCAGAGAAGTGAAAATAGGTTTGCAGATGCGCTTGCCACCCTGGGATCCCAAGTACCATTCAAAAGGAAAGACACCCTGGTCAGAATAGAAAGGCAGGAGCATTCCATCTTAAAAATCCTCCAGCAAATATCCCCCGGAGAGTCCAAGCAGTGGGACTGGAGGAGTGAGGTAAAAGAAAAAATGAAAGAAACAGGATCCGGAGGGAGTGTCAAGGAGCTGAGGGACTACGCTCTGATAGAAGGAGAACTATACAGAAGACTGCCCGGAGGAATCCTATCCAGATGTATCAACGAGAAAGAGGGGAAACTAAGGTTGGAAGAACTACATGCCCAAGTTTGTGGGACCTTAGAAAAGATCAGTCTATATAGGAGGATGCAGCGCATGGGGTACTACTGGCCAAATATGAACAAAGAAGCATCAACTGTACAGGAAAAATGTCAAGAATGCCAATCCGCGGTGGACAAGAAAGAAAGCTATGCTGTATTTGTTACAGAAGATTGGAGGACTCCCTTCATGGAATACTTGGCTCAAGGGATCCTACCAACTGACAGGACACTGGCCCACCAGCTCAAGAAGCTCACGGTCAGATATTTCTTACAAAACTGGGTCCTATTCAAAAGAGGATACAGCGGAGATCCCCTAAGATGCCTGGGGCCAAAGGAAGCCAGGGAAGTAGTCAGGGAGGTCCATTCTGGTGATTGTGGAAGCCACCCAGGAAAGAGGAGGCTCTATAAACAGTTACTGCTGTTGGGGTACTACTGGCCAACAATGAAAAAGGACTCCGAGGAGATAGTCAGAACCTGCCACGCATGTCAAGTCCTCGGAGATGCCATCCATACTCACCCAAACACATTACAGGATATGACAACCCCATGGCCTTTCCACACTTGGGGGCTTGATCTCATAGGGCCTATAAATCCTCCATCCGGTGGTTACATATGGATCTTAGCAGCCACTGAATACTTTACAAAGTGGGTGGAGGCCATCCCCTTGAAAAAGGCCACTAGAGCAGCTGTAGCAAATTTCATTCGAGGCCATATCATTACAAGGTTTGGGATCCCCAAGAGGTTGATCAGTGACAACGGAACCCCATTCATAAATAAAGACATGAAGGGGTTAACTGAGGCTTACTACATCAAGCATGGAAGGTCTACACCCTACTACCCTCAAGGAAATGGCCAGGCAGAGGCCACTAATAGGGTGATATTGAAGATCCTTAAGAAAATGAAGCAAGAGTATGGGGGAAAATGGAGCGACCATCTGGCAGATGTACTTTGGGCATGCAGGAGCTCTGTGAAAACAGCCACGGGATTCTCACCATTTTCCCTGGTCTATGGGACAGAAGCCATCAGCCCAGTAGAATTAATCGTTCCCACACCAAGAGTAGTGCTCGAAGAAAGTCAGGAGGACACCGAGGACACAAACAATGAGAAGAGATTAGCAGACCTAGAAGGAGTAGAGGAAGAAAGAGAGCTAGCCAGGAGAAGAAGCCAGAGGTACCAGCAAAGGATGACAAGAGCATATGCACAAGCAGTACGCCCGAGGACTTTCACTAAAGGGCAGTTGGTACTAAGGACTAGGGCTGTCCACGGGTCGGGCGGGTCGGGTTTGTGCCCAACCCGCAACCGACCCGCCGGAGATTGGGTGGGAAGGCGCCGGACTTGCAACCGACCCGTCTTAGGGTCGGGTTTTGCGGGTCGGTTTTCCGTCAGGTGAGAGGCGATTTTGGGTGAGGCCGAAACCCGCCGGAGAGGACGAAAAAACCAGAAAATCGACGAAATCGTTTCCGATCCGTCCAAGATCCGGTGCGATCTAGCCGGATTTAGCAGAGATTTCTCCAAATCCGATGCTTTTTCCCCCAAATCGTGCCGAGAATCGTCGGATCTAGTGTTTTAGTCGCCGAAATCTGCCAAATCGTCGCTGGAAAACTCGTCAGAAAGCAAGAAATCGCAGCTCGCCGTTCTCTCTTCGGGCGGGTCGGGTTGAACGGGTTTTGAAAGGAGGGAACCGAAACCGAACCGCCGGCGTCGGTTTTTGGAGATCGAAAACCGAAACCGACCACCGGAGCTGTCGGATCGGGTTGTAGCGGGTCGGGTACGGGCGGGTTGGGCGGGTTGGGCGGGTCGGCGGGTGATCTGGACAGCCCTACTAAGGACAGCAGAACATGTAAGAAGAAACCTACCGGGACCCTCCAAATTTGCCCCGAAGTGGGAAGGCCCCTACATCATCAGGAAGGCCCATGACAGTGGGTACTACTACCTTACAAAGGAAGATGGGACAATCCTGACAGAGCCCATAAATGGGAAATGGCTGAAGCAATACTATGCATGAGAAGAGAAAGGTCTCAGTGCACTGGAACCCCTTTTTGCCAAGCTCGCCAACCTGCTAAGTGTTTCTGTCTTTTCTTTTATATATTATTGTTTAAGTAATTTCGCTCAAGACTCGGGGTAGAAGGACATTACACGATCCTTATTATCTTTGTTAAATTTGTTGTATTCCTTGAATGACATTTATGTTTTAAGGTCAATGAAATTTCTTCTTTTTCTCAGTTATTAAATCCTAAGTATCACAAAGTCCTAACACGGACGAAATCAGGGGAGGATGCCTGAAGAAATCTTCTTGCATAACCCAGGACCACCCCACAGATAATCACAAACAGTTAAGTTTAAATACATGGTCTAGGATCCCAGGCATATACTGAGGATACCTAGCCCAGCACTTAATAAAAAAAAAAAAAAGCCTGCCAAGATTCATGAGCTGGGACAAATAAAAATATATTGCCCAATGTACCCAGTTCAGTACTTGCGTAACCAAGAAGAAGAGGGAGGATACGGGGGGAAATCTTTTTGATGCATAACCCAGGATCACCCCACAGATAGCTAAAAGGCAGCTAAGCCTCAAATACATGGTCTAGGATCCCAGGCGTATACTGAGGATACCTAGCCCAGTACTTGATAAAAAAAAAAAAAAGGGGAAACCTGTCAAGATTCATGAGCTGGGACAAAAAAAATATATATATATTACCCAATGTACCCAGTTCAGTACTTGCACAATAAAAAAAAAAAGAGAATGGGTACCTAACTGGAACCTACAACAAAGCTTGCGAGAATCACAGATCAGGACTCAGTAAAAAAAAAAGAGGAGGGAGACAAGGAAAGAAGATCCACATGCCATTAAAAGGGATCAGGAGCAACACTTAGAAGCCATCATGAAACACAAATACATGGAAGCAGTCTCAAAGCAGATCTAAAAAAAAAAAGGACCAGAAAGCATTGTCCAATTAAAGAAATGAAAAACTTATACAACCCCAAATTGTCCATACGCAAAAAAAAAAGGGAAAGCTAAGAAAGGAGGCCAGCCAACAAGGAGCCATCCGAGGGGAGAGCAAGGACAGCCGAAGAGGAAAGAATCTCCTGCCTTTTGACCTTCAGATCCTGCAAAGTCTTGTGAGCATGGGCCAAAGCTTCCTCAGCAGCAGCGATCTCGGCATCAATACCTTTAGAAGCTTGCCTCTGGAAAAGCACTTGGGCTAATGATCGCAGATACTCCAGCAAAAAGGACAGATTGAACTTGGCTTCCAAGAGATCCTGGACAACTCCCCTCCATTCCAAGAGCTTTTCCTCGGATAGAGAGTCTAGCGAAGAATCTCTCAATGAAATCAGCACAGCACACAGCAGCTCCATCAAGATGTTCCCCAAAAATACGCCTCCTCTAAAACCAAGGGTAAAGTCCCCATGACTTTTAAACAGCCCATCTAGCAGCGGTAGGCCTTCCATAGGCACAAAGAACCGCAGGAAGCTGCCATAGGAGGGCCCGAAATGGCAGAAGTGACTGGCAGGGAGGCTGTTGAACTCCAGAAGATCAAAGCGAGCCAAAAAGGTAGGGAGCCTTGAAGCAGGATCTGAAACAATCACCTCTGGAGCCTCCCCCACTGCTGCATCATCGCCTGGAGTCCCAAAGGAACCTTCAACCCCCTGAACAGCATGGGGGCCAACAACCTGAGCAGATCCTACACCCCCCTCAGGAACCACAAATTCAGGATCTTGGATATCAACTCCTGCAAAAAAAAGGGGAGGAAAGAGAAGAGGGGAGGTGGCAGACTTAGCTTTTTTCTTTTAAAGTAAAAATAAAAAAAAAAAACAAAAGAAGGCAGAAGAGAAACCAGTATCAGCCTCTTGAGGCGGAGTTCCCTCCTCTTGCTCCTCTGACCGCTTGAAGGACTCTGGGAAAGAACACATGCCAAGTTGAAGAAAAGGTGAGGAAGCCTCAGCAAAACGGCTAAAAGAAGGCAAGGATGTAGGGGGCTTCGCCATAACAAAATAAAAAGAAAAGGGCAGAAAGAGAGAAAGAAAGCAGTAGAGACAATCAACACCCCACCTTCAGAATCATCTGATTCCAAAGAAGTAGCAGCACCAGAGGCAGATCTCGCAGTGGCTTGGCCTAAAAAAAAAAAGGGGAAAAGGAAGAACTTAAAAGGCTATATATAAAAAAAAGAGGTGCAAAAGAGATAAAGACTAAAAGGCTATATAAAAGAAGGGGGCTTACCTGTTTGCCCGGGTGATGATGCGCCTCCCAAAGTCCTTGTGCTTAACCCAGTTTGAGGTAACACGGCCTTGACAGGATTGGGAATCTGTTCGAACTGAGGACCTGGGGACGTGGGAAACTTGGGAGCCTCAGGATCTTGGGCAGCCTGGACATCCTGCATTGGTTGCCCGGTCTCCTCAGCTATGCCACCACTGGGAGCCTCCTCCTCCCTACTCTGGAATGCAGCTGCAGCCATCTCCTCCTCCAAAGTCTCACCAACCACAGGGGGAGGAACCTCAACCTAAAAAACAAAAGAAAAGTGGAACAAAAAAGGGGAGAAAGACAGGGCATGAGCAACAGGGCAGCACTGGCATATAGCACTTGTAAAAATGAATATGAGGAAAGCAGCAGACGAGGAAAACCATACCACGTCTTCACCAGAAGATTGGCTTCTACCCTTCCTAGGGTCTAGCTTACGCTTGGACTGCAGGAAAGACAATCACTCATCAGTTCAAAAAAAAAAAAGGGAAAAGGAAAAGAAACAACAACCTAAAAGAGTAAAGAAAGAGGCCTTGCCCTTCTCTCTCTCTCAACAGGGTCTCCAGGTCTCTGTTGTTTACTACGGGTACGTCCAGAGGGTCCCGAGGAACCATGAACTGAAGGATTCACAGGAGCCTGGGGAAAAGAAGACTCTACCTTAGTCTTCACCCGGCCCCTTATGGCCAAAGGTTGCTCCACTTCCTTCTCCTCAGCAAGTATCAACTGCTTCTGGGATTTCCCAGTTTTCTTCTTCTTCTTTGGCTTAAGATCAACATCCTCTACACTACCCTCAGCCGCGGCCTCCTCCAACTTTTCCTGCTTAATAGTTTTCCCTTTACTTATGCCAACGGGAGTGCTAGCACTTACAGCCTCTACTGCCCCTTTCTTAAGTGGTACCCCAGTAGAAGCACCAACAACAAGGTCACACCCCAACCAGGTCTCTGGGAAATCTCGCGCATAAGTCACCCAACCTTCCCTGGAAGCATGCCATTCTGCGAAACCAGTTTTGCTGCTCACAGCAGTGGAAACAATACCAGCAATGGGCAGGGACAGACGCCTATTGGATGTTGGGGCGGAAGAAATGTCAGGGTTGGGTACTCTTCCAATCGTCCCAGAACCAGCATAGTTAGCAAAGGACTTCTGAACCCTCCTCCAATAACCAGCATAGCCACTTGAGGCAAAAACTCCTCTCTGAGAGTTAGGCACTACAAACTGAGGACTCCGTCTTGACCAATAAGAGAAGGCCTGAAGCCTCATGAAGGGATCCAAGGAAGGAAGAGAAGGAACTATGTCATTAAACACTGGGGGAATGTCCTGATCAAAGCCGAATTGCCGAAGTACTCGATGCGCCGAGTAATGGGTGTACCGTGGGCCAGTTGAAGAAAGTACAGGAAGCCAGGAAGGACTAATGCAGGCCAAGTAGGCTAAGCTGCCTTCATCACCACTACGTAAATCAAAAGTGTTCCCTGTAGAAGTCAGAAAGGGAGATAACACAGAATTGCAAACAAAACCGGGGCCAAATTCCCGGGGGGAGCGCCAATTTAAATGGCCTGCTTGATCAAATAACTCAACCAAGTTAAGACTGCCACCTTTTAGACTCAGCCAACGAAAAATAATAGGGAGGCTGTCAGTAGAGCTGCCACAAAGCCCTTTTACCACATCAGGGGATCCCTGAAACTTATCTTTCACAAACTTTAAATTCCTACATTTTGCTAGAGTAACTGAAGAACGATCCCACATAAATACCTAGAGAATGGCGCAATGAAGCGAAGAAGTGATGACATAACAAGAATCACCCTCAGCCTCATCTCCGTGAAGTTGATCCAATTGAGAATAAACATGGCCCAAAAACATGGGGGCTAGAGGATATTGAGCGCCCTGAACCAACTTAATCGCCAAAGGAAAAAGAGTGGACTTGATTCCATACCCGGGGAACTCGCTAAACAGGAACTTGCCAAGCCAGAACGCAATGAACCCGGCACGCCTGACTTCCTTATCCTTCTCACGCGAAAGAGTCATAACCCACCTACCCATCCTGGCCGATTTCCCACCAGAAGAAGCAGTACGTCCACCAAAGTGAGCAAACAATTTCTCTTCCACTTCGAGATCCTCAGCAGAAAGCTTGATATCAAAGGGGTTTTCATCCCCAAGCACCGGAAGGAGAAAATTATTGACCACATCCTCCAAAGTAACGGTCAGTTCACCAACAGAAAAGGAGAAAGTGTGCAGAGTAGGACACCAACGGCGCACCAAATGCCTAAGGCCTTTGGCATCTCTGAAACCCTCAAGATTCCTAGAGATAGCCACTGCCTTCAGGACACCGGCACGCTCCAAGCGACCCACAAACTCCTTGTCAGAAAGCTCGTTATATACCCAAATGGGCCAGCCTTGGATCTTTCCAGCGACAAAATCAAAGAAGATAGGGACCGCTTCCCGAAGTCCTTGCCTGATTTGGAGATCAAAAATCTCCCTAGGGTCTAGAACTTGCGCGGAACCAGCAAAACCCGCTTGACCAGAGAATACCCAGGCGTGAGGAGATGGAGGGGTTTCACCATGGGACACCCGAGGAAAGAATAAGCTAGGAGTATACCAGGGGTCTCGCAAGGGAAAAGCAGGGTGCCCAACGACAGACTCATCTTGCACAGAACTAGAGGAGCCCTCCTCTTCAAAGGGGCTAGGAGTACGCTCCTTTCTTTTTCGAGAAGAGGAAGAAGCCATTGAAGCAATGGGTATCTGGAAAGAAGAAAAGAAGATAGCGACGAGACTGGTTGAAAGAAAAGAAAAGGGCTGGAAATAGAAGACTCAGTTAGACAGAAAAAAAGGATAAAAGAGAAAATACTAGAATGAGGGAATAAGAGCAGTTGGAGAAGAGAATGTGTGGAAAGACGCGCCAGTTGCCAGGAATTAAATTTAAAAGGGAAGAAGTTATCAACAGTTATTAATGAGTATTATGGGAAACATAAAAGTAGGTGGTGGGAGTTTTATTTCAACTGCCACGTCCCACAAAAAAAAGGGAGGAGTTACAAAAAAAAAAAAAGCAAAGGAGCCAGGATACCGAAGAAATACAAGATCAGGATCCCAAAAAAAAAAAAGGAGAGAGAATCCTACAAAAAAAAAACTCACGCATGGGCCGCAGGCAACCCATGAGCTCGGGGGGCTAAATGTTGAGGTTCAAAATAATTTAGTCACAAAGAAGACCCAAAGAGATGGAAAAGACATTGGGCCCATCTCACACAGTAAAAGAAAGAAATGATAAAGGGTGGGTTCTCACAATAAAGAAAAGAGAGAAGAAAAGAAAAAGAAGAAAAGGGGAAGAAGCCCAGAGGATCTGATCTGGAGGTCCACAAAAAAAAAGGGGCCCAAGAAACCGGTAAAGTCAGCAAGCCAAAGAAAAAAAGCCCAGGAAGCAGAATTGGGTCAGGACGTCCAGAAGCTCCCCAGAGGTAGAGGATCCCTGGACGCGCGAAGTGAAATTGAAACAGATTCGAAGTAAGAAAGGAGACAAAAGGCACGCGGGCCTTATGACCCAGACACGCAGTGGAAGTACAAGGCAAAACGCAGGAACTTGGTTCCAACCATTTGGAGAAAAAAGACAAGGAAAGTACGACTGGAAAAGCTGAAGCAAAAGCCAAAAAGCCTCAGGACAGCCAACGGGAAATCTGGAAATAGGAAGCTAGCTGGGAGACTTTCATCTGGTCGCAACAAAAAGAGAGAAACTATGAAGAAAAAGGAAAAGACATGATCCTGAAATAATCAGGCACGGGACAGACTTTAAGGGGCAAAAGGGAGAAATCATCAGTATCCCGAGAGCCCGAAACTGTGCTATAAAAGGGGGGATTCATTTCTTTACGTGGAGAGCATTTTAAAAGCATTCACAAGTGTTTTCCTGAAGTCCCACAAAAATTGTAAAAAAGAAGGGACTCTGTAAACTGAAGAGAAAACAGGGGAATTTGTTCCCGGTATCCCAGAGATAGCTACTATAGTACACGCTCGGATTCAACAAGTTCAAACTTTGCAAGTCTTTGAAGCTCGAATAGCTATCAAAGTCTGTGACTTTTGAACCCAGTTGAACCTTGCATCATGTCCTAGTGAGCAGTTGTAATCACAATTAAAAGAAACTAATGAAATACACCCCACTAATTCAGGGATCCCCAACGTGTTCTTTACATTATATTTCGTTTATTGTACATTTTCTTTACTGTTAATTTGTCATTCAATACGAATATGCTCTTTTGTTAGCTGTTTTTTCTATTGTAGGAAGTTTGTTCTGTGCACCAATCGATTCTTAAAACAGCCCCCTTAGCTGCGGAGAATCGATCCCAGTCCACCAAAAAAAAAAACATCCTACACGGCCCAGGATCCTTGGGCCATAGTGCTGAAG
Organism: Quercus ilex subsp. ballota; assembly: GCA_032727855.1. NCBI lineage: Eukaryota > Viridiplantae > Streptophyta > Magnoliopsida > Fagales > Fagaceae > Quercus > Quercus ilex. The sequence continues at coordinate 25,242,507 of CM064919.1, forward strand.
AAAAAGCACTCTCACAATATATTTGCTTGGAATGCATGAACCAATGGAAAACTCAGTTCCCCCATGTGCATGACACTTCCCCATAATTTCCTCTCAATTGTCATTTTCAACAAAACTGTCATAGTACACTAAGTAGCCCACCCATTCCTTTGACTTTCCAATAAGGAATCTTCCATTTGTAGTTAAAGCCAAATGCCCCTTTTGAGTTATAATTGCCTAAATAAGCTAAACCTCTGCCCAATACACCTTTTCAGGTTCCAAAGGACATGGTTTTACCCAGCAGACCTGAGGCGTCCTCGCCCGGGGTACTAAACCAGGTCTACTATAAAAAGAACACTAAGGCATAGCAAAAAGGGGGGATTCAGAAGGGAGAAAAATGGAGATTCAAGGAAGAGCTCAAAGGTTCAAAATATATATTCTTAGAGTTTTAAAAGCCCAGCAAGGAAGAGAAAGAAAGAAACAAAATAAGAGAGCCAAGGTGGAGGAATTTGTCCCATATCCTTGAGATCATTCAAAATATCATTTATCCTCCAAAGAAACATATGCCAAAACATACACGCATCAGATATCACTCTCTCCCACAAAAATCCTCCTCACCTAACTATCTTGGAAGGCAATGCTCAAGCAAATCCACTTGGACTTGAGTTCCAAATCCCACAAGTTTTGTGCAAAAGCACTAAGTCTGTGAGAATTGAGGCCAGGATCCTCGTGGCTGAATCATTCTCATGAAATTCATTTACATATATGTATATGTATTAAAATGTATATCCTAATCTAAGAAACTAACAATTATTTGAAAATATGTGTATTGTATAGTTTGTTCTTATGCAGGACCTATAGAGGTAGAGGAAAATGACCAAAACTCTATTGCATAATAAGTGTGGAGAAAGGTCGTATAGTTCAGAGAATCAGCATTCTAGGTTCTTACAGGCCTAGTACCCTTGGGAACCACGACAATATGCCCACGGTACCACGATAGTACACCCGCGGTACCAAGTGAATGAACTCTTTTAAATGTTTACACTATAAAAGATAAGGCTTAAATACTCTATTTCAATCTCTTTCTCATTGTGAATATTATGAATAATTATTTTACTTGTTTCGTAAGAGTAAAAGGTCATTTTATGACACTAAAACACTTATAATGGTATTTTATTGCTTAGGAGGAATATCATTTTTCATCTTGAGGAGATTTATGTGACTTGCGCACAACTTGGTTTGTAATCAGCCCCATTTAGTTGCGGCAAACCAAGCCTAGTCCACCAAAACAACAAGTAAATGGCCCAAAATCCTTGTTTCTACTTGGGCCTAGGTACTGTCCAAAAAAGGACCCTCATAAAGCTCACAACAAGCAATTAAACCAATATTGTCTTAATTTTATTTTTATTTTTATTTTTTTACCCAAAAAAAAAGTTTTAAAAAATGGTTCGGGTTCAGGTTCGGGTTGGGTCATGGGTCAGGTCTGATTGACTCGCAAAAAACACGGGTCGGGTCACGAGTCAACCCGTTTTTGCTTCGGGTCAAAAAAATCGAGTTCGAATCAGGTAATTTTTGAGTCAGGTCGGGTCTGAAAATTCTGACCCGTTTTACCATGTCTAATTACAAGTTACAATAAGTTACTATCATATCAGAAAGATAATTTGGCTAAATTTTGATTGGGTCTATTTTTAAGAGTTCTCATGGTTTATTTATTAGTTTGGTTGAGAAAACTAAGAAGATTTCTAGCCAATAGGTAATAACTACGACAAAATTGTCATCTATCAGATGGAGCCTCGTCGTGTACGTACGTAGCACCTTCCCTAGTTTTGTCTCCATATTCTCCACCTTGGTCTAATGAACACTTCTTACATTTGACTTGTTGGGATAAATCCTCGTCTATGTATGAATTAAATTAAATACAACCCAAGCAATAGAGAAATTATAAATCTACGGAAGTGATAAAAAAAATCAACCTACAAAAACACCAAGAAATTCCGTGGAAAATCCTCCAGTATAGAGGGAAAAATTATGGGGTAAATCCAATCAATCCACTATAATAAAATAGAGATTATAACACTCAAATTATACCCAAAACCGGAGTTCACAATAAATTGGGAAAATACAATAATATCTCTAAGAACAAATACAACCTCACCACAAAACCCTGTAGCAAGATCTTCCACTCTGAATACTTCAACTCTCTGTGGTTGTAGCACCCAAATAATCATCCTAGAAAAAACTCCAATTTATCTTCCTTGTGTGTCTTGAATAAAAGAAAATTCACCTTTCTTTTTCCCTTAGTGCCGCACAAAGCACTATTCTTTTTCCTTCAGTCGGCTTTAAATCTGTATTTCCCTCTTCAATCTCTCTATGAATCTCTCTCACCCACACACACAATCTTTATATAAAAGCTTTGCCGCCTGACTTCTTGTGGGCTGGACTTCTAGGTGCCGTGCACCTCAACATGACTATCTCCTGTTGAGTTCCCATTTGGAACCAAAAGATAGTAAGAGCATTCCCATTAAGGATGCTAAAAGTGTTATATGCTAAATTTTAGCACCAATACACACAAAAAATCACTCCATCAAAGATTTCAAATCTCAAAAATTTTGAGACACAGCTACAATGAGCTTGTATCAATACAAGCTCACTATAGCAAAAATATTAAACCAAAAATTAGTTTTTTATTCCTAACGGTAATTGCGTGTATTTCTTTTTTATTTTTCCCTTCTTTCTTCTCTCTCCTCTCTCACTTTCCTCTTCTCTCTTTCCTATAGCTTCTGTTTCTCTCGGGTTCATGGTTTGAGCTCCTCCCCTCCAAGGTTCGTCAGTCAGGAACTTCAAAGCCCAAACGCCTTTGGAGTGTTGCTGCCGATATGGAGGTAGAGCTTGACGACGGGGTGATTTTATGGGTTGTGGATTTGTGATTTAGAATTGTGATCGACGAGGGTCTAGTTGTGGGTTTGTGATTTCGAATTGTGATCAGCGTGGGTCTAGGTTGTGGGTCTGTGATTTCGAATTGTGATCGACGTGGGTCATTGTGACAGTGGCAGGGGTGTGAGTCAAATCTGGTGGCAACAGGATGGTGGGTTGTGGGTCTGGGTCGTAGTGGGTCGTGGTACAGTGGATCAACATGATGGGTTTGCTTTTGTGGAGGTTCGTCGTGATGGGTTTATGTGTGTGTGTGTGTGTGTGTGTTTTGCTTGCCGGTGTGATGGGTTTGCCTATTTGTCTTTCTTCTTTCTTCTCACCGATCTGGGTTTTGTGATTGTCTTCTTTCTTCTCGCCGATCTGGGTTTTGTGATTGTGATGGTGGTTGTTTTGTGATTTGGAAGAGGAAGGTAGTGACTGGGCCTTCTTTTTTTTTTTTTTCGTGTGGTGGATTTTGGTTGCCACAGTGGAGGTTGATGCTGGTAGTACTATGGCGGAAGTGGCTGTGACCGTTGCTATTGGATTTTGTGGAGGTTGTTTTTATATTATTTTAAAGTATTGTATATATTATTTTAAATGAAGTGGTAAAAAAAATAGAACTTTTGATGTATGGTGCATTGTAAAATGAAGTGTTAAAATCAATAAAATAAGTTTTTGAGATGGTAAATGCTAAATTTTTTTAGAAGTTTTGATGGGAATGCTAAGAAGAAGAAAAAAACACTAACACAAAGTTGCTTGTATTTCATTGGAATATGCTATTGTGTGATCATGGTACAAGAGTACATTTTTGCTACATATAACTCTTTGTCATCCATAATTTCTTAGATTTCACAAGATTCATAAGGTTTTGGATTAAGTTTCCTAGTCAATACCTTAAGGTCTACTGTAGAGATTTCTTCCGGTAGTTACCCGGTGTATGTGGAATAAGAGATCTGCATGCTTTTATATATAAATATATATATATATATATATATATATATAATTGAAATAGTTTAAGCTAGAAATATATGCCTACAGTGAGAATTGATTTTTCTATCAGTACTTTAAATGTTGTGACTCGCCAATTGTTATGATCTTTCAATGGTGTTTTTTTATTAATGTCTCTTTATTATTTATTTATATATTCAAATTCAGTTCTTATTATGTATATATATATATATATATATATAATAAGGATAAATCTATATAATAAAGATATTTAGGAAATCTTTAGAATTGCTATGGGTAGATTTCGGGTTTGTTGTACTTTCAATTTACTAGGAACCCAATAGCAAACTCTCTTTTGAGTGATGAGCAAATATTGTTTTAAAAAAAGTGATTCAATGCATCTCAAAGCTATAGTTTATCCTTCTTTTTATTCTTACCCTATTTTTCCAACAATTTTAATAGAATATTTCAATGGAATGAGGATCTGAAGTAGACTTTAAAAATTATAAATCAAGGCTTTATGATCAAGTTATAATATAGGTTTGACGGAACCAATTTTGGTCTCCAAAAAGCCAAGATGAAATTCATTCTTACTACATGTTGAATATTATCTACATCTTGGATCCAAACTTAAAGCACTTCCTGAACCAATTCCCAAAGATATCAATTCAATCAGGGCAACAAGGAAGAATCGTGAGGAGGACAAACTTGTTTCTAGAGGGCATATCTTGAACACTCTTTCCAATTGATTATATGATTCTCTATCTTTCTCTCTCTTTAACATCATGTTTGGTAACTGTTTTCGTTTTCTATTTTCATTTTCTTGTTTTCAAGGAAAACAGAAAAAAAACAAATTTTTTTTGTTTTCAAAATGAAAAACACGTTTGGTTAGTTGAAAGGAAAAAAAACATTTTCCAAAAACAAAATTCAGAAAATTTGTTTGGTAGTTGTTTTTGAAAAAGTTGAATTTTGTTTTCTTTGGTTAATTTTTTTTTAAAATTATATTTATTCTAATTCAAAAACACGTTTGCTCCAAAGTATTTAAAATTCTTACACCTAAAGAAATTATAAATCAATTGTTTTGTATATAACATTCAAGCCTAAAACTTCAATCATATAAGTAAGACTGAAACTATAACAATTATCAAGTGTTATAAAAGATAATCAATAACTTAAAAGTTTACTACATGGCATCAATGCTAGGGAATCAATTTCATCCAAAATAATAATAATAATAATGTGGCATCAATGATGCCTATTATTTTCCAACATCAATCCTACGATTTGATCTCTAGAAGTTGTCATAGCTTCAACAGCTTGATCAGTTAAGTCAACAGTGTGCGATGGCTCATCCGAATTATCCCTACCTTCACCTTCAACAGTAAGGTTATCAATATTGAATTGAGTAAACAACCGATCATTTCTTGTTGCCATTCGAATGAAGTTATGAATTGTGCAACAGGCTCTCATCACATTCTCTTGTTGACATGGTTTATAATGGGGCATCATTTTTAAGACTGAAAATCGTGCCTTTAAAACGCCAAGCCATCTTTCAATTACATTACGAAGAGAGGAATGTCTATAATTAAAAAGCTCTTTAGCTCCTTCAGGACAATCCCCACCTCGAAAGTCTCGTAGATGGTATCTCTCAGTGCGGTACGGAGGTAGAAACCCCAAGGTGCATGGATAACCAGAATCCACTTAATAATAATCACCTAACAAAAAAAAATAATAAGATAGAGAGAAGTATGACATGGTAAATGGAAACAACTATTATAAATTGAATTGTGGTGTCCAAAGGTTATCTTCATCAATTGAATTGTTTCCTTTCATCTATTATAATACAATGAAACATGGAAACAACTAAGGAACAACCTTTATTAACACATGATTGATTAGAAATTACTTGAAATAAACATGAATGTCCTTGTTTTCCCAACAAATACATATGGGAGCCATAAAAACCATTCGACCAGTAAAAATGATTGATTAGGTACACTTAACAAAACAAATACACAGATCCACAACAGTATCAGCATATCCAAGTGTTAGTTTTTTTTTTTTTTTTTTTTTTTGCTAAACTTCAATGTCATTAAACAAAGCTAAGTACACGGTGAGCAATCGCCCTAACAAACTAGCTCAAGTGATCGGGGAAGATTAATTTTATTGAAACAAAATGATTGGAGGGAGTTGAGTGCAAATTTAGCAGCTGTATGTGCTGCTGAATTGCAGTTTCTCCTAACCCATCTAAACTTGCAAGAAACAAAACAAGAAAGTAACTACTAAGGTTGCCAACAGTAGTGCTAATGTTCCAGTTAGGAATACAGGACTATGAAAGGCATAAACTTCAAAAGAGGCCACAACAAGAACGTAATGAAAGCTCCTTACAGATGTAAACTGCTACAAGTGCATGGTAGATGGATACTCAAACAGGATACAAGATTTCTACAAAGAATGCTTCATGATCATGAGTTAACCTAATAGATTTTTCTGTAATTACACAAACAGATAGGAATTTCTTGTCTTTTCTTTATGTCTGACCTTAAAAAGATAGAAACCTTTATAACTTGTCAATACTAGCTCCAAAGAAGCATTACATCAAACAGATTTTGTGCTGCTTTATAATGAGCCGTATACAACCTTAACAATATAATTTAGAGGTAGAGACACATCAGGATATTAATTCCTATCTTGTGTGTACAATTTAATGGCATGAGGTTATCTACGGCACTACTAGACAGAGTCATATGAAACACAAAAATACCAAAGACAAATCAGCTCACATTAACTATCGACACTCAATAGTAACAGATACGATCAAAGACAAATCAGCTCTAGTAATTTCGTTATAATCCATAATCAAAGAAAAAAAAGGAAAAGAGCCCAAAAAACAAAAAAACAAAACAAAAACAAGAATGTAAAAATAAGAGAAACGTATGTGGGAGTACCTCTGAGTGATTGGGTCCCTAAAATTATGAAGTTGTTCAAAAACTTTGAAAGCCGCAAAACTACTCAATCACGCAAAAAAAATATATATATATATATATATATAATTAGAAAAGGAGAGTGAGGAAAAAAAGAGATAAAGAATGGTATAATCCGATGAAGAACAAAAAGAAATCACGAAGGAGAGTCCGGTGAAGACCAATCACTTACCTTACAAGTGGTTCTCTCAATCAAGGTTTTCAATTGTGCCTTTGTGAGGAAGCGGAGGCGCAGAGGTTGACAGAGGAAGTAGATATAAGGGTTTCTAATATGTGGGATTGGAGAGGAAGGCGCTAAAAAATAAAAATTGAGAGACAAAATTGCAAGCACAGGAAAGAGTGAAAAATATATTAGAAAGAAAAATGTTTTGTTATTCACGTGGTTTGTGTTAGGTTCTAAAGACTTATGATTTAATGTATTTAGAACTTTAATATGTATTGTTGGCAAATCATGATCAAAACAGGTTGATTAGTCTTATCTAGGCTTGCTCAAAGTTGATTCTTTTATGTAAAGTTGGAATCAAGCTGATGCAGAATTAATAATGCATTTCGGCCTGGCTCAATTGATCGAAGCTTAGGCTTGATAAATCGAATCTCGAGCAGAATGCGTTTTTGCTGCATAATTCTAACTCAGCCCTAAATCCTAAAACATTTAGGGTTTTATGTTTTTGCCTTAAGTATATAAGGCAAACCCTAGCCACGTTTTAGAGGTTGCTCATATTACTGTTTGTGTAAATCTCTTGTGAGATCTGTGAGGAGCTTTCTTTCACACAAGTTTAGGATTATCAAGGAGGAGATTTCTTCAAGAACTTGATGATCATTTAGTTGCTGCCATAAGAGTTTAAAGATACACAAGTGGGTGTACTTGTACTTGCTGGAGAATCCAAGAAAGAAGGAGTCTGTGGATTCTGAGCTTGCACGTGGTCGTGTCAGTAAATTCTACTGGTGGGTAGCAATAAGAAGTCGAGTGTAGGGGCTTGTAAGTCTTATTGTATGAACTTCGATTCTTTCAAGATAGTGGATTCAAGTTTATCTTGAGGATAACTAGGTCAAATCCTCCCTAGATTTTTACCGGTGTGGTTTCCTGGGTCATCATATCTTTGTGTTATTTATATTTCCGCTGTTACATACTTGATATGATTGTTTGATTGTGATAACCTAGATTTGCATAATTTGACTAAGTTAATCACTTGCCTAATTAACTAGGTTAATCCTGTTGTTGTTTAAGGAGTCTAAAAACCAAACAGTTCGAACCAACGTGCTGGCTCATTAAAGCGTGTAATGCATAGGAACTATTCCGTGTTTTCTAAAGCTTCTGAAAACTAAAAAACAAGAACAGCTGAAGACATGTTTTCAATTTGCTTCATAATATGGAAATTGGAAACAGTTTTTGATTTTTGCCTAAAATAGGTTACCAAACAAGTTTTTTACCTTAGGAAACAGAAAATTGTTTTTGAAAACAGAAAATTGAGGAAAAAAACAATTATCAAACATATATTTTTCTTATTTTTCCCCCTTCCCTCTTCTCTCTCTCTTTCTTGTTTTCTCTTCTTTCCTTTTTACATCTAGAAAAATATTGATGACTTGAAAACAATTGCTATTTTACAGCTGCCAAATAAAGGAAATAGTGAACTTGTAATTTTGTTTAAGTTTTCTTATTTTATTTTATTCTTTAAAATTGGTTTAGGTGTACATAAAATTCTTATTGAATTAACAAAACAATAGAATGAACCTAGAGCCAAAACCTATTAATACACACACACACAAAAAAAAAAAAAAACACTTATTTATTATAGAATGATGGTTTTCATAATTTTTATTATTTGGTTTTGAATCGATCGATCTGTTATAAACTAAAATATTCCAAAAACAAAATATTGTGTTTCCAATAAACAAACCGAATACATTATCCTTCCTCTTGCACACAAACCATGTCATAACATCTAATCTTATTTTTTAGTAACTATATAATATTGATCGTTTGCCTTTTTCTTTATTTCTCTTTGATGAAAGTTTTCAAAGAGCAAATTTACAAATGAGAAGTTCTAAAGATATACTTTTAGTCACAATTTGTTGAAATAATCAACTGTATGTGAGTGATAAAAAATAAGTAATGAATTCATGTGAAAATGATTATCCACCACTTATTATAATCGTCAACTTTAAGAAATTGTGGCAAAAGCCTTATCCATAGAAGAACTGTTTACAAATAACCAGAAGATAGAGCTCATTACATAATTATTGCCACCAAGGTAAGGAACAAAAAATGAAAATGAACGAGATACACAATGATACTAGCAAAAAATAGAAATGATCATAGAACCAAGACTTTCTTAGTTTCTTGCTACCTTTAGAATCCACCGCCCACCCTACCCAACTTTTTAAAAATCCAATGCACATGCAGATTCTCCAAGCCTCAACACTCACCTTTTAACTCATGATCAAATTATACAAATTAACCAAGAAAAGAGAAGTCTTCCTCAGTCAATGCCCTAGAAGAATACATATCTCCTTCACTACCATTAGAAGAATAAGAGCCTTCTTCATTCACATCCCTCTCACTCAACTCTTCAATCTTCTCCACAGCCTCCTTCAAATCCCACCTTCTCTCCACGTTCCACTCACAGCAACACATTCCAATCTTCAAAAGCTTCAGCATTTCTTCCTCACTGTCTTTTGTTCCTTTCATGTCCATATCAAACACCTCACCTGTCCACTCTTCTCTCACAACTGAGTTCACCCAAGTTGCCAAATCCACATTAGCTCCCTTACCATGTTTCAGATAGTTTGCAGGGAATTTCCCAGTTAAGAGTTCAAGAATGAGTATCCCAAAGCACCACACATCAGTCTTTTTGGAAGTACGGTCAGTTTGTGTGAACTCTGGGGACTTGTATGCTGCCATGTATTGATGAGCATGGTCTTTGTTAATGACTGGGACAAGAGCAAAGTCTGACAAGATAGGCCTGAAATTGTGGTCTAGAAGAACATTGGAGGATTTTAGGTGACCGTGTGGTAGTGATAAGGTAGGGAACTCTTTGTGAATGCAAGCTAAGCCTCGAGCTACTCCTTTGATGATCTTTAAGCGGGTTGGCCAATCTAGACCTGACTGCCCTGGAGCACGTCTACCTGAAAAAACACATAGTAAAGCCATGCATGATATTAGAGCTTTGCTTATACTGTAATGCCATTCATGATATGTGCTTTAAGTTTTTGTTTCTCTTGTTCTCAGAAAAAAAAAAAACGGGCTTTATATTTCCTCGACTTAGTTTTCAAAACTACTTTTCGTTTTCATGGTAAGCCAAACGTGTTTTTAGAGTCCTCCGTAATAGCTCAATTGCAAGATTGAATACTTCTTCAATCTCAATCAAATTGATGGGTACAGGAAAATAGTGGATCATAGACTTTTTTTTTTGGCTAACATATTGGATCATAGACTTCTGTAAGTTATTTTTGCATCTTATGATTGTTTGTTTGTTTTTGTTTTTCTCTTTTGTCCATCTTTAAGTTTTCAGGCTCAAAGAATTTCGAAAAAAGTAAATCACAAAAGTCTAGTTGTCTTACCACCTAATACACACCTACTACACATGGGACTCACAATTTGAGTTGTAGACCCATGTATGTGAAGTGGCAAGACACCTCAAAGCTCCAACATTTTTTTTTTTTTATAAATAAAGGCTCAAATTTTGTAAGAGTTTTTATGAAAATTTTAGCATACTAAATACATTGATGTGACAAAGTTTGGAATAAAATGTAAGGTTTGACTTAAATTTAATAATGCTCCAATACATTAAACGGAATACAATTCAACCATGTGCTCAAAATTAATAGCGTATTCACATTGTGTGACATCCAACACAATGGAGGCTTTGCCCTAATATGTTGAATGGATAAATCTTAGACTTCAATCTTGTCTACTAAATAATAAACAGAAAAGAAAAAATAAAATAAAATATACCAAATCAAAAGAGGCTCAGAGAGCATACCATGGAGATGACTGGCGAGGCTGCCATTTTCGACGAAGTCAGAGATCAAAAGCTTTTCTTCTTTGGTATAATAAAAGGCCATAAGAGGAAGCAAGTTAGGGTGTGACAACCTTCCTAGCTTTCTCATATGATCATGAAACTCATCTTTCCCACCATTGTTCATTTGCTTAAACCTCTTCACAATCATAGTAGGCCCACTCAAAAGAACAGCCTTATAAGATGACCCAAAGCTCCCACTCCCCAATACTTCAGCTGAGGCTCTAAGTAGGTCTTGTAAATCAAACCTCTCCCTATCATTTCTCACAAAGAACAACTTTCCATGCTCGCCTTTTCTGCACCCAGCAGGTAACTCTGCTGATTGGGACTCCTTCAAGCTCACATCACAACCAAAATTCTTGTGGGCTTTTTCCTCGTGATCATGAGCCATTTCATATTGGGATGTTTTGGCTTGGCGTCCATGTACGTATAAAATTGCACCTAAGAGAGCCAATGCGGCAGTAACAATAACTAAGATCCCAATGATTAGGAGGTAGTGTCTCTTCGGCTTTGGGGTTGGGGGCTTGCATGGGTCCAGAGGCTTTCCACATAGACCTATATCGCCTGCTCAATCAAGCACTATTTACAAGTTGTCCAAAATTTTACATCAAGAAAATTCTTAGAAAAGGTTTAGTAATTAAAATTTTCCTGCAGCATTGGCTTTAAATTAAATAACTTAAAACTCTCCAGCTGAAACTGAAATTGGAGGGAGGGGTTTATTACTTAGGGTATGTGTAGTACATAAGATTCCCTAATTGAATTCAAACAGTTAATTGCGTTAACTAATAAAATATAAATGGTATTATCTTTCTAAGAACAATTATATTCAATACAGCTATGTGCATGACTACCTAAGTTTACCCAATTCATTATTAAAGAAAGAAAAGTTATGGGCTACTCTTCACTAGTCTTCAGTGAATGTATATGTAGATAGCTGCTTGTGTAGGATAAAACTTTGAAAGAACTTTTTAGTAATGAAGAGAAATTTATGCTGGTCATCTTGGTATGGCTCATACAACAAGTGACTGGTGACCATTGATGGTTTGACTTTTGCAATCAATATTGCTGATGGTATTTGTATCAACGTGCAAACCACTTTACAAGTATTAATTCTGTTTGGGATTCAGGAACCAGATATGGTTAGAGAAGCATATCGAGTCATCGACATTCTGTAAGTTTAATATATTTAAATAGATTCTATAGATCCATCCCTTAATTTGTTGGGTTCAATTCCCTTGATTTGTTTAATCTTCCATTTTTCTTCAAGTTTCGATTCTGCTAATAAATCCAGGAAATACATGCTAATGTTATTATTATTATAACTTTGTTGGACTTAATCTTTCCAATTCATCTAGTAGTATTCACCATTATTAATATCTTTCACGACCTTAATGATCAGTGAATTACATGAATTTTAATAGAATTTCATATAAAGTAAACTAACTATTTTAATAATTAATGAGCCACATGACAAAAACATAATTTTACAATGAAATTATGATATATAATCAAAATAACCAAAATAAATTTTAAACTTTATTTTAAATTATTTGAAACTTTTGATTATAGAATCTTAGTTTGAGTAAAATTTTAAACTTCTTGAAATTTAGGTAATATAGAATTTTGCTTAGTGTAAACTATCCTAACAATTTTAATTATAATAAGTCACATAAATTGTGGTTCCTACCATATATTTAATTAATTGGACCAAATTATTATGTGAAACGTGGGAGTATTAGTATCATGTAGTTATACTCTCAACGTATCAAATAATTAGTCTTTGGTAATATGTCTCAAAAAATAAATAGTCTTTGGTAATATAGTTTTATCTAAAATAAACTATCTTATTAATTAATGAGAGATGATTTGATAACCAATTTTTTTTTGAAGAACTGCGATGAATAAGAAGTATTAAGAACACTTAATAAGAAGCTCTCATAGTGTGTAGTATAACTTGTCATACCCTCCCTTAAAAGTTACAATGACTTTTTAGTAGAATTATAGTGTACCTTTGTGTTAAAACCTCTTTCCCTCTCTCTTATATGTGTGTGTGTTTGTTTCTAAAAAAAAAAAAAAAGCTCTCATAAAAAATAAAACAATAAGCTTTTATTCCATTAATAATTGCACTGTCTATCAATTATCAGTCCTAGCTGGGAAAAAAATTTAGGCCACTATATATGTTACTAAACATGAATATATCTTATTTCTAAAATTTTTATAAAAAAAAAAAAAAAAAAAAAACATGAATATATCCTTCTGCAGCGCTTTGGGAGGGCACCTCTCCTATAAAATACTTCCCTCTCCGATAAAAAAAAAAATTCAACTATTTTGTGATATAGATTAGACACCCAGCAATGCAACTGAATTGTTTTCTCAAATTGGAAGGAGAGGGAAGAAGAGGTTTCATATTTTTTATCAAACTTTTTTGTTTTGAGTTATGATCTTTTGTCTTAAGGGGTGTGACTCTAGCTTATTGATGGACTGTAATTATTGAAATGACAACAACAAAACAAAAAAAAAAACAAAAATTGCTATCTTTTTGTGATTGTGAGTTTTTGTATATAATTGGAACAAATCGGACAACTTCTACGGCCCCACATGTCTAAAAGAAATCGCCTATAAAATAATAAAAAATAAAGAACAAATAAACATGGAGGAAAATAAAAAGGTCTGTGGGCTAACGTGATAAGCTACTTTGCATTATCAAATAAATTATGGTAACATGGGAAGATGAATTTTGCTGTGAATGTCAACTTTGTATGTCTTTCAATATATGTACCTAGCCTTATAGTACCATGCCTATGAACAAATGAAATGGAAAAAATATTTAATGGGGAAGGGAAGCAAATATATGTCAAAACAATAAAACATGAATATTTAATTGGAAACTAGCTAGTCCATGCTTGAACATAGAAATTATTATTACCATATCAAGAGAAGAAAAGAACTGAAGTTGAAGTTGAAGTTGAAACACATAATGTGACTGAAACAACTTACCCAAAAATGAGCTTGAGTTCACCAAATTGCTTAGTTTTTCCGGAATCGGACCCACAAAGTTGTTGTAAGATAGATTGAATTTTCTCCATTGACTTTGTTGAAAATCTGGTATGTTTCCTTCAAATTGGTTACCCACAAGGCTCAACTCCCAAAGCGAAGGCAATGCAACAAGGGACTTGGGGATTTTACCCGTAAATTCATTTCTTTCCAAATAAACTTTCCACAAACTACTCATTCCATCAAAAGCATCATCTGGAATATCACCTGAGAAGCCGTTTAAAGACATATACAATACCCTTGTTAAACTAAGTTTCTTCACAGTAGGCATTGGACCTTTGAAGCTGTTATTCATGAAACTTAAACTACGCAAAGTTGGTATCTCAGCCAATGCGTCTGTGTCAATCATGCCCGAAAGAGACATGTTCTCTAGGCGCAACCCATAGAAGACATCGTTGCGGCAAAGCACGCCAGCCCAGTCACTTTTGTTACTATTGCACAAACTGATGGAGGGCTTCCAGTTGCTTAGCGCGGCGGCGTTAGACAAAGAGGACCTGAACTTGAGGAGGCTAGCCTGAGTAGCATTGTCCATAGCACCGTACGTTGCCACAACATGTACTGACATGATGAACAACATGAAAAGCCATTGTTGTACTAGTACTTTGTTGCTAGCCATGATGGTGAGGAATGTTGAAGTTGGCTCTCAAAGCAACATAGGCGATGGGAATAATATATGAAGATGAAGATGAAGATAAAGGTGGGGGGGAATGTAAAGGGTACAAATGGTGAAATTGACAAAGTCCCAGCTACCAGGAATGAGCTGTTTATGGCCGGCATTTTGAGAATTGTTGGATGCATTATATTCCCTTCAAATTTTTTTTGTTTATTATTATATAGCTTCTTGTGTGCTGGTAAGTTTGCCAGTTTTTCTTTGTCAATGATCAATGTTGATGATACCTGGCCCAAAAAGATATACTCCCATATAAATTAAAAAACACAAACTTTGATTTTGATGTTTATTGATGCCTCAGCCGGACAAAAATGCAAATACAAGAATTACCTTTATAATTAAGGACCCCCCTTTTCTTCTTCTTCAGGGGGTGGTTTTCTCAACAAAAAAAAAAACCTTTATAATTAAGCATGCTGTTTCTCAATAATAAAAAAACAAAAACAAAAACAAAATCAAAAAACAAAACCTGCTGAGTTTTGTCCATGGGTTATGTGGATGGGATAGATGGGCTAGGAAATTAGGCCCAATCCTTCATTAACCAAATTCACATGGACTTAGGGCCAGGAATTCCTCACTGATTGATTGGACTTCTAATCCAGAGGTAGAAGATAACACGGGATCGGGGTTAGTATGAGAGCATAGAAATTAAATTATTAAAATACATTAGCCCTTAAAGTTTAGGTTTATTTTAATTTTGGCATTTTATATTTAAAAATTTTCATTTTAGCTTTATCATTCATTTTTTCTAGTAATTTGACTAGTAGGTAAAGTACTAAATAAGTAATGTCTATTTAAACACGACACTCATCTAATGTCAAGTGTCGCCAAATTACTAATAGAAATGGATGATATGACTAATAAGAAAACAGAATCAAATATAAAGAGATAAAATAAAAATCTTGAAATATAAAGAATATAAATAAAAATAATATTAACAAGTATATTTTAGTAAAATTAAGTCGTTTAAATTTTGAGTTTAAGAAACGAATATGATAATAGGTTGGCTAATAGAAAGGCAACTAACTAAAAGAGCTTCAGGGGAGCCTTTATTCTTCACTTCCTTGAAACCTCATCTAACTACTAGAGGTCAAACTCACGAGACAAAGCAAAGGCTCTTGCTTTTTCTTTTATGCTTTCGGCACCTGAAATTCGTGTTATTATTCATTTGTATAGTTACCAGTTGAGAAGTTACTAAAAGTAAAACTAGGGCGGACGAAGTGTTCAAAAGATAACTTGACAAAGATAAATTATACAGATTAGCCCCAAAAAAAATAAATAAATAATATAATCCATGATATTTGTTGTAGACTTTCTTTTAATAAGGTAATTAAATGAGGCAACTCTATCTATATTTTTGTTTAGTATCATATATTTTGTTCATAATCAACAAACTTAAAAAGATGAGGACTACAATAAGCTGATGGTTAGAATAAAATTTAGTCACTATTATGAATAGATCTATTATAAATACATGTAGGGACGTCTCCTGATATATGTAGTTAACCTTGATTAATTTGTTATGAATTCATAACCGACCTAAAAGGTTTTAGGACTAAAATTTAGTTGTTGTAGTTAATTAAAATGCTTTTGTTCATTACATAAATGTCTGATTTGTGAAGAGAAAAATTTATGAAATAGTCATCCCAACATTAGTGGACACAGTTAAAAACAATTTAGTTAAATTAGATACTTCTATAGAGGGGATCTAAAATTTGTTGGTCGACTAATAGTTTATGCTAAAAGTGAGCTTTGAGAATCACAGGTTGCTTCAATCGTACAAGTTTCCCAGAACACAAATCTAAAGATTGAAAATCTTTGAAGGATTACTTCTTTTAGATGCTCAACAACCTTTAAATGGTGTATATTATAAAATAATGAAAATAAAGGACATATAATGGGCTGCAGTACTCTAATCTTTTTCCTCATGACATTAAATCATTTCGTGTTTGTAAGAAAAACATCATTCTTTAGCCCTAGATTCATTTGGCTTAACAACAATATTACAATAACATTTTCGCATACTCAATTTCATAACATACTGAAGTAGTTAGTTATAATTAAGTGGTTAAAAAAAAATAATGGATTCATGTAAAAACTAATGTAAAATTAGTGACCATCAAATTATAGGACCTATGTAATAAAATTTGTAATATTCACAACATCACTTTTTTTTTTCCTTTTCTTTTTTAGATCCTCAACATTACACTTAAAAAAATTACTAGTAATTTTAGTATTTTACCAACACACCAACCATTCAAACACTACAAGTCTACAAAAGCATATTTCTCAAATCCCATTTTCCAAGCAATGCTTTCTCACTTTTCCAACTATTTGGCCTTTTTCCCAACCATATAAAATCACTGCGTCACACTCACACTCACACCCTCAAAATTATTGTTTTAGAAAAGCTTCCCTAGAGTCACAGACTCCCCACCTCTAACCTCATAAACATAAAGCCATATTAGCCATGAACTCCACCACCTCCCCTGACACCCACATAGACATCAACTTCACCTCTGGCTGCCACGGCGATGAACCAAACCAGTCCAACACCACAGTCCCTTTTCTCATTCAGCCCTCCAATGTCGCATCAAAGCCTTTAATCTTCAACCAGTTACGCAGATTCCGCATATGCCTCATGTGGTGTGCACTCGACCACTCTTCTTGCTTTGGAAAATTCATCTCCTACTTCATATTCATATTCTTCACCATCCTCGTCCCCCTTATAACATGCTTCTCTGCTCGAGTCCCTGCCTCTGCTGAAATTGACGACCCCATCTCTTTCAACATGCTTGTCCAATTTCCTGAGTCTGGCTTAGCCATCATTGCTTTCTTCACTCTTTCCCGGTTCTTCAGTAGGTACTGTTTAATTATAATAGCTGTCTGTATATTCTATCTAAAAACTTAGAATAATGCTAATGACACTATATTTTTCACAATTATGTAGTCTATTTGAATTAAAGTAACACAATTTTCACCAAATTCATCACTGACACCATTACGTACCAATCACAAATCATATTAGTAGTTGTAAAAATTGTTGTTCTTAAACTTATTCATAAAATTTATTAGAGTAACTCATTTTGTTTCTAGTAACACTTTCATTATGCACCAATCGTAATAGGTTATATAAGTGCTTTGTGAAAAATGTTTTCCTTAAAACTTATTGAAAAACTTAATTAAGTAGTTAGAGATTAGTTACGCGTATTACTAATACCATTTTATATATTATTATATCAATTGCAAAAAGTCTCCCATCAAACAAAAAAAAAAAAAATTGTAAAAAGTCATATCAACCTTATGAAAAATGCTGTGTAAATTTATTGAAAAAGTTAATACGTTAGAGATTTGATCAGTTACTTGTATATAACAACAGGTATGGCCTTCGACAGCTTCTATTCCTTGAGGGCTTAAAGGATGATTCTTCATACGTACAGCGAGGATACACACGTGAGCTTGACAAGGCGTTCCGGTTCTTAGCTTTCATACTTCTACCATCGTTTTTCGTGGAACTTGCTCACAAAATCGTATTCTTCACCACCGTCAAAATATCCTTACCATATGTCAGTAGCGGCGTAGCACTGAATGCCATTGTGTTTGTTTTTGTTATGGCCTCGTGGGTTTATAGGACAGGGGTGTTCTTGTTGGTTTGTGTTTTGTTTCGGCTCACTTGTGAGCTTCAAATACTGAGGTTTGAGAGGCTTCGTAAGATGTTGGAGGGTTGTGACTCTGACTGTAGTGCAATATTTAAGGAGCATGGTAGGATTAGAGAGCAGTTGTGGTTGACCAGCCATAGGTATAGGTTTTTCATAATAGCATGTATGGTTACCATCACTGTGAGTCAATTGGGAGCCTTGCTGCTGGCTTTGGAATCAGACTCTCAAAAGACTTTCTTTAATTCTGGGGACCTTGTGGTAAGTATTCTTACCTTAATACATATAGAGTAAGGATCATTTTAACAATTTTTTATTAAAAATTTCATAGTTAGATTACATGTTTTCTAGATTCTTAACATGCACAGCTAAATATTGTGTCACTAAAATGTTATTTTACTATTTAGTTTATAAATTTATGTTTTTATATAATCCTAAAATTAAATAATTTAAAATTTAAATATTTTATAAATGAGATAGTTATTAATTAGCATTCTCTAATCATCATAATACTTTGCGTATATACATAGTATACATAGAAAGAGAACTAACAAAAATGTATCGATAAAAAGTTATCTTGTAGTGCACCATTAATAAAAGTAGCTAGCATTAAATGAAACTTGAATCTACCCTTTTTTTTGTTTTTATTTTTTGTTTTTTGAGGTGGAGCCCTCTTTTTTGTTAAGAAATTATAATACTTTTTCAATGCAGTTTCTTTAATTATTAATTTACATGAAGCCTATATAATTCAAAATTTTGGACAATTATATGCAGGTTTGCTCAGCTGTTCAACTTAGTGGATTCTTGTTATGCCTGGTTGGAGCTGCAAAAATCACACATAGAGCACAAGGAATTGTGTCGGTTGCAACTCGATGGCACATGATTGTGACTTGTGCATCTTCTGGATCACCCCAATGCCATACGCCAGAGGTTGATGATACCCCAGTATCTACACACGACACTGATTCTGAGTCCTCAGACATTTTCATAACAATATCTCCACAGGAACCTTACTTATTCCAAACCAGACAAGCTTTAGGTAAGCACATATATATAAAATGATGCCAATACCATACAAGTTTGGACTGTCTATTTAAGTATGGCAATGTTTTCCTACTTACCCTTTAATCCTTTATTACTAGTATTTGTTTGTCAAAGAATTAATATATTCCTTGTTGTTTAATATAGTGTGCTTATGATATTGCTTTGCGTGCAGTAACATACTTGCAACACAACCATGGGGGGGTCACACTGTATGGGTTTGCGCTTGATCGGGGAATGCTTCACACACTCTTCGCATTTGAGTTCTCTTTGGTGCTGTGGATACTGAGCAAAGTGATTGTTTTGTCTTGAGCAAAAATATAGTCCTATAAAATATTCTGTTTGGAGGGTATTTAGCTAATTTGATGTAGTAATGTAAAGTGACAGCCAAAGATTCAGCTCAATTTTCTTTCGTTACAACGTTTTATGATTACATGTTAAAAATTTTGAACTTCAATCAATTGGTTTTCGATAAATTAATATGCTTTTTCAGCACTTGTTATTATGGAAGATATATTTTCATTCAAGTATGTATAGTCTTGGTTTGCAAGTATGTATAGTCACAAGCACTGTTCAATATCTATTATGTGGATTATTGGCCCGGCTGGCCCGGCCGCCCAATATTAAAATTTTGACAAAAATGTAAATTATATTATCTAAGTTTGGAGTAATTTCTTCTCAAAAAAAAAAAAAAACAAACAAAGTTTGGAGTAATTGTGATTTTGGAACATAATGTTTCAAATTTTGGATTTCAATATCTAGCATTAACGTTTGATAGTGTTTTACCAAGAGGTTGTAGCATTAGGCTACAATCTTATTCAATATTTTTTTATTAGAGGTGAATTTTGACAAATCCACCATTAAATTACATATTCTTCTTATATACTTCAAACTTGTAAAAATTTTAGAAAAATTAAAGATCAATAGTTGTATCATCAATAAATTGTTTAAATTGCAACTTTTTATAGTTTAAGAATATGCATAAATATAGTAAATTACATCCGATTGACTAGGCTTATTCAAGGAAATACGAACATCGACAAAATCGGTCTGACCGCACCACCCCACCCAGCTCAGGGCTCCACCGAAGGTTTCCGACACAGTGGTCGGCAGTAGATCTTCAATACCGACGTTGGACTGGTGTGGCCATCAGCGACGAGATGTGCACACCGACAAAGACCGAACCAACCCGAGCATGTTTTATATATATGTATAAGAAGAGGCCTAATGTTCTAACTTCTAAAAAGAGGCCTAATGTTCATCCATGAAGAGGGTTGTTCTTATCAAAAAAAAAAATTTGAATTCTTATCCTTCAATGTACAGGCCTAACGTCCTTATCAGAAAAAAATTTTGAATTAAAAAAGAAGTTAACATGTGTGAGCTACCTTTCTCAGTCAAAAAACATGTGTCAAGAGGAATAGTCTGAGTGGTCTTGTCTAAGTAACTCTAGTGTCTTCCCACTTGCATTTTTTGAAAAAGAAAAATTTAAAATTGATGTATGGACTATGGTCGTATGGGTTACAGTCATGCCACTTGTGTTTTTTGAAGAAAAAAAAATTTAAAATGCCGCATGGGTTAGTCACTGTCTTGCCACTTGCATTTTTTGAAAAAAAAATATTAAAAAAATAAAAAACGATACCTATCACTATTTGAGTCACTGATGGAGTCAGTCACTGTGCAAGATTTTTTTTTTCCTCTTTTGATCTCAGCCACACATCTTTTCTCTTGAGTTGTCTTCTACTCAGCTACTCTCATTTCTCCTCTTTACTCATAAGACTTCTACTCCTCTCAAGTCTCACCCCTCAGAGTTAGAACTCAGTCACTCATCAGTCATCAGCTACCTCCATTTCTCTTCCAAACCCTAATCCCGCCGAACAAACATTAGTTTTTCCCTCTCAATCTCAAGCTCTCACCTAACCATTTTTCTCTTCTTTTTTGCTCTCAGCCACATAATGTTTCTTCCAAACCCTAATCCCGCCAAACAATTAGTAGCATTTCCCTCTCAATCTCAGATTTTCAGGCTCCCACCAACCATTTTTCTCTTCTCTTTTGCACTCAGCCACATAATTTATTTTCCATACCTTAATCCCCCGGACAAACAATAGTTTTTCCCTCTCAGATTCTCAATCTTAGGCTCCGACCTAACCTTCCACTATTTAAGAACATAAGCTCTCAGTCTCACTCTCAAGACTCATCTCTGATTCTCAGTCTCTCTCTCACAAAGAAAGACTTTCCTCTCAAGGTCTCACAAAATTCCTAATACCTAAGTTAGTCAGTCTCCTTCTCATCTCCGTTCTCCACTGTGGCTCTGCTACTATGTAGTTCTATCTTTGGTAACCCTAACCCCTACATTGTTTTAGTTTTTTTTTTTTTTTTATGGTCACTAAATGTTTCTTGTTGATTCTTTTTTCTTTTTTTTGGTTATTTTCTTGTAATTTCAGGGGTAATTTAAAAGATTCAATTTCAGCCTAGTAAAGGAATAAATCTCAAAGGCTTAAATAGTTCCTGGGTATTTTCTCGTACTATTTATATTTGTTTTGAGTTCACTATTTTTTCTTTTTTCGTTTTTCTTTTCTGTTTGATTTTGCTTAAAGGATTATTTTTTATTTTATTTTTTCAATTCATTATGTTGTGTCAAACTTTCATGTTTGTGTTTGATTTTGCTTTTAGTTTTAGTGTTTTTTTTTTTTTTAAGGTTCACTCATGTTGTTTGCTATTTGGTTTTGTTTCTAGGGTTCAAAGACTGTAAATTTATTTTTTGATCATCCTATTGATTAATTATACTATTGTGATTTTAGTTTTATATACATACATACATACACACACACACACACACACACACACACACATATATATTATTTCTTTTTAAGGCTCACTCGTGTTGTTTGTTGTTTGATTTTGTTTCTAGGGTTCAAAGATTGTAAATTTATTTGTTGATCATCCTATTGATTGATTATACTATTGTGATTTTAGTTTATTATATCATGCTAATATGTTGTGATTTTAATTGATAATCTTGTTGTTGTGATTTTAGCACTGAGAATGCTGCTTGTATAGTTTTTATTCACTAATATTTTATTGAAATTAATGTATGACTACGTGTTTAAGTTAAAGGTTGCTTACATAATTTATTTGTTGTTGATTCCTTAATTACTATGTATATGTGATTGTTATTTATATTGATGTAATTAGATCATGGCTGCTTGTGCTTCTTCTTCCGCCCCCCCCCCCCTGTCGAGCCTAGTCCTAGTTCATGTACTGAGGCTAATCAACCAAATACGCAATCTCCCATTCCACCATCAGGTGTTGCACCCCCTCAAGCACAAATAGAAACTCAACAAGCTAATATTAATGGTGGTAAAAAGCCTTCTAAGATATGGGACCATTTCTCTAAAATAGAGGGATGTGACCCCCTTTACCCTAAGTCACAGTGCAACTATTGTCAAAGGAGTTATAATTGTCACCCAAAAAGAAATGGAACCTCCGCCATGTGGTTACATATAAAATCTTGTTATAAGAAGTACCCCTATAGGCGTGATAAAGGCCAAACCACTTTGAGTTACCAAAGTTAAAAAATAAAAAAATAAAAAATAAAAAATAAAAGGGAAGGAGAGGGTGGTAATGAGCTAGTGTTGAGGAAGTTTAGTGTGGAAGGACTAAGGATGGTCTTGGCTAGGATGGCAATTGTTGATGAACTACCTTTTAGGTTTGTTGAGCATGGTAGGTTCATTGATTTTATGGCAAAGGTAGAGCCTAGGTTTAAAGTTTCCTCTCAGGTTACTGTTGCAAGGGATTGTCTTAGATTTTACATTAGGGAGAAGGAGAGTTTGAGAAAGGTTTTAATGACTGGTCAAAGAGTGTTTGACAACCGATACTTGAACTTCAATCCAAAACCTTAATTACCTTTGTTTGACTGCACATTATATTGATGTTGATTGAGTTTATCATAAAAAGATTTTGAATTTCTGCCTAGTACCTGATCATAAGGGTGAGACCATTGCTAGGGTGGTTGAGTCTTGTTTGCTTTAATGGGGGATTGATCGTATTTTTACAATTACTGTTGATAATGCAAGTTCAAATAATGTGGCCATAGAATATCTTAGGAGAAAAACAAAGGATAGGGTGGGTAGCCTCTTGGGTTGTGAATTCCTTCATATGCGTTGTTGTGCCCATATTTTGAATTTAATTGTGCAAGATGGGCTAAAGGACCTTAATGAGTCAATTGTTAAGGTTTTTAATCTAGTGAGGTATGTGAAATCCTCTCCTAATAGATTTGAGAAGTTTAAGGCATGTGTTGAAAAAGAAAAAATTCAAAGAAAAAGTTTGTTGTGTCTTGATGTGTTTACTAGGTGGAATTCAACTTACTTGATGTTAGAAAGTGCACTAAAGTTTGTGGCTGCATTTGAAAGGATGGAGGAAGATGATGGACATTTCCTTCGTTATTTTGAGGATCCATCTAGCGGTCCCCCTCGGTTTTCAGATTGGGAAAATATAAGACTTTTTACAAAGTTTCTTGGTATGTTCTATGAGGCAACTTTAAGATTTTTTGGTTCCTTGTTTGTGACTACTAATGTGTATTTCATGAGTTTGTTAGTCTTTAAGACCAATTAAATTAATTGTGTAATGGTAGGGGTGATCCTTTGTTAAAGGGTATGGCACAAAGAATGAAATTGAAGTATGATAAGTATTGGGGAAGTGTTGGTAGGATAAATCCAATGTTGTTTGTGGCTGTTGTAGTTGATCCTAAATATAAATTGAAATATGTGAAGTTTTGGTTTAAGCAATGGTATGACAAGGAGAAGGCTGATGAGTTAGGATTGAGAGTTTGGGAAGCTTTGAATAAATTGTACAAGCACTATAGTGGAGCAACGGGGACCTCATGTGGTGCTAGTGCTAGTGGGACAAGTGAGTTTGGTAGTAGTGATGTTACTGCCATGTCCTCCATGCTAAGTGGCTTTGGTAGTGTAGAAGAGAGGATGAAGAGGTACAATAACATTTACAAACAACACTTAGCAGACGAGGATAGTGTAGAATGCAAATTTGAATGGGACTGATACTTGTTAGAAGCTAGTGTAGATCCGAAGACGGAAGGCTTTGATATTCTTGATTGGTGGAGGGTGAATTCTTCAAGATATAGGATCCTTTCTCAAGTTGCCTGTGATGCTTTGGCAATTCCCATCTCTACCGTTGCATCAGAATCTGCATTTAGCACAGGGGGTCATGTCTTGGATCCTTTCCATAGCTCATTGTCTCCCAATACTGTTGAAACTTTGATTTGTACACAAAATTTGTTGAGGTCGGATTCAACTAAACCAATTAACCTATGAGAGGCAATGGATGAAGTGGAAAACTATGAACTTGAATCGGGTAATGTGTTTATGTTCTTTTCTAATTTTTTTCTACTTTTGTTATTTATAAATTCTCTTGTATTTTTTTGTTATTTATTTATTTGTGAGTTATTATTTATATACAAATTTTTTTCCCTTTTAGAGCTTGTACCAAAACCCACTATGGGTACAGATTTTGTTCTAGACTGATTTGGAAGGTGGGATTGTTTTTTGGACTTAATTACCTAACGTAACTTAAAATTTTTATGTAATTTGGCTGCTGTTTGTAATGGTGTTAATTGTCATGTATTGTTTTCTACTTTCTACTTATCATTATTTTTTGGCAATTGACATTGTAGGGATGGAGTTTTTTGTATATGATGACTTGGAATTGGAGTTGTTGGCTGGCTGATTGCTGAAATTTTTTGTGGTTGAATTGCTGACTTAATCATGGAGAGGACCAAATTAGGAGTGTTTGGGTGCTTCGGCTGCTGTTGGTTGCTGGCTTGCTGCTTCTTTGTTGCTCTCTCCTTTATTTTTGTTTACTAGATGCACACGTGACAACACAAGCACTGAACACACTTGAAAATTATTAGACTCTTAGTCTTAGTAGACTAGACTGCCTCCATTTTTTATGAAAAATATGTAGTTGTGTAGTGTACCAATTGTATATTCTAGTCCAACATCCATTATGTATATTTGTATATTGCTTCTCAAACACTACTTGACTATTTTGTAGTGCTACACTACTACTCCTCCTTAGGTTGTGCTACTGCTTATATTTGATGTGATTACTATGATGGAAATATTAATGCTAATGTTGTTGCAATGCTAGAATTCTCTTGTTATGGTTGAGACTTGATACTTTATAATTGTGTGTTTGATTTGGAATGTTGTGACAGGTTAATGTGTTTAATAAATACATGTTTAATTTGACAAGTTGAATTTAAGTTATATTATAGTTGAGACTTGATATTCTATAATTGTGTATTTGATTTGGAATGTTATGAGTCTGGGGACAAATTTGGAGTTGTCTTCTTCTGGTTGAAACTTGATAAAGAAAGGCTTAGTTAAAAAGAAGTCAAAATGGGCTCAAAATGCTATTTTATAAAGGCCTAAAAGCCCAAAGCTTAGAATAGGAATTTTTAAAAATCCAGCCCATATAACCGAACAAACCGCACCGAGCCGCTAAGATTAACCGCACCTTGTGTAAATTGGTTTTTATCTTCCAAAAGTGAGGTGCGGTTAAGCATAGGGTGAAACCGCACCTTATAGGTGTGGTGCAAAAAACCTCTCCAAAATCGACCGAACGAACCGTGTACACCTCTACGATTGACACAAAATTTGATATGTATATTAAAAGTGTAAAAAACACGCATTTTAACGGTTATATTTTTAAAATATGTAATAATGTTTATTTTATTGAGCAAGGTTGTAGCCTAAACCAATTTTGTAGCTAAACTCTGTCCTTTTATTTTTGTCTTTATGTATATTATCCATTAATTAACCATTAAATGTCAACTAGGCTCAACACAACATATATAATATTCATACACTACACCCAAGAGCAACCAACTAAGATATGCCTAACTAGCACACAAAAATTACCCACAGTGGATTAGCAACCCATTAGCCCAAATGTATTTTAGTTATAATGTTTATCCAGACTATATAAGTCTTTAGCTTAGGCAACATATTTTTATATTCTTTTATTCCTTCAGTAATATCTCTCTCTCTCTCTCTCTCTCTCTCTCTCTAGATTTTATGTCTTTGGTTTGTGAATTGTGGGTTTTGCAGCTGTGATGGAGGGTTTGCAGTGAAGGGCAGGGAAAGGAGAGAGAGAGAAATGTGGGGTGATAGGAGAGAAACTGAGCAACTATGTTAATTATTTAATTAATTTACCTAAAGTGCATCACATGACATAAGGAGAAAAAAAAAATAGAGAAATAAGGAATCCTTTGGGTGATACCTCAATCTATAATATATAGTTTTTATTATATAGAATACTAGTTGCTAACCAGTGCGATGCACAAAATAGTTAGCAAATGTTAAATAAATAAATAAATATATATATATATATATATATTCACTTTTTCAATGATACAGTTAGTTAAAACAGAATGATAATCAAATCAATACTTGATAAAAGGAGGTAAAGAGATCATTAGAAATAAAGACAAAGTTAGTTATTCAAAAATAAATTATAAATAATAGAGTTAGTTATTCATCACTCACATCCCCAATGTACCCTTCCCTGATGAGGTTTCCCATTTTAGACCTATTAGCCTTTGCAATGTCATTTATAAAATCATTTCAAAACTAATGGTCAATATACTCAAACCTCTAATGGACAACCTTATTACACGCTTTCAAAATGCTTTTATCCAAGGGAGAAACATAGGTGATAACATCCTAGTTGCATATGAGATTTTTTATTATCTAGGCAAAAAAAGAGGCAGAAAAAAGTGCTTTGTGGCCCTGAAAATTGACATGACCAAGGAATTTGATAGGGTTGATTGGAGTTTCTTGAAGGCTGTTCTTCTGGCCATGAATTTTAATGATAGATGGGTGCAGTGGATCATGGAGTGTGTTACCTCTATCCAGTATACCCTTCTCATAAATGGCAACATCACTCAATCTTTTACCCCTAGAAAAGGGCTCAGGCAAGGAAACCCTATCTCCCCCTATTTAGTCCTTGTGTGCAAACATCCTCTCTCTAGCACTGATGAAGGTTGAAAAACAGAAGAGAATAAGAGGGGCTAAGATAGGCAGAAATGGCATCTCCTTCACTCATCTATTTTTTGCTGATGATACTTTGCTCTTCTTCCGACAAGATAACCAGTCCTTAATCAATATTCAAGAAATTCTCAATTGGTATTGTTCCTTATCTGGACAAAGCATCAATCTCTCTAAATCTAACATGTATTGCTCATCTAACATGGAGAAGGAGGTGAAAGGAGTTTTAGCTTAAAACCTTGGTGTCAACCTAGTTCAAAGCCCTAGAAAATACTTAGGTTTAAACTTCTTCTTAAGATGTAAGAGGATTGCTGATTTCCAGTTCTTGGTAGATAAAATACACTCTAAATTACAGGGATGGAAGGCAAAACTCCTATCTGAGGCTGGTAGGACTACTCTAATCAAATCCACCCTTCAATCCATGCCTACGTACACCTTCACATGTTTCAAGGTTCCTAAAGCTATTTGTAACAAGATGGATGCAATCTCTAGAGCTTTTTGGTGGGGTCATGATCTAGGGGAAAAAAAAAAGATGCACTTGGTTAGTTGGGATAAGGTTTGTAAACCTAAGAGAGAAGGAGGTTTAGGTTTGAGAAAATTTGGACTCATGAATAAATCCATGTTGGCTAAACAACTCTGGAGAATCAGTCAGAACCCTCATTCCCTCATTTCCAAAACCTTCAAAGCCAAATATTTCCCTAACACCTCAATCCATGAATGCTCCTCTAAGCCCTATCATTCCTGGTTCTAGAAGGGCAATATTAATCAGAAAAATAGCATTCTGAGTGAAGGAAGATGGATCATAGGTTCAGGTACAAATATCCCTCTCAATCACTCTGCCTGGTTTCGTTGTCAACCACAGCTTCTAAACCAGCATAATTTAAGTGAGGGTACTGTGGCAGACCTGATTAATCACACAAACCACTTATGGAATCTTAGTCTTGTTAAATCTCTGTACCCCCACCCCATTAGTGAAGAAATCTTGAACCTTCCTATCTCTAAAACAAGAACTAGGATTGACCAACTTGTTTGGAAACACTCTTCTTCAAGTGTCTACCAAGTTAGAAAAGCTTATAACCTCCTCTCAAAAGAAACTGTATTCCTTGGTTCAAACTTATGGCAATTGATATGGAAAGTTAAAGTTTCTCTGAAAATCTGTAACTTTATATGGAGGATTCTCCATGACAATCTTCCCACTTTTCTCACCTTGAAGAACAGGAGTGTTTATGTTCAAAGCTCATGCCCCTATGCCATGAGGAAGATGAATCCCCATCTCACTTGTTTCTGTTTTGCCCCTTCTCTAGAGTTTTTTGGCATGGATCTTCTCTAGCTATACATACCTCAGATTTCACCCACATGTCTATTGTGCAATGGGTTGGGCAGATTCTTCAACTTCACAAAGATATGAGGCAAAATAATATGCTTTACCTCCAAGGATTCTTTGTCACTTTATGGACCATTTGGACTCACGAGAACTTGGTAGTCCATGAAGGTAAACATCCAAGCCCAATGGAACTCACACTAATTGCTCAATCTCTTACTTGCAGGTACAGTGAAGCTTATTCCAACTGTTCTACACCCTCCCATGGGAAATCTAATCACCTCAATTTGAACAAATTACCTAAAAAACCATGGCAGCTCATCATTAAGGTGGCTGGAGCAAGACTGAAGAGAATCAACAAAGCTGGTTTTGCCTATGAAGCCAAGAACATGCAAGGGGGTATCATTTTGAAGGGGGTATCAAGCTGTACAGGGAATACAGTTCCAATAACCATCCAGGAATCAATGTTTGAAGCAACTATGAAGGCTAGGGATTTGGGCTACAACAATTTTGTGTTTCTTAGTGATAGTAAGAGAGTTGTTCAAGTTACCAATAGGAAGTGGACTCCAACTTGGCAGGAGATGAGTCTGTTGGCTAATTGGTCTCATTTAGCACACAATGACACTAGCTATCACTCTCTGTATGTCCCAAGACCTGTAATTAGTCATGTTAGAAACCTAGCCAAGATGGCAACTAAAATGTCTATCCATTGTTGTATGGTTACTCAAACTCTTTTATAATTTCTTGTTTTCTGGAATGTTATCAAAAAAATAATAATAATAACAGAAAAACCAATTGGACAAAGAGAGAGAGGAGTTGTTAAACGAAATCATATATCTATGGGCTAAAACTTTACTTAGGAATGTATAATCCAATCTATTCCAAACCTATTGTGACTGAAATTTCAACTAAAATTTTTGTCAAATATGAAACACTTATACAACCCAATTTCAAGGGCAAAACTTGGTCCAAAAATCGGTTGAGTACATACAATTCAAAATAAATCAATACTTATATTAATTAACCCTAAAATTAGGGTACCATTAAATAACGTCAACAATTATTTATTGGGAAAGCAAAAAAAAAAAAGCAACATGTATCCAAAGATCATGTGCAATGCATATGAGACCCTTAGACATTATGTGGCAATTGTAGCATACAAGTATACAACAAAATCTTTCCCTTATTTATTTATGATTCTCATAAATTTAGTTATTTATTTTTCAGTAAGATACAAACCTAAATCATGAAATTAGAGATAGAAATTTTAACAATGCAAAAGTTGCAATATAGTCTATTTTTTTCTTATAAAGATGCAAATATGCAATACAGTTATAGAATGGCATGCACTTAGAGGGGGGAAGAGAAAGAAATAGAGCCACCAAATTACTCAAGCAAACTTTCACCGGAAGGAGACTTCTCTAAATAAACCAAAAAAGGAGGGGGGGGGGGGGGGGGGGAACTTACCCTATGACTCTCACCTACAATAGACCGAAGACTCATTTATGAAAAACAATAAAGGAATGTTAAAGTTGTTGACCGTGTGTGGGGTTATAATTTTTAAGAGAAGTTTTACTATTTAAAATTTTGAATTTGATCTAAGAAAAAATTGATGTAGAACAACAATACATTTATTGATTATATTGAGTCATCTAATCAGCTATGTGGCTGAATAAGTCCCTAAAGAAGAGAGGCTGAGACCATTCTTATAAGGGAAGCAAATGGTTGGGATTTTGTTTTCAACTGTAATTCACGATAGTAGCATGAGAGTAGTAGTCTTTTGCGGCTAAACAGATTCTAATAGAGTTTTATAAAAATAAAACTTTAAAAAAAAAAATTAATGATGTGTGTGAGCATCCTTTTTTTGGACAGTACCCAGGCCGAAGTAGAAACAATGATCCTGGGTCCTTTACTTGGTGTTTGGTGGACTGGGCTTGGTTCACTGTAGCTAAATGGGGCTGATTATAAACCAAGTTGTGTGCAAGTCATATAAAGCTCCTCAAAGCAAAAATGCAATTTCTCCTAAGCAATAAATTACCATTATAAGTGTTTTAGTGTCATAAAATGACCATTTACTCTTACGAAACAAGTAAAATAATTATTCATAATATTCACAATGAGAAAGAGATTGAAATAGAATATTTAAGGCTTATCTTTTATTGTGTAAACATTTAAAAGAGTTCCTTCACTTGGTACCCCGGGCGTACTATCGTGGTACCCCAAACGTACTAGGCCTGTAATCCCATAATGCTGATTTTTTGAATTATACGATCTTTCTCCATGCTTATTATGCAATGGAGTTTTGTCATTTCCCTTTACCTCTATAGGTCCTGCATAAGAACACACTATAAAATACACATATCTTCAAATAATTGTTAGTTTCTTAGATTAGGATATACATTTTAATATATATACACATATGTAAATGAATTTCATGAGAATGAGTCAACCACGAGGATCCTGGCCCCAATTCTCACAGATTTAGTGCTTTTGCACAAGACTTGTGGGATTTGGAACTCAAGTCCAAGTGGCTTTGCTTGAGCATTGCCTTCCAAGATAGTTAGGTGAAGAGGATTTTGTGGGAGAGAGTGATATCTGATGTGTGCATGTTTTTTGCATATGTTTCTTTGGAGGCTAAGTGATATTTCAAATAATCTCAAGGATATGGGATGAATTCCTCCTCCTTGCCTCTCTTTTGTTTTGTCCCTCTTTTCTTTCTCCTCCCTTGCTGGGCTTTTAAAGCTCTAAGAATATATCTTTTGAACATTTGAATTCTCCCCCTGAATCCCCATTTTTCTCCCCCCCCCCCCCCCCCACCTTTTGCTATGCCTTAGTGTTCCTTTTATAATGGACATGGTTTGGTACCCCGAGCGAGGACGTCCCTGGTCTGCTAGGTAAAATCATGTCCTCTGGAACTTAAAAATGTGCATTGTGCAGAGGTTTAGCTTATTTAGGCAATTATAACTCAAAATGGACATTTGGCTTTACCTATAAATAAAAGATTCCTTCTTGGAAAGTCAAAGGAGTGGGTGGGCTGCTCAGTGTACTAGATGACAACTTTAGTTGAAAGTGACAATTGAGAGGAAATTGTGAGGAGGTGTCATGCACATGGGGGAACTGAATTTTTCATTAATTCATGCATTCCAAGCAAATATATGAACCAAGAGAAACCTTCAGGATCCTCCTTTCACTAGAAATCACTCCCCTACCGACCAAACCACTTCTCCCTTACTATCCACTCAGGATCCCACGGGCTTGGACCATGGGTTACAAAGAAAATACCTATTTTGCTAGATTTTTAATGGCTTTTTTTTTACTGGAAATCTAAACATACATCTTGGTTTTCCCATGTATTAGCCAAGGTCCTCTTCTCAAGGCTTCAAAAGGACACATCAAGGTCCTAGGGCCTTGATTCTCTTCTTTCTACATATCCTCTGACCGAGATCCTTGCTGCATGTCCTCTAGCCTGACCGGGGTCCTCTTCTTTTTTCATTATTATTATTATTATTATTATTTCTTTCTTTTTTCCTTCTTTTTGGGACTTTGGGTTTTCATGGGCCTTCTTAACTTCATGAATTGAGCCTTCTTTTGTTAAGGTCCATGGTCTTTCCTTACTTTTCATGGAATGGGCTTTCTTGTGAAATTTTGGCCCTCAACAATGTGGAAAAAATAAGAACAAAAGGGATCATGAAGAATTGTAGCGGGGTCGATTTTTTCTTTGATAACTATGTGTTATATATAGAGAGGTAGTCGTAGCCTGAAAGTAGGCTACGTATTAGCCTAGAAGTAGACTTCCAAGTATACTATACTACGGATTGTGAGGGAGAGGTTAGGAATATAGCATAGTAGACTTCTATAGTATATATGAATGAAGCAACAATGGTTTGGATTTCAAAGAATATATATATATATATATATATATATATATGATGACCAATTAGTTTCCATGATATTATATAGAGATTACAGCTAAGGGGGGAAAAAAATTAATGATGTGGAAAATTGTGGAAAGGTCAACCAAAAGTCAAAAACTTCGGTTTATATATATATATATATATAGATGATACTATATGATTTGGACATAATGGATTTATATAATATTTTGTTATGTTTTGAATGTTTTAGTACCAATAACTAAATGATTGTTATTAATATATATTTTAAAAAAAGTAATTATTTTATAATTAACAACTCTCATACAACATAGTAGTGGTCTTGTAATTTCATATTGAAGAATTGTTCATGTTCATCAGATAAATTTCATTCACAATATGTAAATTTTTGTTAATTTCAATCAATAATGAAATATGGCCGACGCGAATTGAAACAATTTATAAAGTTCATGATTTTAAGAAGTACATTTAAACATTTAGGATTTAATTTTTGAAACCACCCTAAACTATCGAGGAGTTATATAAATAAAATGTAACAAAGTTTTAATTAATGATAACCACTTGACAAAATAAAAATAACAAAAATTGTTGAAAATAATATAGAACCTAACTATTATTACAAGCATTAACCAAGTATCTATATCTTGGTAGACCACCGAAGTTTACGTGTAATATATTTAATTAAATCTTTAATATAGTAATTGTCAAGTTGCCAACCAAGCAGATGACTCCATGGCCCAATGGATAAGGCGCTGGTCTACGGAACCAGAGATTCTGGGTTCGATCCCCAGTGGAGTCGCATGCCCAGGAAAAGGGAAATGATTCTTTTTATGCATTAAAAATTTAAAATGCACGTTTTAAATGGGAAAAGGGAAATGAAAACATAATTAATTTTTTTCTTAACCACGACTTTTGAACTACACATGGCTAGAACAGAGTATTTTCTCATTCATTCATGATGATTTTGTTCTTCACTTGCAAATAACATGGTAATGAACCTTAGAGCCTAGAAACACACATGGAACTTTCTTTTAACCTTTGGGCATATAAACACCCAGTAACATTATAAACTTTCTGCAGATTAACTACCACTATTGAACTACATTACATAGATTAGCAAGCTAGAAGGGGGAAAATTCAAACTGATTTTGTTCTTCACGTCATTTTCTTAATTAAAAGGTCAAGTTCACTAATCAAAAGGAAATTAAGGAAAGCTAACAATTATTCACATTCTTGAACGTGACCGTGGAGCTGATCAAGGGTGTTTACAATGTCTCTGAGGCATGCAATAAGCTTGTCCCCTTGACGTCTTACAAAATCAGTTCGGTAGTCCTCCACATTACTCACATTGGCAGCCCCTAAGTCGACATTTTCTGAAACAATGGCATTGATCAGTTCCGCATTCTCCTGCAGTTTCATAACCATCATTTGCTCTTTTGCATCTGTGCCGATTGTCTCCTCTTCTTCCGCATGACTTCTCCAAGTCTCTCCTTTACCATGACTTCTCTTAGGCTTTTCTTCTATAGGGTTCTCCACAGGTTCTTCTACATGGCCTTTTTGATGCTTTCCTTTAATGCAGCTTTTCTGAGGATTTTCTTCTGTTAGGCTATTCACAGGATCTTCAAGGCGTCTTTTCTGAGGCTTTTCTTCCGTGGACCTTCTTGAAGGCTCTTCCTTTAAGTGGCATTTCAGTGGCTTTCCTTCCAGCCAGCTTTTCTGAGATGTGAACCGCCGTCTTTGCCTCTTGGACCCTGGTGATACAACATTTTAAGAAAAAAGATGGTGCTGATAAATAATAGGAAACAGAATCAAACCTCTATCAGTTCTGTTGTGATTTGGTCTTTCAGATTGATAAACTACCACCACTAGGCCTAAAAGATTAAGCTATTAGGAATGGGTGCATTAATCATTTAACCATTATTCTAACACTTCCCCTTACACATAGACTCATACTCCTTAATAAATGAGATCAAACACGTGGGATTTTTAACTTTTTAATTCAAGATCACATGCATGATAAACTACCATTAGTCCTAAAAGCTTAAGCCATTAAGAAACGATTCATGTTTTTTTGATAAGTCATAAAGAAATGATTAATATGATCATTTAAGCATTAATCTAAAAAGGATGTATCACAATCATTGATTGTACAGCTTATTTTCTATCTATGTTATGATTATTACTAATCTATTAATCATTATGCCATGTCCATGTATTGGAGGCCAAATTTGCCCCCCTCCCATTGCAGCCATTAATTCCAATTTTCAATGTTAACATATTGATGAAAGCCTATAATAATTTTACAGTTAATAACACATTAATGTTTCCTTGTCTAGATCTGGCTTTATGTAAGCAAAAGTTTTCCCACTTTCTTCAGATAAATTGATATAGAAATTTCAGTGAGGTTCTTTTATACTCGGATGTACTTGTATCTGAACATTTTTCTTATGTGATCCTCAAACACACCTCAAATTAAACTTTAATAGAAAACTATCAATCAATCATCAATCAATATATACATAAAACTAGAGACCTCATGTGAGAAAGCATAAGGTTCTGCCAAGTGGCGTATTCTATGCAAAGAGAATTGAAATATTCTCAAGTGCCACATCAGAGATAAGAACAAATTAAATATTGACTTTTTATTACATTTGGTTTATTGTTTCAAGACTTTTCTAATTAAAAAATAAATATTTTTTGTATTATTTGGTTCAATGTTTCAAGACTTTTCATCTATCACACATACACACAAACCCGTATGAGTTGGCTACAACCAAGAAAGGAGGGCTTGCATTTTATATTGAGGGGCAACAGCAATTACGATTTTGATGTTAAGGTTGGAAGTTGTGGATTTGTAGGCTTTGTAAATGATGTAGATGTGATTGACTGTGGGTGTTTGAAACGTGTATTTTGTTTTAGAATTAAGGAGAAAGAGAAGACACATTCTATATCAACTTTTACTCTATTATATTCCTCCAAAGTTTTTTTTTTCTCATTACTTCAATTGAATAATTATAATGGATATTTGTATGCAATTTATAATTGTTTCTTTTTATAATGAACTCGTAACTAATAAAGTTCTATAACAATTATACTATAATACATATACAACATTTTTCAAAATCATCTTACATAAAATATTACAACATTATCTGTGTATCGCACGGCTAACTTACTAGTTAGTATCAATTATAGAATTCAGATCCTAAATATAGGAATATAATAAGTCAGAGCACCTAAAACTGAATGCACAGACCAAAAGGGTTATATTATTTGATAATTTGTGCAGAATTTGACCATACATTATTTCTTAACCATCCCATCTAACAAGTGGAAGATTCATTAGACCATTGAACTTTATCCTCCCCACCATAATATGATGCGTTCCCAAGTCAATAAAAGGTAACCCATCAAATGGTATTTAACATCAAGAAAACTTCAAATTAAAAAGCTTCCCAAACTGAAATATAAGAATTGCTACATCCCATAACATCGCCAACAAAAAATAAAAAACCATAACCAAAATCCTTTTTGTTTGGACTTAACTTAATAATTCTTAGTTTTTAAAACTAAGAAATAATGAAGTTACCACTGAAAGGTGGAGTTGAACATGTGTTAGTCAGAAAATCCTTATCTCAATCAGAAAACAGAGCTTCCAATACTGATAAATGCTTTGGCAGGGTCAGACATGGCAGACCGTAACACATGGAACATCAAAACAATAAATGTTAGTTAAGGGAAAACAATTCTTAAGAGACACCATTCCTCTTATCAGCAAGTAACCTTCTTTTCTTTTCTTTTTTTCTTTGGTATTCCTAATGTCATGTAAAACCTTTCCTTTTTTATTGGGGAGGGGGGGATCAGTCATGTAGAAAGAAATTACAAAACAAATCTTCAGAAATATATGCATGGAAGAGACCACCTATCCATCTAACTCCCCAACAGAAACTTGGGGGAGTTAGCCAACAGAAAAGGATTAATCTTCTTTATCATCAATGCATTATGACAGAAATAATCAAGAAATCTTTAAAAATGTATCTTTGCTAAAACCTTGAGAAGATTTAGGCATGGTAGCATTATAAATTATACAGCATCAAGTAATAATTGCAATTCACAGCCTGATAAAATACTTCAGTGTATTTCAAGTTAAAAAATAGGCAACTGATAACAACTAGATGATAACAGAACTAATATCTACTCAGGATTTCAATGCAATAAACAATTTAAGAAAATATATTAGATAGACAAATCCACAAGTGACATTTTTGGAGATGACCAATAACATGTATTCAATATATTTTATTAAAAAGTACCATTCTTAGACTCGGAGATAAACCATACCTAGTTCTTCAACTACATCAGCCATCTCTGCCTTTGCTTCTGGGTCACTTTCTGGCTCAGTATCCGATCGGTTCCCCCTGGCACTCATGAAATCATCAACTGCTTTGAACAGCTCGTAGTCAAAATCCTCTGGAAGCCCTAATTTTCTTCTCCTTTCACTTTCCAGAGACCAATACAAACCAATCCCAGACCGCAACTCCCACTTCTTGATCTTGCCATACTCAGCAGCCAAGGAGTCCCACTTCCTCCGGCACTGATTCAAAGTTCGCGGTACATCTAAAGCAGTGCAGTTTTCAGCTATTATCTTCCACTTCTGGTAGCTAGACAAAGCATCTGAACAATCTGCTTCAACAGCAGCATACTCATTTGCAAGAATGAGGGCACCCTTTACAGTCCACTCTGGAGCTGCCTGAGAACGCGTGTGTCTAGATCCTGAAGCACGCAATTGGCTGCTCTCTTCACTTTCCATTTTACACTTCTTCATGTCTTTTTTTTTTAGGGGGTCTAAGTTAGTTTTCAAGCTTTTCAGCCTAATGGGTTACTTTCATTTTTTTCCCCCATTCAATCAAAGTTTATGCCTTTCCTACAAAATAATAAAGTGGTTTCTTAGAAACTAAAAACAAATGATGAATCCCAACTACACTAAAAAATTGACAATGAAAAACTTACTTTGCCAAAAAATTATAATGATTTACATTGAAAACTCAAACAAAAACCCACAACAAAAAACAACAATGGAAACTGAGAAAAACATGATAAAATGGCATTGATTTGATATTATGACAAAAATCAAAAAGAAAACTGTTGCAAATTGCAATGACAGAGACAAACAATAGCATTTCCAACATAGTATTAATTTAGTCGTATAGTATTACTGTAATTAAGAAATAGAAACAAGAAGGCTATTAGAAAATCAGCTTTACCAGGTAAGCCATAGGCGTGAGCTGTGAGCTATGAGCTGTGAATTGTGAATTTGTGATCTTCAACTTAGGAACTGAGCTCACTGTGACAGTGTCTTCAATTGGGAACGGTAAGACCCAGATTACACCTTCATAGTACTGTACAGAGTGAGAGAGATTAAAAGAAAGAAAGAAAGAAAGAAAGAAAGAAATAGGGTAACTTGTAAATTAAACCATTTTAGATTTTTAACTTTGAAATTTTGAAATTTATCCCGTGTTTAAATTTTACACCAATGTTTTAGGATTTAAATTTTATCTCTAAAATTATTGAGGGTTTAAATTTTACACTTTAAATTCTGAAATTTTATGAAATAATTTTAAATATGTTTAAAATTTAGAGAATAAAATCTAAAATTTAAAATTATAACATGTAAAATCTAAATATTTTTAAACAAATTTAAATTCTAAAACGAATATAAAATCCAAACGCTCTTAAATTTTATAGATATAATTTATCATTTATCTCTAAAAAAAAAGGTACACTATAAAATATAAAAATTTATAATACTTAATAGTCTGTCCAGTTTGTTCCAAATCGGTCCGGTCCGGGAGGGGACCAAAACCCTTTTTAAAAAAAAAGAAAGTGAGCAGATTTTTATACCTTTTGGGCTCCAGTAAACTTTGTAACTTGATGGGCTGACCGGCCCAATAAAAAATTCTCTCTCTTCTTTTTTTTGGGGCATATTTACTATTTTCCATATTTTGGGTGAAGTATGGCACAAGAAAATATTTATATATTTAGCAGCCAAGGGTCCCACTTTTGTCCCCAAATCCTGACCGTGTAGTTGCACGTTTTCACTTCTCAAATTAACCATTCCATTGTTTTCAACAAACAACAACCCCATCCCCAATTAATTTTCACTTTATTATGGCCGCATATACTCATTGACTAATTCTTTTTCAACACCGAATTGTCAAAAGTAGAAGAGAAAAAATACCAGCCAAATTGACATTCCAATTTTTTTTTTCTTCTGTAGCCAAAAAAAAAAAATTTTTTTTTTCTTTGGACTTTATAGTATATTCTAACTATTGATGGACCTATAAATTAATATTTTTCAAAAAAAATATTCTAAAATAAAAATTACAAAAGTAAATTGAGCAAATTGCTAAGTACTTGTTGCTAGTTTCATAGATGAGGGTTTATATATATATATATATATATATATAGACTTTAATGGCTCGTACCAACCCCCCACCCCCAAAAAAAACAATTTATATTTATATGATAGAGTTAGTATTATGAGAAATAGACAATATTAATTCTTCTTTAAAAAAAGCATTCAAAACTTTTTATCAAATATACATACTTGGGTAAGTTTTCATTTCACTAAATACATTATGCTTCAATTTTTGTACTCACTTAGTGTATTTCTTGAAAAACATCTTCAACTTAAGTTTTATCTATCATGAGAAATAGACAAGATAATAATTCAAAACATTTTAGCAAACATACATATATACATATACATAAGTTTTTCACTACACTAAACATTTTCCCATTCAATTTATGCACTTAATCTATGTAATTCTCGAAACAGATATCTTTAACTTAAGTTTTATCAATCATGATTCACGAGAAAGAGACAACATAATAATTAAAAACTTTTTAAAAAGCATGTTGTACAAGTATCAAGTCGGGGCCTGGCCCATTATCCTTCATATGGTTAAGAGGTCGAGGCCCAATATGAGGTCAGGGCTCAGCCCATTAGCCTTCGTATAGTTATGGGGTCGGGATCCAACATTAGGTCGGGACCAACCCATTAGCCCTTGATGGGCTGGAGACCAAATCCAACCCAAACGAATGAGAACAATAGTGTCTTGGGGGAAATCGCTTACAGAGCACCCTTCGGTGTCAAGTGCAAGTTTCAAGAGAATTCTCAAAATGTCCCACCTAATCAGAAATCTTGAACAGAAGTGAGGTCTATGTGACAAAATGGAAGAAACATCATTATTGGGACCTCACTAGAAGGGCATTATAAAAGGGAAAGTGGGCTAGATAACAAAGGGTTGGCATTTTCGGGGGGGAGATACACAAGAGAAGAGTGAGGAATGACGAAAGAGGGAGAGAAGGTTTCAACTCAATATAACTTGGGCTTTCTCGGGAAACAGACACACAAGGGTAAAGAAGATATAGTGGGTTTAAGAACCTTCCCTTGGGCTGTTGGGTTGGCTCTAGAAGGTTTTCCCATTATAGGAAATTCCATACCCATCCAAACAAATAAATTGGGAGTTTGATCCAAAAATTATCGAGCATTTTAGGTTCAGGCACCACACATGTATATATAAGTTTCCTACTACGACGCGCACTTTTTCCTCCAATTTTTGCACTCACTTAGTGTATTTCTTAAAACAAACCTCTTCTACTAAAATTTCATCTATCAATACAACTATATTATTACAACTTCTACTAGTAACACTTGTCTCTTTGTTGGATGACAAAGTGAGTCATGGATCTTAAAATGGGCAAGGTATTTGTTACTTTTTACTTTCTTAATCTTCTCTTCCCCATGGAAAGCTTTTATTCTTACCAAACTCAACTTCTCTTCACCTACAAGAATTGTTTTGTTAAGAGTTTTCAAAAGCTTCAAGCTATAGTAAAGATCTTCTCCACTTTCTTGTAGTATTAAGTAATCTTCTCTTTCTTTGCCTCTTTTTATTATTATTTTTGTTTGTCATGATGTTATCAATCTCACTCAAAATAAGGTATATTCAGCTTCTCTTGCATGGATAACCTTTGCTTACCAAAATCCTCTTGCATTGCATGGATAATATGATTATTATATATTAAATTGATAGTATGAATTTATTATATAAAAAGGGAAATGGTAACAGATGCCCTTAGGGTAACGATTAACAATCCATTTAAAGAAAATTTTTATAGGAAAAAAAAAAAAAATTAATGTTTTGATAGTTTTTTTCATTTCCCATAAAAATAGTGTCAAAACTTTTTTAAAATGAATTATTAATTATTGCCATAAGGGTACTCGTTAGCATGACTCATATAAAAAATATATATTTTCTTGGTGATTATATGGATTAATGGTGCTTTATGTGGATGTTATAAAGGCAACCTAGATAAGGAGAGCCACACCCAATTGAGTTGAAATCCCAAAAGATTGTTTAAACCTAACATCTAGGTTTGGTGGGGGAATTGTGTCCAGGTTCAATGAACCAAAATTTAATAAGCTTCATGCCTTTTTTGACTAGAACAAGTGCACCACACTTTAGGTGTTTGGATTTTATATCCTGAAATTTCAAAATTTGGAATTTACTCCTAAAGTTTGAGAGTATTTGGATTTTACACTCTGACGTTTCAGAATTTGAATTATACCTTTTAAAATTTTGGAGTGTTTGGATTTTACACCCCAAATTTTGAAAATTTATGGAGTAAAATTTAAACACTCCTAAATTTTAGGGGTAAAATCTAAATTTTGAAACCATAGGGTGTTGTGTGGGTCCTTTTTGGATGGTGCCCAAGCCTAAGTAGAAACAAGGACCCCAGGCCTTTTAGTTTTTGTTTTAAGGGACTGAGCTTAGTTCACTGTAGCTAAATGGGCTGATTACGAACCAGATGGTGCACAGAACACGAATCCTACAACACATACATGCTAGCAAACAAGAAATACATGCATTAAACAGTAAGAAACAGTAAAGAGGCAATGTGGCAAAGAAAGACAAAAATAAAACATTAATGATTCTTAAGACAATGTGAAATATTCCATTACTTTTTTAATTGTGTAATACATTATGCTCGCTAGGACGTGTTACAAGGTCCAAATTAGTTCAAAAATCACAAACTTAGATAGTTCTTCAGGCCTCTAAGACTTGTAAAGTTTGAATCCCTTTGAATCCAAGTGTGTTCTCTAGTGGCTGTTTAAGGATACTGGACAATATTTCCCTCTCTTTTCTTTCCTTTTTGGATTATAACAGAGCTTTCTCAATGATTCTATTCTAATTCACTGTTGCTGAATGCCCTTCACTGTTGGCTGCTTCCCCTTCTTATAGTGTCATCCTAGGGTTCTCGGAGTACTACTGTTGTGTCAACAACATTGGTGGCTGGCCCCTTCCTCATTCCTCATTATTTTCTTCTTTTGGAGTTTCTTCCTCAAAAGTCTCCTACTGCCTTTCCGTTCTGATATGTCTTAAAGAGCTGACCTTGAGTTTTTCTCCTTTTAAGGTTTCTAGTTCCCACCTTTTCAGACTCAACTTTTGGCTGTCTTTCCCTTTGTCATTTTTCCTAAGTGAGCTGATTACTTCCTGCCAGTTTGAAAGTTTCCTAGCCACTTCCCTTCATGGTTCTTCTTTTTGAGTTCCACGAGGTACCAACCCCTTGTTTATAAATTATTGGTTCTCAAGCCTTCTGATTCCTTTCTGCATCATTGGGTGGCTGATAGGGACATATCTGTTCTCGTTCCTTGTGTTTCTTGGCATCCCCTTTGAACTGTCTTAATCCAACCTTGGCTTTGCTGCACGTCTCAAGGATCCCGAGTTCCTGACAGTCTCCAGGTATCCCGACCCAGTTCTTACCACTGGGCTCCCTAGCGATTTTCTGACCTTGGCAGGCTAGGCCTTTCTTCTTCCCTTCATTCCATGAGTTCTAAGACTTACCCATTCGTAGGTTTGGGTTCCTCCTTAAAACCCTTAATGGATTTGGGCCTACCATCCTTTTTTTTAATTACAGGCTCAAGTATTTTATTTTTATGGAGTTCAATTCTCTATGCCATTTTGGGGGATTTTATTAAAAAATAACTATAAAACCCAATCTATATTATTAGTTAGGCAACGTTTCAAACATATTTGATTTCTAACAATTTGAGTTCTCTACACTCGACTTTGCCCAGTGAATTTGCACTTGGAAATTTAGTGTCTTACACTCGATTTCCATACTCACTTGGAAATCGAGTGTGATCGAGTCCTCTGGATTCGATTTGTTAGAAATGAAATTTGTTTCAAACCTTACCTAACTAATAATATAGTTTGAGTTTTATAGTTATTTTTTAATAAAATCTCATTTTTGGCCTTGGTGCAACATTGTGACTTTTTAGACCTCAACAGGTGTAAAATCCAAACACTTCTAAACTGTAGGGGGTAAAATATAAATTCTAAAATTTTAGGATGGAAAATTCAAAAACTCCTAAACTTTAGGGGTAATATGCAATTTTCCTTTTTAAAAATATACAGTTTAAAATATAAAAATTTATATATACTTAACGTTCGTCTAGTTGGATCCAATTTAGTTCATTATGCTCCGGGACGAGGACAAAACCCTTAAAAAAGAAAAAAGAAAAAAAAAAGAATAGTGAGCAGATTTTTATACCTTTTGGGCTCCGGTAAACTTTGATACTAGATGGGCTGGCCGGCCCAATAAAAATTTCTCTCTCTTCTTTTTTTGGGCATATTTATTATTTTCCATATTTTGGGTGAAGTATGGCTTCAGAAAATATTTATATATTAAGAGCCAAGGGTCCCACTTTTGTCCCCAAATCCTGACCGTGTAGTCGCTCGTTGTCACATCTCAAATTAACCATTCCATTGTCTTCAACAAACAACACCCCGTCCCCAATTAATTTTCACTTTATTATATTTTATGTGCACGTTTACTCATTGAATCATTCTTTTTCAACACCGAATTGTCAAAAGAAGAAGAGAAAAAATACCAGTCAAATTGACATTCAACTGTCCACATTTACTCGTTGAATAATTCTTTTTCAACACCGAATTGTCAAAAGAAGAAGATAAAAAAAATCAGTCAAATTAACATTCCAACTTTTTTTTTCTTATAGGACATTCCAACTATTGATGGACCTATAAATTAATATTTTTCAAAAAAATTTTATTCTAAAATAAAAATTACAAAATTAAATTGAGCAAATTGCTAAGTACTTGTTGCTAGTTTCATAGATGAGGGTTTATATATATATATATATATATATAAACTTTAATGCCTTTCTTCTTTAAAGAAAGCATTCAAAACTTTTTATCAGA
Organism: Quercus ilex subsp. ballota; assembly: GCA_032727855.1. NCBI lineage: Eukaryota > Viridiplantae > Streptophyta > Magnoliopsida > Fagales > Fagaceae > Quercus > Quercus ilex. Next base: position 25,286,327 of record CM064919.1, read on the forward strand.
TATACATACATGTGTAAGTTTTCATTTCACTAAATACATTATGCTTCAATTTTTGTACTCACTAAGTGTATTTCTCAAAAAACATCTTCAACTTAAATTTTATCTATCATGAGAAATAGACAAGATAATAATTCAAAACGTTTTAGCAAACATACATACATACATACATACACACACACACACACATACATATAAGTTTTTCACTACACTGAATATTTTCTCCTTCAATTTATGCACTTAGTTTGTATAATTCTCAAAACAGAGATCTTTAACTTAAGTTTTATCTATCACGATTCACAAGAAATAGACAACACAATAATTAAAAACTTTTTAACAAACATGTATATATAAGTTTCCCACTACAACGCGCACTTTCTCCTCCAATTTTTGCACTCACTTAGTGTATTTCTCAAAACAAACCTCTTCTACTGAAGTTTCATCTATCAATACAACTGTATTATTACAACTTTTTACCAATAACACTGGTCTTGTTGTTGGATGACAAAGTGAGCCATGGATCTTAAGATGAGCAAGGTACTTGTTAATTTTTACTTTCTCAATCTTCTCTTCCTTTGGAAAGTTTTTATTCTTACCAAACTCAACTTCTCTTCACCTACAAGAATTGTTTTGTTATGAGTTTTCAAAAGCTTCAGGCTATAGTAAAGATCTTCTCCACTTTCATGTAGTATTAAGCAATCTTCTCTTTCTTTGCCTTTTTTTTTTTTATTATTATTATTTTTGTTTGTCATGATGTTATCAATCTTACTCAAAATAAGGTATATTCAGCTTCTCTTGCATGGATAACCTTTGCTTACCAATCAACTCTTGCATAGTTGCATGGATAATATGATTATTATATATAAATTGATAGTATGACTTTATTATATAAAAAGAAAAATGCTAATAGATGCAGGCAATAGTTAACTATTCATTTAAAGAAAATTATTATGAGAAAAAATAAAACAATTAATATTTTGATAACTTTTTTTATTTTTCATAAAAATAATGTTAATTTTAAAAAAAAAATTATTAATTATTTCTTTAAAGTGACGCGTTAGTATGACTCAAATAAAAAATATATATACTTTCTTGGTAATTATATGGATGAATGGTGCTTTACGTGGAATGTTATAAAGGTAATCTAGATCAGGAGAGCCACACCCAATCGCGTTGAAATCCCAAAAGATTGTTTAAACCTAACATCTAGGTTTGGTGGCGAAATTGTGTCTAGGTTCAATGAACCAAAATTTAATAAGCTTCATGCTTTTTTTGACTGGAACAAGTGCACCACACGTTTTGTGGTACCAAGTGATGGGTAATAGCCAACTGCACTGTAGGCAGATGCGACTCGATTAACGATGATCTCTACTTGCCTCTAAAAAGACGCATTCGTAAATTAATACGTCCAGGTTCAATGAACCTTCATTAAATTCACAATTTTATTTCTGTCGTCTATGTACTCCATGACATGGATGCATGATTTATGCTCCTAAATTTAATTACTCCGTAGATTATGCGTATTATTCATCTATGTCAAATGAAAAATTTTAAGACATTTCACACCCATTTTGCTTGTGGGCGGTGGAAAAAAATTAATTAATAGGTCTATAGAAAAGTAATAAGCTTTAATTTAGTTTAAACCAACCACGTAAGATAACTTTGAAAATATATATATATAATTTATTATGGTTATAAAATAAATCATATCAAACATACAAAAAGAAAAAGTTGGGATAACCCAAAATCCCATTATCTCACAATAATTTCACATTCTCATTTTCAAAAAATTATCTTTTGCACTACAGTTTTTTTAATAGTCCACCAATTATAATGTCATGTGATCATTGGACTTTCTATATAAAATAAACAAAATTAAAAATAGAAACAAATTAAACACATGATATACCATAATGAATTATAGCATAATTTTATTTTATTTTATTTTGACATATGGTAAATTTATATTTCAATTTATTGTAAAAATATTGTAATATTTTGTTGTATTTATAGAATAACTCATAATATATCATATATAATATATAAAATTGTTGATAAGTTTTTTTTTTTAGTAAGGGAATCTTTCTACGACTATTGAAATTGGTGGAAAGAAACGGATAATGTTACTAAGCCAAGTAAGATTTTTTGTGCTGAAAATAGTTATATAACTCGACTATCATGCGATGAAAAAAAACAGCTAAACAAATTAAGAATATGATAAATTAAGAATAGGACGAGCTCCTCTTTGGTTTCTTCTTAATATATTCTTATTTATAAAAAGAAAATTAAGAATATTCTTATTCATAAAAAGAAAATTTAGAATTGATGATGTATTTGTATGAGATTATGGATCAAACACTCAAATCCCTTATTGTAAGGGAAAAAAAGTATTCAAATCTAATAACATGCTAATTTATGTTTGACAAGTCAATTTAATAAGTACTAACTTTTTTTTTAGATAGTTTCAACCTATAGCATCCGTTTTTTATGATAGCTACTTATCATAAAACTAAGACACCAATCAGTTTTTGGTATAAACAGTGATTGAATCTTACATTTCTAATAAGTACCAACTAAATTGCAAGACATATACTATCTTTAATAAATTGAAAAAAAATTAATGATAAAAATAATGAAAAGGATTTTGTAATTTGTTAAAGCATTCATTTAGAAAATATTTTTAGAAACATTTTATGGAAAAAGAAACAAATAACTTATTTGTATTTTTCCATAAAATCGTTTTAAAATTTTTCCTAAAATAATTCGAGGTCTTTAAAAAGAAAAAAAAATAAACCAATATATACTTAAATGAATTTATTTATAAAAAAAAAAAACATAAACATTAATTTGGCATACATAAAGACACATTAACAAAACATCATCCATTCGAGTCACGTGCATTACTCCTACGACTTGGCCATGGGCGTGAGCTTCCTATAAATGCTCTACTTTCTCGTCTCCGCTCTCCCAAACAAACACAAAGATACACAGACAGAGACAGAGAGTTAGAGAGAGAAACAAAGAGATTGAGAGAGAGAGACCCTAATCGCTGAAAGTTAAACCCGGGTTTCTGGTTTCTCTCTCTCGTTGCCACCATAAAGCAACGGGAAATCTGAAAATCTAACGACTTTTTCTCTCTAGAGTTTTCTCGGGAAAAAAAAAAAGAATTCCACGATCTTCTTTGTAAGAACCGATTCCCTTTGATTTATTATTAATATTTATTTATTTATTTTTGATTAATTAGTGTAATGTGGGTTTTACTTTTGATGCGTTGAACAATGCTGGTGACTTTCTATTTTTGTGTTTTTTTTTATTATTTATTTTTATTTAAGTTGAATTGTGTTATGCATTGTGATTTGAGCTTTCTGTTTGGTTGCTGAGAAAAAAACGTAGAAGGAAAAAAAAAATTAATTTAAGCCCTCTTTATATTTCATTATTTTGATTTCAAGATAATGGAAAACTCAACTCCTAGAAATTTGGGATTTTGTCTATTTTTTGCCTCTTAATTTGTTTCATCAGAATGAAGTCAATGTTTAAATAGTCCTACGGTTCCAGAATTAGAACATTAGTAAGAAAAGAAAGAAATTGTTGACTAATTTAACTTGTTGAATGCTTTTGTGGAATTCACTTAGGTTTAGATCTATTTTTTTTGGGAATGTACACAAAATAGGCTAGAGAGTGAAAGGTGTTAGGGAGAGGGTGCAAGAAATAATGGTCAATACTTAATATTCAATCTGATGGGATTTGGGGGATATATTCTGAAATTAAGGGGATAAGTTAGATAAAAGTTGTGATTTAACCCCACTTGGTGCTAGTGTAACTTAGTAATTCAAAGAAAATAAAAGGTTTAGGTGTTTCAATGTTTTTACAAACTTGGATTTAAGCTACCATATAAACGAGTCCATTTAAATTACTGGTCAAAACCTAGGAAGCACAGATATGGATGGCAACCTAAATGAAGTGTTTGTGCTTCCTAAGTCAAAACTTCTATATATTTTGTTAGTATTTGATTGATCAAGTTTTGGGCGGTTTTGTGTTTGTATGGTGGCAATTGCTGATTTGAGTTTTGGTTCAACCCCGTGAACAATGTTTAACAAAGCAAGCAAATAATGTCTAACCAGCTTCAAGCTGTACAAACTAATAGATCACAACCCATTTACTTGAAAAAGCGGTTATTTGCTAAAATGTGAACCTGAGGATAATTTTCTTTTGGCAGGTGTTGCACAACCATGGTTTTTTGGGTTTTCGGCTATGGTTCACTGGTATGGAACCCAGGATTTGAATACGATGAGAAGGTGATAGGCTACATTAAGGACTATAGGCGTGTATTTGATCTTGGTAAAGATTTATCAGTACAAGTATTTGTTACACATTATGCATTATCAGTCTTAATCGTATTCCTGAACATTTAATTATAATTGCTTATACATGTTTCATTCCTTCTGTCTCAGCATGCATTGATCACAGAGGCACACCTGAACATCCTGCGCGCACTTGCACGTTGGAACAGAAAGAAGGAGCCATATGCGTAAGTAGAAGATCTTAATACTAATTATCTTGTATGCTACTTATCTATGGTAATTGTGAGGCCACAGGTGATGAATCATTCCCTTCAATTAAGATTTGGATTATGTCAATTGATTTTTAACTCTTAAATTATTCTTTCAGTGGGGTGCTGCTTATCGTGTTGAGGGAGACCCTGAAAGGGAAAGATTAGCAATGGAGGTAATATTATATATGAATTTTAATTTAGCTTGTTTATATGGGGAGTGCTAGGTATACTTGCTTTGTAGATAAAAAGTAGTACTTTTGACAAAAATGTAAATTGCTTTTTATTTTTTATAACTGGGAATTCCTTTCCACAGAGTTGGCTTGCAATTGTTATTTTATTGTATAAGTAAACTAAAGAATCTTTCAAATGCAGTATTTGGAACGGAGGGAATGTGAATATGATGAAAAGACACTTGTAAACTTCTACAAGGTAAGAATTTGCTGTGATTTACAACCGTTGTCTCTTGGCTACAGTTGTCATTGTCATATTTTCTTGTTTTCCATGCCTGTATGTTTTGTTCATTCTTGTTTTTTTTTTTTTTTTCTTATTTCCTATTTGTGTGCTGTCTTCACTCCAGGAAGAAGATTCCTTGCAGCCTGCTTTAACAGGGGTTATAGTGTAAGTTGTCTTGTTATGTGCTTTAATTGTCATATCTTCCTTTTGTGGGGAAAAAATATTAATGGATGGAATCTGCAATGGTTTTCTTTATCAATCCGAAAAAAAAAAATGGTTTCTCTCTCTACCTTTAAATGATATAATGACATCATATGGTGCATTTAGATATGGTATGTTTAGTGGAATATTCCTAACAGAACCTTTCTTTTATTTTTGCAGTTTCACATCCACTCCAGACAAAGAATCAAACAAGTACTATCTTGGACCTGCGCCATTGGAGGAAATGGCCAGGTAAAGTGATTAGTAATTCTTTCTTTTTTTTTCCTTTGAGCCATCACCTAATTTGGTTCTTCTACTTCTACCCCTCATTTTGTGAAAATTTCTTCCTCAAGCTGATTTCTTTTGTGCTTTTGGTCAGGCAAATTGCAACTGCTAATGGGCCATGCGGAAACAATAGAGACTATCTTTTCCTGTTAGAGAAGGCAATGTCTCAAATTGGTGAGTTTTCCACCCAACATGAAATATCATAATACATTCAGACTTTCCTTTTGTTGAACATAGAGACCTGGTTTAAACTTTGACGGAGTTTCTGGAACATTTGTGAACAGGCCATGAGGAAGACATGGTGATAGAGCTTGCAAACGAGGTGAGGAAGGTACTTGATGAAGGAATTCCGAAGGAGAGGAAGTTGGTACTTGAAATTGAAGGAATTCCAAAGGAGAGGAAGTTGGTTGGGCCACCCCACATCCCACACAACAAGTCCCATATGCCCACCCTTCAACTGCATCCACTTCCAGAAGCCATTGCCATGGACTCCTCCTAGCCAGAGAAAGATACCAACTAAAGGATTTGCACGAGCTTCAGGAGTCTGCTAACCCATTTATTACCTTATTTTGGCGCTTATTTATTCTTTTCCTACGACGGGGCAGTTTTTTTGCCTTTCTAAACTACTACACGGCAGTTAGTCACTCCGTTTTTGGAAGTCAATAATCTTTGCTTAGCTTAGCTTTGAGGCGCTGCAAGAAAGTGGTAACTGGAGTTGAAATGAGTGACTAACAATTTTCATACGAAATACAGAAAGTAGAAGACGATGATGATGCTAATTTCATTTTCCAACGAAGAGAAATCAATTGTTACTTCATGCGAAATACAGTATATGGTGTGTGTGTGTGTGTGTGTTGTGGTGACAATTGTGCCTTCATTTTTATTACTTAGTTTATTTTTGATAATTTGATTATTAATGTCATTCAAGATGATAATTGGATCGGTTTTGACACCAAATCAACAATCAAAATTGAAACTCAGATGCAGATTGAAACCCATAACCTAGAAGCAAATTGTTCCGTGTTATGAATTTTCCTAATTTTGCATTGATGTGCCAATCTTTATTACCCCCATAATTCTGGCAGGGGATGATCACATCAAGCTAACTCTTGAGATTCTGACTCATTCGAGTCTTTTTTGAAGTTGACCCCTGTGGTTGCATCACTCAAGTCTTAAAAGCTATACTAAGTTTGGAATTGGTGCAGAATCGTATGCTTACAAATCTTAATGATCCTAACCTTATTAGGCAAGAGAGGGAGAGCCCTTATATGTACCAATCTCTAATGTAGGCAGCAGAGAGATTTTTTAGGCAGAAAGAAAGAATCAGATGCCACAATTTGGGGGATCATAATTCCTCATTTTTTTAAAATAAATTTGTGTCCATTAGAAATGCAAGGAATACTATAAGATGCCTTTATTATTACAATCAAGGGCATAAGGTAGGAGATCCCGCACTACTCTAGGAGATGGCTATTAAATTCAAAGAATAACTTCTTGGAACCTCTCACAGTAGTTTCAGTATAGATGATGCTGTACTAGTTGCTCAATTACTTCGTTGAAAGATTATTGTGGGGCAACAGAGGGTCATGCAGGCAAAATAACCGCTGAGGAAATACAGTAAGTTATTTTCAATCTAGATGGAGATAAAGCTCCAGGGCCAGATAGCTTTACTGCTCAATTTTTTTAAAGAAATCTTGGAGTATATAGTTCATCAAGAAGTTAGTGCAGCAGTTAAGTCTATATATCTGGTAAGCTACAGGGAGAAGTAAATGTATTGTTAGCTCAGGAAGTTATGGAAGTATCATAAAGAAAAAGGGCCTGCTAGGTGCAATTTAAAAATCGACCTTATGAAGGCTTATAATTCTGTAGTTGGAGTACCTGATCAGTTTGTTTCATTGGTTTGGGAATGAGTTACTACTCCAAAGTTCTCTGTTTCCTTTAATGGGAATTTGATGGGCTATTTCAAGGGGAAAAAGGGTTTTATGCAAGGCGATCATCTATCCCCATATCAATTTGTATTAGCTATGGAGGTGTTTTCCAAGCTGATGCAGCAGATGTTGAGTACTTCAGCAAGTTCAAATTTCGTCCTGTGCAGATTTGAAATTAACCCATCTCTGCTTTGTTGATGATCTGATGGTTTTTTGGGGGGCTGATGTTCAATCCCTTGGATTAATCCAAGATGTATTACAATCCTTCAAGAAGCTTTCAAGGCTGAGTGCCAAATTCAATGGAAAATGAGGCTAGCTGCTGTTCCTTTGACTTTGAAGCAACAAATATTGGCAGTTCTTCAATTTAAGGAAGGGAAACTTCCTGTGAGATACCTTGGTGTACGTTTGATATCAAAGAGATTAACTGAAAAAGAAACCTTTGGTGGATAAAATTATAGCAAAAATTAACTCTTGATCAGTTAAACGCCATTCCTATGCTGGCAGATTGCAACTAATTATATCAGTATTGTTTAAGCTTGTAAGGCTACTGGTCCAGAATGTTTATTCTCCCCAAAAAAGTTATTAAAGAAGTGTGGAAAAAATTAAATTGTTTCTTATGGAAGGGATCTGATCATACTACTACAGGAGCTAAGGTAAGGTGGGATTTGGTATGTAATCCAAAGAAATAAGGAGGTTTAGGTTTGAGGAGATTGGAAGAGTGGAACAAATTAAGCAGCTATCATGGGGTTTATATGGAGTTTATTTGCTCAATCAGGTTCACTTTGGCCAATTTGGGTTCATTCTCATTTGTTGAAAAATAAGTGCTTTAAATTCCATCCAAAGAAATTTAGTGAACCTACAAAGCAAGATTGGTTTTGCGGTATTGGGAGAGGAAGACAAGCCAGTTTGGATTCCATCCAAATCTAGTCATTACACTTGTGCAAAACCCTGGAATCACACCAGAAGCAAATACCCATAAGTGAGCTAGTGGAAAGTGGTTTGGTTTCCTAGCCATACCCCTAGCATGCTTTTATAGGTTGGCTGGTTATTCAGAATAGACTAGCAACAAAGGATAGATTGCTACAATGGGGGCTCAATATTGATCCACAATGTCCTTTATGTAGGAACAAAATAAAGGACAAAGATCACTTGTTTTTCCAATGCCCTTTTTTTTATAAAAGAATTTGAAAAATTATTTCCAAAATTCCACTTGAACGAAGTCATAAGTTGGGGAAAGGCGGGGTTGAAGGGTAAAGGAAGGTATATATATTGAAGATGATCAAATGGGAAGTAAAGTGCAGATTGGAATCTCAGAAAGATTTCTGTAACTCTGTTATTAACAAAGCCATTTGTTGTTTTTGTTGTGTTTCTCATTCTGTTTTTAGGGACACTTCTTTAGGTTGAATTCCCTTTTGTTTCAGTGTTTCTTATTGATTTGGTGTAGGTTGTATTAGAGCTGATTATTTTCATCTCTTTGGTTCAGGTGTTCTGTTGTATATGACTTTTCAATTCTTTTGAAATAAAATTGCTCAAGTAGTTGACCTTGGTGACTTGATCACTAGGCATTGAAGGAGCTTAGTAATTCTGCTCCATCCTTTTCTGCATGGGGTCATCTTATTAACGATATTAAGCTGTTGTTGCAATTTGCAAGGCATTTGTGTCTGGAAGGTTAGCTTAGGAATGTAATGTAAAAACAAACCGGCCAAAGCTTTAGCACACTATACCATTTTCCAGGACTGTAACCATGTGTGGGTTAAGGAATGTCCTCAGTTTCTTTTCTTACACCCCCTGGTGGTCTCTGATACATGCTTTGTAATTTTGTACTTTTAAAATTTTATTAATAAAATTGCCTACATATATGTTATATATAATAACCATTATAAGTTTGCTCATTTTTTATTGTCGTTCTTTTTTTTATTAGTTTTTTTTTTTTTTTTTAAGTCACTCTATGTACAGCTTTTCAATGAATCAAAATTTTAAAAATACAGTTGTACTTCTACTTAATGATTTTTTTGGATCAATTTTTTTTTTTTTTAATCTTCTGCCTTAATTCTATTAGGAAGAATATGAATCCTAAATAATAATAATAATAATAATAATAAATCCTATTAGGTATTAGGGTCTTTCTCAAAAAAAAAAAAAAAGAAGAAGAAGAAGGTTTTAGGGTGTGCTAGACTATAAAAAATTATATTCTTATTTTATTTCAAATAATTTGAATAGAGTACAAAATGTCGTTTTCTTTTTTTTTATTAGTTTTTTTTTTAAGTCACTCTATGTACAGCTTTTCAATGAATCAAAATTTTAAAAATACAGTTGTACTTCTACTTAATGATTTTTTTGGATCAATTTTTTTTTTTTTAATCATCTGCCTTAATTCTATTAGGAAGAATATGAATCCTAAATAATAATTGTAGGGACCAGGTTTGAGGGAGTGGACCCAAGCCCAGTTTCCCTGCAATGAATTTATAGACAATGGGCTCAAGAACTAGGCCCTAGTGAGGAATGCAACGGCCATGCATGGTTGTGTGTGAGTGTTGGTAGCTTAAACGTAGATTAGGGTACACAATGAGGTTCCTTAGACAGAATTCACAGAACCTGAGGTTCTTCTTATTTCTCTCTCGGAAAGATTACAAGGCTTCAGAGGATATAAACTGCTACAGTATTTTCCTTCCCTCGTTTTTTTCGTCCCCTTTCAAGAGGGACTTCTTGCATTATATATCTCTTTCTCAGTTGATCCTAGCCCTACATTTGTTGGGGAGTGAGGCCATTACTTAAGTGCCTGTCCCATCAGCCACCTTCCCATTCTCTCTGTGGGATGCGGCAACCAAGGTGACACTGTTGAGGCGTCCCCTCCTCATTAATGCGGCCAAGACGTTAGTTGAGGGCATTTAATGTGGAGGTGACAGTTCGTCCCGAACTTGCTCCTCCACCATGCTTCTATTGCTGATATGTGGTACCTGCTCCCTGCCATTCGAATGATCAGGAGGGCTCCCTTGGTGACGTGTGGCCGGTTTATATTATGGCGTCGGATTTCCGAGGATGAAGACATCCTCGGCGTGCCTTATTGGGCCCCTGGGCTTACTGCTTCCATCCTCGGACCAAGAAGGTCTCCTCGGCTTGGGCCTTGGGCCTGGTTCGAAGTGGGCCGGGGTTGCCTGACTATTTCTTGGCCCCACAATAGCCCTTCAAAATCTTGCTGTACGCATCCTCGGGCGGAAAGGAGGATTTTGAAAATCCTCGGACCTGCTCCGCGTCCAATCGAGTCTTGTCCTTTGTCAGCGCTGGAGCCTTTTCGTCTGCACAAGGTGCGTTACTGGCGCTTCGGTGTGCGCAACGTGTCCCGCATTAAATTTGGGCGGCTTTGTGCTCCCCACGTTCAACGGGCAGATGGCAATCAACGGTCGTGATGCGCCTAACATTTATGGGCGGGAAAACTCGCACGGCTCTTCTATCCAGGGTATAAATACCCGTTCGAACTGTTTTCACCTTTTTCCATTCACAATCAAGAGCTCTTGCGTCTCCATTCAGAGTTCAGCCAAATTTCCACCATCTCCAGCATAAAAAGCCTGTCCGAGGAGCTTTTCCTCATTTCTGTAAGTCGCTCTATCTCTCTCCGAGCTTTTCATTTCTCTGCTCTTCCTTCTCTTTTATCTGCTCTTTCTTTAGCTCTCTTAGGCGTCATTTGGGATGGGTAGACTTAAGAAGTATGTCTTCACTGAGGAGGCGATGGAGAAATTCATTGCTGATTATAAGATACCGGCCAACGTGGGCTTGGGGTATTGTGAGGAGGGGGAGTGGGAATTCCGGAGGCAGGAAGGCGAGGTGGTGATTCCCATCATCGCCTTCCTTGAAGGAGGGATGAGGATCCCTATGGGGCCGGTGACGAGGGGTTACCTGTCATATTTCCGGTTAACCCCCACCCAGTGCGCCTCCAACATGTTCAGAATCCTGGGTAGCGTGGATGCTCTGAACGAGAAGATGGGGCTAAGGTTGACCCATCATGACGTGAACTACTGCTACAATCTTCAACACCTGAAGAACAAGTCCTATTATATGAGGACGAGGGACGACAGGGTCCGGCTTATCCAGTGCCTCCCTGAGTCCAACAAGGGGATGAACGAGGACTTTCTCATCGTGTCCGGAGCGTGGCACGATGGCATCCATTTCCCGACGACGGAGGGGACACCAGGTGGGGTAGTAGAAGTAGAAGGGGGTTCAAAGACTCTAACTTGTTTCATGCGTCATTTCTTTTCGTATTGTTTTGGTTGCTAATCATGAATGCGTTTTCTTTTTGCAGATCCGCACGCCTTCGCGCCCCGCTACAATTTGATCAACAGGGAAGACTTGCAGAAAGTGCTCAGGTCGGCGGATTTTGAAAACGAAGCGGATCACCAAGTCAGAGCCGCTCACAAGATCTTGGGGTACACGCCGCTCCAAAAGTCATTTGCGCCCCCAAAGCACGTGATCAAAGCAAAGGATCCTCGGCTGCAGAAAATAGCGGTGACCGAGGACGGGTTCGAGTTTCCCAAGGGTCTCTCTACTTCAGAAGGCGTCACGGTAGCAGTCCCCTCTTCCTCCCGTACATTCTCAGAGGCCGCGGAAGAGAACATAGAGAGGGAAGGGGAAGCTACAGATCTCGGTCCTGGAGGGGACGATTTTGACATTTTTGAGCAGATTAATCGGACCGAGGACCCTTCTGGAGACCTTAGGGATCCTCGTCTGACCGAAGCAGACCTCTCGACGTCAGAGACACCTTCTAGGCTTGCGATGGGCTACAAGAAGAAGAACCAGCCCAGTCTACTCGAGCTGATCGAAGAGCAACCGGGGAAGTCTAAGCCGAAGCTCCCACCCCCTTCTCCAAAGAATCGTCCTCCCCAGACTAGGTCGGCCTCGACTCAATCTAAGCTTCCTCCTCCTCCGCCTCGGGCGGATCCGCCTTCCAAGCACGAGCCTGCCGATCCTAAGCAGAAGAAGGACAAAGGCAAGAGGCCCATCGAGGACAAATCAGGGCCCACTCGGGAGGGGGACGACTCTCGGCGGCCCTCAAAGCAACTGAGGATAGGCTCCAGATCTCAGGATAAACGGGTGGATGCCCCGCCCAAGGTCCAGGCATGGCTGCCTGCCCCAATGCTTCGTGGGGCACCTCTGAGGGATGACTCCTCTCTCAGGGATTTTAGAGAGGGCGAAGGTGCATACGTGGCCGACGCGGTGGAGAGATGTCTGCTATTTCCCGCGGACATGGAGCAACTGGGGACTATGAAGAGCAGGGAGGTCTTACTCAGCCTCAAGGGTTACTTGGGGATGGTAAGGCTCACAATACTTGTGTCTTTTCTCGTTTTAGCTCTTTTCTGCCTTACTTTCTCCTTTTCTTCTTTAGCTCGGCCTATGATTGTGTACCCGTTTTGTTTGGCAGGCCGTCCAAGCCACTTTCAGGCTGGAGGAGGCAGCTCACAACCACGGAAGGGCCATGGAAGAAGAGCGCGAGAAGCGCTTGGAGGCCACTCGGACTCTCAAGAACTCTAAGGAGGACCTTGCCAAGGTCAGGCTGGAGTTGAAGGCTGTAACCCAGGCTCGGGACAGCGTAGTGGCGGGCCTTGAGGGTGCACAGAGGCAGGCCAAGACCCAAACGAAGCGTCTGAGTGAGGCAGAGGAGCAGCTGAAGATCGCAAAGGAGCTGATTGCAGATCTGACGAGCAAGGAGGCTGCTGCCGAGGAGGCCAGAAAAGTGGCTGAGTTTGCTAGGGACGAAGCTGTGAGGGCCAAGCTCGAAGCAGAGCAGGGTAGGGAGGAGGCCTGGACCACCAAGGAAGAAGCTGAGGAGGCTGCCTATGCTGCCGGGGCTACTGAGACAGCAGCTGCCTACAAATCCCAAGTCCCAGGGGTATGTAGGCGCTACTGTTCTGAAACTTGGATGGAAGCCCTTAGGCAAGCTGGTGTGGAGGCCTCTTCTGTCCTGTGGAAGGATGAGAGCGTGTTCTACCCTCCTGCCATCCGCGAGGTTGCCCCGGACGGCCCCGATGGCCCTGAGGCCGAGGAGGCTGTTGTGGAAACTGTTGCTACTCCAGGCAGGGGAGCCTCGGATGCTGGGGCCACTAGTGAGCTAGTCCAAGGGAGTAACCCTCCCCTGGTGGTTGAAGTGAGCGATGGCTCTAATGAGGACGCACCTCAGCAGGTTGCAGGGCCATCCCCTGATGTCCAGGTTTCTTCTGCTGAGAGGGTTGCTATTTCTGCCGTACCTCTGCAGGCCATCCCACTCAGCCAGAGCTCAGAGTACCCTGGAGCTGCCTTGGTCCAGTCACCCACAGGAGCCAGCAATTGAGTAGAGGGAGTAGGCTCCCTGGCGCCTCTGCCTGCTTCACTTTACTTTTTGTGCACAGCCCCCCTTCTTTTTTTCTTTTTTTTTCGTAGTGTAGTTCGTATCGTGTAATTCTTTTTGGACTTAATGAAATGCGAGCTTTGTTTCTTTTTCTATTCATTGTGGTTGTTTGCTTACTTGCACGCTATCCGCTTTTTCTTTACTTGTACGATTTTAACTTCCATTGCGTCTCGGCCAATCGCGGCATCAATTATCATAACGAGGGCATGTGCGCTTGAGTGGACCCTTCGTTTCCTAAGGGCCAGGTAGAAAAGCTTTTGAGTAGATACTTAGGATCCCTTTGAAGTAGTTAGTTTCCCCATAGGCCTGAGTCCGAGGACCATGCAGAGCCTTGGTTCTGTCCAACACTTAGGCTTTTGAAGTAGTTAGTTTCCCCATAGGCCTGAGTCCGAGGACCATGCAGTGCCTTGGTTCTGTCTAACACTTAGTATTTTGAAGTAGTTAGTTTCCCCATAGGCCTGAGTCTGAGGACCATGCACTGCCTTGGTTCTGTCTAACACTTAGTATTTTGAAGTAGTTAGTTTCCCCATAGGCCTGAGTCCGAGGACCATGCAGTGCCTTGGTTCTGTCTAACACTTAGTATTTTGAAGTAGTTAGTTTCCCCATAGGCCTGAGTCCGAGGACCATGCAGTATCTTGGTTCTGTCTAACACTTAGCATTTTGAAGTAGTTAGTTTCCCCATAGGCCTGAGTCCGAGGACCATGCAGTGCCTTGGTTCTGTCTAACACTTAGCATTTTGAAGTAGTTAGTTTCCCTATAAGCCTGAGTCCGAGGACCATGCAGTGCCTTGGTTCTGTCTAACACTTAGCATTTTGAAGTAGTTAGTTTCCCCATAGGCCTGAGTCCGAGGACCATGCAGTGCCTTGGTTCTGTCTAACACTTAGCATTTTGAAGTGGTTAGTTTCCCCATAGGCCTGAGTCCGAGGACCATACAGTGCCTTGGTTCTGTCTAACATTTAGCATTTTGAAGTAGTTAGTTTCCCCATAGGCCTGAGTCCAAGGACCATGCAGTGCCTTGGTTCTGTCTAACACCTGGCATTTTGAAGTAGTTAGTTTCCCCATAGGCCTGAGTTCGAGGACCATGCAGGGCCTTGGTTCTGTCTAACACTTGGCATTTTGAAGTAGTTAGTTTCCCCATAGGCCTGAGTCCGAGGACCATGCAGGGCCTTGGTTCTGTCTAACACTTGGTATTTTGAAGTAGTTAGTTTCCCCATAGGCCTGAGTCCGAGGACCATGCAGTGCCTTGGTTCTGTCTAACACTTGGTATTTTGAAGTAGTTAGTTTCCCCATAGGCCTGAGTCCGAGGACCATGCAGGGCCTTGGTTCTGTCTAACACTTGGTATTTTGAAGTAGTTAGTTTCCCC
This sequence comes from Quercus ilex subsp. ballota, assembly GCA_032727855.1. NCBI lineage: Eukaryota > Viridiplantae > Streptophyta > Magnoliopsida > Fagales > Fagaceae > Quercus > Quercus ilex. The sequence goes on from CM064919.1 coordinate 25,301,483, forward strand.
ATAGGCCTGAGTCCGAGGACCATGCAGTGTCTTAGTTCTGTCTAACACTTAGCATTTTGAAGTAGTTAGTTTCTCCATAGGCCTGAGTTCGAGGACCATGCAGTGCCTTGGTTCTGTCTAACACTTAGGTTGGCCGTCCGGACGCGTGATCCCAAGTTGAAACAGGTTAAGAATCGAAATTCAAAAAGAAACTACTTCATTAATAATAATACCTTTTCAGGTTATTTACATTCCAGGGGCGAGGTACAGGTTTTTCGTCTAGATCTTCTAAATAGTATGCACCTATTCCTGCTACTGAGGTAATCCGGTAGGGGCCTTCTCAGTTGGGTCCCAGCTTTCCCCAGGACGGGTTCTTGGCAGCCCTGACGACTTTTCTAAGCACCAGGTCCCCCGATGCCAGCGGCCTGAGTTTCACGTTGGTGTCATACCCTTGCTTGAGCTTTTGCTGGTAATAGGCCAGCTGGATCATTGCTCGTTCCCTTCGTTCGTCCACCAAGTCTAGGCTTCTTCCCAACAGTTCATCATTGTTGCCGGGAGTGAAAGAGCTCGTTCGCAGCGTCCGAAAATTCGTTTCCAGGGGGATCACCGCCTCGGCGCCATAAGTCATGGCAAAAGGTGTTTCCCCTGTTGACCGCTGAGGGGTAGTCCGGTACGTCCATAGGACGTGGGGCAGCTCCTCAACCCATCTTCCCTTGGCGTCGTCCAGCCTCTTCTTAAGCCCATTGACGATAACCTTGTTAACAGCTTCTGCCTGTCCGTTTCCCTGAGGGTAGGCGGGCGTCGAATATCTGTTAGTGATCCCAAGTTCGCAGCAGTACCTCCTGAAGGCCTTGCTGTCGAATTGGAGCCCATTATCCGAGATGAGGGTGTGAGGGACCCCAAATCGCGTAACTATGTTTCTCCAAAGGAATTTCTTGGCGTCCGCGTCCCTAATGTTGGCCAGGGGCTCGGCCTCGACCCATTTCGTGAAGTAGTCCGTGGCCACCAGCAGATACCTCTTATTCCCTGGCGCTTTCGGGAAGGGACCTACAATGTCCAAGCCCCATTGGGCGAACGGCCAGGGACTGGACAAGGGATTGAGAACCCCTCCTGGCTGGTAAATGTTCGGGGCGAATCTCTGGCATTGGTCACACCTCTTGACATATTCCAGGGCCTCCTGTTGCATTCCCGGCCACCAATATCCTTGCGTGACAGCTCGGTGTGACAGGGATCTCCCTCCTATATGACTCCCACAGATTCCTTCGTGCAGCTCTTCGAGCAGTAACTCTGCTGCCTCGGGGTGGACGCACAGTAGGTATGGCCCAGAGTAAGAGCGTTTGTATAGTCGGAGATCCTCAGATAGCTAGAACCGAGGAGCTTTCCTCCGTACTTTCTCAGCTTCTGTCTTATCTTCGGGCAGGATATCATCTTTGAGGAATTTCACTATGGGATCCATCCAGCTGGGACCCACTTCAATCTGATTGACGGTGACCGGCCCCCTTGCCATTTCGTTCGCTCTTTCTAGGTGCTCCACAAGTATGATCCGGGGCAGGCCCTCCGCCGAGGACGTTGCGAGTGTGGCTAGTGAGTTGGCATGGCTGTTCCCACTCCGGGGAATATGAGACAGGCTAAAGAGGTCGAACTCCGACTGTGAGCGCTGGACTTGGCTCAGGTATTCTTGCATTCTCGGATCTCTGGCTTCCATTTCTCCGTTTACCTGTCCTACCACCAATCTCGAGTCTGAGAACGCCTCTATCGATCTTCCTCTCATCTTCCGTACCATGACCATCCCTTGAAGCAACACCTCATACTCGGCCTCGTTGTTTGTGGCTGAGAATCCGAGCCTCAGGGACTTCTCGATGACGTGATCCTCGGGGGATACTAATACTAGCCCCACTCCGGACCCCCTCTGGTTCGCCACGCCATCAACATATACTTTCCAGTATGGTGACCCTGGGATGGAGACTACCCCAACTGACTTCTTATCCGAGCTCTCCTCCCCAGGGGCTGCTTCCACAGTGGGTTCGGCGAATTCGGCCGTCAAATCCGCCAAGACCTGTCCTTTTATGGAAGTCTGGGGCATATACTTGATATCAAAGGCCCCAAGGATTGTGTTCCACTTTGCGATTCTCTCGGTGTAATCGGCGGTCCGAAGTACAGACTTCAGGGGCAGTTTAGTTAGGACGACCACCGTGTGAGCTTGGAAGTAGTGATGTAGCTTTCTCGTGGCATGGACCACAGCCAGTATGGCCTTCTCTAGGGGCAGGTACTTGACCTCTGCTTTATGTAGCGATTTGCTGACATAATAAACTGGCTTTTGAACGCCACTGTCATCCTGTATCAGTACTAGGCTCACCGCGTGGGGCGCCACAGCAAGGTATGCGTACAAGACCTCATCGGCGTTAGGATTGGACATGATAGGCGGCCGGGATAGGTACTCCTTGAGTTGTTGGAAAGCTACAACACAGTCTTCGGACCACTCAAATCCTTTCCACTTGTTGATCAGGAGGTAGAAGGGCCTGCACCTGTCAGCCGATCGGGAAATGAATCTGTTCAAAGCCGCGATCATCCCCGTAAGCTTCTGGACCTCCTTGGGGTTCTGCGGAAGCTTCAGATCATGAATAGCCTTGATTTGGTCAGGGTCAACTTCAATTCCCCTATGGGTGATCATGTACCCCAGGAACTTGCCCGAGCCCACCCCAAACGAGCACTTTGAGGCATTTAGGCGCAGCTGGTGCTTCCTCAAGACGTCAAACGTGCGACCAAGGTCCGCCAGATGTTCGGATACCGCTTTACTCTTCACCACCATATCGTCAACATAGACCTCAATGCTCTTGCCCAGCATCGGCTCGAACATCCTCGTCATCATCCTTTGATAGGTGGATCCCGCGTTCTTCAGACCGAAAGGCATTACTTTGTAGCGGTAATTCCCGATGGGTGTCACAAAGGCGGTCTTCTCTTGGTCTTCTAGGGCCAGTGGTATCTGATGATAGCCTTGAAAGGCGTCTAGGAAGCTCATTCGAGGATGGCCTGTGGTCGCATCTACCAGCTAGTCGATCCGAGGCATGGGGAACGGGTCTTTTGGGCATGCCCTATTTAGGTCGGTGAAATCCACACAGACCCTCCATTTTTCGCTTTTCTTCTTGACCACCACAGTATTGGCTAGCCATTCAGGATAGAAAACCTCTTTGATAGCCCCAGCGCACTTGAGCTTATTCACCTCCTCCCTTATGGCGTCAGCGTGCTCCCTCGATGGGCGTCGGGGCGGCTGCTTCTTGGGCACTATGGATGGACTAACGTTGAGATGGTGACAGATGAAGGACGGGTCAATCCCTGGTGCGTCGTAGGGGTCCCATGCAAATACATCGATATTGCTTCGAAGGAACTCGACCAACTCCTCTTGCTCGGCGGGAGGGAGCCGAGCCCCGACCCGGAAGAACTTCTCGGGATTGTCACCGATTACCACTTTCTCCAAGTCTTCACACTTGGCCCCTTCGGCAGCTACGTTAGGGTGCGCTACCATGGTCTTTGACTGCTATAAATCCTCTTCGGTAGTGGCCGAGGGCTGTGCGTCAAGTCGGCATGATATGGCAGCCACCATGCATTGCCTCGCTGTGGGCTGGCAACCACGGATTTCTAGGACCTGGTCCCCCGATGGGAATTTCACCTTCTAGTGTAAGGAGGAGGCTACGCCCCTTAAAGTGTGGAGCCAGGGTCTTCCTACGATGGCCGTGTAGGGGGAGTATGTGTCCACCACTATGAAGTTCACCTCTACCACTTCTGGGTCAGTCTGTATGGGCAGTCTAATCATGCCCCTCGGGGTGACGAGCTTCCCGTCGAAACTCATTAGGGGAGAGGCATATGGTGTCAAGTCCTCCGGTTTTAACCCTAGCCCCTTGTAGAGGTCCGGGTACATGACCTCTGCTACACTGCCACCATCTACCATCACTCTCTTCACGTCGTAGCCCCCAATTCTAAGGGTGACCACCAGAGCATCGTCGTGGGGCTGGGTGGTCCCGATTTTGTCATCCTCTGAGAAGCTCAGAGGAGGGCAGGAACTCCTTCTAGCCCTTTTCGGCCCTGCCTGGGACTCCTCGGCTTGCGGTTGTGCCACAGATAGCACTCGCGAAGGGCGTGTGCCCGTTCTCCCCGGCGTCGCCAAGATTACGTTGATTGTGCCAGCGGGTTGCCCCATGGCGGTGTCCCTCCGGGGCTCCTGATACATTTGGCCCTGACGATTGTCGGGGTTGAGCAGCAAGTGCTTCAGCTTCCCTTCCAGGACTAGCTGGTCCAGGTAGTTCCGGAGGTTCCTGCAGTCCTCCGTGGTATGCCCGTGGTCCTGGTGGTATTGGCAGTAACGGTTCCGATTGCGCCTCTCAGGTTCCCCAGCCATCTTATTCGGCCACCTGAAATACGGCTCGTCCTTTATTCTCTCCAGCACCCTATGCACGGGTTCTCGGAATACAGCGTTGACGGTTTGAGCATTGGTCGCTCCAGATTCTCCTCCGAAATCCCTCCTCGGGCGGGCGTTGTTATACCGGTCCGACCTGAAATCCCTCCTCTCTTGAGGGATGGCCTTATCCTTCCCCTTGCCTTGCAGCATATCTTCCTCCACCCGCTTGTATTTGTCAATCCGATCCATCAGTTGCCGCACGCTGGTGGCGGGCTTTCCGGTCAAGGACTTCCTCAGACCGTGCCCCATTGGTAGCCCATTCTGGAATGTACTGATGGCGACGGCGTCATACTTGCCGTCTAGCTCATTGTAGATCTCCCAGTACTTGTCCGAGTAGGCCTTGAGGGTCTCCCCGTCACGCATGGATAGGGACAGGAGTGCGCTCATGGGCCGAGGAGGCCTGCTGTTCGTGACAAAGCGGGAACCAAAAGCCTGGGTCAGCTGTCTGTACGAGTCTATGGAATTCGTCCTCAGACCGTTGAACCACCACATCGCCACAGGTCCCAAGCTGGATGTGAAGACTTTGCACATCAGTGCCTCGTTCTTGGAGTGGACAGCCATCCTCTGGTTGAACTGGCTCACATGCTCCACGGGATCCGTTTTGCTGTTGTAAGCAATGAAGGTTGGCTGCTGGAACCGCCGAGGGAGCTCCACCTCTTCTATACGACGCGTGAAGCGCGACTTGGAGAGCTGATCCAACGCCTTGCTCATGGCGTCACTTCCTATGCCCCTGGAGGTTCGGTCGGCGCGCCTACGCCTCTGGTAGCGCTCCTCCTTGTGGGAGAAAGTCTCGCTGGGGGGCGTTCTTGACCTTTACCTGTATTCGTTGTCATTCTCGTCATCAGAGGGCAAGTCGGGCTGGGTTCAGGTTGTCTTCGTTGCGCACGGCGCAGCTTCTTCTTCAGATCATCTATCTCGCGCTGCATGGCCACCTTATCGTCATTTCCCTGGGAAGCGTGGCTATGAGCCTTTTCCAATTGCGTGGCCTGGCCACCGTCGCGCTTCTGGGCTTGGTTTTCGTTCGCCGTTGAAGTATGCACGCTTCCTTCTCGAAATCGTCCGTTGTCATTCTGGCCACCTCCGGGGTCACCGTAGTCACCCTGATGCCGTGGCTTCGCCGGTTCAGGTCGATTGGGAGTTGTTTGGTGAGGGCCCGATCCTACCATGCTTGACTGTTGTCCTTACCAACGCACAAGTTCTCCCTACAGACAGCGCCAATTGTAGGGACCAGGCTTGAAAGAGTGGATCCAAACCCAGTTTTCCCGCAATGAATTTGTAGAGAATGGGCTCAAGAACTAGGCCCTAGTGAGGAATGCAACGGCCATGCATGGTTGTGTGAGAGCGCTGGTAGCTTAAACGTGAGTTAGGGTACACAATGAGGTTCCTTAGACAGAATTCACAGAGCTTGAAGTTCCTCTTATTTCTTATTTCTTTCTTAGAAAGATTACAAGGCTTCAGAGGATATAAACTGCTACAGTATTTCCCTTCCCTCGTTTTTTTCGTCCCCTTTCAAGAGGGACTTCTTGCATTATATATCTCTTTCTCAGTTGATCCTAGCCCTACATTTGTTGGGGAGTGAGGCCATTACTTGAGTGTCTGTCTCATCAGCCACCTTCCCATTCTCTCTGTGGGATGCGGCATCCAAGGTGACACTGTTGAGGCGTCCCCTCCTCATTAATGCGGCCAGGACGTTAGTTGAGGGCATTTAATGTGGAGGTGACAGTTCGTCCCGAACTTGCTCCTCCACCATGCTTCTATTGCTGATATGCGGTACCTGCTCCCTGCCATTCGAATGATCAGGAGGGCTCCCTTGGTGACGTGTGGCCGGTTTATATTATGGCGTCGGATTTCCGAGGATGGAGACATCCTAGGCGTGCCTTATTGGGCCCCTGGGCTTACTGCTTCCATCCTCAGACCAAGAAGGTCTCCTCGGCTTGGGCCTTGGGCCTGGTTCGAAGTGGGCCGGGGTTGCCTGACTATTTCTTGGCCCCACAATAATAATAATAATAAATCCTATTAGGTATTAGGGTCTTTCTCAAAAAAAAAAAAAAAAAAAAAAAAAAGAAGAAGAAGAAGAAGGTTTTAGGGTGTGCTAGACTATAAAAAATTATATTTTTATTTTATTTCAAATAATTTGAATAGAGTACAAAATGTCTTTTTCATTTTCCTTTTTTCCATTGGTGAAATTTATGGATGGATTTAGGTTTTACTAATATGTGGATTTTTTTTGGATATGTCATTTCAAATTCATAACATTACAAGTTTTGATGTTTGGACAAAATTTTTAAAGTCCACATGTACCAAACCATTTCTATTAGTCATTGTTCTTCAAATCCCTTAATTTAAAACTTTCCAAACACAACCTAGGAGAATGGACCAGATTGGATCGAATAAGAACGAATAGACTGAATAGGACCAAAGATTATAGAATGGACTGAATAGGTCCAAAGTCAATAGAATGGACCGAATAGAACCAAATTTGACTGAATATGACCAAAGTGGACAAAATGGACCAAAATAACTGAATAGAACCAAATAGGACCGAATTGAACCAAAGTGGATAGGATGGACCGAATTGGAGCAAAATAGATCGAATAGGACCGAATTGGATAAAAAGGACATAATGGGACCAACATGGACCGATTAGGACCAAATTGGACCGAAATGACCGAAGTGGAAAAATGGACCGGATTGGACCGAATAGGACCAAATTGGGCCGAATAAGAATTACTGGACTGAATAGAACCAAATTGGACCGAATATGACCAAAGTAGACAGAATGGACCGAAATGACTGAATAGAAGTGAACTGGACCTAATGAACCAAACTATACAGAATGGACCGAATAGGACCAAAGTGGACAAAATAGACCGAATAAGACCAAAGTAGTCAATTAGGACCAAATTGGACCAAATATGACCAAAGTGTACAGAATGCACTGGATTTGACCTAATAGGACCAAATTGGATCAAATAAGAACAAATAGACTGAATAGGACCAAAGTAGATAGAATGGGCTGAATAGAACCAAATTGGACCATGAATGGACCAAGACAGAGTGTACCGAATATAACCAAGTTGGACCAAATATGACCAAAGTGGACAGAATGTACCAAATTAGACTAGATAGAACCAAATTGGACTGAATATGAAGTAAATCGAATATGATCAAAGTGGACCAAAGTACACAACATAAATATAAGAGAAACATCATTTGTGATGGTAACATTTGTTTTAAAAATAAAATAAATAAAATATTGATGTTATGAAGCCTTCAAAGTGAGGTAGCAAATTTGGATATAGAACATATATGATATTGGGTTTTATTTATTGCACCTTGTTCTCAATATGGGTTTCGATGTATTTGACATCATAAAAAGGGTGACACTATCCTCGCGTACCTTTAGCGCGATGGTCACTCCACAAGTATAAGTGCTTGTGAGGTACGAGGGACAAGGGCTAGGGTTCAAATCTCCAAGAAAGAGATTCATACACATATATACTTAAATTAGGCTAGAGTAAACTTCTATTTCATATATATATATATATATAAGGTGACATAGTTGTTATTGTAGTTGAATTTATGGTTTGATTGCATGGATCTTCTTGTACTTGGTCATGAAGTGTTTCTTCTTTTATATGTCTCGCTGATGTTTCCACAGCAAGTTTACCATGGTTCGAAAGTTGAAACTACAACTACAATGTTGTTTAATTTTTCTATTAGGGTTTTTGCTTCCTATATAAATGTATGAGTCTAGCTTAGCCTAGCTTTTTTAATCTTATATGATTTTTAAGAGAGCATAAAAATATGCTTTTGGAAGCAAGTCAAAGACTTATACACCATTTTAAGAAAAACAATTTCTAATGGGAGTCTAAATACAAACTACGTATTGGGTATTAAAATGAATGATTGACATTTGATTAGTTTTTGTCAAATAAATAAGGAATTAAAAAAATTATGTGTCAAATGAATAAAGAATTAAATATATAAAAATTATGTGAAAAATTGTGAGGCTATCAAAGCTTATGTGGCATGATACAAAAGAGTTAAAAAAAAAAGTGAAATGTCTTATGCTATTTATTTATATATATATATATATATATATATATTTGTAAATAATAATAGTTATTATGAGTTTTACTAGCGTATGCCCTTAAAACATATGTTAGTAAACCATTTTAGAAAAATAAAAAAAATATATAAATATAAATAAATATATATATATATATATATATATATATATATAATTATCTCTATATATTAAGAGTAGTTATGGATTCAGAAAATTAGTTATGGGTTTAGAAAATGTCTAAAATATCTCTAATCTAATTAGATAATCCATATTCTTAAAAATAAAAAATAGGGTTAAAATTTTAATTCAACAGAAAAAAAAAAAAAAAAAACTGCTGGAGAAACTTTTTTCCTAAAAATTAGTACACTCTCTATTTAAATATATCTCATGCATGTTTGAAACAATTTTTTTCTTAAAAACTAGTACATAATAAACCCAGTAGTTTACTCAATTTTAAATTCTAATTTTGGTTTTTAATTTTATGTTTTATACAAGATAGAAATTATACTCTAACTTAATTTAAGTGTATATATGTGTAAAATTTCATTTTGAAGATTTGAACTCAACCCTTACCCCTCACACCCCATAAGCACTTATATTTATGGAATAACCATCACGCCAATGATGCGCGGTGGTAAATTGTAGTTTCTTAAAAATTCATTCATATGTATTCTCATTAACAGTAGATAAATTCAAATTGAAAAATTACATTAAACTCAAAAAAAAAATAATAATAATCACACGTGCGGAGCCACCAGTGATATATTATTATTTTTGTTTTGAGTTTTATATTATTATTATTTTTGTTAAGCAAAAGAAAAAGAGAAATAAAACTAAAGAAAGAGAAAAGAACTTGTTGTGCAAGAAGCCAGGTCCATTAATAAAACTAAAAAGAGAAAACCCATTCCTTCACTCTCTGAACTCTCCCACCTCTTCCATCCCTTTAGACTCTGCGCTTTCATCCAGATCTTAATACTTTTACAGTCCACGCTATTAGGGTTTCTACCAATCTCTCTCTCTCTCTCGAACATGGATCTTTGCAAAGTCAATCTAGATGCCCCTCACTCCATGGGCACCACCATCATCGGCGTCACTTACAACGGCGGTGTTGTTCTCGGAGCCGACTCTCGCACCAGCACTGGTATTTTTCTTTTTTAATTTCCCTTTCTGTTTGTCTTCCGAAAAAATTTCTTATTTTCTCGTCTTTTTCCCCAATTCCAAACCCTAAATTTTGTTGCTCACTTACTATCATCTTAACACATTGCTTAATCCTTTAGGTTTGAATTAGTTTTCGATTTCAATTAAAACTAACATTGATGATTTATGTTTGATTCAATTTCGTTTTTGTGTTTGCAGGAGTCTATGTTGCTAACCGTGCATCGGACAAGATTACTCAGCTGACCGATAATGTGTATGTTTGTCGCTCTGGATCGGTATTATTCTTTCTCAAACAATTCATATTCATTGTTGTTCCTGATTTGCTTATGGTGAAAATGCTTCAATTTTAATCACCATTATTGGTTGGTGAAGCTTTTGTAGGAGGCTTTGATTTCTTTGTGATGTATTGATTTTTATGTCACTAAAAAAGGATTGTGCATTGAGCCAAGAGCCTCGTAGCTCAGTGGCATTGCTTGGTTTCCTTTACGAGGAGAACCAGGGTTCGATTTCTCCCTCCCCCAATTGTTGTAACAATTGAATTATAAAAATAAAAAATTAAAAAAAAAAGGATTGAGCATTGAATAATAGTTTTAATTCAAGTATGTTCGTGGGGTCAGTAGGCTGTTTGTGTAATGTTTGTTCTCGCGTGTTGGACAAGTTTGGGGTTACAAGTTTATTGTATTAAGGATTGTGGTACTTCTAGAGAATGATAAAGAAAGTAAAACTGATTCATCTGCTTCTTTGTTTGCTCCATCTGTTGGCTGAGCCTCTAATGCGTGGCTGTCATTCTGTTTACATGTATTATTTACTTGTCTGCTTCTTGCAGGCTGCAGATTCACAGATTGTTTCCGACTATGTGCGTTACTTCCTTCATCAGCACACGTGAGTGGTTCTGTTCCTGTTTATTTCCTTGACCATTTAAATTGTATGATTAGTTTGGCGCATTGTATCTCTTGGATCATGTTTCGTTATATTACTGAGAGTCATCTGTAATTTACTTTATTGATAATCTGAGGTGGTTGTATTGAAACTATGGGTTTAATGAAGGGTGGGGGAGTTATGTTGACCACATTTGGCAGTAACTTAAAAGACTTTTGGTTGTTTTGGTTTATGTCATTGTCATGTTAGTTACTGTTTCAAGTACTGAAATTTTAATTATCAATTATCTTTATATACAGGATACAGTTAGGGCAGCCTGCAACTGTCAAGGTTGCTGCGAACCTCGTCAGGCTACTAGCCTATAATAACAAGGTCTGAGTTTACTGCTTTAGCTTGTTCAATATGATTGCTTTGTTGCTTTGGTCAGAGTAATATATAATTGTTTCATTGCCACTCTTTGAATACACTGGTTTTCTTCTTTTGCCTTATATATCTATTCATTTTAAATGTTGGAGGAGTTAAATATTTTATGCCAACGCAGTCTAATGGAGTGGTCTCGTTGCTGGGGTTTCACTGAGTGTTCTACTCTCTCTGAGTTTATGCCTTCTCTTAGCTTAGTTTCTTGACTTCTCTCTTGCTGGTGTGTTGTGTAGTGTTGTGCTGTGTTGCTGTTTTGTTGTGTTGTGTTGTTGTTCATCATCATGAACATCATTGTTCTTCTCTCTTTTTTTTCCCCCTTTAATAAAAGTTTTCTGTTTACCTATCAAAAAAAATATATATATCTATTCATGTTACGGTAGATTGAGTATCAAAATAGGATTGATTTTAAGATTTTTTTTTTTTTAAAGAATTCTGTTTGAGAAGAATAGGACTCTTCATGAACACAAATATTTATACCAAAATAAGCCGGTTGTGGGCTGCACCATTCAGTTTATGGCAATAAGAAAAATTTATTTGTGAAGGTTAAAACAGTACTTCTCTCTGTATGTGGAGGTTAATAACTTTTAACCTATTTGATGTTTTCAATTTGTGTATTAAAGTATTTCTTATTAGCAAAAATTTGTACCATTAAACTATTTCTAGTTTACCTAAATACTTGCTTTGTCACAATATTTGGACTTGGCAGAACATGTTACAAACTGGCATGATTGTTGGTGGGTGGGACAAGTATGAAGGTGGTAAAATTTATGGAGTTCCTCTTGGTGGAACAATAATAGAGCAGCCTTTTTCAATTGGAGGTATGCTTTTCTTCTGTTTGTCTCATCAATAAATATTCCCTTGTATCCTATGTTTTGCGAGTGCTGCACATTCAATTTATTATTATTATATGTTTTTTTATTGTACCATATTCTTTTGTAGCAATTACACTGTAAGATTCTGTATAAACTGTTCTCTTTCAGTCTTTTAGTAGGCTATATATATGAAGGGTTACTAAAGCCTGATTTGAAATTTCTACTTTCCCCTTGGGGCTAAAACATTTTTTTTTAAAATAAAAAGAACAGAAAAACCTTAATCTGGTTTGGAGGTGTGGGAGAGCTTAGCCTGAGGAGTCTAGTGATAAAAGTAGAAGATTGGCTTAGAAAAGGATTTGTTATGCTGCAACTTTTAATCTTAATTTCTCTGGCTCCTTTTTGTTTGTTTCTTTCGTATACTTCCTTTCTATTTGGAATGGATTGCATTTAGCACTTCACATTCAGAATTTACTACCTTGAAATTAATGGTATAAGTTTTATATGTTGCCTGTTACATGCAGAGCATTCATTCATCTTGTGGAAAATTCATGATCTTGCAGGGATAGCTTTATATGTGCCATATTATATGACATTGTTATCTTTCTATCAGGGTTTGGTTCTAACACAATAAATTAGTGTATATGTTATGTGTTTATGTAATGTATGTTGGGTAAAGTTTTCTTTATGATGCCATCTTTGATATCAACTTCAGTGCTATATTTTTGCATGAGCGTTTGGTTTGACGAACTTTGTGTTTCACAGGATCTGGTTCTAGTTACTTGTACGGGTTTTTCGATCAAGCATGGAAAGAAGGAATGACCAAAGATGAAGCTGAGGTATGTAGGTCTTGATCTTTGTAAATGCAAAATTAGTTAATGCCTTTTGAGGTGATGATAAAATTCTTTCAAGTTTCTGTGAGATGTGACCTCATTGTTATGCTTGCATCAGTAAACAACTGAAGGTTACAATCAGGGAGAAGTTATAAACATGACAACGTATTTTTTTTATTTTTGCCTTATTATTTCCCCCTTGGCTATATCTGAAAAGGTCAAATGTGATTTAAAAAAAAAATTAGTATAGGAAGAGTCATGATGACAGTTATTTCTTTTCTTTTCATTTGTCATTACTTATTACAAAAGGAGGAATATGTGTGTAAGGATGGAGTACGAGGGCAAAACATTTCTTCTAACTCATACTCTCTCATTGCTCATCCAATATATATAAGAATAAAACTGTTATTTTTTGCTGTGCTTTTTAGGCTCTTAATTATTTTTTGGTGTTTTACTGCAGCAATTAGTGGTTAAGGCTGTTTCCCTTGCCATTGCACGTGATGGAGCTAGTGGTGGTGTTGTTCGTACTGTCATTGTAAGATTTGTGCTAAGCATTTCCAAGTAGATTCTTTTTCACCATTCACATGCTCACAAATTGACTGAAACCCCTTGGTCTTTGATGTTCTTGCAGATAAATTCTGAGGGAGTGACTAGAAACTTCTATCCTGGTGACAAACTTCCACTATGGCATGAGGAATTGGAGCCACATAACTCACTGTTGGACATACTGAACTCAACTAGTCCTGAGCCAATGAACATATGAAGTGGAGGAATCATAATGTTGATAGGCCTCTAGCCTCACTTTAGTTATTTCTCTTTAGCCTGCTATATCTGTTTTCCAAACAGGAACGAGATTTTAATCATTTTATATTTGAGAATGGTTCATGTACCATATCTTGCTTGATATATTTCTTATTCAATCTAGATGGGTTTAAGTTATTTGTTATTGCCTGGTGTCGTCATAATCTCTTCTCTGGGCCAATTAGAGGTGTGTGGAAACTGGAAATAGATATATTTGCACCTTATCGAGGGTGACGTTTTTGATTCATATATTCCTGCTCATTGGTCAATGCTCGGATTTCAGATTTTAATACTTATATTTTAGATAGGGGTGTCATATGGGTGGGTTTGGGGTGGGCATTATTGGGTTGGGTATATAAAATTCATTTACTCATTAAAACCTATTTAACTAATTGCTTCTAACTCAAATTCAACCCAACCCAATTATTATGGGTAAATTCCAACTTACTCAATTATCCAATTATCAAAATTACCAAAATGTCATTAAAGTGAAAATGACAATTTTGAAACTTTGAAGTGGCGTCGATACGTCACACGGACCGTCTGATCTGATAATCTCATCCTAGAAATGAAAGTTAGAATTTCATAGTTGAATTTCCTCTCTTTTTTCTTAGCAGCCAAACAAAGATTATGCTAATTAATGAGCACAATTAAATCAAAGATTGAACAATTTGTATTACTCGGCTATTGCTCAACTTCCTTTTGATCTGTTCGTTGCATTGATTACAAGATACTCAAATCATTTACATATCGGTAATTTGAACATAATTTCAGTTTATTTTTTGAGGAAACGCACGAAGAAATGAAAACTAGAAAATTTTAAATCAATTTTCTTCTCTCTTTTTCCCAGCAGCCAAACAAAAAAATATGCTATTTAATGAGCACAATGAAATCAAAGATTGAACAACTTGTATTACTCAGCTATTGCTCTATTCGTTTCACCGATTCCAAAGACGCTCAAATCATTTAAACACTGTTAATTGATGTTAATGTCAGTTTAATTTATGAGGAAATGCACAAAATAATGAAAACTGAACTTTTATAGCCAAACAAAGACTAGGCTAAGTAATGAGCAAAATGAAATCAAAGATGGACTAATTTGTATACAATAATTGGCATGAAAGCGATAACTAATACTAGAGGAAGATCAGAGATTGCAGGAGCTGGAGAGTTCAAGATCTTGAGGAAATTGAGCATCGCAACTTCGATTCTCGCTTGGACTTGAACCAAAATATTTCAATTCTAAGCCAAGAGAGTGATGGTTGATGGTGATGATCTTGTTGCCTCAGAAGGAGGGATGATAAAGCTGGGTTGTGCCTCATTGTTCTCTATGAGAGCTAGAGAGAGAATGAGAGAGAGCAAGCGAGAGAGAGAGAGAGAGAGAGAGAAGTGTTTGGAGGCCGAGAAAATGAAGGAAAATGAAAACCCTGAAACACCGAAACGTCTGAGGGCTTTTTTTTTTTAATGGGAGGGCTGGGTTGAATTGTTTTTGGGTTAAATGGGTCTCAATGGGTTTTTAGTTAAAACTCAATAAGTACTGGGTCTAATTAGGTTGATGCCTATTTAACCCAATTATTAGTTAGGTTTGGGTTCAATTAAAGTGGGTGGGTTTAGGTGGGAAATGGGTTTGGACTTACTTTGCCACTCCTAATTTTAGTAAGGTGATAAGCGAGTAAATTCTTATTTCTTGTGATTCCTTTTTAGTGGATAGAAGATTTCTTCTAATCCCTTTGATAGCACACCCCCCCACCCCCCCCCCCCCCCCCCCAAAAAAAAAAAAAAAAAAAAAAAACCTGACGAGAGAATCCAGTTGACTTTATTTAGACATGAAGGGTCTATTGATTGTGAATTCATGGTAAATTTTAATTGATACCATTATTAGAAGAAAAGTAGTAATATGGATACTTATTATCAACATCTCTTTTTAAGAATATGTTTTTTGGTTTTTAATAGGATGGTTCAAAATTTTGTGAAAATGAAAGGGAAAAATATAAAAAGGAAATCCCCATTGAGTAAGTTGTGGACCCTGTGGTTATTTTTATTTATTTTTGAGAGAGTTTTAACTTATGGCGTACGCTCCTGATGATAATTCGAGTTATCATCAGACCAAGACACCAATCAGTTTTTTGTGTAGACAGAGATTGAACCCCAAATCTCTTATACAACTATCAGAGACTTTACCAGTTGAGCTAACTAAAACCCACAGGATTTTGTAGTTATTGAAGGCATCAATTGTTCACTATCCAAAGGTGTTTTGAATAATAAAAAGAAAAAAAAGAAAAAGAAATGTTGAATGCTGATCAATTGATATACGATTCAATACATGCGCATATCAAAGAAAGAAAAAGATAAAAAGATTCAATACATGGTAGATGACTTTGCAACTATTTTTTTTTTTTTTTTTTTTTTGTTTCTGACATTCATATAGAATGGTAAGTACTAAATAGAATCTCGTATCCTCCACAGAGTAATTAGTTTGTTACAAATATACAATGATGTGGCAAAACAAGCAGTAATTGGCGATTGGGCCGAGTACTAAAAAGAAAAAAGACAATCACCTAACAGCAAACCTTAACCGCAAAGCTGGAGGGAAGGCCAAACTCAACACAAGAAAAAAAAAACGCAAACAGAAATGAGTGCGAGTGCGAGTGCGAGTGCAAATCTAGTTCAACATCATCACAACGTGTTCGTATACGGCAGCCTCTTAGCTGAGGATGTCGTTAAGGTTCTCCTTAAGCGCGTCCCTCCCTCTTCCTCTGCCATCCTCCACTCCTTGTTAGTCTCTCTCTCATTTCTTAAACCAGGCACTTGATTGATCCTTGTTGTTGTTGTTGCTTTCTAGTTTCTACACAAATCCCACTTAAAAAAAAAAAAAAAAAAAGAAGCAAAAACCCATTTTATTTGAGCATATAGTTTTCCAATCCTTTATTTTTATTTTTATTTTTTCTAGGCCCTCTTCTGCCCTTTGATAGTCTATAATCTACACTTTGTTTACTAACGTTAGTTTTTTTTTTTTTTTTGGGACATTGATTTTAAACCCGCAGTCATAGATTTAGCATCAAAGGAAGAGTTTATCCAGCTATTCTACCTGTGGAGAATAAGAAAGTAACTGGAAAGGTATGTTTCCATTTCATTTCAAGGCCTAATTTCCTTAGAATAATTGTAACCTTTCTATGTCTGTAAGTATGTATGGTTGAAATCCATTCATTAGCTCTTGCATATTTGTCTAAATCATAATCATAGAGCTTTTTCATGTACCCAATTGCTCTTTATCAGAATTTAGGTGACATGATGCATTTTATGTGTCAGCAGTATCAGATTGTTTCATGATTTGTCACACACATTCTCTGCAAGTTTAGAGCAGGTTTTTATTATCTTAAATTCTTGTTTATTTTGAGGCAGACCGCAAATTATTCTAGATTTTCTGAAACAAAGTGGAGACTCAAAAACTTGTTCGATTTCATCCAAGATTTCATAAGATAGTATCTAGAATTTCCAGAAATCTGAACCATCTGGTGTCACTGATAGAAAGTTCATAATTCCAAACAATAGCTGTAATGCTGCAATTCAAAGGCATAATCAGATTGCAATTAGCAATTAAATATAATTTTATTTACTAGAGGTCATACCTTCGTGTGACGGCAAGTGCCCACCCTCAAAGAGACATGTCGCAGATTTGAGTCCATGAATTAGCCTCTTCAAAATTGGGGTGTTGTTTCCTATTGATGACCTCTCCCAAAACCTATAGAAACAAGGAACTTGTGCAATGGGTATGACCTTTTTACTATATCCGCCAGAGACAGAGGAACCGGATAACCTTTATTTGCATCAGCAAGCACCTTGGAAGATAGTACACGCCCATGGTCAAAAAAAAAAAAAAATCATATTCCATCAATCAGCAGTAGTATGGATTTTTTGAATAAAATGCAGTGCATTAAACTATAAAAGCATAACAGGTCTAGGCCAAAGCATATTGGGAAGCATTTGTGATAGATGTGCTCGCATGGTACTTCTAGTGCCTTTTTAAACTTTCCAGGAAGTTTGTGCATTTCAGAAGGTTTTCTATTTCTCCAACATTTTCCCTGGAAATATAATTAAGGGTAAATTATCATTTTCGTCCCTATAATTAATCATATTCAATTGGATGACATGAATGTGCCCATTCACTTTGTGAGATGTTTCAGTGTGACATTCACTGTTCTCATTCCTCTTCCATTAGCATGATCTTACTTGTTCCATTTCAAGTTTATTTATCTGAACAGCATTGGAAATATGTTTGAGCACGAATCATTGACCTTTACTCACATGATTTGTTCACCACTTTAGTCCCCAAATCCTGACTTATTGTCCTGTGTCTTGAATCTCTTGATGCTAGAAACTTGAAAAAAAGAAAGAAAGACGTGTAGTGAACAAGAGAATAAATAAGATTAATATTTATTTGTGTCTAATGGTGTCCTACTTCACATATGACTGGAATCATAATTACGTTGGCCTTGCTAATCTAACCCACATTTATGATTTTGTTTCTGAAAAATTCATGCACTTTATGATAACAATATCACATAATAAATTTAACCAATTTTTACATTTTTGCAGGTCTTGTTTGGTATCACAAATCCTGAATTGGATATTTTAGATACTTTTGAAGATGTCGAGTATGAAAGGAGAACTGTTGAGGTTTCCTTGATGGTGAGTGTAATGGAAATCCACTTGATTGCTTTCCGTGCATCATTTACAGATTAACAAGCTTGCATATTAGGAGATCTTGAAGGGCAGGTTGATGTACCAAGTGTAAAAGTACCCCTTCTAATGACCACACTTTCTAAAAACACAAAGAAAGGTGGGCATAATATGCCGCAAGGCCTTAAAAAAAAGCAGTTTCCTCTAACAGCATGGTTAGGTGTACTTTTATACTAGTGTTTTTTTTTTTTTTGGAGAATATTTTTGTACTAGCTTGTAATGCTTTTAATCCTACAATAAACTATGATGGGGCAGTATCCTATTAATCTTGCAAGGGCATCACTCATTTTTTTCAAATTTTGGTAGGATCATTTTTTTATTTCAATCCACTATTAACAACAAAGATGAGTTTCACATTTTGCATATATGTGATTAAATTTGAATGATGAATAGCATTATATGTGCAGGTCACAAAGTACACCTTTGTGGAAAAGCGTTGAATTTCATATTTTTTGCATTAATTTCTTTTATATGACCTCCATACTCTATTGAATAGTTTACATTGTAATCGAAACTGATTGTTTTATGTAAAAATGGGTGATGTTCTCTCAATTATAATGGGTGGCATCCTATCATAGTTTGTCCCTTTAATCCGTGTAGGGTTGCAAAGAAAAAACTCGTTATAAAGGATTATTTTCCTACCAGGCTTTGAAAACCTCATTCCCTTTGGTACCTAACCTGCCTGACATGAAGAAGGTATACCAATTGGTTCTTTGGCATCTAACCTGCCTGACATAAGCTAAGCTACCAATTCGTTTACTCCCAAATAGAAATGAAAACTGAAATTAAATTCATTAGGTATTCTTACTTGTTGGAAGTGCATGATCAATTTCAAGGGGGGGGATTTAAATCAGGCTTATCATTCATTATACCTGATGACAACTTAGAAAAGTGGAGCCATTTACTCTTGATAGTAATTTTTGAAAAATTCCTGCTTTCTTAAACCATGCTAAAAAGGAAAGTGACTTTTTTTTGCAGGATAGTTCTGAGAAGTTACAAGCTCACACCTATGTATGGAGTGACAAAAATGATCCAAACTTGTATGGAGTATGGGATTTTGAGGTAAAATTGTGTACTCTTTGAGTCTTTTCTCACCTAAATACATGCAATAGGTAGCGCTAGGCTTTGGACAATCTTTATTTGATATGTCAATGCTTCTCAATAATAACCTGATTTTATGTTTCTTGCTCTGTTACTCTCACTGCATGGTTCTGCTCACCTCAATTTCATATTATTTCCATTCTGTTCCTCTTATATACCTCAATTTGTGTTTACTCTTGAGGATGTTGTCATTCTTCATTTTGTTCTATTGTTTTCAAGGGGAACCTGGGCCCATCAAGTTTCGAGCACTTGTCTAAGATCTTGATGAATGTATCTTCTAATTTTCCTAGTTTCTAGCCCTTTTTGATGATAATGAAACCAAGTAGCCTATGTGGCTATGTACTCTTGGTTTAGGGGGAGGAAGTATAGAGAATTTATATAGTTGATAAAGATAGTTGTCCTGATGCCATCAGGGGGAAAAAAAGGAGAGATAAGATGACCTGAAATGATATAACTATTATCATGCCTCATTGTGGGTTCAATGCTGACACAACATTTGATTGCCAAGGCAGGGAGTTGCTGTCCATCAATTTTCTGATAAATTAATTGTCACTATATCATGAGATTAATATCACATTACTTATAAGGTGTTATTTTATGGGTATATATTATATTTACTTTTCTTCTGAAATTGGTTATTGTCCCCAATGTGTTTCTCTATTTGACTTGTCGTATTTATTCTTAAGGAATGGAAACGAGTACACATGAATGATTTTATCAAGATGACCACTGGGTTTGTGGAAGAATTGGAGCAGCCTGAATCAAAACCAAGAGTTGCCACATATGAATCATTCTATAACCAGGATGGTCAAAATCCCCCTACCTCTTGATACTATTCTTGATTTGTAAATCCGAAACTATTTTACACCTGTATGTTATTTTACCATTCTCAATGCTTCCATTATTAAAACTATGCTGTCATCCATTCTACTTTTTCTCCAGAATTTGTTGCAAATAAAAATTGCTTGCATTGCAGTGGTTTAGTTCTCAATTTTTAACTTCTCTTTCATCCTTGCATGGAAAATAGTATGATATAGAGACTGGGAATTATTTTTTCACCACGCAGTCTCTAGAAATATGGTGCCCAATTTCAGTAATCTTATAGGTGTATTAACCTAACCTTAACTATATCTACCATGTTTATTATACAATTGGTTTAACTCAACGTTAACTATGGCTAATTGGCTATCATTTTTAATTGGGTTCACTCACTCTCCTCTCTCAAATTACAAAGAGAGGCCAAGAGTCTTACAGCTCAATAATAGAGAGAGAGAGAGAGAGAGAGAGAGAGAGAGAGACTTGATGCAATTGGGTTTATTATTATACAGTGAGTAAAATCTTCGGTATTTGATGAAAGACAGCATAAGCAAATGAATAATTGAAGAAATTGAGAGAGAGCTTCTTTTTGTTTTAGCTGGCCAGGAGATATTCGTCGTTCGATTCATTCCCTTGCCGCTAAGTTTGGCTTTGTCATAGATCTGTCTACAGTATGCAGAATGCATGACTTTTGCTTATTACATGCTAGAGGAACAACTTTTTTCCATTTTAGTGTGGGCGTCATGAATGCATGATTTGCACTCATGGCCTACAAGGTTTAAAAAATAATAATAATAATACTTGTAATAAAGGCTTAGATGATTAATTCAAACAATCATTTGCTGAAACCATACATACATACCGAGTGGAATGAATGTGGATTGCAGGGCAGATTAGAGCTAGTTAAAGAGCATGTGAATGCAAAACTACTACACTAAAAAACAAAAACAAAAACAAAGAAAACAAAAACCGGGTACAACTTTCATTTAATGGATGCCACATGCATATTTTATTCTTGTCCTCATAATTTTTTTTCCAGGATTTAGACGCATTGATGCGGACACAATAGGTGTCTAATGTACCACTTTGTACAACTCTTCAAAGCACTCTAATTTTTCATAGACAGTCAATCAGTTCATCCCAGAAGTAAAATTGGAGGTAAAAAGTAAAAATGATAATTTTTTTATTATTATTAAACTGTAATGTGTTTATTGCCATACTCCCCAGATGTTCTGATCGGAGTCAATCATAATAAACCCTTACAAAAATACTTAAATGTCGCCTAGAGACTTGATCTGTTTCTAGTCTAGACCAGATCGCTTCCCTTTAATTATTTTATCCCACAAAGTTGACATTAGTTTAGCTTGCTGGGGTTGTGGCGTATTTTCAGATATCCAAACTTCCCAGAGCCTGGTGATGAGCCTTCAAAAAGAAATGGCAAATATTCCGTCGCTTTTTTGTATCTCTGCTGAATCTGGAAATCAAATAGCATAAAGCTCATTGTTTCAGCTCAATATGGCTCATTTATAAACAACTAAATCACTAAATCACCATATAATCAGCGATATAATGGACTACGAACAACACATGAAAAAGCCACACAAAAGTTTAGAGAAAAGGATCTTTTTTTTTTACTATGTAAATAGTGGGAGTGGAGTTCAACCACAGACACTGAACCACAAAGGGTGCCAGTACCACTAAGCTATCACTCAAACCCCATAAAAGGTTAGAGAGAAGGATAATTCACTCTCAATCAACAAGGCCAGCTATAAAGTAAAAGAAACATGCTAGGGACGATCTTTTCAACCAACAAGCAGTATCTTGGTATATGGGTAGCACCTGACCTGAAGGGTAACTTCTCTTATAAGGAAAAAAAAATGAACAAAATTACCTTAGAAATTAAATAATTCATTTAATCTCTTCACTAAGATTTGATAAAAAATTAGAGTATCAAGAAGGAAAGCTTTCTAAAGGACAATACCTGTGAGGTGAAAGGTTACATAAGTAATCTTAATGAAGCTTCATCTTCCAATAGTTCAACACCAACATCCTCCAAATCGTCAAGGTTTAGCCCATCACCTTTAGGTAATGACTGAGACAAGATCGAAGATGCAGTAGACTTTATCATCTTTCAACCCATATAGGTACCAACTCTGACAGATCCGTAGTCTGCACCACCAATGCTGCCACCAAAATACCCTTCAACTTTGCATTCAAAAACTTTCAAAAAAAAAAAAAAAAAAGAGAAAGAGAGAGCGTAAATAAATTAGGATTATACAGGATAGCAACTGCTGGACCAAGATTAAGGGATTAAGACGTTTAATTCATTTGATAATATTTACATGAAAGTACAATTAATCATCATGATAATGAATATATGGATACAGGATGGAAGGTGAAGAAGAATGATCTAGGATAAAATGAAAGAAAAGGAAGATTACAACCATAGGATTATATGTATATCCTATAATCAAATGTTCATAATGTTCCAACACAATATGAATGACAGGAAATTTGCAATCTCAACTCAGCAAACTCATCCATAAAAATTAAAAAAAACAAGCATGATAAACTTATGTCAACAAAAATCAGGAGAATGGAGATAAACATATTAAAGGACCATTTACCTGTGTCTTATTCCTGAATCAATTCCCCAAAATCGGATATGGGAGGGAATTTCTACAAGCCCAACTATCTCAGCAGGCTGCATAGATTCAATTTTAGACATCAGTTTTTTATCTGTAAAACAACCATAGTAGAGTAGCTTTCTACAGAACTAATATGCGTACCTGGCACACCATTGCAAGAAGTTTGTTGGCTTCACCACATGCTGAAGTCATCTGGTCCCTCACACCAGATGGAGCTCCAACAATGTGATTCTCAGCCTAATAAACAAAATTAAATAACAAATGAAGTAGCATAACATGCTCAAGGTACATAAAAATTAAATAATCTATGATAAAGGGAAGAATATCAATCTGAAGGTTCTGCTAAAGAGTCAGACCTTTTGGCAGAGCAAAGCAAGATCTCGGGGACAGATGTTTAATCCTGCAAAGTGTAGAAAAAGAATTAAGGGTTTTTTTTTTTTTTGGTTAATAGCAAAGAAGAAGAATTAAGTTGATTAAGCATTTCCCTAAAATTTCTGGGTACTTCAAATTGAATTTCAAAGACTTGAATGTTCAAGATATTAGTTGTTGTCTATTTGATGTGGGCTTTTGAGATATCTTAAAATTACCACGAGCAGCAGCTATGGCAGCCATGCTAGCAACCTCCACAGAAGCAGAAGATGATACACCTTTGCCTTCTGGGACAGCAGAAGAAACCTGCATGTTCATAATATTGAGACAATAGTAATGGACTATATAGGTACTTAAATTCAAAGCTGATGAAATACATTGAACACTAATAAATTCACAACGTCAACCTCATATAAAAGAACATATTCATAAGCATAAAAAACTAGGAAAAGTTTCATACAAAAAAAAAAAAAAAAACTAGGAAAAGAAACTGCATTGGTTTTTGGAATAACTAAGTATTAGTAGCAGCCACATAATTAAAATATCACGAGAAACAAAGTGATCCACGGTAGAGAGAATATTTAAGTATATATTAGAAAAGCAAGATCGTGCAGAGAGTGGCTTTATACCAAAGTAAGCATGATACAAACTCAAGTGAATCTTATCAAGATAATAAAGCAAAGTAAGTGGATTGGTAGCCTAAAATATATAATGGTCAAATTTTTGGAATGTAACATCAAAAGCCAAGTTTAAAGCCTAAGAATAAAACAATTCTACACAAAGCAAGGTACCAGAAAAGAAGGTGTATCATAATAAAAGCCACAAGCCAGAAATGAGCTAACTCAAAATTTAATTAAGGCAAGGAAACAACTAAGAAAGGCCAACATGACAAGATGGAAAATATATATATGTATATATATCAATTATCCTATATCCAATCACATATTGGGCACTTTTAAGGACACAAAAAAATGAGGATATATGTTTTAGCTTGTATTAAGAATGTATGCAGTGGCTCTGAATGAATCAAAACATTCCAAACAAGATAGGGAGAAACTTATACCAGCATACTGATACTATCCTCAAAGTGAACACCTAATTCTGTAATTAAAACCAGAATCAACCCCGCAACAAAAGCTGCACACCTACAGCAAGAATCATATAAGTGGCATATTATTTTACAAAATTATAGATAATCAAACAAAAGTGACCTACGATTGGGCTACGATTGGGATGGATCTTTAGCAAAGTATTCCTTTGCTTTTTCATATGATATTGGCTGGTCTCTGTCCATAAAATCAGATAAATCCATATCAAAGGTTGGTCCACGATTGCTCAATTCTGAACCATATGATACCTGATTTGGCTACACAGATTTTAATAAAATCAGATACATATAATAAACACACGTAAACATATTTTTTTCTGTGACAAAAAACACACTTTAAGTCATAAGCTCCATGCTTATTGTGACTAAATTTCAATCACTCAAGAGAGAAAAATTATATCCCTCTTCACCATCCCAAAGAAGAAGAAAAGTCAACCAACTTCTATAAATGAAAAAACTGGAAAAAAGATAATGTCTATTTAAAGACTCATACATACAATTTCCAGAACAGGTGTCGATCCTTGTCCTTTGGCTTGCTGCCTAGCCAGGGCATGCTTCCAAAGCCTATGTTTACTTGGATGATTCATTTGCACAGCAACATGGCAGGCTTCTCTTTTTGGCATCTACAAGAGAGCAGATAAAAAGAAAAAGTGAGAGGGGCAGAGGAAGAGGGAAAGAGGAACATGTCATGAAGGAACTTCAAAAAAAGAAAAAGAAAACAATAGCACCAGTTCTATGACATTAGACAAACTTATTAACGGAATTGTATTTGATTCTATAAATTTTTCATAAATAAGTTTTTCATAAAAAGATTCATAAATAAGTTTTGCATCCAACTAATTGATTGAATTTGATTGAAAACATCTTCAGTTTACATAGAACAATAAATGATCCATGTCCAATATTTACATCCACTTGTAGAACTGTTTTCATTTAAATTCTATCCGATTAAAGGATTGATAAATTAAGGATTCTAAATTAATTCATATTCAGTGTTCTTTATATAATTCAAATCAATAATAATGAAAAAGAATGACAAGATTTTCCCAAGACAAACATGAGTCACTTGGTGATGTCAGTCATAAACCCCAAAGCTAGGTTGATTATACAGAGCCTTCCCTGCCGAAAATAATCCACCATCCAAATTTAAGCTGAGAAGGACATATTGCTTTCTTTATCCTGAGCATCCCAGTTCTATACTAAAAATTTCCTTGAGCATATCTGTGCTATCTTAGTGACTCCTAATCAATCAATAAGTTCATGTCAACCTTCATCTTTGACGTCTGAACAGCATATTTTAGGAATTCTACCCTCTGCAATAAGATTTCTAACTCTTGAAGAAGTCCTGGCATCTTCCAACAACTTAAGTACTGCATCTCTAACAATAAGACAGTTCTTATCCAGTGGATCTGGAAAGTTTCCTTTCCCAGCCATCTCCTTTAAAATTTCAAAAGCCAAGGGTAGGTTAAGATTACATAGAAAACTACTCATTAGCGCTACATAGACAAAGGTGTCAGGTTCCATTTCCTTCTCTTGCATCTGGTGAAGATATACAAGTGCCATGTCAGGCCTACCACACTTACAAAGACCATGAATGAGGGCCATGAAAGCAATATTGTTTGGAGAACACCCTTCTCTTCCCATTTCATTCCAAAGCACCAGTGCATCATCAGGTCTTCCAGCATTGCATAACCCATTCATCAAAGTAGTGTAAGTAATTACATTAGGCTTTCTATCTTCCACAAACATCCGGGAAAGGAACAGCATGGCCTGATCAACATCACCATTTTTGCACCATCCATCTACAAGCAGATTGTAGGTAATGACTGAGGGGACAAGCCCCTTGACCTCCATCTCATGCAGAATATCTTCGGCTTCGGAAACTCTCTTTGCCTTACAGAGCCCACCTATCAATATGTTGTATGCAACCACATCAGGACAATAGCCACGAGAACAAATGTCCCGGAATAACTCCAAAGCTTGATCCACTTCTTGAGTTTTGATTAAACCATCTATGGCTGCAGAATAGGGAATTATATCAAGGAGGAAACCTTCTTGAACCATGCTAGCAAGAAATTTGCAAGCTTCTACTGCTCTCCCATGTTTGCATAGCCCTTTTACAAGCAAAGTAGAATGTTTTGTATATGGTTCATATCCATAAACACGCATCTCTTTAACCAGATCAAGAGCTGCGACAACATCTTCCCTTCTACATAGGCACCCAAATATGGAGTTGTAGGTAAAACGGGTTGGTTCAAATCTTGACAGCTTCATCTCTCTGAAAAGCTCATAACTTTCTTCCAATCTATTTGAATTGCACAGACCATCAATTAAATTTTTATAAATCATTATATTTGGTGCACAACCAATTTGCTTCATATGCTGGAAAATGTTAAGTGCTGAGTCCAACTTACCAGTCCTGAGTAGACCATCAATAACAATACTAAAAGAAGTGGTGTCAGGGCGAATGGCTTTCTTAACCCTTAGGAGTTTATGTTCCACAACATCAGCATCAGATTGATCCCCCATCATTGCCCTGAGCAAGAGAAAAGCTCTATCAATTGAGTTGTTATTAACAAGAGCATTCAGAACAGAATTGTAAAGCAAAATCATAGCTTCCTCATCAATATCTTCTTGCATTTCCTCGAGTAATTGGATCATTTTGTTCTCTTCAGAGAAAGATGTCATAAGCTTTGTAAGTATTTGAACATCGGGATGAATTCCCAACTGCTTCATTTCTGAAAACAAATGTAAGGCTTTCTCCAGCTCCTTAATTTTACAGAGTCCTCCTATGAGCACATCATACAGTGAAACATCAGGATAGTAACCTGATTGCTGCATTTTATCAAACAATTGAAGGGCCTTATCCACTCTGGACTCCTTTACAAACCCATGAATCAGAACGCGAAAAGTCTTCTCATTCAACGTAATATTATGGTCTTCCATTCTCTCAATCAATTCAAAGGCCTTATCTACCTCACCCCACTTGCTAAAAGACAAAACTAAGATAGAGAATACGTGCATGTCAACCCACTCCCGCTCATTCATATCATTGAAAATGCTCAGAGCTTTTTCAAACTTGCCAGCATTGCAATAAACTTGTAACACCGGGGTCAACGTGTATTTACTGAATTTCCAACCATAATCGTGCATCTCTTTCATTCTCATTTCAATTAAATCAACTGAATTAGACTTAGATAAAGCCTCTAACAAACAATTATAGCTATAGTCATTGGGAACGCAAAGACCCATCATTCTAGCTTGATCAAACAATACGTTAGCTTCATCAAACAGTCCTACTCTGCCCAAACACCTTACGAGGTATCCCAGAGCTCCTGGAGACATGGAACAACGCAAATTTACAATATCCCTGGCCATGGCTCTCAGTGGGGCAATTTGTCGAGCACGTGATAGGATTGAGGCCATGGCATTATAAGTATAACAATTGTGCTTATAACCACATTGATTTGAGGCCCAAGTAAAGAATATGTGAGCTATTTTCCAACTCTTGAGGCAATTTAGCACACTTTCAACGACTTGGGTGGTGAGTCTTGGTGACAGGCTACTGAGTTCTGGGTTGTGTGGGGAAAATGGTTTCTTGGTGAAGATGGAAATGAAGCCATTTGTAATGCTGGTGAGGTCAGAATGAAAAGATGAGTCATAAATATTAGTATGAGTTTTGGTGCAAATGGGTCTGTGAGTGTGAGAGAGGTTCTTGGTGAAGAGAAGTGAAAGCAGAGCACAAGGTCTGATGGATTTACGAAGATTATTACGCGCTTCTGTGATTTTTGGTAGTGCCATAGCTTTTCATACAAATGGAAAAAACACAAAGGCTCGGGAATCCGATTTTCTTTCTTAAGACCCAAATTAAAACTTTAGATAATACCCAGAACCCCAAAGGATCGGATTTCTGCAAATCTGATTGAGAGAGAGAAAGAGAGAGTGAGAACCCGAAGTGGAGAAGTTCAGTCCGAGCCGATTTTTCCCTCGCCTGGGGCCATCGCCGCCGCCGCTGAAGCGTTCGCCGTTGGGTTCACTCCGAACCGTTGCTTCACAGCCTGGGTTGCTTCGTTGTGGGTCTCTGGGTTTGCATAAAATCCTTTCTCTCCGGTTGTTGTGTTTGATCGTTGGAGAAGAAGAGTTTTTGGAAAAGGGATTGTTGTAGCAACTCTTGCCGTTATTTTTGGGTTCTATGGGTTTGATGTACTTTATTTTTGGGATTTTTTTTCTTTTTTTCAAAATAACACTAAACGGTCTTTTTTTTCTTTTTTTTTTCTTTTTTGGCTGAATGAGTCTTCGTTTCGAAGTAAAATATTTTTAAGAAAATATTTCCTCATTTTACCTGTTTGTTTTACAGTAAAATATTTAATTAAAATAAGTCAATCAAATCAACCTAAACAAATTTGTTTTATACTTAAAAATTTTGATAAAACATTTTACATTTTTTTCTCCTCCCTCCTTATCTGGTAACAGTCACACTGTCACCTTTTTTCTTTTTCTTTTTTTCTTTTTTCCTTGCATTGTATACAAGTATGCAGTGAGAAGCTTTTCATAGGGTAATTGTTTTTGTTTTCTATTTTCAAAAACTTGTTTTTGGAAGTATAAAGAAAAATTAATTTTCTTGTATTTTTTAAATCAAAAACATGTTTAGTTAACCGGAATTAAAAAAAAAAGTTTAAAAAAAAAAAAATTTAAAATATGTTGTTACTAGGATTTGAACTTTAGTACTAACTTATTGTAGGGTCATGGGCCCAAATCATACAACTGGATTTTGAGCTTAAGGCCCAAGCCAAGGATAAGGGGCCTTCCGAGGATGGGTAAGTATAGCCAAGGAAACCCATGCTAGTGGATAAGGAAGACAATATTGAACATAATGGCCTATGAGTTTTTGCCGAGGATGAATTTGTCCTCGGCTAGCCAAGGCCGAGGTCTGCAAAGGATGCTTGCCATCTAGAGGTGCGATCCATGAAGTTCTGGAAATATGGATAAGCATGGCAGGAACAAAAGACAGAAGAATCCCAAAAATCTTGGGAAAAGCTGCTTTCACCGCATTGAATGCACCCCGCTAACTCCCTAGCCACATTAATGAGGAGGTGACCTCTGCATAGTATTATTGCAGCCTTACAACTACCCCAGAAGACTTCTAGAGAGGGCTGATGGGACAAGTATCAGGATAAACCATCAATTGTCCACGTGTTGGGTAAAGGTGAAGGAATATATGTAGTATAAATAAGGGTAGAAACTTAGAGAAAAGGAGTTCGACAATTAAGAGAGAAAGCACTGTAGCAATCTCAAGAACTCTTGTAACCATTCTTATCCAATATTTACTAAAACAAAGACCCTCTGATTGTGCTGAGGACAAACTTTCCTTGATAAACTCAGTTCATCTTTGTTTGATTGTCATGAACACCATATTAACTGTTATCCATTCACTAAAGCCTAGATCTTTGACCCACTCTCTACAAATTCATTGTACTAGGCTCACTGGGCCAAGATCCCATACATTTTGGGGTCTGGTCTGAAAATCGTGTCCCTACAATTGGCGCCGTCTATGGGAAGAGCTTGTGTGATAGTGAGCGCAACGGTTAGTCATGGTAGGATCAAGCTCTCATTAGCAAGGGTCCCTGGAGAAGGCCATTTTGGCGGTGGTGCATGCTATACAAAAGCTTCCCCATTATTTCCAAGAACACATATAGTTGTTGTCAAAACTCCACTTCCGCTCAGGTCTACACTTCGAAGTATTGATTACGCGGGGAGGATTGCTAGATGGGGCACAGTTTTAGGGGCTCTTGACATCAAGTGTATGCCTTGTACCTATGTCAAAGGGCTAGTTCTTGCGAATCTGGTGGCCGAGTTTGCTGAACCTCCACGAGAGGAAGTGGCAGCAACACAGAGCAAAATCCAAAGAGGACAATACCTGCTACTCGGGGCTGGGCCTTATAAGGCACCCGGGGAAAGTGTTTAAATGTGAACCTTAGTCATGCCTATAGTCCTCGGATCAGATGCTAAGGGGAAGTTAACACTCTGTTACTACTGCTACACATGCGAAGTAGAGCAAGTCTCAAAAACTGCTACCTCATGCTGTGGTAGTGCACTCGGGGCTGAGCCTTATAAGGCACCCGGGGAAAGTGTTTAAATGTGAACCTTAGTCATGCCTGTAGTCCTCGGACCAAATGCTAAGGGGAAGTTAACACTCTGTTACTACTGCTACACATGCGAAGTAGAGCAAGTCTCAAAAACTGCTACCTCATGCTGTGGTAATGCACTCGGGGCTAAGCCTTATAAGGCACCTGGGAAAAGTGTTTAAATGTGAACCTTAGTCATGCCTGTAGTCCTCGGACCAGATGCTAAGGGGAAGTTAACACTCTGTTACTACTGCTACATATGCGAAGTAGAGCAAGTCTCAAAAACTGCTACCTCATGCTGTGGTAGTGCACTCGGGGCTGAGCCTTATAAAGCACCCGGGGAAAGTGTTTAAATGTGAACCTTAGTCATGCCTGTAGTCCTCGGACCAGATGTTAAGGGGAAGTTAACACTCTGTTACTACTGCTACACATGCAAAGTAGAGCAAGTCTCAAAAACTGCTACCTCATGCTGTGGTAGTGCACTCGGGGCTGAGCCTTATAAGGCACCCGGGAAAAGTGTTTAAACTTAAACTCAATCATGCCTATAGCCCTCGGATCAAATGATATGAGTTGGTTAACACTCAGCGGCAACTTTCTCAAGTGTTTAAACTTAAACTCAATCATGCCTGTAGTCCTCGGACCAGATGATATGAGTTGGTTAACACTCAGCGGCAACTTTCTCAAGTGTTTAAACTTAGACTTAATCATGCCTGTAGTCCTCGGACCAGATGATATGAGTTGGTTAACACTCAGCGGCAACTTTCTCAAGTGTTTAAACTTAGACTTAATCATGCCTGTAGTTCTCGGACCAAATGATATGAGTTGGTTAACACTCAGTGGCATCTTTCTTAAGTGTTTAAACTTAAACTCAATCATGCCTGTAGCCTTCGGACCAGATGATATGAGTTGGTTAACACTTAGTGACATCTTTCTCAAGTGTTTAAACTTAAATTCAATCATGCCTGTAGTCCTTGGACCAGATGATATGAGTTGGTTAACACTCAGTGGCATCTTTCTCAAGTGTTTAAACTTAAACTCAATCATGCCTGTAGCCCTCGGACCAGATGATATGAGTTGGTTAACACTCAGCGGCAACTTTCTTAAGTGTTTAAACTTAAACTCAATCATGCCTGTAGTCCTCGGACCAGATGATATGAGTTCGTTAACACTTAGTGGTATCTTTCTCAAGTGTTTAAACTTAAATTCAATCATGCCTATAGTCCTCGGACCAGATGATATGAGTTGGTTAACACTCAGTGGCATCTTTCTCAAGTGTTTAAACTTAAACTCAATCATGCCTGTAGTACTCGGACCAGATGATATGAGTTGGTTAACACTCAGTGGCATTTTTGCACTCGAGACCGAGCCTTTTAAGGCACCCGGGAGTAGTGCTTAAATAGAGCCTTAGCTTTGTCGGGTCTCTCAGACCTCCTGCTAAGAAGAACCTTAGCCATGCATGGGCCCTTGGACCACATGCTTTGAGAAAATGAACACACATGGCATCTTTCTATAAGTGTCAAGACAGACCCAAAATTATAACCAACTCCTCAGATTGGTAGCTCTGAAAGGAGCAATTTACAGTACAAATATGGGGCACGTGAAACGGCACCCCTCCAAGTGTAAATCAAAGGATCAAAGCAGAATTAACTCTTAAGAATTCAAAACCCCGCCTTTTTCCTTGGATGAGAGGAAAAAACCGGAGTTTTGAGAGGCTATTGTGAGGTCATGGGCCCAAATCATACAACTGGATTTTGGGCTTAAGGCCCAAGCCGATGATAAGGGGCCGTCCGAGAATGGGTAAGTATAGCCAAGGAAACCCATACTAGTGGATAAGGAAGACAATATTGAACATAATGGCCTAGGAGTTTTTGCCGAGGATGAATTTGTCCTCGGCTAGCCAAGGCCGAGGTTTGCAAAGGATGCTTGCCATCTAGAGGTGCGATCCATGAAGTTCTGGAAATATGGATAAGCATAGCAGGAACAAAAGACAGAAGAATCCCAAAAATCTTGGGAAAAGTTGCTTTCACTGCATTGAATGCACCCCAGCTAACTCCCTGGCCGCATTAATGAGGAGGTGACCTCTGCACAGTATTATTGCAGCCTTACAACCACCCCAAAAGACTTCTAGAGGGGGCTGATGGGACAAGTATCAGGATAAACCATCAACTGTCCATGTGTTGGGTAAAGGTGAAGGAATAGATGTAGTATAAATAAGGGTAGAAACTTAGAGAAAAGGAGGCCAACAATTAAGAGAGAAAGCACTGTAGCAATCTCAAGAACTCTTGTAACCATTCTCATCAAATATTTACTAAAACAAAGCCCCTCTGATTGTGCCGAGGACAAACTTTCCTTGATAAACTCAGTTCATCTCTGTTTAATTGTCATGAACACCATATTAACTGTTATCCATGCACTAAAGCCTAACTATTTGACTCACTCTTTACAAATTCATTGTACTGGGCTCACTAACCCAAGATCCCATACATTTTGGGGCCTGGTCTGAAAATCGTGTCCCTACACTTATTAAATGAGACAAATTTATTAAATCAATCGCATATTTTCATTGATTTTTTAAAATTAGAAATTGAAAACAGTTTTTTACATATTTTTAGTTTCCTTCACAAATTAAGTTTGGAGAAAAGTTTTTGTTTTTGTCTATTTTGGTTTGCCAAACAAGTTTTTAAGTCTCAAAAATAGAAAATTATTTTTAGAAACAGAAAATAAGAAAAAAAAACAGTTACCAAACATTCGCACTAAAAAAACAAAAACAAGAAAACAAAAAACGGGTACAACCTTCATTTAAAGAATGCCTCATACATATTTTATTATTTTCCTTATAATTTTTTTTCCCAGGATTCAAACGCATTGATGCAGACACAATAGGTGCCTAATGTACCACTTTGTACAACTCTTCAAGGCACTCTAATTTTTCATAGACAGTCAATCAGCTCATCTCAGAAGTAAAATTGGAGATAAAAATTAAAAATGATAATTTTATTATTATTATTATTATTATTATTATTATTATTATGCTGGAATGTGTTTATTGCCACACTCCCCAGATGTTCTGATCGGAGTCAATCATAACAAACCCTTACAAAAAAACTTAAATGTCGACTAGAGACCTGATCTGTTTCTAGCCTAGACCAGAAACGCTTCCCTTTAATTATTTTATCCCACAAAGCTGACATTAGTTTAGCTTGTTGGGGATGCGGCGTATTTTCAGATATCCAAACGTTCCAGAGCCTGGTGATGAGCCTTCAAAAAGAAATGGCAAATAGCCCGTTGCTTTTTTGTATCTCTGCTGAATCTGGAAATCAAACAGCATAAAGCTCATTGTATCAGCTCAATATGGCTCATTTATATACGACAACTAAATCACTAATTCGCCATATAATCAGCGATATAATGGGCTATGAACAACACATGAAAAAGCCATATAAAAGGTTAGAGAAAAGGAATTTTTTTTTTCTATGTAAATAGTGGGAAAGGAGTTTAACCACAGAAACTGAACCACAAAGGGTTCCAGTACCACTAAGCTATCACTCGAACCCCATAAAAGGTTAGAGAGAAGGATAATTCACTCTCAATTAACAAGGCCAGCTATAAAGTAAAAGAAACATGCTAGGGACAAGATCTTTTCAACCAACAAGCAGTATCTTGGTATATGGGCAGCACCTAAGTGATCTGAAGGGTAACGTTCTCTTTTAAGGAAAAAAAAAAAAGAACAAAATTACCTCAAGAATTTGTTCACTGCTTCGTAGACTGTTCCTGCCAACTACACAAACAGTTCCACCGGAACCTCCACCAGTGATTTTCGCTCCATATATTGTCCCCTCTTTGGATTTAGATAATTTACCATGCTGTATTTCCTGGACTAACTGTACAAGCCTATCTGTCCCATCCGAGCCAAGCCCACAAACACTGTAGCTGAAGTGACACTGAAAAAGAAGGTTATATGTAAGAACCATTTCATTCCTTTTATTCTATTTCAACACAGAAAACAAATCGATAAGAAAATCATAACTCCATAATTTCACTAGGTTTTCTAAGATTATTATTATTATTATTATTTTTTGGTAAGTTCTAATTTTTTATTGTTTAGTTACACACGTGTCAGATAGATCTTGAATCCACAACCTTATCCTCCACCTTGCACTTATAAGGCGAGGAAGTGCCAATTGAGCTAAAGTTTATTAGCAGTAGGTTTTCTAAGATATTCAAAACATGCATACAAAAGAAGATCAAGACAATTATCAAACTCATAATACCTCCTTTAAAGATGTTTAACATGCTGGTTTTAGAAGCATAATGATAAATAAATTGCAAATATGGATCTGGTCCTGAACAGAACAGAGACAGGATGGGACCTTCCAACATCCTACAACTCACCTGATATAACATAGTTCAGGTTTCATTGGGTTAGCAAGGTTAGGCTAATCAACCCTCCAACCCTAACTCAGGCCAAAAAATTTATGAAGTCCTAACATCTCTCTTTCTCTCTCTCTCTGGCCAGAATAACATTTATTTCTCTTCTCACAGAACTATTGATTTTCTTAATTTTTGAAGGTTGGGAGTCACCATGATGGTCGAATGGGTTGGCTTGACTTTCAAGTTTAAACTCAACCCAAGGCAAATTCAATTTACAACAAGGCCTATGGAATCAGTGAACATATGCTGCTCCCCCAAACCTTGTATTGATTGTCATATATCAGACCAGAACATAGATTCTATATATGATTGAAAAATGATTAGGAATTTTACTGATAACAGAAAAAACCTCTTACAAACAGGGTGTCAAAGATTCTACATATGAGGGCTACAACTTAAATAATTTGTTGTTGTACCATTTTTTTACAAGTAATATTGAAGAGCTGTGCACACACAATGTACTTCCAAGTAATTACAAAGAGTGAGAGTTGTAATCCAAAAGAAAGAGAACTAATGAAATCTACAATGGAGCCAAAATATTGCATCATTCAAACAATGTTTTATTTCAGCTGCATAACCGAGACTAGCACATGCTCAAATCATCGGTCCTTGGACCTATCTCCAGCATTATTATTACTCACTCAATGGGTATTAACTCCATGACCCGACCCTCCACCTAGCACTTTTAAGGGGGTGCCAATTGAGCTAGAGCTCATTGGCCTATTTCAATAGTTTAAATTGCCATCACTTCTAGTAGTCAACCCATTATGTACGATAAAAATTTCGTGATTATTTTTATGTATATAAAGTTTAATTTTTTTAAGGATTACAAAGTTGGACCTCTGAAGTCTGAAAGAACAGTATACTAGGTACTTTTGTTCATGAATTATTGAAAGCGTACTCACTACTCTCCAAACGATCAATTCTAGGATTCAAATTTACCTAAGCATTTAATGAGTTACTTTTTTGTTTATTTCACATAAAATTCCTCAGATCCATTAATAAAACTAGAAATTTGTATATACCTGATACAATAGTTCACCAAGAGCAGTAAGTTGCTCATCTGAAGTTGCCGATGTTAGAAGTGCTTTAAAGGCCTGTGAGTAAAGTAATTTAGCAAAGCAACTCAGCTATGTGTAATAATATAATCAACAGTTAAAGTAATACAAGGTATCCGCTGCACATGATCTCTCAAGTCCGCAAAATGTGCTTAAAAAAGAAACCATAAGTATCTATGGACTGACAGTAACATAAACATGTAATATCAGTAAAAGTTATCACTACTTAGATTAGGCACATATGAGGCTGATCAGCACCCATGAGAGCACCGAGCTGTGGCCATCCTGTCTAGCTAAAAAAAAACAATTTGATATATTAACCACAATTCAAGCGGAGATTGGTCCTCAGTAAGAATATCTCCTATGAGCTTCGGGTACAGTAATTCCAATAAAGTTACGTACAATGATGAATTTTTACCTTAGAAAAACAATTAAGGAAGAGGAAAGCAACAAAAGAGGTAAATAGAAAGGAATGGAAAAATTACAATTTGATGTAGCATTTAGAAACCTAACAAAAGATTTATGAGAAATCAAACTTCAAAGAAACAAAGGAAGGTAATATGTATATATATATATATATATGAGAAATGATATGTTCGCAATATTTTCACAATATTTTTTCAATAAATTCTAAGTGACAGGTTGTTACTAGTTGTTATTGTTGGGGCAAAAAAGTAATCTTAGTGTTAGGTTCAAATTTGAACCAATAACAACTAATCACCTGTGATTTGTTGTAAAAATGTTATGAACGTAGCATCTCTCTCTCTCTCTCTCTCTCTCTCTATATATATATATATATATATGCTAAGCTACATTCTGAACCATTTAACAGTCTCAGAGATATACAAGAGCATTCAAATAAATGGTTCATATTAAGAAACAAATGATGGTAAAAAAAACATTTAAAAAAGCCCAAAAAAATTGATAAAGTACCGATTCTCCCAAAAGTTTAAATTTTTAGGAAATGATGAATTTAATCATTTAATATAATTCTAACAAAAATATAGATACTTTTCATTGCTAAGTTCAAACTAATATATATGCAAAATTCAAGGGGGTTAATAATAATTAAAACTTACTTTAAAAAGTTTTAAAGGATTGACACATATCAGGAATATTGCAAATATATGTATAACAGCCACACTATTGACTTTACTGTTGAGCAGAAGGTCAACATTACAAATTACAATCATAAGACATCAAATCAACAATTGCAACCAAACCAGAACTACCCATTGCACTTCACACTAGTGGTAACGGAGTGAAGTGAGATTAGGGGACGTCAAAATTTTGAACTTTCACATGAGCATGCACATGTGTGAGTATGTGACAAACAGAGTTAAAGTAAAGAACAATTGACCTCAAATAATTGGAAAAAAAAATAACTATGATTTATACCACAATAGGTATAATTATTAAATCCTCTTTTGGATTGGCAACATCATGGATCTCTGAATTAAAGTTCCTTTTTCATGAAGTAACATCTATATCAATCTGCTACTGATATTCTCCCTTTTGGATAAGTTTTGGCCTCACAGAGAGGGGAACAGGGAGATTCAAACTTATGACCACTGCTTCATGAGACATGATCTCTAACCAACTATGCTACCCCTTGGAGTTCACTATTGACATTCATGATGCAAATTCAATTCTCTAACTATCAAACAAACAGATAAAAACAATTACTAACCTTGACACGGAAATTTTCATATGTAGGATGTTTAGCAGGCGCTCTAACTCTCTAACTATCAAACGAACAGTTAAAAACAATTACTAACCTTGACACGAAAATTTTCATATATAGGATGTTTAGCAGGTGCTCTAACTCCATAAGTACGCTTGGGATCAATAACTGTGACAGGATCGTGGTGATCAGCATATTTCTCCAAAAATATCTCACCAAGCATGGACTCTGGAAGCACCTTTGCATAAAGAGCCTCATATCTGTCATTGATGTTTAAAAATCAAGAACCATGATTATCCCTGATTATTGGAGAACTGAAGGTGCCAATAAAAACATGTGCAGAAATAGGGAGGGAGACAGGCCACTAAACCTCAGAAATTAAATAATTCATTTAATCTCTTCACTAAGATTTGATAAAGAATTAGAGTATCAAGAAGGAAAGCTTTCTAAAGGACAATACCTGTGAGGTGAAAGGTTACATAAGTAATCTAATGAGGCTTCATCTTCCAATAGTTCAACACCAACATCCTCCAAATCATCAACGTTTAGCCCATCACCATTAGGTAATGACCGAGACAAGATCGAAGATGCAGTAGACTTTATCATCTTACAACCCATGTAAGTACCAACTCTGACAGATCCGTAGTCTGCACCACCAATGCTGCCACCAAAATACCCTTAAAACTTTGCATGCAAAAACTTTCAAAAAAAAAAAAAAAAAAAAAAAAAAGAGAAAGAAAGAGCGTAAATAAATTATGATTATACATGATAGCAACTGCTGCACCAAGATAAAGGGATTAAGACGTTAAATTCCTTTGATAATATTTACATGAAAGCACAATTAATCATCATGATAATGAATGTATGGATACAGGATGGAAGGTGAAGAAGAATGATCTAGGATTATATGAAAGAAAAGGAAGATTAAAACCATAGGATTATATGTAAATCCTATAATCAAATGTTCATAATGTTCCAACACAATATGAACGACAGGAAATTTGCAATCTCAACTCAGCAAACTTATCTGTAAATATTAAAAAAACAAGCATGATAAAAACCTATGTCAACACAAATCAGGAGAACGGAGATAAACATATTAAAGGACCATTTACCTGTGTCTTATTCCTGAATCAATTCCCCAAAATCGGATATGGGAGGGAATTTCTACAAGCCCAACTATCTCAGCAGGCTGCATAGATTCAATTTTAGACGTCAATATTTTATCTGTAAAACAACCATAGTAGAGTAGCTTTCTACAGAACTAATATTCGTACCTGGCACACCATTGCAAGAAGTTTGTTGGCTTCACCACATGCTGAAGTCATCTGGTCCATCACACCACATGGAGCTCCAACAATGTGATTCTCAACCTAATAAACAAAATAAAATAACAAATGAAGTAGCATAACATGCTCAAGGTACATAAAAATTAAATAATCCATAATTAAGGGAAGAAAATCAATCTGAAGGTTCTGCTAAAGAGTCAGACCTTTTGGCAGAGCAAAGCAAGATCTCGTGGACAGATGTTTAATCCTGCAAAGTGTAAAAGAAGAAATTAAGGTTCTTTTTTTTTTTGTTAATAGCAAAGAAGAAGAATTAAGTTGATTAAGCATTTCCCTAAAATTTCTGGGTACTTTAAATTGAATTTCAAATACTTGAATGCTCAAGATATTAGTTGTTGTCTATTTGATGTGGGCTTTTGAGAAATCTTAATTACAGATGGGTACAATTTTATTTGTCTTTATAACTAGATTTAGTCTTTGATGTTTTACTCAACTACAACTAAACCCATTCTTATTATCTATGGCATATGTAGGGATGAACCATATACAAGATATAAAGAATTTTTTTTTTATAAGTAAATAAAAGGATGTCAAAAGATTGAGTCCTAAAAAGATAGTTCTCAAAGTTTGGAATATTAGATAAATAAAATTACCACAAGCAGCAGCTATGGCAGCCATGCTAGCAACCTCCACAGAAGCAGAAGATGATACACCTTTGCCTTCGGGAACAGCAGAAGAAACCTGCATGTTCATAATATTGAGACAATAGAAATGGACTTTATAGGTACTTAACTTCAAAGCTGATGAAATTCATTGAACACTAATAAATTCACAATGTCAACCTCATATAAAAGAACATATTCATAAGCATAAAAAACTAGGAAAAGTTTCATACCAAAAAAAAAAAAACTAGGAAAAGAAACTGCATTGGTTTTTGGAATAACTAAGTATTAGTAGCAGCCACATAATTAAAATATCATGAGAAACAAAGAAGTGATCCACAGTAGAGAGAATATTGAAGTATATATTAGAAAAGCAAGATCGTGCAGAGAGTGGCTTTATACCAAAGTAAGCATGATAAAAACTCAAGTGAATCTTATCAAGATAATAAAGCAAAGTAAGTGGATTGGCCGCCTAAAATATATAATGGTCAAATTTTTGGGATGTAACATCAAAAGCCAAGTTTAAAGCCTAAGGAAAAAAAAAATTCTACACAAAGTAAGGTACCAGAAAAGAAGGTGTATCATAATAAAAGCCACAAACCAGAAATGAGCTAAGTCAATTTAATTAAGGCAGGGAAACAACTAAGAAAGGCCAACATGACAAGATGGAATATATATATATATACACACACACACACATATATATTAAAATCAAATTTCCTATATCCACTCACATATTGGGCACTTTTAAGGACAAAAAAATGAGGATATATGTTTTAGCTTGTATTAAGAATGTATGCAGTGGCTATGAATGAATCAAAATATTCCAAACAAGATAGGGAGAAACTTATACCAGCATACTGATACTATCCTCAAAGCGTACACCTAATTCTGTCATTAAAACCAGAATCCCCCCTGCAACAAAAGCTGCCCACCTACAACAAGAATCATATAAGTGGCATATTATTTTACAAAATTATAGATAATCAAACAAAAGTGACCTACGATTGGGATGGATCTTTAGCAAAGTATTCCTTTGCTTTTTCATATGATATTGGCTGGTCTCCGTCCATAAAATCAGATAAATCCATATCAAAGGTTGGTCCACGATTGCTCAATTCTGAACCATATGATACCTGATTTGGCCAAAATGTGGAGATAACACAGATTTTAATAAAATCAGATACATATAATAAACACATGTAAACATATTTTTTTCTGTGACAAAAAACACACTTTAAGTCATAAGCTCCACGCTTATTGTGACTAAATTTCAATCACTCAAAAGAGAAAAAGTATATCCCTCTTCCCTATCCCAAAGAAGAAGAAAAGTAAACCAACTTCTATAAATGAAAAAACTTTGGAAAAAAAGATACTGTCTATTTAAAGACTCATACATACAATTTCCAGAACAGGTGTCGATCCTTGTCCTTTGGCTTGCTGCCGAGCCAGGGCATGCTTCCAAAGCCTATGTTTACTTGGATGATTCATTTGCACAGCAACATGGCAGGCTTCTCTTATTGGCAACTGCAAGAGAGCAGATAAAAAGAAAAAGTGAGAGGGGCAGAGGAAGAGGGAAAGGGGAACATGTCATGAAGGAACTTCAAAAAAAATAAAAGAAAACAATAGCACCAGTTCTATGACATTAGACAAACTTATTAACGGAATTGTATTTGATTCTATAAATTTTTCTACATCTATGTCAGGTGCTAATGTGATGACATTTATGACTCAAAAACGACTCCTCGTAAACAAAGTCAAAATTTCAGAGAAGATATTGTTCACTTTTAAATTGAAATCATGTAAATAAATAAGTTGACAAAAAAGCCACACAAAGATCGAAAGTTACTGATTTTGTGGTGAGGATATTGCACGTCCCCCACCCAGTGGTAAGTAGAATAAAGCTTTAACCAACCATTAAGAGAAGAAATGGATGACTTGAAAGATATTACTACTATCAAAAGAAAATACGAATGTCTTTATAGTTATCCAACAGAACTTTCCGTTCAATCTTGATAGTAATAAATGTAATATGCCACATCATTCATGTTATTCTATGGTCAACATCCTCTTTGGTCTCCCTAATGGAAAGTTTAACTAAGATAGCAAACAGGTCACTGTGATTGTACTAGTCATTACCATCATTAAGAAATCTTCTTCTTTTTTTGGTAAGTTACCATCATTAATATACCAATCACTAAGTTTAGGGAGTCTTTCCTTAATCCAAACTTCATGTCTTTACATATTTTTGAGGAAACTTCAGTTTGGAGGTTAAATTAATTATACAGTCAAATGATCTTAAAATATGAAACAGTTGCTAACATCACAGATCATGTCCCTATCTCCTATTTTCAGTCCTCTCATTCTCCTCTTCCTTCTAGAATTTCTAATGTGCTTCCTCCGACAAAGAATGTCAAAGTTCAGTATGATTTAATTTGATATGCATCATTAGCAACTCCCTCAGCCTGAATTCAGAACAACAAGCATCATACAAAGTCTAAATATGTGGCTACTAATGCCCTTTCCTTCATTCTTCTTAAACAACCTAATGGTCTGAATCTGTTTATAGCAGTATTATTTGGTGTAACACAATTAAACTTAAGCAAGAAACAGTTAGCAAATATGCAACCAAAAATAGTTCAAGGAAAATAAAGCAGAATCTTAATTTATAGAAAGATGAACTTTGAGGGAAAAGAAGGCATCGGATGGAAACAGTGTGCCTATAAAGACAAAATAAAACAACTAGCAAACTGAAAAATGTAACCTGCAAGACAAGGCTTCCTGAATAGTCAGCAATCCCTCCCATTACATCCAACCTTCCAGGTGCTCTTGACACAAATATTTCATCCTGTAAACAAATTTAGAAAACAAAACAAAACAAAATCATTTAAGAAATTATCAAGATGCCAAAAACCAAAACAGAAGCCAATAATATATTATTACGTTTATTTGCCTTACATGATCAAACATTATAAACTGTCTCACAGCTACAGTTCACTAGATAAGGTTTGAACTAAAAATGAAAGTGCTTCCTGAAGCATATCTGAACTTTCATAAAATCCAAATAACTCAGCCATTAATCAGATCATTGAACCTCAAATAGGTTATTTATAGACAAATGTGTTATTATATAGTAAAACAAAGAAGCACCCATTTATATAAACTACTAACGTCTATGTCTATTCAAACAAATAAGCACCCATTTATATAAAGACCAATGTGTGATTATATAGGGAAAATGACAGCAACTGATAATGTATTGATTGCATCGAATTCAACTACAATCTTATGCATTATCATCCATGTAGATGGATGCTACCAAGACAAATCATCTAGGGAGGAGATGTGGAAAAATATAAACGGTTATTAGATGAAATAAGCAAGACCTCCCAATTGAAGAGTCCAGCAGCAGCCTTACGCTCTCGGCGTGTCTCACCACTCTTTTCAGAGTCATTTACAGCATCTAGTTCTGCTAAGCTCTTTAAGAAACCAATTGTATCTGGATAATCTCGAGGATCTCCATGAAGAATCTCAAAGTCCTCAGTGCATCTAGTTAAA
Organism: Quercus ilex subsp. ballota; assembly: GCA_032727855.1. Classification (NCBI taxonomy): domain Eukaryota; kingdom Viridiplantae; phylum Streptophyta; class Magnoliopsida; order Fagales; family Fagaceae; genus Quercus; species Quercus ilex. The sequence continues at coordinate 25,344,473 of CM064919.1, forward strand.
AATAATGTAATGATTTCAATGAAGTAGTCAAAGTAATTCCACAAACACACTAAAATCTATTAAAAGAAATAGAAACTCACGATCTCATTATGGAACCATTATCTGAACTTTGGTAAGTCGGTGATCCACCAGAAATACCCAGTTCATTTTCAGCACTTGCATACCATTCTGGAATGAATGCATCTCGTCCAGGGGCTCTTTGTAGTTGATAACCAAGAATTATAGCATCACGCAATCTCCTTGCCCCACTAAGCTGCATCTCAATAAGGTAAAAATGGAATTAGAACCAGAGTCTTCCTAAAACTAATCCTATGGATTGTTAAAAAGAAATGTACCTAAGTTCCAGTATTTCTTGAGAATTTGTTCATCCTTTTGATCTTTATCCTATTGGCACTCTTTCACTAACTGTTTCTTTTGTTGACAGATGAGAAAGTGGAAAAAGCAGTGTCATGACCTTTTCCTTAAAAGGCATCCTCTGTTAACAAACCCATCCTAAGCCTAAAACTCTCCTAAGAATGGATATCCCATTTGTACAAAAAAGGATGTAAAACAGGATTCCAAATCAGGCTTTCCTCACTTAAGTAGAAAGCTTACTTCCCATCACATGAAGGACCAGACTTCCCCACAGTGAGTTGGGTCCAGTGCAAAACTTTTTAAATTTAAATGTTAGGCATAGAATGGAGAGAGTTTGAGCTTAGCATCTGCTTTAATCCCATGAAAAATTACCAATTTTCTACATGCATAAGCTAATGAGAAATTGTGAATTAGGGTTTAACTGCTATTTTTAAAACTACATTTGCATTAGATAGCTCGACATTTTAAGATAATAATGGGTTGAACTACTCTTGTTTTAAACCTATGTTAAATTCGAAATCGTGCAAGGTTTAATCATGGGTATTGAAAATTTTATCAAGAGAATTCTTAAATTTTTTGGTTCTATAAATTCTAACACATAAACAGACAACACATGCAAATTTGTGATGTATGTGTTGGCATAAAAATCATCCAACTCTAGATTTGGTTAAAATTCCCCTACTCCATATTGTCCACTAAAGATATCTGGGTTTTTTCTGCATGGATTATATAAAAAAAAAAAACTTAACAGACTTTGGAAGGCAAATTCTCCTGAAGTTCACCTCTAAATATTTTTTCTAAAAAGTTTTGTTTAAGTGTACTGGAGCAAACCATATACATGACAGTAACAGAATTTGTTTCAGGTTGTGTTTCTTGATATCTGAATTAAACATCTATCACAACCAATCGAAATGATGAAATGAAACACTGCACCTACAAAATCAATGAAAGCCAACTCCCAAATAATCATATAAAATACGAAAACAAACATTTAATTACCTTATCTGATGCATAGTTTTTCCCAATAGCTGTCTCCTGCAGGATTTTAGCTGCCATCTAAAATTACAAAATGCGCCAGGAAATAATTGTGAGAACAACACATATCAATTTAAATATGCGGGGAAAGTATTTGACATACAACGCACCTAGTGAGCTTTGAACCTACAACCTCAACCTCCACCCACTCTTATAGGAGGAGGATTTAGGAAGTACCATTTCAGCCCGAGCTCATTGGCAAGGTCCAAGAAGAATTACAGATCATGGTACTAAAGTTTCTAGACAAGGAAATACTAAATAGTACCCTGTCCTGGAAGAATTACAAAACCAGGTACTATTTCCTTGTCTAGAACCTTAAGTTCTAGCAGATGAAATTGGATTATTCAACCTCTTTTGGTTGTAATCCATAACTAATGTTAATTATTTAAGATATACTCAATGAGAAGCTTAATAGAATTGCACCAGTCCTTTACTGTGAACTCCTTTCCTAAAATTGAATCATAAAATTCCAGCAAAGAAGAGGTTACCTCACCACCATTGGTGCCTCCTTCATAGCATGGTTTCAAACTAATTGCACGTTCAAGGTACGGTGCCCAATGACCAGTGAGTAAATCCCTTCTAATCATCTCAACGCCGCTTTGGTAATACTGTTCAAAATAATTTATAACATCTCAATCAGTAGATGATAAGAAGATCAAAACAGAAGAAGAAAAAAAGTAGGCAACAATACCTCAAGCATATTTCTCAAAAATGGCTCTTCATTGAAATAATCTCTGCGTACAAAGACAAATGGCAACTTGAATGCAAGGGCTTCACTGCAAGTGCCATACCCAATTTTTCCTGAAATAATGCAGGTTCTATTAAACATATTTTATATCAATTTGTTTGAGATCAGATATCAGAAAAAAAATTTGCACTGACCAAGCATACAGTCAGATGCTGCTATAAGATCAGGAGTATACGCATCTTTTGCAAGCTTTATGAAATTTGGTGGAAGCTCCTGGTTAGAAGCACCACAAACCTGAATAAAAGAACAACAGTGCCATCACCAAAGCATGCACAATGGTACAACTATGTCAATTATCAAAGAAAATTTAAAACGGGACAAGAATGTAGAGTATATGCTACAAAAAGATACCAGGCACAACCAACCAGAAGGTAAGTACTCCTCCTTTAGATTCCAGCCAGCTGGCTGCAAATGAAAGCAAATAAAGGTGCAATTAGAATTACACAAAAGAAGTGAAATTGTTCAAAACTTGAAATTCAAAAATAAGAGTTGACGTATATCTAAAGGGTGAAGCAAATATCATCTTCTCCATAACACATTCACATAAAGGCAAAACATAATTAACGTTGTTATTGCATCCCTGCAAACGCATCAGATACAGCACATGTTCCAGGATACAAGCTCGGTCTAACAAGTAATCAAACTACCACTCAGTAAAAAAAATTTCAAACTCCCAGCATTTTGTCGTAAGCTTTCTCAATCAATGAGACTATGCAGCCAAACGTTTGCCTAAATCATACAATGTGCATGCAACTAGAATTCAATGCTAATATAACATGTGACACAGTCAGAAGTCTTGGCCATACGTTATGCTACAACAATAACTGGTTTAGCAATTTACTTGTATAACAAAAGAAAACTTTATGGAGGGTGACCGATTATGCAACCAATGCACATCCCTCAACTAGTTGATAGGCAGTTACAAAGAGAGGGAGAGAGTACATGAATTATGCATCACTAAAAAATTTTAATGAAATATTTCTAAATAAATAAAAAAGAAACCCTAATAACTAACCATCACAACTGGTCAATCAGTTACTCACCTGTCCACCAAAGTTTAGAATAACTAGCTTCACATCATCCCCAATTCCAAGCTCCTTTCTCACCTACAAAGGAAATGGTTAAAAAGAAAAGTGCATTTTAAATTAAATAACACAGTGAGGGATTTTGCAGCTTTTTGAGCCAAACCTCCTTTCGGGATTTATGCAACCTCCTCACAACCAGAGGTACGTCAATAACATCACGGAAAGCTGGCACTGCAAAGTTAATGACAAATTTTTAGACAAATTCCTTAAAAGTCTGAGCACAGGTTTATCTAGTTTGGGAAGGTTAAAATGGACACAATGAAAAACATTCTCTTGGAGTTATGCAACCACCTACTTGGGCAATATCCAGGGAGACGGATCAGGAACTCACAATGGGAATAATCCTCCGCTATCTGTATCAATTTTCAACAGACTGAACAGGTTTAGCATAATAAATATTATTAACCACAGCAAAAACCATCAGGCAGAATTGAAATCTCCAAGAAAGTGAAGACCAGTATCATCACCTTGCATTTCATGTATATTAAAAATTTTCCTGAATAATGAAAATTGTAATGATTTCAAGAAACTAGTCAACTATAAATTTATACAGAAATTGCCATGATGAGAAAAGAAAAAGGTATACCTTACATCCATGAAACCTCTCCTTCTTGGTTACGAGGAAAAATTTTGAATCCAGACAAAAATTAATAATTCGGACATATTAATTATTACAGATAGACATCCAGTTAATGATCTCACTTGTCTCACTTCATTCTACATTTTCTGATTTTGGATAGGGAACAGGAACATTTATATCATGAGTATGCATGAAACTAGAGTGATAAGAAGCATGCTTTTTCTCTAATTTTCCAATTGATTTTCATGGAAATTTGCCAATATCAGCCACCACTCCGTATATGTCTTTACTCAATACATCCAAAGCACATCATCACTGGAGATGGCTGATTAATATTTTGAGAATGATTTCTTCTTCTTTTTTATAAATACTTATTTTGACAATAAACCAAATTAAATCATCAATTTTGGCCAAATAAAATTAATTTAAAGAAGATTCAATTAACAATTGACAAGACTTCTTTCCATTAGAAGGAGAAACCCTAAGAAGCAAATAATTTGATTTCAAGAAAATTAGGTCACCTGCCAAACTATTGAACGATGATGATTTCCAGCTGCCATCACATACTCCGCATAGATAAAGTCCCAACTGCAAATAGTAGGAAAGATAAAAGGCATAAGGAGTGCAGAAAACTAATGTGCCCGATGATAATTCATCTTAAGTCATTACTTGAAAAATATATACCTAATTCCACTATATTGCTCTCTCTAGTTTAGTATCCACGGGCAGGTCTGTATCTTACGATGATGGTTTAAGTGAAAGGGGAGGCCAATTAAAGAAAATTAAATATAGACAGAAAAGGACATAATAGGTTAGATGAAAAGGGGCAAAAGAAGTATGGTAAAATAACAGATGAGTAAAGAGAAGGAGGTGATGGGTTGGGTTCTTTAGCCAATGCAATAAGGGGATGGGGAAGTAAAAGACTGATGTATGCAACTAACTAAACTTAAAAATTATTACTGAAAAGAGAAAGTAAGTTTAGATGAACATGATTGAAAAGAGAGAAACTGGCAAGTATCCGGTATCATTTTCCCCGAAGACTCTTCTTCACTTATGTTTTGCTTTCATCATATTGACAGTTCAATGAAAGAGTAAAAGACATTGATCAATAGGACTAATGCGAGTCCATTATTCAAAGAAAAAATAATCTATTTTGTAAAAACTATATCTAGGTCATGCAAAATAATCTAAAGCCAATACTAATAGAAATTACAGAAGCACACAATATCAAGTGAAAAGAATGGTAGTGGTATAACACAGATACCTGAAATTCGTGACACAAACAGAGCGTATTCCAGCATCAGCTGCAGCACGACAAGCAACGGGAACAACATCCGAGACCTGATTTTGTATAAACACACACGCACGCGCGCACACACAAAGGGGTCTTAGCACTCGAAATGGCCAATGCAATGTGATTAAAAAGACTAGAACTGATAAAATTTCAGTAACAATTAATAGAAGCATGTAAATACCACTAAGTCAGCTTTGATGGAGTTCAGCCACTCTATTTCCGTTTCCAAAATAGAAGCCCGAGGCACCACAGCTGTCTCGTGGTACTAAAAATAACCAAAACGAACCAAAACATGAATCAATAAATTGAAAAATTAAGAAGCCATCAAAGATAACCAACATTAACAGTACAAGTGACATTTGCATACCTTCTCCAAAGACGCAAGACGATCTACTGTCAAGGCATCTGCCTGAACTGCTCCACAATCTAACAGCACCTGATTTTCCAAACACCAACATGTAACTATTATAAAGTGTGGCCACTCCTCTCATATAAAATCTATAATCAATAAATATAAAACCAAAGACATTTGATTTTTAGTCGATCTCAAAAAAATTTACCACATAAGCATTTGAATCCTCACAATTTTACACGTAATTGTTCTGATATATATATTTTTAACAGGTTTTAGATCATATTTTTTTCTTAAATGATATAAGAGGCAATTCCATATACAGAGATAATTAGAATAATTATCAAATTTCATAATCAAACCACAAAAATAAAAATAAAAATAGAGAAAATCATTTTCGTTAAAACTTCACGTGCATTACACAGGTTATTTGGCTAGTAAGAAATCTAGAACAGAAACTTCATATATATATATATAGAATTTTCTAGGGAAACAAACAGAAAGTGGTTAGATGACCTTGCGAATGAAGAGGCGAGGGGACTGAATCTCAGATGTGAAAACAAAATCAGGAGCACCGGTCACCACGTGCACATCATGGCCCGCCAGAATCAGCTGCCGAGCCACCTACACTCATATCACCATCGCATCCCATTCAAATTTCATCAATGTATTCTTCATATATATATATATATATACGAAAATTTCGCAACATTTCAATAATAAACACAAAACAGTGTGATCAAACATCAAATCGATTTAATAAATCCATGGCCAAATTGATCAGAGAATTTTGGATAGAGAATTTGAACCTCGACAACACGAGTGGCATGACCGAAGCCATGGCCAGTAACGTAGTAAGCGAAAACCAAGTGATCTCTGGACGCCGAAACTCCATCATTCTCTTCGTTAATCCTCATTCTTTTTGGTTTCAGATTCTTTGTGCCTCAGATGATCACTTTTTCAAAGATAATAATAGAGGGAGAGAGTAGAGACAAATATTAATATAGAAAGGAGAGAGAGGGAGATCCTCCAAATATGGACAAAGCTTTTGGGTAGAGACTAAATAGAGAGTAATATAACAGGTGGATAACGCCTTTGCGAAACTGGCGGGGGCTTTTCTTTCCTTTTTTTTTTTTTTTCTTTTCTTTTTTTGCGTATTAATTATGGTCTTTTTTTTTTCTTTTTTCTTTTTTAGAAGTTTTATCGTGAATAGTAATCTCACGCCAAATTATAAATGATAATTTTTTATTGATTCTAATTTAAATTTACAATAAATTATAATTGTGTCATCTGTCACCTCACTCGTTAATAAAGATGAAACTTAGCTTTCTAATTCTATCAATAGGTTACAAGTGGTAATTATAGTTTCACTTTTTTTTTTAAGTGAAAAGTTATAGTTCTAGTGTTCTACTTGTTACACGAGTGATTTAAGCTAACGTGATATTGTGTGTTACATAACATTGTGCATAACTCTTTTTTTTTAGAAATAGATTCAATCTATGAAGTGTGTTTTTTATAATTGATTTTTATCATCAAATTAATACATTAACTGATTTTTTGGTACAAATAGAAATTGAACATAGAATCTTTTATTCTAAAATAAGAGACTTTACCATTATCACACATGAAGTGATTTTTTGATATAAGTACGTCGAATCCCTTTCCATAATAAGAGAACCACTAGTATATTCTTTATGCCGGATATATTTGCCACTGGCTCGAATAATTGTCTTCCGTTTTTTTATTCCCGATTTGCCCTATACCTTTTCATTAATTCGGTGCTTGATTTTGCATTTGATTAGATTACTTTATGTATTTTAACTCGATTAAGGAAAATCTCAAAAACGTCAGTGCCACGTCAGCCTGGACTCTGGATAAGGTTGGTGACAAGGGAACTGGTCAATGTGACAAAGCAGCAAAAAACTCGCCTTTTCCTATTAAAAGGCAACAAAACCAGCTTTTGGTAATAATCAAATATACCTTTTTTATTATTATTACTTATTTTAAAATAAAGTCTAGATACAAAATAGTGTGGAACCTACCAATAATGATTGATTTAAGAAAAGAAAAAAAACTAGTTTATAGTTGGTTGACGAAAGCAAATTAATTTTTTTTAATAATGCTAAAGGTACAAAACTATTTTATAAAATACTGATGCGGTGAGTGATTATTAATAAATAAAAAAGTGATATTAATGGTAGGACTAGATGAAAACTAATAAAAGATTTGCCACATCAACATTTTATAAAAATGTTGTAAAATAGTTTGTGACTATAACATTATTCTATTTTTTTTTTCTCCATCTAATTAGCTATCAAAAATTATGGAATACCACTCTTTTAGTTTTGAGGAGTAATTATTCACATGAGTGGTGTCGGGGGCGAAAAAGTTTTCTCCGACAAATGAGATTTCTGTTGGGTTGGGGCCTAAACTGAAACTCAACGATGAGCTCAATGCACGACCCAAAGGCTATCAGTGAAGATCCAAAGAATTTACTGTATTTTATACCTTGGGCTTAGGTTGAGACTGATAAGAATGACCCATAAACAATCCATACAGCTAACACGTCAGCATGATTAAAAAGCATATTGCAAGAAATAGCCCAACAATAAAATGTTTCAGCAGAAAATAGTTCAGCGGTGATATATCTCTGCAGTAAAATAACCCAGCAGTAAAGTAAGACAAAACAGAATAAACTTCCAACTGTTAGCTATTTCACAAATTAAGGAAAGTATCTACATTTTCAAACTCATCATCCGTTAGCTCTGGAGAAGAGTCTTCTAATACAATAATATGAGGGAAAAACTCTATAGTAACGGTTACATCATTACCTTCAATAGTAAATGAATAAGTAAATATCATGGGTTCCATTATAATAAATAATGAGGAAACTTAGTGTGAGATGAAGGGAGAGAGAGAGATTCCAGCTAGCGCAGCAAGATCATTATAGTGTCAAGGCATACTCGTGGATATAGTATAGGTAGTGAGCAGAGAGAGTCATTTGTGAGTAGTATGAGTAATGAGTGAAAGTATATAGTAAAGCTGCTGAGACTTTCTGTTGGGGATAGATAAGTGTTTGTGAGTGGAGCTATGAGGAGTGTTCGTGAGTTAGGAGCAGGAGAACTTAGTTTCTAAGCTTGAAGCTAAGAACTCAGTGACTTAAGACTTTGCTAGAGCTTGGGGAAGGCTAAACAGAGAAGTCAATGAAGAGTTCCTCTCTATGGGTGTATTTCTTAGTGTCTTTTTGAAGCATTAATGGAGAGTTTCATTTATAGTTGAGTTTTAGTGGGTAATTAGCAAATAATCTTTGCTAAATCTTCCTCAATCCTCATTAAATTCTTAGAAAATCATTCCTAGGATTTTAGCTAGGAGTGGTAAGCTCAACTTTTAGAAGGTTGTTGTTGTTTTGGGTAATAATAGTTGGGATACTGACTTAGAATTGAATGCTGATTAACCTTAGGTGATAGGATTAATGCATGCATTAGGCTAATGATCTTGGTTATGCTGCTGCTAGAATCAGAGCTCCTAGGGCAGATTGTATCACCCCAAGTCAGGTATCAATCTTGGAGCCCTTGCTAGGAACTCTGCTGGGATCCCCTTGATGCCTTCCAAACCACATTTCCCTAAGTTTCCCCATTTGGAGTTCATGTGCTTGGTCCATGAATCAAAGAATACACGTTTTTGGTATGAAAATGAATTGATTTTAAGTTTTTTTAGGAGCTTTCATGGCTTGGTCATGGCTGCTCTTAGTTCTTGACCGAATGGGCTGGAAAAGAAAGAAGGGACAGCTGGCTAAAACTTCCCAGTTTTTTGTCATATCACTTCAGCTTTATGTCACATGAGAAATGATGGAATTTCAGTTTGTGAATGAAGGGTTTAACCCCTGATGGACACGTGTCCTCTTTTGATATGATTGGACAAGTTGGAACTTAATGACAATGGGCTCTAGCTGTTAAGTTGTGCCAAACATTAATGTTTGGGCTTTGTAAAATAAGTGCCAAATTAATATTTGAGCTTTGTAAAATGGGTGCCAAATTAGAATTTGGGTTTTGTAAAATAGGTGCCATGTAGCAATAAACTTTAGAGGTGTCGTATCGTAATGGGTTTTAGAGGTGTCGTATCGTAACGGGCTTTAAAGGGGGGTTTTGTTGGGCTTTTTTTGGATTTTTCTCTCGAGTTAAATGATTTTGGGCTTTTCTATGGAGATAGCATAATTTTGTGGCCCAATTTTGGCAGTAATGTGATAAGTATTTTTTGTTGAAAATCTAAGTTGGATAATATGTGGGGTATAATGGGTAATATTTGTGAGAGGGCTCAAAGTAATTTACGGGGCTCACATAGGAAATATTTGTGGGAAATATTTATGTAGGCTCAATAACATGGAGAATATTTGGGTAATATATGTGGAATATTTATGTGGGCTCAAAATAATTTATAGGCTTGTGTGGAGATTTTTTAGGGAGTGGGCTAACGAAATTAGGGCCCAAAAATTCATACCTCAACATTTAGCCCCCCGAGTCACGTGTGAGCAGTTTCTGTTTAGTCACACGTGCGAGTTTAAAATTTTAGTGGCAGTTGTGATTAGTGGGCTTCTGCAACTTCCCCACGTCGAGCACTTTTAGTTTATTAACCCAGGTTTCTTGCATTAAATGCTGGTCTCTTCCCCATGTCTTGTCACTTGCAACTTTCACGTTTACCAGTAAAAGGCTTGCCTTGGTTACTCCTTCTTTTATTTTTTTTGCTTGGACTGAAAAACAGAGAGATTAAGGCAGAGAAAGCACCTTTTCTTCTTCTTCTTATTTTCGGCCAAGAGTGAGAAAGTAATACCCACTTCAACCAAGGCAGAGATAGAGTGACTGAGATTCTTAGCAAAACAGAGAGAGAAATAGAGCTTCTTCTTTCTCCTTTTCCATGCCGTCGGTCCAAAGTGAGGAAAACAGAGAGCTTCGGCCAGGGTTAAGAGGGAAACTGAGTTTTTTCTCTCTTCCCTTGTTGATTTCAACCAAGTGAGAGAAAGAGCCATAACTTCTCTTGCTTCCTATGATGGCAGTGAGTATTCTTCTACCTCTTTTTTGTTCTTAAGAAAACAATATTTCTGGTTCTGTGAATTATGGCTGAAGGGGAAGAACCGCTGGGTTCTAGTGATGTTAGTACCGCTGGGGTGGCTGTGCTAGAAAGTGAGGCTACGGCTGGAGGCGTGGCTGAAGCAGTTGCTGTGGGTGATGATGTGGAGGTTAGGTTAGGAGAGCTCTTGCTACCATTGTAGGACCCAAGGTATTGTTCATCTTCTTTGTTCCCAGCAGTTGGGGCTCCTGAGGTTAGCCCACCCAGGGTGCCAAAGAAGTGGATTTTGAAAGGTGAAGCCCCTAGTCATGAGGCAGCGTGGGTCCCAGCTGCTTCTAGCATACTAGACCTGCGATTTTAGGGGAAAGAGCTTCTACCAGCCCCTATTCAGTTTTTGTGTCCTTGTGGCACAACCGTTGGTTGGTCAAATTAGGTGGAGCAGGAGGTTGCCGATCAAGGATTTTGTTAGATTTTGAAGGATGCCAAGATTTTTGAAGCTGTGGTTTTATCCGGTGGGTGGAACATGTACAGAGATGTAAGGGCGCTTCGCTTTTTGGTGCGCCGTTGGAATACTGATACCTACACTTTCTTTTTTCCTTAGGGTGAGACTACGGTCACCCTTAAAGATGTAGAAAGGATTTGTTTGCTGCCTATCATGGGAGACGTGAGCTCGCTAGAGCTTGGGCTATCTGATGAGGAGTTTGTGATTGCCGGAAAGCTGTTGGAGACTTTCGGAGGTACCTCTGCATCTTGGGGAGGTAATAGAGCTAGATTTTCTTTTTGGATTTCTGAGTTTAGGGAATTCAAGGATGTTGATACAAGAAGAGCTGCCTTTTTAGCCTTGTGGATGAGCAAGTGTGTGTTCAATTCTGACCCGATTCAATTTATGAAACCTTTTACTTTTCCTCTAGCCTTAATATTATGCAGAGGTGTGTCCCTACCCTTAGGGACTTTATGTTTAGGCACTCTTTATTCTGAGCTTGATAGGTTATGCAGTGACGAGCTTGAAGGGTCACCATACCACATTATTGAGTCTAGTATTAATGTGGTATTGTTACAAACCTTCATATGGGAACATTTGAAAGATTACATTGATGTTGGTAAGGATGTGGGTGATAGTGACCAATTGGGTGGTCGGAGTTGCTGGTCCCAACGGTGAGCTCCAATTTCTTGGCTTTGAAGATGGTCTTCCTTTGTTAATGAAATGGATGGGGTTGAAGGTGTGGAATCTCCCTTCAATCGCACTGCCAGATGATGGGGCTCATTTTGCCTGGAAGCCCTATTCCTATGTTGCAGCTGGGTTTTGTTGCCCAAACCCTTTTCTAAATGCCAAACCCGGATCTCAAGAGTTTGGGTTGAACAATCATGAGAAAATTCCTAATTTCTTGCTCATTACATCCCCTTCATTCATTCTGTACCCAAGTGGTGCCGGGTTTGATTTGACACAATATAATCCCCACAGAGTTTTGCGCCAATTTAGGTTTGATCAAGACGTTCCGAATATTAATACCATAAGATGTCCATTGAATGACGCAATAAAGCCATTGGTTCATGATACAACAATAAAGTATTGGGCTAGCAAAGTAGAGAGGGTCTTGGTTCCAAGCAGACACCGTGAGAGGTATGCTACCACAAATATGAAGTTGTATTGGAGAAGAATGATGAGCATTTTTGTGGATTATGTGAGTAGTTGGGAGGTTGAGGAAGTGGTAATAAGTCATCCTTTGAAGGAACTTTCCTCTAACACTCGGCTTATTCCAAATACAAGAGCAGCTTCAGCATGGGCCACTAGACAGAATCAAAGATTCGCTGAATGGTGGGTTGACCTCAATGGCTGGTTGGTTCATAGGGGCAATGTTCCCATAGAATGGAGTGAGAAAAATGTCATAGCAAGAGCCCCCGAGTCTAACCCATCCACTGGTGCACCCAAGAGATCTCGTGGCAAATCACCCTCCACTGAAGACAAGCCCAAAAAAGTAAGACGAAAGAGAGCAAGTGCTGAGAAGCCTAAGGCTAGCAGTCCCAAGCCCCTAACTATTGTCCAGTTTGGTTCTGGTGCAGCTCTAGCCATTAAGTCCAGTGTCCCCGCTGCTGCATCTGCTAGTTCATCCTCACCGTTGAAGCAATACAAAAGGAAAACTAGTGTTGGCAGAGTGCAGATTCTTGAGACATTAGAAGAGGTATCCCTGCAGAGCCTTTATCTTCTTACACCCTTTCTATCTCTCTTTTCTTTTTCTTTTCTTCTTTGCCTTAATTTTTTGGTGCTAACTATGTGTTTTCATGGCTGCAACAGTTTGGTGAGTGTGAAAAGACACAATTGGAGGGGTATGACTTTGAGTATATGGCTACTGACTTTGGTAAACTACTATTCCTCGCTTCGGTTTCTTCTCGTGTTTCTTCTGTTAACGTCCTTTGTTCTCTAGGTCCAACTGATGAAGATATAGAGATGGCTAGCCAGAGTCCTACTGCTGATGTTACTGCTGGGGAGACTACTGCTAGGGAGTTCAGCGAAAAGCTTGCTAGCAAGGACCCTGATGTTATCGTTACTATTGGGGAAGCTGTTGCTAGTGTGCCCAACCAAAGGCATGTTGTTTCTTCAACTGTTCATGACGTTCACCAAAGCAAAGAACCTCCAAATATGATGTATTTGAGTCATTTATGTAAATAGTAAAGCAAGCCTCTTATTCAATAATACTTGGTTGTATGAATACTTTTCTGTTACTACTGGGGACATAACCATGCCTCTTTTTTGTAGAGCTACAGGTTGAGTCTTCTAGTACTGCTATCAAGGGAATGAGCCTTGAAGAATTCTTGGAGAAATTTGTAGAAGATGAAGAGAATGAAAAAGTGGCAACTGACTTCTATCCCCTTTCAAGTGAGACTGTCATGTTCCAGTGGTCTGAAATTCCTACAGAAGGTCAGCCACTGCTGGCAGTAATTGTAAGGAAGCACCTGCACTTCATGGCTGGATGCAAGCTAGGTGCTTCATTGAGGAAATCTAGACTTCAATTGCTCGCTGCAGTGCTGCTGGATATGTAGTGCACAAAGCTTGAGAGTTCAAACTTGAAGAAGGCACTTTAGTGGAAAAATGATCGTAAGGACTTGTTGTTCATGAAGTTTGGAGTTCAATTCATCCTTGATAAGATTCGGGCTGCTGCCGAGGCTTGTATTGCCTGAGATGATGTGTTCACAGTGAAGATAACTGATCTTGAGAGAGAGATTGCAGCAAAGAGAGCTGAGCTTTCATTTTTGTTGAGTTAGAGAGATGAGATGATGCGGTCCACGTCAGTTGGAGGTGCTTCTTCCTCAGCGGAAACCTTTGGCAATGGCTTATTTGACTAGCTTTTTTATCATAATTAGTAGCTTGGTATTTTGGACAGTTTATTTTTACATTATGATGTAATGAAACATGTTATGTATTTTGTGTTTGTTTAGCTATATAGGCTGTGTTCTGTGCAAAGGTGCTCCAGCCATATGAACTTTATGTGGTAACTCAATATTTCCCCAACCATACAAGCTGTGTTTTGTTTATGCACAAGTACATGAATTTATTTCACGAAAAATGCTTTATTTATCATAGAATAGTGTATTCAAGCTAAAATATAGTCATGGGAATCATATACATAATTTTGAAAATACTTATTGTGTTCATGACTATTTTGGTTCAAGATGCCTGGTTGTTAGGACTGTAATTTTATTCACAGCTTAGAGTATGCATGTTTATGTATGGAAAGTAATGTTAAAGTACTTGTAAATATAAGAAAACCATTTTTGAGACAAAAGGCAATGCTTAATTCTTATTCACATTGTAGTGGTTTAAAACCATACAAAAGAGAGTTACTCGATACATACTTGAAAGTTGAGTTAAGCATAGTACAACTTAAGCCATTTGCCATTGATAGGTTCCGTGAGATTTTCACCTTCTGCTGTAGCTAGACGATAATAATCGCTGGCATTGACTTCCCTTATGAGGTAGGCCCCTCCCAACTTAAGGCAAACTTAGAGGGAGCTGAGAGATTCCTCTTGATATGATTTGCTGCCTTCAAAACCATTTGTCCCTAGACAAAATTCTTAGATTTCGTGGCCTTGTTGTAAGCATTGGCCATCTGCTGCTGATACCCCTAGGTACGGTTATAGGTAAGGTTTCGTGTCTCTTCCAAGGTTTCAAGGTCTATAGTTCTAATTTCTGCACAAGTGGCAGCATCCATATCTATTTCTTGCTCGTGAACAACCCTTGAAATGGGAACCAATAGCTCGACTGGAGATATAGCCTCAGTACCATATACAAGAGAGAATGGTGATAGTCTGGTGGCTGTTTTGCTTGAGCTTCGGTATGCCCATAGAGTTTCCAGCAGGTGTTCTATCCAGCCACCCTCATATTCATGCATCATCTTGCTGAGAATTCTTAATAGCACTAGGTTGGTAGCTTCCCTTTGACCATTGCCTTGTGGATAATAAGGAGTGGACTTGCGATGCTTGGTGTGGCAATGGTCAAGTAATTTTTGGGCATCTTTGTTGACAAAAGGAATGCCATTATTAGTAACAATATTGTGAGCGATGCCAAATCTGCAAATTATATGTTCTCGAATGAAATTTGCAACAGCTGGGCTTGTAGCCTTCTTTAGGGAAATGGCCTCGACCCACATTGTGAAGTATTCGGTGGCCACTAGTATCCAAATATGACCCTTGGATGGTGGATTGATTGGGCTTATTAAATAGAGCCCCCAAGTATGGAATGACCAAGGATTCATCATGTTTTGGAGGTTGGTGGGGTGAGTATGTATGAGATTCCCATGAACTTGGCAAGTATGGCATGTCTTCACACATTTAGTTGCATCTTGTTTCATGGTGGACCAAAAATACCAAAGATTGAGTAACTGCTGGAGAAGTCGCCTTTTGCCTTGATGGTTACCACACTCTCCCGCATGTACCTCTTGCATAATTGATTGTGCTTCGGGGGCCCCTAGGCATCTCAAAGGCTCCCCATTGAACCCTTTCCTGAAAAGAATACCTCCTTCCACAAAATAACGAGTAACCAATTTTTTTCAAGCGGTAGGGCTCTTCATGATTGTCGGACAAGATGCCTTCTATGAGATACTCAAGGAAGGGTACACGCCAATCGCTGGTGGTAAGGACTGCACATGATTCCATACGATCAAAAGCATTTTGGCAATTGGTAAAGACTGATAGAACCACTAGGGCCACAAGATTTTTTATGAACTTCTTTTAATCGCTTAGTAGACTCACTAGGGCTCAAGCATCTAGCTAGAACTCCTCTAGGCAGTTTTTTGTACAACTCTCCTGCCATTAAAGCATAATCTTTGAGTACCTTCAAATGATCCTTCTTATCTGGTGATAATAGTGCTTCTTTAATGGAAGACCGCCAATCTGTCTGCCCTAGCGGTTGATCAAAGAATTCTTCCTTCAGCATTTGTACGACTGGGATAGGCCTTTTCACAATAGTAACATCTGTAGTTGCACCTTCATATCTGACCTTTGATCCCAAGGTGGCTAGAGCATTGGCAAAGTGATTGTCGGACTTTAGGGAGTATTCAATATCTAATTCTTCAAAAGAGTCCTCTAACCTTTGAGCCATAGCTCTATATGGAGCTAAAGATGGTTCCTTGAGTGCAAAATCTCATCTAGCTTGGCAAACAACCAAATTTGAATCTCCAATTACTTGAAGATATTTGATACCCATTTCACGAGCTACCGCTAGGCCCGTAAGATATGCTTCATATTCAACCATATTGTTAGTGCATGGAAAATCAAGCTTGAATGACATAGCTACTGTCTCTCCGGTACTTTTGGATAGGACTATTCTAGCCCCTCCTTCAGAAGTGGTAGAGGATCCTTCAAAATGTAAAGTCCAAACAGCCCCAGCTGTTTCCACTAGTGCAACTGCTGGCAGCTCTCCAGGTACATCATCAGTAATGTCCCAGCTGTCCTCACCAGGAAAATTTGTCAACAAATCAGTGATGACTTGACCCCTTACAGCCGTTGGGGTGATTGTTATGATCTCAAACTCAAATAATTGCAAGAGCCATTGTGCTAGCCTTCCAGAAAGAACCGGTCACCTCAAGATTGAGTAGATTGGATGAGATTTTGTTAAGAGTTGTACCGTGTGAACTAGCAGATAATGACGCAGCTATTGGGTAGCATATATCAGAGCAAGACAAGCCCTTTCAACCCTTGGGTAGCGGGTTTCAGCATCCTTCAATTTTCTGCTAATGTAATAAACTAGTCGTTCAATCCTTTCTTGATCATCTTGGGCTATAAGTACCCCTCTTGCTTCATTATTGGTAGCCAAATACAGCTTGAGTGGTTTCCCTGGTATGGGTGCACATACGGTTGGCAGTCTGGTTTTGAGTTGCTGCAGTTGGAGGAATGTCTGCTGGTATTTGGAATCCCAGCGGAAGGGTCTTCCTTTTTTTAGCAGTGGTGTAAAGACAGCTGTGAGGGCAGCGAGACCTGGAATAAACCGCCGGATGTATAAGAGTTTACCAAGGAGACTTTTGAGCTGCGTGAGTGTTGCAGGTGGCTTCATAGTAGTAATGGCTTGCACTTTGCTAGGATCAACATTTATGCCTATTTGGTGGACAAGAAATCCCAGAAATTTCCCAACCGTAACTCCAAAAGCACATTTGAGTGGATTCATGCGAAGCTAGTAGAGTCAACACCTTTCAAAGACGTTTCGTAAGATAGCAAGATGATCTCATCTTGTCTTTGACTTTACAACAATGTTGTCCACATAGTCCTCAATCTCTTTATGCATCATGTCATGAAAGATTGCGGTCATAGCCCTTTGATATGTGGCTCCAGCATTTTTGAGACTAAGGGGCATGACGGTGTAGTAAAAGTTGCCAATGGGAGTTCAAAAGGCTGTTTTGGCTGCATCTTTGGATGACATTCTGATCTGATTATAATCGCTAAAACCATCCATGAATGAAAACATAGCATGCCCAGCAGCTGAATCAATGAGCATATCCATATTTGGAAGTGGAAATTCATCTTTCGGACATGCTTTATTAAGATTCCGGAAGTCAACACAACATCGTATTTGTCCGTTCTTTTTCTTGACCGGTACAATATTTGAAAGCCACTTTGGGTGCATAATAGGTTTAATGAACCCAGCTGTAAGGAGTTTTTGAACTTCTTGAATAATCTAAGCTTCAACATCAGGATGGAAGGTCTACATGGGCTGTACTACTGGCTTTGCCCCTGGTTCCACGTTAAGAGCATGTGCTACTAGGTTAGGATCCAAACCGGGCATCTCATGGTACTCCCAAGCAAAGACATCGATGCATTCCTTTAATAGTGAAATGAGCTGAGCCTTTTCCAACGGTGGCAAAGTTGCATTAACTGAAGTTGGTCGTTGGATACTAGGATCACCACTAAGATTAATGGTCTCCAACTTCACATCAGGTGAAAAATTGGTTACCGCTGGGGGCTCTTCAGACAGTTCTGCCAAACTGCTGGGCAGATTTTCTTCTACTGATGGAGTTTCTGTTTCTTGAGTATAACAACATATTGGTGTAGTACTTGCTTCATTCAGTCCGGGACCCTTCTGTTTAAAACAGCTAGGACCCGCGTACCATCATAAACGATACCCCAAACGACCATCTGGCTGCTGGACTTGTACAGAATGTGGCTGTGAGACACCGCTGGGGGTTTGCCCACGTTCTCTTTTCTTTTTCCTTTGATCAAGGAAAGACCTCATGTCTATTTTTGGATTGTTCTCAATGTCTTGCCAACTAGGTAAAAGGATCCCAACAGGCCTTGAAGTAGAATCTTCCCCACTTCGGGTGAGCTCATCATAGAAAGTAGTCTCAAAGTAGTGTGCCTCAGATAGATCAAATGGTGTAGGATTAGTAGGGATGCGTATAGGCTTACCATTGAATCTTCCCTTGACACATTGGTGGTAAATGGACGGCACAAGCTTGTGTTTATGAAGCAATGGCCTCCCAAGTAGAGCATGATAAGAAACGGGTGAATCGATAACATAAAATCTGGTGAGAGCGACAATGGGCCCCACTTTAAGAACTAATTGTATACTCCTAATAGTGCATTCATGAATTCCAGCAAAGCCAAAAACCTCAATAGGAGCCCCAACTATTCTACTGAGTGGGATCCCAACTGCTTTGAGTATGCTGGTTGGAATAAGATTAAGTGATGCATCGTTGTCGACTAGTGCCCTTCTTATGTGAACATCATTAATCTGAGTAGCAATATATAATGGTTTACTATTATCAGGGTGTTGTACCTTCATATCCTCGTCGGTGAAGGTGATAACATTAGTAGTTTCTGGGAAGGCACGGCTGGCATGAGCTTCAGCTGTGAGGCAGTGTGTTCCAGAGCTGGCAGAGATGGATACAAGAGTTTCGGTTGCTATTCTCCTTGACTCTTCCTTGAGCCCCAATTAATTGAACAAAATCTGAAAGGTGGGACTTCTTTGAAGAGCAGAGATAGTTGCTGAGGGCATGCTTGTATCGCTGGCAGTTTCATTCTCATCAGCCCCATTATGAAAAAGTACAACTGTTGTGGCTTTCCCTCTGTGATGTTGAGGCAGTGGGTTCCGCTGGACCTCTTGCTCACGAGTGAGGTTCAAAGTGCCATTTGAAATTTTCTTGTGAAATGTTCCCCGGACTGCTCTACAATTTCTAGTTCCCTAACCCACATATCGATGATACCGACAATAAAAGGACTTTCGTATATCTTCAGGGGTAGGCTCTCGGCTAGGCTTAAAGGGCCTAAACAGCTAGGCTTAAAGGGCCTAAATACTCCATTAGCCACCCATTTGTCAATAACAACATTCATTTCTTCATCGTTGCATGAAATGGGAGGATACTCTTCCTCCTCTTCCCTTTTCCGCTTCTCCCCAATCATTGGTTCCTTGGTGGAGACCGCAAAAGCTTGAGAAGCATTTTTCTTTTCTGACTTGGGCTTTTCAACTGTGGAAGGCTTGACTGATACAGTTGTCTTACGAGCCTTCTAGAGTAGCTGGGAAAACTGAATAATATCAAGATTCTCCAAATGGGCCCGATACTCATCGGACATGTTGTCAATGCGAATCTTAACCAGCTCTTGTTCTTTAAACTACCCATAACAATCAAGAGTAGCGTTTCTGAATCGTCGAATGAAATTAAGAAGTCCTTCGGAGGGCTTTTGCTTGGTGTTGTGAAGAGTGAGGATGGTAACCTTTTCCTCCCCATGAAAATATTCTGAGTATAAACTTTCAACCATGTCATCCCATGTGGCAATGGAACTTGGCTGTAGAGTAGAGTACCATGTGTAAGCACAGTCGGTAAGAGATTTTGAGAATTCCCTTAAGCAAAGATCACCATTTCTAGCAAAAGGACCCATGGAATCAAGAAACTTGTTGACATGCTCAACTGCATTCCCTTTCCTCCCATCATAAATAGTGAAGGTGGGAGTCTCATATTTCTCCGGATATGGCTTGCTTAGTAACTCAGCTAGGTAGGGTGGCCTATGAATGAAGTGCCTTGGTTCCTTTGGCTGGCTAAGCCTTTCCCTTTCCAGCAAAGTAGTGAGATCAGATAATGTAACAAACTCAGGAAGAGAGGCATTTTGCTCACCAGATTGAGGGTTCCAAGCGACTGATCCCCTCTCCTGCTGTGTTTTAAGATCTAGTCCTTCATGTAACGGCTGGACGTTAGCCCTTGAGTCTCTCTCAAGACCCTTAAAGATTCAGCAAGTTCGAACTGAGCTTGCTACATTCCTTGTAACGTCTCCAAGAGGAAAGAAAATCGGTGGTCAGAGCCCTCTTGGTTGAACTCATGTTGGTCAGCTTGTTTTCCTTGTGGAGCTAAACTGTGATGGCTTTATGCTGTTGGGGGACTAGTGTTTTAAGTCCCCTCTTCCCAGCTATTCCACAACCTAGGAGGCATGGTGAACTCTTGGCTTCAATAGACTCCCCAGCGGAGTCGCCAAAATGTCAGGGGTGAAAAAGTTTTCCTTCCGACAAATGAGATTTATGTTGGGTTGGGGCCTAAATCGAAACTCGACGATGGGCTCGATGCACGGCCCAAAGGTTATTGGTGAAGATCTAAAGAATTCACTGTATTTTATGCCTTGGGCTTAGGTTGAGACTGACAAGAATGACACATAAACAATCCCTACAGTAGACACGCCAGCATGATTAAAAAGTATATTGCAAGAAACAGCCTAGTAGTAAAATGTTTCTACAGAAAATAGCCCAGCGGTAAAATGTCTCTGCAGTAAAATAACCCAACAGTAGAATGTCTCAATGGTAAAGTAAGACAAAACAGAATAAACTTCCAGCTATTAGCTATTTCACAAATTAAGGAAAATATCTACATTTTCAAACTCATCATCCGTTAGCTCTGGAGAAGAGTCTTCTAATACAATAATATGAGGGAAAAACTCTATAATAACAGTTACATCATAACCTTCAATAGTAAATGAATAAGTAAATATCATGGGTTCCATTATAACAAATAATGAGGAAACTTAGTGTGAGATGAAGGGAGAGAGAGAGATTCGAGCTAGCGCAGCAAGATCATTATGGTGTCAAGGCATGCTCGTAGATATAGTATAGGTAGTGAGTAGAGAGAGTTATTTGTGAGTAGTATGAGTAATGAGTGAGAGTATATAGTAAAGCTGCTGGAACTTTCTGCTGGAGATAGATAAGTGTTTGTGAGCGGAGCTATGAGAGGTGTTCGTGAGTTAGGAGCTGGAGAACTTAGTTTCTAAGCTTGAAGCTAAGAACTCAGTGACTTAGGACTTTGCTAGAGCTTAGGGAAGGCTAAAAAAAGAAGTCAATGAAGAGTTCCTCTCTATGGGTGTATTTCTTAGTGTCTTTTTGCAGTATTAATGGAGAGTTCCATTTATAGTTGGGTTTTAGGAGGTAATTAGCAAATAATTTTTGCTAAATCTCCCTTAATCTTCAAAAAATCTTTAGAGAATCATTCTTAGGATTTTAGCTAGGAGTGGTAAGCTCAACTTTTAGAAGGTTCTTGCTGTTTTGGGTAATAACAGCTGGGATACTGACTTAGCATTGAATGCTGATTGGCTTTAGCTGATGGGATTAATGCATGCATTAGGCTAATGATCTTGGTTATGCTACTGCTAGAATTAGAGCTCCCAGGGCAGATTGTATCACCCTAAGCCAGTGTCAATCTTGGAACCCTTGCTAGGAACTCTGCTGGGATCCCCTTAGTGCCTTCCAAACCACATTTCCCTAAGTTTCCCCATTTGGGGTTCATGTGCTTGGTCCATGAACCAGAGAATACACGTTTTTGGTATGAAAATGAATTGATTTTAAGTTGTTTCAGGAGCTTTCAGGAGCTTTCATGGCTTGGTCATGGCTGCTCTTAGTTCTTGACCGAATGGGCTGGAGAAGAAAGAAGGGACAGTTGGCTGAAGCTTCCAAGCTTTTTGTCATGTCACTTCAACTTTATGTCACATGAGAAATGATGGAATTTTAGCTTGTGAAGGAAGGGTTTAACCCCTGATGGACACGTGTCCTCTTTTGATCTAATTGGACAAGTTGGAACTTGATGACAATGGGCTCCAGCTGTTAAGTTATGCTGAAATTTGGCTGGTCAGCTCACGTTAGCTTCAGCTGTTGGGATTTGTGTATTAGCTGGGCTGGCTCAACTGGGCTTCGTAGTTGAGCTTCTTTGGGCATGGTTATCCCTACAAAATGAAGAGTTTTGCCATGGGTGATATACAAGGGCTTTTATAAATTTTGTAAGAGAGGTATTTCTTGAGGGATGAGTAATTATATTTCCTATGGGTGAGGGATTTAGTATATGTAAAACAAGTGTCAAAATAATATTTGATTTTGTAAATATGTGCCAAAATAGCATTTGGGTTTTATGAAATAGTTGTCAAAATAATATTTGGGCTTTATAAAATAAGTGCAAAATTAATATTTGGGCTTTGTAAAATAGTGCCAAACATTAATGTTTGGGCTTTGTAAAATAAGTGCCAAATTAGTATTTGGGCTTTATAAAATAGGTGTCGTGTAGCAACGGACTTTAGAGGTGTTGTATTGTAACGGGCTTTAGAGGGGGTTTTGTTGAGCTTTTTTCGGATTTTGCCCTCGAGTTAAATGATTTTGGGCTTTTCCATGGAGATAGCATAATTTTGTGGCCCAATTTTGGTAGTAATGTGAAAAGTATTTTTTGTGGAAAATCTATGTTGGATAATGTGAGGGTGCTTTTTTTCTTAGCACACAGGCCCAAGTAGAGACAAGGATCCCGGGCCAAATACTTGTTGTTTGGTGGACTGGGCTTGGTTCACCGCAGCTAAATGGGGGCTGATTATGAACCATGTTGTGTGTAAGTCACATAAATCTCCTCAAGGCAAAAAGGCGATTCCTCTTAAGTAATAAAATACCATTATAAGTGTTTTAGTTTCATAAAATGACCATTTACTCTTACGAAACAAGTAAAATAATTATTCATAATATTCACAATGAGAAAGAGATTAAAATATAATATTTAAGGCTTATCTTTTATTGTATGAATATTTAAAAGAGTTCCTTCGCTTGGGACCCCAGGCGTACTGTCGTGGTACCTCGGACGTACTAAGCTTGTAAGAACCTAGAATGCTGATTCTCTGAACTATACAATCTTTCTCCATGCTTATTATGCAATAGAGTTTTGTCATTTCCCTTTACCTCTATAGGTCCTGCATAAAAACACACTATACAATACACATATCTTCAAATAATTGTTAATTTCTTAGATTATGATATACATTTTAATACATATACATATATATACATATATATATATATATATATATAAATGAATTTCATGAGAAGGATTTAGCCACGAGGATCCTGACCCCAATTCTCACAGACTTAGTGCTTTTGCACAAGACTTGTGGGATTTGGAATTCAAATCCAAGTGGCTTTGCTTGGGCATTGCCTTCCAAGATAGTTAGGTGAGGAGGATTTTTGTGGAAGAGAGTGATATCTGATGTGTGCATGTTTTGGCATATGTTTCTTTGGAGGCTAAGTGATATTTTGAATGATCTCAAGGATATGAGACAAATTCCTCCACCTTGGCTCTCTTATTTTGTTCCTTTCTTTCTCTTCCTTGCTAGGCTTTTAAAACTCTAAGAATATATGTTTTGAATCTCTGAACTCTTCCCCTGAAACCCCATTTTTCTCCAATCCCCATCCCCCCTTTCTGCTATGCCGTAATGTTCTTTTTATAGCAAACTTGGTCTGGTACCCCGGGCGAGGACGCCCCAAGTCTGCTGGGTAAAACCATATCCTCTGGCACTTGAAAATTTGCATTGGATAGAGGTTTAGCTTATTTAGGAAATTATAACTCAAAAAGGGCATTTGGCTTTAGTTATAAATAAGAGATTCCTTCTTGGAAAGTCAGAGGAATGGGTGGGCTGCTCAATGTATTGTGTCAGCTTTGTTGAAAGTGACAATTGAGAGGAAATTGTGGGGAGGTGTCATGCACATGGGGGAATTGAGTTTTTTCATTGGTTCATGCATTCCAAGCAAATATATGAACCAATGGAAACCCTCGGGATCCTCCTGTCACCAGAAATCACTCCCTACCGATCAAATCATTCCTCCCTTACTATCCACTTAGGATCCCACGGGCTTGGACCATGAGTTACAAAGATAATACCTGATTTTTTATGGATTTTTAATGGCTTTTGTTGGAAATATGAACATACATCTTGCTGCATATCCTCTGGTCTGACTGGGATCTTTCTTCTTGCTGCATATCCTCTGGCCCGACCGGGATCCTTGCTGCATGTCCTCTGACCGGGATCCTTGTTGCATATCCTCTGACCTGACTGAGATCCTCTTCTTTTTTCTTTATTGTTATTATTATTTCTTTTCTTTTTTTTCCTTCTTTTTGGGATTTTGAGCCTTCATGGTCCTTCTTAACTTTATGAATTAGGCTTTCTTTTGTTAAAGCCCATGGTCTTTCCTTACTTTTCATGGAATGTGTTTTTTTTTTTTGTGAAATTTTGGTCCTCAACAGATAATATGTGGGATATAATAGGTAATATTTGTGAGAGGACCCAAAATAATTTACGGGGCTCACATAGGAAATATTTGTGAGAAATATTTATGTGGGCTCAATAACATGGAGAATATTTGGGTAATATATGGAGAATATTTATGTAGGCTCAAAATAATTTATGGGCTTGTGTGGGGATTTTTTAAGGAGTGGGCTAATGAAATTAGGGTCTGAAAATTCGTACATCAACAAGTGGTATTTTTTCCTTTCACATAAAAATAGCTTTGGCTAATTAAATTAACGACTAGGATTTATCATTCATGTGAGAGGTTGTACTATATCGCTATATTTGGAAGACTTAGTTTCCGTTTGAGAACAGCTTATTTAGATGAAACTGAAAACTTTCTGTTGAGATTTATCATTCATGTGAGAGGCAGTATTATATCGCTATATTTGGAAGATTTAGTGTCTATTTGAAAACAACTTATTTAGTTAAAACTGAAAACTTTTTGCTGAAAGTACTGTAAAAGTTAGTTGAATAGTACTGTGGAACCCATGAATAATACCAAAAAGTGCAATGGGACTCATAAATAGTAACAAAAATAAACTGAAAATACAAATAAGCTGAAATTTTCAGCTTGTCCCAAATGCACACTTAATAATAAATCAACCAAAGAGTACTCTCTCGTAAAAAATTACTCAGTGTCACAAAGTAGAGTTTCATAGTTCTCTTTCTTCTCATATAAATGGTGGATCTCATCATGAATTAAGTTAGTAGGATCTACCATTCATATGAGAAGAGAAAATACCACGTCACATGTTATACTATATAATAAAAGTTAGATCACGAAAACTGTGATTGCATTAAGTGACTTTTTTTTTTTTTTTTTTGCACTAAGTGTCTACATGCTCATTAATTATTGGAAAATATTTTTTATACAACCCATTACGTGGCAGATAAGAAAACCATCCAAGTGTATTTATAGTCACATTATATTTTTAAGGAGTCATGTAACTTAACTTAAATAATACAAGTGAATGGTTTTTTTAACTCACGTAATGGGATGCATACAAACCTTGCTCTTAATTATTTAGCTAGTTTTTCTTTGATTAAATTTTATAAATAATTACAAGTTACCCACTTGTAGTTAAGCTAGATTTTATATTACCTACCCGTGGTTAGCTCTTAATGGCAGCTCTAGGAATTTTTTCTAGGTGGATCAATAAAAAAATAAATCTTGGATAGTGGATGAATCTTGTAGTTTACATGATTTTCTTATTAAAAATTTGTTCGTAGTACTAGGAAGAAAATAAAAGATAAACTATAAGTTAACTTGGTATATTGTTTCTTAATATAATGAACATACTAATTACAGTTGTTAAATTAAATCTTAGAAATAATCTATTGCTTCTAAATACAATACCATCAATCACCCTTAACGTGATAGTCACTTCACAAGTACAAATTCTTGTGGGGTGCAGATGCAAGAGTCGGAGTTCAAGTCTATATGAGGGATTTTTATACAGACATACACTTAGATTAAACTAAAGTATGATTTCTCATGATGCACGAAAATTAGTAGGTTGAAATACTTCGGGCTATGGTAATGGCTGTAAGTCCTAAAAAGAAAGAAAGAACTATCAAAGGTAACCGGTGTGACCCATCCAAGGATCCTCCGACGGTTAAGTCAATTTTTTTCTCTGGAACACAAGGATAGGAAATAGTGAATGGTAGGAACTTACCTTGGATGAATGAGATTTGCTCCTTTTGTAAAGAGTTAGAAGTGGGTCTACTTATTTGGATCCACCATCATTGTGGATGATGTGGGTGGTTAATGGAGAAAATGGGATATGTGGAGCGAAATCTGAGGAGTCACTTCCACGTATTAAGAGCAATATTTCGTGGTCTGATTATGTGGAACCTTTGGAGAATTTTTCGTAGGATTTACCAAGTATAATCTAGTCGTCCATGTACCTAATCATCCATAAAGGACTTCCCCCCAACTAAAACATCTTGTTATTAATGGACAGGCATTATTCATGCATTCTGTCATTCTTAGACCTCTTTCTTTGGACGTGATCAGGTCACAACCAAGGACGGGTTAGCCTTAATTGATCTCCATCACTTTCTATCTCAAATTAAGACATAAAATAAAAATATAATAAAGATATTAATTATTGTTGTTTTAGTAAACTTTAATTATTATTGGTTAAAATATTTTCATCAATTAGTTTATTTTTTTACCCTGTACAATTCTTTTATTTAACAATTCAATTCAACTTTGACAATTATTGGTTTTTGTAAATATATTAAGAAATCTTTTATTGTTTTAACATTTGTTTTTGTCTTCACTCAATCACTCCCCTATTCCACGTTTCTTGTCTAATTGTTTCTAAGAATCACCCATTGTTTAATTGTCTTTTAGTGTTAACATTTGCTAATTACTGACATATCCATGCCCCCATTTCCCACTTAACAAATAACAAATTAAAAACACATTCACATTTAGCCACTATACTCATAGATTTGGTCAAATGTATAAATTAATTGTAACTTTATTTGCAATAATAAATTATTAAGAGAATCATATTCGAGCTTAATATATATATATATATATATATTATTGCTAGCTCTGAGATGAACCCCCTAAACCAAAGCTAACACCACCCCTATCATGTGGCTTTTATCAATCTCATCACCACCTCATCACTTTCACAGTAAAGAAGCAGAAAAATCATTAAAAAAAAGTTTTTTTTTTTTTTATAAGAAATAAGAAATAAGTTGGTTAGAGCATCCACATCAGTAGATGCAAAAATTTTGTAAATTTGATAATCTAAAACCTACTTTTTTTTTATTTTACACTCTCATTTTTACAAAGCATCCACATTAGTTGGTCTATTATACACATTTATTCAAATAAAATATTCATCTTCAGATCAATCCACACCCACCTAGCCACCACCATCAACCCACCCACCCAGCCACCATCATCAACCCATCATCATTAACCACCATCACCCCAAAACCCACTGATCAAACAGAAAATCAAAACCCCACAGAAAATCAAGACCCCTAAACCCCATCATCAATGACTCTCATCATCTCGATCCTTTTTTTTTTTTTTTTTTTTTTTCACTATCCCTAAACCCCACAGAAAATCGAGACCTCGGCGACGCAAGCAAGGTCCGCCAAAACCCACGGCGGGTCAAAGCACTGGAGGAGGCGCTGGAGTTCAAGACCTCAAAGGAGGTCCAGGTAGTAACTTCACTTCGTCGTGGTTTTGATTCTCCAGGGCTAAGATGTCATCGATCAGGCCCAGTCCGGTATCGAAAAAACCTCCATGATTGGCCTCATCGGGCCGAGATGTCATCGCTCAGGTCGAGATGTCATCTCTTCTCCTTTCTGTACTGATTGTGTCGGTGAGGCTGGGTTGAGGGACTGAAGATAAAAGAGAGAGAGGTGAGAGTAGAAGTTGAAAATGAGAGAGTGAGGTGAGGAGAGAGAGAAAAATGTAAAATAATAAATACAAAAGCTACAGTAACCATGCATATATGCACGGTTATTGTAGCAATTGTGCATAAATGCACAATTTTACACCCACAGATGTGGGTGTTTTTTTGGGTCAAAATGTGTAAAATGGGTACATTTTTCTATTTTAGAAGACTATACACATGCTAATGGGGTTGCTCTTATTGAGCTACAATAAAGCTACGATGACATTTACAGTCAAGCATAGAGTAAATAAAAGTCATATAAAAGTACAATTACAACTAAAAAAACTGTGAACATTTTTAAAAACTAAAAATAAGTTGACCAATAAATTAGTAATACCACGTTACAAAAATGTTTGAAAATTTAAATTCTTCATATTTTGTTATAATTAATTACTATGGTTCGGAAATCTGTTACCTTAAAAATGGTTTATATGATTTTTTTTTCCACATGAAAATTGTGTTCATAGAACTAAATTTCATTGAGATAAGCCAAGGGTATAATTACAGCCGAGCATCAATGACGCAATGGTTAGTTCATAGTTGGTTACTCTAGAATCTATAGCGTAGCCATAATTGCTCAACCATCTTTCACAAAGCACAAAAGCTAAACAGTACACTACCATTCTCTTTCTTTTTCTTTTTCATTTTTTTGGTAGAAAAAAGTTTAGGTAAGGAGAGGCTACCCCATATCGGGCTAGGTAGGGGCAAGCAAGGATTTGCCCAACCCGACCTGAAGGGTTTCAGGCGGGTCAGGTGGGCATCCGGGTTGGGTTTGGGTCTCACACTTTTGACTACATAGTGTTGATGTTAAAAATTGCGATAAGGAACCAGGCCCTTAAAAGTAAGAGAGGCCCAACCCATGAAGAAGAAAGGCTTGACCCTCAAAAAATAAATAGGGGAGGAGCCCGGCCCATAGAGAGAAAAGAATAAAGTATTGGGCCTTATGAAAAAATGGAGGCATAAAGGGAAGCATGGGCCATGGGCTTAAGCAAGAGGTGGTTCCCAAAGAAGCCCAAAAGGGAGGCAAGAAAGGAGCTAGGCTAGGTTGCATAGGATCCACCAGAGTTAAGGGTGGATCCTTGGGAAATGCTGGGAAAAACTAGTTGGGATTTGGACAACTCAGGGTGGCATGCCCATGGACACAAGAAATGAAGGAGGTCATGTCCCATCATCCACCCACAATTCAGAAGAAAGCTTTAGGAACATATGGTGGCTTAGAAGTCAGCATCTAATGAAGGAGCTTAGTACCTCGGGTAAAGTAGACTGGGAGCCTTTTTGCCTTTCATCATTAGTAACGAGGAATCTACCCATTTAAAGAAAAGGGACAAAGTGTGAAGCAACCAGAGCTCTGAGATATCTTTTTAAAGATTTTGGGAAAAGGATGAGA
The DNA here is from genome assembly GCA_032727855.1 of Quercus ilex subsp. ballota. NCBI lineage: Eukaryota > Viridiplantae > Streptophyta > Magnoliopsida > Fagales > Fagaceae > Quercus > Quercus ilex. The sequence continues at coordinate 25,373,852 of CM064919.1, forward strand.
AGCCTTGACTTGGGAAGAGCATCTAGAATAATTCAAACAGGATCTCTCATAAAAGGAAGGTTAGCTAGGGACTTTTGGGTTACTAAATCTCAAAAGGGGAAATAATGAGAGAAAGAGGAAATGACTAGCCATCAATGTTATAGACATAACATTGGTTCTAGTACCCAGCACACTAAGAGAATGGATCAATGGCATGGAAAAAATCTTAGAAGTGGTACTATAAAAGGGGATGAAGCTCCTACCAAAAGGCATTCAGGAAGAAGCACTCAGATACTAGAAAAGATATTAAAAAGAGAGTTGTGAGCTTGAAATAGAGTGGAGAGTGAGGAATTGTGAAGGATCTTACAGAAAATACTTAAAGATACACTTGGATTCAAAGGGATTCAAATTTCACAAGTCTTGAAAGCCCAGAGAGAGTTATCTAAGTCTGTGATTTTTGAACTTTATTAAACCTTATGATATATATATATCCTAGCAAAGTAGGACTCAATGTATTCAAATACTTGATATAATTTTGAGCATCCTTGACGTTATTTATTTGCACTCTTTTAGTTCCTTTGCTATTATTTAGTTATTTGTTTAACCAATATACACACACACGCACCATCTTTCCGCGGTGAGTCAAGCCTAGTCCACCAACTATTTACACTATCCTTTGGAGGCCCAGGATCCTCTTAGACTATTAGGTTTAGGCTCTGTCCAAAGCAGTAACCCACACATAGAAATTTAGATTAAACTTTAAGAACATAAATCATGCTTGATATATAATAATTTATAATCAACTACAGTAAATGGCACCATATTAGTAATGTTATTCACCCAAGGAACTAATTTGGAAACAAATTCTCTAATACGTAATTAGTCTTAGGTAGCATTAAAACCAAATTCTAATATAGAGTGCGTTGGACAAGAGAATATGTTTGATAAGGACATATTATAAACAAGAAAGAATATAACTTACATCGATTACTTTTTTTTAACTGGATATGTCCTTTTATTTTAAATATACAAGGCAAATGGTAATAGGTTTTAATTTCCACATTTTATTTAGTTAGTGGATGATGTGATAGTTTTTTGTTAAAACAAAAAGAAATTCTAGTTAAAAAAGTACTGGAGTTAAGCCAAACCCAAAAATATGTTTGATAAGGAAAGATTATAAAGTCACTAGTGCCATTGCCAACATTCAAATCATAATTGATACCGGAAATAATATTGAGTTTGAATTTTAGTTTAAGAATAGGTAAGAAAACAGAAAGTCCATCAATTAAAAATTGATCTTATTTTTTTTCTTAAATTACCATTTAATTAGGATTAAATATAATATATAATAATTTTAATAAAAATACTCCAACAAGTGCATATCAGATTTTATCTTCATTATTTTTTTTTTAAGAGAGAAATAATAATGTGAAAAAGTGATACATGATGGATAGTTATACAAAGCTCTATCGAAAATTATCTTATAGGCCCACTCAATCAGGCAAATAAACAAGAGATTCTTTCTCTAACTCTACAGGCCCAATGGGCATACAATGGCCCAAACAAAACAAATAGTAGAAAACTAGTAATATGTTGAAGGGTAAAGTCGTGAATATGAGTTGAGATGAAGGCTACTAGGTTGTCTCACTCGTATATATATGCCTAGAAAGCTGAGATTCACAAATACATTAAGCTCGTCTTAGGGTTTCTCTTCGCCTGATAGAAAATTGGGGCAGAGCAACATTTGAACTCGCCGTTAGGGTTTCTCACCTCTAACTATACATTGGTTTCACAAGTCTTGTTCCTCTGATCTTTATTTTTATTTTTTGGTTCAATGGCAATTTTATAATTGTACATGGGGCTTGAGTTTGGCTCTTTGGCTAACAAAATACCGTGCCATAGAGATGAATATAGTCCCTATATTAAACTTTCAACCTTTTCATCCATATTCGCTATGACTTTTTTTTTTGATCTAGCGGATTTCTTCGATTTGGCTGATACATTTTTCTAAACCTTTCTTCTGATAATAAGATTTGCTTGCCGATCTTTGTGTTATTGTTAGTATATTATTGTTTTTGGGTATTCTAGTTCATGTGTCGAATTTTCGATACTCGATTTAGTTAAGGTTTTTGTTTATGTTTAATTTATTTTTTTAAAATATTTTGAATATTAATCTCATTGTTAGCAAAATTTAGTTTCGAGTAGTAATTCAGGCAGCCTCTTTGCTAAAGTTTAATGGCGAAGAAGGTGTTGTACTGCTCGTAAATTAATGTCTTTTGCTCTTCAGACTTGCTGAGATGCCTTTGAAGCTGGTCTAGTAAGCTCGAGTACATTCTTTTTATTTGTTTTACAACATTCTAATTCGGAATTTCTTTCATGAAGAATCAGGGCCGTTTGGTAAATGTGGTTAAAAACTGAAAATTGTTCTTTGAAAATATTTGATACGTGTTGTTTAAAAATTAAAAATGGTTATCGATTAAAAATTGAAAATGGATGTTTGTGTTTGAAAACACAAACCAAATACGCCTATGTAATAAGAAATTCTAATAAAAAATGGTGCTATGACTGTAATCTTTATTAATTAACGAACACCGCCTGCAACAAGCACCAATTGATGCAAAATGAAGAAATAAAATATCACAAACAGGGGATCTCTGTTGTCTATTACAAAGAGCTTTCATATAATCTGTGAAAATCTTTAGCGCTCTCACCCATTTGAGTAAAAAACCAGTTTCCTTCTCGGCTTCTCTCCATTAGAATCAAAACAATTTCATGGTGTGGTGAACTTGTTAAATTTCTATCTTTTTTTTATGGGATTATTATAGCTGCCAATGATATAACCCAAAAGGTGAAAGACCTTTTTTTCAATTCACAAATTCATAAGTTTCAATTTTCAAATGTCTTCATAAAATCACTGAACAGGCTAATGTGTAATGATGAATAGTGAGTAAATTCTGGTGATTTGTGAAGGGGAATGATGAATCCATTGTGTGCTTGGGGCATAAGCTTCATATTTGCATTTCCTAAAACACTAGTTGTGTAATACAGCCTTAACTAAATGCTAATTACAAGTCATTTCAAGACAAAGAAAAAGACAACTGACCATGCATAAAAACGCGAGAACAGTGATTCAGAGTCCTTGCAGTTTGCAACCTACCATCTCTTTTATTTACATAAAATCCCCTTTAGAGTTTAGAGGGCACATTGTAATTAGCACTGCCTGGAAAAAGAAAATCAAAATCAGGGTGAAAGTCCTATTCTGTTATCTTCTAAGTTCTAACAACTGGACCTACATGTACAACATCAAGTGCTGAAGCAGCTCAACCAATGTGTTACCATTTGACAGGAGCCGAATTGTTTTTAAGGAAATGTGGCTGCATACTGTGTTGTTGCTGCCAGTGTGGTAATTCTCCAGCTTCTTGCACCATTCCATCATACTCAAAAGCCCTTTGACCGCTGATATTTGAATCAGAGTCATAATCTGTGTCCATCATTTCCACCTCCTCCGTTTCCATGGCCTCTGACACACCTGCGGAAGGTGACTTTGCTCCTGAGGCTAAACGAAATGGAGATGCAACCCAGGGAACAACAGCCAAAGAGTCATTTGAAACCATGGTGTTCTTGTCTGTGTCTTCTTTCTCCATGGAATTCCCTAACTTCCCATTTCCTAGTGCGAGGAAATGTTCTGTGGGTAGTACATTAAAGATGAATAATGTGAATAAATGATTCCAAGACCAACAAAAGCTAATAACCAGAACACAAACATAAAAATATTTACTAATTTAACACCAGTAATTACCATTCCAACGGTGATAGTAATAGATAGAAAAGCAGAATCAAGAAACATGTTGCAGTGACCAATTTACAATTGACATTCAATAATTATTTGGAATTTTAGAAGTGGAAAATGGGTATGTCTGTTTCACCGCCAACTGGTGCCAGAAAACTTTCATGTGAATAAATCTTTCACAATGTGTGTTTTATCTCAAGCCCAAACAATCAGAGAACAGTCACACACATCAAAGGCACGTTTTCATGGGAAACAAAAAGTTTTCTTTGTAAGGAATTAGGCTTACTTATTTAACACCAATCAGACTCTATTTCTTCTCCAGAAACTCAAACAACTCCGCAGGTACAGACATTAGAGTCAAACTATGCTAGTTCAATCCATGAGGATATTTGATATATCCCAATCAAAAGGTCCAGGACAAGTAGCAGTGACAGTGAGACATGACAAGGGTTATGTAAGTGTAAACAAAGCTAGATGCATTTGGTATTTGGGGTGATGTTTTGTCATTTATAACCAAGCAGAGGCCCACCTCTTGACAAGTATATGCAAGGTAAATGATGCAATTGTTTGGCAGTGATCTAAGATTATAATTTGTTGGTGAGGCACAGCAGTTTCAGACAAAAATTTGCAGGTTGGTGAAATAAAATCTCTAATATTACTAAATTGCATGGTTTGAGATAAAAATATTCTCTGGTGGCAGCTCCAACGGTTTATTCTTTTGCACAATAAAATCAGAAACTGGTTCTTTAATAAATCTCTCTTTCTCATTATAAAAATTGGGAGCTGGATATTTGACTTATGATGAGAAGCTTTTGAAATGATCTATATTTGTGGTCCTCAGTAGGAGGACATCTTTCTGTTGGTATCTTCCTATCATATATTTTCCTTTGATAGTGCTGAGGTAACCCAATTAGTTACTGTTAAGTTGATTCTCCCTTTCTGAGAGTAAAAGTTTTTAGCTGCCTCATCCCCAAAAAGTGCTTGAGGAGTTTACTTACAGCAAATGAAAAAGAACATAAACATACAGATACATGCTGCATACATGTCAATCCTCACCACCAATAGTTCCTTGCAAAAACCTAGCATTTTTTCTTCACAATACCTTCTAATTACCCAACACACATCCCCATTACTCTTCCTATGTCTGTGGCAAAATTACAATTATACAGTCCTTGCACACCCACTTTCACCATTTCCTCACATAATTCGATCAAGCAATCCATTTAAAGCCACTTTAAGCCACCTATAATCCATTGGTGTGTGTGTATTTTTCACCTTTCATGTGGTTAGGCAGGAAAATTATACTAACAATTTACTGAAAGATTCCAATCCAGGCCCAAAATCAACAAATAAATGCAGTACTTAAAGATTGGCTCAGACCTCCAAATTTAATCTTTGCAAATCAATAGCTTCTTTTATAAGTTAAAAAGTCTTATTAGAAAAGAGCAAAAAGGGGCACAACCCAAATACACAGAAGGTATATAGAGGAAGTGCCAAAAGAGAAAAAAGAATAAGCTATTGTCTAAAATTCATATTATCCAAGAATTCAACAAATTGTGAAAGAGAAAGAGACATTAGTTGACAGAATTTTCTTGCACCTATACCTATAATCTATGACAGATTTTTTTTGGTGAACTAATTGTGTACTTAAGGTTTTCCTCCTATCTAATAAAATTCATTTATTATATATACATATATAAGTGCATGCATGAAGCTCATTAAACAAACCTTTCCTCTTTTTTTTGATAAGTAAGAATGATACACATACCAAAAGGCTACTCTATGCATAAAAAGCACATAGCACACCAACAAACAAAAAAGAAGGAAAAGAGAGAGGAAACTGAAAAAAACCAAACAGCAAAATTAAGTGTCCGTTTGGGAATAGCTTATTTAGTTGAAACTGAAAACTTTTTCTGAAAGTACTGTAGATAAAGGTAAAAGTTAGTTGAAATAGTACAGTGGGACCTATGAATAGTATCAAAAAGTGAGGTGAGACTCATGAATAGTAGCAAAAATAAGATGAATAGTAAAATAAGCTGACAAAATAATCAATGCCAAACGCACACTAAACAAACCTTTCCTCATATATATACATACATATATATATATATATATGTATGTATATACAATGCATTTCTATTTTCTTATCTTAATTTTTAAATGGGCATCACTCTCCAATCTAATAAACCATGATCAAACAAAGGTCTATGTACCTCAATTCCATAATAGACAAGTACAACAATAGAGAGCCTAGTAATCAATCGAAATATCTAGGATTAACTTATCAAAAGCTCAAATACAGTTTTTTTTTTTATTTTTTATTATTTTAAGTTAGAAAGTTACTCATGCACGTAATGGATCACGATCCCACAACCTCACTCTCCACCTTACTTACAAGGGTGTAGGTGCCACTTGCGCTAAAACTCATTGGTGTTATGTATATATAATCACTTTTTCGTTCAGTGAACTAATGTAACAACAAAATTACAAATTCACAAATGGCCATAGGTCACAAAATAAATCAGCCTACATTCTTTGATGAATCAAATCATTTCTTTCGTATCGAGGAAAAAGCATAAATCGGTTTGGTGGTTTCTATATATGATCAAAGGCTTCATGGCAACACATTTAAAACGCTTAATGGAGATGAATTGAACTGCAAATTCTAAAGACCAAATGTCATAAAAAGGAAAAAAGAAAAAGAAAAAAGGCATGTAGTAGTAGTAGCAGCAGCATAGCATCCAACCATAGCAGAAACTATATACAATACAAATGGGAGACTTTGATACCGACCTTTCAATCCCGGAATCAATGCAGAGTTCACAACAATAGGAAAATCAGGCGAACACGGGGACTTAAAAAACGGGGTGTTTAGTGGCTGATTGTAGAGAACAAGAGCGCTCGCTCTCTCCCCCAAACTATTACTCGAAAGCATCGACAGTGGAGCAACAGCCATTTGCAGCATATTGTTACTACTGCATGTGAAGGGTTGTTGTTGTTGTTGTTCTGACAATAACAACCCATGTTCAAGTATCTGGGGAACTCTAATTGGTGGGTCTTCATTCATGTTTTCAAGTAATTCAACATCCTAAAAATTCATACAAACCAAATAAAAAAATATGAATGATTTTGTTTAAGAATATGATATCTTTCTAGAAATTGAGAGAAAAATTGGAGAAGTACCAGTCTTGGGGATTTTCTGGGAGAAAATGGAATGAAATGGAGATCATGGTGAAGATGCTTGCGCTTCATGGCTTCGTTCTAAGATCACAATCGGTAAAGCTAATTGAATTCAAAAAACCCTAATCTTCATTCTTTAATAATAGTATTAATCGCTCTCTCTCTCTCTCTCTCTCTCTCTGTTCTTTTGCCGCGGTTTTATTTTTCCTGTTAGTTTCTCGCGTGGTTTCTTCGTCTTTCGTGGCACAACCTTTTATTTTTTATTTTTTATTTTTTGATACGAATTTTTTTTATTTTATACTTATGAAAGTGGTGTTTAATGTGACAAACAGTGAAACAGACAATAGTGTTGTTAATGATAAAATATTGAGACTTTGTGTAGATCTTGAAAAGAAAATGTAAAGACAAACAAACTCCTTTTGCTCTCTCATTTTCTTCCTTTGAATCGATTCTTGTGGGTTATAAATAGAGGATTTGTACAGTGATAATTCTTCTTCACTCACAAAAGCTATTTGTACAGTGATAATTTTTCTTAAGAGTTTCTCAATTTATAGGGTTTTGAAAGGTGTTTATGATAGTAATTTTATTTCTTTGTGATATGATATGTATGTTGTTTAATCTTTTTTATACAAGTTTCCTACGATTTGATTAAACTTTTAATTGTTAATGTTGTTTGATCTAAAATGCATTACCTTTGATTTGTTTTTGTGTTTAGTTTAGTTTACTTACTTAGGCTTTGCTTTGTTTATTGTTTAGTACTATGTAGGCATTGAATTGTGATGGGGTCCAAATTAAGTTTAGTTCGTCCATAGTTGTTGTCCATGACTAGACCACATCTAAAAGGTTTTACGAGGAAAGAAACCCGACAGAAACATCACGGGTATGAATAGGATCCGTCCATGGGTAACGAGATCATCCAATTTTAGGCTTAGTGAATTTTAAAAGAACTTTTCAAAGGTTCAATATAATCAGACCACGATTCATCATTCCTAAAACGTGGAAATGATTCCCCATAAACCGCTCCACGTCCTCTATTTTCTCCATTAACTCCACACATCCCCCATGATAATAGTGGATATGAATAAGTAAACCCACTCCTAACTCTCTATAAGAGGATCAAGTCACATTCAATTAAGGTAAGTTCTACTATTCACAATTTCCTATCCTGGTATTTTAGTGAGAAAACTGACTTAACTGTCGGAGGGTCCTTGGCCGGGTTATATCAGTCACCCTTGACAATCCTTTCTTTTCTTTCAAGTCATTAAGCCATTATCATAGCTCGAAGCATTTCAGCCTACTGATTTTCGAGCATCATCAGTTGGCATCGTTTGGGGGGAGAATTTGGCCTGTTTCCAAGTGATAACCACCTTGCTTTCCAAGACAAATATGCTGGATGGTTTGGACTAGGTCGATGGCCACCAGTCCAGAACACCAAGAGAGCAGAAACGCCTCCAGTCACCCAAATTGTGCACCTGCACCACCACTGACCATCCAGCAACAATTGCAGTCCATGGTAGCGACGATGGCAGGCTTGACGCAGCAAAACCAGGAGTTAACTAGAGGAGTTAATAAACACCATTGACAGCGACACAGCGAGGAACATGGGCAAAATTCAGAGAATGGATGAGCAGAGAACGGTGATGAAGGAGGAGATTAGTCTAGAGGTACCGTCACTCGTAGGGTACTACACTTGGAGAGGGAGATGGATCAGATGAAAAGAGCCATGGAGGACATGAAGGACTTTATGAGGAGGGCAAATCACGTGGATGACCTTGTCCACAAGACTAATTCTCCCTTCATCGTGTCCATCACAAGTCACTCCCCTACCCTCCAAATTCAAAATGCCTACCTTGGACACATATGATGGAACGCGGGATCCCTATGATCACATTGCCACATTCAAGATGACCATGCATCTCCAAGGTGTTCTAGATGAAATCATGTGTAGAGCTTTTCCTACTACATTGAAAGGCCCAGCCAGAGTATGGTTTGGTAAACTACCACCAAACACCGTAACTTTGTTCCAGGAGTTAAGTAAGTTGTTTGTCAACAATTTTGTTGGGGGCCAAAGGCATAAGCGCTCCTCGTCTAGTTTGCTGAACATAGAACAAGGAGAAAACGAAAGTATGCGCACTTTTATTTGTCGCTTTAACAGGGAAGCCCTGTTGGTAGACGAGATGGACGATAAGATCCTCTTGGCAACCTTCTATAATGGGGTTACTTCAAATTTGTTCATCCACAAGTTGTATGACCAAGAGCCACAGATGATGGTTGAGTTAATACACTCAGCTCAAAGTTTCATGAACGCTGAAGACGCCATTATTGCTAAGAAGAAAAAGAAGGTTGAACAATTGGAAACTAGTTATATACATCATCCAGAGCAAGGCCCTCGTCCAATGAAGGCCAAAACAGGGGAGAAAAAGGATCGAGACGGCAAGAAAGTAAGGTCGTCCTCAAGACAACACTCCAACTACACTCCTTTAAATACCCAATTTGACCAAATGCTGATGCAGATTAAAGATGACCAGTCCTTGAAATGACCAGAGAAGATGAAAGGAGATCCTAGCAAGTGGAACAAAAGCAAGTATTGTCGTTTCCACTGAGACCACGGACATGATACGGACAAGTGTTATAATTTGAAGCAACAAATTGAAGTCCTTATTAAGTAGGGAAAGTTAAAAAATTTCCTTGGACGAGACCATAAAGACAAAAGACAACCCACTAAAAGGCAAAGCGGAAGAGCCATTGTGCCAGCCACTGGAAGAGATAAGGGTCATTGTAGGAGGAATGTCAACTGGAAGCTCGTCCAAAGCCAAGTAAACTTACTTGTGGGTAGTTCAGAATGTTTAATTCACTAGCCGCCCACCAAGGACGTCCGGAGAGGACAAGCTTGCCATTATATTCAGGGACAAAGATGTAAAGCGACTACATCATCCTCATGATGATGCAATTGTTATTACTTTGATGATTGCAAATTATACAACTAGAAGGGTATCAATAGACAATGGGAGTTCAGCGGACATCCTCTACTATTTAGCCTTCCAGCAAATGAGAATCAATAAGAAGTTACTTCGTCCAGTGAATGTGCCTTTAATTGGATTTGGAGGAATGAAGGTTCTATCAATAGGCACTATCTCCTTGCCAGTCGTGGTTGGCTCTTACCCACGGCAAATTAATAAGGAAGTAAACTTTCTTGTTGTGGATTGTTCATCCTCGTACAATGTCATTATAGGACGGCCAACCTTAAATAGTTGGAAGGCCGCAACGTCCACATATCATTTGTCTATCAAATTTCCAACAGAGTATGGCATTGTAGAAGTACAAGGAGACCAACTAGTTGCTAAAGAATGTTACTTAGTAATGTTGGCAATGGACGAGCAGATGCAAATGATGAACATCGAAGAAAGAAGAATAGTGGCTAAACCAATTGAAGTATTGGAAGATGTTCCATTGGATGAGTCCAACCCGGAGAAGATTATTATGATCGGGACAAGCATGGAAGAGAAGACAAAGCAAGACCTCATCCAATTCCTTAAGAAGAGCACAGATGTTTTTGCTTGGAGCCAAGAAGACATGCTTGGGATTGACCCAAGTGTGATTACTCATCGTCTAAATGTGTCTCCATCTTACAAGCCTGTTTGAGAAAAGGAGAGTGTTCGCCTTGGAATGAGACAATGCCATCAAAGAAGAAGTCCAGAAGTTGGTACAGCGGAGTTCATTCGCGAAGTCTATTACCCTGATTGGCTAGCTAATGTAGTGATACTCAAAAACGCTAATGGCAAATGGAGGATGTGCGTGGACTTTACAGATTTGAACAAGGCGTGCCCCACGGATAGTTATCCTCTTCCACACAGCTGGTGGACTCAACAATTGGACACCAACTGCTAAGTTTCATGGACGTGTTCTTAGGGTACAACCAGATTAAGATGGACGAAGCAGACCAGGAGAAAACATCTTTCATCACAAGCCAATGTTTGTTTTGTTACAAAGTAATGTCGTTTGGTCTGAAAAATGCAGGAGCTACCTATCAATGACTAGTTAACCACATGTTTCGTCCACAAATTGGGCGAAATGTTGAAGTATACATGAACAACATGTTGGGTAAAAGCGCGAAGGAGATGCAACATTTGGACGACCTCCAAGAAACTTTCGACATGCTTAGACGATACAAAATGAAGCTGAATCCAAACAAGTGTGCCTTTGGAGTTGCATCGGGGCAGTTCATTGGTTTTATGGTTTCATAAAGAGGAATTGAAGCAAATCCTGATAAAATCCAAACGATTTTGAACATGGAGCCCTAAAAAAATGTCAAGGATGTCTAGAGCCTTACTGGACGAGTAGTAGCCCTTAACAGGCTCATCTTAAAGGCTACTGACAAGTGTTTACCATTTTTTAGAGTGTTAAGGAGAGCATTTGAATGGACAGACGAGTGCCAACAAGCATTTGAAGATCTTAAGGCTTATCTCACTTCAACTCCGTTGCGGAACCTGTCCAAACCAAGTGAAGAGTTATATCTCTACCTAGCGGGGTCCTCTCATGCAGTGAGTTTAGCCATAATCAGGGAAGAAAAAAAGCTACAAAATCTCGTCTACTACACCAGCAAAGCTTTAAAAGGAGCTGAAGGACAGTACTCGCCAATGGAAAAGTTAGCTTTCTCATTGGTAACAGCAGGAAGAAAGCTCAGGCCTTATTTCTAAGCTTATGTCATCAACGTCCTAATAGATCACCTGCTAAAGAAGGCTATGAATAAGTTGGAAGCCGCTGGATGATTGATCTAGTGGGCAGTGGAACTTAGTGAATTTGACGTGAGATATCGACCAAGGTAAGCAATAAAAGCCCAAGCCATTGTGGACTTCATTGCCAAATTTACTCCTGCCCATAATTAGCAGAGTGGAGATCGAGGGGCACAACAGTAGGTCGTCCATGTGGATGGTTCATCTACACAACATACAGGAGGAATTGGAATAATATTTCAATCACCAGAGGGGGGTCATCTGGAGTATGCCGTCCGTCTATAGTTTTAGATGACTAACAATGAAGCTAAATATGAAATCCTACTTCAGGGCTTAGAGTTAGCTAAATCACTTGGAGCAGATTTAGTTCTCGTTTAAGGAGACTCGCAGTTGGTGATAGGCCAAGCGAATGGAACGTGTGAAGCCAAAGAAGAATGAATGAAGAAGTATTTGGGTAAAGTAAAGCAATGCATCAAGGGCTTCACAACGACCCAATTTCAACAAATCCTAAGAGAGGAAAACATGGAAGTTGACGTCTTAGCCAAGGCAGCATCTACAAACGAGTAGGTCGGTGATCAGATTAAAGTCCAGTACATCCCAAGTATAGTTGTTCCAGAAGTACATCAGATAGATAGATTAGCTAATTGGACCACTCCCATTATGTCTTATCTCAAGGACGGACTCCTCCTTGAAGATAGAGAAGAAGCAAGGAAGCTAAGAGTAAGAACGGCAAAGTTTGTCCTCATGGACAAGGTACTGTATAAAAAAGGTTTTTCTCAACCCTACCTGAAGTGTTTGACTCCAGATAAGTCCCACTATGTCTTGAGGGACGTCCATGAAGGAACCTATGAAACCATTCAGGGGCTAGATCCCTCGTCCACAAGATTGTCCGCGCAGGATATTACTGGCCGTCCATGCAAGCAGATGCCAAAACTTATGTCAAAGCGTGTGACAAGTGTCAACACTATAGCAATATACCTAAACGACCATCAGAATACCTCACTCCAATGGTGGCCCCTAGGCCATTTGCCCAGTGGGGACTTGACATCCTCAATCCTTTTCCCATGGGGACAAGACAAATAAAATTCTTGGTGGTAGGGATTGATTACTTTACTAAATAGGTAGAAGCAGGGTCATTGACAATGATCATTGAGCAGAACATCAAAAGCTTTATCTAGAAGAACATTATCTGCCGTTTTGGAATCCCTAAGGTGTTCGTTTTAAACAACGGGTGCCAGTTTGATAACACACCCTTTAGAGAATTTTGCAAGCAATTGGGAATCAGGAATCACTACTTTTCACCTTTCCACCCACAGGCTAATGGACAGGTAGAAGTTGTAAATCAATCCTTGCTGAAGATCATTAAGACTCGGCTTGAGGGGAAAAAATGGATATGGCTAGACGAATTACCCAGCATCCTTTGGGCATACAGGACAATAGTAAGGATTCCTACTAAAGAGACTTCTTTTAAGCTAGCATATGGAAGTGATGCAGTGATACTCGCGGAGGTTTGTCTGACTAGCTATAGGGTGGCCCACTATAAGGATGAGGAAAATGAGACAACTCTGTCTAAACCTCAATCTCATTGACGAGGTAAATATGGATGCGGAATAGAGGGTGGGGCGTTATAAGAATCTAATGACTAAGCACCATGACGTGTTGGTCAAACCAAGGTAGTTCAACATTGGGGACCTCGTCTTGAAAAGGGTGTCCCTGGCTATTAAAGACCCCACTCAAGGAAAGTTGGGACCTAATTAGGAAGGACCATACAGAGTCATCAATTACAAGAGACAAGGGTCGTACTATCAAGAAGCCTTGGATAGACGAAGGCTAGAGCATCCGTGGAATGTGGAACACTTGAGGAAGTACTGTTAGTAAAGATCCGTCGGGAAGGTCAGCATGGACAAGTCTAGAGACTATAGGTTCTTTCTAGCAATCTACTTATGTTATCTTTCAGCACTTTATGTTTTCTAGCAATATTCTATGTTTTTAGCATTTGAATTCCCCAAAAAACACTAGCTACCAGCATGTGCTATGTTTATGGACGATGTCATGAGCGAAGTCCTTTTGTATATAAAGCAATTTGAATTCTCTAAAAAGAACTAGGTACTAACATGAATGATGTCTATGGACAGTGTTATGTACAAAGTTCTCTATTGTATATAAAGCAGTTTGAATTTTCTAACTTAAGTGTTGATGATTCTCTATGAAACTAAAGTCCATAAAAAGTTAAAGACGTCTAAAATCTCTGGACGCAGAGATGTATCGTCATAAGCCATCCTTAGATGAGGAAAAGGCAAATTATCATATATAAAACCTTAAGATAAAAACATAAGTACAAAGGGAAGGAAAATACACCTCCCAGTACACTCATCCAACAATGAAAGACGAGAAAAAGCGTGCATGCAATAAATAGGCAATTTCTAAGGATGACAAATGTCCAAGCAATTGAGTAGTTCAAACTATGGACGAGTAAACACTCAGCTAATTATGAATTCCAGAAATAGGTCCAAGTTAAGGATTAGGAAATATTTAACCCCTCCAAAGTAAAGTCCTAACTATGAACGAGAAAATACTTGGATATTAAAATTGACAACAGAAACAAAAACAAGTGTTCATACATGGACGACAATATATTTATAGATGAACTAAGGGTAGACGACCATCGTCCAAAAACCCTTTGAAGTAACAAGCCTAAAAGGGCAATTGTATGAGACCCCGTCCTTAAACATAGATGAGGTAATGTACTTGAAAAAAAAAAAATTTAATGGCCCGAAACAATGGACACCACCCCCCTCCCCCCCGCCCCAAAAAAAAGAAAGAAAAGAAAAGAAGAGAGAGCAAATAAAGGATAGTAAATTTTTGCTTAAAACTTAATTTATTGGGATAAACCACGGGGGCATTGCCTCCAGACTTTGAGTCGTCCTTCACTGGATGAGAGGTAGAAGCATCGTCCTCAATATTCACGTCCTTTGAGCTCGTCTGGAGTAAGGAACTTTCGGCTGTAGTACGGAGCTTGATAGAATCAAAGTCCACCCCAGGAAATGATTCAATGGCGTCCATATGGAAATCCTCGAAGCCTACAACATAATTTTTGTCCAGGAGGTCAATGAACTCCTTGGACGTCTTGAACTCTTTAATCACTTTGTCTCTAGATTTGCTTAAAGAGGACCTAAGCTCGTCATTTTGCTTCTGAAGGTAGTCGAGACGAGTGTCCTTTTCCACAATATTAGTCCTCAGCCAGATTCTTTAACTCCTTCATCTCGTCCTTCGGCTTCATCCACTCCCCCGTCTTACGGCTAGATTCCTTCTCCATGTCACAGACCTTTGCCTCTAGCCTGATCCTATCCTTGTCCAATTCATAGGCTTGCCTAGACGCCGCTATAAACTTGGACATGGTCTATATTAGGAAATATGGACGTGAGATAAAGAGAATAAAGTTCAATTTTAGTATGGCTAAGGACGAGTCAAAATACCTTGAAAAGATCATGGACTGTAGACCATTCAAACTCCTTCATGGACATGTCATAGTAGATGGCAATGTCTTTGTCAGTCACTGCCTACTTGAACCTGTCCCAAGCTAGATCTTCACTCCTTAGGAGGGTCATTGGGCCACTGTCAGGGGGCCCAGTAGGTGAAGGTTTGGACAGATTTGCACCGGGACGAGGAAGGGAATCTTCAACCTTAGAGACTGGAGGATTGGCCGCAAGATCAATAGGGTCAAGAACCACGACAAGAGTAGTGGATGGCGTCGAGGAGTCAACCTTTTGTTTCTTGTTGCCTCGACGGTTGGGAAGATTACCTGTGTCCAATTTCTTAGACACAGTCTTCCTTTCTCTGACGAAGCTGGAGGGACGAGCTTCAATGTAGACGAGGCAGGGGGATGAGTTTGAGCAAGACCCTTTGTCCCAGGCTGAACACTTTCATCACTAGCAACGCCTTTCCCCTCATTTTCCTTCGTGGTTGCCATTCCTATATGGGAAAGAGGAGCATCAGAGTCTAGACGAGCTAACCAACTAGAATGTAACAAAATAGATAACTTACGTCGATGGGTGGTATGCTCGTTGGCTAATGCTTCTTCTGCAGGCTCAAGTACAAGCCTCTAAGTCAGTAGACGGCAAAGTGTCACCAAAAAGAGAAAGCTTCTATTTGCAAAAGAGCGTGCTTGTTGGACGTGCTCTAAGAAGAATTTTGTTAAAGATGGTCGTCTTATAGCTGAAAAAAAAATGGAGTTAGGTAAATATAATGGAACAAGTGAGACGAATAATAGAAAACAACGTACCCTCAGGACTTAGATGACCTATCTCACTAGTGTAGGGAGGGAATGGGTCCTTGCCTACCTCGACAGGGTTCCCTGCCTAAAGCCCTGAGACAAAGAAGAACTCTGTCTTTCATCTCCTATCAGACGAGGGAAGGGACCTTATCAACCTACAGCTAGAACCCTTGGCTGAAAACTGATAGAAACCTAGGGATTGGCTTATTTCAGAGGGTTTATAGCAATATAGGAACTCGTCCACAGTAAGAGGATGGTTCTCGTCAAAGGCCTCTCTCCATAACACTTGCATAGATACAATGAGCCTCAATGCGTTGGGGTTAAGTTGGTTTAGACCTACACTCAGCCTATGGAGGATCTCCCTAGCGAAAGCATTGAGAGGTAACCTAAGACCCCCTAACAAATAAGTCTCATATACACTAACCCCTGGGTTTGGAGTACAGCACCATTCACTAGGAACGACTAGACGAGGGTTAAGTTCATCTAGAATTTGATATTTTCCCCTAAGAGAGTAAAGTCTTTTCTCATCTATCTTTGAAGGAATATCTATAGCACAACAATATAAAATGTCCTCTTCTTCACTAGAGGAGGGGATGGACGTTGGGGTACTAGTGGACGGACCGGTAGATGACCCTGATGCCGCCCTCCACCTTAACTCCTCCTGGGGGACCTCTAAAGGAAACCTAGGGACCCCAAACCAGTACTGCTTGTCTGTAGAACCATTATCACTACTACTACCACCACCACTACTACTGTACCTACTATTACCACCACCATTACTTCGTCCTGGTACTCGTCTATCCCTCTCTCGTCACTATTGTCAGACGAAGATACTACTATCTCAGACATTTTGAAAAGAATTCTATAGAAAAACCTATAGACGAAGAAAAGAGGATATCTGATTCTAAACGAGGATGACTAAGGAAGGAAAGAAACTTCTAGATGAGGTGCAGGATGACTGATGTCAGAGAAGAAAATATGAGAACCAGTTAGCAGGAGAGGTATTGCCCTATTTATAGTTAGTAGGGTGGGACACTGAAATGATGTG
This sequence comes from Quercus ilex subsp. ballota, assembly GCA_032727855.1. NCBI lineage: Eukaryota > Viridiplantae > Streptophyta > Magnoliopsida > Fagales > Fagaceae > Quercus > Quercus ilex. Next base: position 25,390,855 of record CM064919.1, read on the forward strand.
AACTAGTTAGAATGTGCCGTGTGGCAATTTTTTTGAAGAACGAAATGACGCAACTGGTAAGCCATCAAGATTACGCCACATGTTAACATCCAAAATGTCTGATTTCAGATCACCCTGACATGACACCTGGAGAATCCTTCAGCTAATGAAAAATCACCACGTGTTAAGCCAACAATAACATGGACAACACAAGGATAGGGGGGCAGCTAATGGGGTCCAAATTAAGTTTAGTTCATCCATAGTTGTTATCCATGAGCAAACCACGTCTAGAAGGTTTTACGAGGAAAGAAACCCAACAAAAACATCATGAGCATGAATAGGATTCGTCCATGGGCAACGAGATCATCCAATTTCAGGATAGTCGTCCATGACCCAAAGGCATGGACGACCAGACAACACTTAGTGAATTTTAAAAGAACTTTTCAAAGGTTTAATATAATTAGACCACGATTCACCATTCCTAAAATGTAGAAAGGATTCCCCGTAAACCTCTCCACATCTTCCATTTTCTCCATTAACTCCACACATCCCCCATGATGATAGTGGATTCGAACAAGTAGATCCACTCCTAACTCTCTATAAAAGGATCAAGTCACATTCAACCAAGGTAAGTTCTACTATTCACAGTTTCCCATCCCGGTGTTTTAGAGAGAAAATTGACTTAATCGTCGAAGGGTCTTTGGCCAGGTCACACCGGTCATTCTTGACAGTCTTTTTTTTTCCTTTCAGGTTATTAAGCCATCACCATAGCTCAGAGCATTTCAGCCTACTAATTTTCGAGCATCATCAAATTATTTTTTTTTTCCAATTTTTGTTGTTGATAATTTAAGATAATAGTATTGAGAAAGAGGAGGCTCATACTCAAAGATAGTGGAAACAACAAAGGGAAAATGACCCATTTGAAGAATAGAAGAGATGGGATGAGTTCCTTAAGTTGAAGAAAATGATGCTTAATAAGCCAAAAGGTGAGCAATTGTTTCATTTGCTTCTATATTTAGCGTAATCATGAATCACTTAATAGTTCTTGTTGGAAAATTTGGTTTTGCATCTCATACAAAATACATAGTGGAAGCAATAATCACAGATCTATTTCATTCATGAGAGATAACAGGTAACCTTGAATTTTAGAATAAAGAATAAAAAACCTACCTTGATGCTCTGAAATTCAAAACCAAGACTTAAGAATACCTTTAATCTTCATCTCAATTCCACATGATGCCCAAGAAGTGTGGTCTCTTAATTAGTCTTTATGTATGTTGATTCTCAAAGAAAGTTCTTCTTCTTCTCCTTTTTGGAGAAAAACTGTTTTCTTTTCTTTTCATCATACGTACATACTAACTACCTAGGCAGTTACTTTATTTAATAACTTTTATTAAATAAAAACTGATTATCTAATTGGGTTAGCCTTTTGGGCCTATCCAATTGGGTTTTAGTTTGTAGCTTAAGATTGGACCAAAGGGAACAAATAAGACTCTAGCTCCAATGGGCCTTGGACTTATTTGTCAACTCTTGACAAGTCCAAAGTTACCATTAATTATATTTAATACCATTATATAAATATAATTGCATTCTAGGCCTTATTAATAAATTATATCCCAAGACTCTAATAATATCATTTGACCCCTTCATGAAATATCTATAGTGAACAAAGTCATAATAAACTGTTACTTTGTAAACAACTATTTTATCGTTGAGTCCCCGGTTTAATTTTTTTAGTTATTCACATTTATTGAAATCCAATTTCAATAAATACAAGCTTTACTAACTCCTTACTAAAGTGGGCGCCCTGAATAACCAGTTCCCATTAAACTTATCTCAAGGGGATATTTCATGTTTATACAAAAAGAGATTATGGATTTCATCTTGAGAATATGTGTTCTCTCAACACTACGTGTTGTTACCCAACATACTGAGATTTTGACCGTGAATATTAGATCGCACTCCTAATATATCAAAGTAACCTACATTTCATGATCGGGTTCACTGCCCTCTTAGGATTGAGAATCTATGAAATTAGAAGTCGTGAGATTAATTATTCATGTGACAGTTTTTGATTGAATAATTAATCTCACAGCGATCCAGTTCAATATGTCTTAACTCTTAAGACACGTTAACACATCAACTAGAAGTTTCTGTTTCCATGATCAAGACAAATCATCTTAGTTGACGTGTTATAGTGTTCGCAGATGAAATGCCTAATTTCATCACTGACTATGAACTATATTTTGAGTTTACAAGAAACTTGTGATTTATATTTTATGTGATTAAATCACATAAACCACATACAATGCATCTCAAAGACTATGATAATGTCCCATTAGTTTATAAATAATCTCATATAATTAAACAACTTAATTATTTATAACATGTCAATAAATTGAATTTTAGGGCATAAACCCTAACAATTCCATGGGACTCAATGACATTATATCTAAATTAGAATTTGGGGTTGGTGTTTGTTAACTTAGAATTTATTTGCTTTCCATAGTTCATTATTATTAGTATCTTCTTTATCGGACCCAAAAGTTACCTTCATGGAAGTAATAAAGTACCCACATTCCCTTAAATACGAAGTCAAATAGTTCATCCAATTCGTTAATTAATCGAACTGAAGTTTGACATAAATCATTCAACTAACTCCAAAAAAAGTTAGTAAATGGACAATCATTTATCTTTGAGTTAAAATGTTTACAATGAGTAATTACTAATTCTCAAGTGATGATCTTGAATGAACAATTCTAACATGAAAAAAAAAAAAAAAACTCTCCTATGATTTATCACAAAACACCAAATGTCCTCCTTTCTCACACAGAGCTTGTTCACCAACTGAATTAACTACCTTCCCATAACCATACCTCAAAGGCATTCTTCCCATCACTCTATGAAACTCCATTATACACTTCCCTCTCCTCTTCCTATGCTCCCCTCTCCTACTACTCAACCCCACTTCCTTCACTCCCTCATCTTTCAATCCCAACCGTCGATCACCATCACGATGATCAACATCAACGTCATTCCTCGCATCCCCGTAATCCCTGGCCCACTTCGCCCCCACCAAAACGGGCCCCACGTTAGTCTCATCAGCCACCACAAAATTCATCAAGATGTCCTCACAATTGCTCATCCGATCAACGGTCCTCCTCATCTCAACCATCGCGGGCCCACCGTTACAGCTGTACTTAAACAGGTAATCATTTCTCAGAATCATAAACTTGGTGAGCAAAATCGAGTACTTCTCTGGATGCACAGTGTAAATCCACTCCTTCCTCGACAAATCAAGATCGTGCGACCTCACGAAGAATCCAATCAGACGGTCACGGTTCGATCCCCAAACCCTTACCGCGAACTCGAACGATTCGTGGTCGATCTCCACGTCATCGTCGCATATCAAAACGGCGTGGGTCCCGATGGAAGATCTAGGGAGGAACCGGTTGTTGAGGCTGTTCGATGATTGGCGGAGCAGAGAGATTGAGTGATGATGGAGAGAGAGATTTTGGGCCAACTGGGCTAGGGTTTGGGCCGGGGTGGAGGGGTTTCCCCAGAGGACGAGCACGGAGGATACGAGAGGCGAAGTTGCGTACGTGGAAGCCAGCGATTGGAGGAGAGGAATACGAGACTCGGAGTAACCGTTGATCAAGACCGTTATTTGATCGGATCGGAGCGTCCGCGGGTCGCGCTGCGCCTTCGGGTCGCACGGGTCATCGGATAGTGTACGTAAACCGTTTACAGAGAAGAAGAAAAAGAAGAGTATCACGAAGGTTCGAATCTGATTCATCTCCATTAGAGCAACATGGATCAGCTTGATTTTATAAAATGGTTTTTAAGTGGCAATTTCGATAATAACGATAGATTTTGAGTGCAAATTTGCTAGAGTGGCAGTTTTGTTATTTGTGGAGAACTACGCGGGTGAATTGTTAATTTGCTATTTTATTTTATTTTATTTTTTCCTCCTGCAGCAGCAACGTTATCTGATTCTGAAGTGCGTGACAGCGTGAGGTGAGGAAAGTGTAAAAATGGCGATGATGATGTGTACTATGGCCCCTGGGAAGCTCTACTTTTTACGGAACTTGCCATCGGCTCCGTTAAAGACGACGAGGCGGCGTTTTTTATTGAAGCCTGTGCATTGCGCGCCAATTCAGCCAGTGTCAGTGTCAGTGGAACAACAGGTATAAAATCATTTCTGACTTTCTGAGCTTAAAATGAATTAAGAATAATAGTCAGGCGCAATGTGAATTTTATCATGCTGACCTTATTGGAAATTTAACGAATCTCTTTTGGAATTTAAAACTCACTCACTTTTCCAAGGTCCCTGAAGCCCATCTTACTTAAAAAAAAATGTAATGTAGTATGTGACTCTGTATGTTGGGCCAAATTCAATGATTTAAAAAAAAAAAAAAAAAAACCATATGAACAACGCAAAAAATTAAGTAAATGCTACATGTCACAAATCTAACTAAAAATGAGAGGGAAATGAGAGAATTTAAATGTTTTGAGTTACCTAAGTTATGCCTGTGTATATTTCTCTATGGCATTTATTAGTGTTGGGGCCATCTTAGGTTCCGCAATTGAATTCAATCACGGGATGTATTGAATCTATTGATCAATGCAATAAAAACAATGTTGTCTTGTTTAAAGATAATTAAAATTAAATTCAACGATATGATTCATTGATCAATAAGTTTAATTGGAAACCTAAGATATAGTACCTAAGTTTACCCGTGTTGTGATTAAGGCTGGGACTGTTTTGTTATTTGACATTGTGATTTACATGACATTGATGTCTATATTTTGGTGCTATTGACAATTGTGCCATCATCACTGCTGTCGAATTTCTAAATGTGATCGATAGATTTCAGTTCTCAAATTTTTTTTTTTCATTGATGCCTAAATCAAGTTCTTGAAACTCAAATTTGGACAAGTTTGAGATAAATACAGAAGATACATTAAAAAAGGAAGGAAAGGGTCTAAACTTCTTTAATTTGGATGCTTCATAAGTGGAACTATTTTGTGGAAACTTGAGGAAGTTTGGAACAATGGATTTTTAAATATTGATTGAAATGTATATTCTTCCTCTTTATTTTATAGAAAACCTAACATGCTACTACACAAGGTGCGATATGAATTGCATCTTAATCTGTATTGGCTTAGGCCACAATTGCTGTTCTTACTCTAGTCCAGTTGTTTTAAGGTTGATGCAGGAATTAGCTGCGAACCTTGCAATGGTAAAGGATGGTTAACTTGTGATTTTTGTAAAGGGCAAAAGACCAATGTGAAAGCTGAAAACAATCGGATCTACCGTCGATGTCCATCTTGCAGAGCTGTAAGTAGTCCATTAAGTACTCTTCTCAAGGCTTGCAAAATGGTACTTTGGTCGCCAAGTTGATGAGAATATTTTTTCATTGTGATGAAAACATTATTTTTAGCATAGTCGGAAATGATGCATTAAGCACCCATTTTAGACATGACATGACATGGACGTGAATATGGCATAACGCAATTGGTGAACCTTCCCAGCTAAAGATCTAGCAGTGGATTGTCTTACTCCTACCCTTGCATTTGTTACATGTTTGTAGCTCCTGGTTTTGATAATCCCTTCATGAATGTACCTCAGGGTTTTATAGTATATATTAGTTATAGAGTCATCTGGAAACTGATCTGCCAGAGAATCCTTGTTTTTATTCATTCTTGACATTTGGCTGCAGATTGGATACATCTTGTGCTCAAAGTGCAAAGTTTTCAAATGTGTTACCTTCCCAAATTACAGTGATGGTGCAAATCTATCCTTTTGAGCCTTGAAACTCTTCTGTTTCCTGAGCATGATCATAAACTTCAGCGAGGATACGCTATGCTCTTGAGGTGGAATTTAATTGTTTTGAACAACTTTCTTTCAGGTTCTCATCTTTTCCTTCTGTGTGATTTTCCATCTCAAGAAGGTCTTCTTTGAGTGATGTTTATGTAATTTGCATATTACAAGTAGGAAAGAAAAGGGAAAGGGATGGTTGAGTTTTAACCTTTGTTATTTCTTTTTTCTGATTGGAATAAACTACAATCATAAAACTGAATGGCTGTCATTCTTGATGCAGATTGTGATTTTAATTCAATTGTAGTACATTTTATTTTTCAAGAGGATGGGCTGAGCCTGGAGGGCAAGTGCCCTCTACCCTCTCTTTTCTGAGGTACAACTACAATAGCTCCTTTGAGACATGCCAGTACATTGACCCTTTTGGATTTTTTTTTCCCTGCTGTACAGGGTTTTAGAAATGTTTGATTAGAGTTTTATCGTTGAATAAGTTAGCCCATCTTAGAGTTGAAAAATGTTTTTCACATTTTCTGTTGTTTAGTATGACGAAAAAAAAGAAGTCAACAGAAAACAAGGCAAAAGAGGTAGAAAATGCTGATCACCTCTCCCTTGTGTACTCACTAACAGCGCAATCACCACATTTGTTGCCACCACCACTACCATTACCACCATACTATCTTCTCACTGCCACCACAGGTCTGGCACTACTGTGCCTACATGAAATATTGTGATTTTCTGTGCGAGCCAAAAGACACAAAATGTTTTTAGGATTATTTTCAAAGTCACAATCAAATACAGAAAATAAGTTATTTTTTGGGAGGGGGAAAGGGATGTTAAATCGTAATGCTGGTAGAGATACCTGTCATGTATTCCTAAAAGTTGAACTAACTAGAATGGTTAGTTTGCTATTCTTTTTTCTTCTCATTTCAAAAGTAACTTGAAATGAGGATGTGGTGTAAACAAAGGAAAGAGATAAGATGAAATATATTAAAAGTTAGATATAGCCCTTTTAGGAAATGGAAAATCTGACTCAAGTTTATAGGATGCAAATAACATAAAAGAAAGAGGGGAAAAAAAAAAAAATCAAAGCCAGACGCACAAACACTTAGATTTACGTGGTTTACCCTAAATAAGGGTTACATCCACAGGGTTGCTGCAATTTTATTATTTTGATGATTATGACTGGAGTTACATGGATAATTAGCACATAAATAGCTAGAGCTGTAAATGAACGAAGCCGATCATGAACAACTCAGGCTTGGCTGGATAAAAAGCTCGTTCATGTTTGTTTGTTTATAAATAAGCCAAACTTGAGCCTTAGTTTTAGGCTCGTTTAATAAACAAGTTGAGTCCAAGTAAAAAAATTTATTCACAAACAAGCTTGTGAGCTATTAGGCTTGATACAAAACAATTCAAGCATAGACTCATTTATAAGTTTATGTGTTAAGTGAATATACTCATTATACATATCTTAATAATGACATGGCCAATATGGGACTACTACCCATTACCTTAATTTTTTCTTTCCCTCTAAACTGTTTAAGAACCATTTTAGACTAAAGTTACATTTAAAAATAAACTAATTAATTAAGTGGGCCACATATGATCCTTCCCTATCAATCGTATAAAGTAAAGTTATGAAACATTTTAGTATTTTCTCATTCATAATAGTTACAAACAAGTATTTTTCTAGTTCTTCATCATCTAACGTGAATGTAAAAATTGTATTTTGAACAATTGCTAAAGCTATAGACAAGGAATGATGAATGAATGAATTTAATTATGTAAATTTTTAATTTGAATAATGGTTAAGTATAAGTAGGACTAGATGCATGATAAAATGAGTATACAATTTTTTTTTTTTTTAAATTTTAGAAATTGAAGCATTTAATAATATAATTTTTTTAAATCTCAAGCTCAAAAGCTCGACTTGAGCTCAAGTTTGAGTTTGATATTAAGCTTGAGCTTGGTTTGACTAATTAATCAAGTCAAGCCAAGCTCAAGCTTTTTGACTTTCCCACAAGTTTAAACTCAAAACAATATTTTTAAGCTTGTCACAAGCTCGAGACAAGCTTGAGGTTTTGAATTTTCCTGACAAGCCAAGCTTAAATATGCACTACTTGACAAAGCTTGGCTCGTTTACAGCTCTAAAATAGCGCTCTTTTACTATAGCTATACACACATGAGAAATCATAGAGAGGGACTTAGCTATACACACATGGAAATGCCCCCAATAATTGTATGGACACCAATTTTATTTGATTCGGGGCAGTGAAGTCCACTATCGCGGGAAACCCAATTTTCCTGAAATTTTGGCATAACCAACAATGCATATCTAGTTACACATACATCCCATCAATCTCCCACTTGGAGACTAACACCATCAAAATATTGAACTCCATATGTCTTCTCATCATAACACATGTTGCAGCAACTCATTGCTTTGTCCTCAAGCTCAGAGGCCAACTGAAGCTGAGCTTAGCTTTATTATCTCAATGGTGATTGACTTGGTTAACATGTCTACTGGATTTTGACTCCCATTGACCCTCTCAACTAACAACACTCTATCATCTAGAATAGTTACGGATGAAGTGATATCTAAAATGTATATGCTTTATTCTAGTATGAAATACTGCGTTCTTTGCCAAGTCCTTCTTATTAGTGTGACCATACAAGTCACCTTTACTGCTTGGTTATAAAGTTGTGTTATTGAGGCAATGGGAACTTGGTTCCATCTACTTAGTTTGACTTCAACACTGTTTCTTTGATGCTACTGCAGCCAGTTCCTGAAAAGGTATTTGGAATGAAAGGAACAATGAAGCATCTTGAACTTGATAGAATCTGATTAAATTGGAAACTTTTGGTCCTCCTTTGTGAGGTTGACTAGATTTGTCTCTTCCACTACTACTTAGCTCAGTTTTAATGTTTTGTTTTCAAGACAATATGAATTTGGCTGTCTTTGTAATTTGACATTAACTCTATTTTTTGATATGGTCGAGTTGGTGTTCTTGAGATATTGCTGCGTTGGCACCTTCCTGAGCCTGACTTCTTATTCATTTTCAATGTGGATGGCATTGTGCCAAAAGTAAATGTGCCTACTGCCTAGGTGTGATTGCAGTTTTCCTCTGTCATCATCTTGGACTATTTATATTTGTGGGCCAGTCCGTTAAAGAGAATGCCGTGCAAGCCACAGCGTTGACCATCACGATCTGTCCAGAGGTTCTATGTCGCTGGCATAGCCACGCGCTGTAACCATCCCTTTACCTGAAGAGAAAGTGGGCTAAATTTGCCCCTTCTTAAGTTTTGTAGTGGTTTTTAGAACCAGTACTATATTTTGGCCCATTGTCTTGAGAACAAGAAGCCACACATGTAGAATGATTATTTTTCCTCACTTATGTGGGTAATGCCTTCTTACTTCCCATTGAGAAGGGCTTGGATCCCTCTTTACTTCTTCTGGTCCTTGGTCAACTTCAGCCAGGATGATGAATCATGCTGACATGTGGTTGTACTTCCAGAAAGTCTGAATTGTATAGATGCATGTGAGTCTCATAATTAAAGTATTAGAATGTGCTACTGTAATCTTTTCTTTTTTAACTTGACTTGATCTGAGTGCGAATTGTTGCAATATAACATGGTTGTGCTGTGCATTATTATATCTTTTAGATCTGCTTTCATAACCAAACACATTGGATACTGTACTCTGTACTTGCGGATTGTAATACAATATTTTGTGTTAAGCCTTGAGAGGCTCAAACAAGTGGTTTCCCTATGATGAAATTGCATATGGTTAAAGCATTTATACTTTGATGAATTCTACAATTGGACAATTCCGTAGGACTTCATCCGTATACTACTCATTAATAAGTGTAGCTGCCTTATCGTGTAGTGTAGTGTCTTATATATGGGCATTCTCAAAGCTCATTAACTATTCTTGACATATATTGTTAATCCTTCCATATATTTTGAAGCAAATTATTTATGTAATATATTACTGGTAAATAAGACTCCATGCTGAGTTCTCTAAAGTTCTTTAACCAAAATTTTCTAGGACAAAGATTATCTAACCAAAATTTCTTTCTTGTAGGCTCCATTTGTTTGAGCCGAAAATGGTACACAACAGAAGAAAAAATGAACTAGATATAGATATATACATGCAAAACTATGTGATTACCTCAATTAGGACTTATCTAAATAATTGCTTGTGCAAGATCTGAAGCAGGGCTGCCTACAGCAAATACTAGAGGCTACCTTAACACCATCACCATTTGCATCATGAATGAAACTTATTTGATAGTGTTATATGCAATTCTGTAAGTTTTAAAGATCTGTTTCTTTTTAGCTCCTTGACTAGGAAAAAGAACTAAACAAAGAATGAGATACATAGGTGCCACAAAATGCATCAGTGGAATGGTTGGATTAATAGACAACGCAAGTTGTTTGATGCTTTCAGTAATTTTCAAATAGTTACTGTTACATCTTATTCAAATCTCTCTCTAGCTAGCTCTCACTGTCATAAATGCCCTCATCTAAAGAAATAACATGAAGATGAAGGGGCTCAAAGTCAAAAACAGAAAAATGAAATCCAAAAGTAACTATCTGCACATTGGGCTTTGTGGATGGTGAGAATGTTGAGTACGCTGGCTTTTTGATGAACAGCATTGAACCTTCTCATCCATGCTAAACCTGCATTCTTGCACAAGGAAATGGTCCTTCTTTTCCTCCACCATCTTCAAAATGTTCTCAAACACAGAAACTTCACAAGGAATCCTCAAAACACCTGTCTGTTGAAACCCGAATTCCTCTTCTGCTTCTCTTAACAAAATGTGAAATGCATGATGACCCAAATACTCGGTCGGTATTACGAATCTCTTTAGCTCTTCTCCAACACAAACAGCAAGGTAGCCTTTGGGGACAACATTATTGCTGGAAGCATAACCACGGATATTAGAGTAATCAGATAAAGAAAGTGTTCTTTTGAGAAACTTGATGCTCTTTCTGCTGCTGCTGCTTGTGGTTTTTGATGAGTTAGCAAGCTTTCTCCATTTCTTGAGGATCTGCTGAAGCCTCACAATATCTCTGATCTTGTTAGACTTCTTTGAATCCATGGATATGGTGTCTCTTGCAACTTAATTATCTCTTGAGTAGCTTGCTGTTGTCACCTGTCAATCTTGTGGTTGCTTCTAATTTATAGAGGTTTGGACCTTTGGACTTCTGATTATTATTATTATTGGATGAGGTACTTCTGAATTTTTTTTTGAGGAGGGACTTCTGAATTTTAAACGTTCATTTTTCAGTTAAAAATTTATATTATATGAATCTGGATTAAAAAATTACTATAATATAAAATTGTAATTTATGTTTTCTAATTAAATTGATTGTGTCGAGCAATATAGCATATAACTATGTTGTTGTTATTATTATTATTACTGAGATAGTTAAAGAATGTTAATTCTGTAGCTCGAACCCTTTCTTCTCTAGACTCTTAAGTGCTTTATGCATGAAGATGTGTCAACTAAGTTACAATGCTCTTGGCATATAACTATGTTATCATATAAGAGTTTGACTTATCTCCAATATTTTTTTAACTGAACATGTCTTTTTGTTTTAAGGGTCATGCTAACAGGTGCTTTTAGGGTAATGGTTAACAATCTATTTTAGGAAAATTTTGACACCACTTTTATGGAAAATGTAAAAAGCTGTCAAAACATTAATTTTTTTTTTTCTTTTCCCATAAAAATTTTCTTTAAATGAATTATTAATCATTGTCCTAAGGGTCGGTTTGGTTAGAGGAGTGGAAAAGTGAGGAGATGAAAAATTAGTGGGAGGATGGAAAAGTGGAAGGATAGAAAAGATTTGGTTTTTCCTCATTTGTGTTTGGTTGGAGGGGTAAAAAAGTAGGAGGGTGAAAAACTCCTTTGTTTGGTTGGAGAGAAAAATGGGAGGATGAAAAATGTAGTTTATATAAATTGACTATTATGTTCTTGTATATAAATTTATATTACTTTTCTTTATTATTACATATAATTTAAATCAACAAAAAAGAATAGATTAATATAATAGAATGAGGAATATAACGAGGACAAGGCAAAAAAAGAAAAGGGAGAGAGAGAGAGAGAGAGAAGAGAACCTGGAGTGCACTGTTGCTATGAAGATGCTAAGAGATAAGGATGAAGATGCAATAAGGTTGATCAGATCACAGGACGTGGGAAAGTGAGAAGGGTAGGTGAGAACAATAAAAAGTGAGGGAATTTTTGTCACCCAGCAGGCCTTAGCGTTTTCTCCCATATTTTCTCTCCATTTTGGAGAGAAGAGTTTTTGTGGGCCTGGGTGGAAAATGCCTGGGCCTCACACAAAAGTTTTTTTCTCCCTCCTCTCAACCAAACAACACAAAAACTCATTTTCTTTTCTATTTTTACTCCAAAATTTTTCATCTATCCTATTTTACCTCTAAACAAACACACCCTAAAGGCATTTGTTAGCATTTCTCATATTTTAAATATATAATGGCAAATGGTGGTGGGTTTTAATCTCTACATTTTATTTAGTTAGTGAGTGATGCGGCAATTTTTCATTAAAACAAAAAGAGATTCATTTTAAAAAAGTACTGGAGATAAACTAAACTTATCGTATAATTGAATTTAATTATTTTTTAAAGAAGGGTCATGCTAACGAGTGCCTTTAAGGCATCGATTAACAATTCAATTAAATAAAGTTTTTATGGGAAAAGAAAAAAAATAATTAATATTTTGACAGTTTTTTTCATTTTTCATAAAAGTGATGTTAAAACTTTTCTAAAATAGATTGTTATCCAATTCCCTAAAGGCATTCATTAGCATTTCCATTGAAGGAATATAACATTTTTGTGCTGCATTGATTAATAATTTAACACAATCATGTGGTCATAGCGTTGAATTTAATTAATAAACTTGACATATAAACATCTAGTATGTATAAGTTTTACAAATTCAGAAAAGAATATTTATTATAGTAATAATATAATCCCGGTTTACCATGTGGGAAGCTCTTGGTTTCATGTATCAGTTACAGCAAGATTGATACATGTGTCATTGAAACTAGAAGTGAGTTTGTGGGAGTAAATAAATTATAATTTCTCTCTCAGAATTTTTCTGATCAGAATCCGTGATTCGTATTGACTGCTTTAGTTTCCAATGCAAACCGCCCCAACAGTCAAGAGAGGGACCTCGTACCATTCAACTGTACTACTATTCAAACTTTGTTTATCTTAATGTTACTCCTCCTGATTTAATTGCCTTGGTGGTCTTGGAATGAGGTTTTTAAGACTTCCAGAGTTTCCCATGTGACGTGAATATGATTCCCTTTACCTATTTGGAAGGAGGAAAAATTCATTGTATATGGCTATATGTAATATATATAATATTTCATTTGCATAGAGGTGGATCTCATAAAGTGACATATTTCTATATAAGATGGTTATTGCCTATAATATACTGGATGTGAACATGATTCCATTTACTCCTTTGGAATGAGGAAAAACCCATTGTATATGGCTATATGCAATATATATAATATTTCATTTGCATAGGAGTGGATCTCATAAAGTGACATATTTCTATACAAGATGGTTATTGCATATAATATACTGGTTATACCATATATTATTTCTAAAAAGAGAAAAAAAGAAAAGAAAATACACACATCTACACAATGAAGTGGATATAGACATGAACATGAACACAAGACTCAATAACACGATAATTCTTGAAAAATTAGAATACAAAATAGTGAAGATACCACAATTAAGCAGTTTTTTTTTTAAATAAAATTATTTATTTATAGTGAAGATACCATGATAAATTTTTTTATAAGTTTTTTTTTAAAAAAAAATTATTAAAATATCTAAAAACATATTTAAAATTAAAGGTTTTTTTTTTTCTTTTAACATAACGAGTACATGCATGCAGAAGTGTTTCCGACATGTTAGACATAGACATGCTGGAGGTTTTGAAGTATCTTGTGCTTGGTATATATATATATATATACAGGGTCCGTTTAGATACAACTTATTTTTGCTGAAACTGAAAACTGAAAACTAAAAACTGAAAACACTGTAACAAAATAATTTTTAAATATGTAAATAGTACTATGAGACCATTTTTAATATTTTTAAATGCATGAACAGTGTATGCATTGTTCATGAATAGTAAATATTGCCTCTAAAAGTTAATAACAGCGGCTTAAAAAAAAAAAGATAAAAAAAAGAAAGAGGAAACGCACTTTGAAAATGCAGATGTCGGATCCAAATCCACACACAAATTGCTCAAGAGCCACGACAATGAGTTGAGACTAAATGACCAAACATGCATCAAGGTTTCAATATTTGGACTAAGTGGAGATGACATGAATGAAGCTTGTTAATCAAGTTGTTGAGAAGAGCTCAGCTTGTTAATAAGTATGTTCACCCTAGTTCATACATTAAAGCACAATGTTCACTCTATTTCTAGTTAAAGCCTTAGGATCATCAGTGAGATATTCCTCCTTAAAAAATAATCACAATGTGTTATGTGTGGTTAGGTCATCTCAAGGATATAAAATAACCCTCATGTTTGCTTCTGTGCAAGCTGATAACCGTTGGATCTAAACAAATACGCAATTAATTATCCCAAGTCCCAACGTGGCCTTTTCTCCATCACATATTGGATACCAAAGCATATGATGAACATTAATACATGAGAAATGATATGTCTACAACATTTTTATAATATTTTTATTGAAAATATATGATTTGGAGATAATTAAATTGCACGTGCAACGTGATTCCGCACTCTAATGATAATCCACCAATAGAGAGAATTTTCACATGGAGTGACCCATAAATTCAAACATGGCTATTCATCAGAAAGGGCCCTGTTAACAACTTAACTTGTGTTTTAAGTACCAATAGTAATTTTTTAAAATAAAAACGTATACATAATAATAAATATTTAATTATGAACTATAATATATATTGTGTAAATTATAAAAGGTTTGTTAATAAGTGTCCAAGTGCATTTTTTTTTAAAAGAAACAAACACACATACACAACGGAGAGGAAATAAGATTCAAAAAAAAAAAAAAAATACCACATTAAGGTTGAGTCTTTAATCTTTATAGCTCATCTAGAAAGTTTGTCAATATTATTGTGGGGGATAAAAGCCCAACCTCATGTATTGGGCTTGGGGCCCTATTCGAAGACTACTGGGTGTCCAAAGAGAGGAAAATATCTGGGAAGGGGTCCATGTGGAAGAAACATTCCTGGAAGTGAATGAGAAATGCATTCCGAAGAGGTCATCAGTTGTCCGAAGAGGTCTTTCTCCTCGGATACGAATAGTCTTGATCAATCAAATGTTTGGAAGCTTCGAATGATCTTCCTAACAGTTCCAACGACGAAGATAAGCTCTGAGCATGTTTGGAGATGATAAGAACGAAGAAATATCTAAAGGGAAAAGCTGCTACAACCGTGTTTAATGCATTGCAGCTACTTTTCTGGCCGCATTTATGTGGAGAAAACCCCTGAACAGTGTAACCTCAGCTACCACCACTCACAGAAAGCTAAAAAGGAGACTTGACATGACATATACTCAAGTGGATGCTTAGATGAAGACCAAGTGGACGATGAAGATGAAGGGGAAGGATGCTATATAAAGGGAAGATGCCTCTGATAATGGGGGGGGGGGAGAAGAAAGAGACAAAGAAGGAAAAAACAATTTTACTGTAACTCTAAGAGTTGTAATAACCATTTAATCAATAATACTTCTCTTCAGACGACAATTTGTTTAACCTTCGAGTGTGTTTTTATGTTAGTTCACTCTTTAATACCATAATTAACTCTTATTTAATTCACGATCGGCCCAACTCTTTCACTCACTCTCTACAAATTCATTGTTTTGGGTTCATTGGGCTCATAATCCATACCTTTTAGACTTAGGTTACAAAATTTTGACCCCACAATTGGCGCCGTCTATGGGAAGAGTTTGTGCAGGAGTGAAAACAACAGTTGATAATGGTCGAACTAGGACAACAACCAGCAGAATCTAGGGCATCTCAATATGTAGACCCTTTCCTTAATTTGGAGCGGAGACAAGATCGTGAAGAAAGCGTGCACATTGCGCATACTGGTCGAAGCAAGCCGCATGGGGGAAGTCACGTATCTCATGCAGAGGAAAACCAAAATTTGCAACTAGAAATCGAAAAGCTAAAAAGGGAGTTGCGCCATGCAAAGAGGAAACGAATTTCTTCACACTTTGATGAAGATTCCGATGACGAACAGGACGTCATTTACAAGCAGAAATCCCGAACACCAGCTAGTGAATCCTTTTCCTATGAAGAAGAGCATCATCATAAGAAGCAACTACGAAGCCCATCACGCGGAGGAGTAGGGAACGATGCTATGAGCAGCGCTTTGAATCAAATCGCTAAGTCACCTTTTACACGTGGGATCGAAGAAGCGAGACTTCCTCGGCGTTTTAACTAGCCGACTTTCATCATCTATAATGGTAAGACGGACCCTGTGGAACATGTGAGCCACTTTAATCAAAGGATTCCGTCTACTCTAGAGACGAAGCTCTAATGTGCAAGGTCTTTCCCTCCAGCCTTAAACCGGTTGCAATAAGGTGGTTTGACAGCCTGGAAGAAAACTCCATCAACTCCTTCAAGGAGCTCACTCAAGCTTTTGGTTCCCGTTTTGTCACATGCCGAAGAGTGGCTAGGCCCTTATCTTCACTGCTATCCTTGAGTATGCAGGAAGGTGAGACCTTAAAGACATATTCAGATAGGTATTGGGAGATGTTTAATGATATGGAGAGCAACTTTGATGGAATGGCCCTCAGCACGTTCAAGCTCGGCCTCCCTACTGACCACGGTCTAAGGACGTCCTTATCTGGTAAACCAGTTACTAATATGCGTCAGCTCATGGACCGTATTGAAAAATATAAAAGAGTCGAAGAAGATCAGTAGCAAGGTAAGGGAAAGGATAAGGTTATCCCCTAGGAGAAGAGGGATTTCAGGTCGGACTGTTACAATAGCAGTAAACCGCGAAGAGATTTTGCTGGGTAATCAGGATCAACAAATCCTCAAGCAGTCAACACTGTATTTAAAGAGCCAGTACACCAGGTTTTGGAAAAGATCAAGAACGAGCCATTCTTCAGGTGGCCGAATAAAATGGTGGGAAACCCTGAAAGGCGTAATCATAATCTCTACTACCAGTACCATCAAGACCATGGGCATACCACAGAGGATTGCAGGAGCCTGTGGGATCATTTAGATCAACTAGTCGGCGAAGGTAAACTAAGACACCTCTTGCACCATTCCAGTGGCCGAGAAGGGCGGATGAGTTCAGGGCCCCAAAGAGATGACTTTTCAAAGCTGCCATTGGGAACTATTAACGTCGTCTTCGCCGCACTGGGAAGAACAGGATCCTGGCCATCGAAAGTTATGTCAATAGTCCGATCACTCGCAGGGGATTTTGGCCAAGGTCGGAAGAGAGCTAAGTCTGATGCTCCATTGGTTATAGGATTCTCGGACGAGGACAAGATTGAGACTATCCAGCCCCATGATGATGCTTTAGTAATCACCCTCAGAATTGGAGGGTATGATGTGAAGAGGGTAATGGTGGACCAGGGTAGCGCGGTAGAGATAATGTACCCTGATCTTTACAAGGGGTTAGGCCTAAAACCTCAGGACTTAACGCCATACAATTCCCCCCTAGTGAGTTTTGAAGGAAGAATTGTCACCCCGAAAGGCCAAATACGATTACCTTTGCAGACCGCTCAGAGGTGGTAGAAGTGGATTTCATAGTTGTAGATGTATACTCACCCTATACGGCGATTGTAGCCAGACCTTGGCTTCATACACTAGGGGTTGTTTCCTCTACTTTGCATCAGAAAGTCAAGTATCCATGTGAAGGACAAGTTTGTGAGATCTAAGGAAATCAGTCCGCAGCCAGACAGTGCTTAGTGGCTGCCATCCAACACGAGCCTGAAGCCGAGTCCTTGTCTAAGGCCGAGAGGGGTTTATAGCAGTTAAAATCTCGGGTATTGCCCTTCGAATATACAGAGGAGAGTACTAGGTGCGAAGATTTGACAAAAGTTATCATCGGAGACAATCTAGAAAAATTCTTTCAAGTTGGATCTCAGCTACCTCTGCAGGAGAAGGAGGAGTTAGTAGAATTCCTAAAAAGAAACCTTGATGTATTCGCCTAGAATGCTTACGAACCCCCAGGAGTGGATCCCCAATTCATTTGTCACCATCTTAAAGTCAATCCATTGATTATCCCCAAGAAACAGCCTCCTCGGCGCCCATCTAAGGAGCATGCAGATGCAGTGAGAGAAGAGGTAGCAAAGCTCAAACAAGCTGGAGCTATTAAAGAGGTTTTTTACCCGGAGTGGTTAGCGAATACTATAGTGGTAAAGAAGAAAAATGGGAAATGACGAGTCTGTGTAGACTTCACTGACTTAAATAAGGCTTGTCCTAAGGATCCATTCCCCATGCCAAAAATTGATCAGCTTGTGGATGCCACTGTTGGCCATCATCGGATGAGTTTCTTGGATGCTTTCCAAGGTTACCATCAGATACCACTAGCTCTGGAGGATCAAGAGAAGACTGCTTTTGTCACTCCTATTGGTAATTACCACTATAAGGTGATGTCATTTGGTCTGAAAAACGCGGGATCTACCTACCAAAGAATGATGACGAGGATGTTTGAACCACAACTGGGTAAAAATATTGAAGTTTACATAGATGACATGGTAGTGAAGAGCAAGATTGTTGTCGAATATGTGAAGGACCTTGAAAGTACCTTTGAAGTTCTTAGGAGGTACAAGCTGCGCCTAAACGCTTCCAAGTGCTCATTCGGTGTAGGGTCAGGTAAGTTTTTGGGGTACATGGTGACTCACAGGGGAATTGAGGTTAACCCCGACCAGATAAAGGTCATCAATAATTTACAAGCTCCTCGGAATCTCAAGGAAGTTCAGAAACTGACTAGAATGACTGCTGCCGTGAATCGATTTATCTCTCGATCAGCAGACAGGTGTCGGCCCTTCTTCTCTCTGATCAACAAATGGAAGGGATTCGAGTGGACTGAAGAATGTGCTGTGGCCTTTCAGCAACTTAAAGATTATCTAGCTCGGCCACCAATCATGTCCAGTCCTGAGCCAGATGAAGTCTTGTTCGCCTACATTGCTGTAGCTCCCTATGCTGTGAGCTTGGTGTTGATACGAGCAGATTGTGGTGTGCAAAGACCAGTTTATTGCGTAAGTAAGTCGCTGCACGAAGCCGAGATCTGTTATTTGCCGCTGGAGAAGGCTATCCTAGCAGTAATGCTTGGTACACGAAAGCTACCTCACTATTTCCAGGCCTATACGGTCATTGTCCTCACTCAACTCCTACTCAGGGCTATTCTCCGAAGTGCGGACTACACTGGAAGGATTGCTAAATGGGGTACGATCTTGGGGGCTTTCGATATCAAATACAGGCCTCGCACATCGGTTAAAGGCCAGGTACTTGCGGATTTGGTAGCTGAGTTTACGGAGCCCCAATTAGAAGAAGTAACGCCGACATCGGACATGGATGAAAAATCGGTTGGCATGGTTTCTCAACAAGGCCCCTCCCATTGAGAAGTGTACGTGGATGGCGCAGCAAACCAGAAAGGTTCTGGAGTGGGGTTAGTGCTGATATCCTCTGAAAGAATCATCATTGAAAAGTCATTAAGGCTAAATTTCTCGGCAACAAATAATGAAGCGGAGTATGAAGCCCTACTGATGGGAATGGCTATGGTCCGAAGAATGGGAGGAAAGGCAGTGGAGTTGTTCTCGGACTTAAGGTTAGTCGTGGGTCAAGTACAAGGTGAGTTTGAGGCGAAGGATGAAAGAATGCAGGGATACTTGAGCCAAGTTAAATGTCGGCGGTCGGAGTTCGAATTTTTCAGTTTGCTGCACATCCCCAGAAGTGGTAATGCATATGCTGATTCCTTGGCCACTCTCGCTACTTCTTCGGCGCAAAATTTGCTGAGGGTCATCCTCGTCGAGGACTTGCATAGGCCTACCGAGGCAAGAAGAGAGGTAGTCCAGGTTCACCAAGTCAAAACCGGGCTCTGCTGGATGGATCCTATAATTAAATTCTTGAAAGAAGATATTTTGCCTGAAGAAAGGGGGGAATCTGACAAAATTCGAAGGAAGGTGACCAGATTCTAGCTATCCGAGGACCAGAAATTATACAAACGCTCCTATTCAGGACCGTACTTGTTATGCATGCATCCTGAAGCGGCTGAGTTGCTACTAGAGGAATTGCATGAAGCAAATCTGTGGGAGCCACACCGGAGGTAGGTCCTTGGCTCACCGAGCCATTACTCAAGGTTATTGGTGGCCGAACATGCAAAAGGAAGCCCACGAGTACGTTAAAAAGTGCGATCAATGTCAGCGGTTTGCCCCAAACATTCATCAACCAGGGGGAACTCTTAATCCACTATCCAGCCCATGACCTTTCGCCCAATGGGGCTTAGATATCGTGGGACCATTCCCTAAGGCTGCAGGAAACAGGAAATACCTTCTGGTCGGCACTGACTATTTCACCAAATGGGTCGAGACTGAACCTCTGGCCAACATCAGAGACGTGGATGCACAGAAATTTGTGTGGAAGAATATTGTCACTCAATTTGGGGTTCCTTATACTCTCATTTCAGATAACGGCCTACAGTTTGACAGCAAAGCATTCAAGAATTATTGTAGTGAGCTGGGAATTGTAAACCGATACTCCACTCCTGCTTATCCTCAGGGTAATGGGCAAGCAGAAGCTATTAACAAGGTCATAGTAAATGGCTTAAAGAAAAGGCTAGACGATGCGAAGGGCAAGTGGGTGGAAAAATTGCCACACGTACTTTGGGCCTACAAAACTACGCCTCGTAGATCTACTGGAGAGACCCCCTTCTCAATGACCTATAGGGCTGAAGCTGTCATACCTTTGGAAACTGGGTTCCCAACACTGAAAACCAGTTCGTTCAGTTCAACCGGCAACAATGAGCAGCTAGAGAAGAGTTTGGACCTGATTGATGAAAGGAGGGAAAATGCAATGGTCCGACTGGCACATTACCAACAAAAGCTCAGGCAAGGCTATTATGCCAACGTAAGGCTAAGGCCTCTAGAACCTGGTGATTTGGTGCTGAGGAAAGTTGTTGGCACCACAAAGAACCTAGCTTGGGGAAAGTTAGGACCCAGTTAGGAAGGGTCATATCGTATTACTTCAGGAGTTGGCATTTGGGCGTATTTCTTAGAAGACCTTGATAGTCATGTAATACCACGCCCCTGGAATGTAAATAACCTTAAAATGTACAATTATTAATCGAATATTTTCTTCAATCAATATGCCGATTCTTTATGTGAGCAGTTCTATAAGTGTTTAAACTTAAATCCAATCATGCCTGTAGTCCTCGGACCAGATGATTTGGGTTAGTTAACACTCCTTCACAAGTTCTCTAAGTGTTTAAACTTAAATCCAATCATGCCTGTAGTCCTCGGATCAGATGATTTGGGTTAGTTAACACTCTTTCACAGGTTCTATCGATGTTTAAACTTAAATCCAATCATGCCTGTAGGCCTTGGACCAGATGATTTGGGTTAGTTAACACTCCTTCACAGGTTCTATCGGTGTTTAAACTTAAATCCAATCATGCCTGTAGTCCTCGGACCAGATGATTTGGGTTAGTTAACACTCCTTCATAAGTTCTCTAAGTGTTTAAACTTAAATCCAATCATGCCTGTAGTCCTCGGATCAGATGATTTGGGTTAGTTAACACTCCTTCACAGGTTCTATAAGTGTTTAAACTTAAATCCAATCATGCTTGTAGTCCTCAGACCAGATAATTTGGGTTAGTTAGCACTCGTTCAAGGTTCTTTAAGTGTTTAAACTTAAATCCAATCATGCTTGTAGTTCTCGGACCAAATGATTTGGGTTGGCACTCCTTTGCATGCCTGTAGTCTTTGGACCATATGATATTGGCTAGTCAACACCTCCATACAGTTATTATTATTGAAATTTAACTTTATAATGAATCATGCTTGAAATTCTTGGATGTATTTGACTCTAATTCACAGCAGGACTCCTTAGTTAAAAATATGCTTTGCACACCTTCAAGAAGGCCTATGAAACTTCCATATCACTTATTGCTTTCATTACTTACTAATAATTCTTATATAAACCACTCTTTTCGGTATTAATTTAAGATTATTTGCTTCATCAGCTTGATATCACTGTTAAGTTTACCTACACTACTATGCTCACAAGTTATAGTTATTTGCAATGATAGTGAGCCTTATGATACAAGCAACAAGGACATCAAAAGTAAAAGAGAGGATTTCATTGATCAAAATAGAATGGTATACAAGTCCTTACATAAAAAAATAAATAAATAAATAAAAAAAACCTATATAACAATACAAATACTGAAGAAAAACTACTAAATATTTAAGTCTTTGTCTGAGTGGCCGAAGGATCAACTGTCTGACTGGGCTGAGCAGCAGCAGCGTCTGGGACTTGTTCATTATCCTTTTCCTGAGTACCCTCAGACTCTCTGGGTGCTTCAGCAAGAGCAGGAGGGGTCTGGCTGACTGGGGGCTACTCTGGAGCTTCTGGGATTTCGCGAATATCCGGATCGTAATATATGCTCCCAGGAAATCTCAGGGTTGAGTCCGCAAGGACCCCAGCAGCATCCATTGCTTTCCCCCAAGTTGTGTCGCAGTAGTCTCGGTTGACCGAGGCAAACTACTCAGTGAGATTGACTTGGGTCTCCTCCACCCCCAGCTGATATGTTGCTTTTCTTTCAGCCTCGACTGCCTCCTTAGCCAGCTGAGCATCCTTCTCAGCCCGTTTGGCAGTCTCCTTGGCTTTCTGAAGTTCAGCTCAAAGATCATTCACCAGCGCTTTCTCTGTTGCCAGATTGATCTCGGTTAAATTCAGCAACTGGCGTTGGTCTTCGGCCTGCTTCTCAGCATTCTTCAGGCCCGCACCAAGGCTATTCCTTTGCTTGGTAATCTCCTTGAACTGCTCAGACAGTTGAATATATTCTTCCTTCAGACTGCCCAAAGACTTTTCTGCCTCAGATCGAGAGTGGGCCTCTGCTTGGGTTTCAATATATGTCTTTTTGTTCCACTCTTCCGCCACAAAGACTTGCTGAGTAATCTGCACAGCAGAATGAAAGAGTCAACATAAAATAAAATAAAAAATAGCAGCAAGCAACATCCTAAAATGAAAAGATGGATTAACTCACTTACCATGGCTAAATCCCTTTTTAGGGACAAGAAGAGTTCGTACTGGCTGAAGCGCCTGTAAGAATCCATGTCTTGGGGGAGGAGCAATGGTTGCTCGAGGGCCTCAGCAACTACACCTGCTTTCCCCCTATTGTAGTTTTTAAGGGAGGTGTCCCAAGGAATGGCAGCACCGTCCAATTCCAATTTGGGGGACCATGTGCGCGGCCCTCGGCGCACGTCACCAACAAGAGGGTCTTCTCGGCTCTCAGTAGATGAGGCCCTCTTGCTTTAGTGGTCTTTCACCACTTTTTGTTGCTTGGTCCCTTTTGGGAGAACCATCTCCCCTTCCTCCGTGGCAACGAGGGGCCTTTTCTTTTTCAGATCCGGCAATGGCTTCAAGCCGAGATCAGGAGCCTGAGGGGGTGGTGGAGGAAGACTCACAGTCGGTTGAGACGGACCGGTCCCTTTGGGTTCAGCTT
Source organism: Quercus ilex subsp. ballota (assembly GCA_032727855.1). Lineage (NCBI taxonomy): Eukaryota > Viridiplantae > Streptophyta > Magnoliopsida > Fagales > Fagaceae > Quercus > Quercus ilex. The sequence goes on from CM064919.1 coordinate 25,414,389, forward strand.
TTTTGCCTCTATTCTTCATTAAGCTCCTTAAATCCGCCATGTCTTCTGCCTCCGAAGAGTCTTCTGGAAGGGTACTTATTAAAACAGGAGGGTGAACACTAGACTGCCTGTCAGTTTCCTCCTCGGCGTCAGAAATTTGTATCACTCGGACCTCTCCTGAAACCCTCCCCTTCAAATCTAAACTTATCAATTTGTTCTTCAAGCGAAGAGGCCGAGGAGGCGACTCTTTCTTTTGCTGCAACTGGTTCTAAAGGAACCTGTTGAATTGGCTGGAGGAGTAGTGGCACACCCTGGGGATTTGGATGTGGCACGGGCGCAAGGTCGAACGGAGCTAAAAAATCCTTCCGAGCAACGTCTATGCGATTGATGCGATAGTCTCCTTGTCTTATCGCGTTGCCGACCGGTTGAAAATCCTTCGGTTTCGCTGGGTACCCAAGAATAAGCGGAACCGACCGGAGTTGCCCGTCTTCACTTACAAAAATTTCTGAGTGTAGCAGATAATTAAGGGCGGCAACGTTTGTAAGGCTTAGCCGAGGAGAAACATGGTCTTTATCTGTCAACATCACAGTAGAACTTAGTCAAAAACTTGAAAGGAATGATAAAAAAAAATAATAATGATAATAAATAACAATAATAAAATACAGAATTGCTGGAAAGTGGAGATCCTAAATCTACTGTTAGTAAACCTAAATCTAGGATATCCTACCTGGTTCTCCTGGCTTGGTTGGGCAATGAAGGCCGTCATGCCACGCACCTGAGACGATCACATAGTCGTCTTTCATCCCTTTGTTAGATTTAGGAAGGCAGGAGACGAGCCTAACAACGTTGGACCGGGATTTAAGATAATATCCCGCCCCTTTTTGGCTGTGGCACTCATACATATGTACCACGTCGAGCCAGGTGAGTCCCAACCCTAGATGACGTTTCAAATCATCAACTGCCCCTAAGATCCTAAAGACGTTGGACGCACATTGTTCAGGACTAAGTCTATGGTTTCAGAGGTAATTACTGGTAATGGGACCCATAGGGATAGTCATCCCCCCTTCTAGAAAGGCAATGATGGGGATTACCACTTCGCCCGTTTTTCGATTTGTTAGTATTTTTTCTGGAGGACAATACCTCAAACCCACATTTTGAAATCTACCCATCTCCACTAACTGGAAAGAAGGAAATACTAAACGTGGTAACTCAGGAATGACTATTCGAAGGCCGAGAAGGCTAGCCGAAGAGAGGACAGAAGGTTTGAGTAGAGAAGAACTTACACAAACTAAATCGGAGAATGATTCTCGAACTCGCAGAAAGATTCTTAGACTCTGGGAAAAACTAGGACTGCTGCTTGGAGGAGCTTGGTGGATTCGAATGCTTGAGTTCGCCGGATAATCTGAGAATTTGTAAAGTAAAGAGGAAATAACTTCCTCTAAGGCTTTATATATGGGGACAGAGGAAAGGGCAGGAGTCATCCCGCCCAGATTTCAAGGAAGAACCATGTCTGTTGGATCAATAGTCTACCGTTGGATACCAGAGACAAAACGGCGCCTGGAGTAATTAATAGTGTTTTGGGAATATTGAAACGACAGCAGCAATAATGAAGCGCTTGCATCTATGCCCACACACGTGTAAATCCAGATATTTGTATGCTTTTTCAAGCTTTTATTTCGTGACAAGTCAAAATCCTATTTTTTCTCCTCGGATGCGAGAGAAAAACTAAAATTTTGAGGGGCTATTGTGGGGGATAAAAGCCCAACCTCATGTATTGGGCTTGGGGCCCTATTCGAAGACTACTGGGTGTCCGAAGAGAGGAAAATATCTAGGAAGGGGTCCATTTGAAAGAAACATACCTGGAAGTGAATGAAGAATGCATTCCGAAGAGGTCATCAGTTGTCTGAAGAGGTCTTTCTCCTCGGATACGAATAGTCTTGATCAATCAAATGTTTGGAAGGTCTGAATGATCTTCCTAACAGTTCCAACGACGAAGATAAGCTCTGAGCATGTTTGGAGATGATAAGAACGAAGAAATATCTAAAGGGAAAAGCTGCTACAACCGTATTTAATGCGTTGCAGCTACTTTTCTGACCGCATTTATGTGGAGAAGACCCCTGAACAGTGTAACCTCAGCTACCACCACTCACAGAAAGCTAAAAAGGAGACTTGACATGACATATACTCAAGTGAATGCTTAGATGAAGACCAAGTGGACGATGAAGATGAAGGAGAAGGATGCTATATAAAGGGAAGAGGCCTCTGATAATGGGGGGGAGGAGAAAAAAGAGACAAAGAAGGAAAAAACAATTTTACTGTAACTCTAAGAGTTGTAATCACCCTTTAATCAATAATACATCTCTTCGGACGACAATTTGTTTAACCTTCGAGTGTGTTTTTATATTAGTTCACTCTTTAATACCATAATTAACTCTTGTTTAATTCACGATCGGCCCAGCTCTTTCACCCACTCTCTACAAATTCATTGTTTTGGGTTCATTGGGCTCATAATCCATACCTTTTGAACTTAGGCTACAAAATTTTGACCCCACAATTATGGTTGAGTTTTTTATATTTGTTTTTTTTTTTTATTGCAAATAGATAGTATTTTTTTAAGAACTCAAATAATTTTCGATTAAAGGGATATTTATTTATTAGTTTTTGTTATTTTTCAATGTAGTACGATTCACTTGATTCTTCTTTAACCAGTGCAATCAAACACTCATTAACATATTCTATATTAATAAAAAAATTATTAGTTAACATATTCTATATATATATATATATATATATATATATAACTATTAATTTGCATGGACAAATCATTGTGATTGTATGTGACTTTGTTGAAGTTGGTGCATAGTTTGACTATTTTTTAAAAGGGAAAAAAATTGTTATAAGACCTCAAATTTTTTTTTTTTTTTTAAGTACTCTTCCTGTGGATGCAATTGTTGTGGGCGGTTTAATTTGGAAATCATACGGTCAATTTGGTTCTTTTATTTATTATTAATGGGTTGCATACTTTGAACTGGTAAGATACATGCATGCAAGTCCTTAATTAAATTGAAATTTCTTAAGATCCATGAATCGAGGCAGACCTAATTTATTTCTCATTTTGATTAGTATAACTTGCCTCATCTTTTCCTAGAAATTACTTTGGTTTTTGAGTGAAGTTTATAATGTGCATTTATCTTAGAACCTTATTCATTTTCCATTGTTTGTGTATGTTTATTTTTCTCCAGAAAAAAAAAAAAAAAAGGCATCTTCCATCTAATAATTCCACAGATTATTTTAGCTTTAAAAAAATCTGGATAATTGGCAGCTTGTATTTATAATTTAAGTTTAAGATAAGCTTAATTTCTATGACCTGATAAAAGGAAAAGCTTCCCATTCACACTAAAAATCATTGAGCCAGCGACTAGGTGCCAACCGCAAACTTAATAAATTGCTACTTAGCTGTCGTCAACGATACTGTTGCAAATGTGCAATCAGAAGGGCAAGCCTAATGTAAACATTGTAAAGTTGACACGAGGGAATATCAATTATTCCTATATAACTAACTACCTCCGATGTGGTTTTTAAATTGACAGTCTCTTGTTTTGGAATAGAGGACTTAAGTTTAAGTCTTGTTTTTCTATAAAAAAAAAAAAAATTCAGAGTTTTATTTAGTGTTTTAGCTTGATGGTTGAAAGTTATTATTATGAAGTGGAAGTTGCCATAACCCATAAGTTCAAATCGTTTCGGATATGGATGTTCAGTAACTTCAGTTGACTAATGTTTTGAGAGTTTGAATATTTTGGAATACCTTAATTTTCATAATTTATGAGATTCTAAAGTCTCGCCTAAAGTTAGGAATTTTAGGAGCTGTTTGGTAAGGTATTATGAGAACAGTTTTTAGTGTTTAAACAACATTACACACATTTTTACATACTTTTTCACTCACACGTATTTTTAAAAAATACAAACAACATTATTAGAACAACATTATCAAACATCCCCTTAATATCCTATGTCTTACACTTTAATTATGGGTTTTTTGGCCCATGCTGTGTAGTCTAGTGAAGAGGGAAATGAAGGGCTTGTGGGCTCGATTGGCTTGGCTAAGAGATATTGGGCTTTCATCTTGGTGATATTATAATGGATTTTTTAGCCCATTTCGTGATGAGGTACATGTGCATGTAGGCCCAAAGCTCTTTGAGAGAAGAGGGTGTTGAGCGAAGCCCAACTTGTGTAGTGTAGGGGTGATTTTTGTTAAATCCATTTTCTTTTATTTTTTTTTTGGCTGACTGAGAAAGCATCGCCCAATGGGATTGAACCACGTGGCATGTGAAAAAGAATATCCCTACACATTTTTTTAGCAGATTTAAAAAAAAAAAAAAAAAATTCTACTTCTTTCGTGTGCTATAGAACTAAAATTCTTAAGTAAACAATAGAAAAATATTTATCTTTTCTTAAGAAAATAAGGGCAAATGAGAAATAAAATATTAAGGGCCTTGTAAATTTTATCTTTTATTATCACTTCTTTCTGCAATGTGCAAAATTGTTAGTAAGGATTAAAAGATAAACAATCTACCAACTTGTTTATAGAGTGATTATATTATACTTACTTTTTTTTTTGTTTTGTTTTTACTATAACTACAAGATAAATATTTCAGTCATAAATATTGTCAAAATAGGCTTTGCAACAGAAAGGAAGATTCTAAAGGACTATTTTTTGTATATTGAATTATTGAAAGAGAAGTTACCACAAATTTAGTACACAATCAATTATTTTGTGTTGAGAAATAATTATTTTGTATCTTTTAAAAAAAAAATATATATATATATATATATATATATATCATGATAACATTGAATGGATATTTGTTTTATTTTTCATATATAACATATTTAATCTTGAATTAAAAAAAAAAAATTGTTCCATACTTCGGCTCCACAAAGCTAAAATCCTTGTTACATTCTTATAGGTGTGATTGTAGATTATTGGTGTTTCCCATTAACTCTAAAAGCTAATGAACCAAATAGCTATTGGGTTTTTTTTAGACTTTAACTTTATCATTAATGATATTGCCATTCATCCTATTATCCCTACCAACTTGTCATGTTGTCATGAGTTTTGTAATTCATTGACATTGATCACGGGTTTTTATTATGAGAAGAAACAAGTCGAAATCCCCTGTGTCACTAAAATTATTGAGGTTTTAGGTTGGTCAATATCACTAGTAAATCTTTGGACAACATTAAGATAGGCATGTCAATCAATAAAATTAAAAGAAAAATCACACTCACATACTTGTCATTTGAATAAAAGGACAGAGCTCCATATTTATTGTAATGGTATACTCATCACTTTATCAGCCCTTATGTCTATTGGTAGCACCCATTGCTAAAGAAGTCCAGCAAATTCAAAGGGCCTGGGTTCGAAGCTGAATAAGACAGCTGGTCAAACTGGGTGGCGGAAAAGGGGTCCCAATGGGGCCAAGGGTTTGCTGTGAAAAAGATGATAAATGACATAAAGCATTGTGTGTTGGGAAATTCAGGGTGATCCACTCAGCTACTTTCATAGCCCACTAATGCATACAAAAGCACGACCATTTTGGAGCTAAAGCGTGTCCCTTGGAGCACAGATGGTTGATAATGAGTGAGAAAGAGTGTCCCTCAGTATGTTTCCTTTTGATAATTTCTTGTCCGTTTTGTTTATATTATAGTCAAAGAATCAATCAATCAATGAAGAATCAAACTTTACCGAGGACGAAACAAAAGAAAGAAATAAAGAAAAGGAAAAATCAAGGCACACTCAAACTTAAATTCAGTGAGTTTTGAGATGATATATAAGTATATAATGGACTTGAACCATAAATTTGGAAGTTTCAAGTTCTATTTAATACACTATCAATCCAGGAGATTTTTAAAGTTTTTTATGGACAATGAATGAAATATTCTCATTAAAAGTAAAAACACCACTTCCGAATATCCAAAAAAGTATAGTCACTAAAATTGAAATTCTATGTAGAATCGATGAAGAGTCCTATGTATCGGATTAAGAATGATAACATTCTACTTTGTCTAAAAAATAAGGTGAAAAAGTCACTTAGAATTATAAATATATGTTGACGAATCATTAAGATCATAAAATAAAAAAAATAAAACAGTTTTTATTAAATATTTTATTTGGGAAAAGAAACAGAGATAAGCTTTTATATAAAACTATAAAAATTCTCAAAATTGTAAATCAAAACCCACTTACAATTTTCATCAACAATGTCGGCTTTCCTAGGATATTTAATTATAAAAAAACCACTTACTCGTATTTTTCATATTTATTGGAGTATTTTGTGTAATGCATGTTAGACATAGTATCACCTCCAATTCGGCAATTCCTCATCCACCAAGTTTGTAAGTCCACAAACCCGCCACTAGCAGCAACTCTCTCTCTCTCTTTCTCTCACTCTGTGTGCTAGTTTTCCTTTTCTTTTATTTATTTATTCATTTGAACCAACTGAAAGAAGCTTTTAGACAATGAATGACCACGTTTCTCATTTTAGATTAATCTTTAAAAATAATAGTGTAACCTTTTTTTTGAGAAGATGAAGAATAGTGTAACCTAAAGCCAAGAAAAAGCCCAACATAAATTATTGAGGTAGAATCAGACAGGATCAAAGTGAGATCGCAATCCTACATTGGCTTGCAATTCCACCTTGTTTTTAATATATATATATATATATATATATAAATGATTCTCTTTCAATCCCAATTGTTTGGGGAAGTGGGATAGTAAGATTATAGAATCATGATTTTAACAATAACTATAAGTCAAGATTTATATGCAATAATAATAAGTGAAATGCTAACGAGTGTCCTTAGAGCACTGATTAATAATTCATTTAAAGAAAGTTTTTATGGGAAATGAAAAAAAAAAAAAATAGTATTTTGACAGTTTTTTTCATTTTCCAAAAAAGTTGTATCAAAACTTTCCTAAAATGGAGGACACTCGTTAGTATGACCCTAATAATAATAATAATAACAACAACAACTACTGGAGATTAAGTATTACCCTTAAAACTTCAAAAGGTTCCATGTTTTATAGAAAAATCACATAGAAATTTTATGTACTTTTCAAAATAAAGAAAAGGCCAAAATGGTATAAACACCCCTGAAAGTTTTTTTTTTTTTTTCCAACAATTTGATACCGTAACTATAGGCTTCTATATCAAATACGCCAATTTGGTAACGCGTAGGAGGATCTGAATTGAAGGGTCAGGTATGAGATACGCCCTTGTTTTGTGGGGTCAAATATGAGACCCATGTGCCATTTTGACTAGTATATGAACAAGATATTGACAAAAGAGGCCTATTTGGTACTAACTCAAAGTTACCGTACTAAATTGATGAAAAAAAAAGGGTTGAAGAGGTCTTGATGCAATAGCGTGAAAGCTCAATAGACGGTGGTGCATTTTACACAAATAAAAAAAAAAAAAAAAGAAGAAGAAAAAGAAGAGAAGGACAATCGACATCCAGTCCCCGCATCGTTTTCCTTTGCTTACAATAGTTACAAATAGTTTCCCATGAAGAAAGAAGATTAAAAAAAAAAAGTTTCTAATCTTCAAATTTTTTTTTATTTAAAAAATGAGATATTTCAACAGTAAGAAGAGGGAAAGCTACTATAAATCTAATTACGTAATTAATTAATTATGATATAACGTATTATAATTGGTGTATAATAAATGTGATGTTAATAATTAACCTATATATAAAATAATGTTTCTTCAATCATAGTATACTATATCTATAATTATGAAAAAAAATTTAAAAATGGAATATAAAAGAGTTCCTCCTGCCCTTGAATATATATTTATTTATTTATAAATATTTTTTGTTGGTAAAAGATAACCTTACATTACATATATAGGATACTCCGAATAAACCCTAACCCATCCAAGTTTTTCATGTAAACCTCATGTAGGACTTGCACCCCACAAGGGGGGTGGGGTTGCTTTTCACTCCAAGAAAGGACATGGACTGAAGCAATAATTCTATCCCATGAGAATTAAGTCATTAACAGTCGTAGAACCTTTTTTCCCACCCCCCTAAATGACAAGAAGCTACAAGGAATATGTCTCTGCCCAAAAAGCAAATATCCCCCTCTTTAGAATCTACGTAGAAAGATTATTACTTGAATATCCCAAGTGAAATTGAAGGGACCTTCAACAACCTTATTGTTACTTGGTGTCTAGCCTACGCCAAGACATTTCTGATTTTCTTCCTTGATATATATATAACAAGCTACGAGAATTATGTACATTTTGATTAAAAAAGGATGAAATCTTATAGGTTGCAGTGTGATTCACAGTCCCCATATATCCTTGTAGATGTAATCTATACATTTATCAATAGATGTAATACATACTAGTTATCATCATGAGTTTTATACTTTAACTTGTACCTTCTGCTGTTTTAAACAGAGACGTTTAAAGTTCAAATCTCTCCGCCCCTTATTACCAAATATATATATATATATATATATATATATATATATAAAAGAAGTTATTAGTTATAATTTACCTAAATGTAAATGTTAATTGCAAGAATAGTATCCAACTAAAGCCCACTACGTACCTAGTTTGGCAATAACTTTAAAAATCCAAAACGTTTATCATTTTTATGTAAAGTTGCTTGTTATCTTGAAATTCATATTTCATTATCACTTGATCAATGACATGAATTATTAGCACGCATCATGTGTGTGTGTATCCACTGCTAATTGGGAAAAATCAGGATTTAGTGATCCTTTTCTTGAAGTGTGATGCCTTTAATCATTATGTTCTTACCGGCATGGCTCCTCATCCGCATCATTACATGTAGTGAAGGTGCTTTGCTGCTTCTCTATGTTGCAGTGAAAATATGAGGTAGGCTTTCAATTTTGGCGTAAATGCACTTTTAGTCCTTATATTTTGGTTTTTTTCTATTTTGGTCCCTACATTCTATTTCACCACTTTTAGTCTCTAAACCAATTAATGCGTGTTATTTTAGTCATTTCCATCAGTCAACAGATGGAAATCACTGAGGTGACTAACGGAGAGATTAAAATATTATTAAAAATTCACTGTAGCAATAAAATAAAATAAAATTTAAACAAGAACACACCGGAACATAAAAACAAGAACAGAAACCCAGAAACCCAGATTTGGCTCAATGTAAAATGATTTCAAAGTGTAAAATATTTTCAAGCGAAAATATTTTTCAAAAATAAAAATGATTTCAAGTGGGTGGGTCTGAATATTATAATAGGAAATCTAAATATATAAACCAAATCAACAAAAAACATAACAAAAAAATTCAACCTTCCTAAAAAATAAGCATTGATCGTGAGAGAGGGAGAGGGAGAGATAGATTGAGAGAAAGAGAGAGGTAAAGGACCACAGATTGGTGGGTGGGTCTGAAGGAGGCGAGATGGGGGGGTGGGTCTGATAGCGGTGAGATCGGTGGGTGGGTTTGATAGCGACAAGATCAGTGGGTGGGTTTGAAGGAGGCAACGACGATGAGATTGGTTTGTAGATCAGAGATTGTGTTAACTTCTCGCCGAACGTTGAGCTTCTTCACGACAACCTTAACCTCATCGTACTGAATCAGTTTCTCCAACTCTTTCTCAGCATCCTTCTTCACTCCATCACTCCGATCACCAGAGGTTCGACCAATCGCCTAGGATCAGCGTCACCGCATGTGGAGCTTTGTCACTAGGTTAGGGCATGTAGTTCACAGATCGATTAGTGTTGGTCACGATCTCTTTGACCTGGGTTTGTTTTTCCATTTGGGTGGTGGTTTGTTTTAAATTTCTGGGTTTGTTTTTTTCATGTGGGTTTGATGATTTTCCTGGGTTTATGGGTTTGATTTGTTGGAGGTTTCGGTGGAGGATGGTGTTTGGATGTGGAAAATGTGAACATCACCGGTGGTGGCCGTGGCGTGCAGCAAGAGGAGAATTAGTTGCCCATGAGTGGGTATCTGGGTTTGTTTGAAACTTGTGTGACTGAGTTTGTTCAGATCTGGGTATCCTTGCTCTTGTTCTGGGTTTATGAATTTTATTTGCTAGAAGTTTCGTTGTTGATTGAAAGATGAGAAAATATGGGTTTGAGTTGTGATTTTGAATATCTGGGTTTTTGTTTTTGTTTTTATGTTTTGGTGTGTTCTTGTTTTAAATTTTTATTTTATTTTATTTTATTACTACAGTGAATTTTTAATAATATTTTAATCCCTCCGTTAGTCACCTTAGTGATTTCCGTCTATTGACTGACAGAAATGACTAAAATAACATGCGTTAATTGGTTTAGAGACTAAAAGTGATAAAATGAAAATGTAGGGATTAAAATAGAAAAAAGTCAAAATGTAGGGACTAAAAGTGCATTTACGCCTTCAATTTTCAAGATATTGTTCAAAAAAGTCATTGCAAAGGACAGCCTCATATACAATATAGTACATGTTATAGTAATTAATAATGGTGGTGTTTATTTCACATCCAGATGTTGTATGATTTTAGTGCAAAATGTGAGAATGTATTTAGTATTAAATGATACCATGTCAGCGGTATTAAAATTTAATAAATATGAGACATGTCAGTAAAAAATAATTAACCTACTAACAATTAAAAGACATGTGTTAGTGGGTAGTTATTTTTGCACACGTCTCTCATTTATTGGATTTTGATATGGATGACATGGTATTATTTGATACAAAATACTTTTTTCACAAAATGCTTGTGTGTTATAAGGTTGTGTGCACACAGCCGGGGCACTAGTATTTTCCCATTAAAAAGATATATAGTATTAAAAAGTTGATAGGAACTTCTAGCAATTGCCAATTTGCTTTGCTGTACGTACCATTTGAATTGAAAACTCTTATGAAAACCCAATGAATCTACAGCATTTTTGAGAACTTAATGTTAATCAAGAATCTTGAAGTAGAATATTCTTATTAGTGGCTACTTCACGTTGTAACTTATATTGGAGCACTCGATATATATCAATATTGTCTTATGTCGCAAAAAGTATTTGAAAAGCTATTTTGAGGAGTGGAGGTATAGGCATTGACTTGGGGTCATGCTCATTTATCACCCAAGATTTCAAATTTCTTTTTGTAGTGTTCATCAACTTTTTATATTTGGCCAATAAATACAAGATATATTGCTTGGGCTCATTACTGTGAATTTTAAAATAAATACTAGCAGTACACGCACCTGAAATACATGCACAATCCATATATATATATATATATATATAATCATAATAAAAGTCAAATTTTAAGAAAGCAATTGAATGATGTGACACACATATATATAGGGGTTATAAAAGTGTCGCATTTTTTAAAAATTAATTTCCAAAACCTTGCAATGGATTTTAGTTGGATAATCAACTCAAATCATAGATAATTTATAGTAATTACATTTTTTATTGAAATTTTCACCAAAATTATTTACATTATTTTTTTTTATATAAATATATATATATATATATATATATATATATCTATACAATTATTTAAGAGACTTCCCTTGTAGGGCTGTAAATGAACTAAGCCGATTATGAACAACTCAGGCTCGGCTCGATAAAAAACTTGTTCATGTTTGTTTGTTTATAAATAAGCCAAGCTTGAGCCTTAGTTTTAGGCTCGTTTAGTAAACAAGCCGAACCCAAGCAAAAAAATTTGTTTATGAACAAACTCGTAAGCTATTAGGCTTGATACATAACAATTCAAGTATAGACTCATTTATAAGTTTATGTGTTAACTAAATATACTCCTTACACATATCTAAATAATGATATGGCTAACATGAGACCACTACCTATATTACCTTAATTTTTTCATTCCCTTTAAACTGATCAAGCACCAATTTATACTACAGTTACATTTAAAAATAAATAAATAATTAAGTAGGCCACATATGATCCTTCTCTATCAATCATCTAAAGTAAAGTTATGAAACATGTTAATATTTTCTCATTCATAATAGTTACAAACACGTATATTTCTGGTCCTTCACCATCTAACGTAAATGTAAAAATTGTATTTTGAACAATTGCTGAAGTTATAGACAAGGAATGATGAATGAATGAATTTAATTATGTAAATTATTAATTTGAATAATGGCTAATCATAAGTAAGACTAGATGCATGATAACATGAGTATACTATTTTCTTTTTCTTTTTTCTTAATTTTAGAGATTTAATTAAACATTTAATAATGTAATTTTTTTAGATCTCAAGCTCAAAAACTTGATTTGAGCTCGAGTTTAAGCTTGATATTAAGCTTGAGTTTGGCTTGACTAATTAATCAAGTCAAACCAAGTCAAGCTCAAGTTTTTTGACTTTCCCACGAGCTTAAGCTCAAACACTATTTTTAGACTTGTCACAAGTTCAAGCTTTTGATTTTTCCTGACGAGCCAAGCTTGAACATGCACTACTCAACAAAGCTCAACTTGTTTATAGCCCTATTCCCCTGTTTGAATTCCTAATTTTTTAGTTTAAAAATACCCCTACACTAGAGGTGAGAATTCGTGTATGCGTGTCGAGTTTGTTTTGTGTCAACTCATGTGTATCCGACTATATGGGTCAACACTAACCCGACATGTTTATTAAATAGGTCAAGATTCCTTAACCCTAACACAACCCATTTATTAAACGGGTCAGTCGTGTCGACCTGTTAATTAGATTTTATCAAAATGAAAAAAAATATTTATGAAAAAACAAGCAAATAAATATTTTTAATATAAAATTCAAAACTGTTAAGGACATATTTTATGTAGTTGGCTAATCCTTTGACAAAACGCACTTTACTTGTAATTTGGTAGATCTAGGATGTGTTTAATACTTCAAAGAACATATTGTTCAAGTCTAGTATTAAAACCATGAAAATTGGACCAAGAAACAAGTGAAGAAAAGGTGTTCATTAAAGCTGGACAGATAGCTCGACACCTGCGGACAGATAGCTCGATAGCTGCTTGACACCTCTCGACAACTGGCTATCTATCGAGCTTTTTAAGGTGTTTTCTTATTGCAATCTCGACACCTTCTCGACTGTTGGTGGATCGATCGAGAAAGCTTCTGTCTCCTCGATACCTTCTCGACACCTCCTCGACACCTAGCTATCTATCGAGGTTTAAAACTCGACACCTCCTCGACACCTGCTATTTATCGAGGTTACGAAAATTCAGATTTTTTATTTTTGGGCCAGGCTTATGTATTTGTGTAGGGTTTCTTTTCTTACAACCCTACACCTATATAAGGCTTATTTTAGAGGCCGTCACATAAGAGAATACAAGGAGAACATATGCAAAAGGTGACTGATGCCTTATTCTCTCTGAAAGAAGTTACTGCGTCTTTGCGCCTTAGGGTTTTGTAACCAAGTGCTTCTTGATCTTTATTGTTGATGAAGTGAAGAACTTTGCAGCCAACATTCTTCTTCCTCAAGTTGGTGAGTAAGTCACATACTGGAATTCGTGCAAAGGAGTTAGTCACGTACTAAGATCCGTGCAACAAAAAGGATGGTGTTCATATATTGAAGAGTTCAGAGGTTCTGAAGAGGTAGAAAGTTTCTGCTGTGGGTTCATCTACGGGGATTGTAGAGTTTAGGGACAAAAGTTTTGTACTAGATCTGAAACTTCTCTTTACTATAGTGGATTGCTTTTCGGGAAGGTTTCTCCTCAGGTTTTTTACTGTGAAATTGGTTGGTTTCATTGGTTTTCTTGGGTCATCATATCTTATCTTATTTACTTTTCCGCTGCATTCATTATTGACATGATATTGATGTTTGTTTGCTTTAACAAGTTTTAATCATAATAAATCTAATTAATAACTTGGATTTAAAACTTGTTTATTCTATCAACCAGGGTCTAAATTTTCCAACAAAAACTAATAAGTAACTGCATCACAAATAATCATTCAAAACTAAAATATATCTCAATATCACAAATAATCAATCACAATATGTCAAAGAAAATAAACCACAAACAACTAATAAGTTTATATATTTAGGGTTTGAAAGGTATATTGGTAAAATGTCATTTAATTAAACAGGTCAAACGGGTTTCATATGTTAAATACTAACCTTACCCGTTTATTAAACGGGTTAATCGTGTCAACCCAAATATGGAACGAACCCATTAAGACTCAACCCATAACTTGCTAATTTCATGTCGTATCGTGTCGGGTTCACAGGTCGTGTCCAATTTTGCCACCCCTACCATACACTCCTATGTTTAAGTAGAGACAAAATTAAAGGACAATATGGTAAAAATGCAACTCTAATTTCCACTAAAACATTATCTAAAAAATAGGACCCCACTCTCCTATTAATTTTCAAATTGATTTATTCACGGCTTCAAAATTTTTTTTGTTTTATTCACTTATAAATTAAATTTTCAAAATAAAAATTATATATATATATATATAAAATAAAAAACACAGTTTTTTTTTCTACAAAATAGTCTCATCTTTTAGAGAAGAATAAAAGATGAAGATAAAGCTAAAGACTGTCCATTTTTCTTTTGAATTTGGTAATTAGTTGACAAGATTAAAAAAAAAAAAATGTTAGATAATTCAAAGATATATAACTATCTCTTATTATTACCAAATTCAAAAGCAAAATGGACAGTCTTTAGCTTTGTCTTCATCTTTTATTCTTCTCTAAAAAGTAGACAAGATAAAAAAAAAAAGTTAGATAATTCAAAGATATATAACAATCTCTTATTATTACCAAATTCAAAAGCAAAATGGACAGTCTTTAGCTTTATCTTCATCTGTTATTCTTCTCTAAAAAGTATATATATATATATATATGTATGTATACTTTTTAGAGAAGAATAAAAGATGAAGATAAAGCTAAAGACTGTCCATTTTGCTTTTGAATTTGATAATTAGTTGACAAGATTAAAAAAAAAAAAAAAGTAAGATAATTCAAAGATATATAACTATCTCTTATTAGTATTTTGACCTCTCAAGATGATCAGTTTCCTGTGTGATTTGTCCTCGACTATTTCATGCTTCCAAGTTCCATGCAATATGACTACTGACTAGGAAGTAGAAACTCGAACATTTTATGCTTTGTAGGGATAGTACGGGCACTAGACAAGAAAATAGTCTTTATTGTGTTTTCTGGTTTGCTAGATAGAAAATGGTCTTATGTGGAACTCATAGTCATAAGTCATAACCAATAAGTCCAATGGGTTATTGGACACCCACTACCTGAGGTCCCCCATTACGTACCCTATTGATTGGACAACTCTACATTTAATTTTTTCATTGGATAAGTAGGACTATGAATGGATTTTTAAAGTTTGATAATTCAAATGCAAGATAAGAAGCTTTTCACTTTTATTTATATTAAAAAAGAAGAAGAAGGAAAATGCCTCATATTTTTATAGGTAAGATAAGAAAGTCGGGAACGAAACGGTTCATGAGTCATGAGATTGGCATGCACTTGTTTTGGCCAGTGGCCACCTCTTATCTCCTTCCTCTCCTCTTAATTTCTTTTTCCTGCGCCTTGTCAGACTCTCACTCTCCTACATTTCCTCCACTCCATGCAAATAGTGCTCCACTTTGTTTCAATAACTAATTTGCCCTTCACTTTTATTTTCTTCATTCACACAGAATTTCGGGGCATCAATTTATGAATGATCAGTTACTCATATCATCATATGTGACATTCTTTCCTCATTTTGACAAAGATGGCACCGAAGTTGCAAAGTTGTTTTTTTTGGTAAAAACATACAATTTTAAACCCAAATTAAACAAGAATTGTTATTGGAAAAAAAGAAAAAAAAGAAAAAAAAGACTTCTACACAATTAATAATCTCAAGAACTAAACCCTCTATCTCTGTTATAACATATTTTTTATTAACAGAACTTCGATACAATAGTATTTAAATAAAAATGGCTTGAATAAGTTGACGGAAAAATAAGTAGGTGTAAAAGGTTGTTATTGTACTTGACTAATCTCCGAATATGTGTAATGGGATACGTAATTGTCGGAAAGAATCCTTGCTAAGGTCCCAAGTTGTTAATTATAAGGCTTGAATTAATTCAAGAACTCATGAAATACATGAGTCCTAAAAATCACAAAACCAACCATTTGGAATTAGTTAGAATTAATTATGAGTACTCATGAATTAAATGTGGTTTGAAAATCACTAAACCAACTCTCTGGGTTTAGTTATAATGTGAAGATTACATGTGGCCAACCATAGATATGTAACAGCAAAAGAAAAGAAAAGGAAAATTATTTTAATTTCAACCAAAAAGCTAACCCTAAATAAATAAATAAAATGAAACAAAAAGAAATGGAAAAATGGTGGTTGCTGAGGGCAAAAGTCTCTCTAATTAGGTCATGTCTGTAATTTGGTGATAAAGTAGGGGTTAGGTTTTCTATTTACACTGATTGGCCACTGAATCACGCATCCAAACAGGTCCACATACATTTTTTCTGAATATGTATATATAGATGCCTAGACACCAAGAATATATCCTTCTAAACTACTATTAGAACTGTGAAGGTCTAGGTAGAAAGAGAAGCACATACGCCTCAACTCAAAGAAAGCAAAGAAAGAAATGGAATGGAAAAAGAGTGATCTGGATGTTATACTTGTACCACTAGGTTTTTTGATAAACATTGCCTATCATTTCTGGTTATGGCATAAGGTTCGCACTGAACCCCTCACAACTATCATCGGGACAAATGCTAAAGGAAGACGTTATTGGGTCTCGGCCATAATGAAGGTTCAGTTATATTTAATCTTTTTTTTTTTTTTTTTTGGGTTTTTAACTTGCTGATCAAACAATGAAAGAAAGGCTTGCACTTTGTGTGTAATCATTTAAATGGTATCAAATTCATACACAGTATATATGCTTTTTTCATGAAGCTAGCTCGTTAAGTATTATTCATTAGTTTCACAATGAAAACTTGATACGAATTGCAACTAAACTAACAATGCTCGAGATAGAAACCAAAGTAGCAATTGTGGATATACTGCCATCTCTTTATTCTGATCTTTAAACAGTTTTTATTTTATACATTTTAAGTGAAAATGACTAATTTAAATCCTGAATATTTCAATTGGAAACATTGATAAATATCTTTCTTGAATTGTAGATGTTGTATCTGGTCAGGCAGGAGATGTCTTGCTTGGCTTGGTTTCTGTTAGCTTAGTCTGAGCTTTGGTTTAGCTCTGATCTCATGAACATTTGTTGTTTTGTTTCTTAGGCTCCTCTTTGCCGAAGAGTTTGGATTTACCTTTGTTTGTTTGTTTCAAATAATCCATATGATTTACCGAAAAAATTAAAAAACCTAGAGGTCCTTTGGCGTGATCTTTAACTTATCTCATATAATTTAGTGTTTTAGCTAAGTATGTAACATATAGCTAGCTTTGGATTATCAAAGAAGAATCAAATGTGATGCTACCAAAAAAATTCCCAGATTTTAGATGTAATGTTTTGTAATCTACCATGAGTCAGTTGGTGCTTTGAAAAGTTTTGGATTTTACAATCATGGCAAGCAAAAAGTATATACATGGGGAGCATAACCTGTCATTTTGCTTAATGACTAGGAGGCTACCACTTGTTTTTAGTAGTGTAAGCGTGCGTTTGCCAAACATTGAAATTATATTTTAATTGCATTTTGCATTTTTTTAGGGTCCCACAGCACTGTTTATGAAATTACTAAATTCAATAAAATGCAAATTTTTAGATAAATTTGGGTCTTACAGCACTATTCACACATTTAAAAATTATTTTGCTACAATATTTTCAATAATAAATTTTCAGTTTTCAGCAAATAAGTGGTATCTAAACAGACACTAACCCCGTATAATCTTCTCCTATATAACCCCGTATAAACTTCAAACAACAAGGTCAAATCTATGTTAGAGTCAGGGTGGTCTATTTTTTAGTTTATTTCTATGATATGGTGCATTAATTGAATAAAATGTTGGCAAAAATAAAATCACATATGTAACAAAAAAAATTTATTTCACTCCCTCTAATAAACAAATTATTTAATTTTCACAGGACAATGACAAGAAGAACATCTTGGCAGTCCAATCTCTGAGGAACACAATAATGGGATCAACCCTAATGGCAACTACGTCGGTTCTACTTTGTTCTGGTCTCGCAGCTGTAATAAGTAGCACTTACAGTGTGAAGAAGCCACTCAACGACACCGTTTATGGGGCCCATGGGGAATTCATGGTGGCTTTGAAATATGTGACACTACTCACTATTTTCCTCTTCTCATTTTTCTGCCACTCTTCTTCCATTAGGTTTATAAACCAAGTGAACATTCTGATTAACACACCACCTGACCCCATGTCCATAGTGACCCCAGCGTATGTGTCTGAGCTCTTAGAGAAGGGTTTCTTGCTAAACACTGTGGGAAACAGGCTCTTCTATGTGGCACTTCCTCTTTTGCTTTGGATCTTTGGACCTGTATTGGTTTTCTTGTGCTCTGTCACCATGGTGCCAGTGCTTTACAACCTTGACTTTGTGTTTGGGAATGGCCAAGTTGAAAACGGGAAAAATGTGAATGGGGACTTTGTATGAATAGTGTGAAAAAAAATAAAATGAGAACATGGATGGTGTGATTTTTGGTTATGTTGTTTTGGGCAATGCATGAGATTTGGTTCTTTTATTGTGTATGCACATATAAATAACGTGTTCTACATTTTAGTGCGTGATGATAAATTGATAATCTTGTGCTTTTCGCAACTAAATAAAAAAGTTTGGAGGGCTTATCTTATGCGGTGTCCATTATCTTATGCGGTGTCCATTATCCTAGGTAGTAAAGTTTAGAAAACATGGAATTAAAGTGTTTATCAAAAAAAGAAAAAAGATAGGAAAACACAGGAACCACACAATAGAACAATAGAATAATCTTTTTTACCAAGGCATGCATGCTTAGTCGTGATGGTTCAAAAAGTATGCCCACAATTCAACAGAAACTCAAATTACGTAGAAACACGTACACATGAATGTATCTAATTTTCTAAAATTAGATCAAGTCAAAGTAATAACTTATAAATATAGTTATACAAAAATGATCACTTTTGATATAAATATTTATAAAATAATCGCAAAAGAGAACATTTTTCCTAATGAATAACGGGTAGTTTGATATAAATGTATACAAAGAGAAATCCAAAGAAGAAAAATACTCAAAAATTACATTATGATCCTTGTATTGACTAAGTGGAAGCACCCCATTTGTGTTTGTTAACAAAAGGAGAGAAAAGTTATGTGAGAAAGATGACTCGTGCTAATCATACCACTTTTTTTTTTTTTTTTCATAACTTGTTAATATCGTAATTGGCGATTGCTTAAATATCAATAAATTAACTTATTGGAGAAAGAAGGTGTAGTAGTAAGAAGCCATAATTACTTTGTTTATTTTAAATTATTTGTTTTGGGTTATGGAGTCAGGTCTAAAGTTAATTGTAATTTTAGGAACGGGAATAATATATTTTGGCAGTGGGTTCTTTTTTGACGTATGGAAAGCTAGCCAAAATTAAGGATTGAAGAGCTAACTTTTTCTAGCACATTTTAGCAATTTGAAACCCGAAAAAAAGCCTTCGGCATTTCAATTTTAACATGCTGTCATTTTTTTGCTTGCTCTGTTTGCCCATGAAAATTTAACAACCCAAATTTCTACCCTAACCTGCTACCCGAAGCTGCCTTACCCTACTACACAATAAGAACTTATTGGCATGCTAGTTCTAACTCTCTGCTTGCCAATTTTATTTTTTCTCTAATAAGACAATGAATATTTTTTTATCCATAATTATTTTAGCATGTAGGGGGCATATGAAAGCAAACTAAAATTAATTACTAATAATAAAAAATGAGTAATTAATAATAATATCAATTCCACCCAAAACAATAACTAATCCTAAACCCTAAATAATAATAAACCCTTTAAATTGTAAATCCTAATAAATAAACCACAGCAAACCCTAAACAATATTAAGCACTAAACCCAAAAACCTAATAAAAATAACCAAAACAAACCCTGCCCTAGGGTTTGTTATGTTTTATTTATTTATTAGAGCGTTTGGGTTTTAGGAGGGTTTGTTATGAAGTGGGTCTTCACTCTGCCAACACTTAAATCCCCCCCAAACAAAAAAGGAGCATCTCTCCTCCTCAATCATATGTCACAGAGGATTCTCTCAATCTCTATGCTATATTTTTCCTTTCTTAGTAAGGCCTTGCACGATTTAAAATAGAAGTTTTGTAAGTATGCGTCTGTTGTCATATGCCTGGCTCATATAATTGGATTTGTTCATAAAAATAAAAAAAAATACATATACATATATATAATTGGATTTGAGCCATGACAAGTTTGGTGATCCTTTGTAGATCTAGTAGCCAAAACTTGTGTGTTTTTGCTATTTCCCAAACCAAGGAAGCAGATCTTGACTCCATCATTCTTGAAGATTATGCTCTCTAATATATAATGTTTTTGAACCCAATCCAACACTATCTTTCCCCCTATCTCATATTTGTGCTATTTTGCCTTCCTTTATTTTTATTTTTATTTTCTTCATGTAATCAGATCTACCAACAGAGCAACCCATGTTTTGGGTGCCTAGGCTTCCTTTTCTAATAGGATAGGGTCCAACCCCATGAACTCTCTTCCTATCTCGCCTGGGCCCTTCCCCCTTTTTTTCAATAAATTATCTGTCATCAGTCCAAAAAAAAAAAAAGCATTGGCTTGCCAAGATTTCATGGATTCAATCAGCTGAGCCACTCTTTCATGTGTCTCGTCTTGCCTTTTAGGTAAAAAGTTTGAATCATTGTTTCCCATAATGGTTTTAGGTTAGAAGTTTAAATTATTGTTTCCTATAATGGAAAAGAATGGGTGGCTTAGGTTTAATTTGTTCTCTTTCATTGGATCTCAATCACATTAGCATTTTTTTTTCCTGCCCCAATGAATAATTCTTTAAGTCTGGCGTAGATCTGGGATGTGTTGTTATCTGACTCTCATTTGAACATAAAGTCATTAATAAATTCAAAAACATGGCGGAAACATAATTTATAAATATTTAAAACGCATAAATCATGATCTTTTACTTTAATTTTTGCACGCTATTATCTTATATAATTTAATTCATTCTTTATATGTTCCTTTTTATACTCACCTAGCATTTGTGAGTTTATGCATTTGACAACCAAATATGGGAAGTAGGTATTTCTTGTTTAAACGGTTCACCTATCAAATTAAGTTGACAAAAACAAATTATTGTCTAATTCCAAACTTTGTTATTTTTTTATCTCTAAAGGAGTCTTTAGAAAACACTCGTGATTCAAATCCATTTCATGATTAGTGACTGAGTGTACTACATGCCATATGCTCCATCAAAGTACAGTAAAGATAGGTCCAAATAAGGTGGAAATGTGAGTCAGTCATCCAACTTCCACATTTTTTCAACTTTTTATTTTTAGTATCTTTGTATATTTGAAGGATTTTATTATTTTATTTTCAACCAATAAAGAGAAGAGTGTTTGAAAAGTAGGAACTGCTTTTTGTCATTTGCTCTTTAAATATGGTCTTTCACTCTTTCTATGTCTCGAGGAATGTATTAAAATTTGGATGGAGTCTTCATCACATAATTTTAGCCCTGGTCTTGTCTTTCTTCCACTATTTGTCTTAGAAATATTTATTATTTGTTAGCTATAGTAGACATATCTATCATTATGTGTCAAAGTCACAAGTTATGAGATTGTGTTTATTCTGAACTAGTATATTCTGCAAAATTCTCTCTCGTGTCTCATATGAGATATGCCATACATTCCTTTTCCAGTTATTATTTTTGTTATCTTGTAATGCTTTCATCTGAACCAAGTTCTGCATATATTGTGATACTGATTGTTCTTTTAGTACATTTCGTTTCATCCAAGTTCTACTCCTGTTACCTAAGGCTAATGTCTCGCAGATGGGCCATGATCATATTTTTCCCTTTGCTTTCCTTTATTTCACCAAAGAATCCTCGTTACTATGCATATATATGTTATGGGCTTGTCATTGTTATTGTTCAGTTGATCAAATGATCTAACTATTTAATCAACGAAAACCTGTAATAAAGAAAGGAATAGCATTAGAAGATCAGTCTTCTAGTTAAGTTAGTGGGGGATTCTCCAATGTTTAAGTAAGCAAGATTTAAATCACTACTTTACTAGCGATGGTTAGGGTTTTTTTTGTGTGCATATTACCAATGTGATCCTTTATACGGAGTCCAAAGAATAATTAGGTTCATTAATGCTCGCATGCAGTTGAAATTCAAATTTAGGAGAGGGATTCTTGTGAACTAAATCACCAAGACTCCTACTCCTTGAGGTAATCCTATGATTTTTAGGATTTTTTTTCAAAATGGTCACTTATGGCTAGTTTGAATGAAGTTGAGAAATGGAGAGTACAGAGGAGTAAAGTAGAGTTTGCCAGCCTCATTTTTGATTTCTAGCTTGGCCTTGATTTTTGGTAAGGAGGCCAAGCTAAGAGGCATGGTCAAGCTCGTTTGTGCCACATCATCATGTTGTTCATCATTTCTTATTCTTTGTTAGTGTTGTAGACATTTTCTTATTTAATCTGCAAAAAGGAGTGATTACTTCATTCTCTTCTGTCTATCAATGTGATTGGTATTAATTCCTAGGTGAAATAGCACAATCAGTAAAAATTATTTAATAATTGTTTCTCTTTTTGCCAAATATGAAGCTTCAAAATAAATTAATTTAAGGGCTCATGTGAGAGAGTCTAACTCAAAATTCATGTCACGTTGAAAAAGGAAGATCACAAATGCAAGATTTTCTCTTGATGGATATTAAATAAGATGCATAAAAGGACACGAGGTTGGTAAGAAAAGGAGAGAATTATATAGTGTTGTTGAACGAAAGAAACCTAATTTTGGACCCTTTTCAAAATATAAATTTTTTTTTTAAAAAAAAGGAGAAAAAGTCTATTCGGTGTCTTTTGAAATCAAGAGGCACGAGGTTTGGTGAGGCGCTAATATTGCACCTAGCCTTTGTTGGTCCTTCTTATTCCCCTATATAATAACAAAGGCTTCTTTTGTAATGTTTAGCATTATCAGAGCACTAGTAGTGGTGGTGCTAAAAAGCTAAATAGCTAATTTTAGCACCACCATATACAAAAAATATGATACATCAGTGGTGGTATAAGTAAAATTTTTACCTACTCAGCTACAATGTACAACTATTTATGGTTGTGCACTGTAGCTCAAAAGTTAAAATCAAATAATATATTTTACTATCTCTCTCATTAAAATAATATATATCTATATATATATATATATTCTCTTTCTATTTTTTCCTTTGTTCCAGCATTCTCCACTCTAAGTCTCTCACCCAAGCTCTAATTCATCATCTTCCTCACCCAAGCTCACTCTTCAATCAGCCATCGCTGCTGACCCAAGCACCATCATCGACTGAAGCACTATCTCCCATGACTTCTCTCAAATCTCCACCATTCATCCCATCGCCCCTTCCATTGTCCACCATGTCATCAAGATATGCGGTGGGGTCCGCCCACGACATCCCTTTCCTCCAAACCCTATCATTCTTCAACTGGGCCATAGCCCACGATATTCTGGCCCAGTCCCCCAACCCTTACAACGAAATGATCGACCTCGTAGGAAAAGTTCGCCAATTCAACTTGGCTTAGCAAGTCATCGATTCGATGAAAGCCACCGTACATATCTTGTGTTTGTGTTGTGTTTAATCGAATGGAGGACTATGGAGGCGATTCTTGTGTTTGTGTTGCGGCTGATTTGGGGTTGTGTTTGTGTTTGGGGTTGTTGGGTGTTTGTAGTAGTGGTGGTGCTAGGGTGGTGGTGGTGGTGGTGGTGGTGGGGGCGGCGCCATGAGTGCTTGAAAATAGTGAAGAAAAAAAGAAGATAAATGAATTGTTTAATGTAGTAGGTATATTATTTTATTATGTTGTTTATATTATTTTATACTGTTAAAAACCAAAATAAAACCACTGATGTTGAGTGTTTTATAAAGTGAGAAAGTAAGATAGATAAAATAACTTTTTGTAGAGCCATATTGCTAAATTTATGGCTCCACCAATGTGGATGCTCTCACAATATATAAGTCACTTGCAAGACTAGGTTTCACATGTTTTGGGCAGCGTGTGGCAACATGAAATTTCAGTCTTAATCAGTGGGTTTTACACTGCATTTTGCATGAGACAGTCTTATTTATGAGTCCGAAAATTGGTTACAATTTGTGCCAAATAAGGAAGCTTAATTAATCAATCTTTCTTTGGTTCATTGCCATAAAGGGAATGGCACCTTTTGTAATTGCTGAATTAGACAATTCTAGAAAATAAACATTTAACGTTGGTGGAGTCAATTGAATGGGACTTTGAATGTTAAACAAGTATAGTTTTCCAGTAGGTAATGTGTGGCTTTCTACTATATATATATATATACACACACACACTCAACTTTGTTGCACAATCAAACATGTTTTGCAGGACTACTAGTAAAATTGGAAGAATATAAAGTGAAAATGTCAAACTGAAATTGATGATTTTTATTCAATATGTACTAGTACCACTAAGATAATTTTCTCTTTATTTATTGTTCAATATTTTTGTCATATATTGCTAAATATATTTATTGACTTTAATTTCCCACGAATATATTTTCAAAATTTTTATCTAGTGTTAAATGCTTTAAAGCCAAATAATATTTCTTAAAGAATACTCTCTTCTATTCCTCTTTTTTTTTTTTTTTTTTGTTTTCTTCTACTTCTCTCACTCATTAATCATTATAGGGTAAATTACAAAGTTAGTTCCTATCCTTTACACTATATTTCAATTTGATCCCTAACCTTTTACTTGTGTCAATTTGGTCCTTAGCATTTTTAGTGATGTGATCTACACACATGTGAGATCAGTACCATCTCATTCTCACCAACACTTTAAAATCTATAGATATGCTTGGCTTTCATTTCTTAAATTTGCTCATCATTCCGGTTAGTGAAATTAATTCACCATATATGTCAAAGTTGTGCAACAAAAGGCGGATCTGGATTGGAATGTAAAAGAGACTCTGAATCCAAAACAAAAATTGCATTATCATGATTAATTTTCCTAAGTTTTTTTTTGATAGTTTGCAAATAAATTAAAATTAAGCAAAAGAACAAAAAGGGGAATCTCCCTTACAAACTGCCTCCAGAGAGAGAGGGAGATTGCCATAAGAAAAACTAAAGGGACGGGAGGAGCTCAATGCAAATTGTTGAGGGTCATTTTTGTAAAGCCAACCCAACCCAGCAAAGCAGGCAATGAGAGTGGCAGGCATAGAATAAGACTGTTAGGCCCAAGTGGCAGGAAGAATAGAACACAGGCCCATAACATGAATAAATGGGTCTTGAGGAAGCAAATGGGCCCAAAGGGCCCGGAAAGAGAAAAATGACACCCATGGGCAGAGTATGGTATGAAAAAGCGAGAATGGGCCGTGGCAGGCCTAAGGCAATGTAAACAAAGAAAGTAGGGGTTGATGGCAAGCCCATGAACCCCAAGGATGAGTATGAGGAGATTGGGCCGGGGAAGCCCAATCAAGTTAGTAAAAGCCCATGGGAAAGCAAAGTCAGTAAATGGGCTGGGGAAGCCCAAGGAAAGTAAAAGGGCCTGCGGCCCAAAGAGAAAAAAAGAAAGGGACAATGGAGCCCATGAGTAGGAACACCAGTAGGCTCTCTTAAGTCACTGGGGGAAAGAATGGAACGGCAGGCTTGAAAGAGGCCTAGCAGGAACATATCGTCGTGGTAGAAAATGCCAAGTAATGAAACAAGACATGGATACAAACCGAGAAATGGGCCAAGAGAAATGTGAAACCCAGTGTTAAGAAAAGCCCAATCCCAAAGGGAAGCAGTGAAAGTACAGAACGGCCCACATGAAAGAACAAAGAAGTATGGCAGACGAATGCAAGCAAAGCTCCAGAGCACAACAAGCACACGAGCCGCAGGCAAGCTTTTGAACGTACATAACAGGAAAGCATGCGCAAGGCCCAGGTGCCACCAACCTGTACCCAGCCAATATGGGTCATGGTGGGGCCATGGGTCAGTGGAAAGAGGTAAAGGGGGGTGCGGTTTGGTGGTGGGGAGGGGGGAAAAGATTTATTTTACGTTCCCTGTCCAAACCCTTTTGGGAGGTACGTCCTGCTGGGATGACAGACCGCCCAAAAGAGGTAAGGTTGGGGAGGGAACGTTGGGTGCATGCCATAGGAAGAGAGAGAGAGCATTTAAGCCACGGCAGAAGACAGTGCCACGGCGAACAGAAACAAAACCAACCTGTTTTTGTCTGGCAAGGGCAAGCAGTGTACAGACGGTGGTCAGCAAGCATGCCCAGACCAGACAAAGGCCGTTAGGGGGTGAAATAGTAAAAAACCATCACGGCAGGCCCTATAAAAGGACCCTTGCCGTGCCCTGTAAAAAAGGAGGGGGTAGGGGACCGAAAAACAGAGGAAGAGGAAACATAGAAAGAAAAAACTCAAAGAAAAGGAAAAGAAAAGAAGGAAAGATAAGAAAACAAATAGTGAGGATAATGGGCATGCACCAATAGATCTTTTCTTTCCTCTCCCCCTCAAAATCCCACTCTCTAGGGAACTAATAAGCAGTAAGAATTTTCCGCAGGCATCTATCACTTAGGTCCGATTCCCTCAAAGTCACTAATCCCCACGGCAGGATATTCTCCTGGGAGGTTAGTTTCATTGAGAAGAAGCGTTCTTCCTCTTTGATCTTTTTGCCATTACAGACTCGGTTTTTTTGCTTGATGTTTATTTTTGATTAACTTCCATCATCGTTCAATCAATTGTTCTTTCTTATAAAAGCCATTGTTAGTATTACCATTATTACTACTATGATATTCGGTTGTTTATTATTAACAAAAGCTACTGCACTCTGTTTTTCCTTTCATTGTCATTATATCTGCCTGCCGTAATCTTGTTGTAATAGCTCTGCTTGCCGTAAGGGTGTTCTTGGCAGACAAGGCAAAGTTTGTGCACAAACAGGCCCAAAGTGAGTTACAGTTGGGCCGGTCTCAACTTCCCTACTCAGAAAAAATATTTGGGTCCATCACTGCAGGAGGCAACCCAGCCCAAACACAAAAAAGGCCCCTACACAAATCTTACAGTTTCATGTTTTGCAGTATTACACTTTCGTTGGACTCACCTAAAAACACAAGACTTGAAATGAGAAGCCAAACTACGAATGTTACTAATTATGGTGTTGAGAGACCAACTCAGAGTGAGGTCAGGTTGTGACAAGGGGTCGAAACACAACTTTGCGTCTCCTTTGAAAATGACCATGCACCATCTTTCTTGAATAGCAAGCTGCATTGCCCATAGAATTGCTTCGGCTTTTGCCTGTGATGGAGAGCAAAGATGATGCTCCTTACCCCAGAGGGAAATGGCCACTCCTAAGTGGTTTCTAGCAAATGCAGCCAAAGCTGACTTGGTGTTACTTAGAGCAACATCAACGTTAATCTTGATCCAACCTTTAGGGGGGGGGGAGTCCAGACATCTAAGGATGGTTCTAATGAGGGACAGATGCTTGGAGAGTACACCTTGGAGGCTTCTAGGAATCTGGTCTGCACATTACTCATGGCTTTAGATAAATCAACTTTGTCCCCTTGGAAGAGAATGTGGTTCCTAGTCTTCCAAATCTCGCCAATGATTAGGGCCATGTTTAGCGGAATAGTCCATTGCTGATCTGTGGGGATGGGAGCCTTTGATGGGTTCGTGATCAACTTGATGATGTCTTCATTTGAGGTCAGAGACGAAGAATCAATTCTAAGGCCCCAACCAACAGTTGTCCACAGTGCTTTGGCAAAAGGGCATTGGAAGAACAAATGAGTATATGTTTCCTCATCTGAATTGCATAAGCTACAGGTTGTGTCAGCTTGCTGAATTCTGCGTTGAAGCTTTACCTTTGTAGGAATGGCGTTGGCACTAATCCTCCATAAGAGCATTTTGAGGCGCTCAGGGAGTTTAGCTTTACATAAATCTTTCCAGCGGGGTTGAGAATGATTGTTGTTGCTGGGATTGTGAAAGGCAACCTTATAGACAGACTTAACCGAGAAATTTCATTTAGGATTGGGGAGCCATATAAGCTTATCTTGCCTAGGGGTGATTGGGATGGGGATAGTGAGGATTGCAAGTGCAAAATCCAAAGCAAATTTCATTGATCATATTCGCATCCCATGTTTTTGAAGATGAATCAAAGAGGTGATGGGCTTTGAAGGGCAGCTGTGAGTATACTTCAATTCTCGGCTGAGGTTTGAATCCTTCAATCCATGGAATCCACGGATCCTCGCAAACATTGATTGATTTTCCATCGCCTAGAAGATAACATGCTCCTTTTACAATCAGATTTTTGGCATCCTTAATCACTCTCCATGTGGGGGAGGCTATTTTCTTTGGTTCTACTCTCAGCTAGTCATCTTTAACTTTGTATTTAGTGCAAATCACTTCCATACAGATGCTTTGCTTTCCTGAGGCCACCATCCATGCTAGCTTTGCAAGGAGAGCAACATTAACTTCTTTATATTTTTTGAAACCCAAACCACCTGCAGATTTGGGGCGACAGAGCTTGTCCTATTGCTTCCAGACAATGAATTTACCCTCATTCTCCTTAGGCTTCCACCAAAATCTTCTGGTCAGTAAATCCAACTTATCACAGTTTTTTATAGGGACATGAAAGGCTAATAAGGTATAGCTGGGGATGACTTGTGCAACTGAGGTAATGAGAGTGCACCTACCCACCCACGAAAGGGATTTGCTCCTCCAACCTGAAAGCTTTGACTCCAACTTTTCCTGCAGAAATTTGAAGTTTTTGGATGGTGATCTGGACATGAACAAGGGTGCTCTAAGGTAAATTGCATCCTTTTTGAGGGATTTCATTTGGAGAAGTTGCTTTATAGTTCTTTTGTAGTTTGCCGTGGTGTGCTTCGAGAAAAAGATCCATAATTTGGTTATGTTTAAACTTTGACCAGACCAAACACAATACTTCTCAAGACAAGAGGCTAATGTCTCAGCATCCTTCCTTGTTACCTTAGAGAAAAGCACAATGTCATCAGCATACATGACGTGTATTAGTGCTAGCCCTCTTACACTTGCTTTAGTGCTGCTAAGGTTGCCTAAGTTAAGCTCCCTGTCTAGTATTCTTGATAAAACCTCCTGCCTTAGTATGAATAAATAGGATGAAAGAGGATTGTCTTGTCTTAGGCCTTTGCTAGGTTTGAATTGATTCGACTTACCTCCATTAATCAACACCTCAAAGGATATAGATGATATACATGTTAGGATTCATTTAATGAAAATGGGGTGGAACCCAAGATTAGAGAGCACAGCTTGGATAATTTTCCAATTGAATCTATAATATGCTTTTTGGAGATCAAGCTTTAAGGCCATGAATCCGAATTTTACCTTCCTTACCTTGAAGCTATGTAGTAGCTAGTAGCTCGTGCACCACCACTTGGGTTTCTGCAATCCACCTCCCTGGGATGAATGTTGATTGACATGGGGAGATGATCTTGTGCAAGAGAGGTCTTAGCTTTGTAACTAGTAGCTTGGAGATGATCTTGTAGACCACGTTACAGAGGCTTATAGGCCGAAAGTTGTTAACCGTGGTAGGGTTGGAGGTTTTTGGGATTAGCATGATGAGGGAACTGTTGGCCTTTTTAGATAAGCATCCATCAATGAAGAAGGATACAATAGCTCGAGTGACAGCCTCTCCAACAATAGGCCAAAACTCTTTGTAGAATAAGACAGGGAATCCATCAGGGCTGGGAGCTTTTAGGTCCTGCATTTGGAAAAGTGTTTCATTGATTTCTTCTGGAGATGGAATTCTCTTTAATGTTATGTTGTCCTCCTCAGTGATACACTAAGACATAAGGTTCTCCAAATGTGACCGGAATGTAACGTCTTCCTCTAAGAATAGATTTTTAAAGGAGCTGAAGAAGATTTGCCTAATCTGATTCAAGTTGGTAATCCACTGCCCATCCTCAGACTTGATAGCATCAATATGGTTCCGTCTTCTTCTAATAATGGTGGACAAATGGAAAATTTTTGTGTTTCTATCACCCTCCTTTAGCCATAATTCATGAGATTTTTGCTTCCATAGGACCTCAGTTCTAGCAAGCCATTCTGAAAGCTCAACTTGGAGTTCATTTTCTATTCTACCATTGTCATCAGAAGGAGGCTTCTTTTGGATTTCAGCTATGTTTTGCATAAGCTGATTGATCCTCACTTGGAAGTGCATGAACACTTCCTTGTTCCACTTCCGAAGAGCCTCTCTCATTGCGGCCTGTTTTTTATAAAGCTTGACAAATGTTGGACCATGTTTCTCCTCATTCCAAGCTTTTTCTATTATTGAATTGCAATCATTGTCTCTTATCCAAGCAGCTTCAAACTGGAACGGTCTATGGGCGAAGCTATCTTTTGGATTGGTGTCAAGCAGGATAGGGGTGTGGTCGGACTTGATGGCTCCCAGATGGGACACAGCAGCTTTTGGGAAGGCTAGCCTCCAAGCTATGCTAGCGATACCTCTGTCTAATCTTCTTTTGATTCCTGAACCCCATCTTCCTCTGGCCCATGTGAAAGCATTTCCTGAGTAACCCAAATTGATGGTTCCGAATTCGAATATAAGCTCCTTTAGGTAATTGGTGGCGGAGGAGCTGCTACTTCTTCTTCCTCCTAGAGTTTCGCTGTCATCAGTGTTGAAGTTGAAGTCACTGATACATACCCACAGGCCTTGGAATGATCCTAGGAGTGCCATAAGATTCTCCCATGCATTTTGCTTTTTGGAAGGGTTTGGAGGGCCGTAGAAGGCAACTAAAAGCCACTCATAGATAGCATCAGTAACTTTAACGGCAATCAGGTTCTTGTTATACTCAACCTGTTGAATTGAGCAACCATATTTCCACATAACACAAATTCCTCTTACAGCACCATTGGCCTCAACAACACACAAATCAGAAAACTTTATTACATTCAACTTCTACCATTCTAGAGGTCGAGGCCATGGTTTCACTAAGAAAAATAACATCTAGGCTAGTCCATTTTATTTGAGCCTTAAGGACTCTAATTGTCGCGACATTACAGATACCGCGACAGTTCCAACCTAGTATCTTCATAAAGAGGTTAGGGGCTTGATAAGGCCTGCCTCATTGGCCGAAGAAGTTGTAATAGAGTATGATTCAGTGAAAACAGGGGAACCAGAAATACCATGTGAAGAATTGGAACTGTGATTGGTAGTATCGAAAGGCTCACCATGAAGAGTTGTGGTTCCCCGAAAGAGCTCTAATTCTTTTTGTGAAACTTTTCTTTTGAGATGAGGAGTCCGGTTGCTGGGTTCTACCTGAGTGATTTAGGGATGAAGGTGGCCTTCGCAGGGTCAAAGAAAGCTGCTTTGGGAGCATGATCCGTGATCTTTACCCTCTTAGAGAGGAACTCTAATTCTTTTTGTGAAACTTTTCTTTTAAGATGAGGAATCAGGTTGCTGGGTTCTACCTGAGTGATTTATGGTGGCTGGGGATTCAATATGTTGGTTGGGATTTTAGATATGATATGTGGAGGTTGGTGCTGGGTTAAAATTGGTGGCTGTGAATGAGCGCTGATTTAGGGTAGGTCATTATTAAGTTCAACTTTTTGTTCGGGCTTGGGGGAGAGGTTTGTGTTTGGGCTGATGTTAGGTAGGCCGAAACTAGGTGGGTAAGGTGGGTTTGGGTTTTCTATCTGGTTCGAAAAGATAGGTGGGCTTTGGGCATTTGGTTTGTCATCCTTATCTGAGGGGATGAAATTGGATTAGCTGACGTGTATGGGTGAGGTGTTAGCTGTTGACTGCTGGTTTCTTCCTCTAAGTCAGCATCTTGGGATGTGGGCGGATTTTGCGCTGTCATGCTGTTGGTACCGTGCTCCTGTCGTACACCAATGTGGCAAGGATTGTGTACCTTGTCCTTTTTTGACATCGTCGCTTGGCATGCTGTCACTGTAGGGGACGAGTTTGTACGGCGTGGTGTCATGCCAGGGCATAATGGGACAGAGGGGTTGGGCATGAGAAATATATCCAGTGGAGTGGTATTTTTTTCTGCCTGAAGCCATGGGTTTGAGACAATGAAGTCGGGGCAAAACAAATTATGAATGAAAAATGTTTTGCCTAGGCAGGCATGTGTTTCATGGCCATGGTGCCACACTGGTAGTACTAATTTCTCATACCTCAGACTAATCCAAAGATGAGGGAGGTTGTTTCTAGGCAAGAAGATACCTGGCATTAGAGGTTGTAGTAGATCGACCTCGACTTGTATATGAATGAACCTTTTCCAGGATCCATCTCCATCGCATTGGCCATGAAACACATGCCTGCCTAGGCAAGAAGATACCTAGCATTAAAGATTGTTGAGGGTCATTTTTGTAAAACAGGCCCAACTCAGTAAAGCGGGTAGCAAATAGAAGTGGCAAGCATAGAATAAAACTATCAAGCCCAAGCGGCAGGAATAATGGATCACAGGCCCATAACATGAACAAATGGGTCTTGAGGAAGCAAATGGGCCCAAAGGGCCCGGAAAGAGAGAAATGGCACCCATGGGCAATATATGGTATGGAAAAGTGAGAATGGGCCGGGCAGGCCCAAGGCAATGTGAACAAAGAAAGTAGGGGTTGATGGCAAGCCTATGTACCCCAAGTATGAGAATAAGGAAATTGGGCTGGGGAAGCCCAATCAAGCTAGTAAAAGCCCATGGGAATGCAGAGTTAGTGAATGGGCCGAGGAAGTCCAAAGGAAGTAAATGAGCCGCAAGCCTAAAGGAAAAAGAAAGGGACACTGAAGCCCATAAGTAAGAACACCAATAGCCATATTAAGCCACTGGGGGAAGGAATGGAACGGCAGGCCTAAAAAGAGGCTCAGCATGAGCAAATCGCCACGGCAGGAAATGCCAAGTAATGTGGTAGGAAGCCAGGGTAATTAAGAAGTGGGCTGAAAGAAATAAGAAGCCCAGTACCAAGTAAAACCCAGCCCCTAGAGGGAGCAGTGAATTATGCAAACGGCCCACGTAAAAGAACAAAGAAGCGTAATAGACTGTGCAAACAAAGCTCTAGATCACGGCAAACGCATGAGCAGCAGGCAGATTTTGAACATGCATGACAGGAAGGCACGCGCAAGGTCCAGGCACCACCAGCCTGTACCCAGCCAATATGGGACGTAGTGGAGCCATGGGTTAGAGGTAAAAGGTAAGGGGGGTGTAGTTTGGTGGTGGGGAGAGGGGAAAAGATCTATTTTGCGATTCCTGCCCAAGCCCTTTTAGGAGGTACGTCCTGCTGGGATGACAGACCGCCCAAAAGAGGCAACGTTGAGAGGGGAACTGTTGGGTGCATGCCATAGAGAGAGAGAGAAAGCATTTACGTTATGGCAGGAGAGGGTGCCACAGTAGACTAAAAAACAACACAAACCTGCCTTTGTCTGGCGAGGGTAAGTGGTACACAGACGAGCCTCTGGGTGGTCGACAAGTACACCCAGACCAAATAAAGGCGGTTAAGGGGTAAAATGGTAAAATCCAGTCACGGTAGGCCCTATAAAAGAACCCTTGTCGTGCCCTGTAGAGAGAATCGAAAAACAGAGGTATCACGAAGCAAAAGGAAAACAAAAGAAAAAGAAAGGAAAGAAGAAAAGATAAGAGAGAAAACAGAAAACAAAGAGAAAAAGTATAATGGGCATGTATCGGTAGGTCGGTTCCCTTCTCTCCCCCTCAAAATCCCACTCTCTGGAAGATAATTAAACAATAGTGATTCCTTTGGGCACTAATCATTTAGATCCGATTCCTTCAAAGTTGTTAATCCCCACGACAGGATATTTTCCTGGGAGATTAGTTTCATTGAGAGGAAGAGTTCTTCCTTTTTGGTCTTTGCCACTACGGACCCAAACTTAACTTGATATTATTCATTTGATTAATTCATATTATCATTTAATCTTTCACTTCTTTTGTAAAGTTATTATCATTACTGTGATAAAAATAGAGATTACTTGGTTACTTTCCATCAAGGAAAGAGCACTATATCCTGTTTTCTTTTGTTATTATATTTGCCAGTCGTGACTTATTAAAAAACAGCTCTGCCTGCCGTAAGTACTCTCCTGGCAGACGAGGCCAAGTTTGCGCACAAGCCGGCCCAAAGTGAGTTGCAGTTAGGCCGGTCTCAACTCTCCTACTCAGAATACCCGGGCCCATCACCGCGGGAGGCAGCCCAGCCCAAAACACAAAAAAGGCCCCTACAAAGATTGTGGTAGATCGACCTCGACTTGTATACGAATGAACCTTTTCCAAGATCCGTCCCCATCGCTGGCATAATTGAATTCCACTACTTTTCCTGCTTTTTCCCCAAGCTTTCGAAGGTTGATAGGTGATCTTCAAAGCTTGGGGAGGTCGTGGACATGAACCCAGAAGGTTGAGGTTGAAAAAGGGATTTCATGCCACGTGAGAGATAGGTTCCAATGCTTAAGAACTAGATAACCACCTCTAATGGACCTAGGTCTTCTTCAAAATGTGTTGGCCATGTCCGCCTCGTGTTGAAAGCTGAACATGATCAACTTATTGTTTAGAAAAGTGACTCGGACTTGAAAAGCTGGCTGCGACGCCCTATTAACTACATCTGTGACCTTTTCAAAAAAAAAAAAACTACATCTGTGACGGTGGTTAAGCCTACTTCTTTGTAGGTAATGAGTTTGCCTAGTAGTACCCATGTAGGTGCCTCTGAGACCTCCATTGCAATGCTTGAGAGAGGACCAAAGGTGTAGATAATAGAGGGGAGGTAGGAGGCAAGGAAAGGATAAGGGTAAGAAGATGTACTAGACAGAGGGGAGGGGTGCTACTAGAGAGCACAGGAAAGATCCTTATCCATGTTCATTCACCTAAAGATGTAGAATATTGAATGAAATTTTCCTAAGGTTAATTCACTATATATAAAAAGTTTTGTCACAGAAAGTGGATCTGGCCTTGACTCCAAATCCAAAACGAAACCTTTTAGGCACCCGACACCACCATCACTCTTTTCCTAAAGTAGAAAAAAGGCCTATCCTACATCTTGAGATATCATAAGTAGCCCCACTGGAGCACATAAAAAACTCATTTTGATTTGGTGAGATGATACTGATCTCAAATGTGTACAAATTTTAGGGATTTGAGTGAGATGATATTGACCTCACGTGTGTAAATATTAATTTAGGTTTTTTTTTTTTTTTTTTAATAATCTAATGTGGTGGTACAATTAGCAGTTGATGTGGCATGAAAAATATTTTTTTTATTGTTTCATTTGACAGATCAACTTTTTTCATCCAAGGAATAGCAATGGAGAATAAATTGTCATAACATTGAAAAGGTTAGGGACCAAATTGATACAATTGAAAGGTTAGGGACCAAATTGAAATATGGTGTAAAGAATAGGACCAACTTTGTAATTTATACATCATTATATTATCTTAATATCTGAACTTGACTATGCCAAAAAAAAAAAAAAAAAACTAAAATTTGACTGTTGACTTACCAAAATACAAGACATGTAGTAGCTACCAAAAGACCCAAGGTAAGACCTACATTTCTCCTAACCAACTTAAATCAAGGAAATTTTTGTAGATTCTTATGGTTCAGGACATCAATCATCTGGGAATCCATTTCTTGCAAGACTTGATTCTTCTATATATGCCACGTCTTCATTTTATCTTCATACTATGACAGACTCTATTGCTTAGTATTTAGAAACTAAGCAACCATTCGAGGCCACCTCTATGCATATTATCAAACTAACCCTCTCAAACCTCTTCTACCTTCTCAAGCAAGAGAATGGGGCTAAGGATCTTTGCAGCCCTCTGTTGACACCCTTCTTTTCCTTAATTCGTAAGGCTAAAATTGCACAAGTTTGTTAAGAGATGCATAATTTGAATTATCCCGATTCTCCTCATAAACAATAACAGACACTAACACGTATTGAGATACAAAATTCTTGGCAGGACAAGCTTGTCTTAACAAAGCTTTTGTAGGTTGATTGAGCTTTTCTCAAGGGTTGTGAGATTGCATTGTTATGGAAAAAAAAATGAGCATATATTCTGTTAATTCATTACTGCCACGTTTGGATGGTATTAGGCCCAACATATATATATATATATATATATAAAGAGAAATTCTATGTCTACAACATTTTCACAACAGTTTTACAACAAATTTAAAGTTGTAGGTTATTACTGGTTGTTATTGTTGGGGCAAAAAAGGAATCTCAATAGTAGGTGTTAAACTATGATAATGAAGGATGAAGGAAGAACTGCCTAAACTACAAGTAGTTTAGGATAAATGTATATAAACGACATGTAGTTTTGTATGTAAATAGTTAGTTAGAAATCTGTTTGACACTTGTCATCTTTGTATTGGTTAGCTAGGAGTTAGTTATTTGTTTGTTTTGGTTTCCCACC
This sequence comes from Quercus ilex subsp. ballota, assembly GCA_032727855.1. Classification (NCBI taxonomy): domain Eukaryota; kingdom Viridiplantae; phylum Streptophyta; class Magnoliopsida; order Fagales; family Fagaceae; genus Quercus; species Quercus ilex. The sequence continues at coordinate 25,450,863 of CM064919.1, forward strand.
TCTCTGCTTCTCATATATAAAGGACAGAGCTTAGATATTTAATACATGAGAATCATTCATACAATTTCTCTTGCTTGCTCTCTCTCAATTCTCTCTCTTTCTGTGATTCCCAACCTCCATTGTTGGAGCTTGACCTTGATTGCAAGATTTCAACATGATATCAGGGCTTGAGCCAGTTCAGAATTTCCTTGCAGATGTTCACTGATTTCTTGGTTTGATCTTTCTCTCTCTAATTTTCCAATTCAATTATGTTTTTCTAGTGTTCTTTCTTGTCAAGTAGAATTCGTCACTCTTCTTGATTGTTTGCACTAGTTTTTCATCAGAATTTAGTTTCTTGTGGAAAATTGTGTCTTTGATCTTCAATCAAATTTGGGAATTACTGCTTTGCTAGATTCTTGATTCAGTACATTGTTCAAGAAATCCTAGTTTTTCCTTTTTTTTCAATTGTTGGTTCAATTCTTGTTGTTGTGAAATCATTCTTGGATTGAACATGTCTACTGGTACTAGTGCTTCCTCTTCAACCACATAGACACAATCCCCTTAACTTTGGGAGATATCTTCTACTCCTTATTACTTGCCAAACAGTGATAACCCTGGCTTATCTCTTGTGGTACAACACCTTACTGAAGAGAACTACTGTGAGAGACCGCAAAAGTGCCTCTAAAAAAAAGAGATTTTTGGGTGCTTTGAAAGACACCTCTCTTTTTGAATAAGTGGTGTGGAGTCGCCACTTATTTTTTATACAAAAAAAATAAGAAAAAAATTGAGTACAAATTACAGGACTGGATTGTTCCATTTCATTGATTGAGTAAAAAAGAATACATATTTGAAAAATTGAAAATTACATGGCTTTGGGTCCTAGTTACAAACTACCAAATAATTACATGGCTTTTTGTCCTAGTTACAATCTACCCAAAATGAAAATAAAGATAAAGCCTAGGTCTATCTATCCAAAGATACTAAATTTGGAAGCTAGGTTACGGAATAGGAAGGTGTTAGGCACCCATTCTATCCAGACAGAGTCTGGTTTTCTAGACACTCATGACCAATGTACCCCTTTATGCATGACATGAATAGTATGTTGAAAAAAAAAAAAAAAAAAAAACTAAATCACACAAGTTTATTTATGAATGCATCCTCTTCTTTGTTAAACAAAATTCAGATTTGTTGTTGTGATAAAAATTGAATTGGGTTTAGAAAAATCAGATCTGTTTTTGAGAACTAAAAAAAAAAAATGGTTTTTTGATGAAAGAAAAAATTAGATCTATTTTTAGGAAATAGAAAAATTGGTTTTTTCATGAAAGAAAAATAAGATCTGTTTTTTATATGTACAAAAAATATGAAAAAATATTTCTTGAGAAGAGAATTTCATTCATGAAATAAATTTGTGCTACATGCACTAAATAAAACAAAACACAACAAAAACAACCATTCATGATCTTTTTTTATTTCAAAATATGCTATGTTAAGAAAAATCAAATTTGTATCTAAGGAAGATACAAATCAGTTTTCCTTTAAAAAAAAATTCAGATCTGCATCTAATGAAGATGTAGATCAGTTTTTGATTTTAAGAAAAATTCATATCTGCATCTAATAAAGATGCATATCAGTTTTTATTTGAGAAAAATTCAGATCTACATCTAATGAATATGCAGGTCCATTTTTATTTTGAGAAAAATTTATATCTACATCTAATGAAGATGCAGATCCGTTTTTAATTTAGGAAAATTCAAATCTGCATCTAATGAAGATGTAGATCCGTTTTTATTTGAGAAAAAGAAGTGATAACATGCAGATTTTTGAAACTAAGAAATAGATCATAAAAATAATAAAAAGAATCAAGAACATGTTTCAACAAAATAAATCAACAATTCATGATATGAATATTTAAAACAGCTAAACTAAAAAATATATATAAACATGCATCATTGCAACAAGAGAAACATAAGAAAAAAAAGGGTTAATAAGAAACAACCTCTTGCATGGAGCACTCTTCTTCTTGAAGGGATATTTTAGGGTTCAAGGGAATTTATGCAATTATCTTTAAAACCTAAAAACCCTAGCTTAAGAGAGAATATCAAAAAGGGAGATTAGAAATATGAGAAATTTGAGAGTGTGAGAAAGTGTCTCCCCTAGAGCGTAAAAGTGTCTTGAATTTTGAGATCCAGTCTCTATATAAAGAGGATAGAATGCTTAAAAAATAAGCAACGACGATTAGAATGTGAATCGGGACCCGTCCTTCTGCGAAAAGTCGAAAATGATGTGTTGTATCGTCACTCAAATAGCGTCGGGCCAAAGCCTTTATAGGTGCCATTCGGCACTTTGAAAGTGCCGATTGGCACTCCAAAAGTGCCAAATGGCACTCTTGGATGCCAATCACGCTTTCGTGTTTGAGTGCATTTTAGACTCCTTTTTTTAGGTTTTCTTGAGCCGGGCCTTGCACTTAGACATGTTTTTAATTTGTTTTCTAAGATTTTTATCTCTTCTTTGGATAATTCAGGTCTTTTCAGTAACAATTATATTGTAGATAAATATTCTAAAATAAATCCTAATAAAGTTCAAATTATTCACAATTTTATTGTTATCCAATTATCCCATTTATTCCCACGCAAGCAATCCTATTTTAACACTAATCATCAACCAATCACAAAATGATTTAATTAATTTTAATTGTTTAACCAATCTGAATTAATTTAAATTAATTATGCGTGGTCGACTCTATCTAAACACAATGCATCCTGACCGCTCAAACGTGATCATTCGATATTTTCCAATCCGATGGTCCGATTTGGAAACCAGGCATACCATCGCGACCGTTAGAACCTCAAGATCATTTTTATGATATGTAATAAACAAATTAATGCATGTAATGCAATCATGATTTTTGGGGTATATGAATGGTCATTCTAGTCATTCTCCTTGATTAAATCATGAGTACAAAATCGAGTATCTACAACTACAACACCTAGAGTAGGTCAGTTCTTGTAGCTTTGGATGCAAAAAGTAAGCTGGGTTTTATAGATGGTTCTATACCAAAACCTCAAGGAACAGATCCACACTATACTACTTGGTCCAAGTGCAACAATATGGTCTTGGCTTGGTTGTTCAATTCACTCACTAAGGATCTTCAATCTAGTGTTATATACTTCAAGACTACTAGAGATGTGTGGCTTGATTTACAACATAGGTACTCTCAAGGAAATGACCCCAGAATTTTTGAGCTGAGAAAAGAGGTCAATTCTTTGGCTCAGGAAGACTTAACTATCAATGCCTATTACACTAAGTTCAAGAGTGTTTGGGATGAGTATTTTAATTACAGGTCTTGCTCCTATGGACACCAAGTTGAAGATTGCACCATGTCATTCTTAATGGGGCTTAATGACACTTATGCAGCAGTGAGAGGACAGATACTCCTCATGGACCCAATTCCTTCCTTGACCAAAGTATTTTCTCTTTTGGTTCAAGATGAGAAACAAAAGAAAATTGGTGTTAGAAAGAAGCTACAAGTTGACTCAGCTGCTTTGGCTGCCTTGACAGCAAAGAACAATCCTATAAAGGGTTTTGCTAAGGGCAAGTCTGGGTGCCCCCAATGCACTCATAGTGGTAATTTGGGTCATGTAGTTGATAAATGCTATAAATTGCATGGTTAACCCCCTGGTTATAAGTTCAAGTCCAAGGGTCAACAAGCTGGTTCCTTTGCTAATAATGTTGTTGCTATTGAAGACAACTCAAATCAAGGTGTCAATCTCACTTGTGCAAAATATCAGCAATTGCTTGATTTACTGAACTCTCATGGTCACTTTGGTACTCAAGCACCACCAGAAGTGGCTTCAGACACTCACCAAGTTGCCAACATCATTACTCAGTCTTCCACTAGTCTTCAAGGGCATGAGTTTTCAGGTATTTAGTCCACTCCTTTAGAGTATTCTATTTTCTCTTCAAATGTTGTTACTACTCACATTGCTTCCATTGATTGGATCCTTGATAGTGGTGCAACTGACCACATGGTCCATTCCATTCATTTCTTTACTTCCATTACTTCCATAGTTCAAATCTCTGTTAGATTACCTAATGGAGATATGGCTAAGGTCACACGCATAGGAACTGTTTAAGTGTCTCCTACTTTAGTTTTAGAAAATGTGCTTTGCATTCCTAGTTTTTCCTTTAATTTGATTTCTATAAGCAAACTAACCCAAAATCCATCTTGTTGTTGTATTTTTCTTTCACAATACTGTCTCATTCAGGACTTACAGCTTTGGAAGATGATTGGGTTGGGTAAGAAGCAAGGACTCTACACATTGCAAAGTTTCTCTGCTGACTCTCTACCACCATTTGTTTCTGATGTTCTTTCTAAAATTTCCAAGTTTTCTTCATTTTGTCTCAATTCTTGTATTTCTACAGTAGATCAGACTAGCCTATGGCATTGTAGGTTAGGTCACCCCTCACCACAAAGACTAGCTTTATTGCAATCTCTTGTACCAGATATTATTACTTGCAATAATAATAAAAGCTTTGATTGTTCTATTTGTCCTCTTGCCAAACAAAAAATGTTGTCTTTTCCTACATCTGTTTCTTCTCCTGCTTCGTGTTTTGATTTAATACATGCTGATATTTGGGCCCTTATTCTACCTCTCAATGGCTCTAGGTATTTTCTCACTTTAGTGGATGATTTCATTAGGTGTACTTGGGTTTTCTTAATGAAAAACAAATATGATACTTCACTCTTAATTCAGTCCTTTTACAATCTAATTCTCACACAATTCAAAACTCCTATCAAGGTGCTTAGATCAGACAATGGTCCTGAATTTGCCTTGGATTCCTTTTATGCTTCTAAAGATATAATTCATCAACTGAGTTGTGTGGAAACTCCACAAAAAAACTCAGTTGTTGAAAGAAAGAATCAGCACCTTCATGCTGTTGCTAGAGCATTAAGATTCCAGGCAAATATTCCTTTAAAATTTTGGGGTGATTGTGTTCTTTCTGCCACATACCTAATTAATAGAATTCCTAGTCCACTTCTAAATGATATTACTCTTTTTGAAAAACTATTAGGTCATACACCTTCATACAGTCACCTTAGATCTTTTGGTTGCCTCTATTATGCCTCCACTTTATCTAGAGACAGGTCCAAACTTGATCCCAGAGCTAAGGCAAGCATTTTCCTTGGTTACCCTTTTGGTACAAAAGGTTACAAACTCTATGACTTGGCTTTTAGAACCTGTTTTGTTTCTAGGGATGTAGTTTTTAAAGAGTCCATTTTTCCTTTTAAGCATTGGTCTTCCAAATCTGTTCCAATTCCTTCTTCCTCTTCTTATTCCATGTTTCCTATGCAACCTGTCATACTAGAGTCTAATTTACCTTCTGTTTCTGCAGAATTTACACCCACTTTCACTACTGATATAGCTACACCTCCTGATGAGTTTCCAGGCCTTGTTCATAATAGTACTGATCTAGATCACTCCTCTCCTACTTCAATTGATCTTGTTCAACCCATTGTACAACCTCCTACTCCTCCACCAATTCCCCAGCCACTCAGAAAATCCCCTAGACCTCATAAAGCTCCCTCTTATCTTCATGATTATCATTGTAACCTTGCTTTTGCTCATATGTCAGCCTCAGCTTCCCTTACTTAGTCACATGATTCCATAGCTTCTGATGATTCAGGTATACTCTATCTCATTTCTTCTACACTATCATATGACAAGCTTTCCACTAGTCATAAGGCCTTTGCTCTTGCCTTATCCATTTCTAAAGAACCTGAATCTTATGCTCAAGCCATCTTAGATTCTAGATGGCAGGATGCCATGAAGGCTGAAATTGATGCTCTTCAGGCATACAATACTTGGGTTATGTGTGAGCTTCCTCCTGGTAAAGTTCCTATAGGGTGTAAATGGGTTTACAAAGTGAAATTGAAGGCTGATGGCTCTGTGGAAAGGTATAAGACACGCTTGGTGGCTAAGGGGTACACTCAGACTAAAGGTATTGACTTCTATGAGACATTTTCTCCTGTGGTTAAATTTGTGATAGTTAGAACCTTGCTGGCCTTCGCTGCTGTCTATGGTTGGCATTTGACACAACTTGATGTCAACAATGCTTTTTTGCATGGTGATCTACATAAGGAAGTTTACATGGTTCCTCCTCCTAAATTTGGCAACAAGGGGGATGTTTGCAGACTTGTTAAATCTCTCTATGGCCTTAAACAGGCTAGCAGGCAATGGTTTGCCAAGCTATCCTCTATAATTGTGAATCATGGATTTGTCTAATCTAAATCAGATTATTCTGTCTTCACCAGAGTTAGAGGTGGTTCTATCATCATAGTCTATGTTGATGAATTATTAATTGCAACCAATGATGTGTATGCAATGAACTCCTTTAAGCAGTTTCTGGACAACAAGTTCAAGCTTAAGGACTTTGGAACTCTGAAATACTTCCTAGGCCTTGAGGTAGCTAGAACTGCAAAAGGGTTGCCCTTGTGTCAAAGAAAATACACTTTGGACCTTCTTGCTAATACAAGATTGTTGGCTAGTAAACCAGCAAGTATACCTATGAAGCAATCTGCTAAGTTTTGTAGCTCTATTGGTGATCCAGTTTCAGATCCCTCACAGTACAAAAGGTTAATTTTCAAGCTTCTCTACTTGACCTTGACAAGACCTAACATATGCTACTCAATGTATAAGTTGAGTTAATTTATGAGCTCTCCTAAGGTGCCTTACCTACAAGCAGCATATAGAATATTCAAATATTTGAAAAAGACACCAGGACAAGGCTTATTTCTTTCTGCATAATCAGATTTGTGCTTGAAATCCTATTGTGATGTTGACTGGGCAGCTTGCCCTGACACTAGAAGATCCATTTCAAGCTTTTGTGCTTTTCTAGGAGATTCCTTGATTTCCTGGAAGTGTAAAAAGCAGCAAGTTTTTCAAGATCATCAGCTGAATCTGAATATAGGGCTATGGCCACAATGACTAGTGAGATTGTTTGGCTCATTGACTTGCTCAAGACTTTTGGGTTTAATCATACACAACTTGCCTTTCTCTGCTGTGATAGTAAAGCAGCTTTGTACATTACTACAAATCCAGTATACCATGAAAGAACAAAGCATGTTAAGATTGATTTCACTTCATTATGGAGAAAATTCAAGATGGTGTGATCAAGACTTTCCACATTCCAACAAGATATCAAATAGCAAATTTCTTCACTAAAGCTCTTGGGCAAAAACAGTTCTTTCACCTTCTTTCCAAGATGAACTTGATTAATATATATAGTTCATCTTGAGCGGGAGTGTTAAACTATGATAAAGAAGGATGAAGGAAGAATTTCTTAAACTACAAGTAGTTTAGAATAAATGTATATAAACGACATGTAGTTTTGTATGTAAATAGTTAGTTAGAAATCTGTTTGATACTTGTCATCTTTGTATTGGTTAGCTAGGAGTTAGTTATTTTTCTGTTTTGGTTTCCCGCGTCTCTGCTCCTCATATATAAAGGACAGAGCTTAGATATTTAATACATGAGAATCATTCATACAATTTCTCTCGCTTGCTCTCTCTCAATTCTCTCTCTTTATGTGATTCCCAACCTCCATTGTTGGAGATTGACCTTAATTGCCAGATTTCAACAGTAGGTTCAAATTTGAACCAATAACAACTAACCACTTATGATTTATTATGAAAATGTTGTAAAAATGTTATTGACGTAGCACTTCTCATATATAAATGAATTGGGCTGCATGGGCTGAATCTCATCACATGGATCACATATGTAGCATAATTAGAAAACGGTTCTCTATCTCTCTCTATCATATATAATGGACTTGTCCCCCTCGATTATGAAGCAATGCTTTGCTGACCCACCAAGAATCGTATATTGATTTTGTGTATTAAAAAGAGAAAAAAAAAATGTCACCACACATTATGTTTGTGGTGCGCTACAACCGAGCTCTCAAATTATCACGCGGTGACCCTTTTAATTTGTACAATATGGTGGTAGCTTCCTAATATGATCAATCTTTTATAATTATTAATAAAATCATATACTTTTTGTGGTGGCTGTATCGTGGGGCTTGGTAATTCACCGTAAAAAGTTAGGTATTACGCAGTCTTTAGTAATAAAGTTGTGAAAAAAGAGAGAAAAAAAAGAAGAAGAAAAGCAAAGCTTATTACTTTAAAACTCAAAAGGAAGTGGGAGTTCACTACTTTTTTGCATGAAATACAAAGTATCTTAGCTACTTTGTTTTTTAGGTCGGTGCCTGTCAAAATCAACTTACAATATATATTGCTTTGTCCTATTGCCCATCCCTCTAAGAAATCCAATTTAATTTATTTGGCTCAAACAGCATTTGCCCCTTCTTACCTAGACGCCCTTCCATGCATTCTTTTATATATGATGCATAAGCCATTTGGGCAAAATACTTTTGCTTTTAGAAAGAAAAAATAAAGCTTTGCATTACTTTGTTGGTTTTGCTATGCTTTTTTGGCGGCTGCCATCGACTATAGTCTAAAGTGGAACCAAACTGATCCAACTCTCGCAGACTGTGACTTTGTCATTGGGTCTCAATTTAAAGTTAAGGAAAATTAAGTCCTCCATAGGGAAAATTGTGATTTTTTTTTCCTTCTTCGTAAATTTACTTTCTGTTATTAATTTAGTTAAACGGATTGAGTTGTAAGTTGTAACATTTGTTTGTCTGATCTACCGACACCAGCTTTAAGTCTAACTCAATTTTGGTCGTTTGAAAAATTTATTGTATTTATCAAATGGAGTTTCACATAGTTTATTTTAATGAAAACATGATTATATTTAGAAGAAAAAAAAAAAGAAATTTTAATAAAATTTTTATATAACATCACGATGTAAATATATTGGATTTTAAAATAAAATAAATAAATTAAAGACGTTGAGCCAATAAAATCCTATATAATAGTACATCAAGTGGATGATCCTTTAATAGAACTAGATGATGTCTCGCGCGATGTGTGGACTATTTTACAATTTCATTTGAAATTATTTTTATGTATATTAAAACCTAAATATACAATGGCGACTCCAGGAATTTTGTTTAAGGGGGTCATTAAAAAACTTAAATGAAAAATTTTTTAATAAAAAGAGAATTTGAATATATCGAGTTATTGACAAAAAAAAAAGTTTTACAATTTCCTTCTACAAGTTTTTAAATTTTGAATTATTACATGATAGTTTATTATGAGTATTTATTGCCATTGTGGGTAGCTATGACCATTTTATTTTGTTAAGTTTGTCTAACATTTTTATTTTTATGCAATTGTTATTATTTATTTGCCTTTGTTTTTATAAAAATATTTTAAAATAAATGAATAAACTCAACTCATTGGCTTTTTATTAATTATTGACGCACACAACCATACTCATTCATACATAAATAATACACTACATGTCTACTTAACCAATCAAATACTTGAACAATCACTAACTTTTCAATTTTTTTTTTCTTGAATTTTCTGACTTTATAACAAAAAAGTTATTATAACATGATAACAATACACATACATGCAACAAACCCTATCTATTCCCTAATTACTAAATTATATAAAGTTATATTATATTTAGGGTCATGTTAATAGATATCTTTAGGGCAATTGTTATATTTCCCATGAAAGTGGTATCAAAATATTTCCCTTATATTTATACTGTGCACAGAAACTTCCATACACATCATTATTTACACAAATAACATTATAACAAAAAGTAATGTACACAATCAATATTAGACACATTCACACGCATATAATATAAATTTATAATAAAGAGTGACACTTACAATTCACAAACACTTATTCTTACTCTTAGAGTTGAAAATACTTGTAATAACGGTGTATAAAATTTAAATCAAGGTGTGCAAAAATAATATTTTTAAGAATAATTAAAGTATTAATTAAACTAACAAAAAAAAATTATATATATAAAAGAAAAAAAAAATTGAAGTCTGGGGGTTCATTTGAACCCCCTGAACAAAGTGTAGCACCACCCCTGTACATATATTACTTATTTTGTTGTATAATATTTATGTTTGCCTACAATGTTGTTGAATACTTTAATTTTCTTAATTTATATTTTATTGAAAAAAATTGTATAACACTATAAAACTATAACATATTATAATATTTACAATTAAAAGTAGACTTTATTTGTTAAATTGTTTAAATGATTTTGAAATCCATAAATAAGAATTTAAAGCATAAAATACTTTTATATTCTAAAATTTCATAAATTTAAACAATCTCCCAGACACTTCCTCAACCACTCTATTATCACAACCAAATATGGAGACCTCAATCGCAAACACTCAATTCATTATCTCAATAAAATTAAGGAAATCATTTGATGATTAAACATAGAGAAATTGGTTAAAAACACATTCATTTATTAAAATTTAATTGTTTTTAGTTAGACTTCTGTATCCTTTAAAAAGAAAAAGAGGAAAATACCTTGAATTTATCATCACTTTTGTTTTTATCACTATGGCTCATACCACACAAAATAGTAGTAAAAAACCTACAAATTATGAGTTCTAACACAAAATAAAAAAATAAAAAAAAATATAACAAACTTCATAGATTTATGACTTTTCCAAACCAAAACCCAAACACCCTGACTCAAAGCGAATCACAACCTTCACAAAATCCACAACGTTTGACTTCAATATCAAAACCGTAAGCACTGAATAAAAAATGCAAGCCCTCTTTTTTGGTCATAACCTACTCATACGAGTTAGAATCAAACGGTACAACAATGTTGGAATTATATAGGTGTCGTTGAAACACTAAAGGTAAATGACATCGTTTTTTGTCTAAGTATATTTGAGATAGGATGGCATGAAGGATTGTGGACATGTGTATATAAAGGAGTAGAAGTGAAAATGGTGAATGGAAATGCAAAGAGTTTTTTATAGGTGAGAGAGAGGAAAATTCTTGAAACATTGAACCAAATGAAACAAATAGTAGTCTTAAAACATTGAATAAAAAATATAATAAAAAGTTGTTCTTATCTTTAAGAGTGTTTCAATTCTATTCATAGAGTGCATCACATAGCATAACCTTAAACTTTCTCCCATGAGTTTTCTATTTATATATATATATATATATATATATCGATTTTAAATTAATATAAAGCAGAATTAAATTTAGGGCATGGTAGTTTGGTATGTATACTAGAAAAACATGCACGCTGCATGGTATTGTTGTTTAGACAAAAAGTGAATGATATTGGTAGTTTAGGTTCAGCTCTCCTTTAAATGGTAATAATTATCTCTCAAGATATATATATATATATATTCTCCCTCTCTTAATACATGGATGCTATAATCATATAAAACCTACACTGAATAAGAAAAGAAATGCATTAATGCTATGAAATACCTACTCCTAAATTAATTAAGGCCAAAAGTTTTTTCAACTTTCTTCTCATAATTTGTGGATGTTCCTATAATCATATAAAACCTACACTGAATAAGAAAAGAAATGCATTAATGCTATGATATATACCTTCCTCTAGATTAAGGCCAAAGGTTTTCTCAACCTCCACCAAACGAAAATGATATCGTTCCTTATTCAATTATAAGTGTATCCAAAGAGAAATAGAAAATCCCCAATAAAAATATAAAATAATAAAATAAAAGTAGAAGAGAATCCCCAATATTCCATTAACCATTGATTGCACTCTATAAGAAGAAACAAAAAAAAAGCATTGAGAAGGCCCACCAGATAGCAGACTTCGTTGTTACGTGTATAAATTGCCACTCTCAAAATTTCTAATAAAACCAACGGCTCGTGTTCATCCCAACATTAATCCTTTCCAGTCAAAAAACACTAGACTTGTCCTATTTTCCCCCAATAAGTATCCAATTATTGCCATTAAAGATTAACAGTTGATTGAACCTCTCAACAAAATATGGATGGTAATAGTTACACACTAACTATATATATTGAACACATAATTGAAACTGTGTTATAATTTCAATAATAATTGTAACATTTCATAATTATAACTGGAATGATTTCATTTCAGTTCAATTGTGTATAGCTTAGCATGCTTATCAATAATTAATACAAAAGAATTATTCTTTTTTAGAGAGTGTTAATCTATGACCACTTTTAATTATAGCTTTATATCTCTTATTTGATAATAAAATACTATTTTTTTATCCTATTATAATACCTTTTACTATATATTTTTTGAATAGAGGATATAAAATCTACTTAAATCTAATTTAAATGTATGTGTATGTAAAACTTCCTCTGAAAGCTTAAACCCCGGCATTTTCCTTCTTCTCTCACAAGAACTTTATATTTGTAAAATAACTATGCGTAAAAAATACGTAGTTACAACAATAAAATACTCTACTAATTACTCTTAATTAAGCATGAAAAGACATTTTCTCCTCCTTAAACAATTAAACACGTCAAAACATTTAACGGGAAACTTGAACTCCAGCCTTTTCCTTCCTCTCTTATAAGAACTTTAAATTTGTAAAATAACTATGCATAAAAAATACATAATTACAATAATAAAATACTCTACCAATTGAACTAATTAAAAACACACCATTACTCTTAATTAAGCATGAAAAGACATTTTCTCCCCCTCCCCCTCAAACAATTAAACACGTCAAAACTTTTAACTTCATATGCCGCCCTACTTTTTTTTTCCCCTCTCTATCACACTGACAGAGACTCCCCTGTACTTCGCCATCACACTTCCTTTACTTTACTTCTCTCTCTCTCTCTCTCGCTTTTCTCACTCTTCTTCTCCTATTTATTTCTGTGCCCACACCCAATACTCTTTCCCCCTTTCTCTCTTTTTCTCTCTTTCTCTCTCTCTCTCTATTTCTCTGTTCTCACCGGAGGTGGAGTAGAGTTATAGAAACAATAATGGAGCAAAACCTGGCAGAGCATGCAGCAGCAGCAGCAACGTTGTGCTCAAACCTGAAACGAAGTGAGTCCGAGTTGGCTCTTGCAGAGTTTATAAGCAGCCCCTCGACCGAAACCCGAGACACAGCTCATCCTTTCGCTGATGAACTCGATGTCTTTTTCGGTGAAGGTGATCTTGGCTTTTCTTTCAAACATAAGGTTTGTCTCTCTCTCTCTCTCTCTGTATATAACTATATATATATATATATATATATATTTGTTTTACTATCCGATTCCGATATATACTTTGCTTCTGTGCTTGGTTATTGCCACGTCAACATCTGTGCTGAGTTATGAAGACGTGTCAAATCCGGACTGTGATCTTTTGGGCCATATGCCCTACTTAACTGATAATAAGTAACGATTATGTTTTGAATAATGTTAGTAATATTACAAATTTTATTATATAAATTTTATAATTTGCATTTAAGTAATTTAAACTTTTATTCATGTTGTTGTCTTGTATCAATAAAAAATTAAAAAAATTTATATTATGTTACTTGTAAGTTTTTTAAATAAAATTTGTAATAATTTTAACATTTTTCATTTATTTTAGGCCATTTAAGGATTTTAGATATTGTTTATTTCTGAAAACTGAAAATAATGTAATAAAATAATTTTTAAATGTGTAAATAGTACTATAAAACCTAAGTTAAAAATTATATTTGTTGAAAGAAGTACTTGTGAGTCCTATACACAAAGCACAGGACCCACCCAAGGAAACGCAGACGCAAAAACGCGTTGCTATCCAAACCCACTCTAAATGTACAAAATTAATTTTGTTCGAATATTGCTGTGGCATGCTACATGTATGTATCATATGTTCCAAATTTTCTCATGATTATTTGAGGAACATATCTAAGGGAGATTGGATTAGAGAACATGGTATTGGATTCCAATGGGTAGTAGATATGGTCGTGTCAATTTGTACAACAGAACCCTAATAAAAAAAAGTATTAATTTGTAAAGAAGTTAAATATAAAGGTTTAAGTTAGGCATGAAAACCACTTAATGATTTTTTAATGAATGGTATAAGTAAGTACCTAGGTTTCATATCATATATCGTGATACATAAGGTATGATACAAAAACATGACACAAACAAGTGGCCAAATCGTGTTATATTCAGCGTGCTGGAACATTGGATTCACGTCAAACTCAAAAATTAATAGGATGCACTTTCTAGTGAAGAGCTATTCTAGGATTATAATATTTTAATAGTAATGAAAGTAGCTTTTTAATTTATTAATGATCTATTTTATGGTTGGTGGTGGATTAATTGACAAAGTTAGGTTAAGAGGAGTTTTTTTTATTGCCAACTTGGCTAATCGCTTTCAAAAGAAACATGCTGCTTTCTTAGGTGAACGTGAAATGGTTAATTAGAAGTTCTGATAATTAAGTGGGGAAAGCATGCCTAGGAAAATGATATTCGTCCTGTTTAACCTCTTTCCTACATGGTTAACTTACATCACATACCCAATTACCAATAATTATAATAATAATAATAAATTATATCACATAGTTTTGAGAGAGAATTTTTTTTTCTTTTGATCATTTCCTTATAGCAGCTGCTGCTGTAGTAAATTAATTTATTCCATGTTTAGGATAACTTATTTTCATTTCAGTCCAATTGTTTTTCTTTGATGATGTATCTTTCTCTTTTTTCCCTAAATCCATTAATGGACTAGCTCATAATTTGCCTCGCCTCCTTTTGTATGACTTAGGGACTCTAGCCCATCAACTTTATCCCAACTTCGGCTCTTGTTGATGCTGATTGGCAGTTCCTGGTCTCCTTTTTATTTCTTCTAAATGAAAATTATCCTTATTCACAAAAAAAGAAAAAAAAAAAAAAAAAAAAAGAAGGGATAACTTATTTTCATTGGGTTTTTTTTTTTCTTAAAATATAAATTAGATAAAATTATAATTATATTAGAAAAAAAAATGAGTTTTAAAAAATATACATAAATTGGCTTTAAAAATTAGCTAGTAATAAGTTACTATATCAAACAAACCACCGCCAATTCAATGTCATGACATGCCACCACCGCACACCTTTGGTGCGATGATCGCTCCACAAGTATAAGTACTTGTTAGGTGTAGGGAGCAAGGGCCGAGATTTGAGTATCTAGAAGAGAGTTTCATATACATATACATTTAAATTAAGCTAAGGTAGAGTTTTTATCTTGTATAGAAATAAATAAAAATGTCATGACATGCCACAGGGGTTGGTTGGTGATAGTCTTAACTCTCAACTCTTAACAGGAGTGATAACTAATTAATTCAAGCACCACTTAGTTACATATTTGGCAGACATGAGTAGGTTTTGTTGATTGATGAGCACAAAAACTGCTCTCTGAACAAGTGGTATGTTAGATGGAGTAAACATGTTCTACTCTCTTCAATTTTTGTTGCACCCATTGAAGTATAAAAGAAAATAAAACACTCGATCGGTGCAATTACAAGCTCATGATTCAGTATCTATTTGGCATAGAACACAACAATCTAACTTATGTTCTTTTTCGTAAATACAGGACTTAATAACTTTAATTTCAAGTTGTGGGGGACTAACTGAAACACTTCTAGGTTCTCAACATCTCACTTTCAAGCAATCCAACATTGCAGCAACCATGGACGCCCAGTCATCAATTTGTGGTATGATACACTTGTGCACATGCAAGTTTCAAAGTTATCTTAGTTTTTCCTCCTAATTTACATGCTTGTGCTTGTTTTTCTGTTGTCACTAGAATCTGTAATCTGTCAAGTTAGCAGTCCAACCTCGGATAATAAACCAAATGTTGGTGATAATCAAGCAAGAGGAACTACCAGTGGTTCATCGCATGATCAATCAGATGATGAAGATGCTGAGTTTGAAGTTGGTCCATGTGAGCAAAGCACAGACCCCACTGATATAAAACGCATCAGAAGGTATATGAACTACAATAGAGATATCAAATTCTTCCTAAATCAAACTATATGCATTGGCACTGACTTTCTGTGGCTCCAGGATGGTTTCTAACAGGGAGTCTGCTAGGCGATCAAGAAAAAGAAAACAAGCACATCTACAAGAGCTTGAGCTGCAGGTATCCTATGTTTTTGGGAGCTTTTGTTATTTGATTAGTGGTTATACTTATAGCTACTGAGAAAGGATAAAAAAGAAGAGGAAATATTGGCAACCCACCCGACTATTTGAGTCAAAAATGTCATTGAATGTGTTAACTACCAATAACACTGCTAATTGTCTTAAAAGCTTAAACTGTTAGGAAATAATGAATTTAATCATTATTCTAACACTCCTGAATAAATGAATCCCAACGCATCTTTATCATTTAAAATAAGAGGTAAAGTGGAGACATGATTCGAACTCAGATCAATTAATCTAATACCATGAATTTAAACTATTAAGAAATAATAAATTATGTTTAACCATTTTTCCAACATAAGTAGTTTAAAGCTAATTTGGTTTAACTCATGGACTTCTTTCTCAGGTTGAACAGCTGAAAGGAGAAAATGTGTCTCTATACAAGCAGCTCACAGATGCTGCTCAACAGTATCGCGTTGCTGATACAAACAATCGAGTCCTAAAATCAGATGTGGAAGCTTTGAGAGCCAAGGTATATACATGTGTGTGTGTGTTCTAGTAGCATTACTAAAAAACAGAACAATACAAAAGAGAAGGCTAATAACTTTGTAAGTGATTTCAGGTGAAGTTAGCCGAAGATATGGTTACTCGAGGCTCCGTAAACTCTACTTTGATTCAGCTTCTTCAAAGTCATTTAGGTACACCGCAACCTCTTAATACCCAGAATCTGCGTCGGGGTCCAAATGTCTCACCAACCATCACAGTCACCGTCCATGGCGATGATGCCTCATATGCTGGAATGACAGTTTCTGGGCAGAATCCAGGCATTGGACTTGGGACACACCAATATTAATAATAGCAATATGAAAACTGGAATCATGAGTGATCCTATGTTAAATGAAGATACTCTATTTTAAGTGTCTTCATTACTCTGTTTATGCAAGAGTAGAGAGGTCATGGCCATGCCAACATGATTATTTTGGCAAGAGTTGGCTGGTCGTCATGATTTGAGGTCTGCATCCAATATCAAATGCATAGCAAGGTTGAGCTCATGAATGTATCTTATTTTGAAGATGGATGGCTGTATATTAATCATCAGTATCGTTTAGGCTTAAAGATGAGCGTGGTGTTTAGTTTGTTATCAACTGGGGACCTTTAATGTTTTGAAAAATTAAAATTGTTGTCTTCGAACCCTCTCAAATGGCACATCTTGTCCTTGTCCTTTGTCCTTGTAAGGGAGATGAATGGTGAGATTGTGAGTTCATGACCACTAGATGTGTGTAATTACAAATAAAAGAACTAAAATTTAAAAGTTATTTGGTCGGGCTATTAGGAAGTAACATCAATGTGATATCTGACACTCATGATGCTTGTTCCACTCGATTTGAAACTGATTTAATATCTGCTGGGGTTGAGTTTTGGAAAGGCAAAATAAAAAGGAAATTGGCCCAATCACCTTGAGTTAAATAAATAAAAAAGAATCTAAGCAAATGAAAATACCTTGAATCTTTATTAAGTTATAAATAAAGAAAAATGAGGAAAATTAAAAAGGAGAGAGAGAGAGAGAGAGAGAGAGGGAGAGGCACTATTGCATTGTTACGTATGTTAAACACCCTTAATAGTCTGCTGCTCTTTTGTGGCACAGAAGCTTAGATTAAAATAAGGTTGGTAGATGAGGTAGAAGTAATATGTTGTCAATGCAAGGCTCGATGGCAAGCTCTATAGCAGGTTTGAAGCATCCTTAAGACTGAAATTTGAATTAGGATTAAAGCTTTTAGTTGTTGTATTGCTAAACAAATGGCAAGCTTCAGTACTCTGGTTTTGTTTGGATCTTAGGGTGAGATGGTTTAGTCACAATTTGCATAATTTGTTGACTAAACTCAATTTTATGAACCTTTTGGACCAAAATGGCACCTAGGGAACCTGCTAAATGTGCAAAACCTCTCCAGAGAGCATTCAATGAAGTCAAATACATTTTCTTCGCTAAAAATTGTCAGGCCGAAATTTCAGTCACATAAAGCAGAGCAACTATTGTTCCTTATGCATGAGAGTGACTGACAAGTGAGCCTTTTATGGGTTCTTAAATTTTGCAAGTGGCATCAGTACACTTAGCCAAATATATGCTTTAGGCCCATGCAAAAACCGAATATAGGCCCAATCTATAACATTCAAATAGAACAGGGCCATGCTTTGTGTTGGGCTTTTGACTTCTAGCAAAATAGCTATCGACATGGTCTATATTAGATATTGTATCCAATGCCAAGTAGTTTAAAAATGACTTAAAAATTTACTAAAAAAAAAAAAAAAACTTAATGATGTGTATATTGTTATATTTAAGAAATAAAATCTTAATTTAAAAATTTTAAGTTGGAGCCACAAGCCTTGTAACTCAATTGGTTAGTATCTTTTGGTGTTTTCAACAAAAACGTTTAAGGTTCAAATCCATTTCTTGTAGTAACAATCAAATTATCCATAAAAATAAAAATAAAAAAAATTAGAGAGAGAAAATTAATAAAATCTTACGTTAATTATCCAAAATTTTCTTATTGATGAAAATTTGAGAACAATATACAATTAGCAGAACAAATTTAATAATCTGTTCCTTGTAATGAGTGACAATTTACTTCATCATTAACTCAAACTCACTGAAATCAACCTTCCCATCGAAGTTCAAATCCACAGCCTTTACCATCTTCTCAATCTCACCCATATCCCACCCACAGTCCAATCCCAAGCAATCCAGCACCCTCTTCAACTCCACTGCCTCTATAAATCCATTACCATCCTCGTCAAAGATTTTGAAGGCTTCGTGTAGTAGCTCATTGCGCTTTGACATGTCCTCCAATCCACCAAGTACCTCCTCTACAGGCACTTCATCATCTTCTAGGCCAACACCATCTTGATCACCTGGTAGCTCAAAGCTAGACTTGTCTTCTTCAGAACTATATGTTAAACCAAGCTTCTCCACTACTCGACGTGCATTTTCCTTCTTGATTCTTCCATTGTTTTCCATGCCAAACACAGTGATTAGAGCTCTAACCATTGTGTCATCAACTTTGCAAGCATTTTGTGGCTTGCATGTAGAATGGTCTTCATCAAGATGAGCTGCTGAGCTTGGTTTTGAGTTTCCAAATGCATGCAACATGTCTCCAATTAATCTTATGCATACCCCAGTGATGCCCATGATGTTTTTTTTTTATGCCTAAGAGCCTACAATTTCGAAGATAAGCAGTGTAGAATAGAAGAATGCACTGAAAGAGTTGAGAAATAAGATTAAAAGAAAGAAAAGGTATAGTGCTAAAATATTTTGGTTGCACAAACAACTAGCTGGTAAGATTGATTTCATTTTCCCACTAGTGTCCATCAATTTTTATAGTGGGAACCATGACATTATGCCCCTTGTTGCCTGTGAAAATCACTTGAATGCCATCATATGATACATCGTGGATGATGACAATTTTTATATGAAGATGACTGACTTCTCACTCAGATCCCAAAGCTAGCTGGCAAATGATATTGAATTTTTCAAGTAGGATAATGCATTGAATATGTTATAATTAAATTTGGTTCAGAGTATCAATCTGTGGACATGTAAATTTCCTTGTCTAGTTATCATAAAATACATTTTTTGGAAGCTTCAGAACTAGTACTCCAATTCCCCCAATTGTAATTTACAGTCACATTGGATGTGTCAAATGGCTCATGAGTCATATCCTCTTTGCTTACATGAGAAACACAGTACACACCACCCCGTAAAAAATATTGAAATTGAGAGGAAAAGGAGGAGTTTTAGCCTTTAAATATAGTAAATTTGTCTACAGCTTTAATTGTAACTCAACTAGCATTTCTTAATGTTTCAACAAAGACGTTTAAGGTTCAAATCCCCCTCTTCCAAATATCTTATTTTTTTGAGAAACCCCTCTTCCAAATATCTAATTATGAAGAATAAGGAAAAAAGAAGAAAAAAAGAAGCCAAACTCGAGGACTAGCTCAAAGATTTTTGTGGAGTCGAATTATGAGAACGTTCTTAGAAGGTTTTTTTTTTTTTTTTTTTTTTTTTTTTTTTTTTTTTTTTTTTTTTTTGAGAATGACGTTCCTAGAAGATTAGATCATATTATAACTATAAAAAAAATCTTTTCAACATAAAACAAAAGGTAAATTGAAACTAGACACTAAAAAAATATATGTATACTATATTTTGTATGTTAATTCACTTTTGGGTTTAATTAATTAATTAATTTTTATTATATTAATTAATGAATGTTTTTAGGAATTAATTTGTCTTCAACCTTTTTATTTTAATCCAGACCTCTAACTAAAAAATCCTCATTCTACCACTACTCATGAATATGGACATATCTTGTTGTAAAAAAATAAATAAATAAATAAATGAATATATATTACATATTGTAAAATGGTGATCTCATGATAAGTTCTCATAAAATAAATTTCCCTATTTATATTTGGAATCACGGATATCATATTACTACCAGTGGAATTTGAATTTCAATCTTTTTCTTTTTTTTGTGGAAGAATTTTAACTGCTTATTAAACTGCAACTTGTTATAAGTTGAATTATTTTCTATAATAGAAGATGCTATCATACTAGACAACCAAGTCCCTTCATACAGTACTGTTTCCAAATTGCCAACTCATTGCGACTAAATACAGTACCTTCCTGGAAGAATTGAGGACACTGCTCTCTTCTTCTTTTTTTCTTCTTTTTTTTGAGGAAGGTGGTACCGGTCACTGCTTTTCATCCAATTATACAATGCTCTGGATTATACATCTACCAAAAATATATATATATATATATATATATTAACATATAAATAAGTTGGAGATATTTTAAATGATTTAAATCTTCATCGTATCAATTTTATAATACCGTCCTGCTGCCTTAGAAAGAACATGAATAGCAGAAACCGCGTTTTGTAGTTGTACCCGTATATATAATATATTCAATTATTTGCTAGTTATTTATTTATTTTTTTTTTTTTGAGAAAATGCTACTTAATTATTGTAGTCCTCCATGCACTGCTGCACACATCACGTGGATCCACTACTATATTGGTTTCTTTTTTATTATTATTATTTTTTTTTTCTTCCACAATTTTAGTTAAGATTGTTAAGATCAAAATGTAACAGAGTAAATTGTAGTGATTGATGCAAAAGAGAGAAAAGAGAAAGAGAAAACACAAAGGTTTTGTGATTGAGCCTAACAATATACGTCTATGAAAAAAGTCTTTAGCAGCTACATCTTTATTATTATCTAAGTATAATACAAAAAACACTAATAGAATATATATATATATATATATATATATAATAAACCCAATATAAACATAATCTTTAACAAATATGAAAATTCCACAAGTTGTATATGAATTATACCCTAGACCTAGAGGGTCAAGTACTTTAGTCAACAAAAATTTGCAATTCTAGTTTCGTGTGTGTGGGAATTCTAGTTTCAATCCCTCACAACACCACAACCACCCACACACCCCCCCACCCCCCAAACACACACAATCTAGACTTGAGAGCAAACATGAAAAGTATTTTCCTTACCAAGTTTTAAGGAGGCAATATTGGTATTTTGGCCAACATCCCAAATCTCACCCTCTTAAAAAGAGTCAGGCCTTTATTTTCATTCTGATCAACATGCACCAAGTGGGAAGAAGCCTTTGTTGAAAGCCTTCTGGCTTCTGTAGGAAAAAAAAAAGTTAGGACATGCAAAGCAAATGCCACCAAGAACAACATATTTTGACTAGCTATGACCATCTTGACAAGCTTTCGAGTTTTGGTGTACTACAAGTTTGATCGAGACTTCATATATATTTATATGTGATGAAACCATGAATCTACGTACGTATGTACCCTTCATTAGTTTCCTTATCTTATAGATATAGGTCATTATGCAGACATGAATGCAAGCTTTCCTTTGCAAGCCATAGGTTGAATGACAATCCTACTATTACTTATTTTATCTAATGAAAGATACATAATCAGTAATCCTACTGTGTTTAGAAATCATATACTCCTCCTATCACCCGAAGCTTTGCAAATGTTAGAATGGAAGAGATTCGTTGACAACTAGCTTTGTAAATGCCACATTTCTTTCTTCTTCTTCTTCTTCTTCTTCTTCTTCTTTTTTACTTGTTTATTTGTTTTCTAAATTTAAGCCGCTTTGATTTGTCGATAGTAACCTTTTTGGGAAGCTGGAGGGTTGAGGTTTTACTACTACTTTTATTTTATTTTTTTGATAAACTGCATATCCATTAAACTGAAAAGGAACAGACAGAAGAGTCTCCCTTACAAACAGCCTCAAGGGAGGGTGGGAGATTTCCATTATTGAAACAAAATTCTAAATTGGAGTTCAAGGCAAATTTAGTAGTTTCATGGCTGCTGAATTACCAAGTCTCCGAACCCAACTAAACTTTACATCAGTAAAATGAGAAGCAAGACTACGAATATTACAGATAGTAGTGGCTGAATGCCAATCAGGTATAAGCTCAGAATTTGACAATGCATCTATACATATTTTAGCATCCCCCTCGAATATGACAGCGCTCCATTTCTCTTGGATTGCTAGTTTCACTGCCCACAGGAGGGCTTCGGCTTCTGCTTGAGCTGGTCTACATAAATGATGTCTTACTCCCCTCAAGAACAGGACTTCACCACGATGGTCCCTAGCCACAACCGCTAATGCTAACCTGGAGCTGTTTAATGCGGCATCCACATTAACATTAATCCAACCTTGAGGAGGAGGGGTCCATCTTACAGTAACTTGCTCCGTTGGGGGTTGGATGGCCGGGTTTAACACCTTTAAAATCTCAAGGAATTTTGATTGGACATTCTGCTTGGCCTGGAGGACATCGGCTTTGCCATCTTGGAACTGTATGAGGTTTCTAGTCTGCCATATCTCGTCAACAATGGGGGCCATGTTAAGGGAGATATACCACTGCTCATGAGCTGGAACTGGAGACTTTGGGGGTGTCATAATGATTTTGATAATATCTTCATTTGAATTAATAGAAGTGGCATCAATTTTGAGACCTCAGCCAGCTGCTGCCCAAAGAGCTCCCGCAAAATTGCATTCAAAGAACAGGTGTGTGCTTGTTTCTTCCCCTGAATTGCAAAGAGAGCAAGTCAGATCAATATATGGAATTCTCCTTTGCAGGTTGGCTTTAGTAGGAATCGCGTTAGCTCCAATTCTCCAAACAAGCAATTTGAGGCGCTCTGGGAACTCGGCCTTCCACAGCTTCGACCAATGTGTTTGGGATTGATCATTGCTGGTGGGATGATTAAAGGCAACTTTGTAGACAGATTTGACAGAAAAAACATCTTTGGCATCGGGTAGCCAAATAAGTCTATCTTGCTTAGGAGTAAAAGGTATATGAATGGTGAGGATTGCATGTGCATCAGTATGAGTGAAAATTTCTCTTACCATTCCTACATTCCAAGATCTGGAGGTGGAGTCAGTGAGCTGGAAAGCTTTGATGGGGAACTGTTTGTACTCTTCCACTCTTGGTTGAGGCTTGAAATTAACAATCCATGGAACCCACAGGTCAGACCATATATCAATAGACTTTCCATCGCCCATTAAGAAGCAAGCGCCTTTCTCTATTAGTTTTTTTGCAGCTTCTATCGCTCTCCAAGTGGGGGAAGCTTACTTAACAGGTTCTTCAGTAATCCAGTTATTGCTTGCCTTGTACTTAGTTCTCAAGACTTCCATGCATTAGCTTTGCTTCCCAGAAACCACCAACCATGCAAGTTAGCTAGTAATGCTAAATTGACATCTTTTGCCTTTTTAAAACCGAGGCCACCTTGCCTCTTAGGACAACATAACTTGTCCCAGGCATTCCATGCAATAAATCTACTATCCTTATCTTTGGGTTTCCACCAAAATCTCCTGGAGAGCACATCCAGCTTGTCACAGTTTTTAGCTGGCACATTGAATGAAGATAGAGTGTAGTTAGGGATGGCTTGTGCTACCGAGTTAATTAGAGTGCATCTACCAGCCTAAGAAAGACATTGGCTTCTCCATCCGAACAACTTAGCTTCTAGCTTTTCTTCAAGAAATTTGAAGTCTTTAGATGGTGATCTAGATAAGAATAAGGAGGTGCCAAGATACACCGCATCTTTTTTCAGTTTTTTCATTGGAGCTACTGCTTTATGGATCTTCTAACACTATCTGTAGTGTGTTTGGAGAAGAATATACTGGACTTGCATCTGTTAATGCTCTGGCTAGACCATGTGCAGTACTTGTCTAGGCAATTGGATAGGATCCTAGCATCATTCCTAGTTGCCTTAGAGAATAGCATGATGTCATCAGCATACATCACGTGCGTTAAGGCTGGACTTCTTACACTCGCTTTGGCACCGCTAATATTCCCAGCACAAGCTCCCTGTCAAGCATTCTAGACAATACTTCCTGACCCAAAAAAAAGAGATACGGAGAGAGTGGGTCGCCTTGTTTTCTGACCTTGAAGCTATGCAACAGCTCATGAACCACAACTTGGTTTTTTGCAATCCATCTTCCCGAGATGAATGCAGATTGGCAAGGGGAAATGATCTTATGTAAAAGAGATCTAAGTTTTGCCACAAGTAACTTGGATATGATCTTATAAACTACATTACAGAGACTTATGGGCTGGAAATTGTTAACCGTGGAAGGGTTTGGGGTTTTTGGGATTAGGATGATGAGGGAGCTATTAGCCTCATTAGACATTCTGCCATTTTCGAAGAAGGAGGTAACTGCTCCGATAACTATTTCACCAACAATAGGCCAGAATTCTTTGTAGAAGAGCGCTGGGAATCCATCAGGGCTAGGAGCTTTTATGTCATGCATCTAAAACAAAGTCTCCTTTATTTCCTCTGGAGATGGTAAGCTTCTAAGTAATGTGTTCTCCTTCTCGGATATGCAATTAGTCATAAGATTTTCTAGCTACTCAAGGAATGCTACATCCTCTTCTGTAAACATTTTCTTGAAGGAGGAGTATAATAACTTTCTGATCTGATTTGAGATTGTTACCCACTAACCCTCTTCCTATTTAATCGCATCAATGCTATTATGCCTTCTTCTGATGATGGTAGAGAGATGGAAGAATTTCAAATTTTTGTCCCCTTCCTTCAGCCACAACTCTCTTGATTTCTGCTTCCATAGGATTTCACTTCTCATTAACCATTCGAATTGTTCTAATTGCAGCGCTTCCTCAATTCTACCATTTTCCTCTGAAGGAGACTTTCTTTGGACCTCATTAACGTTCCTCATGAGGTGGTTGATCCTATCCTGACAATTCCCAAACACTTCCTTGTTCCATTTGCGAAGCGCTTCCCTTGTTGCAACTTGCTTTTATACAGTTTAGAAAAGGGGGTGCCACTTGAAACACTCTCCTATGCCTTTTCCACAATCGAGTTGCACCCATTATCTCTGATCCAGGCCGCTTCAAATCGAAAAGGTCAATGGGCGAAGCTATCTTCGCGGTTTGTGTTGAGGAGGATTGGTGCATGATCTGAGTTAATCGCACCCAAATGAGATACAGTAGCTTTAGGGAAGGCTAGTCTCCACGATATGGTGGCAATGCCTTTGTCCAATCTTCTTTAATAGCAGAGCTTCCCCATCTTCCTCTAGCCAATGTGAATGACTTGCCCGAATAGCCCAGATTAATAGCTCCAAATTCAAAGATAAGCTCTTTCAAGTAATTAGTGGCTGAGGAACCGACTCTGCTTTTATTTCTTCCAAGAATTTCCTTGTCATTTGTGGTGAAATTAAAATCACCTAAGCAGACCCAAAGGAGTTGGCACGACTCAAGAAGCGCCATGAGATTCCCCCAAGCCTTTTGCTTTTTTGCCAAGTAAGGAGGGCCATAGAACCCTACAAGGAGCCAACTACAAACTGCATCAGAGACCTTAATCACATTAAGATTTTTATTGTACTCCACCTGTTGACACATGAGACCGGACTTCCACATAACACAAATACCACCTGTAGAGCCCTTAGATTCTACCACACACATATCAAAAAACTTTATTGAATTCATAACACCTTAGTTTCACAAAGAAAGATAACATCTAGGCTATTCCTATTTATTTGAGCCTTAAGGGCTATGACTGTTGCAACGTTGCAGATGCCGCGACAGTTCCAATCAAGGACCTTCATAGGGATGTTGGGGGCTTGATAAGGCCTGCCTCCTCGGCCATTAGGGCTGTACACGGTGCGCTGCGGCCGGTTTTGGGAAGCTTTTTTGCACTGCACCCGACAGGGGCGGTTTCCCCTTATCCCTGACCACACCTTGCACATGGAGAAGTAGGAACCGGTCTACACAGGGTGCATTGCACCATGCCGGTTCGGTGCAGTGCGTTTGGTTTAAAAAAATCAAACAACAGCAAACAACCCGTACAAAATCATCAAACAACCCAAACATTCATTAAAAAAACAAACAAACAAACATATTCACTATATTTCTCTAATATAGTAATACCCATAAAAAGATATCTCAAAGAAATTCACAATCATTCTAAAAAGTATAGCAAGACAAAGCATAGTTAGTAACCTAGATACTGAGCATCAAATGAATTCACATACCTAGTAGAAGAATGAGAAGCATAGCAGTCCTAAGCATTGACCATCAAAACATTCTCTATGAACTTCTAAAGAATAGCTAAGACAAAGAAGAAAGAGGAGAGGGAGACACTTGGAGAATGGTGGCATTGAGCAGCGTAGGACGGTGGCAGCGAGTGGCGGAGGCTGGGGAGAGAGAGAGGGGCTGTGACAAGAGAGAAAGGGAGAGTGAGGTGCTGTGGGCTGTGGTGAGAGAGAAGACGGAAGAGAGGGAGAGTGATATAAATGAGAAATCAGAAATTTAACCTAGGATAAAATGACGTCGTTCCATAATTTTGATTTTTTTTTTTTATAGTCCAAAACGACGTCGTTTTAGAATCAGAAAGTTTTAAAAATAAAATATAAAAACGGCATCGTTTTATATCACATTACCTAACCCCATTTAACGTGTTCTTCTTCCTCCTTCAGATTCAACGATGCCTCTCTATCTCTCTCAGTCTCTCACTTTTAGTCTCCTCCATCATCTTCTTCTTTAAGGCTCTCTCTATCCCACTAAAACATAAATAAATATATATATATATATATATATATATATATATATATAGGCGGTGCGGTGCGGTTCTCATCGGTGGGCAAAACTCACCACCACTCACCGCACCTGTTAGCTTCGGTTCTCGGAAAACGCTACCTTCCACCGCACCAGACACCTGCGGTGGAGCTCTGAGTCGGTCGGTGAGGTGCAGTGAGGTGCAGTAATATCAGTGGCGGTCGGTGGCTGAACAGGCCTATCGGCCATAGTAGAAGCATTAGAGCATGAAACATCATAGTTGGGAACAATGGGGGAAATAGTAACATCAATTCACATAAACTTTTGAGGTTTCCTGATTTTATACTTCAATATTTTAATGTATATTTTTAATTGAGTTAGAATTCTTTTATATATTTAAACGCTTTAATTAGAATCTTGTGCTATCATTTTTTTTATTTTATTAGTATAATAGATAGTTTTATATATAAACATAATCATTATAAATATATCTATTAATATTTACCATAATTACATATAATTAAAAATAATGATACAAATCTATTAATTATTACAATAATTATTTTTTATAATAATTATCCTAATAAATATCTATAAATGCATAATCATAATATACCTATTTTTAATAACTCCCATAATTATCAAATTTCATATTTAGTATTTAATATTTCTTATACAATGATATTTAATATTTCTTATACGATGACAATCAAAATAAATGTCTATTAATAATTATTGTTGTAGGGACCTGTTTCGAGCACTCCTAAATGTTGAGAGTGGACCCAAGCCTAGTTAACCCTGCAATGAATTTGTAGAGTATGGGTTCAAGAGATAGGCCCTAGTGAGGAATGCAACGGCCATGCATGGTTGTACGTGAATGCTGGTAACTTTAACGTGGGTTAGGGTGCACAATAAGGCTCCTCGGACGAGTTTCACAGAGCTTAATGTTCTTCTTATTTCTCCAGAGAAATGTTACAAGGATTGAGAGAATATAAACTGCTACAGTATTTCTTTCCTCTGGTTTTTCCCCCCCTCCTCAAGAGGGACTTCTTACATTATATACCTCTCTCTCAATTGATCCTAGCTCTACATTTGTTGGGGAATTAGGCCATTACTTGAGTGCTTGTCCCATCAGCCACCTTCCCATTCTCTCTGTGGGATGCGGCAACTAAGGTGGCATTGTTGAGGCGTCTCCTCCTCATTAATGCGGCCAGGACGTTAGTTGAGGGCATTTAATGTGGAGGTGACAGTTCGTCCTGAACTTGCTCCTCTACCATGCTTCTACTCCTAGTATGCGGTACCTGCTCCCTGCCCTTCGAATGATCAGGAGTGCTCCCTTGGTGACGTGTTGCCTGTTTTCATTATGGTGTCGGATTTTCGAGGATGAAGTCATCCTCGGCGTGCCTTATTGGGCCCCTGGGCCTACTGCTTCCATCCTCGGACCAAGAACGCCTCCTCAGCTCGGGCCTTGGGCCTGGTTCAAAGTGGGCCGGGGTTGCCTGACTATTTCTGGCCCCACAATAGCCCCTCAAAATCTTGATGTTCGTGTCCTCGGGCGGAAAGGAGGATTTTGATATCCTCAGACCTGCTCCATGTCCAATCGAGTCTTGTCCTTCGTCAGCATTGGAGCCTTTTCATCTGCCCAAGGTGCGTTACTGGCGCTTCGGTGCGCGTAACGTGTCCTGCATTAAATTCGAGCGGCTTTGTGCTCCCCACGTTCAATGGGCAGATGACAATCTAACGGTCGAGATGCGCCTAGCATTTATGGGCGGGAAAACTCGTGCGGCTCTTCCATCCAGGGTATAAATACCCATTCGAACCGCGTTCTCCCTTTTTTCATTCACAATCAAGAGCTTTTGCGCCTTCATTCAGGGTCCAGCCAAATTTCCACCAACATCTCCAGCATAAAAAGCCTGTCCGAGGAGCTTCTCTTCATTTCTGTAAGTCGCTCTATCCCTCTCTGAGCTTTTCTCCTCTCTGCTCTTCCTTCTCTTTTATCTGCTCTTTCCTTAGCTCTCTTAGGCGTCATTTGGGATGGGTAGACTTAAGAAGTACGTCTTCACTGAGGAGGCGATGGAGAAATTCATCGCCGATTATAAGATACCGGCCAACGTGGGCTTGAGGTATTGTGAGGAGGGGGAGTGGCACCTCCGGAGGCAGGAGGGCGAGGTGGTGATTCCCATCATCGCCTTCCTTGAAGGGGGGATGAGGATCCCCATGGGGCCGGTGACGAGGGGTTACCTTACATACTTCCGGCTAACCCCTACCCAGTGCGCCTCCAACATGTTCAGAATTCTGGGTAGCGTGGATGCTCTGAACGAGAAGATGGGGCTAAGGTTGACCCATCATGACGTGAACTACTGCTACAATCTTCAACACCTGAAGAACAAGTCCTACTATATGAGGACGAGGGACGACAGGGTCCGGCTTATCCAGTGCCTCCCTGAGTCCAACAAGGGGATGAACGAAGACTTTCTCATCGTGTCCGGAGCGTGGCACGATGGCATTCATTGCCCGACGACAGAGGGGACACCAGGTGGGGCAGTAGGAGTAGGAGGGGGTTCAAAGATTCTAACTTGTTTTATGCGTCATTTCTTTTTGTACCGTTTGGTTACTAATCGCGAATGTGTTTTCTTTTTGCAGATCCGCACTCCTTCACGCGCCACTTCAACTTGATCAACAGGGAAGACTTGCAGAAGGTTCTCAGGTCGGCGGCTTTTGAAAACGAAGCAGATCACCAAGTCAGAGCCGCTCACAAGATCTTGGGGTACACGCCGCTCCAAAAGTCGTTCGCGGCCCCAAAGGACGTGATCAAAGCAAAGGATCCTCGGCTGCAGAAAATAACAGTGACCGAGGACGGGTTCGAGTTTCCCGAGGATCCCTCTACTTCAGAAAGCGTCACAGTAGCAGTCCCCTCTTCCTCCCACACATTCTCAGAGGCCGCGGAAGAGAACTTAGAGAGGGAAGGGGAAGCTGCAGATCTTGGTCCTGGAGAGGACGATTTTGACGTTTTTGAGCAAATTCGTCAGTCCGAGGACCCTTCTGGAGACTTGGGTAATCCTCGTCTGACCGAAGCAGACCTCTCAGCGTCAGAGACATCTTCTCGGCTTGCGATGGGCTACAAGAAGAAGAACCAACCCAGTCTACTCGAGCTAATCGAAGGGCAACCAGGGAAGTCCAAGCCGAGGCTTCCTCCCCCTTCTCCAAAGAATCGTCCTGCTCAGACTAGGTCGGCCTCGACTCAGTCTAGGCTTCCTCCTCCTCCGCCTTAGACGAATCCGCCTTCCAGGCACAAGCCTGCCGATCCTAAGCAGAAGAAGGACAAGGGCAAGAGGCCCATCGAGGACAAATCTGGGCCCACTCGGGAGGGGGATGACTCTCGGCGGCCCTCAAAGCAGCTGAGGATAGGCTCCAGGTCTTAGGATAAGCAGGTAGATACCCCGCCCGAGGTCCAGGCCTGGCTGCCTGCCCCAATGCTCCGTGGGGCACCTCTGAGGGATGACTCCTCCCTCAGGGATTTTAGAGAGGGCGAAGGCGCGCACGTGGCCGACGCGGTGGAGAGATGTCTGCTACTTCCCGCGAACATGGAGCAGCTAGGGACCATGAGGAGTAGGGAGGTCTTCCTCAGCCTCAAGCGATACTTAGGGATGGTGAGGCCCTCAATACTTGTGTCTTTTCTCGCTTCAGTTTTTTCTGCCTTCCTTTCCCCCTTTTCCTTTTTTTTTTTTTTTTTTAGCTCGGCTTATTATTATGTACCCGTTTTGTTTGGCAGGCTGTCCAGGCCACCTTCAGGCTGGAGGAGGCGGCCCATGACCACGGAAAGGCCATGGAAGAAGAGCGCGAGAAGCGCTTGGAGGCCACTCGGACTCTCAAGAACTCCGAGGAGGACCTTGCCAAGGCCAGGGAGGAGCTGAAGGCCATGACCCAGGCTCGAAACAGCGCAGTAGCAGGCCTTGAGGGTTTCCAGAGGCAGGCTGAGACCCAGACGAGGTGTCTGGGTGAGGTAAAGGAGCAGCTGAAGATCGCAAAAGAGCTGATTGCAGATCTGACAAAGAAGGAGGCTGCTGTCGAGGAGGCCAAGAAAGTGGCTGAATGGGCTAGGGACGAAGCTGTGAGGGCCAAGTTCGAGGCAGAGCAGGGTAGGGAGGAGGCCTGGGCCACCAAGGAAGAAGCTGAGGAGGCTGCCTATGCTGCCGGGGCGACTGAGACAACAGCTGCCTACAAATCCCAAGTCCCTGGGGTATGTAGGCGCTACTGCTCTGAAACTTGGATGGAAGCCCTTAGGCAAGCTGGTGTGGAGGCCTCTTCTGTCCTGTGGAAGGATGAGAGCGTGCACTACCCCTCTACCATCCGCGAGGCTGCCCCAGATGGCCCTGAGGCCGAGGAGGCTGCTGTGGAAACTGCTGCTACTCCAGGTGGGGGGGTTTCGGACGCTGGAGCCACTGGTGAGCCAGTCCAAGGGAGTAATCCTCCCTTGGTGGTTGAAGTGAGTGACGGCTCCAACGAGGACGTGCCTCAGCAGGTTGCAAGGCCATCCCCTGATGCCCAGGTTTCTTCTGCTGAGGGGGTTGCTATTCCTGCCGCGCCTCTGCAGGCCATCCCACTCAGTCAGGGCTCAGAGGACCCTGAGGCTGCCTTGGTCCAGCCACCCATAGGAGCAGCCAATTAAGTGGAAGGAGTAGACTCCTTGGCGCCTTTGCCTGCTTCACTTTACTTTTTGCATCTTTTTTCTTCTTTTCTTTTTTATTTGTAATGTGATTCCTATCATGTAATTCTTTTTGGACTTAATGAAATGCGAGCATTGTTTCTTTTTCTGTTTGTTGAGGTTGTTTGCTTACTTGCACGCTATCCGCTTTTTCTTTACTTGTATGATTTTAACTTCAATTGCATCTCGGCCAATCGCGGCATCAATTATTATAACGAGGGCATGTATGCTTGGGTGGACCCTTCGTTTCCTAAGGGCCAGGTAGAATTTTTTCGAGGAGACACTTAGGATCCCTTTGAAGTAGTTGGCTTCCCCATAGGCTTGAGTCCGAGGACCATGCAAAGCCCTGGTTCTGTCTAACACTTAGACTTTTGAAGTAGTTAGTTTCCTCATAGGCCTGGGTCCGAGGACCATGAAGTGCCTTGGTTCTGTCTAACACTTAGGCTTTTGAAGTAGTTAGTTTCCCCATAGGCCTGGGTCCGAAGACCATGCAGTGCCTTGGTTCTGTCTAACACTTAGGCTTTTGAAGTAGTTAGTTTCCCCATAGGCCTGAGTCCGAGGACCATGCAGTGCCTTGGTTCTGTCTAACACTTAGGACTTTGAAGTAGTTAGTTTCCCCATAGGGCTGATTCCGAGGACCATGCAGTGCCTTGGTTCTGTCTAACACTTAGGCTTTTGAAGTAGTTAGTTTCCCCATAGGCCTGGGTCCGAGGACCATGCAGTGCCTTGGTTCTGTCTAACACTTAGGCTTTTGAAGTAGTTAGTTTCCCCATATGCCTGAGTCCGAGGACCATGCAGTGCCTTGGTTCTGCCTAACACTTAGGCTTTTGAAGTAGTTAGTTTCCCCATAGGCCTGGGTCTGAGGACCATGCAGTGCCTTGGTTCTGTCTAACACTTAGGCTTTTGAAGTAGTTAGTTTCCCCATAGGCCTGGGTCCGAGGACCATGCAGTGCCTTGGTTCTGTCTAACACTTAGGCTTTTAAAGTAGTTAGTTTCCCCATAGGCCTGGGTCCGAGGACCATGCAGTGCCTTGGTTCTGTCTAACACTTAGGCTTTTGAAGTAGTTAGTTTCCCCATAGGCCTGAGTCCGAGGACCATGCAGTGCCTTGGTTCTGTCTAACACTTAGGACTTTGAAGTAGTTAGTTTCCCCATAGGCCTGAGTCCGAGGACCATGCAGTGCCTTGGTTCTGTCTAACACTTAGGCTTTTGAAGTAGTTAGTTTCCCCATAGGCCTGAGTCCGAGGACCATGCAGTGCCTTGGTTCTGTCTAACACTTAGGCTTTTGAAGTAGTTAGTTTCCCCATAGGCCTGAGTCCGAGGACCATGCAGTGCCTTGGTTCTGTCTAACACTTAGGCTTTTGAAGTAGTTAGTTTCCCCATAGGCCTGAGTCCGAGGACCATGCAGTGCCTTGGTTCTGTCTAACACTTAGGCTTTTGAAGTAGTTAGTTTCCCCATAGGCATGGGTCCGAGGACCATGCAGTGCCTTGGTTCTGTCTAACACTTAGGATTTTGAAGTAGTTAGTTTCCCCATAGGCCTGAGTCCGAGGACCATGCAGTGCCTTGGTTCTGTCTAACACTTAGGATTTTGAAGTAGTTAGTTTCCCCATAGGCCTGAGTCCGAGGACCATGTAGTGCCTTGGTTCTGTCTAACACTTAGGCTTGCCTTCCGAACATGAGATCCAAAGTTGAAACAGGTTAAGAATCGGAATTCAAAAAGACTGCTTCATTAATAATAATACCTTTTCAGGTTATTTACATTCCATGGGCGAGGTACAGGTTTTTCGTCTAGATCTTCTAAATAATATGCACCTACTCCTGCTACTGAGGTAATTCGGTAGGGGCCCTCCCAGTTGGGTCCCAGCTTTCCCCAGGATGGGTTCTTGGCAGCCCCGACGACTTTTCTCAGCACCAGGTCCCCCGGTGCCAGCGGCCTGAGTTTCACATTGGTGTCATACCCTTGCTTGAGCTTTTGTTGGTAATAGGCTAGCTGGATCATTGCTCGTTCCCTTCGTTCGTCCACCATGTCCAGGCTCCTCCCCAGCAGTTCATCATTGCTGCCGGGAGCGAAAGAGCTTGTTCGTAGCGTCCGGAAGTTCGTTTCCAGGGGGATCACCGCCTCGGCGCCGTAAGTCATGGTAAAAGGTGTTTCCCCTGTTGAGCGCCGGGGCGTGGTCCGGTACGTCCAGAGGACGTGGGGCAGTTCTTCTACCCATCTCCCCTTGGCATCATCCAATCTCTTCTTAAGGCCGTTGACGATGACCTTGTTGACAGCCTCGGCCTGTCCGTTTCCCTGAAGGTAGGCTGGTGTCGAGTACCTGTTTGTGATCCCAAGTTCGCAACAGTACCTCCTGAAGGCCTTGCTATCGAATTGGAGCCCATTGTCCTAGATGAGGGTATGAGGGACCCCGAACCGTGTAACTATGTTCCTCCAAAGGAATTTCTTCACGTCTATGTCCCTGATGTTGGCTAGCGGCTCAGCCTCGACCCACTTGGTGAAGTAGTCCGTGGCCACCAACAGATACCTCTTATTCCCCGGAGCTCTGGGGAAAGGTCCCACAATGTCCAAGCCCCACTGGGCAAACGGCCATGGACTGGACAAAGGGTTGAGGGCCCCTCCTGGCTGATGGATGTTTGGGGCGAACCTTTGACACTGGTCGCACTTCCTGACATATTCTTGGGCCTCTTGCTGCATCCCCGGCCACCAGTATCCTTGTGTGACGGCTCGGTGAGCCAGGGATCTCCCCCCTGTGTGGCTCCCACAGATTCCTTCGTGCAGCTCCTCGAGCAAGAACTCTGCCGCTTCGAGGTGGATGCACAGCAGATACGGCCCAGAGTAGGAGCGCCTGTATAGTTTGTTATCCTCGGACAACTAGAACCGAGGAGCTTTCCTTCGTATCTTTTCTGCCTCCGACCTCTCCACAGGAGGACATCATCTTTGAGGAATCTCACTATGGGGTCCATCCAGCTGGGACCCATCTCAATTTGATGGACGGGGATCACTCCCCTTGGCACTTCACTTGGCCTCTCCAGGTGCTCCACAAGTATGATCCGAGGCAGAGCCTCTGCAGAGGAGGTTGCGAGTGTGGCAAGTGAATCTGCATGACTGTTCCCACTCCTAGGAATATGGGACAAGCTGAAGGAGCCAAACTCCAACTGCAAGCGCTTGACTTGGCTCAGGTATTCCTACATTCTTGAATCTCTGGCCTCCATCTCCCCTTTTACCTGTCCTACCACCAATCTTGAGTCTGAGAACATCTCTATCGACTTCCCTCCCATCTTTTGCACCACGATCATCCCTTGCAGTAATGCCTCGTATTCGGCCTCGTTGTTTGTGGCCGTGAATCCGAGCCTCAGAGACTTCTCAATGACATGATCTTCAGGGGATACCAGGACCAGGCCCACTCTGGACCCCCTTTGGTTTGCCGCGCCATCAACATATACTTTCCAACATGGTGATTCCGGGATGGAGATTGTCCCAACTGATTTCTCCCCACAGCTCTTCTCCTCGGCTGTCACTTCTACGACTGGTTCAGCGAATTCGGCCGTCAGATCTGCCAGAACCTGGCCCTTTATGGAGGTCTGAGGCATATATTTGACGTCGAAAGCCCCCAGAATCGTGTTCCACTTCACGATTCTCCCTGTGTAGTCTGCGGTCCGAAGTACAGACTTCAAGGGTAATCGGGTTAAGACAACCACCGTGTGAGCTTGGACGTAGTGGGAGAGCTTTCTCGTGGCGTGGACCACAGCCAGTATGGCCTTTTCTAAGGGTAGGTACTTGACCTCCGCTTCATGCAGCGACTTGCTAACGTAGTAGACTAGCTTTTGGACGCCATTGTCATCCCGTATAAGTACTAGGCTTACTGTGTGGGTTGCTACAGCAAGGTACGCGTATAGGACCTCGTCGGCCTCAGGGTTGGACATGATAGGCGGCCGGTATAGGTACTCCTTGAGTTGTTGGAAGGCCACAATACAATCCTCGGACCACTCGAATCCTTTCCACTTGTTGATTAGGAGGTAGAAGGGTCTGCACCTGTCAGCCGACCTTGAAATGAATCGATTCAGCGCCGCGATCATCCCAGTAAGCTTTTGGACCTCTTTGGGGTTCTGCGGAGGCTTTAAACTATGGATGGCCTTGATCTGGTCAGGGTCAACCTCAATCCCATGGTGGGTGATCATGTATCCCAAAAACTTGCCAGAGCCTACGCCGAACGAGCATTTTGAGGCGTTTAGGCGCAGCTTGTGCTTTCTTAGGACGGCAAACGTGCAGCCAAGGTCCTCCGAGTGTCCGGACGCCATTTTACTTTTCACCACCATGTCATCGACATAAATCTCGACGTTCTTGCCCAACATCGGCTCGAACATTCTCGTCATCATCCTCTGGTAAGTGGACCCGGCGTTTTTCAGGCCAAATGGCATAACCTTGTAGTGGTAGTTCCCAATGGGCGTCACAAAGGCTGTCTTCTCTTGGTCCTCCAAAGCTAGTGGGATCTGGTGGTAGCCTTGAAAGGCATCTAGGAAGCTCATCCGAGGATGGCCCGCCGTCGCATCTACTAGCTAGTCTATTCGTGGCATTGGGAAGGGGTCCTTTAGGCATGCTTTGTTCAGGTCCGTGAAGTCTGCACAAACCCTCCATTTCCCACTTTTCTTCTTGACCACCACGGTGTTGGCTAACCATTCGGGGTAAAAGACTTCTTTAATAGCCCCCGCGTGCTTAAGCTTATTGACCTCTTCCCTGATTGCATCAGCGTGCTCTTTCGACGGGCGCCGAGGTGGCTGCTGCTTGGGGATCACAGATGGGTTGACATTAAGGTGGTGACAGATGAAGGATGGATCAATCCTAGGGGCATCGCAGGAGTCCCACGCGAACACATCAAGGTTCCTTTTGAAGAACTCAAGTAACTCCTCCTTCTCCTGGGGAGGTAGCTGGGCCCCGACCTGGAAGAACTTCTCCGGATCGTCGCCAATTACCACCTTCTCCAGGCTCTCGCATTTGGCTTCCTCGGCAGCCGTATCGAAAGGCGCCACCAAGGCCTTTGATTACTATAAATCTTCCTCGGCGGGGGCCGAGGGCTGTGCATCAAGCCGATGGGATATGGCAGCCACCATGCACTGCCTCGCCGTGGGTTGGCAACCTCGGATCTCCAGAATCTGGTCCCCTAATGGGAACTTCACCTTCTGGTGCAAGGTGGAGGCTACGCCCCCCAAAGCGTGTAGCCAGGGCCTTCCTACGATGGCCGTGTCGGGGGAGTACGTGTCCACCACTACAAAGTTCACCTCCACCACCTCTGGGCCGGTCTGTATGGGCAGTCTGATCATGCCCTTCGGGATGACGAGCTTCCCATCGAAGCTCATTAAGGGGGAGCTATACGGCGTCAAGTCCTCCGGTCTTAACCCTAGCCCCTTGTAGAGGTCCGGGTACATGACCTCTGCCGCGCTGCCACCATCCACCATCACTCTCCTCACGTCGTAGCCCCCAATTCTCAGGGTGACCACCAGAGCGTCGTCATGGGGCTGGGTAGTCCCAATCTTGTCGTCTTCTGAGAAGCTCAAAGGAGGACGGGAACTCCTCCTAGCCCTCTTCGGCTCTGTCTGGGACTCCTCGGCAGGCAGTTGGGTCACAGACGACACTCGCGAAGGGCGCATGCCCGTTCTCCCTGGTGCCGCCAAGATTACGTTGATCGTGCCAGCTGGCCGCCCCATGTCAGCATCCCTCCGGGGCTCCTGGTATGTTTGGCCCTGACGATTATCGGGGTGGTGCAGTAGGTGCTTCAGCTTCCCCTCCCGGACTAGCTGGTCCAAGTAGTTCTGGAGGTTCCTGCAGTCTTCCGTGATATGTCCGTGGTCCTGGTGGTACTGGCAATAGCGATTCTGATTGCGCCTCTCAGGTTCCCCAGCCATCTTGTTCGGCCACTGAAGTACAATTCGTCCTTTATTCTTTCCAGCACCCTGTGTACGGGTTCTCGGAACACGGCGCTGACAAGCTGGGCATTATTCGCTCCGGATTCTCCACCGAAATCCCTCCTCGGGCGTGCGCTGTTATACCAGTCCGACCTGAAATGCCTCCT
The DNA here is from genome assembly GCA_032727855.1 of Quercus ilex subsp. ballota. Taxonomy (NCBI): domain Eukaryota; kingdom Viridiplantae; phylum Streptophyta; class Magnoliopsida; order Fagales; family Fagaceae; genus Quercus; species Quercus ilex. The sequence continues at coordinate 25,488,764 of CM064919.1, forward strand.
CTCCTGAGGGATAACCTTATCCTTCCCTTTGCCTTGCAACATATCTTCCTCCACTCGCTTATATTTATCAATCCGATCCATCAACTGCCGCACACTGGTGGCGGGCTTGCCAGTCAAGGACTTCCTCAGGCCATGTCCCATTGGTAGTCCGTTCTTGAACGTATTGATGGCAACATCGTCGTACTTGCCATCCAGCTCGTTGTAAACCTCCCAGTACTTGTCCGAGTAAGCCTTGAGAGTCTCCCCGTCACGCATGGATAGGGACAGCAGTGCGCTCATGGGCCAAGGAGGCCTGCTGTTCGTGACAAAGCGGGAACCAAAAGCCTGGGTCAGCTGTCTGTACGAGTCTATGGAATTCGTCCTCAGACCGTTGAACCACCTCATCGCCACAGGTCCCAAGCTGGATGGGAAGACTTTGCACATCAGCGCCTCGTTCTTGAAGTGGACAGCCATCCTCTGGTTGAACTGGCTCACATGCTCCACGGGATCCGTTTTGCCGTTGTAAGCAATGAAGGTTGGCTGCTGGAACCGCCGAGGAAGGTCTGCCTCCTCTATACGACGCGTGAAGGGCGACCTGGAGAGCTGATCCAGCGCCTTGCTCATGGAGTCACCTCCTACGCCCCTGGGGGTTGGGTCGGCGCGCCTACGCCTCTGGTAGCGCTCATCCTCATGGGAGAAAGTCTCGCTGGGGGGCGTTCTTGACCTTTGCCTGTATTCGTCATCACTCTCGTCGTCAGAGGGCAGGTCAGGGCTGGGTTCGGACCGTCTTCGCTGCGCACGGCGCAGCTTCTTCTTCAGATCATCTATCTCGCGCTGCATGGCCACCTTATCATCCTTTCCCTAGGAAGCGTGGCTATGGGCTTCTTCCGATTGCGTGGCCTGGCCATCGTCGCGCTTCTGGGCTTGGTTTTCGCTCGCTGTTGAAGTGTGCACGCTTTCTTCTCGAAATCGTCCATTGTCGTTCTGACCACCCCCGCGGTCGCCATAGTTACCCTGATGCCGTGACTTCGCCGGTTCAGGTCGATTGGGAGTTCCTTGGTGAGGGCCCGATCCTACCATGCTTGACTGTTGTCCTTACTAACGCACAAGTTCTTCCCACAGACGGTGCCAATTGTAGGGACCTGTTTCGAGCACTCCTAAGTGTTGAGAGTGGACCCAAGCCCAGTTAACCCTGCAATGAATTTGTAGAGTATGGGTTCAAGAGCTAGGCCCTAGTGAGGAATGCAACGGCCATGCATGGTTGTACGTGAATGCTGGTAACTTTAACGTGGGTTAGGGTGCACAATAAGGCTCCTCGGACGGGTTTCACAGAGCTTAATGTTCTTCTTATTTCTCCGGAGAAAGGTTACAAGGATTGAGAGAATATAAACTGCTACAGTATTTCTTTCCTCTGGTTTCCCCCCCCCCCCTCCTCAAGAGGGACTTCTTACATTATATACCTCTCTCTCAGTTGATCCTAGCCCTACATTTGTTGGGGAATTAGGCCATTACTTGAGTGCCTGTCCCATCAGCCACCTTCCTATTCTCTCTGTGGGATTCAGCAACCAAGGTGGCACTGTTGAGGCGTCCCCTCCTTATTAATGCGGTCAGGACGTTAGTTGAGGGCATTTAATGTGGAGGTGACAGTTCGTCCTGAACTTGCTCCTCCACCATGCTTCTACTCCTGGTATGCGGTACCTGCTCCTTGCCCTTCAAATGATCAGGAGTGCTCCCTTGGTGACGTGTTGCCTGTTTTCATTATGGTGTCGGATTTCCGAGGATGGAGTCATCCTCGGCGTGCCTTATTGGGCCCCTGGGCCTACTGCTTCCATCCTCGGACCAAGAACGCCTCCTCGGCTCGGGCCTTGGGCCTGGTTCGAAGTGGGCCGGGGTTGCCTGACTATTTCTGGCCCCACAATTGTAATTGTCAAATTTCATATATATATAATTATATCTATATATTAGGGTTGAATTTGAATTTGGGTAAAACTTGGCCCTCCTCCACAATCTTGCTTAAACAAGTAAATAACATTACAAACCAGTCCAAAAAACCACATACCAGCCCAAACAAACATAGATCATTGGCCCAAAGTATTTAACAAAAAATTATTACAAACAAATAATTTGCAGACAATAACTGAATTATCAAGACCTAAAACTACAATTTTGGTATGGTATTGGATAGTTTTTGTTTCAATATTTTCTTCAAGAATTGTTTTATTGAAGTGCTTATTTGTTTTGATATTTTCATGAAGTTGGGGGATGAATGTGCATGAGCAACTGCTTCAGATGTGTAGAAGAAACTTTGATGTAAAAAATTATTCCGCAATCTAAACCGTATGCTAATGAAAAAACTCCTGAATGAAAAACTTAATGAATTTGAAGCTAAAAGATATGGCTCAATGGCAGCTCTGACTTTTGCAAGATATCAAGATCCCTTAAATTTACAGGGCGTGCCTTTTGTGATGTCAACCAAATTTACAGGGCATTCATAATAAATTTACTAAACTACATTTATTTAAGTTGGATATATGGCTCATTTTCTTTTCTTTTCTTTTCTTTTCTGCTGTTTTCCTCCAATTAATATAAGATCCATGATACATTTACTTAAAACTACATTAAGCCTTAGATCCTTAGAAATACCCAAAAAAAAAAATGAAAAGACAACTCTGCAATTAGGGGCGGAACTAGGAATTTTTCCTTGTGGGGGTGCAAGTTAATTAAAATTATTTAGAAACACACAAATGCATATATGTAATATGTATAGTTATGTGTTTACTTAAAAAAAGGCAATGAAAAACTCTGTACACTATGAAAAGAAGTAAACTAACAACACTGATCCAAAGTTTTTGGTTTAATTTCTCTTTTAGAATTTTAATGTTATAAACTTTAATTATATATCAACCAATAACTTCTCAGATTACGTAAATCTCAATGAGAGATTCTCATACAATATTAGATATTTTTATCGTCTTTATAATACACTCATGGTTTTATTTTCATCCATAACTTCCTTAAAATTATTAATTTCATTTCTCTTTTGGACTTTTAAAGGTTATAAGCTTTAATTGAATATCAACTTTTCATATAAGATTACATAATAAATCCCAATATTCTCATACAATATTAAGAATTCGAAAGAGTTTTTTCATACTAAAAAATATATTTTAAAAATTTATACTATCTTCATAATACACTAAATAGCTTTGTTCTCATTTATAATTTCCTTAAAGTACTCTTCATAGGTTGAATTCAAAATATCTAATTTAATTCTCTTTTGAGAGGAAAGCTCATAGTTTTAGGGGTGGATGGCCCCCCAACCCAATAGGTAGTTTCGCCCGTCTGCAATACCGGATGGATATATTTAATTCTTGTTCTTGTCTAATTTACAAACTTCCTCCTAAAATTTCCAAATGATTGGCATTACGTATCACATATGCCAAAGTTGTGCATGTTGAGAATGAAAATAAAGGCCTGACACTTTCTAAGAGGGTGAAATTTGAAATGTTGGCCAAAATACCAATATTGCCTCCTTACAACTTGGTGCATACTGAGAAGAGTATCAATTTTGGGGCGTTGCCTAAAAATGTTCCTACTCCTCAGTCTAAACCTAGCCCCATACATAATCCTGGTGATCCTCCATTGACCCAATTACCCACAGTTCACCCCACACTAAAGTCTGAGAGTGTAAAACTAGATCCTAATTTTGAGAGTATCAATTTTGGAATGTTGCCTAAAAATGTTCCTGCTCCATCTGGACCTAGCCTCATACATAATCCAGGTGATCCTCCATCGACCTCATTAAGCATAGTTCACCCCACACTAAGGTCTAAGAGTATAAAACTAGGTCCTAATTTTGAGAGTATCAATTTTGGGATATTGCCTATAAATGTTCCTGTTCCTCCATCTGTGCCTAGTGGTGGTGGATAGTCTCCAGGTACTCTCCCATTACCCCCACATAAGGCTGAGAAAGTAAAACGATGTCCAGGTGGTGACTGAGAATGTTGGATTGCCCAAGACTAGGCATGTTTTGGCCCACATGGAAAAATATTACCTAAATACCACGTCCTACTCCAACTCATATTTCCAACCACCTATTACTAATAATTCTATGGTGTAATGTAATAAATCATAAAACTTCTTCTTCTCGGTATTTGCAATTATTGATTCCAACTATGAAGTAATAATATATTTTGTGTTCTTTTTATTTGTTAGTCTTCTAAATAATTATTCCACCATTTTACTTTGCTTGGCCTCAAGTTTACATTGCCTCATAGATTAGCATTGAACTTTCTACTCCATGTTGCTTAGTTGTGTAATTTAAATGGGAACATGAGATCACATCATTACAATGTTGGCACTAGAGGTGTGTATCCAACCCACTAAAACAGCAAAGCCAATCAATCTAAATAAAGTCGATGCCTCTAGTTGAGTTTTTGTGGATTAGTTTGGGTTGAGTTGGAATTTTATTTTAAGTCTTGAATTGGGTCGAGCTCGAGTTGATATTTTTTCAACCAATCTGGTCTAACCTGATCTAACATATATATTTTTTTACTACCCTTATTTTAATTTTTGAGAACTAGTTTTGTTGGAAAATTTAGACCCCGATTGATAGAATTAACAAGTTTTAAACCCAAGTTGTTTATTAGATTTATTATGAATAAAACTTGTTAAAACAAACAAACATCAATATCATGTCAAAATCATATAGCGGAAAAATAAATAAGACAAGATATGATGACTCAGGAAAACCAATGAAACAAACTAATTTCACAGTAAAAAACCTGAGGGGAAACCTTCCCGAAAAGCAATCCACCATAGTAAAGAGAAGTTTCATATCTAGTACAAAACCTTTGTCCCTAGATTCTACAATCCCCCTAGATAAACTCACAGTATAAACCTTCTACCGCTTCAAAACCTCTGAACTCTTCAATATATGAACGCCACCCTTTTTGATACACGAATCCCAGTACGTGACTAACCAATTGCGCGGATCTCAGTACGCGACTTCAAGCACCAACTAGAGAAGATTGTTGGCTGCAAAGTTCTTTAGTTCATCAACAATGAAGATCAAAAAGCACTTGGTTACAAAACTCTAAGGCGCAAAAGACGCAGTAGCTTCTTTCAGAGAGAATAAAGCATCGGTCACCTTTTACATATGTTCTCCTTGTATTCTCTTATGTGACGGCCTCTAATATAAGCCTTATATAGGTCTAGGGTTATGAGAGAAAAAAAACACTACACATACATGTCAGCATGAGCCGAAAATCAAATCTGAAAATCTGAATTTTCGTAACTTCGACAGATAGCAGGTGTCGAGATTTAAAATTCGACAGATACAGCTATCGAGGAGGTGTCGAGCAGGTGTCGAGATGACAGAAGCTTTCTCGACCAATCGACTAGCTGTCGAGAAGCTATCGAGATTGCGATAAGAATCAGCTAAAGAGCTCGACAGACAGCCAGGTGTCGAGAGGTGTCGAGCTATCTGTCCAGCTTTAATGAACAGCTTTTCTTCACTTGTTTCTTGGTCCAATCTTCATGGCTTTAATACTAGACTTGAACAACATGTTTCTTCAAGTATTAAACACATCCTAGATCTACCCAATTACAAGTAAAATGTGTTTTGTCAAAGGATTAGCCAACTACATAAATATTGACATATGTTCCTAACATGAATCACATATGTCCTAACAATCTCCCTCTTTTGCAATCCGTGACAAAACTACAACAAACAAATGAACATATGAGAGAAGTCATAAATCACTCAACTTATATTCACTTGTTGAATACAATAAAATCTATCCTAACACAAACTCTTGAAAAATTTTGCAAGAAGAGAGTTCATGGCAAGTAGACTTTAACAACTTGTATTTCTGAAACACTTTAAACAAAACTCATCAAGACATCGTTGTGTGAAACAGAAATAATAGATTGCATACAAGTAAAAGAAACATGTGTATAAAGAGATAAAAGAAACAACATATGTAAAGGTAGGTGAAGAAGACATACATCAACATATATAAATATCAAAGATAAGCACAATGTATGTAAACATGGTCACAAGACCGGTGTACAAGAAGAAAGAGGTAAACACTCCCCCTAACAAGATGAAACACAACTCCCCCTAACAAAGGCATGTATTTCTCCCCCTAACATGTAGAATCTTAAAAAGAAACTACATATTCTCCACAATTTCTCTCCCTTTTTGTCATGATTGACAAAGGGTACAAAAAACTAGAAAGTTTTACCCGAGAAACATAAAGATGATCAATTATGAACAAGGGGCTACAAAGAATCCATAAAAATGCATGAATGTAATGAAACAAGATGCTATGGATGACAAGATAAAAGAAATATGCAAAACATGTGAAAAACAAATCTCTCAACAAGAAAAATGTTAAGCACATAGATCCCAAAAACACACACACATACACTAAACAAGTCTAACCAATTTTATATTTTAAAAACAAGTCAAGACAATTTAGTGAGCATACATTAACACATGTAAAACCTTATGATGGCCAAATCACATTGTACCTGCACATGTATCAAGAGTAGCAAAGAATACTGCGTGTTGTGTGTGAAAAACATCGCAAGATTGCATAAGTGTATACATGTTATGACGATTTGAGATATGAGAAAATCACTTTTAAGTCACACACAATCATAACTGTTTGATGGGGACTATCACCTTCGAGGTACATCCTATAACTCCCACATCTCCTATAATACACGCTTGCAATCATATTTAAAAGTATTTTTGATCTTTTTGCTTGTTATTTTTATTTGCATATTTTTCTTTTATTTAGCATATCATGCATGGGCATATAAGAGAGAGAAAAGAAATACCCAATGATATTTGACATTCCAATTTTGCTATGCCGAAGCACACAAATGTCATTGACATCACACTTTTGCTATGCCGAAGCATACAGATGTCATTCATGATTAGTGGGCAACAGTGGTGAGATGATTATTTATGCCTTTCTCTTAGGATTTTCTAATCTTTCCCATAAAAAAGAGTGATATGAGTGTTAAGTACAAGAAATCACTTAATCTTACTCATCACAAACACGAGCCACAAAACTCATTTGCTTAGTTGTGCATAGAGATGCTCATCTAAGTTACAAAAGATACAAAGTTTAGTAAACTTTGTTTCAATGGCCATCCAAGGTACACAAGTACCAATGTACACAAACACACACTATTTTTGTATTTTTATAATTTTTCTCTTTTTATTTTGAAAAGCAAACAAAATAAAGACTAAACAACTAAACAAAAACAAACAGACAACATGAAATCATGAAAGAAAGATGCATATGCATGAAGGCATGATAGAAGGGTGCAGATGCATGAAAACATGATTCCAAAAACAGATAATAAATCAAACAAGAAAGTCCTACTTTAGATAGAAAAAAATAAAGTAGAGGACAAACAGAAAAGACAATTAAGTCTTAGACTCCTTTCTCACTCACACAACACGAGTCTTTAGCCGTGAAGATGAAAAAGCACGTGTCCTAGTATATCTACTAAAGAATATAGAAGAATTAAAATTCTCCTGAAATTAAGTTAAAAAGCTCAAAGCTTTTAATAACTCTCCAAACAAAAGTGTAGGTCCTTGAGAAGAAACCTGTGACCGTTTGGACAATTGCTTATGAGGATACAACTTAAAGCAATTAAGACGAATGTGTCCAGCAACACCACAATGATGACAAACATGAGGTCTAACAAAAGATTTAGAATTAGATAAATCAATTTTGGATTTCATACCTTTATCACCTTTCTCAGATTTGAGCACAAAGACGGTCTTTGATCCAGAAGCCATGGAAGAGAAGGGGCTAAAGGAAACAGTATATCCTAAGCTAGTCTTATCAGAACTAGGCTTTTGAGCACTTAATACCTCATCAAGCTTTGCACTAGACATCCTCTCTATTTGAGTTCTAGCTTGACTAAACTCAACCTCAAGATTCTTGACATTCTCTTCTAATGAAGTGTTCTCCACAATAAGAGTCTCAACTAACCTTGTAGTCTCATCTAGTTTGACTAACAGATCAAATTTTTCAGTTTTTACCTCATTAAGCTCTTTTCTACAAAGATGAGAAGTCTTTTCAGATTTTATAAATTCAGTGCATAACTTATCATAAGCTTCTTGAAGGTTCATCTTCTAGGGTACTTCATCATCAGAAGAATCCTCACCGTCACTGGCACTCTCCACAATCACCTTATCAGTTGTGGCAACAAATGCCATAACGTGACTACATTCACCCACATACTCATCAGAAAAGTCATTCTCAATATCACTCCAAGTAGCAATCAACCCTTTATCTTTTGTCTCTTTGGTCTTTTCCTTCATGAGGTAGTTTGGACACTCTATCCTCATATAACCAAAACATTTGCACTCATGGCATTTGATGAAAGGTTTCTCATTCTTGCCCTTCCTTGAGGATTTAGATTTTCTAGGAGGTTTGCCATTATCTTTTTTCCTAAATTGAAGAAGTTTGATAATCTCATCAATTATGAAGGATGGATCCTCATCCTCATCATCATCTTCATCTTCATAATCCTCAATTTCTTCCTCTATACCCGTAAGAGCCAAGTTTTTACTCTTTCCACCTCTTCCCATTGAGCCTATTCCCATCTCATAGGTTTGAAGGTTCCCTACAAGCTCAGTCAAAAGAATTTGATCAATGTCCTTTGCTTCTTCAATGGCAGTGATCTTGGCATAGAATCTTTCAGGTAAGGACCTAAGGATTTTTCTAACAATCTTGGATTCTGCAATACATTCTCCAAGGTTGAAGGTAGAATTCACAATATCCTTGAGTTTGGCATAGAACTCATCAAAGGTCTCATCCTCCTCCATCCTTATTTCTTCAAAACTGCTAGTGAGTCTTTGAAACTTCACAGTCTTTACTGCCTTAGTACCTTCATAGGTGGTCTCAAGAATGGTCTATGCTTCCTTAGCAATTTCTATGGATAATATTTTCTTGAATTCCTCATTGGTCACCCCACAAAACAAAGCATTCAAGGCCCTACTGTTGAAATTTTTCGCTATGATTGTTACTTCATCCCAATCTACTGACGCTTCTTTAGGCTTAATCCAGCCAACTTCAACAGCTTGCCATACATGTTCACCTAGAGCCTGCAAAAAAAACTTTCATACGAACTTTCCAATACGCATAATTAGTTCCGTCAAATAAATGAGAAATCAAAAGAGATTGTCCACGATCCATGACAATGGGGGTCAAGGATCACACTTAGGAAATTAATCCAATCAGAGTGAACCCGCTCTGATACCACTTGTTGGGAAATTTAGACCCCGATTGATAGAATTAACAAGTTTTAAACCTAAGTTGTTAATTAGATTTATTATGAATAAAACTTGTTAAAACAAACAAACATCAATATCATGTCAAAATCATGCAGCGGAAAAATAAATAAGACAAGATATGATGACCCAGAAAAATCAATAAAACAAACTAGTTTCACAGTAAAAAACCTGGGGGGAAACCTTCTTGAAAAGCAATCCACTATAGTAAAGAGAAGTTTCAGATCTAGTACAAAACTTTTATCCCTAGATTCTATAATTCTCGTAGATAAACTCACAACAGAAACCTTCTACCGTTTCAGAACCTCTGAACTCTTCAATATATGAACACCACCTTTTTTGATACACGAATTCCAATACGTGACTAACCAATTGCGTAAATTCCAGTACGCGACTTCAATCACCAACTAAAGAAGATTGTTGGCTGCAAAGTTCTTCAGTTCATCAACAATGAAGTTTCAAGAAGCACTTGGTTACAAAACTCTAACGTGCAAAAGACGCAGTAGCTTCTTTTAGAGAGAATAAGGCATCAGTCAACTTTTGCATATGTTCTCTTTGCATTCTCTTATGTGACGGTCTCTAATATAAGCCTTATATAGGTCTAGGATTGTGAGAAAAGAAATCCTACTCATACATGTCAACATGGGCTGAAAATTAGATCTGAAAATCTGATTCTCGTAACCTCGACAGATAGCAGGTGTCAAGATTTAAACTTCGACAGATACAGCTATCGAGAAGGTGTCAAGCAAGTGTCGAGGGGACAGAAGCTTTCTCGATCAATCGACTAGCTGTCGAGAAGCTATCGAGATTGTAATAAGAATCAGCTAAAAAGCTCGATAGATAGCCAGGTGTCGAGAGGTGTCGAGCTATCTGTCCACAGGTGTCGAGCTATCTGTCCAGCTTTAATGAACAGCTTTTCTTCACTTGTTTCTTGGTCCAATTTTCATGGCTTTAATACTAGACTTGAACAACATATTTCTTCAAGTATTAAACACATCCTAAATCTACCCAATTATAAATAAAGTGCGTTTTGTCAAAGGATTAGCCAACTACATAAATATTGACATATGTTCCTAACATGAATCACATATGTCCTAACAAGTTTTAATGAATCTGGAAATTTAGAAAATAATTTAGGCATATTATGTGAAGCGTAATAATTTATTGAATAAAAAGTTCTTAAGATAATTTATAAAAGCCCAATGTTTACAAGCTAATATAAATGCTCTTGAGGTTGTCAAAGAAAAAGGGCTGGGTTTTCTCCTCTTCTTTTTTTAGGGGAAATAGATGGTGTTTTAACATTAACGTTTTTTTTTTTTTTTTTTTTGAGAAATAAATTAATTGGTAAACACACATAATTACACTCTATCACCAAGCTCAAACACATTAACGTTGTTAAACACAATCATTTATATATATATATATATATATATATGAAATTTCATAATTATGATAATTATTAATAGGTTTTCAATATGAGCAAACCTATAGTGGCGGTTTTAAAACCGCCATAATAGGTCATTTAAAACACAAAAATTAAAAAAATTAATTTTAAACCTATAGTGACGGTTTTAATAATATGAGCTATTACAGCAGTTTTAAAACCGACGCTATAGATCATTAAGTTGAGATTTTTTTTGGCGGAAAGCACATTTTAGTACCTACATTTTATTTTTACCGCTTTTAGTCTCTATCCTGAAAAACGCTTTCCGTTTTGGTCCCTGCCTTTACATCAGAAACGGAGAAAACTGACATGGCAAACGGCAAGAATAAATAATACTAAATTAATGTCCATGTGGCCTAAATTAATAATAAAAAATGTTTTTTGGCATTAAAAAATGCCACGTCAGCATCTAAATTAAAAAAATTTAATTTATTAATTTTAACTAATTAAAAACTAAAAATCATATGAATTGAGATCTAAGTGTGTCTTGAACAAGAACAATAAAAACACAAACCTAGAAATTTAAAAAAAAAAAAAAAAGGATAATTACACATAACCCACTTATGGTTTGGGCGAAAATCACTTTGCCTACCCGTGGTTTGTCACTTAACCCACCTGAGGTATGTTTACGTCAATCCCTGTAACCCACCTCGGTCTCTGCCGTTACAAAAACACCTTTTAACCCCAAAATAGAACATAACGCGAATCAAAACACCCAAAACTCAAAAACTTTTCAAGAGAGAGACCTGAGGTGAGATCAGCTTATTCTTCGTGGTTTAGAGCGTCTGGAAGGGGAGAAAACACTTGTTTTGCATCATTGAAGCTAGGCAAGGTATGTGTGACTGTTGTTCATCTGCATTTAGGTTCTTGATGTCATTTTTTTATCGTGACCCACCCACGTAGTTAGGTTTTGTAAAATTATTTCAAAATTGGTGTATGTTAAATGTGCAATTTGCGATTTATATGTAGAATCGCTTAGGATGTAGCTAATGTACTACTATGGTTGTTTATATAATGCGTATACCTGAAAGAATCAAGTTTATTTGTCAATGATTACACTTGTTTGTGAATTGTGGATAGTGTGGTCCCTATGAATTTGTTGGGAATCTGGTTTTGCATGTGCTTTATGTGGTCCTTTGTCCGTGTGTTGTTGTCTTGTTGTCAATTTGTTGGCTTCTTGTTTCTTTTGGCTTCTTGTCGTCTGCTGCATGTCAATGTGTAAACAAACTACTTACTTTGTTTGCAGATGGTTGACTTCACATTTGACATTGAAATTCATGATGAGGGATGTTTTGTGGAGGAGCCAACCCTTGAATATATGGGTGGGTCTATACATACACTGACAGAGATTGACCCTAACAAGTTGAGTTTCTTTAAAATTTGAGATTTATGCCATCTAGTTGGTGCTCCTGAAGAAGGAAGTAGATATAGGTATTTACTTCCTGAAGGTGGTCTACAGGATGATTTAAGAGCCGTAGAAACATATGCAGATGTGGTGAACATGACTACCCTTCATAGGGCATGGCCAGCTAACAAAATCATAATCTATACTGACTTAGATATGAAGCCACTAGCAGTTGAGTATCCTGATGGAGGGGGAGTGGCAAATGATGGTGTAGGTGGTGATGTAGGTGATGATGTAGCTGGTGATGTAGGTGGTGAAGGTGGTGATGCAGTAAGTGATGAAATAGATTTGGAGAGTGATTATGATGATTATGATGAGAATGATAAAGAAGAAAATGTTGAGGATGTTGAGATTGGTGCAAGAGATGAAGAATAGGATGTTGAGGTTAGTGCAAGGGTTGAAGAACAGAATGTTGAAGGAGATGATGATGATGATGATTGGCGAAATGAAGGCCTAGAGGGGGATGACTTTGGTGATGACATATTTGCTGCTCAAAACTCAGCTCCACAAGGTTCTGCTCAAAACTCAGGTCCATAAGGTTCTGCTCCTAATACAACCCCAGAATTAAGCAATGCACCCCACATAGCCCCAGAATCAAGCAATACAGTCTATGCAGACCTTGAGTAGGCTGAGCCAGCCCTTGAGGACGACCTAGTAAGCATGGATAGGTCTGATGATGAGCAGGTAGAGTTCAATGCTATAAGTGACATGAGAAATGTTGTACTAAAGAAGGAGATGAAGTTTCTTAATGCAAAGGTGTTCAGAGCTGCTTTGAGGGAGTATGCAATCAAAAAACCTATTGACATCAAATTCAAGCTTAATGAGAGGACCAAGATATTAGTTCACTGCAAGAATGGGTGCGGGTGGAGATGTTATGCATCTCAAATAAGTGGAGAGCTAACGTTTCAGATTAAGACCTTGACTAATAACTGTACTTTCCCCAAGTCTTATAAAAATAGCCAAGCAACATCAGCTTATATTGCTAAGAGGTTCATTAAGGATTTTAGCAAAAATCCAAATTGGGAGGTGAGTGGTGTACACAACCATGTGATGCGAAATTTATCTGTTGACCTAAGTGTAAACCAAGTGTATATGTCAAAGAGAAAGGCAAAAGATTTTATCAATGGAGATGAGCAACTACAATATGGTGTCCTTAGGGACTATGCACAAATGATAAACACTGTAGACAAGGGGAGTAGAGTTATACTGCAGACAAAAATGGCTGATGAGACTTCCCAGCCAAAATTTAAAAGAATGTATGTTAGGTTCAATGCTCAGAAGGTAGGATTTTTAGAGACACTATTCCCTACTATGGAGCACAGATACTATGTGAAACACATCTACAACAATTTTAAAGTTGATCACAAGGGATTGGAGCTGAAGGATGTACTGTGGAGGTGTGCTACTCCCACAATAGTAAGGGAGTTTAAGAGATGCATGCAGTACATAAGGTATTTGGATGAAAAGGCATATGAGTATCTTGCAAACATTGCACCTGCACAGTGGACAAGGTCACACTTCACTCCTAGGGCCTTAACAGATTGTTTGGTAAATAACTTGAGTGAGTCTTTTAATGCAATGATATTGAAGTCTAGGGACAAGCCTATCTTGGCAATGTTGGAGTGGATTAGGATTAAACTTATAACTAGACTTTACACAAAAATGGAAGGGATATAGAAGTATGCTGGAAAGTTGTGTCCAAGCATACAAGATAGGTTGAAGAAATTGAAGGTTGAAAGTAAGCCATTTAGTGCTACCCCAGCTAGCAGTTTCCTTTATGAGGTAGCCAGTCAATATGAGAGGCACGTAGTTGATCTTCTCAAGAAGACATGTAGTTGTAGGTCTTGGGATTTAAATGGCATTCCATACAAACATGCCATAACAGCCATTTATACAAACATTGAGACACCAGAAGACTACACCCACCCATGCTACTTCAAAGAAACTTACATAGAGATATACAAGGAGGTAATTCCTCCCATGGCTGGCCAGTCAGAATGGGCTAAAACTGGACAGCCTGCTCCCTTAGCACCTCACATATACAAACCACCAGGCAGGCTGCCTAAGCAAAGAAAGAGGGCTTCTGATGAGCCTAGGAACCCTTACAAAGCAAGTAGGTTGAACAGATCTGTAAGGTGTGGGAAATGCAAAAAGGAAGGGCATAACTCAAGAGAGTGCAAGGCTGGCATCACTGCACCCCAGCCTCCATCCCAACAGCCTACCCAGACTTACAACATGATGTCTGCCACTCAGCCTTCATCCTCACAGCAAGGAAATCAAGCTAGGCCATCTCACAAGAGAGCAGAATGGTTTTCTTCCTCACAGCCAGAGTTTCACACACCTAGGGAGACCTGGGATACCCTACCAAGTTCTTCATAAGTAACTTAGTTGAGTAACTTCTTTCCTGGATGGTTGTGTAGACTGAGATATTTTTTAACAAGTGGATCTATTTTTTATTTTGTAGCCTTCACATGCAAATAGGAGCACTAGTGGTGTAACGATTAGAGGACAGCTTGCTGCACAAAGGCCACCAAAAATCAATTCAGTGGGTGGAAAGAGGAAAGAGTAAAGGCAAGAAATGAATGAAGCTAATGAGTACGCATGCCTGGATGGTTGTGTAGACTGAGATATTTTTTAACAAGTGGATCTATTTTTTATTTTGTAGCCTTCACATGCAAATAGGAGCACTGGTGGTGTAACGATTAGAGGACAGCTTGCTGCACAAAGGCCACCAAAAATCAATTCAGTGGGTGGAAAGAGGAAAGAGTAAAGGCAAGAAATGAATGAAGCTAATGAGTACGCATGCCAGCATTAGGAGTAAAGCTAGTGGGAACATGTGGGCCTTTTTGTTTTTTGTGAAGACCACTATTGGTTTTTTGTAATTATCAATTAGTGTCAAAAACAATCACCTTGTTTTGAGCAATTATATGTATGTGTATATATGTGTGTGTGTGTGTGTGTGTATATATATATGTATATGTAGCTGGCCTTGGAATGTGCTTTTCTGTAATTTACTAGAAGTTAAGGTACAATACACTCCAGGTTGTTATATGGAAGTTGTGGTATTACAATTTGTATGGAACAATATTTGTCCAAACTAGATTATATGGAAGTTTATTTATTGCTACAGATTGTGTTCAAGTAGATTTTTCAATATAGATTGTATGGAAGTTGTTATTGTAGAATAGTTGTTACGGTATGCGCAGGTAACTATATAGAACATTATTTGTCCAAACCAGATTATATGGAAGTTTATTTATTGCTACTACAGATTATGTTCAAGATGATTTTTTCAATATAGAGTATGAAAGTTGTTATTGTGGAATGGTTGTTATGGTATGCACAGATCATTGATAATTGACCAATACTTCTTTCATTATATGCCCACAGACTAGTGGCATGACCAATACTTCTTTCATTGAATGGTTGTTATGGTATTGACAAAATACTCAATAATTGACCAATTCTTCATTCATTGACACATCAAAACATTACATCAGTAGGCTAGTGCTATTACAATGCAAATTCATTAACACCATTGCCATAACTATCTCTACTAACCAATTAACTACTTCAGGACAACAATCTAGGTCTCTTCACTCCAGATAACTCAATTGAGCCAAAACACAACAACATAACAATAACAAAAAAGATCCATGACAAAATGCATGCAAACTTCCAGATTCTCTGCTTCTCTTCAGCAAACATGGCATTTTCCTTAGCTTTTGCACAGATAGCTTAAGCCTTTCTCTCCCTCTCCTTGGCTTTAGCTTCCTCTTCAAGAGTCTTTTCTGCCATTTGCCTAGCTTCTTCTGCCGTTTCCAGAGCTGTCCTTTCCCTCTCATTGGCAAGTTGGAGAGCACTCTGAAGCCTAGACATCCTCTCTAGAGCAAAAGGTGCAGTTCCATTCCCACGAGGACAAGTTGGGTTATCAACCCAAACAAAGAAAGGACGCTTAGGACCAATCTTATAACGGCTACAACCCAAGAACCTCCTCCCAAAATTGTACAAACTCAAACTTGTTCTCAAAACACAAGTCCGCTCATTGCACATATGCCCACATGAACCTGAGAAACTACCACTTAATGAAGATATATCAACAAAACACAATTCCTGGGAAGTACAAATTTAGACTTTCACACAGTAAGTTCGCACTTGAACAAAATCTGAAACCCTAAATTGAGAACAAACACAAATACGTGGGTGGATCGCGATGAACAGCAATCACACATACCTTGCCTAGCTTCGATGATGCAAAACAAGTGTTTTCTCCCCTTCCAGATGCTCCAAACCACGAAAAACAATCTGATCTCACCTCAGGTCTCTTTCTCGAAAAGTTTTTGAGTTTTTGGTGTTTTGATTTGCATTATGTTCTGTTTTTGGGTTAAAATGTGTTTTTGTAACGGCAGAGACCAAGGTGGGTTACGAGGATTGACGGAAACATACCTCAAGTGGGTTAAGTGACACTTTTCAAACCACGAATAGGCAAAGTGATTTTTGCCCAAACCACAGGTGGGTTATGTGTAATTATCCCCAAAAAAAAAAAAAACCAGTAAATCTTTATCGCTGAGAAAGGTTTTATGTTAGTTAAAAAAAAAAAAACTGATTCTTCTGGGTTTCCTTAGCTAATACAAAAGCTAACGTTGTTGTTGGTGATGTGTAACCAGGTCATCAAGCATCCAAAAGTCCATCAATTCCATTAACTCACTTCCACTTCCACTCACCAAACTCAGCTCCGGCTCAGGCTCCAAACCTAGGAACGATTCCAAGCTCGAGATTTGATCTTTTAGAAACCCATGATCAAACTGAGCCACCTCATTCTTGCAACAAATCTCGTTCTGAATCAGTGGCTGCAATAGCACTGGTGGTGGTGGTGGTGGTGGCAGCGGCTCAATGGTTTCAAAACTCGACTCACTTGACTCGAGAAAGATGCAGTGCTTCTTAGCAGCCGGAGGCGGCGGCTCAGGAGTGGAAGGTGGAGGTGGTTGGTGGTGGTGATGGGCAAAGTTGAGCTTGGCTTTGTCACCGCGGATTCGCATGGTGGCTTGGTCATAAGCTAAAGCAGCTTCTTTGGCTATGTTGAAGGTACCGAGCCAGACTCAGACACCTTTTTGTGGGTCTCTGATCTCAACTGCCCAAGATCTCGATCTGTGATTAAAACCCAGATCTTTCATCTTCTTAGTTCAATCTCTTGATGTCTAGTTCGTTCTCTCTCTCTCTCTCTTTTTCTCTTTTTTTTTTAAATTTCTAGGTTTGTGTTCTTGTTGTTCTTATTCAAGACACACTTAGATCTTAATTCATATGATTTTTAGTTTTTAATTTTTTTTAATTAGTTAAAATTAATAAATTAATTTTTTTTAATTTAGATGCTGACGTGGCAGTTTTAATGCCAAAAAACATTTTTTATTATTAATTTAGGCCATGTGGACATTAATTTAATATTATTTATTCCTGCCGTTTGCCACGTTAACTTTCTCCATTTCTGATGTAATGGTAGGGACCAAAACGGAAAGTGTTTTTCAGGATAGGGACTAAAAGCAATAAAAATAAAATATAGGGACTAAAATAGAAATAGCCTGAAAATGTAGGGACTAAAATGTGCTTTCCGCCATTTTTTTTTTTTTTTGAATTTTAAAGATCTATTACGACGGTTTTAAAAACGCCGCTATAGATCATTAAGTTGGGACTTTTTTATCAAATTTTGAATATGAGCACACCTATAACGGCAATTCTAAAACCGCCGTAAAAGGTCATTTAAAATGCAAAAAAAAAAAAAAAAAATTATTATTAATTTCAAACCTATAATGGCGGTTTTAAAACCGTCGTAATAGGTCTTTAATATGAGCAAACCTATAACAGCAGTTTTAAAACTACAGTAATAGGTCATTTAAAATAAAAAAAGAAATAATTGTTCCATCTGACATTTACCAGTTTGTCATTTCAGATTTTCCTGATAATTAATAAAAGTGCTCGGTTTTGATTCTCAAAAAATAAATAAATAAATAAAAATACTAATTTCAAATCTATAGCGGCTGTTTTAAACGCCGTAATAGTTGTACCTATTGTGACAGTTTTTTAAAGCACCGTAATAGGATATCTATAGCTGCAGTTTAAAAAACGTCGACTTTAAACTACTGTAATAGTTCAACTTATTGTGGCAGTTTTTAAAAACATTGTTTTAGGTCTCTTATAGTGGCGGTTTTAAAAACCGCTGGAAAAAAAAAATGCGACTGTAAAACCAGTTTTTTGTAGTAATGCCTAAAGTTGGCAAGGAGGAGCAAATTTATGCCAGTACACCATATGTACTACAGCACAATATTTAATTTTGCAAAATATAACCTGCAGCAGTGGTGCATGGATTTTTAAAGGAACTGGTCTCAAATGGTTAACAAGCATCTTGCGCCACTATATCCAATTCATCAGTATTTTGAGAGAAACTTTTAACCAAAAAGAATAAAGTGGAAATAAAAACCCACAAAGATCCTGCACAATGAGGAAACGAAATTTTTTTTTTTTCCGAAAAGGCTGTTACGTGCACATGCTGTCCATGCTCTTGAATCCAGTGTAAGCAATACTATATATATTAAGAACACTATAAAATCTAAATTTTGTATATAACTTAATAAGAGTCGAAAAGAGTTTTAAAGTTTAAATATCAATGTATATGGTACAGGTTACAATCACAGGTTACAATTTTCTAAAAGGGATAAAGTTTTCCCATTCTCAATTAATCAAAGGTCTCCCAAAACTCGACTCTGCATCGGCTCCCATCTCACTGAATCTTGAGAATTCAGCTGGCACTGGAATATTCAACTCCGAACAAACAAAATTAATGATGTTTCCAGTTACAGCGCCAATAGACATTTTGTTCAGGGTCACAGCAATAGCAAACCTATTATTCATGTCAGCAAAGCCAGTTGATCCACCCATTCCCGAGTGCCCAAAGCCAAGAAGGGACCCCTCCTTAGATTTAGTCCTCCGGAACCCTAAGCCAAAAGCACTATTTGGCAAAGCGAGATTTTCATATTCACCAACACCCAAGAATGCCTCATGAATTCTAGGATTGCTAAAAATCCTACCAACAGAATTGTTTTGAGGATTACTGTCTTCACTGCTGTCAGTCGTACTAATTCTATTGCTATTGCTATTGCTGCTATCATTGACAAGCTTAGTAGAACCATCACTGCTGGTATTTCTACCATGGCTAACATCACTGTAATTCGGTATCTCTTCAGATTCATTAGTTCTGTTAATTGAAACAGCAGATTCCTCCTTGGATTTGCAACCTTTCCGCCTCTTGCTGACATTTTGGGAAGAAGAGAATTTGGGGATGTGTGGGTGACTGCCAAGTGGTGGTTTTGAAGAAGAGGAATGGGGCCGGGGTACCATACCACCATCAGCTAGGGCTGCATAGTACCGTGCAAGTGCACGGGCTGAGCAATGTCCATTAGCAGCAGGTATGATAGCACGACGAATGTTGAGCATGTTAAATACAACAGGCAGGGTGGTTACAACTTGGGAAATATCACCAGGCTGGAACGTGGAGGGCATGTCAGGACGATTGCCGATCACTGAGAGCTTCTGAAAATCATCTTTATCTAGCGTAAGTGTTGCAAGTCGAGATTCCACACCTGGAGAGGAGCCATTACACATGGTGATAAGAAAGAT
Source organism: Quercus ilex subsp. ballota (assembly GCA_032727855.1). Taxonomy (NCBI): domain Eukaryota; kingdom Viridiplantae; phylum Streptophyta; class Magnoliopsida; order Fagales; family Fagaceae; genus Quercus; species Quercus ilex. The sequence goes on from CM064919.1 coordinate 25,508,585, forward strand.
GATAACCCACTTACCATCAACACTATTTTTGATAAACAATAATTACCTAAACAAAGTCTGTTTCCCCTCTAAAATGTACACAAAACACTAAATATTATAACTACCAAAAACATAAACTAAACTGTAGTTCAAACATGATTGAGGGAAGAATACAAAACAATCATATGTACAAATATATTTTGCAAAATGAAGCAAGAGAATTAACAAAGCATAAGTCCAACACTTGCCTGGAGGTATTCCAATGTATAACTCGCCTTCAATTTGAAGGGGATGAATGAATGATTCTTCAAGAATCTCCTGAAATTTTTTCCCAGATGCGTGCTGTGATATCCAAACAGAAAATTAGAACAGCAGAGAAGTTAAGGTTTAAAACATCAAGAAAGTTTGCAAGAAAAAAAAAACCACAAGATTAATAAAGCTCTTTGAGGTCTCCCATAGACCTGTCAATACAGATCAAACTGACAATCAAAACACAGAAGGCATGCTAGAAATCGATATCTAAAAGATGCACCAACCCCTACGGTCATTGCTAATAGAATGAAGGGATCACCAGTCTCCATGGGCATGTTGAAAAGAGAGAGCGAGATAAAATCTATCAGAAGAAATGAAGTGGACATGTATAGGGCAGCTAAAGAAAATCTTTATCCAGCCTCAAAAGTCTTCTTTGTCATCAAGGAAGTCAGTAAAACTCAGTTTTACTATGTTTTAGGGGATATTAGACCATGTTCCTAGACTGAGAGGGCAAGATTACAGTTTCTGACAGAAATCCCTTCAAATCTTGGTATGTGCAGAAGTGCACTATAGAAATTGGGTCAGTTAAAACGTCAGCAGCAATGTGAACAACTTTAGGCACCACTTCAGAGGAGTAAATGCCAACATGGACACTTATGATGAATAACTGCACGGTAAGGACTACAGACGCAGATTAAACTCAGCTTCTTGAGTATTTATCTTCCTCAACTTAAAATACCTATAGGGAATAATCAAAAATCATATTTTATTTCCCTAGTTTATTCAGAGATCCAAACAGGGCATTAAAATTTTCAGCGGAGAGTCTAGACAAATTTAAACATAATCAAAAGATTCTGAGGCAAGCAATTATACCTCAATAATGCCACCACATAGCCAGCCATAAGAAATATAATGATACAACTGCTCCTGGCCAGGTTCAGACTCAGGTACTGACACAGCAATGCGATTCAAACATTCATTCCAATCAGACATTTGTAAAGGATTTTCTCTAAGGATGTCTGATAAAGCATTATGAAGACCAGATGTATGGTTAAGCACATGATGGACCTAAAAAGAGGGATAAAAATCAAACAAAAAATTAATTAAGAATGTCAGCTGATACAGGTAGAAGTTTATCAGTACATGAGACAAAATTTAAACCTTGATGAGATCTTTCCTATTTGATCCAAATTCCGGCCAAATATTTGCCACATTTCCCTCAAGCGTCAGCTTTCTAGGCAATAAAATGTTCATAAACAAATATTAAGGTCCATAAAATATGCCCAGAAAGCAATTATTTAAGAATTTCTTCATTCATGGAAAATAAAAGGTTTAGGTTTTAAATTTGTGTACCTTTGTCAGTGTTGAAGCAAGCATCAATACATGCAGTACCCCCTCCCCAATCCCCCCCACCCAAAAAAAAACCATCCCAAATTTGACATGATTCATGTAGATATTTAGAATTGTGAATATATATATATATTTTTTTTTTTTTTTATAAGTGAATCATCAAGCAAAAAAATTATGATTTGGGAAAACAAGGGTATTTGATATGGTTTACAATTACTTCATTCAAGAATTACCACAATTATGTCAAACTTTATTAATTATTAAAGTAAATGTAAGTTGTGTATGGCTTAGAATAAGTTATGTTCCAAAAGAAACTATGTAAGAGACATTATGTTGTGGAAGAAGATATTAAGAAATATGTCATTCCAAGTTTTTCTTCTTTCCCCCAGATTGGCTGTATTTGTTCATTCACTTGAAAATTGGGTGGAGTATGGAGAGTTGTATTCAATATCAATGACATCAAAATACTAGCATGATGTGCAAAATATAATATGCATGCCCAAACATCTGTGAATCTTAAATTGAAATATGATGAAGAAAGTATAGTGATGTTATAGTTTCTTCATATGTTCCTAGTTGTTCCTAGTTCTTCAAACAAATTTAGGAAAATTTGTAGAAACTATAAAATTACCATACTTTCTTCATCTTATTTCAATTTAAGATTCACAGATGTTTGGGCATGCGTACTATATTTTGCACATCATGCTAGTATTTTAATGTCATTGAGATTGAATACAACTCTCCATACTCCACCCAATTTTCAAGTGAATGAACAAATACAGCCAATGTATACATTCACACAAAAATACAAGTTGCTGACTCCACAAATCCAGATATTAGCCACATGCAAAACCCAGCATCGGAAAGACTGGCCTAAATGAGTGCCTGCATATCAATAAGAAAGCCCTACTACTTTTCATGCCATGTTTACTATTCTTAATTTAGAATGGTCAATTCATAAATTGATTTTTTTTACAGCATAAATGACAGAGGGATGCCGCGATTATGCATGGACTGAAGTTCTGAAAGTCATTATACCATGATAAATTTACCCAATGAAGCCAATATACACCCATCATTCAAAATCTCTGATTAGGTCAGGTCAAACTGTTAAAGCTCAATCCATGTCAACTTATTTTAAGTGGATCATACTATTATAAGTCAAAGGTGTAATAGATTCCTTTGATATGTAGAATGGCTTGGACCATCAAAACCAGAAGATAAAAATAGAAGATGAGCCCTTATCCTAGTGACGAGGGGATATATATTATAAGACCCAAAAAGGGATTCCAGTTATTTGTTTATATAAAAGTAAACAAAAAGGGTTTGTATCATTTGAAAAGACAGAACTTTGCTGTTCATAAAATTCTGTAACACACCCTTTGTCAACCAGCCAATGTAGCATTCCTGCTGTGATAGCCTTTGTTGCAGAGAAAACAGGAAAAAGGCTATCAGGCTGCACTGGACGAGGATCATATCTCCCAAGCATTCCAGCAGCAGTGTCGATTATAACTTCTCCATCTTTGTAGGCACATACCTTTAGAAAAATTATTAAAAACTTTATCAGAAAAGAAGGGGAGGAAAAAGCTGGGGTGTTAATGCATTAAACATTAACATACACCCCAACAACATATTCAAATGAGATACAATTAAGAATAACAGTAAACTGATCATCTATTGTAATGGTTAAAGAAACATCTAGATGCTTTGATTATACCACCCAAATTCATTTGTTTAGCTGGGGTAATTCTATTGCTTCCAGATTAATTAAATGGAAAAACTTCTCTTGGTTCCATTTGTTTATTTTATAGATACATAGATCTTTTTTACTTTTTTTTGAAGCAGATACATAGATCTTAAACACAGATTTCTTCTGATCAACATTACCAGAAAATGTTTCTAATGAAAAGAACTTAAATGAGGAATCTTCTAATGTACTTAAAAGATAAAACTTCTGCTTGCCGCAAAGGAACTTGATATAGGATTATCATCTTTATGAATGTAACATAAAGATAACAATAGCTTCCGGTGAATTTAACCCAATCCAAATCTACAATTCTCTTCAAAACATTGTAAGTCAAGCACAAAACTGAAAACTTAAACCTAACATCACAAACCAAAAAGAAAACCAAAAAAACTTTTTTTTAGCACATAATGGCCTATATACTTTTGCTTGTCCATTCAGAAGTCAAGTGCGGGAATCATTATTTGCTCTTTGCTACTGTTAGAATAATGGTTGGCGATTAAATTCATTTCCTAACAATTTAAGTTTTTTTTGGACAATCGATAAGTATCAAAGTAGGTGATCCTGAATTTGAATATTGTTTCTGCCCAAACTCCAATTTAAAAAGTTAAAAATCTCATCCATTGGCCCTAGGTATTAAGGGGGAGTCTAGGCCCAAACATATGTGGAAGTGTTAGAATAATGGATAAGTGATTAATTTCACCATTTCCTAACAACTTAACCTTTAGGGACAATCAGTAATTTATCAACTACAAATCTAACAAACTTCGGTACTCAACCAATAAATGGATCTTCACTAATCCTCAATAGCCTATAACTTGAAGCATTAAATCTAACTAGAAAAGCAGATACAGATAGTAACATATAACCAGATTGCCCAACTATGTAATGGTAATTCAAGATCTCTTCATAATCAGAACAGGTTACAGGGTTTAATTCCAAATTGCAAGGCATGAATCAATAGCCTACCATTGTTAAGTGCACTTTCACAAAATATAAAGCATTCCCATGGATCTGTAATTCAGTTTCATCTTGGAACACATTGGAGGGGTAAATGGCTATGAAAGGAAAGCTCATTATTTGAATTTAGTATTTCTAGCAACTACTTTCATTAATCATAGCTATTGAAATTCCAACAGATTTTGCTTTAAAAAGGGTTCTTTCTGGTCTGACAAGTGACAATAAAATTTCTTGACTGATGGAAAAAATTAAATAAAGTATGCCATTTCTAAAACGCCTCAAACATTTCTAGCAGTTACAAAAGCACCAAATTCCTGCCAGCAGTTAATAGTGATACCGAGCTCTCCTGCAGCAATAATGAAAGATAAACATACAAAAAGATGTGGATGGTGACAACATCATTAAACTAAGTAGAGGAAGGAAAAACGACCTTGGCAATAAGGAAACTATGCCTGACATGACAAGCTAGTATTCCATATATATTCTCTACCACATATAAGAATAAGTAAAGATGTTAGAAATTTTCCTAAGGAATATTAAATTCAAATGTCTACAGTCTCATATCCATCCAAATAACTGATTACTATAGAACTAGTTCTTTCATACATTAAAGGACAACAGAAAGTAAACAGTCAAGGCAGATACAATACCCATGGATAGTTAAAAAGTGCTGCATACCTGTATTCCAAGTATTTTATCATTATTCCCCAGCTCAACTAGGAACTGTCTTAACTTGGCCTCCACATCAGAATGGACAGGTGTGTCATAGATCCACTGATCATTAACTCTTGGTCCCCTACTAATATTTCTGATAAGGGCATTCCGGATTCAATCAGATATAATACATAAACAAGAATTATAATAAATAATAAACTACGAAAGACCAAGATTTAGATTAGACTCACCCTTGCAAAACAGATTCTGCAAATGGCCTCATGATATCTAGATATACTATGCGAACATTCATCAAGGAAGAAAGCCCTAAATCCATAATATAGAAAATAATAAGGGACAACCATTGGAACCTATATTTAGCCATAGGTATTCTAATTACAGACCTCTTAGAAGATTAAGGACCCGTGAAAAGATTACAATGTCTCCAGGAAATGCATCAACCTGGAAAAAGAGGTTGTTACTGAATTGAAAATGGATGAAAATAGTCAGTAAACATATCAAAGAAACATTGATGGGAAAGAAGACACATTAGCTTACAGGATTAAAGCGTTTAACTTCTTTCGGGTTGAGTTTCATCCTTTCTTGTATAACCTTCATGTTTTTTGTTCTTTTCTCGTTCAATGATTTAATTGTTTCCTTAAGAGACCAAAAAATAAGTAAATAAAAAGTCGGGACTTATTGAAGATGGAAAAACAATGAGTGAAGTAAGAAACAAATGCTCACACAAGCTTAGTGCATACTTACAAGAGATTCTTTTGCTGACGTTGAAGTTCGAAAGAATACAGTTGTTACCTCCATTGCCTGTTCTGGCATATCCAGACGCAACTTAAGTCCCATTTCTGAAAAAGCAGACAAAAGAGCTGCGTGGTCCCCCTGTGGCAAAAGCATCCAAATTATTTCACCACTCAAAGAGAAAAGTTTGAACTTCAGAGCAATATTAACTGAAAACACCAATAAATCGGTTGTATTGCAGCAATCATAATTTATTGTAAACCCGTTCAATCAATATCGTATTGGTAAGTAATATTCTCAACAAAAATATATATATATATATATATATATATGCACCTGGAAATTTGCACATCAACATACTTTGTTAGGCATGAGTGAAAATAGATCATTCAAAATTATTTGAACATGATTCATTATGATTAGTTCAATTTAATTTTTAACACTCATCATGACAACCTAGTGCTACATATTTAAATAATAGAAAAGAAGAAAAGAAAATAAATATGTTGCCCTATAAGGAACAACCAAAATGAAACACAATAATACATTTCATCTTTGAAAGCATTGACTGATAAAGGCTCACAAAATCAAAGTCAAATATTAGTATTACTCGTCAGATATAGTTTTTTAGATGAACCAAAAATCCAGCAAAGTATCAGTTTTAGCGAAGAGAGAAAAACTGCAAAAAAGGTTTTTACAAACCTCAGCAGATGCCAGAAACATTTTAGCCAGTGCTTGCTTGACAGAAATTGATAGTTTTTTTGTAAGCCCAAAATCGAGCAAAATTGGACGATGAGGAGGTTCCTTGCTCACAAGAAAGTTTCCTGCACAATGCACCCCAAAAAGCAGTGAATGCATTATTTCTTGAGCATGTAGACAATTAAAAATAGAGTCCAGCTACTATGAGTGTGCCCTGATTACAATGTCATCACGGTTTCATTTTGCCATTAAAAATTTTTATTATCACACATGCCACATCACATTTTCATTGTCGAATTTGTCTCTCAAGCAAAAATAAGCAAATTAATCTCAAGATCAGGTAATATGCTCTAGCCAAATGTTACAAGGAAATATGATCAACCTAAAAATGAAAAGAGAACATTTGAAATTACAATCTGAGCATATGATTCCATTATCAATGTTTTAGGCTAAAATCTTGACAAAAAAGGCCCATTTGAGGAGATCTATCTTCCTGCATGGCACATGTATAAAGCATGCATCAAAATTTCAGATTACAAAGCTAGTTCATGACAAGTTATAATTACAGCACATTACTACAAAATAACCCTCACTGAAAAAAAAATGATTTGATACAACCTCACACTAAGCTCCAGCTGAAAAGAGGGGGGGGGGGGGGTGTTGAAGGCAATGAGAGAGAGAGTACCAGGATGAGGATCACCATTAAAAAACCCATCAACATAAATTTGGTGGGCATATGCACGTGTAATTTCTTCAACAAGCTTTTTTTTGTCAACACCAAATGCTTCCAGTTCATCCAAGTCATTCAAACGAATGCCATCCATATACTCTAAAATAAGGACTTTTTCCGCTGACTACATTTGAAGCAACAGGATGCAGAGTAAGGTACAAGAAAATGAAAAGGCAATATTTTCCGCTTCAAAGGAAAAAAGGATAAGTATTTAACCAAGTCAATCATCTGTTCAACTCAGGTAAATTGTAATAAAAGGAAACGCTTCTTTTAACCCACTCGAAGATGTACCATGCCAAATGTTTTAACATTACATAAGGACTCAATATATATATATATACACAAACATTAGGGAGCAACCCAAAGATTTTCCTGGGAGGAAAGAGGAAGGGGTATGTTACTTATAGCCAAAAGTTAAGAGCTTAGGCACGGTGGATCTGTCAGCAGATATCTTAACTAGTTGACTACTGTGCTACTCTAGTCTTATGTCAAAAGTAATTATAATAGTGAAAAACTAGAAGCTTTTATTTTTACTTTAACTTTCTTTACTTCTTAGTACGCCACATGCAGAACATATTTATAATTTCTTTAAATCAAAACTTGATGCAAATTTAAATGGCAATAGTCTGATTTTTAAGATCTCCCAACAAGACTACTAGTGTCATGACCCAGGAAAAGCACTAGCCACATTCATGCTTATACCCAAAAAGACCAGTCAAATTACAATTGGGGCTCCTGGTAATCACTTATATAATCCTGCTTAGCCTATTAAACACCTAATGTAGGATTCAGCACACACCCACACAACACACACTTATCCGATCAAACCCACATAATTTGGGGTATGACATCTAGGTTCTTTATGTCTTTTGAAATTTTGATATTATGTTTGGGATCATGTTTCTTAAGAGAAACCATAAGAGGCCTCTAATCCCTATATCCAAGATTCATAACACAAAGCCCAATGCACTCCTGTGTGCAGACATGTAGTATTAAATATTTGGGAGAGATTATACCTGAATAACATCTGGAATCAAAACATCCACTCGATTGGCATTTGTGTTATCATCATGTCCCGTATTTTTGCAGCATAGATTTCTAGATACTGTCCTAGTATTCTCTACAGACAGAACAACAAATGTCAATAAGAATCAAATTTTGAAACCTGGGGGGGGGCATTTCCAATTTAGGAATAACTAATGCAAAGTGCCAAAAGTTAGAATAACAAGATAACAGTTCATATAAACTACATATAGAGTAAGCCAAATCAGAAATAAAATGGTTATAACTGGGTAACAGAAAAATATCGTCATGTTAGAGACAATAGATTCCAAGCATAGCCAACATACAGCCACCCAATTATTCAACCAACATATTGAAGAGAATATCTATCTATTTATGTATTTGATAATATATAAAAAAAATCATCCCTTAAATGCAAATCAATAGTTCATTAGGACAAAGTTTGGCTACAAACTTAGTTGTAGCCAACTTACTTCCACTAAAAAAATTAACATGAATACATAATTTTATAATCTAACCATTAAATTACATGTTCTTTATGTCTTAACACACATGTCAAATTTCATGCCAATCGGATGTTTTCGATTTATTCACTTATTTTTTATACAAAATTTTAAACTACAAAAACTTGAAATTTAAACATCTAATTGATGGCATAGTTATTGATTTTTGATCATTTGGAAATTTTGCAAGCATGGAGGATATAAGTAGAAAATGTAATCCAATGGTGGATTTGTCAAAATTCACATCCAATAAAAAGATATTGAGTGACACACCCTAAATAATGCAAGTGGTCAACAAAGAACAGCATTTTCCTTTTAATCACAAACAACTACTAAAACCATTTCAAAATGATTATTCCAGGCAAGAGCTGGGCATACCAGCTTCATGATTGAAGTCAAGTTCTTTGGGAGCTTCTTTGCACCATTCATCTATCATAGGATTAAAATCATACTGTGGCTCTGCCCAAGCTATCCAGTCAACAATTGCCTTTGCATTCTTCAAATCCTGGAGAGGAGGGGGAGGGGAGAAGTAAGCACAAAAACTATAAAACAACTTCAACATAATCTTTTCATCCCAATATCTTAAAAGCAAAGCATGCTAAACCTCCAATATGATTGTCTTGATGCCCTCATGTTGAACTTTAACAACTACCTCCTGCCCATCAAGCAGAGTTGCCCGATGGACTTGTGCTATCTGCATAGAATAGATAAGTAACTAACAAGATTGTCCCAGAATATACTTTCTCTCACTCCAACCTTCAGAAATTCCATTATTGATATCCTAAGTTAAGTGCTCATATCTATTCCCAACTACCAACAACAGTTATAGGATCTTACTGATGCTGTTGCCAAAGGAACTTTGACAAAATCTGAAAAAAGATCATCCATTGATTTTCCCAGCTCCGTCTCGATAGTCCGACAAACCTGCACAAGTCAGCCAATGAAGTACCTGGAGGTTATCTTCATATAATATATTTTTTATAAGTAATACTAATTAGATTCTATTGAAAAAATAAAAGGGCATAGCGCTAGTACACGAGGTATACAAGAGGTACACGAAATGAAAGAGAGAAAAAATAATCTAAAATTACAAACATCTAAAAAGAACAAAAAGAAGGAAGAAATGGAACCCCCTAATGGCTCTCATCCAATCAAAAAGAGATGTCCGAAGCTTTGGTTGGAGTTTAAGAAATGAGACTTCAATTCCATCATAAGTCCTAGCATTCCTCTCCCTCCAAATACAGCACATCAAACATAAACGCACAGCATTCTTCACATTTAACACTACAATATCTTTGGATGCCACCTGTCAAACATGCCAAAATCTCCCTCACTTGATTAGGCCTTAACCAAGATATCCCAAATAATGAGTAAACTAACTACCAAAACTCCCAAGTAATATAATTGTTGAAGGAAAGAAAACAATGACAAAAGAGTACCACCTAACGGCATCACTGATACAACCCACTCTATTTTTAAAAATAATAAAAATGCATTAAAAAGAGCACAAGTGGTGCAAACCTAGTACACAGAGATAATACAAAGGTAAGCCCAAGTTTTTTAAAAAATCAAGTCAACAAATAGAAAGAATACAAATACAATAACAGCTAATGGAAGCTCAAAGTGTCCAAGAACTCTAGGAAGCTCATAGTAGAAAAAGTATCCATTCATAAAGAGTCTTCATGAATAAAAACTTCAACTTCACCAAGCTTAGCATCTTCCCCCCAAAGCAACGAGCATTTCATTCTCTCCAAAGACACCACATGCAATAATATTAACTATCTCCCCACTTACTTTGTACATACAACACCAATCAACAATGATTTAATACATCTGAAAGAGAGGTCAAGGTAAGATATCCACTTAGAAAAGATTTTCATTGACCTATATTTACATGACAGGTTTTGGAAGAGAGAATCGATGGCCAAGAATTCACAATTTAAGAAGTCAGACAGATGTAAATAATGAACAAAAACAAGTACAAAGAACTTCAAAAAATCCAGTCTAGGGAAAAGAATCAACCGAATCAATCAATCAAAAATTTTCTAATTATCTGAAATTGAAAAAACCTCTTGCAAGGGACGAGGAGGAAGAGAGTCCTGTAACTGCTTGAGACGTGATATATACGCCTCAGGAAGCACATCTGCACGTGTTGATAAATACTGTCCAAACTTCACCCACAAACCTTCCAACTCTATTATCAAATTGTGCACACGCCTAGCATTGCGCTCATGAGCTTTTTCCCATAAAGCAGATTTTTTAGCACTGCTAGCCCATTTCTCTCTTTGCTGTAAAGCCTTCAGAGATATCCAAAAGAACAAGGTAATAAGGTGCTCCATTTATAAGAAACAGTAAGCCACATTCAAAAAATTTACCTTGTAGTCTAGGTATATTACTACAGCCATTGTGAATACTCTCATGCGTCTTCTGTATGTGTTTCCCCATCCCATTCGCATTCTCTATTCACAAAATGGAGACAACAGGAGCATAAGTTAACAGACAAAGAAATGATCAGACCCTACACAATACGGATCCAAGCAAACCAGCATAGACAAAGTCAATCAATGCAGCGTACAAAAGCAAAAATAAACTAGAAATTATGCTTATAATAAAGATATATTATTAAATGGCGTTCCCAACAATGAATGAGCTCAAAACTCATTAGAGTTTTGCTAAATAAGTATCTAGCATCCCAAAAAATCCTCAAGAAATGCAAACAACAATTGAGGGCATGAGCATTCAGATGAAAAATAACTTCAAGCATCAACATGTATGTTGACATAAAAGGGCCCCTCAACACAAGACATTAAAACTTTGTATAATGAACACATAGAAGCACGAGCCCGAAAAAGGAGAAGAAATAGCAGACAATAATGGCAGAGCTGAATGCTTAAGGCACTTATTCATATGCTAAGGTACACCACGAGAGACTTATAGCAAAAAGTTATTTTTCGACAATCACTACATGAACTAAACTAGATATCAGGAACATCAAAGCTCGAAAACTGTATTAATGAAATTAAGATCAGATCAACTCAGTCACATCATTATTATTAGTTGATTGGCTTTTTACTTTATATAAATAATGAGTTTTATTAGAATATATTGTACTGCACCAAGTATACACACAGCTAAGATTTTTTTCTTCTCTTTTCTTTTTAATAAAAGCACAACGATCAATAAAGTCTAATAAGTTTGAGAAGGGAGAAACTTCCAGACGCCGACAACCATTTGAACAGAGTTCTTAGAAAATGCAATTTCAAATTTTCTAACATTTCTTTCCCTCCAAATGCACCACATCAAGCAATGAGGGATGGTCTCTATGGTACTTAATGTTGCATTATTAAGAGAAAACACGTTCATAAAATAAGTGTAGCTGAAATGAGAATATCGAGATGGATAATTGGAAATACAAAGAAATATAGGCATCAAAATGAAGAAATTCACTCAAAGATAAGAGTAGCCCTATTGATGAAAAGATAGAGGAGACTCACATGAGATGATTTGGTCATGTGCTAAGGAGAGTAACTAATGACGATAATAAAGAGTAAGTTTATTCAAGTCAAGCCGTCAAGGACTCAAGAAAAAAGGTGAAAGACCAACACTAACATTAGTACAACTGCATAAGTAGTAAAAAACGACGTCAATTAAGGACACGACAGAGAATATAATTTTCGATATACTTATCAAAAAAAATATATATATATATATAATTTTCGATATGATAGAATCAGAGAATTTATAGCTGACTCCAAATTTTTGGGACTAAAACTTGGGTTGACTTTATAGTTATTATCGTTGTTCCCTTGAATTAATAAATTTCTGAATTATCAATTATGTAATAAGAAAATTAACCATCTGAGTGTTCTGTATAGCGTCAATTTCCAGAAAAGCAATAATAAAACATATTTCATCATTAACAAGAAGTAATAACAACATTTCAATTATGTAATTTTGCAATTAACAACAGCAACAACAACTTATAATCCACAAGTAACTAATAACAGTAAATTCAATTTCTCCAAATTTAACCGCGAATTCAACACAGATACACACAAAATTGACATAAAAAATCTATATAATTTATTAATATTCATCCAAGAATCATGAAAATTTTGATAATCCAACGCTAATTCCGACGAACATGTTTATTATAAAAACAGAGAAATTATATTAAAAAACGAAAAAGAAAAAGGAAGAAAAGTCTATACCATGGTTGTCAAACTAATCGGTTTGGAAACGAAGGAGAGAGAGAGACGAAGTGAAAGCGAGCGGAGAATAGGAAAATACTATATATCTTCTATATAGATATGGATGAATTTCTTGGACACGAAACGATCTGAATTTGGTGTCGTTTTTAACGTCTGGTCCACCGTTCAAAAGATAAAAGGAAGGAATGAGCGATTAGGCGTTGGTAACCCGCTATAGAAAAATTTCTTGATTAAAACTTTCTTGATTGGGACGTTTTGGAGCTTAACCAATAGGGTGAAGACGTCGACGTGTGACATGAAAAGTGCTTACGTGTCAATCTGTGGGTTTTGGTCCATTTCTTTTTGCACTGGAAGCCACCGACACAGTAAACTATGTGGGTCGGTTTTTAAAATAATTTTCAACCACAGCGTACTTTCATATTTTAAAACTTGGTGATTTGTGTAATTGTGAATAGTAAATGCGTTGTTATATTTTTTTTTTATGGCTTGTTTGGATGTTTAAAAAATGAGGGGAGTAGAGTAGAGGGAAGGAGAGTAATTTAATTACCTTATTTGGGAGTTTTTTAAGGATGGAGGGGGAGGGATTTGGATGGGTTTCAACTACCTCTAACCCCTCATTTTTAATTCCCTCAGATTGGAGAGATTTGAAAGGAGAGTAGAGTAGATAAATTATTGTACCAATGAATTCTCCTATTTACCCTTTCTAAATTAACAAAATTACAATCTCATTATATAAATAATATTTGTTTGTTTCTTGAGAAAATTCACTATTTAGAAACAAAAAACAAAATAAAATCAAATCCTTTTGTTTCCTGAGAAAATTCACTATTTAGAAACAAAAAACGAAATCAAATCAAATTCGCACACGATTCAGAAAGAAGAGAAACCTGACGATTGCTAGCGTGGCACCAATCGAAGATTTTTCTGAAGAAGTCACGGAGCTGACCGAATGCAAAGAGCAAGCCGTAGCTGAAGTAGGTGGTCAACCCAATCAAATACGCGCTTTGAGTTTAGTGAGGGCGTAAAACTTCAACTCGCCGGCGAGTGCGAGACCTTCGAGAACGATAGTGGTGACATTGGATTAACTCTGAATTTTATAACTTATTTAATGAGTTCAACACTAGGTTAATAAGTTGTATATTCTTATAAAAAGTAAAATTAAAAAACTTAATAAGTTATAAAATTAAGAGTTGTTTTTGTTATACACCCTGTTGCACAAGCACTTACGTATAGTTAAAAAAAAAATTTGAAAAATGTGACTTGAAATAAAGTCAATATTTTAATTGTTTTTTTACTTGCATGTAAATGGGTGTGTAACAACTTTTTTTCCTAAAAGTAAACATGAAAATAGAAGTTTACATAATAAGTTATAAAATTAAGAACAGATTGTTATACAAACCCTGTTGCATTTGCATTCGCAAACACATTTACATACAAGTGAAAATAAAAAATTTAAAAAAAAAAACAGAAAATTTGTGACTCAAAAATTTTGACTTCAAGTTACAATTTTAGTTTTTTTTTTTTACTTGTATGTAAATGTGCATGCAATAGATGCAATAGCCAACATTGGTGTGTGTAACAAATTTTTACTTAAATTAAACGTGAAAGTGGAAGTGTACATAATAAGACCAGTCTTCTTTTCCTTTTTCTGACCTGTATAAAAAGCTTTGATGGTCTTTGTTGAACCTCGTGGTCTTTGCCTTTATAAGTCAATCAACGAAAATGATACGAGACCAAAATAGTGGCTAGACCAAAGAGTTAGCGTGGAATAACAGGAAAAAAATTTGGCCGTTGGATTGGTTGGAATCTGGTACGCTCAAATCGTAGAATACTAGAATGGTGTGGCTTCTAGCTACAAGCAAGCCACTATCCTCATCTTTCACAATAGTCAAACAAAAAAAATAAAAGCTTTTTTTAGAAGAAATTCTTTTTTTTTGTAATAAGTTGATCAGCCAGTGTCGAATTTCTCAATCCTTCAGTTAATATGTGATGCCAACTGGGATGCTATGTAGCATATGATTCTTATTCTCCAATTGGACTGATAACGAATTTTCATATTAGTTTGAGAATGATTGTTGGCATCTTCCATGTGTTTTTGGTGTGATTTGAGTGAACCATAGTGGAGTAGTTGAGTCGGGTCTCGTGTGACTTACATTCTATCCAGAGAAACTTATTATAACATTCTATCCAAATAAATTGGCATGCCTAGCCTATCATTAAAATTAAAACTAGTAATTAACCCATGCTTAAGCACAAGAATGATAAATCGCAGTGGTGCTATTGATGTTAGCTTGAGTTTGTAGGGGCCTTTTTTACTATGTTGGGCTGGGCTGCCCCTTTCGTGGTTATAGACCCAAGTGTTCTGGGTTACGGGAGTCGAGACCGGTCCAACTGGAACTCAACTTGGCCGGCTTGTGCACAAACTAGGCCCCGTCTACCAGGAGAGTGTTCGCGGCAGGCAGTGCTGTTTCAGAGAAGCTTGCGGCAGACAGACATAATTGATAAAAAAAAAGATCAATATATTCTGGAATGACCAGATAATTCTTTTAATAATGAATAACCGAATGATCCATAACCACAATAATATGAATAATTTTGACAAATAAAGTAATAAGGGCAAATGGTAATAAAGATTAATCAATGATTAAAAGGAATAAACCCAGTTTGGTCTGCGAGGGCAAGGTCAGGGAGGAAGAACGCCTCTTCTCAAAAACGATTAACCTCCGAGGAAAAGGAAATTCCTGCCGTGGAAATTAATGGGTTTGAGGGAGGCAGACCTGAATAGACAATGCCCAGGACGATTCTAGAAGAGAGCAGGGATTTGAGAGGGAGAGAAGGGAAGGGGCCTATCGGTGCATGTCACTAACACTTGCTCTTTTTCTCTCTTTCTTTCTTACTTCTCTGGTCTTTTCCTAGTGATTTCCACAATGGTAGTTTTTAGTATTATGCTCCTCTGGTTTTTTAAGTATGTTACAGAGTATTTTCTTTTACGTTGTGTTGTATTTCTCTCGTGCCTGTTGTTTTTGTACACGGCAAAGGCTTCCTTTATAGTGCCTGCCGTGACCCATTTTTACTATTCTACCCCCTAACCGTCTTTGTCTGGTCTGGGTGTACTTGCTGACCATTACTGTTCCGTCTGCGAGTTTCCCTGTTACAGACACAGACAAGTTTTTGTCTGTTAGTCTGCCGCGGCACCTCTTCCTGCCGCGGTGATGTTTTCTCTCTCTCTATCCCTCATGGCATGCACCTATTGGTTCCAACTCAGCCTTGCCTTTTTTAGGTGGTATGTCATCCCAGCAGGACGTATCCCCCCAAAAGAGCTTGAGCAGGAACCTCAAAACAGGCCTTCCCCTCTCCCCACCTCCAAACCATGCCCTCTTACCTCTAACCCACAACCTCACCACGTCCTGTATTGGCTGGGTACAGGCTGGTGGTGTCTGGGCCTTGCGCGTGTATATGTCTAAAATCTGCCTGTTGTTCATGCATCTGCCGTGTACTGGACACTTTGCTTGTATTGCCTGTCGTCCGTTCTTGGCTTTTCTCGAGCTGCTACTCTGATTTTCCACCCCATAGGGTCTGGACTTTACCGAGTACTGGGCTTTGTGTTCTCTTCAGTCCAATTCTTTAATTGCCTTAACTTCCCACCGTATTACTCGGCCTTTCCTGCCGCAGCGATTTGTTCCTGCTGGGCCTCTTTTCAGGCCTGTCGTTCCTTTCTCTCCCCCAGTGGCTTAATATGGCCACTAGTGTTCTCGTTCGTGGGCTCCAATGTCCCTCTTTCACTTGGGCTTATCCGGGCCATTTACTTCCCTCGGACTTCCTCGGTCCATTTACTAACTTTGCATCCCATGGGCATTTACTAACTCAATTGGGCTTCCCTAGCCCAATTTCCTCATTCTCATCCTTGGGGTTTATGGGCTTGCCCTTATCCCCTACTTTCTTTGTTTACATTACTTTGAGCCTGCCGCAGCCCATTCTCACTTTTCCATACCACATACTGCCCATGAGTGCTGTTTTCTCTCTTTTCGGGCCTTTTAGGCCCACTTACTCCTTCAAGACCCTTTTATTCATATTAAGGGCCTGTGATCCATTATTCCTGCTGCTTAAGCCTAATGGTTTTTTCTTAGCCTGCCGCTTATCCGCTGCCCATATTTCTGGGTTTGGCTGCCTTCTGCCTATTTCAAAAAATGACCCTCAATAGAGTTATAAAACATATAGGATATTAGTTCGACCAGGACATTTAGAGGTACTAAAATAGTTTTTTCTTGCAATTTTCATGATATTAGTTATGTCAAGTTTCTCATTACGCTATTATTATGTATATAATTTTGAAAATTACTATTAGATACTACGTATACAATATCAATTCACAATCACTGTCAGTAAAATTCTACTAAATACAACACAATATAAAAGCATAAATTAGTTCAATAGTGTCTCCTAAATTGAATGGAGATAGGTGCATAAGATCGTTCAACTCAATTACAATTTGTTACGTTCAAGATCCTGGCATACAAAATATTATATAAAAATAATATAAAAAATATGCTCATTAGTATTGAAAGCTAACAAAAGCAAAATTCAATTTTGAATCTAATTAAATTTTCTCTAATATATATATATATATATGATTAGGTCTGTTTTTTATGGTTTATTTATATTGAACTCCTCGTTTTCTACTTTGAATAAACTCACTTGGCACAAAAATTAAAAAACTTATATTAGATAAGACATGTGGTGCAAAATTAAACTCTAATTGAATTTCATTTTTTATATTGAACTAATTCCTAACCTCGTGCATATGCATGGATACACTTAAAGATATACAATAAAATACATAATATAATTTCTATATATATAATTTAAATATTATTGATAATCATTTTTATATTTTGTTAACTGTTTAAAAAAATTATAAGGATATTATTAGGTATAAAATGTAAATTGCCTTTTTTTTTTTAATTATTGTGAAGCACTTTTTTTTTACAATTTATTTATTCTAGACCCTTTGGTTTTTGTACTTAATAACTCACTTGGATGAATATTTATGATGTGATCTCACATTTTATTCTAAAATTAAGAAATAAAACTTTTTAAGAATAAATAATTTAGGACACACGGCTCAAAATTGGAACTCTAATTTGAAATTTTAACTTGAGTTTCTCTTAGTTTCACCTATTATTATTATTGTTGTTGTTGTTGTTGTTGTAAGGGCACAATTTGAGTCCTAAGCTCAAAAGATAAAAGGATCTAAACCCAAAAAACTCAATACAATGAATTTGTAGAGACTGGGTTACGAGTATAATAGATCCAGATGGCCAGAAAACAAAGATAGACTAGTTTTATCTAAAGAAAAACCGTCCTCAGCCCAATCCGAGGAGATAAGTTCTTGTATATATTTCTTGAATTTGATTACAATTACAGTTCTTAGTGCTGCAGTATTCTTCTCTCAAATTTTTGATCCCTCTTTCTCAGGGCCTCCCTTCTATTTTATACTATCTTTTTTCTTTTATCTCTGCCCCCCACGTGTAAATTAGATAGTTGGTGTTGATCCTTGTGACATCAGCACCTTCCTAAAGTCTTTGGAGAGTAGTTGTAAGGCTGAAAACTGTTGTTCAAATATCACTTCCTCATTAATACAGCCAGAGAGTTAGCTGCAGAATATTCAATGCAGTGATAGCAGCTTTCCCTTAGATATTTCCCAACTCCCATTTGTCCTGTACGTTCACAATGCATATCCTTATCAATAGAACCTCCTAAAATGTCACTCTGGATGACAGAACACGCCTTCTGATATCTACTTTGTCTAGCCAAGGAAGTATTCCTCCTTGACCTACCTTCTCCAGCCCTCTCATTCGTAGCTTGCTCATGGAATTTTGAGTCTTTCACCTTCACTACTGTTTATCTGTCATCGGACCACTAAGCGTCCTTAGACAAGGCCCAAGGCCCAATATATATTCTTGGGCCCCTTGTCCCTACAATTATTATTATTATTATTATTATTATTAAGTCTGTTTTTTATGATTTATTTATATTGAACTCCTCGTTTTCTACTTTGAATAAACTCATTTGGTACAAAAATTAAAAAACTTACATTAGATAAGACATGTGCAAAATTAAGCTCTAATTGAATTCCATTTTTATACTGAACTAACTACTAACCTCATGCATATGTATTGATACACTAAAAGATATATAATAAGATACATAATATAATTTATATATATAATTTAAATATTATTGATAATCATTTTTATATTTTGTTAACTTTTTAAACATTTTTGTAAGTATATTATTAGGTATAAAATGTAAATTGTCCATTTTTTTTAATTATTGTGAAGCACTTTTTTTTTTTTAATGATTCATTTATTCTAGACTCTTTGGTTTTTGTACTTAATAACTCACTTGGATGAATATTTATGATGTGACCCCACATTTTATTCTAAAATTAAGAAATAAAACTATTTAAGAATAAATAATTTATGACATATAGCGCAAAATTGGAACTCTAATTTGGAATTCTAACTTGAGTTTATCTCAACTTCACCTATTATTATATATATATATTTGATATAGACACCGTTTTACTTAACTTTATCAATTCACAATTTAAAGAAATAAACTAGTCGGTTATTTTCGTCTATAGTTATACTGAGACCCTAATTTTGAGACCCAAAGATATGAGATAAAACTCCACTGAAAATACTAATATTATTATAAAATATCGTGTGTATTGATTTAAATATCGAGGAGAAGTTTAGGCCGGCATCACACCAATGCCACCTGAGTTATTCAGTTTTTGTGTAGGCAAGGATGTTGTCCTCGTTCCAACTTGGTTGTGTGATCATTGATATTTTCTTCTTCATTTGGCATTGTATGTGGGAAAAGTGGGGAACTATAGATTAAACTACCTGTTTTGCAAAGAAATATTACATGGTCCAAACTTGGTTGATGGACATTAAATGTAGCCATGTTGTTGGAAGCTCACAACCATCAAAATATGACCCCTACCGACAAATAGCTTTAGGGTTTGGTTGAGAGCATACAAAATCTCACACAACATAATCGTTAGCTCATACAACAACTCTTATAGCACACAACCCTCTCTCTACCCCCTTAGAGCATTCCCATCAAAACTTTTAAAAATTTTAGCATTTAGCATCTCAAAAAACCACTTTATCAATTTTAACAACTCATTTTACAACATACCCAACATCAAAGGTTCTATTTTTACCTTCATCTTATTAAAATAATATAAACGTCTTATTAAAATAAAATAAAACTTCCAAAAAAAGCTCATAGCAACCAACCACTTTCACCACCACCACCACCACCATGGCAACCACAACTTACCCAAAAAAAAAAAAAAAACACCACCACCACAAACACAACAACAACCATCATCATCAACACCCCACCACAAAACCCATTAAAATAGACCAACACCACCAGCCACAACAAAGACCATCACAATCACAAGCCACCTCAAAAAAAAAAAAAAAAAAAAAAAAAAAATCCACCAAGACCACCACCACCGGAAAAAGAAAAGAAAAAAAAAAAACTCATAAAAAAAAACCCACCATTGCCTACCATTACCACCATGACTTGGAGAGAGAGCAAACCCACCGTGAGCCACCATTACCACCATGACCCACCACAGTACCACAACCACAACACACCGAACCCAAGACCCAAAATCCACCACCACCACCATAGCACAACAAACCACGACCCAAAACTATTTACCACCACCACTTTTTTTTTTTTTTAAGAGAGAGAGCTTGAGCAAGAGGAGAAGAAGAAAGGGCAAAAAGAGATAAGGAAAAGACAAACGAAAAAGAATGGAGGAGAAGAAGACAGCAGATAAAGAAATTTTTAGAAGAAAGAGAAATAAATATTGTGGGGGGTGAAAGCCCAATCTTACGTATTGGGCCTAGGGCCCTATTTGAAGATTATTGTGTATCCGAAGAGAGGAAAATGTTTGAGAAGGAGCCTATGTGGAAGAAATATACCTGGAAGTGAATGAGGAATGCATTCCGAAGAGATCATCAGTAGTCCGAAGAGGTCTTTCTCCTCGGATACAAATAGTCTTGATCAATCAAACGTTTGGAAGGTCCGAATGATCTTCCTAACAGTTCCAACGATGAGGATAAACTCTGAGCATGTCTGGAGATGAAAAGAATGAAGAAATATCTAAAAGGAAAAGCTACTACCACCGTGTTTAATGCACTGCAGCTACTTTTCTGGCCGCATTTATGTAGAGAAGACCTCTGAACAATGTAAACTCAGCTACCACCACTCGTAGAGGGCTAAAAAAGGTACTTGATGTGACATATACTCAAGTGGGTATATAGATGAAGAACAAGTAGACGATGGAGATGAAGGGAGAGGATGCTATATAAAGGGAAGAGGCCTCTGATAATGGGGAATGGGAGAAAATCAGAATAAGGGCAAGAGAAAGACTTTACTGAAGCTCTAAGAACTATAATCACTGTTCAATCAATAATATATCTCTTCGGACACCAATTCATTTCGTTTTTTACGTGTATGTTTATGCTGGTTCACACTTGGGGGTTGTAGTTAACTGTTGTCAATCTCATAATCAACCTAGCTCTTTCACCCACTCTCTACAAATTCATTGTTTTGGGGCAGGGGCTACAAATCCTAACCTTACAAATATTATTTAAGAGGAAAAGAGAGAGAATGGATTTTTTTTTTTTTTAGATTGTTGCTACATTAAGCTATTAAAGACGATAGCTTACTATAGCTTGGGTGCTAAATGTTTTAGCTTTAGCATCATTGATGTAGATGCATCTTATTGTTTGTGTTGCTAAAAAATAGCATTTTAGCATTTTGAAAACTTTGATACGAATGCTCTTAAAGGGACCAAAAAGTGTCATAAAATAAGAAGCATAGTTTGATAGCCTTGTAGCAAGAAAACAGTGAATCAAATACCTATCAAGTTGACTCTCAATCTTAAGATGCAGAAAATGAAAGCAAAGATATATGACAAAGTCATTGGCCAGGACCTTGAGTATCATCCAACAATAGGCTAGTTTCCTTTCTCGTTCCCCCTTCTAAACCAAATGCTTGGAAATAAAATTTCCTTTCTCTCTCTTCCCTTCCTGCTCCATTTTTTGTCATAAATAAATGAAGGAAGAAAAAAAAAATTGTAAAGAGAGTAGGAGAGAGCGAAAATAATGCTCCCTCTTATTGGCTATATCTTTACTATGTTAAATTGTTAGCGAGCACACGCGCGCGTGCATGCGTGCGCACACACACACACGAGCTAGACTAGCTCTACATGAGCTTGCCTTTTAGGCCATTACAGTAACCATATATCTTTAACAACGCCCCTCATAAATGTAGAGGCTTGATCATACCTTGAGTTTGGAATCTAAGAGACTAGGACTATGAAGATGCCTTCAAAATGATCATGAATAATCAAATAGAATGAATAATAGACTAGCCACAATGCATAAATAACCGCGTAAATTACTATCCTTGGCAATGGGCAACGACGACAAATGAATATCAAAATATGGTTCCAAGCCGAATGGGTTAATAATGGTTGCACCACCAATGACCAAAAAATGGCTACTACGGTAAAAGGAGAACTAAACTAATGATAAGAGGAATATCACGAGGAATATCGGCAAATAATGAAGTTGTGTGTTGCGCAAGTTATAGTGAATTTCGCCAAAATTGGACCTTCAAAGAATGAGAGAAAAGCCAATCTGTGTGGCTTCAAACTTTCATGAGGAAAATGGACCCCAATATCATATTATCTAAATTAACCAAAATAATACTATATGATTTTAACTATAACTAGCTTGTAACTCCATGCATATACATGGATATACTTAAAAGATATACATTAAGATGCATACAGGGGCAGCCCAACATAATTTGGGGCCTAAGGCGAAAAATTTATGCGGGACCTTTAATACGTAAATATTAATTAAACAAAATTATTTAATATTAATCAAATTAAGGTTAATTTGATACATTAAATACATAAATAATACCAACTAGACTAATGTTAATTTCATATAGAGAATTGAATATCATAGTCAAACTATAAATATTAATAAAAAGAAATAAAAAAATATTGCGATTGAAAAAGATACTTTATTTTGAATATGAGACGATGCATAGTTAAATAAAGTTGTAATCTAATTTTTAATTTTATATTTTTATTTTGAGAGAGAGAGAGAGAGATATATATATATATATATATATATTATTTGGTGTGTGGTTTTGTAGGATATTAGTTTACAAAAATCAGTCTCAAACTATTAGGGGAGGTTAATCTATAATTGATGATTTAACACATTTGCAACATATTTTTGAAATGTTTTAGGGTTTTAATTGAGCTAAGGTTCTATTAGTCTCGTACTTTGAGAGTCTTAATAGAAATGAAAAAGAAAAATGTGCTAATTAAAAGCACTATAAAATGTTCAAAATATAATGTAACATTGTCTCTCATTGATGAACTTCATCAATTTAACTAATGAATGTTTATTTCACTTTTTTGTGATTAATAACATGGCAATTTGTAAGCCAATAGTAAAATTTGTAATATTCTTAACATCACTAATAAAAAAAAATGTACAATCTTTAGAAAATATATATAATTTTATAAAAATTTGGGCCTTTAACTATGAAAAATGGGGCCTTTTTTTCTAAGAAAAAGTTTGTTTTTTGGGTGGGGCCTTAGGCCTAGGCCTAACTTGCCTAGGCCTTGAGCCGGCCCTGGATGCATAACATAATTCTTAATTATATATATATATATATATATATATATATATATATATATATATATATATATTTAACTCTTTAAAAAGTCTAGTAAGAATATTATTAGGTAGAAAATATAAATTGTCTATTTTTTTAATTTTCTTTTAATTTTTTTATGTTCATTAGTTCTAGATTCTTTGGTTTTTGTATACAATAACTCACTTTGATGGATATTTATGGTATGGTCCTACATTTGACTCCAAAATTAAGAAATAAAACTCTCTCTAAAAATAAATAATTTATGACATAGGGCGCGAAATTGGACTTCAATTATAGAATCTAATTGGATTTTCTCTGAACTTTACCTATTAATATATATATATATATATATATATATATATATATTGTAGTGACTGGATTTGAGCACTTCTTCTACTGGATGAGTGGACTTAAACCTAACTAGCCCAATACAATAAATTTGTAGAGAATGGGTTAAAGAACTAGGCTTTAGTGAAGGTTACAACAACTAGACACAGTTTTGAGTAGACCGGATAACCAGAACGTGGACTAAAGTATGAAAGTTTGTCCTCGGCCCTCCTCTGAGGGGCTTGTTGTTCTTATTGTTTCTTCAGTGTCTGGCTACAAGGGTTTCGAAGACAATACCAATTGTTACTATCTTTTATGTTTCTCACTTCCTCCCCCCCTTTCTTAGAAGATTCCTTACATTATATACCTCCTTCCAGTTGATCTTGGCCCTCCATTTGTTTATCATGCAAGTCACTACTTGAATCAGCCACCTTACCAAACCTCCTGTGAGTTGTAGCAATCAAGGCAGCCTTATTCTAGGGTCACTTCCTCATTAATGCGGCCAGGATGTTAGTTGTGGGCATTTAATGCAGAGGTGACAGTTTCTCCTTGAATTGTTCTTCCATCGTGCTTCCATGACTGACCCATTGTACCTGTCATTTTCCTTGGGATGCACTAGGAGGCCGCCTTTGATGGCATGCCATTCTTCCTTTCTGTGATCTCGGTTGGCCGAGGACAGGATCGTCATCGGCGACATTTCCGAGCACTTTGGGCTTGCTTCTTTCGTCCTCGGCCATTTCTTCCTCCTCAGCGTGGGCCTTGGGCTTAGTATAAAGTGGGACGCGGTTGCCAAATTCTTTGACCCCACAATAGCCCCTCAAAATCTTGCTGTCTGACTCCTTGTACGGAGAGGAGGGTTTTGACGTCCTCAAGCCTTTGTCATGGCTTGTCAAGTCCTATCCCCTGTCAACGCCAGAGTCTCTTCACTTGTCTAAGGCACGTTCCTGGCGCTTCGGTATATGGAGCGCACCCTCATTAAATTCTGACGGATCTGTGTTCCCCACGTTCAACGGTGCGATGGTAATCTAACGGTGGGGATTTTTTCGCCTCTATGGGCAGGAAACCCACACGGTCCTTTTTAATTAAGGGTATAAATACCCATTTAAACCGATTTGTCTCTTTACTTTTGCATTCAAGAGTTCTTGCGCACATACCCTAAATTTGGTCAAGTCTCAAACCAAACTTACGTCTCTTTTCAGCATAAAAAACCTATCCGAAGAGCTTTTCCTCATTTCTATAAGTTTTCTTCTCCCTCTAATTCGCGATTTCTCTCATTCTTTCGTCCTTCCCTAAGTCCTTTAGCCGTTCCTAGGGATTGGTAGGTTTAAAAAGTTGGTTGAGTCTAAAGAGGTAGTGGAGAAGTTCATGGCCGATTATAGGATACCCAGTAACGTAGGTTTAAGATACTGTGAAGAGGGGGAAGTAGTGATTCCCATAATCACCTTCCTAGAAGGTGGTATGAGAATCCCTATGGGGCCGGTGATGAGGGATTACCTTAGGCATTTCCGATTAGCTCCCACCCAGTGCGCCACCAACGTGTTTAGGATCTTGGGTTATGTGGACACCTTAAATAAGAAAATGAGGTTAAGGTTAACCCACCACGATGTAAACTGGTGCTACAATCTCCAACACCTGAAGGGTAAGTCCTATTATATGAAGACGATAAGGTTCGGCTTATTCAGTGCCTCCCCAAGTCCAGCAAGGGGTTGAATAAGGATTTTCTCATCATGTCTGGGGAGTGGCACGACAGCCTTCACTGTTCGACAGAGGATGGGGTACCAGGTGGGGTATTCAGAGTATGAAAAGGTTGATTTTTTGTGTTATCACAGTTTGCACTGTTCAATTGCTAATATGAATGTGCTTTCTTTTTGCAGATCCACACGCCTTTGAATGACACTTTCATTAGGTCAATCGAGAAGATTTGGAAACCATCCTTAAGGCGGAGATCTTTGTAAACGAGGCAAACAACCAAGTCAGAGCCGCTCACAAGATCCTCGAGTACGATCCCCTCTAAAAGTCATTTTCAGCTCCCAAGTACGTAATCAAAGCCAAAGATCCTTGGCTTCACAAGATCACTGTAGCAGAACACGGGTTCCTGCTTCCTGAAGGATCTTCCATCCCAGAAGGTATTCCATTGGCAAGCCCTTCTTCATCCCATCAAGCTGCAGAGGCTGAGGGAGAAAGAGCGGAGAGAGAAGAAGAAGTTGCTGATTTAGGTCCATCTGAGGACGAATTTGATGTTTTTGATCAATTCAATCAGTCCGAGGATCCCTCTTGTGATTTAGGCGACCTCGATTTGACCGAAGCAGATCTCCTATAAGTAGGGATTTCTTCCCAAGCCGAGATGGGTTTCAAGAGAAGACCCCAAACCAGCTTGCTCGACTTAATTGAGGGCCAGCTGGGGAAGCCACAATCCAAGCTTCCTCCTCCTCTACCCAAGCTTCCTCTCCCTCCACCCAAGCCCCAACCTGCCCAGACTAGGTCATCTTCCACGCAGTCAACTCCACCTCCTCGGTCAAAGCCCGCCGACCCAAAGAGGAAGAGGGTTTCCAAAGGTAGAAAGCCAATGGATGAGGGAAGATCTCGCTCCTCTCAGGAGGAAGATGAAGCTCAACGAGCTTCAAAGCAACTGAAGATCGGGCACCAGGGCCAAGAGAGAGAGATCGCCGTGCAATCCGAGCCACAGACTTGGCTCCCTGCCCCGATACTCCATGGGGAGCCTCTGATGGATAACGCTTTCCTTAGGGACTTCCGAGGGGGTGAGGGCACCTAAGTGGCCGACGCGTTGGAGAGGGCCCTGCTACTCCCCAACGATATGGCCTAGTTGGGGAATTTGAGGAGGAGGGAGGTCTTCCTCAGCCTTAAGAGGTATTTGGGCATGGTAAGTCATCTAACCCTTATGGCTCCGCTGTTTTTTGTTCTCTAGTTTCTAACTTATTGTGTGTTTGTTTCAATTGGCAGGCTGTCCAGGCCACTTACAGGCTGGAAGAAGCAGCCCATGAGCAGAGCAGGGCTGTAGATCTCAAGCTTAACAAGCGCCTGGATGCTACAAGGACCCTCAAAAACTCCGAGGCCAATCTCCAAAAAGCGAGGAAAGACCTAAAGGAGATGACGAGGGCCAGGGATAGTGCCGAAGCAGGCCTAACTGGCGCCCAGAAACAGGCTGAGGACCAGACGAGGCATCTACGTGAGGTTGAGGATCAGTTAAAAATTTCCAAAGAGCAAATCGCTGATCTGAAGAAGAAGCTGGTCGAGGCAGAGAGGCCCAGGAAGGTTACGGAGTTTGCCAAGGATAGGGCCTTGAGGGCTAAGGTAGAGGAGGAGGCTTTTGCCTTAGGGGTGGCTGAGACCCAGGCCGATCTTAAGGCTCAAGTACCTGGGGTATGCAGACTCTACTATTCCCAGACCTGAAATGAAGCCCTTAAACAAGCTGGGGTTGAGGCTTCATTCGATTTGTGGAAGGTGGAGAATGTATACTTTCCTCCTGCCATTTGAAAGCAAGGCCTTCCTAGCTCTAAGGCTGGCACTTCTCTCGAGGTGGTTGAGGCAGGTCATCCTGACACTGCCCTTGCTTCAATTACTCCAGATGAGCCTGCCAAGGAAGCTGAGCCTCCCGGGTGATTGAAACAGACAAAGGCCCTAACCAGGAAGCGACAAAGGCCCTAACCAGGAAGCACCCTAAGAGGCTGCAAAGTCCCATCAACGACTTGAGTGTTTGTCCCATCAGCCACCTTACCAAACCTCCTGTGAGTTGCAGCAACCAAGGCAGCCCTGTTCTGAGATCATTTCCTCATTAATGCGGCCAGGACGTTAGTTGTGGGCATTTAATGCGAAGGTGACAGTTTCTCCTTGAATTGTTCTTCCACCGTGCTCCCATGACTGGCCCATTGTACCTATTATTTTCCTTAGGATGCATTGGGAGGCCGCCTTTGATGGCATGCCACTCTTCCCTCTCGGTTGGCAGAGGACATGATCATCCTTGGCGACGTTTCCGGGCACTTTGGGCTTTCTTCTTTCGTCCTCGGCCATTTCTTCCTCCTCGACGTGGGCCTTGGACTTAGTATAAAGTGGACTGCGGTTGCCAAATTCTTTGACCCCACATATATATATATATTTTTCTTATAATTTTTTATGTTCATTAATTCTAGACTCTTTAGTTTTTGTACACAATAATTCACTTTAATGGATATTTATGATATAGTCTCACATTTGACTCCAAAATTAAAAAATATAACTCTCTCTAAAAATAAATAATTTAGACACATGACGCAAAATTGAACTCCAATTATAGAATCTAATTAGATTTTCTCTAAGCTTTACTTTTATATGTATACTAGCCTCTGAGCACGCGCGCTCACGCATGTACTCAAAAGCTCTTCTATATTTTTGAGATAAAGGTTAAAAATTTGTATCTATTATAATTTGGGGTTACTACACTTTTCAATCACAAAAAAACTTAGGGGTGTGATGAAAAAATTATTTCACTTACAAATACATAATACTCATCACACCCCTAGTTTTTTTTTTTTTTTTTTAATTGAAAATTTTAGTAATCCTAAATTATAGTAGATGTAGAATTTTAACCTTTATCCCAAAAATATAGAAAAGTCTCTGAGCACGTGCGTGAGCACATGCTCAAAGACTAGTATTCCATAATTATCTCCTGTTTTTTGCATTTTTTTTAATGTATTAATCAATGTCTTAATGATTGAAAGATGATGTTATAATTCTGTATTAACCTTTAGGGGAGGAAAAAATAGAATCTCTAAATAATTCTGATAAATTTAGATATATTGAAAATGCATAAGGAAATTGTAAATATAAAACTACTTACAAATTACATGTGAAAATATTTACAAAAACTATTATGAAGAAGTTGATGGATAAATGTAAAAACTTGAAATATTTACATCCGGCGGTGAGCATGATTCATACAACATCAATACATGAGAACGATTTAATAATTAAGATATATTGTGTCATTTCGACGTAGTACATTGATCTAATTCTTACTAAACCACCAATATTGGTATAGTATGTTGATCTAATATGATTGGAAATAAAAAAAGATGTGGTTTTTTTTTTTGTTATGTTTTTTATTTTTTTATCTTTTATTTTTGTTAAATGAAAGATCCACGTTTGTTTTTGTTTGAGTGACATTGTAGGTGTTTTTTTTTTTGTTTTTTATTTATTTATTTTATTTTATTTAAAATGTAGTGTTTTAATTCTAAAATTTAGTCATGTACTACACATCCATAACAAAAAGTTAAAAAGAGCAAAAAAATTTAAAATTTAACAACTACCTTTTTTTTTTTTTGTGCCACAACTATGCAACAATTGTGATACCTCAAGTTATGAGTGGTAAAAAAATCTATAAGAATTTTGTGAAAACGACGTACAATTAATTATAGCATATTACATAAAATAATTGTGATAAATCGTGTGATTCTAGAATTTACTCCAATAAAATATGAGGGTTTATTTTTTTGATTGGAAAAGGTAGAAAAATGAGGGTCCTTTTGAAAATAAAAGTGTCAATGGGGCCCATTTGAGAAGTATATGTGAAATTTATTATAAAAACTATTGTATCATAGCATTGCTCTTCCGACCATCTCATGCATGATCATCTTAAAATAATCCTTACTAAATATTAATAAAAAAATAAAAAAAATTGTTCTTCTTAATAAAATATTCTTTACTTTCAATAAACTTTTTTAAAAAGTTTCATAATCTTTAATTAATATAAGAATCTTATTGGTTTCTTGAATAGTCAATACATTTTACTTTTATTTTTTAACTTTTTCATTTCACATTCTACCACGACCAAACGTTACATTTTAGAAATTCTGTAGTTTTGATACTATATATGTTAAACTACCAATTGTTTCAAAAGATTAAATTTTAAAAAAATAAAGTAGATTTAATCATATGCTTCCAAGTTTTAGCACTTCTCCACCTTTAGATTGAGAATAACCAGTTAATTGACCACATCCTAAAGGCATGTTTGATAGACTGTAATAGGTGTAGGGGCCTTTTTTGTGTGCGTTGGGTTGGGCTGCCTCCCGCGGTAGTAGGCCCAAGTATTCTAAGTGAGGGAGTTGAGACCGGTCCAAGTGTAACTCAATTTGGTCCGGCTTGTGCGCAAACGTTGAGTACAAGTCCAAGGGAAGATACAGCAAGGTGGGTTTATCCTCTGTTTCTGCCGCAGAAGACTTTTCTCCAGTTTCTGCCGTAGGATTGACTTTTCTGTTGTGCAATAAAACTTTCTGCCATGTAGTAAAACCATCTATCGTGCAAAAACTTTCTGCTATGCAGTGAAGCTGTCTGCTATGCAATAAAGCTTCCTGCCTTAAAGCCTTCTGCTGTGCAATAAAGCTGTCTGTTGTGCATTAAAGCTGTCTGCTATGCTTTAAAGCCTTTTGCCGTGTGAATGACTACTCTTCATTTTTACTGCAGAAATATTTTTCCACTTCCTTGGCCCGGCTTGTGCGCAAACCACACCATGTCTGCCAAAGTCTATTTATAAACTCACAGCAGGCAGAGTCACTGTTAAAAAGTTATGGTAGGCAGATATAATATAGATAATGTAAAGAAAGTACAGTCACTATTTCTGCCACAATAAGTAAAGTAAATGACTTAAAATGCCTCACGTTCAAAGAATAAAACTTAAACAAGGGGTAGAACGGGGTTAGTAGAATCAAAAGAATGGGTCTGCCACACCAAGTGTTACCACGAAGCTCTAACCAGGGAAGGGAAAACCGATCCCTCAATGCAAGTAACTTCAGAGGAGAAATTAGTTGCTTTAAGAGGCCAGCCCTAAATGGTGTGTGCCTGAGTATAAACCGTTTGCCTCTAATAGAGGGCAAGGCTATTGAGGGAGAGAGGGGGTTAATCCATTTGGGTGCATGTCTGCCATAAAACACTCTGTCTTTCTTTCTTCTTCCTTCTCTATTCTTTTGTTTATCTTTTCTCTCTTTTTCTTTCTTTCAATTCTTTCCTGGCTCTTTTTCTTTCTTTTCTGTCTTTTCCTTTTTTCCTTCCTCTTTTTTCCTCCCTTTCTGTACACAGCCACGGGTCTCTTATATAGAGCCTGTTGTGACCAATTTTACTGTTCTAGTCCCTTAATGACCCTTGTCTGATATGGGAGCCTTTTGCCGACCACTTACCGAGTCAATGGTTCTGACTACCACCATTGACTTGCGGCTTTCAGACAACGAAGGTTCAATTTGTACTCATCTAGTGTGTACCCTCTCCCTCTCGGTCTTTCATGGCATGCACCCAATAGTTCTTACCCACTCTTACCTCTTTTGGGTGGCATGTCATCCCAGCAGGACTGTGCCCACCGAAAGAGCCTGAGCAAGAACCACAAGAATGGGTTTCCACTCCTCTCCCTACCGCCAAACCGTACCCTCACTCATGACCTCACCCTTTCCCATAATAACTGGGTACAGGCTGGTGATGCCTGGGTTGTATGCGTGCTTTACCTTCTTGTTGTTTCATACGTTTGCCGAGATCTGAGAATGAGTGTGCATATCTTGCTATGCACTTTTTGGCTTTTTCTGGTGTGGGTTGCATCTCCAACTTTTATGACTTGTCCCTTTCTTGGGGGGTTGGGCCTTGTTAGATCATTGGGTCTCCCTCTAGTTTGAGTGTTTGCTTCGTGGTTTGGCATTTCCTACCATACCAGATTGTTGTTCCTACTGCTGACACTTCCTATCGTTCCCTGTTTCTTTTCACCGTGCTTCTTCGTATCAGTTTTCACGTCTATCTTTTTTATACAAAAGGATTTAGGCCTTTGTGGGCCAAATAATATTGACTGGACCAAAAGGGTCTTGGGCCCAATTTATCTTTATCTGCCGAAGTCATTCTACCAAAGAACTGTATTCTGCGGCAGATCTGTATTCTGCGGCAGATTTGCATTCTGCAGCAGATTTGTGTTTTGCTATAGATTGCTTTCACTTGCACTTCTTTTTTTGGAAATTTCTTGCTCTTCGGTTTTCTTGGTGGGTCTTTGGGCCCAATTTATCTTCATTTGCTGAAACCATTTCGCCAGAGAACTGTATTCTGCAGCAAAGCTGTATTTTACGGCAGATTTGTGTTTTGCAACTTACTGGGCTTTCTTCCTCATGGGCTTTTGGATATGAATTCACAAAATTGGGCATCAACAATAGGCACTGTAATGTAATAGTTATTCCTATGATTTAGTTATTCTTTAGTTTAGTTATGTTTTTATTACAATAAATAATCATTCCTTATGAATAGCTATTTTTCAAAATGAGGAATAATTATTCCTCTTTAAAATGTTGTATTGCTATTTCTTAGTAAGTGCAATAATTTCAAAACTTAATATATTTCCAAATAAACAATCTTTCTGTTGAGGGTCATTTTTTGTAAAACCCAAATAGAAGGAAGGAAGCCCAACCCAGCAACGCAAGCAGCAAATAGAAGTGGCAAGCATAGAATAAAACCATTAAGCTCAAACGGCAGGAATAATGGATCACAGGTCCATAAAATAAATAAATGGGTTTTGAGGAAGCAAATGGGCTTAAAAAAGCCCGGAAAGAGAGAATAGCAAACCCATGAGCAGTGTATGATGTGAAAAAGTAATAATGGGCCGCAGCAGGCTCAAACCAATGTAAGCAAATAGAGTAAGGGATTGTTGGCAGGCCCACAAACCCCAAGGATGAGTATGAAGTAATTGGGCTGGGGAAGTCCAATGAAGTTAGTAAAAGCTCATGGGAACACAAATTTATGAAAAGGGCCGAGGAAACCCAAGACAAGTAAATTGGCCGAGGATGCTCAAGGGAAAACAAAAGGGACACAGGAGCCCATAAGTAAGAAAGTCCATAGCCATGCAAAGCTATTGGGAAAAGAGTAAACGGCAGGTCTAAAAGAGGCCTAGCAAGATCAAGTCATTACAGCATGAATGACAGAGTAGTATGGCAGAACATATTGGTAATCAAGAAATAGGCTGAAAGAAATGTAAAGCCCAGTATTAAATAAAGCCTAACTCCTAAGGGGAACAGGGAATTATAAAACAACCCACATAAAAGGTCGAAGAAGGGCGGCAAACTGTGCAAGCAGCAGACAAATTTTGGACATACATGAAAGGGAAGCACGCGCAAGGCTCAGGCACCACCAGCCTGTACCCAGCCAATATGGGACGTGGTGGGGTCATGGGTCAGAGGTAAGGGGGTATGGTTTGGTGGTGGGGAGAGTGGAAAAGACCTATTCTGAGGCTCTTGCCCAAGCTCTTTTAGGGGGTACGTCCTGCTGGGATGACAGACCACCCAAAAGAAGCAAGGTTGAGGAGGGAACCGTCAGGTGCATGCCCTGAGGGATAGAGAGAGAGAGAGAGCAACCATACCGTAGCAGGAAAAGGTGCCATGGAAGACTAATAAATGAAACAGTCTTCCTTTGTCTAGAAGTGGAGAGTGGCACACAAACGAACCAGTGGTGGTCGTCAAGTACATCCAGACCAAACAAAGGTGGTTAAGGGGTAAAGTAGTAAAATCTGGTCACGGCAGGCACTACAAGAAGACCCTTGCCGTGCCCAAAAATGGGGATCGAAAAACAGGAGAAGATCACGGAAGAAGAAAAGAAAGAAAGTAAAAACAAAGGAAAGAAAAAAATAAGAGAGAAAACAGAAAATAAAGAGAGTTAATATGGTGGGCATGCACCAGTAGGCCAATTTCCCTTTCTCCCCCTCAAAATCCTGCTCTCTTCCAAAAAGTAAAAAGGATTCTTTTAGGCATTAACCATTCAAGTCCGGTTCCCTCAAAACTATTAATCCCCACGGCAAGATCTTTCCTGCGAGATTATTTGCATTGAGAGGAAGCATTCTTCCCTCTTTGGTTCTGCTTCTGCAGACCAAACTTAACTTGATTTTATGATCATTCATGATTAACTCATATTATCATTCACTATTTACTTTCTTTGTAAAAATCATTGTTATTACTATGATTATGTCTCATAAATAGGGATTACTTGGTCATTTTCTATTAAATAGTCAGAGTACTCTGTTTTGTTGTTATTATTATATTTGTCTGCCGTAACTCATCTGAAACAGTTCTGTCTACCATAAGTACACTCCTGGCAGACGAGGCATGGTTTGTGCACAAACTGACCCAAATTGAGTTGCAATTGGTTCGATCTCAACTCCCTTACTCAGAAACATTCGGGCCCACTATACTGCAGGAGGCAGTCCAGCCCAACGCATAACACAAAAAAGGCCCCCACACTTTCCACATATATCTAATAATTATAACAATAAAAAATCATAAAAAATAACACATATCCCTTTTAAATTTAAAAATAACAATTTTTAAAGAAATATAATTGTATGAGTAAGATATTTCCTAAAATAAATGTTAAATTTTATTCTAATGTTATAACTCACAACCAAACTAATGAATATGTTTAGTTATTACATTACAATATATTTTATTCCTAGTAATAAAGATTACAATTCCTATCGTAATCCCCATTTAGTGTACCAAACGTACCCTAAATTTTATCTTTATTTGGACAAATTTTACCTTTGGAAAAAGAAATTTGAGATGTTTATATAATTTTGTCTTCAGAAAAAAATTTAAGTAAAAGTTATGATTTATGGACTTTTTTTTTAAATAAAGTCAACAGTCAAGGTCTCCTCTCATTATTTGTTAGCTGTCATGCATTCCACTTTTATAATTTACCATTTATATTAAATTGAGTGGTTGTAGTTGAAGTTGAAAGTTGGAGACCTACAAAGAGAATGGTGTTGGTGACAATGTGACATGGTTATTTGATTTATAAGTTACCCATACAAAATTTTGGTTTGGATTTACCCAAAAAAATAAATTTGGTTTGGTGTAAGAGAAATATGGGATTTGTTTTAAAAAAAAAAATCGATTATACTGTGTAAAAAACTGACGAATTTTATTTTTAATATTAAGTTATTTTGATCAAATAATCATAATTTCTTTTAATTTTGCATTTTTATTTATGGATTTTTCAGTCTTTTGGCTAGAAATTTAAAGGAAGAAGTCAATCGATGGTTTCAATTTTCTAGTACTTTGTGTGCAACTTTTTGTTTGCATGTGCATCTAGCTCATAAATTTTGCCGCTGAAGTGAAAGAGCAATATTAGTTCTGTCAATTAGGTAGCATGGTCTTGAGAGGTTGCACTTTGATGCAAATGAATAATGATATTTCTATAATCTGTTTCAAATTTTTCAGGGATCAAAATTCGTACTTTGTGGTAAGATTGGTTTGGTCTGTACATAAATCAGAGGTCAATCTTTATTTTTGGGCATTGCCTAGCTCGTTGAGAAGCTTTAAGTATGAGCTTCCATGTGAATCGGCTACAGAATGGTGAAAGCTTTAGGTATGATTCATCATGCTTAGTTTATTCTTCTTTTCTTCCTTTTTATTTTCTGTTTCTCCCTATAATCCTATGTGCAAACAATAGCATATATATTTCTTTGTTGGCCAATTCTGAATCTTCTGATGGTTTATAATTGGTCAAACAATAATATGGATTATAAAACAGGTTCTGATTCTGACAGTAATATTGATGATTATAACTATAAATAATTGGAGTATATTAACAGGAGATAAAATCAACCGATAGACTAATAGACACAATAATAACTTCTTAGATATGATTAATAAAAAATTAGAATCTTTAGAAAATGATGAAAGATCTACAATATATACTAAAGTAGAAAGAAAAAATGATAGTTTTTTGGACCTCTATAAAGGATTGAAAGCTTTAAATTCACTTGTAGAAAAGGAAAAAGAATTTGAACCCATCATAGATCATTTTTAACAAAAGCCATAACAGATAATTGGCATAATAGGCAAAAGGATTATTCGATGAGTACCAACATATCAATGAATATGATAGATAGTAGAAAAGATGGCTTAATAGATAATTCAAAAGCAACTGACAGAGCTATATCTATAATATATAGAGACAAAGAAAAGTATGAACTAAAGAAAGAAACTAGTCTTATAGGAATTATGCATAAAGAAAATGAAAGTTTTTGTTTTTGTTTTTGTTTTTGTTATTTTTTATAATTTTATTTATGATAGTTATCAAGTTGTATTTAATCCTAAAATGTAGTGTTTTAATTCTAAAATTTACTCATGTACTACACATCCATAACAAAAAGTTAAAAAGAGCTTATATCTACAATTTAGTAACTACCATTTTTTTTTCTTTTACGGTAAAAGACTCTAATTTTTGTTGTTTTCAGTGTTTTTTTTTTTTTTTTTTTTTTTTTGTTAAGGAAAGGCGAGATGTGCATCCATGTCTTTTTCATTTTAGTGGTGTTGTTGTTGTTCTTTTTATTTATGATAGTTATCAAGTTGTATTTAATCCTAAAATGTTGTGTTTTAATTCTAAAATTTAACCATGTACTACACATCCATAACAAAAAGTAAAAAATAGCTTATATTTAAAATTTAGCAACTACCATTTTTTATTTCTTTTACAGTAAAAGGATCAATTTTAATCATAAAATGTAGTATTTTAATCCTAAAAGTTAGTCACTTACTACACATCCATAACAAAAGTTAAAAAGAGTTTAAATTTTAAATATATTAGCTACCTTTAAAACTGAGAAAAGGTACGTAACATTTTTTATGGAGTAGTAAATTAATAATTATTAAAAAAAGTGTAAATTGAATTTCACATAGAATTATACAAATGATAAATATAGTTTCTATTACAGAATAAATTTTTTTACAACAATTTCTTAAATAACAACCACTTCATGTGAGGTTTGAATCATGCAATAATTTTTGTAAACTTTCTCACGCAGACTTATCTAATATTCCATTCCAATACCTCCTCAATGCAATCCAATAACTTTATGCATACGTCAATCTAAGAGGGATAAAAGAGTTACAAAAAAAAAAACACTTTAATAAAAATAAAAACCAAAAAAAGAGTTTGTGTTTGTGTTTGTGTTTGTTTTAAATTGGGAAACCAATTAAGTAGCGTAATCCCCTGAAAAAATTCCTATAAAAAAAATACCAAACCAAGTAGTAGGCCTGTTATGTCACGTTATTTTACAAAGAGAGTAAATTCCTATATAAAAAAAATCCATGCCAATATTTATTGATTGGATTAATTATGATCAATGGATAGTAGGAAAATTTTGTTCTTACGGATCACACAATGTGACGCGCTATTGACAAAATAGGATTACAATTCATGTGCGAGCCAAGGCAAGCCTTCTCTGTTGAAAAAGAAATCCCAGCAAGCCTTTTCTATTAAAAAGGAAAACCCTCTTAAAAGAGAGAAGAGAAAAGAAAAAAAAAAAAAAAACCAGTAAATTACGCCGCAATTGAAGACTTTAGGTAATGTAAGTGATGAAGTTGATATGTGCAGTTAGTCAAGGTGTTTCGACCCAACCGCAAATATGATATGAACTTGGCACGAGTTTTTGCAGGTTAGAGTTGGGTCTTAGTGGGTTTGGGTCATAAACGGGTCAATTTGAAAGTGACACAATAAAAAATATATCATATGTGGGTCAACCTACGTAACCTGCAATAAACACATTTGACACGTCAATTTATATGTGTCAACCTAAAATGACTCATTTAACACAACTTAATTAACTAGTACAATAAATAAATATTCATTTTATTTTAGATTTGTCAAATACCTTTTATATCCTACTTATATTTTAAATTTAAAAAAAAAATGAGTAATTACAAAAACTTATATAATTAGAAATTGAAACTTTACAAACTTTGAGGATATTATATTTTTGTTGAACTATGTTATTTTGAATTTGGGTTGAAGTGTATGCACTTCTTTTGGGGTGTAAAGAATTTATTTCTAGATAGATATTATATTTTTGTTAAACTATATTATTTTGAATGTGAGTTGAAGACTTGAAGTGTATGCACTACTTTTGGAATGTAAAAAAAAAAAAAAAATTCAAGATGGATGTTATATTTAATATTATGCAAGTTGAAATTAGTTGTGTTATATTCGTGTCAACCCAATACGACTCGTTCATTAAGCATGTCAAGTGAATTGGGTCAGGTTAACTCGCCTTATTAACAGGTCGGGTTAGGGTTGAAGGATCAAATGAGTCGGGTTCGAGTTGAGCTATTTAGTCAAATATCCCTACCTCGACACGACACGAACTTGACACACTAACTCAAATTGACACCCCTGGTAGTTAGTTAACACAGTGGAGTTGAGTTTTAGTTTGTCATGTTATTTTACAAAGAGAAGCGTAAATTTCTACTATATAAAAAAAGAAAAGAAGCGTAAATTCTAAAAAAATAAAAAAGAGTTTGTGTTTAATTCTAGGCCAAAACAAAAACAAATAACCATTACCAATATCCTTTTTCAAGGAGTTAGTTCAAGCACAAACCCTTCTTTTAAAATTTCAAAGTCAACCATGGGTAATAAGCCACTGTCAAACACTCTTGAATCCCTAATCACATTTACCCACGGGTAAGTACCCCTTAAATTATGAATACTTGACAGCCATGGTAGGTAAGAACTCAAAGAAAGTTAATGATAAACAAAACAAAGAGGAATTTGCAAATGATAGAACCTGAAAAGTTGTTGGAGCATTTGACAGTGTTTGTTTAAATTGTTTAGAAACCAAAACCGAAAGTAGAACAAAAAGAAAGGAAGATGTAGAGTTAAACTGAATGTTTTCAATCTGAAGAAGAATGAAAGATAGAAAGTGAGATAAAAACTAAAGAATAATGAGAGATAGAAAGTGAGATAAAAACTGGTAAAACGTATGTGAGTTTGTAAGTCTTAAAGTGTAGGAGTTTTAATTTATATATTTATTCCCGTTAGTTGAAAACTTGTAAGTGGGTATGATGAGGGTATTTTAGGGATCAAAATTGAGAAATCCAAACAGAAGAAACCCTTTAAATAGTAGTATAGATATATATATATATATATATATATATATATATAGATTTTGTCACTAAGATGAAATAGGGACAGTGGGCCTGACTGGAGAACCGTGGGCCTAACTGGTATAGAGCCTGCGCAAGCCCATATATATATATATATATATATTTTTTTTTTTTTTTTCAAAATTCTTTTTAATGGTGGTTTGTGAAAGTGTACCCAACTAGCCAGCTGTCTTTCTCCTCTTTATTTATTTTGTTTCAAGGTAACATTGTAGACTCAGTTGAGCAGCAAGAGTTGACCCTTCAAATCATATGGAATGTATGAACTAATCAAAAAATATTTTATAAACTAAAGTTAATAAAATTGTCTTAATCATTTTTTGGATGAAATTGTCTTAATAATTAAATGAATCACGGGACAAAAAAAAACATTTATTTTATAGTATGTAACATATGTTGAATTATTTTGTACATACATAATATATAGAGCAAGATTTTTTAAATTAAAATATAAAATTATAATAAACAATCAAAATACTTATAAACTGATTGGGTCCAAACTGAGTTTAGTTCGTTCATGGTGGTCGTCCATGACCAAATCACGGTATAGGGTTTTACAAGAAAAGAAACCCAATAGAAGCACTTCGAACATGAATAAGATCCCTTCGTAAGATATTGTAACCATCCAAATTAGGATGGTCGTCCATGACTCACAAGGGTATGGACGACCAAGTATAATCGTCCAGGGCTCACAAGGGTATGGACGATCATACAACACTTAATAAATTTCAAAGGAATTCTCTATAAGCTCTAACAATCAAACCACGATCTGTCATTTCGAAATGTGGAGAGAATTCCCTGGAACTTGCTCCATTTTCCTCCATTAACTCCACACATCTCCCATGATGATAGTGGATTCGAACAAGTAGACCCACTCCTAACTCTCTATAAAAGGATCAAGTCACATTCAACTAAGGTAAGTTTTTACTATTCACAAAACCACAATCCTTGTGTTTTAGAGAGAAAACTGACTTAACCGTTGGAAGGTCCTTAGCCAGTTCACATCGGTCACTCTTGATAGTCTTTTCTTTCCTTTCAAGTTCTAAAGCCATCACCAAAGCCCGAAACATTCCAGCCTACTGATTTTCGTGCATCATCATAAATAATAATAAATTTTATTTTAATTTCGTAGCTTTTTGAAACTAAAATTTTAGTTGGAGTAGTTTTTATTTTATTTTATTTATAACAAGTTAGAAGTCAAAGTAGTATTTCAAAATTCTTGAAAATATAGGTAATAGATTTATGCTTAAAGTAAATCATCCTAAGTATTGATAATCAAATTGAATTTTTATAATAAAGTTTCATTTAAAATAAATTATTTTAATAATTCATGAAACACATAGCAAAACCATTATACGGTATATAACACATACCTTGAGAGTAATTTGATACAATGACTATTATTATTTAATAAGCATTTTTCTTTAATACTAACAAATACATACAAGCACAATCATAATAAATGCTTATTAGTCATTACCAAAATTATTAAATATAATATTTAGAAAAAAGGAAAAAAAATCGTATTTTGTTAAAATTTTTATTGCATTGCAAGAATTACCGACTAGTAATAATATATACCATAATTATCAAATTTCATATTTAATATTTCATAAATGAATACAATCAATATTAATCCCTATTAATAATGATCATAATCATTAAGTTTCATGTTTATATACAAATAAAAGAGAAGTGAATCACTATCAAAAAAAAAAAAAAAAAAGAGAAATGAATCATTAATTTTTAGATAAGATTATAATTTATTAAATTTATCTGTATATTGCATTGTTGTTAACTATAAAATCAAGACACCAATAAATTTTTAGTGTTAAACCAAATTTGAACCCAAATATTTCGCTTAACAACAAAAATCTTTACTAGAAAAACCAACTAAAACCCACAAATTCTCCCAAAGCTTAAAAAAAGTAACTACTTTGTAGGAAAGGAAGAAAATAAAAGTCACACACTCCAAAATTGAAAAGTGAAAAAGCCTAATAAAAGGTCTGCGTTGTGTGTACACAGTGTACTTTTGCCATTTTTATTTCCAACCCGCAACTCCCACCAACCCAACCAAAACAGATTGAAATCTCCGTCAAGTTCAATGCAATTGCCACATTTTCCACCTGTCTCCACCATCCGATCTCAATCTTAACCGACACGTGTCAGTCCCCTTCTTAAAGATCAACCGCCCGAACTAACAAAAAAAAAAGGAAGCAAATCTGGTCCTGACTGATATTTGATATTTGATATTTTAAAAGTAGTTGCGAGAAGTGAAACATCAAAAACTTTAATAAAAAAAGAAACACCAAAAACGCTTCCAAAACTTCTCTCTCTCTCTCTGGGTTTTGTGGAGGCTGTGAATGTGTGTGTGTGATTTTCATCTCTCATGGCGGCCTCAAAGCTCGTGATTTTCTCAATCTTTCTAGCCCTAATTTTCACTGACATTAGGGCTGATGTTTCAATCGAAGGAGAACTATCGGACAGTGAAGAAGAGAACGCTAAAGTCATCAGATCGGATGGTCCTGATTCCTCTGCTTTGAAGATCGAATTGGACCAACTCAAGTCCAAGATCCAAGCTCTTCGTTAGTTTCCTCCTTACTTTCGAACTTCACAGCTTTTGTTTCCAATTCTTTTAATAAAATAAATTTCCTTATTGTTCTGTTTGGTTGTTGAGAAAACTTAGCCATTTTTGTTCGTGTTTAAATTTTATCTGTGTGTTGAATTTTACACAGTAAGACTTATGAATTTTGAGGAAATATTGCTTCGGTTTATTGTTGACTGATTGCTTTGACGAAAATTTGCTCCAGTTTACGAAGATTCTAAGATTGATTTTAGGAACAATTGGTTTGTTTAATTTCTGTGATAGTGTAACTATGATGGAACAAAATTAACGGTGCTGTGTTTGGTTCTGTAGAAACTAATCTAGGTTTATTTTTACAATTCTAGGTTTCCTCAGTCTTCGTCAAAATCGAGCATAATGAATGGTAACTTAACTGTTGAGAGAATGACTAATATCATATACTACTAACAATGTTAATCAGATTGTAACGTAAGTCACTGATAAAAATTTATGTTGTTTCTTCTGTTTAAAAAATGTTGTCGTTTAATTAGTTGGGATTAAGGTTTAGTTGAGTGGTGTTGAGTATCAGAGTATCGTGGTTGAGAGGAACTATAACAAATTGAAATGGATTCTATGTTTGGTTGTGTTGGCTGACAACTTTCTCCATATCTGTTATTGTAGAGTCCCATGTTGATGAGAAATCCAAAGAATTGAAATCAAAGGAAGAGATTATTGTGGCGAAGGAAAAAGTCATTCAAGAAAAGTTAGATAGCATTGCATTGTTGCAGAGTGAGGTTGCTTCCCTCCAGGTGAGGCATTAACATTGGATTTCCCAAAACCAATAACTTAAATCTGTGCTAACAAGATTTCTATGTTATTACTTATTGTATATATATTTTTATTTTCAGAAAAAAGGAACGATAGATGTCGAGGAGCGGGTTGGAAAGGCTCATGCACGTGCAGGTGAATTAGAGAAGCAGGTAAGATGTTGGCAAGCAAACAATTTACTCTGTTGAAAACCATTGCTGCTATATGATCTCTCATATTTTATACAGGTTGACAAACTTAAAAAGGAGCTAGAAATGCGAAATGAGAAGAAGGAGGACTTCGAAGCACGGGTAAATGAAGCTGAGAAGAAAGTTAAAGAATTGAGTTTGAAACTAGAGAATGTGAGTATTTATTTGGCCAAATTATATATGAAGGACTAACTTGTTATGGCTATGTTTCTCAGCCTTTCCCCAATTTTCACCTTCTTGAAATATGGTTGCTAGTAGCATACAATGTTACAAAATTTAATCTCCTTTTTAACTTGTGCTTGTTGAAGTTGTGCATCGTTTTTATAGTATTAAAGGATTGTTGTGCTTTAACATCATAGAATCATGTTCATGGAAGCAAGTCTAAATCTAAACTTGAATGGTGATCTGTACGAGACACCATCATTTGTCAGATCAAATAGCAACGTTGGTTGCATGTACTTGAGGAAAATTACTTTCTTTTATACACTCTTGATAAATGAAAAAAAAAAAAACTTTCACACCTACTCAAGGAAAATATTCTACTGATTTTATTGAATTTATTCTTTCTTTATACACTTTTGATACTTAAGCAAAATTAGTTTTCCTCTTCCTCTTTGATTTGGTATTTGGAAAACATGCCTTTAGCTTTTCTTCAAAATGATTTTAGAGTTTACTTTTGTTACCTTCCTCAGTTATTTATTTTTATTTTTATTTTTAGAAGCCTTTTTGTATGGTTATTTTTTTGACAAACGAGGGTATCCAAACCTTTTTAAGTATCTGATTATTTCCTCAAGTGTATGCAGCCCTCCCCCCAACCCCCCCGCCCCCCGCGTTGCACATGCGTTGCCCACACACACCAGGTTATTATAGGGAGGGGTGACCCATGTTAACAAGAGGTTTTGAACTCAGGATCTCATGGATATCATGAGGCTTTAGGAACCACTTAGCCAACCCTGTGGGGTTTGTTGTATAGTTATTTACATGAGTGAAGTAACGTGGCACCAGATAGGCCTAAAATTCTGTTGCAGAACTCCCTCTCTCTCTCTCTCTCTCACTCACATCTGTTTTACTATTTATTTCTTTTGCTGAATTTGGACATGACTTATGTATCTTCTATGGCATGAATATATCAGTCGTAACAAATTTTGCTATTAAGTGAGTTGGATATAGATCACTAAAATTTCCAAGTGCAAAAATGATTAATCTCCATTTGAAAATTAAAGTACAGTGCTCAATTAACCAAATTTTGAGTAATCATTCACTAAACATGCTTGTTCTTTTAAAAGCGCGCTTTCTTTTTGTTAGTTGTAATTAAAGTTAAGAAAATTTGTGAGGTTCCTGTGCCTTTTTTTGGCTAAAAGAGATTCGAAGTGCTTGAGATCAGTTTATTGCATAATAATTTTTTTTTTCCCCATGTAATTGACCATTTATTATGTTACATTTACATATTCCTTTTGTATTCCACTTTACCTTTTTATAAATCACACAATTTGAAATTTGCTTGATATTATCATGTGGGGATGGTTTATGATGTCAAACAATGTCTTCTTTTTACAGCTCCAAAAGACTAATGATGAA
The DNA here is from genome assembly GCA_032727855.1 of Quercus ilex subsp. ballota. NCBI lineage: Eukaryota > Viridiplantae > Streptophyta > Magnoliopsida > Fagales > Fagaceae > Quercus > Quercus ilex. Next base: position 25,552,648 of record CM064919.1, read on the forward strand.
CAGAAGAGCAAGATTCGGAAATTTGAACGTGCTCTAAAAGTTGCTGAGGTACTTCAGTTAGTGCTTACAAAAAATCTCATTTTATGTCAGATTCTAGGTGATGGTTCTTATGTGTTCCTCTTTTTTTTTATTTTTTTTTTAATTTTAAAGGAGGAAATGATTAAGGCAAAGTTTGAGGCCACTTCAAAATCTGAAGAATTATCGGAGGTAAGAAGCTAAACTGACTTAGTTTGTCATGCTCTCTATTTCTTTATTGCTTATTGATGTAGGACAAATTGCGGAAATTGTTTGTGCACTTGTGGTAGGCTTGGGTTTGGAGGATTTGTGGATTTATGCTTTAGAGCCTTTAGAAAGAGTGGATAGGGTTCAAGAATGACTAGGGTTTTGTAGAGAAGAGGCAAGTTTTTTTTTTTTTTTTTTTTTGATAGGAGAAGAGAAGAGACAAGATTTGATTTAAGGTTGTAAAGAGATATTAAGACACAAAAATGTAAAGAGTTAGGAGTACTCCTTATCAAAAAAATAAAGAGAGTTAACACTCCTACCTTTTTTTTGTAAATTGAACCCTAATTGAATTGAACCAAATTCTAATTGAATTAATCCAAATCTCACACACAAAGACCCATAGCTAGATGAAACTTATTAATAACATAAAATCAAGGCCCACAACAATGACCCACAACCGGCAATTACAGAATTACGAAAATATCCTTATCTCTAGAGTAAGATGATGAGAATGTGAATTCCCAATCATTTATGCGTTGGAGAGACCATTTCCTATTTTGTGTTGAATCAATTTATAAAGCGCAGTCTGAATTAGTTGAAATCAAAGGGCATTACTTGAATGGTACTTCAGGCACATGCAAAGAAATGATCAAAAGGGCTGTAGTTGCCAAACAAATAAAAAATGAAATAAAATACTAAGAATCTAATTAACTACCATGGACGCTTATTCTTGGGCTTTGCATATTTTTCCTCTACTATGCTATGGTTGTGCCATCACTTATATTCATGTATGGTTGTTTGTGATTTTAGAAGTTTGGGATAAAATTGATTGATTTTCTCTGCTCTTTTGAACTTGCAAATAGGCTATTTGTATTCTGGGCTTGGAAAGTTTTAGGTTGTGCTTGACACTTTGTTCCTAACTCTGTTCCATGAAATACTAATTTTTCTATATGCTCTTTGTGGTTTAGAGGGATGCCTATCAAAAATGTATTATCAAAGAAATGATAAAAGAATCCTTAATTTCACGCCACACTGAATTTTTTCTAAGAAAGTTTTAGGTTGTACTTGCTTATATCAGGGTTAAGTTATTGATGATATTTTGTAACTTTTGGGTTTTCAACAATAATAATGGTCTGTCCTCATTGTAACTGAAGGTCGTGGTGGAGGGGTTGGCACTCATCCCCACTGATCACATGAATGCTGCCTTGTGGTAGATCCCTTAGGAGGTGATCATGAGCTTTTGAGTTTTTGGTATAGATCCCTTGATTGTCATACCCTTCTCACCACCGTTGGACTGATCACTCACTGCCTCTGGCCTCTGCCACCTCCTCTGGGTCCCCTCCCTTGCAGGTTCCCGTGGTTCAGCTCACCCATTGGATTAGGTGGAGAGAGAGATTTGGAGGTGTCTAAAAAATGAAAATGAGAGAGAAAGGGTGTGTGTACGGAGAAGGCAAACTGTGATGGGCAATGGGAGGCACACGTGTAAAGGAGAAATGTTAAGTGGATTGTTGTTGGTCGGGTTGGGTCTGTGGGTGAGTTTTTCCTACAATGTCTAAACCTGTATCTGAACTGCCGCTGTGTAAAAACAACTGGTCCTTGTTGGGCCAGTCTGATGGGTTGGGCTGTTTGGTTTTTAGTGATAGGTTTATGCATTCAGGCAATGTTCTGTTAGACACATACTGTAATTCTAGCTGACATTGGAAGAAGCCAATCAATGCATAATATCTTGTATGGTTACTGTTGTTTTCTTCTCTGATAGTTTGTTTGCTACAAAAAAGGTGTTGGAATTTGATTGCAAAGCTAATGCGATTTGTGTCAGGTTCATGGTGCATGGCTCCCACATTGGCTTGCTGTACATTTAATACGTTGTCAGGTATGGTGCAGTTTTGTTTTGTACAATTGGGTTTCGTCACATACTTATAAAAAAATGGGTTTCTTCACATGAATGCTAAAAATGTTATTTTTTTTGGCAGTCCTCCATGGAGACTCATTGGAATGAGCATGGCAAACCGGCCATGGATATTGTGTTCCAGAAGGTTTTTTTTTTTTTTTATTGCTCATCCATGCTAAATATCGCACAGTTTTCTGGCTATGTAATGGTGCCATTATTTTGTTTTAGAATTAGTTTGACTTGTTTAATTTTATGTTGAATGACTGTCGTCCAGTCTTACTCATGGTTTGTCAACAAATTTGCCTTATGCTTCAAATATGTTCTAGGTCCTGGAGAAAAAGGTCCAAGCTGAAAAGTGGGCTGAACCTCACGTGGAAACGGTTAAAACTGTAAGCTCTTTTTTTATAAGTGCCACTTTTGTGCTTTGGGTGTTTTGGGAATTCCAGTATCTGATTTTTGTTGCCATTTGGTTTTTCACTCCCGATGGTAAAGTGAATTTGTGGTAATGGTAGTTAATTTTTGTTACACGATCTGCTTCCCCTGGTGGGGATTTTGTTTGGTTTTTTATTTTTTTACTTTTATTATTATTATTTTTTAATGTTTTTTTTTTGGGGGGGGTGTCTTTTTTCTTTGGTAATACATAACTAAACTGGGCATGTATTCTTTTCATTCTTTGTCCTGTCGCTCGAAGAAATGGATCCCAACTTTAAAGGAGCAGTGGGCGGTGGTAAAAACGAATGCTGAACCACATGTGCAGTCACTAAGCAAGAAAACTATCGAAGTTTTTGAGGCATCTAAGAGTGCAGTAACTCCACATGTTGTCAGAGCACATGAATTTATTGATCCTTACTTTCAGGTATATATCATATTCTGTGCATCATTCTTCATCTTTTCTACTAACATGAATCTGAAAGAATTCTTTTGTGTAACAGGAAGCTAAAAAGTTCAGCAAACCATATATTGATCAGATTGCAACTGTGACAAAACCTCATGTTGATACAGTACGAGTTGCTATAAAGCCCTATACAAAAAAAGTGGTTCATGCTTATGGGAAGTTTTTGAAATCTGCAACTACTAAGCATCATCAGGTATCAGTTACTGCTGTTCCTCTACCACTAATTTGAGCTATTTCACTTATTTTAAGTAATCCGCACTCCTCTAAAGTGCTGGTCATCTTTCTGGTGGATTCAGTCATTAATATTATTTTTTGCCTTTGGGGGCCTGGTGGTAGGTTGCATCAATTACGTGTTGTATCTCTTAAAAGGATTGTTGAATGTAGACTTTAAAGCATTTTGAAATCCTTACTTTTTCTTTTTTGGTTTTGTTGGAGACTGCTTTTTTGGGAAACTGCTAAAACATAGTTGCTATAGAAAAGTGTTTAAGATTAAGAGGTATTCTATGATATTAGGTTTTCTTTCTTCTATTTTGGTATTATAGCTAAAGTTGGTAAAGCTAGCTAAAAATAGCTGCTGGCTAGAATTGCTTAAGTACTCAATTTTTTCAAACTAATCCCAATTCTAGCATTTTTTTGCTGATAATTTATTTTAAAGTTACTCAATAAGACAATAACACCCTCCCTCGCCAATGATGTTGTGTGAGACTACTTCAGATGGATGTGTGTATGTTGTGTTGGAATGATAGGAAGAGATTATTTAAATAAATGTTAACAAGCTCTAGCTCAATTAACACTTCTTCCTCCAAAAGAATGAGATGGAGGGTAAAGTCTTTGGTGCAAGACCTGAATGGGTTTATGTAACCTAGCAATAAAAAAATGCCAAGTATTTATGATGGTTATTTTTTTCTTCTCCTCCTCTCTCTGGTTTGGATGTCTGGAATCCCAAAGCATGCTAATTTTTTTGGGATCATGTCTCCTTGAGCTGGGACTTCCTTCAAGTTCTTGGTCAGCTGGTTTGTTGCTGCAGGCTGCTGGATTTTGTGGGATCCATGTTATTCCCCATACCCCCCAAATTCTCCCCCTCTCACATTGTTCTCTCTTAACACACACAGCTACACATAAAGAGATGCATGCAGCGAATGGGAGTGGCTTCTTCATGCCTCTTGTGGTTCTGGCGTCATTTGTTAGATGATTGTAAAATATTGTGCTTGGTCAAATGGCTGTTTTTTTTGGTTGTAAAGTTGGAGGGAGTTTGCATGGATCAATATTTTGTCCACCCTCCTTATGAAATTAAAATTACAATATGTTGATTTCTACTGGTGTTATGCAAAATTAATTATAAGTTCAATTTTATTAATAGATTAATTAGATTGGCTGCTTCATTAGAGTAACTGCTAAATATGATTGATTTTAACTCAGTACTAGAATGTGATGCATTTTTCTTGATTTGAACATAATAGCTATGAGTAATGCATAAGTTTGGATTAATAGGTACTAATATATATGGTGTATACAATATACCATTAAACTGCATTTATTAAACTAGCCTCATCACATGCACTCCGCACGTGCGTTGAGGCTCTTTTTTTTATTTTTTATTGAGTTTAATGTAATTTTTCAATTTGAATTTATCTATTGTTAGCAAGGTTACACATGAAAGAATTTTTAAGAAACTAAAATTTAGGATTTGAAATGTAGTAAATTGTTGGGTTTAGTGTGTGCTAATTTTTAGGAAAAAATGTATTAAATGTACATGAGAATATGTGATATATTTAAATAGAGAGTGCTAATTTTTAGGAAAAAAGGTTTTTCTATATGGTATCTCATGGCATAGAAGCATCAAATTCTAGAATTTGATTAATATGTCCCCCCAAATTTGTTGCTTGATTAAGGAATCAGGACTCTATATATGGACTTCTGGATATTACTTATATTGCTTCAATTACTCATTACTCTGAGTTAGTAATATATTATGCTATTTTCTTATGCTTTGTTAAGATTCAAGCAGCTGTACAAGAGACGTTGAAAAGGCACGAGCTAACGAGACCTCTTGCTACTAGAGAGTTGGAGTGGTTTGTGGTATGTAATGGTTGTGTATAGCCTTTTCTTTTGTGTATTTTGCCCCTGAAATCTAATTATTCATTCTGGGTTTCTCGACACTGAACATGACTTACAAGTGATCCAAATGTTTCAGGCCTCTGCTCTTTTGGCCCTGCCCATCATCATACTGTTCAGAATCGGCTCTGCCATTTTCTGGTCAGTTTCTTAATTAGTTCTTTTTAGTTCACAATTTCTGTGTCTCTGTCTCAATGGGTTCAAACATTTTTTTTTATTTTAAATGGTTGAATTTTAGTAAATCTTATGAATTTTATTTGCCTGCTTTCTGCAGCAAAAAGGCAAAGAAACCTACTCGAAATGGTCATACCAACCATGCACGTCGTAAGGCTAAACGTGGCCATCCAGACAAGTAGAATATGCAAAGTCATCCAATGGTCCTTTTCTGTATTTGTTTCTGGTGGGGGGAGGGGACTATCTAAGGTATGCCTCATCATAATCACTTGATAAGAGAACTCCATATTTTTGTGTTTCTGAACTCCATATTTTTGTGTTTCTGAACTCCATATGCCTGGTAATGAAATACTTCGCTGTATGCATACTGCATCTCTGTTTATCAGCTTTATAAGAAAGGAGAAGCTTTATTTATTATGGCAGTTTGAGATTTAGAAGCTATGTTTTTGCTCAATAAAGAAATATTTAAAAGGATCAAATGCTGTCAAGACAGCTAACTCTGAAGTGGAGACATAGTGCATAAAGTTATCTGGCACAAAAATTAGAACATGGTGGGAGACATTTAGGCTTGTAGGTTTTTTTTTTTTTTTGCCTGCTACATAGGCTTGGAAACTTTGATCTATTGAAGAGTTGGTTTATGATTGAACTTCCTTGAATTATTATGATACTTACTGGTTGTGTATACGTATACATCAAGCATTTTCATGTTTAGTTTTGTTCATGTTGCTTGGCTGTATATATGGATTTGCTTTTGTTTTGCTGTCAAACGCCTGTGTTTGATATAACTTAACACACAAGTTTCTTTTACTGTAGGCTAGAGATGCACTCATTGCATGGGCTTTCTGGGGCTAACTCTCTCCTCTCCTCTGTGAACTTAGATGTTGTTTTTGAAGATCCTATCCGACAGTGGACTCCGATAATTTTGAAGATCACCCTTTTAATCTTTTTTTTTTTTTTTTTTGGTGAAGAAATTTTTGGAACTTTTGTCACAATTGATAGTTAGATTTTTAAGAATTATGTAAGTTCACGTACCACGGGCAGTGTGATATTTATGTTGATAGCAGTGTAACCTTATTAGTATTTTTTTTTTATCATAATTTAAATTCTTCCAAGTTCAAAGATCTGTCATTTTCCTCCACAATATATTTTGTTTGTTAGAATAAATTATTTTGTGCCTAATTAGCCACGACGATTACCCATCACAATATATCTATTAAAATATACACTTTTTATTTAGTCAGCCCGAAGGGACAATATAATGATATTGCGTATCTTCGCGAATTAGGACCTTCATGAGTGTTTAGGGCTTGTTTGGGAGGATGATTTTTGTTTTTGTTTTTGTTTTCAAATAATAATTTTTACATTATATGTGTTACGCTTTTACTTTTAAAAACAATTTTCAAAATACTGAAAACAAAAAATAAATAATTGGGATTTGGGAGACTTTCTATTTTTTATTTATATATATATATATATATTTATGTATATATGTATGTATATGTGTGGTGTGTGGATAATGATAAGGGAATAGAGTTTATGAATTTTTTTTTTTAATTTATTATAATAAGTTTCAAATTTGAAATATGAGAATTTTTTTGTGATAAAGATAAGTTCCTTAATTTAAAAGATATGAGAGTTTAGAAAAATTTGTGGGGTCTACTAATTTTAATTTATTTATTACTATGTCATTAAAAATATTTTTTTGTATCTTGAAAACATCTTCTCAGTTGATTTCAAAACATGTTTTGTATAAGGGAAATAAGATACAATCTTTTTTTATTTTTTTTGATCAAATAGGATACAATCTATTTGGAGGACGCAGCCAAACAATATATTCAGCAATAATGGGGATTTATATTCAGCTGTTTACGTCGATATGGAATGTAATTGACAACTACTCAATAATGCTTGTGCCTTGTGGGCTTGTGAGTTGTGGCTGTTAATTAGAACAGAAATAAGAATTGGTAAAATCCTCTCACACATTGTATATACTGAAAATGTGAGTACACACTGAAAGAATTTTTAACTAGCAGGCTCAAGATGACCCACCAGACCAGAGCCACGTCAGCCTCTAGGATAGAAAAATAAAATAAAAAGAAAAGAGAAAAGAAAATAGTTAAAATATGGACTTGTAATGGGCCACAATACCAGTCCAGAACGAGGATGCTTGTTTGGTTCTCGTTTAAGATGTTGAGGTCGTGTTTTCATAGGTTATTTTTTATTTGAAATGACAAATTAGGTTGTTCTTACTTGAAATTTGTATGATTTTTTAATTTATTTTTAAAATATTTTTCCAGATGTACGATGATATTCTCTTCTCTGTATCAATTTTATTTGAGAAATAATATGTCTACAACATTTTCACAACATTTTTACAACAAATCATAAGTAACAGGTTGTTATTTTTGGGGCAAAAAAGTAATCTTAGTGTTAGGTTCAAATTTAAACTAATGACAACTAACCACCTATGATTTGTTGTAAAAATGTTGTGGACGTAGCACCTCTCATTTTATTTACATAACACGTTTTATATGGATAAATCTAGTCTGCATTATCATTTTTGTTAACTTCAATTTAAATTTAAAATGTAGGAAATGTGGTGCGCAAATGATATTTTTCTTACTAAAACTTTATATCAATGGCATGGAGTTTGCTACCTATTGGGTCTTGTCAGCGTATTGTATCATTAAATTATATGTTCTCTCTATATTTATTATTAATTCCAAATTTTATGTCAATGGAAAGACATTTACTAGCTCATTAATAAATTTATGTACTTGAGGTATTAAAAGCATAGAAATTTTAAAGTGTTAATCATATATATTTTTTAAGAAATATATATATATATATATATATATATATATATATATATATATTTTTAGATACATTCTTAATCATATCTAATTAGCTTGAGATTGGCTGAGCATTGTAAATTTGTGAGTATACAATATATAATCCAAAAAACGAGTTTCATAATATTTATTGAATAAGAAGTTATTGGAAGGTATAATATTAATTAATGCTATGTTTGGAGGTTTGGAGGGAGAGGAGAGTAGAGAGGAGAAGTGTAGTGGAGAGAAGAGTAGAGGAGAATGATTATTCTCCACCTTATTTGGATATTTTTAAAATTAAATATGGGGGGAGGAGAATAATTAATATTTTCATAGTTTGTAATTTTGTTAATATGGTTAGGATAAATTTGGTAATTCATTTGGTCAAACATTTTTACGCTCTACTCTCCTTCCAAATCTTTCCAATTTAAGGGAATTAAAAATGAGGAGTTAGAAATAGTTAGAACCCCTCCAAACCCATCCAAATCATTCACCCTCCTCCCTTAAAAAACATTCAAATAAGGTAATTTAACTTACTCTCCCTTCCTTTACTCTACTTCCATCTACTCCCTCTCTATCCAAACAAGTTATAAAGTAATACTTACCTATATATGTTTTTTATACAGAGAAATCTTAGAGTTATGTTGGACGAGTTTATATTCTATAAAGATTTCCTTCCTATAAAACCCCTTGTGTTACTGTACATCCTTCAATAAATCTTATCATATTAGATTTTCAAAATGGTAAAATAAATAGTTTTTACATGCAAATAAAATCATAACAAATATTTATTAATTACCATAACTATCAAATGGAATTCATAGAAAAGAAACAAAAGTACAAAACCATAAAAGAGTGAGAAAAAGAGAAGAAAGACATTAACTAAACTTTTCCTTATTACTAAGAAGTAAGAACCGCATACAGGTTGAATTTTTATATGTATTTATATTGTTTAATATTTATTCTCTTAGATACCTACCTCAGAAAAATCACATGAGATTAGTCTCAAAAAAGGCACTTTTTTATTTATTTATAATATTTTATATAGATATGATAGGAAATTGAACGTATGACATCCTACTCATAATGTCAAATTTTCCACAAGTCCCTACTTACTACTAGTAGTTAATATAGTAAACTTCCATTTCATAAACCATTCACCTGCAAATGCATAGAAGTGTTACAATGCTTGGATAGCTAGGTTACTTGATAATCTTTTTAAGCACGGTTATTCTATCACTAAATTTAATAAATCCCTAGTCGAGAAACTTTTGACTTCCATTGCTGTCTATTACCAATCCACAATGCGATTGTCAAGGATCAACCAAATGTGTACTTAAAACAGAAAAACAGAAGTATTTCTATATGATTGCAACCCCTTATCTATTCTACATTTATCATAGACTGGACTAATATCCTCTATCCCGAATTCTCTCCCACACTTAGTAGGGAGGCCAGTAGTTATCTAGATCCATGCAATGGTCCATGCCGATATACCTATTGCCAGGTGCGTTTGAATGATTCATGTGATCCCCACCATAGACTGCAGTTTCTGCAGCAAGAGAAGAACTACTAGTCATCATGGAGGAATTAGCTACATCTTGTTGATGCATTCCTAGAGGAGGTTGTGCTGGTGCCATGGGCCTCAAGACTTGTTGTGTCCCTCCACCTCCAAGGTTCAAATTTAACCCTGATATTGTGAAGCACCCTCCTCCTAGTGGTAGTGGATAGTTCATCTGGGGTTGCATTTGCTGCAGGTTGACACTAGGTGATCCGGTGCCGCTGCCTCTAAAAACCCTCGTGAGTTCTGCCAGTTCTGCATTGCTCATGTAACTCTTTCCGTAAGGGTACTGACCAGGATCTCCCAGCTGCATCATTGGTTGTGGTACAGCACTAGGACCTATTTCCAGGTTGTAGGGATTCACTGCTCTTGATTGGGTTGAGGGAAATTTTTTTGCTCCAGCACTTTTCTGGAACACACGGCAAACCACCCATTCATCCTGCTGTACACAACAAGAAGCTCACGTTATAAATTTCATCTGCTACAGAATCCATATACAATACGTGGTGTTCTGAATATAAATTCAAAAAAAGTATGATATTATTTTTTCATTTGATACTTACATATTCATTTTTTGCTTCTAATTAATGAAATACAACCTTTTTTTTTTCCATGTAGTTTTTTGTACCTAGTTTTTTAATCAGCTTTCACCAGTATTTTTTTTTTATAAAAATGTTTAACTAAATAGCATCTGCTAATTAGATTAATTTGATGTGTTAGTATATAATATAATATAATTTTAGGAAATGATTAAAGGTTATTTATTATTATTTTATTGGATAGGAAGAAAAAAGGGTAGTATGGCAGAGACGTACTTGGGCGTAATCATAATAATCCATGAACTACATACATGCTATAACCCTATAGGAACAAGGTGAGCTTGTTTCTAGAGGTGTGTTAGAATTTTTAGAACATAGAGAAAAATCATTGAATAGATACATGGTAGAAAGCATTGAATAGGTACATCTTGGCTGTAATAAACCTTTTGTTACAATGACCCATTGACTTAGAGTACCTCTAGGGTTACTTTACTTGTAGTATAAGTAAAGTTACTACAAGTGGAAATAATATTGTTTTATTAGCACTATAAAATATAGTTATATTATAATGAAATTAAACTAGGATTATGGACATGACCGTGACTTGGATTGGGTTTTGATATTTTAAACATTACCCGCAAACCCAAGATGGAAGTTTGATGTCACCTTGAATTTGAAATGTAAGATTATTAGGAAATATGACCAAGTTGGAATAGATTGGATGTACAAAAGACCATACTCAATGCAGAATGTAATTTGTGAAACATATGTTGGCGGTAGCAAAAGGTGATGACCGACAATTGACGGTCGCCGGAGACGGCTACTATGGTTGGATGATGTTTGCACCAATGACCATAATGATGACAAGAGAATGAAAGTGTCATGGGTGGTTAGATGATAACAATATTGATAATCAAGTGACGACATTTTGAATTATTTCCCCTACCTCCAAGAAGGCTCTTAAAATATTAAGTCAGTATAAATCCAACCTAATTGAAATCTTAAACAGTTTCACTAAAAAAATTGTTACAAATGTGTCTAATAATCATTGAAATTAATTTTCCCAACAACTTGAGGTTTTAGTTTTTATAAATCAGTATCCCGCACAATAATTATAATATTAAGTGAAGTTGAAAATTTTCTTTAATAAATTAGATTTCATTATTATATACTTCAAAACATTTATTTTATTCTTGTCATATTATAATTTTACGTGAATTAGCTATTATCATTATAGATTCTCAAAAAAAGAAAAAAAAAGAAGAAGCTATTATCATTATGAAATGAGATATTAAATGAAACGCAAATACAAAACCCCAATATATATATATATATATATATATATATATATATATATATCAATACTTATTAATATTTAAATATCCAAAAAAAGAAAAAGGCCCGGACACGGAAGATATTTTCTTTGGCCTAAAACCTATGATTATGAGCAAAAAAAAAAAAAAAACCGTATTGATCCATCATTTTGCTAATTTCACATAATTGACCGTGAAGATATCAAGAGGAAAATAAGTTGAAAGAGAAGAATTCTGTTGCAATATCATGCCTGAGCAATCAATTTTACCTTCAGCTTCAGCAAAAAAAGAGGGGCTCAGATGAAGCATATAGATTTCATTTTAAGTGATCTTTTGCTACTTTTTTCTTAAGGTTCTTCCAAGTACGTCCGGTGAACACATGTAGAATTTATTTAAACATATCATTATGAATTTACTCAACCAATTTTTGTGCACTTGTAAAGGTCAAAGCAATTGAGCTTGTCTCTTCCAGTTGCGTCGTAGTGAATTAAGGATGACCATTTTTCTTTTTTCAACAAATAGGATTTGAATATTTGGGAGGATTTTATAATGGTTTGTAACACACAAAAAGTCAAGAAGCCTGTGGTAATATAGGATTTTTGTTGGGTTCCAGTTATTGGGAGGGTATTGATACAGATTAAATTCTGACACATACCCTAATCTTTGATTAACCGAAAAAAGTGGTGCGGGAATAATGATCACATATGTTACCTTGGAATTTCTAAAGGCAGCTCTTGAGTGGATGCGATATTCATGCATGACCCAGTTGGTTTTTTCTCCTCTAGGAGCTCTCCCTCTATAGAAAACCAATGTTTTCTTCATTCCAACTAACTCAGACGTTTGGCTGTTGAAGATCTCTTTGTCTTTCCCTGTGGTTTTCCAGTAACCAGTGTTTGTGGCTCGGTTTGTTCTCACACCAGTTGGGTATTTCCGATCCCGAAGGCTGAAGAAATACCATTCTTTTTCTCCCATCTTTGCCTTCCCTAATAGGCATAACCAGTTGAAAAAACAGATAAGAGAGGGATTCGGTCAAAATTAGATAAGAATTTTGTTCAAGTTTGTTGAAGAAAAAAAAAAAAAAAAGAGTCAAGAAATCTGTTCTCCACATCACAAGAAATGAAGAAAAAAATTTTCTTATATTATAAATTGCTAGTTTTTTGCATGCTATTTCTAGCTAGTATATTAAATTTAATAAGAATTAAAAATATATTCATCATTTGCTAGCCTTCTTGGAAGAGAGCAAGCATGTGGGAAACCCTAAATTGTCCTTGGTGAATGAATATATTTAAATATGAACTACCGTTTAAAAAAAAAAAAAAAACCCCTAGATCAAAGTATGCATATTTTCAGGGAAGCATGGTCAAAATCCTTGAACCAAATTACTTATTTAATAAAATAAAGGAAATCATGATGAAAGTTGTTTAAGATTGGTTTTTATTTGTAGGGGTAAAACTACATGATCAAAACTATCCTTAGAACTAGTCCTGAACCAGTCCTAAAATTTTGATTGATGCTGAGATGATACTGCATGCAATTTATTACAAGACAGGGTTTTAGGTTACAACCACGTATATACCTGGAAGTTCCCATGGCTCGCATTTGTTAAGATCAACATCACCAATTGCCTTTCCTGTGAAACTGGCATCTGATAATTTGTTCATGAGATAGTATGTGATTAGTTCTTCATCAGTGGGATGGAATCGAAAGCCGGGTGGAAGAGTTTCCTCCTTAGCATGATCTTGATCTGCCATCTCCTTGCTTTGTTCTTTCCCTTTTTGAGTACTTTGTAGCTTCTGTACCAAAGAAAAAGTGACATGAAATGAATTGTTTAGTTAAAAGTCTAGAGCCCCAAGAAACCATGGAAAGTTGAAGATGGATCTCTTTTTCTTGATATGATGCCCTATAGGGCATCATATTTCTCGCTTAATGATGGCACTCGATAGTTAAAAACTTTTCAGGAGCTAAAAAGTTACTTACTTGCATGGAGAGAAGACGGATAAATCTTCGATTAGGTTTTGATGTATGTCATATCGTTTATTGACAAAAAAGTATTATAGGTGACTTGAGGGATACTAGATAGTGATGGTGCAAGAGTCTAGGGAGCTCACTGATCACCATGCACAAGAAATTTGGGAATTTAAGCTAAGAATATGTGAAATGAGGATGTATTTGTGAAGCTCTCACCTACTATGGGCCTTCTCTTACACGCCACTTTGGCTTCGTCAAACAATGCTTTTCATTCTAATATTCTATGATTGTAATAATAAATAAACATTTGGAAGTACTATTTGGGATTGCATGCAAAAAAGACAAAAGTCCCGTACACCATGCCAGCTGCCAACATGCCAGTGGGTCTTCTTACCAATGGATGCCTGCCACATATCAAATCTCATGGAAAATATTGAGCTACACACTCAATTTCACAACATATTCGTGTCAGGGGCGGCGCTACACTATGTTCAGGCGGCATTTTTGCACCGCCTAACTTCAAAATTTTTTTATTTTATATATAATATTTTTTTTGTTAGTTTAATACTTTAATTTATTCTTAAAAATATTATTTTTGCACATTCTGACTTAAATTTTATACACTCTTATTACAAGTATTTCTAACTTTAAAAGTAAGAGTAAGTATTTGTGAATTAAAAGTGTCATTTTTTATTATAAATTTATATTATATGTGTGTGAGTATGTCAAATATTGATTGTATGCATTACTTTTTGTTATAATGTAATTTGTGTAAATAATGATGTGTGTGGAAGTTTGTGTATATAGTATAAATATAAGGGAAATATTTTGACACCACTTTCATTGGAAATATAACAATTTCTCTAAAGATATCTATTGACATGACTCTAAATATAAAGCCAACGAGTTGAGTTTATTCATTTAGTTTAAAATATTTTTATAAAAATAAAGACAAATAGATAATAACAATTGCATAAAATAAAAATAAAAATGTAAGACAAACTTAACAAAATAAAATGGTCATAGCTAACCACAATGACAATAAATACTCAAAATGAACTATCATGTAACAATTCAAAATTTGAAAACTTGTAAAAGGAAATTGTAAATTTTTTTTTTTTTGGTCGATAATTCGATATATCCAAGTTCTCTTTTTATTAAAATTTTTTTCATTTAAGTTTTTTAGTGATCCCTTTAAACAAAATTCCTGGAGCCGCCACTGGTTCGAGTATCAACTTGTGATTAGATTATAACATTTACGCATGAGATTATCACAAGTATTAGGTGGAAAGCGGATTTAGATAAATCAATTACAAAATTGACACTTAAGCGTGTTGTTAATTTGGATTAGGCCTCACTAAAGTTTTCCAAGAATTATTAGGGAGAATCACATGCACGGACAAGAATGAAAAATAGGAGAGGGTTGGGGATGGGTTCCCTAGAGTCCGAACCACAGAAATATTATAGTGATTATTTAACGGGAGGGCACTTCATTTTCCCCTAGACCATTCTCCTGGATTCCCTTCCCCTATGTTCTTTTTGTTTTGGCTCCTTTAATTCGTGTATATGTATATTCTTTATGAAGCTTTCATTCTTAAAACAGACACATTTGCATGCTTAAAAAAATAAATTAACAATTTTATTTTATTTTATAAGCTTTGTTTTCTTTTTATTTTATTTTTTATTTTTTATGGGTATATCGTATATATGTATACCAAGATTTAGTTTATCATCTTATTATTCTTTTCTTACCTATGCCTTGTCATTATATACACCATGGGACTGTATAATACTCTATTAGCTTGTTTGCATGCACGACCAAATTCGAAAGTAAGGTAGAGACCAAATTTGCGAGTGAAATTGTCCCTTACAAACACACACAAACACACCTAGAAACAGCACACGTGCAAGGGGGCATGAATATGAGCACTTATCCTATGTGATGATGTAATGCGTTACAACTTCTAACCAATTCTATAACATCATGTATTTTCTCATATCTTGACCCACTGTGGTGACGGCTTTTTATTAATGTTCTCATTGGTGCCTTCAATAAAAATCATAGCATTTTTCTAAGAGGAAGTCAATAATCTTTAGCATACTTGGTCAATATTAATTGTCTTGGCCAAACCACTTTAAAAACAAGCAGCCGCAGAAAAAGTATGGCAGAATGAGAATGGAGACCACTTTAAACTAATCTTCTTCTATTTTTAGAAGTGATACAAATAACCTAAAGATTGATATTTGTTAACCTAAAGATTGATATTTGTTAAAAGTAAATGATTAAATTCAGCATATTCAAATATTTTAAACTTTTGGAATAATCGGTAATTTAACACGGAATCAGAGCGGAAGGTCCTGAGTTTGATTTTTGTCTCTTCCACTCTACCTCTTATTTAAATTCCCACATGTTGGGCCTTACCTGTTAAAAGGTAGTTTTGGCCCACATGTGAATGGGAGTGTTAGAAGTATGTGGTTAGATGATTAAATTCATCATATCTCAATAGTTTGAACTTTTGGGACAATCGATAATTTAACAATATTTAGCTTCGTATTCTATTATAAAATATAATACAAAAAATAATCTATTCATCAATTTTTAACATTTAATCACCAAAAAAAAAAAAAAAAAATCACTGAGGTCGCTCAATGACCTGTGTTATCAGCAAACCATCAAAGAAAAAGATACATAACCGTTCAAGTGCATTCAACACATTAAATGATGACAGTTACTCATCGACCTTAAACTACCATAAATATGATGATCGTTACACTTAAGGTAATAATCACTTCTAATTATGTACAATAACTACCCCAATCACCAATAAAAGAGACAATCTATCCCACTTACTAAGGTACGAGAAAAGTACTACAAAATACTATTTACATATAAAATATATGAATTGATACTAACTCAAGTATTGGAGGCTCTTCCATTAGGGCTCACCCCAGTGTTATCTTCGATCAACTTTATTTTTCTTGTAAATCTTAGGTTATCAAAAGCTTTGTATTGGACGAGTAACCCAACTGATAATTTTTGACATTATCAATATGTATTACATAGACTAATGCCTAATATACAAAAGAGATAACAAAAATTCCTTAAGGCTAAGTGTCACATTTGCGCGTGCTTCACCTTCATGTGTGAGGATATTGTATATAACACATGCTATACACAATAATAAATTGTTGCTTAGGGTCTGTTTAGATACAACTTATTTACTGAAAACTTATTGTTGAAAATACTGTAGCAAAATATTTTTTAAAAAGTAAAATATTGTTCGCTTGCTACTGTTCACACGTTTTTTGTGCTTTGGCTGGTCCATGAATTGTGCCATGGGACCAACCAAAAAACGCAGACACAACTTCATCACAGACGCGTTGCTAAACACACGCACACTTAGTCGCATAATAAGTTATGAAAGTACCAAGTAAAATAACCCATATTACTAGACCCATTCTTTCTACTCTTTTTTTTTATTATTATTTAAATTTTCCCCGATTGCTTTAGTCATGAAAGTACTAAGTAAAATAACCCAATAACTAGACCCATTGTTTCTACTTTTTTTTTTCTTTTTTGAGTTTTTTTTCCATTACCTTTTTTCTTTCCTCTTCCAGCAAAGATTTCGTGCTTGATATTTTTTTTCATCACGTGGTATGCTTTCTTGTTTGACTATAATCAAAGAAATTATATTTCATACGCTTGCTACCAAAAAGGAAGTTACAAGCAATCTAAAACTGTCCGTCTATTATTCTCCTCATAAAAAGACTTGGTAACAATACATACGTAATGCTTGAGAATCCAATATTGCATGCCCTTTTGATTCTTGATAGGCTAATTTTCCAGTGATATGGTGGTGAAGGCGTGAAGCAAGGGGCGTTTCTATCCCTTATTTATTCACAGGAAGTATGTAAAGCTATAGATGATGCTCGAAAGTAATGATACAAATACACACAATTTTGTAGGGCTAGCTTGGCTCCTATTATTAATTCTGAACTCAAAAAAGAAAAAAAAAAAAGAAAAAAAAAGAAAAGAAAAAAGTTGGGCAATGAAACGAAAGGATTTTGGAAATTAAACCAGCCTCATGTTAGTCATATATCTTTATATATATGTTTGTGTTTGTTTTGAAAGCTGTTCAAAAATCCGACTCTGGGACATATCACATAATATTAGTTAGGCATACCATGGCAAATTTATCAAACGAGTGTCGATGTGATTGGGGACAAGCCTTCCCTATATATATGTTCTGTGTATGTTTGTGGATAAAATTTTTCTTCATGTTCAGATTCATCTTTTTCCAAAAGATATTTTCATTAACTACTTCATAAAAACTATGACTATGCCCTTCAATCAGTCATTATTTCTCGATGGTACGGTGCATCTAGAAACACCCTTACCACATCACTTGTTTTTAATTTCCTCCAGGCGATAATGATTCAGTGTTTTCTTCTCGTCAGCATGACAATTTTATGCATTATGTTAAATATTTATTTTGCAGCTTTCATCAATCAGAAGAAAAGAGTCAACATATACATATGTATGACAGTGTGAGGTTTAATAATTAGATTATAGTTGATCACTAAATTAGGTTAACAAAATTTTACTAAGAATAGTTTTTTCTTGGATTAACATATATATGTATGTTTGATAACTAACCCTATCTCTAAAGTGTATATCTCACTTTTACGTATTCTTTAAGTGCATTATTTGTCGGAAAATTGGGCTATAATTTAGTCATTTGGATTTCGTTGATTTTTTATGAGGTAGGTTAGTTATGATTTTGGAAAGATTGGGAGGTTTAGAAGTGAATTATTGAACAATGGGTCTGCAAAAAAATATAAACAATTGCATTAGTAGCAATCGATCACAATCTTTTGTTTACTTCTTGAACACTTCAAATATCATGTTTCAAAAGGGTCATGATCACGCTTATTTTTCGCAGAGGACCCCCTAATCTTTACTGGCAACTTGATTGAAGCTGTATGGTGCAGAGCAAAAGGGTCTTGATCAGGCTTACATGCTTACTGTACACATTTTTGGAAATAGAACAAGGAGGTAACTCAGATAGATACTGGAACTGATTTAGGCTGTCGACTCATCAGCTCAAAGTCCAACCTTGCTCATATGTATGCAAAGAGTACATAGATTATATCCATGTAAAAAACCTGTAATACAACTATAGAAGTTACAAAGTTCTGCATTTGTGCCCATTGATAATTATTATCCACATAATATCTACTGCTTGAAGGATCTCAGAGTGTACGGAATCCGGAATAATTGGGCTACAATTAATTAGGATTTGGAAGCACTAATTAATTACAAGGTAAATTCCATAAAAAAAAAAAAAAGTAGTTTTATTTTGGCATAAATGCATTGAGTAGTACTTATGAAGACACTGAAAATAAATTTAACAAAAATTTTCATAGAAGTTAATTGTTTTAGTGTAGGTTAAGTAGATATACTGATAGAGCACAATATATATATATATATATATATATAACCAAGCTATAAGTAAAGATTTACAAATAAAAACGTCAATAACTCTTAGATCAACTAATACTTTTCAAAAATGTATCAAGGTTCAAATCCCCTACCCTATTTAAGATGTATAAAAAAGATCAAATAAAAACAAATATATTGTGTATTGGACTAAGTAAATATTATTTGCCTAATTACGCGTATGCGTCATTCCTTCTTCATCTTACCGGCAAATTATGTTCAACATCTCCTATCAAAGAGTATTTCTCAAGTTTTCTTATTATAATCGGTGTAAGAAATAATCACTCATGGAGCAAAGGTAGATTTTTGCCAGAAAGTACTGACTGTGAAGACTTCAAGGAAGACAAGAACAATTTGGCCAAGAAAGACCGCTAGCTTAATTACTTGTCATCCAATTTAAACTATAAAAAACTAGAGAGTAAAAATTTATGTCTTGAATCTCTTTGGAGTGTATCTATCTGGTTAAAACTTAAACTGACCACTGATTGAGAAACATATTCAAGCTTATAAAACTTGAAATTTACTCTACGGTACCTTTGTGTATACAATTAGGGTTTTTGAGAACTACATGATGCTAATAATCATGGTTAACTCCACAAATAACTTAAATTGTTGCACTTTTTGGGTGGAAGGGTGCACCTTTTCTAAAATCTTGTTGACATGGATTTTGTCCTGAAACATGTCACGGTTGAAATCTTGTTATATAACCAAAATAATAAAGTAAGGTTACGTATTCATTTTTCTAGACACCATATAATAAGATTTTATTATAATCAAATTGCTTTGTAGTGACGATCATAAGATACGAGTTTTATCACCTTTTCTGAGGAGGATATTCACTTTTGAAAATTAAAGCTATATTTTACGAAAATTTCGTCAACTCTCATTTCGAGTGGTTGATAGGTATTATATACTCACGAAGACGCTAAAGCGATGAGGAACCCTAAACCAATCACAAATTCATACTTGGCTGCTACTTGTCAAACACTTCAAAATGAATGCCGGACTGATGTTTGTTTTAGTGCATGTTGTTGAGTCTTTCCCGGTGTGCTTCATCATCATAACAAAATGATTAAACAACTTTAATTTGTGAGATAAAAATTCAAGTAGTTGGAATCGCAAAGGATGCAAGAAAAGGATGGAGATGAGTATTATTAGCGGTGAGATGAATTTTGTTCCAAAGGGGACACAAAAAATCAAAAGAGTAGTTGCATATGAAAATGAAAGACGAAGTTGGCTTAAGATTTACGTGTTCTAAACTTACAATAGCTACCATTTTTTTTCCTGGATTAATAGATAGATGGCTATGACTACTATACGTACGTATTGACTTCCATCTACGTAAAGTTAGTGTATAGTTGGGTTGTTTCTAGCATTTCGTGTTTAGATTGCTCTGACATGTTAGGTTTGAAGTGCCGCACTCTATATAGACTTGGCACTATCATTCACAGCTATCATGAAGCAAACAAAAACTCATAGGACACGTTTTGCCTTATTTTCCCTAGTCTTTGAAGGTTTAATTGAGTAATGAGACTAGAAAATCATTCATCACCAGAACTATCACTTATTTAATGTCTAAAAAATCTTTCATCTCCATATTTACTGTACATCATTGCCACACCTTTACATGTTACAACCACTTTAATTCTTTGCATTTGAACTCTGTATAATTTATCTCATGATCTTTTAGGACATCTCATTCACGTTATCTGTAATTGCGTGATATGTTATTCCAAATTTTCTGCTTGATAGATAGAGAGAATTCTAGTAGCTTGCGACTCTTAGGAGTTAGGATGGAAAATTTATGAGTAATACTACTACCACAAACTATTTTACAATACTTTTACAAAATGTTGATGTGACCCTCTTATTGGTTTTTATTTAGATCTATCATTAATATTACTTTTTCATTTACCAATAATCACTCACCACATTAACAGTTTGTAAAACAATTTATAAAATAGTTTGTATCTCTAACGTTATTCAAAATTTATTATAGATGATCATCCCTCTAAATTGGAGAATTCACAAGGAATCATCATTTAATTTTTAACACTAAAAAAATAGCCCCAAATTTTATTGCATCAAATTAATACAAACTCAACATGAAAAGAAAGTAAATGACTTCAATCTTACGCTCTGTTTGTTTCGCTAGAAAACTTTTTGTAAAGATAGTTATTCACATTTTCCAGTTTTTGGTAACACAAAAAAAACCAGTCAATGGAAAACAATCTTTAGTCAACTGAAAATTCTAATAAAAATAAGACTTATTTTCTATAGGTTGATTTCCAAAAAAAAATTGTGGAAAACAATCTCTCTTTCACTCGTTGCAACTCTTATAAATATTATATTCTTTTATAGTTGCGGGAAACATAATTTTTTGGCGTTTTCTCTCTCTCATGGTAAGCTCTCTCACTTTTTATATTCTCTCTCTTATAAATATTATATTCTTTTGTAGTCGCGGGAAACATAATTTTTGGGCGCCTTCTCTCTCTCACGTTAAGCTCTCTCACTTTTTCTCTCCTCTTTGCTTTTTCTCCAATCATATATTCTTTGCTTTGAATTTCAAGCATGATTTTTTTTTTCTCTAAGAAATTTTCGGTCTGATGGATTTCAAGCAGAAGTTACTTCTTTTCGCACATAAAAGTGCAAGAAAAAAGAAGTAGAAAGAATGAATGAAGTAAAAGGCAAAAATTTCAAACATAGTGCCTATATTGCTCTAAATTGCTTTTACATGGGACAATCTTTACGGTAAATTAATAATATTGTTGTACGGGGCATGACTCTCCCTAAGGCTCCTGTGTTCGTAAGATCCAATGTACTGGTGCCACGTATACGAGACTCTAACCTTGTTAAGCATTGGGCCTTGGACCTTGGGACCTTGTGTGCGCATATGAGTTCTATTGGGCTCACGGCCTTAGCCCAGATAAGCCTTAGTACCCTTCCAAAGCTCAAAGGCCACAATGATGCCATCGTGTTCGGCCCAGAGCCCGTTAGGCAGGTCATTGCAATATATACCCATTGGTTTATGGCCAGGAAGTTGCTCGACAAGTCTCATCCCCAACTAGTGTGACTGCTCGGAAAGGCCATATCCTGGGTGCCTGGTGTCATCATGAGAAGTACCACTGCTGAACATCAACCCCATGAGGTGGGAACCAGTTCCAATGCCACTCTCACCACACCCCACTCCCAACTAAATACCCACTTAGCAATAACAACATTGGACCTCTTCTCCTGCTAGCCATAAGAGTAATCATGATTCTTCTACTAATTTTGGGCTATAAATATGAGGAACTAAGGAAGGAAAAAGGTTGTTGAAAGGTTCACAAAGAAACTAAGGGTAGAGAGCAAGAGCAAGAGTGTGTCAGGCTAGTGAAGTGATAATAGAAAGAGAGAGAGTAAGTTAATTCAAAGGGGTAAGGCAGTTTCACTAAGTTTCTATATAAGGAACTACCCAAAGTAGAAAATCCAACACCCATATTACAAGTAGATTGTGAGCCCAAGTGAGGGTTGGCTCATCAAGCCCTTCTTAGGTGTGCACAATTGGCGCCGTCTATGGGAATCTTCTACAAAGCTGTGGTTCAGTTGAGACTCACGCCCAGGAAATGTCTGAGAGACGTTTAGAAGGGTTCGCTGAAAGTGGTTCGGTGGGATCTTCTCAAGGATCAACATGGCAAGAACGAAGGCAAAAAAGGCATGAAGATAGGGAGCGTGAACACGAGGAAGAACAGTCTGGCCTTGGAGAGGGGTCATACTAAACAAACCGGACAATATCAAGTGCTTCGGGGCACAGGCTGTTGGACAAGAGAGATAAGGAGCTTGAACGATTGCGTAGACTGGTAAGAGATTTGGAGTTGGAGGCATGGGGTAGGCACCGGAGAAGAGACCGAGACGGCCAAAATGGGAGATCTGATAGTGGGGGAAATCGTTATAGGACGGGGTCCAATCAATCTGATTCCCGTCAACGCCGAAAACGTTCACATTCATGGGAGCTCTATTGACGGTGAGACCGTTCACATTCACGAGGGTCCCGCCAATGCCGGCATCGATCACGTTCACGGGAATATGCAGACTGGGGTTCGGATTCCCCAGAAGAACGACGGCCTCATAATGCCGCCATGGATGCAATGAGCCGCGCCTTACTCAGAGCTGCACGGTTGCCATTCTCATATGACATTGAACGGGCCCCAATGCCGAGCAGATTTACACGCCCACTGTTCAATTCCTACAATGGGAAAACTGACCCGGTAGAGTACGCCAGCCACTACATCCAGATGATGTCTCTGCATACTCACAATGATGCGCTGATGTGCAAGGTATTTCCTTCAAGCCTCGGCCCCACAGCTTTGAGGTGGTTTAATGGGTTGCGGAAGGGTTCCATTCACAATTTTGCCGAGTTAATCCAAGAATTCGGTGTCCGGTTTGTAACTTGTAGCCGGGTGCCACAACCAGTGGATGCATTACTATCTATGAAGATGAGGGTTGGGGAAACCCTTCGCAGTTATGCCAGTCGGTATTAGGAGCTCTATAATGAGATCAGTGGGGGGAACGAGAAAATTGTGGCAAGCACTTTTAGGATGGGGCTACCCGATGACTCCGAGTTACGGGATTCGTTGACAAGGAAGCCTCCTGAAAATATGAGGCAGCTCATGAGACGTATTGAGGAGTACAAATGCTTGGAGGATGATCGGCTGTAGAGTAAGGGTAAGGCCCTTCTAGTGAATTTCCCCCGGTAGGGCGGTTTTCAGCCAAGGCCATGGAAGGATCTGAGAATACAAGAGTCAAAGGTACAAATGGGGGAAGTGAATGTGACATTCAAAGAGCCGATGCACAAGATCATAGACCGGATTAAGAACGAGCTGTATTTTAGATAGCCGAACAAGATGGGGGGTGACCCATCTCGAAGGAACCAAAACTTGTATTATACATATCACAAGGATAAGGGGCATACCACTAAGCAATGTCGGGTGTTAAAAGATCATTTAGGGCAGCTAGTGAAGGCAAGATATTTGAAGGAGTTTATGATGGATTCCAGAAACCGAGGTACTGGGCAGGGTGTTCAACAGAGGGGAAATCCTCTCCCACCGCCATTAGGGGTGATTGAAGTCATCCACACTGCCCCGAGGGGTATAGCTGTAGCAGGAAGAGGAGTGCTGACCGTAGAACTCGTGGGAAATTGCACGAGCGAGCGATCATCCAAGAAGAAGATGAAGATTAGTCGGGAGCCCATTGCTTTCGGCGATGACAATTTAGAAGGAACAATTCAACTGCACGATGACGCGTTGGTGGTCACGGCTAGGATAAGCAGTTTCTTAGTAAAAAGGGTGATGATAGACCAGGGAAGCGGAGTTGACATGATGTATCTGGACCTATTTAAAGGGCTCGGTTAAAGGACTAGAACCTATCGAAGTATGATACACCATTGGTCTAGTTTGATGGCAGAGTGATGATTCCTGAGGGTCAAATTTCTCTTCCCGTAAATATGGAAGGTAAGGAGGTGATGGTTGCATTCATAGTGGTCAATTCGTTTTCTCCATACACGGCGATTCTGGGCAGGCCGTGGATTCACGCGATGGGGGCTATTCCCTCCACCTTGCATGTGAAGGTTAAATTACCCACCGAATAAGGCGTTGTTGTAGTAAAGGGGAGCCAACAAGCAGCTAGACAATGCCTAGTAGTCGCGGTTAATTGGAAGAACAAGCAGGCTAGGTAGGGGGAAGAAGCCCCTTTATAGCAATTACAGGATCCTCGAGAGGGAATGGGGGCTAGTTGTGCCAAGGAACTAATTAGAGTGAAGGTACTACCGGACGTTGACCGGTGTTTTTAGATAGGGGCAAGTATGGAGGATGGTGATAAAGTAGAAACGTTGTTATTTCTGATGCAGAATGTAGATGTGTTTGCATGAAGCCCGTATGAGGTGCCCGGGATTGATCCCGAGTTTATCTTTCACAAGTTTAACGTGGACCTATCAATCCCTCCGAGGAAGCAGAAGCCAAGAAGGTTGGCCAAGGAGCACGTCGAGGCAGTGAGGCAGGAGGTTGGGAAGTTAAAAGAGGCCCGGGCGATAAGGGAAATCTTCTTCCCATAGTGGCTGGCGAATATCGTGGTGGTTAGAAAGAAGAATGGCAAATGGAAAGTCTGTGTAGATTTCACGGATTTGAACCGAGCATGCCCAAAAGACCCATTCCCTATGCCGAAGATAGACCAATTAGTAGATGCTACCTATGAGCACCCAAGGATGAGTTTTCTGGATGCCTTTCAAGGTTATCATTAGATCGCCTTAGCTGCCAAGGACCAGGAGAAGACGGCATTCATCTCCCCAGACGCAAACTACCATTACACTGTGATGCCCTTTGGGCTGAAGAACGTCGGGGCAACATATCAACGAATGATGACTAGAATATTTCGGGACAAGATTGGGCGTACGGTTGAGGTGTACATCGACGACATGGTGGTGAAAAGTAAATAGGAGGCACGACATATAGAGGATCTTCGGGGGGTATTTGAAGTGCTTCGGCAACATAAACTGCGCCTAAACGCAAACAAGTGTGCCTTTAAGGTGAGGGCTGGTAAGTTCCTAGGTTATCTGATCACTAGCCGTGGGATAAAGGTCAACCCCGATCAGATTGATGTCGTACAGCATCTTAAGCCGCCAAGCAATCCAAAGGAGGTACAGATCTTGATCAGAATGTTAGCTGCCCTTAACTGGTTCGTTTCTAAGTTCACCGACCATTGCCATCCATTCTACCAACTTTTGAAGAAATGGAGGGGATTTCAATGGAATGAGGAGTGTGAAAGGGCTTTCCAAGACTTGAAGGAATATTTGATGCGGGCACCTATGTTAGCAGCCCCAGAGGCCGGGGATGACTTATTCATGTACCTCTCGGTGTCTGAACATGCTGTGAGTGTCGTGCTTTTAAGGGACCAAGGGATGCAGTAGCCTGTGTACTACATTAGCAAGACCATGGTCGATCCCGAGACAAGGTACTTACCCTTGGAGAAGTTGGTGTTGGCATTAGTGCATGCTACGAGGAAGTTGCCGCACTATTTTCAGGCCTATACTATCTATGTCCTGATCGAGTACCCTTTACAGTCGTTATTGAAGAGATTTGACTTTACAGGCCGGATAGCTAAGTGGGCGACCCGGCTAGGGTCCTTTGATATAAGATACAAGTCAAAGAGTTCGATGAAGGGCCAATTTCTTGCTGATTTTGTTGCAGATTTTCCCCCTAAGAATGAGGTGGGGTGGTTTGTCATGTGGAATGTCGCCTATGGAAGGTGTTTGTGGACGGTGTGTCAAGTGCCGTGGGGGCTGGTGCTGGGATTATCATTATCACTCCAGAAGGAATACGGCTGGAGCATTCTTTTAGGTTAGGGTTTAGGGCCTCCAACAACGAGGTAGAGTACGAAGCGTTACTTGCTGGGTTGAGGACCATTTTGGACTTGGGTGCCCAAGATGTGGAGGTTTATTCAAATTTACGGCTGGTGGTCAACTAGGTGCAAGACAGTTTTGAAGCCCGGGATTCTCGAATGAAAGAGTACTTATAGGTGGCAAAGCAAGTTTTAAGTAAGTTTTGTACGACAAATGTGATCCAAGTAACTCGGAGGCAGAACAGACATGCTGATTCACTAGCTGCATTGGCATCGGCAATGACGGAGGACGTGCCTAGGTTAATCAAGGTGGAACTCATAATGGAGCTGAGCATTAATACGGTGATTAATGTTGATGTTGCCGGAGTTGGTGTGACAATGGTTTCAACAACCGGACCATGTTGGTTGGACCTGATTGTTGATTTCTTAGCCGGGGATCGGGTCCTAGACGATGAAAAGGAGGCTAACAGGGTTCGCCGAATAGCAGCTCGGTATTGGTTGTCGACAAATCGAAAGCTGTACCGGAGGTCCTTTAGAGGGTCGTACCTTTTATGTTTACACCCCGAGAAACTGAATGAACTCTTGACCGAACTACATGACGGGGTGTGCGGCACTCATGTGGGGGGGCGCTCATTGGCTCACCTAGCGATGACTCAGGGGTTCTGGTGGCCACAGATGCAGAAGGACGCCGCTGAGTATATGCGTAAGTGTGAACGGTGCCAAAAGCATGCCCCCTTGATCCACCAGCCAGCAGGACATCTAAATTTGATCAGTAGCCCTTGGCCCTTTGCACAATGGGGGCTGGTTATTATCAGCCCATTTCCCCGGGCAACGGGCAATCGAAAGTTTGTTTTAGTAGCTGTTGATTACTTCACTAAGTGGGCAGAGGCGGAGGCGTTAGCCAATATTTGGGATGTGGATGTTAAGAAGTTCGTATAGAAGAATATAGTCACAAGATTTGGTATGCCAAACTCTCTTGTATCTAACAATGGATTGCGATAGCAGAACCTTTCACGAGTTTTGCGGTGATCTCGGTATCAACAACAGGTACTCCACCCCAGCATACCTGCAGAGCAACGGCTAGGCTGAAGCCATCAACAAGACAATTGTGAATGGATTGAAGAAAAGATTGGACGGTGCAAAGGGTAAGTGGGCGGAGGAGCTACCCAACGTTTTGTGGGCATACCGAACAACTCCCAGGAGATCTACAGGAGAAACCCCGTTCTAATTAACATACGAGGCAGAAGTCGTGATACCAACCAAGGTAAACCTATGTAGTGCACGGGTCGAAGAATTTTCTCCCACCCAGAACGACGGGTTGATGGTGGAGCGTTTGGATTTGTTAGAAAAGTACCGAGAAACGACGAACATACGGCTAGCCGAGTATCAACAGAAACTCGCCTAGCGCTATAACCGGGATGTGAAGACAAGGGAATTCAGTGCTGGGGACCTGGTGCTGCGGAAAGCAGTAGGGAACATGCGAGATGCGAATGCTGGGAAACTGGCCCTTACCTGGGAAGGGCCTTACAGGATTACTTCTATCGCGGGAGTAGGAGCATATTACTTGGAAGATCTAGATGAAAGACCACTTCTCCGGCCATGGAATGTCCACAACTTGAAGAAGTTCTATCACTGATTAGTTGTACACGGGGGGTGTGAATTGAATGAAACATTGTATATATGTTTTATCAACTAATATTAGGGTGATGTTTATCCATGCAGGTACATTTAATTCCATTATTGTCAATTTATTAGTGCTGGCCAACGAATACAAAAAAAGTTGAGGGGACTACGGCAACTTGTTTTATTCTAAGGACAGAAACATGTCCCCAGTTCGATTCTCATCACCGGCTAGGTGGAAACCTTAATTAAAATTCTCTAAGGACAGAAACTTGTCGCCGGTTTGATTCTCATCACCGGGTCGGTAGAAGCTTTAATTAAAACTCTCTAAGGACAGAAACCTGTCCCCAGTTTAATATTCATCACCGAGCAGGTGGAAACCTTAATTAAAATCCTCTAAAGACAGAAACTTGTCCCGGGTTCGATTCTCATCACTGGGTAGGTGGAAACCTTAATCAAAATAATCTAAGGACGAAAACCCGCTCTTGGTTCGATTCTCATCACCAGGCAGGTGGAAACCCTACTTTAAACTAAAGGACTTGTCTTCGGTTCTACTTCCATCACCGGGTAGGAGAAAGCCCTGCACTAAACAATCGTAACAATGCCCTTATAATCAAAGTTCCTTGCATTGGAAGGATCCGTGCCCGGTCCATTGAACACTCGGCTAGTCCATATTCATCATAAAATTGGGTAAAGCACGGTAGTTGCAACTTATAAGGGGTTATTTTCCATGCATGAGAGGTCTTTTCAAGCTGGTCCCGGCCACTACATAGGTGAGGAAACTCTCGTTCCTATGACATAAGGGCATATTGTAATCCAACCATCCGGCAGGTTTTAATAGTGAGTTAGGAATAAAGCGAAAATAATCACAATAGTAAAGTGACGGTTCATAAAATGCTCGGTCTCCAAAACCAGGAAATAAAGTGTTTAACCTGAACAAAATCAAATTAAAACCGAGAATGAGCTCAAAGGAATTAAAGATAAGACAAATTGTTTCTTCACCACAGCCCGGTGATCGTAGGAAAATAAAACTTAAAAGCAGGAAAGTAAAACTTAGAGTTAAATTAATGTTCTGTCACCACATCCCAATGACTAGGAAAACCAAATAAAATAAATATAAAAGAAAAACAATACGCGTAAAAATTAGATAAAAACATTAAGCAGCAGGATCGATTAGGGAAAATTGGACTGCGTCATTGGTCGGTTGATCCGAAGTATCCTCGGCAAGCAGCTGCTGGGTTTCCACATTGTTGGGAGCATTGAGGTTGCGGTGACCTCAGGATCTTCAGTCTCCATGTGAGTATCAATTGCGTTCACCAGCTCCTTCATGCTAGTGGTCTCCTCATCATCGGCAGCATCAGCCTGACTTTGGACAGGGGGAGCAAGAGCAGGGCGTGGAATTTGCTCTGGGTTCCACAATGGGGAATCCCCGGGCACTCCCATTGCCTGAAGGGCGACCAACCACCCTTCCTCGAACCCCTGGACCCGGGCTTGGTTAACAACAAGCTCTACAAAATTCTCAACATCCGCGAAGCCCTCGTTGTACCACTTGTTTTCACACGCCTCCAGGGTAGCCTTCAGGTCGGGGACTTCCTTGGAATGGGCCAGGTTCAGGCTTTCTGCTTGTGCCAACTTCAGCTCAGTTTCCTCCAGCTTGGCTTCCATTTCTGCCGATCTCTTCTCAATCAATAACCGGGCCTTATTCGAGGCCTGTACCTTCTTCTCAGCAGCTTTGCCTTTGTCTCGGGCCGTGGCGTTGGCAACGTCCTTTAATGCCTTTTCCTGTTCGGCATCCTCGGCAAGCTCGCTCATCCTCTCATCGAGCATGTGAGTTATTTATGCAGCATGATAACACCACAAAAATAAATTCGGGGGTATGCAAGGAGAAAAGTCATTCACATAACAAAGTAATTGAGATAAAGTGAGGAGAAATTACCGCGATAGTATGCCACTGTAGCCGCCGCACGATAGAGTCCTCGGAGCCGTCTGAGAAAAATCGAACATCTTCAGGCAGTAGCAAGCCATGCACAAGGCTTTGGGCCACACGCTCGCCCTCACCTTGGGCCCACATCCTTACGCTCACGGTCACGGGCAAGGGCTCCTCTCTGAGCATGAAAGTAGGTTGCCAGTTGGGTATAACCCAAGAAGAGGATGCCATTTCAACGCCACCCCAAGCAACGGGTTGGGAACTACTCACTGGTTCCCAGAATGTGATCCGGTAGAAGGCTGGGGGGGAGTCTTCGCAAGCACATCACTTGTGACCCTAAGTGGAGGGTCATCTACACGCTGCTTCTTTTTCTGGCAGCCAGACGAGGGGGAAGAAGGAGGTCCCTAGCCCGAGGTTGCTGAAACTAAGCCGAAGGCCTGGAGCCGGACAGAAATCGGTCGGCAGTTAACTTCCTCCTTGTTACCATTTCTGCCTCTCGATCGCCCTCGGCTACTTCCTGCTCGGCTGCGTGGGCTTGGGCTGCTTGGGCTTGGCCTTCGTTCCCTTCGACGGGGATGTGTGCCTGCTTCTTAAGAGCTCTGGAAACTCATTCGGCCGACTCGTCTCTAACCGGGCGAGATCCTCTGCGGTTATGTAGCGAGGACCAACGTCTCGGGCTTCGTCGGTGGTTAGTAAGGGAGGGAGGAAGTTGGCGTGCCGAACGTCAATGTAAGACCGCAACGAGCTGTTTACTGATAGAGCTTGGCTGAAGGGTTGCCAAGTCTTGTATACCGAGGTGCAGCCCAGTATAAGGTGCGATGCTCGAAGCTGCCCATTCGTATGAACGAATATTTGAACCTAAGCACAAAATTCAGGTCCCTTACATGCACTACTCTAAGATCCGGGAGAAATACTTTACCGTCTGCAACAAAGGGATATAATGAGTTAGCATTCAGAGGAGCAAAACAATTATGAACAAAAAGAAAAGCAAGTTAATGATCGGCACGAACTAACTTCGCGCCACGAGAGTGGGCAAGGGATTTCACTGGCAAAACAGTTGCCAGTCACTCTGACGAACTCCTCGGCGGAATTCCTATTAGAATCGAGTAGGCATAAAATTAGCTGTACCCGCATGTCTCTAACTTTTAAGTAATAGTTAGTCCTCTTACTTCCACACAGACTGTACATAAAGTTTATATCGTGATGGTTCAGTTGCAAACCGTATATTTGATTCAACCTACTGACACAACTAACTACTCAGTAAAAATTGGGAGGAAGTTGGTCAAGACATAACCCATAAAACCTAAGGGTATTGAGCAAGAGGGGGTCCACGGGAAACCGAACCCCACCTTCTAAGATTGCCATCAAAGGGAAAATAGCAGTGTTAGCCCCCCTGTGGAGAGCAATTTTGCTCTCATGGCAGTACGCCACATTTACATCCTCAAGAATGTTGAATGGTTGCCTAAAGGTAGCTAAAGATGCCTCAGTGTTTAGAAGGTAAGCATAACCCATCTTAAACTCTAAAACTAAGGGAAGACACTTGAAGGAAGAAACTAAATAAATGAAAGAGGAAGAAAACTTTCTTTGGGCTCTAGAAAAAAAGGGAATTCTGGGCTGAGAGATGAGTGCATAGAGGAATGCACAGTAGAAAGAAGAATTTCAGAGTG
This sequence comes from Quercus ilex subsp. ballota, assembly GCA_032727855.1. Lineage (NCBI taxonomy): Eukaryota > Viridiplantae > Streptophyta > Magnoliopsida > Fagales > Fagaceae > Quercus > Quercus ilex. The sequence goes on from CM064919.1 coordinate 25,584,242, forward strand.
AAGGAAAGTAAAAGAGTGATCTGAGGAAGAAAAGGGGGATATTTATAGAGCCAATACATTTAATTGGGGTGGACTTAATGGGGAGGAGGCGGGAAACCCCTTCGTAACCCCCACACGTATGGCATTGGGACGCGAACCGCCAAATCATGATGACGATTCCATCATGATAGTTTGGCGAAACGCCTCTTTCAAGGACATATTAATGGTCATCCTGTCCACTCAGTGATTGACCACTGAACTTCCCAGGGAGCGTCTGGCGCTTGGCATCCTTAATTCATCCTTGGTTACCGGGCACGAATCAAAGGGGGGCTAATGTACGGGGCATAACTCCCCTTAAGGCTCCTGTGTTTGTAAGATCCAATGCACTGGTGCCACGTATACGAGACTTTAACCTTGTTAAGCATTGGGCCTTGGACCTTGGGACCTTGTGTGTGCATATGAGTTCTATTGGGCTCACGGCCTTAGCCCAAATAAGCCTTAGTTCCCTTCCGAAGCTCAAAGGCCACAATGATGCCATCGTGTTCGGCCCAAAGCCTGTTAGGCAGGTCATTGCAATATATACCCATTGGTTCATGGCCAGGAAGTAGCCCGGCAAGTCTCATCCCCAACTAGTGTGACTGCTCGGAAAGGCCATACCCTGGGTGCCCGATGTCATCATGAGAAGTACCGCTGCCGAACATCACCCCCTGAGGTGGGAACTAGTTCCAATGCCACTCTCACCACACCCCACTCTCAACTAAACACCCACTTAGTAATAACAACATTGGACCTCCTCTCCTACTAGCCATAAGAGTAATCATGATTCTTCCACTAATTTTGGGCTATAAATATGAGGAACTAAGGAAGGAAAAAGGTTGTTGAAAGGTTCACAAAGAAACTAAGGGTAGAGAGCAAGAGCAAGAGTGTGTCAGGCTAGTGAAGTGATAATAGAAAGAGAGGGAGTAAGTTAATTCAAAGGGGCAAGGCAGTTTCGCTGAGTCTCTATATAAGGAACTACCCAAAGTAGGAAATTCAAAACCCATATTACAAGTAGATTGTGAGCCCAAGTGAGGGCAAGCCCTCCTTAGGTGCGCACAATTGTTATATAATAAATGATAATTGTTTAGGGGAATTGCGTTTGTTGGCAGATACATTATGTAGAGTGATGATATATTATACAAATACATTATACATTATGTAGATACCCATATAAGGATGAGACCCATTACTTTTTATGCGGCGGCTTAATGTATTTGAGGGCTTTAGGCGAAAATTGAAATTAAGACCTTTTATATATTTAAATATGATTTTTAAAAAGAAATTAAATTAAATATTACTTAAATTTTATTATCTTGTTCTAGATGCAAAAATTACTACTAATTAACATGAACTACGTAGATTTTTTTTTACAAAGTCTATACACAAAAAATTTGACAAAACTTTTCACACATGTTGATGTGGCAGATTAACAATGGTAAGTAAAAAAGTGATGTTAGTGATAAACTTAAATAAGAACGGGTAAAAGTTTGCCACTAAGAACTAGTAAAAGTTTGCCAACTCAACTTGTGAAAAATTTTGTGAATTTTTGTGTGTATTGCATTGCTTCTTTTTCTTATTTGAGAAGTGCTACATTCACAATATTTTCACAACAAATCCTAAGTGTTAATTTTTTTTCATTAATAATAGTTTGTAACAACCTACCACTTAGAATTTATTGTGAAAGTGTTGTGAAAAATGTTGTGGAGGTATCATTTCTTTTTCTTTTTTTCTTGTTTTTCATTTGATAAAAAATATTATTTTATTTATTAAATAATATTTGGGCTTAATTAATACTATTATAATGAAAAAAAATAACACTATTGATTAAAATTTGGGGGCCCTTTTTCCACTTAGGGCCCTAGGCGACCCCAACATTTACTTCTAGTATAGAGTCGGCTCTGTATGTATGTACGGTTCATATATATATGTGTGTGTGTGTGTCCGCGCACGCGCACATGTGTACATATTACTGTCCAGCAAGATGATTGGTAGAGATTATGAAAATTTGACAACTAATTTTGATTGTATCTATTGTCAAAATTTTAGTATGAAAACCAAATTTATTTTTGGCTTTTTATTTATATTGATTACATTAGTTGGTTTACATAATATACATGTTTTAAATTATACAATAAATATTAAAAAAAAAATTGCATACCAAACATCAGAAAACATTCTCAAGCTCATTTTCAAGGTCATTACCAAACACCGCAAAATGAAATAGTTTTCTAGAAAAAGCTCTTTAAAAAATGAACATTTTTTCAGAAAATGTTAATGCTGAAACAAACAAAGCGTTAGATACAATCTAATAAGGAAAAAAAATTCAATACTTTGGCCCTAAATAAAATCAAGGTTATTGAAATTATAATGAAAAATCCAAAAGGAAAAGTATAATATTAAGACTTAATTTACTTTCTATATTTGAGTTTAAAGGTTAAGTTATAAGGTGAGAAGATGCTATATACTCACCTCACTTGATCCTAAAACCTAGGGTTGTCCAAAATTGAACTAGCCTAATCAATACGTGAAATACGTCTGACCCCTAGCGGCCCGATCCGAAACCTACTTGATCCAATGAGTGCGGCAGTCGAAGACAAGTGTACGTGTTAAACCCAAACTCGATTTCAGTGGGTCGAGTGGCAAGTCTCACCCTCCAAGAACCAAATCAAACCAATTCGACCGGCCCCTACCACCTTTGCTCATATCTCTGCCATCTATATTCAGATCTTCGGCTAGATTGGTGGAGATCTTGTGATCTCCAACGAAGATCCACCAAAATCTTGACTGCCTCCACCTTTTCCAATTTTAACTAAAACTAACTTAACTCGTGAAAATTCAACTCAATTTGATTCGTCATTGCTCTTTGGTCGACATCATGTCCTCCTTTCTACCACCTGATGGAATTGCATCGAATTTGGATTGAACCCAAAATCAAATCGGCCCAATCTATGGACACCCCTACTAAACCATTAACATGTACTTGCCAATATAAATAGGTTACATTTAACAAACAAGTCTCTATCGTATCAATGAAAATAAAAGAAACACAACAGTGAAATAATTTAAAAACATAAAATTAAAAAAAGAAATCACATATTTACAAAGCAAATTTATAGCTTACATGGAAATAAGAAAACAGAATCTAAAAAACGTAATATGTGTCTAAAACCTAAATTAAACATTTGGGCCCACACTCTTTCTCAAAAAAATAAACATTTGGTCCCGCTGCCCAACTATAAATGGGCTGAAGTTTGAGTCCATCCAGGAGCTAGGCTCAAATAAAAATGAGCCCAATACCAGTTCTCTCGCTTTAATTTCCATGAATTTTCCATCCTTCAAGTCCTATACTCACAACAAATTTCTGCCTCTTTATCTCAAAGCGCTTGAATCTTGTGCCGTCCATCTCCATCTCCATCATCAGGTATTCACTACATACCCTTCTCTTTTGTCTAAGCCTTTCTTTTGGGTCATTGTAATTATTATGATGATAAATTCAAAGTCCTTGTTTGTTATGCTCGTTGATTTGTCCTATCTTATATCTTTGTGTATACAGTATATTTTTTGCTAGATGGGAATGGATTTGATATATATATATATATATATATATTATCCGCTAGTCATTGTTTTGCTTTGTTTAATTTCATGCAAATTAGAATGCTTACCAAGTGTTTGACGTAATTCCTCTTAGCTGACTCACTGAGGTGCAAAAACAGAAAATCCATGTTAATGTGATGTTAAGGATTTTTTTTGTTGTTTATTGAAACCATGCACATTTCTTTAGCTTGTCCATTATTGTAAGGATTAATATTGTTCAGGTTTCTTGGCCATTAAACTCAAATGGCTCTTTGCACCCTTGCAGGGGCGGCCCTAGATATTTTGGGGCCTAAGGCGAGAACTAAAAATGTATGTGTATGTGTATGTGTGTTTATGTATGTGTATGTGTATGTGTATGAGTATGAGTGTGTATGTGTATGTGTATGTGTATGTTTATGTGTGTGTATGTGTATGTATATTTATGTATGTGTATGTGTATGAGTGTGTGTGTATGTGTATGTGTGTGTGTGTGTGTGTGTTTGTGTTTGTGTGTGTTTATTTTTATGTGTATGTGCATGTGTATTTATGTTTATGTTCATTTATGTTTATGCATGTTTATGTATGTGTGTATATTTATGTATGTTTATATTTATAAACATAAATACAAACATAAACACACATACACATAAACACGCATAAACAAACAAAAACAAAAACAAACAAATATAAACACACATACACATAAACACACACATAAACATAAACATACATAGACATAAACACACATACAGACTGAGAAAAATTAAACCCTCATATAGACTGGAAAAAATTGCAAACTAACATCAATCCTCAAACAATTTCGTTGGTTACTTTGGTGTGCTAAATTGAGCATTTATGTGTGTTTATATTTAAGTTTATGTGTGTGTGTGTTTACGTTTATGTGAGTTTATACGTGTTTATGTGTATGTGTGTTTATGTTTATGTATATGTATATTTATGTGTATGTGTATGTATGTTTATGTGTATTTGTATGTGTATGTGTATGTGTATGTGTATATTTATATATGTGTGTGTATGTGTGCTTATGTATGTGTATGTGTATGTATTTATGAGTGCTTATATTTATGTATGTTTATGTGTATGTGTACGTGTTTATGCGTGCTTATGTATGTGTATGTGTATGTGTATTTGTATATGTATGTCTCTTTGTCTTTTTCAGATTCAGGTGCAATACCCTGATGCAATTGTAATTAATGGCTGAGATTAAAAATTGAAAAAACAACTTTCAATCTCAACCATTAAATAAAATATATCAAAGGAGAGTTAAAAACTTAAAAAAAAAAAAAAAGAGTAAAAAATGTAAAAAAATACCTACGACAGTGCACCTAATCTCAGTCCGTCTTTCTTCTCTCACCATTTTTCTTTTCTTCTTTTTTACGCGGTGCTTTGTTCTTCTTCCTTTTATTTCTCTTTATACGTCGCTTAGGCTGACAGGAGAGGAGCAAGCGAAAGCCACGTCAAGAAAGGAAATCAAAGATTGTGCTGTCGAGCCAAAAACTATGAAAATCTCTTCCTCTTAACTCAGACAATCCTCTTATGTGAAATTGTAACTCACGAGGCTTCACCGGATTATGATGTGTGATTTTTGGTTATTTATTTATTTATTTGAGATTATGAAGCAAATAGTTTTTATATTTTGCTTACTCTTTCTATTTTCTGAAAACACTTTTCTGGGAAATACCATTGTTTTTTTTGCTTTGCTTTCAGTCTATTATTCTTGCTTATGGTATGTGTTTGATTAATTTGGATCTAAAATTAGTTCAACAAGATGATTCTTCTTCTAAAATATAATAACAAAACCAATATATGTTTTTTTAACGATGAGTTCACTTTCAGTGTTTTCATTTTGTAATTTTGGTTGTTTTGTCGGTTTTGTACTTTGATTTTGATGGGGGTCATTTGATTTTTGATTTGGTGGGCTTATGGGTTTTTGTTGCGATTTGATTTTGGCTGGGTTTTGGCCGTGGTGGTGGTCGTGATTTTATTTTGACAGGGTTTCGGTAGTGGTGCGTGGTTGGAGGTGATGAGCTTGAAAAGCTCCGGCCATGGAGGTTTAGAAGGAGAGCTTGGTGGTCAGCCATGGAGCACGGTGTGACGTGGGTTAAGGCAGAGAAAGGATGAGAGGGAAACATGGGCGGCCTTAGACATTTTGAGGCCTAAGGCGATAACTAAAAATTGGGCCTTTTTTATACTTATATATTAATTAAATTAATGTTTATTTAATATTTTTATATTATATTTTTCATCATTATTTTCATTTTCTTCTAAATTATTTTGAAGTTCATTATCAAGATTTGTTGTATTGCAAAATTGAACATCATTTTCTTCTAAATTATTTTGGTGAATTTCTTGCTCATTTGTGATATTTTTATCTAAATTTTGTATTATATTTTGTTTATTACTAATAACAAATTTATCCATTGATCCTTTTTGAGACTCAATTAACTTTTTTTCTTTTTTTCTTTTTTTAAGTTTTTCATATTCAGATGCATATTTTATAGTAGACATTTCTAATCAAACAATATATTTATAAAGACTAAAATAAAAAATAACTTTCAAATGTAGAGAAAATGAGAAATAGAACCTGATTTATATAAAAAGTATTGTTGTAGTTTCACTGAACAATAACAAATTTTTAGCAATCTCAACTTGCATAAATTAAAAAAAAAAATTAAGCACAAGCGTAACAAAAATTTAAGCACAGCCATAACACTGACACAAGACTTATTAATAAGATCCACCCACAAAAAAAAAAAAAAAAAAACAAATCCTATCTATAACCCAAAAAAAAAAAAAAAAACTTGAAGGCCCAAACTTAACGCCCAGTCCAGGGAGGGTCCAGGCAGGCATAATGATAAACTGATAAGTGATAAACAAAGTTACAAAACCAGCGAGGGAGGGCCCAAATAAACAAAGTTATCTTAAGTTGTTAACAAATAAAATGGAGTGCCCTGAGGTGAGGTGAGCAGTTGAGACTTGAGAGAGGCGGAGAGCAGAGAATCAGAGAGAGGCGGAGAGCAGAGACTAGAGAGAAAGGTAAAACTTTTAGGGGTTTGAGTGGATTTATTTGTTTTGATTTGTGATTGTTTTGTGGTTAATCTCTTAGACCGGATTTGTAGTTTATCTGGTTGATTTTTGGTCAATGATTTTGTTTAGGACCAATGTTTAATAGGATTTACCAAAATTTTTGTTTTTTTGGTTAAAAGGATGTGCCAGATTATTTTTGTAATTCATTTACTACCCAGTTCTTTTCTAAAATTTTGGGGGGCCTTAGGCAATTGCCTAACTCGCCCAAGGGAAGGGCCGGCCCTGCACCCTTGTCAAAGCAAGGTGGAGGGTTAGTTCTCATGGGTTCCACTTCCAGACCTTCTAGGTGCATATGTAATTACAACAAAAATATATATAAATTGTTTGGGTTTCTTACATGCATTTGGATATAGCTTTTTGCTAATTGCTTATTTGCTGAAAGTTTGTTAAAGTATAGTTGTTGTACCTATAATCTAAAAAGCTAGACGAAAAAACTGATGGCAAACAGACTTAACATTCAAACGAAAACTGATGGCCGTGTTATTCTTAGAATGCTTTTTCGCATTTGGGAGCTTGAAAGGTTTCATGTGCTACCCCATCCTCCAGTGTTTTCATTTGAGTGTACTCACACTTTAAATGGGTTTTTTAGCTTCCCAATGCGTACTTGTAAAAGGATATTTACCTCACAAGGAGCCTTATCTCCCCTTAATTGTGTCAAATTCGGTTACGCATTGATTTCTCTATCCATTTTCTATATATCAAGGTTTTCTATCTGAAGGCATCTCCATTGGAATTGGTAGATCACTTTCATTGACAGGCGCTTAGGGCCTGTTTGGATTGAGTAGAGTTGGCCAAAAATTGGTGCAATTTCTAGCCAACTTTACTCTACTTCCCCTCTACTCGCCCTCCTTCCCCCTCAATCCAAATTGGCCATTACGTTCTATCCAGAATACTTCTTCATTAATTGAACCACGTAAGCAAAACCTGGCCTACCCTACTCCTAACAATTTTGAAAATTAGTTGCTTGTCCTTTGCCTTGTGGGTACTTATTCCCAATTATTACCTAATAGTTGTGCCTAATATCTGTGCCATCAAGATTTAATAAGTAGTTTGGTTCTTCAAGAGGCGATATTGTAGCACCTTATATCGATGCCATCAAGGTTAAATAAGTTGTTTGGTTCTACCAAGAGCCTTGTAGCTTAAATGACACTTCCTAGTGTTTCCAACGAAGACATCTAGGGTTCAAATCCCCCCTCCCCCAACTATAGAATTATTCCAAACAAAAAAAAAAAAAGTAGTTTGGTTCTCTCAGTTCTCAGAGGAGGTATTGCCTCTGTGGTTGTACCTTATATCTGTGCCATCTAGTTTAAATAAGTAGTTTGGTTTTCTGAGAGGAGGTATTGCCTCTGTGGTTGTACCTTATATCTATATGCCATCAAGGTTAAATAAGTAGTTTGGTTCTCCGACAGGAAGTATTCCCTCGTACCTTATATCTGTCCCATCAAGGTTCAATAAGTTGTTTTTAGTATTGCTGAGTCCGTAAAGATCATTATTCACAAGGTGATGATGGTCAATAATGCTAGATAGGAGTCAAAGAAAAGCCAAATTTCTTTTGATCCTTGAATTGTGTGTTTCTAAAATTACTTTGTTTCACATGTCCTCATTTTAAGTTGGCTTCACTACTGTTTTAGGGTCAATAGATGAGTATATAAGAACTAAGAAGAGTCAAATCCCTCTGCAGCAGCCTGCAGAAACCTGAAAAAATTTGGATTGATAAGATGGCTTTTGAACCAGTATTATAATTGCTGTTAGCGCTTGCTAGACAAGTATACTTATGCTCTCTAAGTGTGGATTGCTAGACAATAATGCTACCTACCAGATAAAAGTTTTGGATTGATAAGATGGTTATTGAACCAGTGTGTGCCCTGCTTTCTTCTTTGTAAGTTAGAAAAGTGAAATTATTCCAATACTTGTCCTAGAATGGCCCTTGGGAATAGGCTCATGCTAGATCACATTGTCAGAATGTGGTTGGCTACTTATAAAGGCAAGAAGTTTTATCTTTACACAGGAGGGGGAAATGTGATAGGACTTGGGAGGCTGTTGTGTACATTCTAAAGGTTGAAAGTGTCAATGCCTCGTGAATATTATGAGGCAAAGGTGCAAATGAATTTGATGTGAACAGAAGAGCATAAGAAATTCCAAGCTTTTGACTATCTGAAGCACAGTTTTCTATGGGTTTGAAGGAAATTGTAGGATTTCATTGCCACCCCCAACATCGGGGCAAACTTAGCTTTACAACTGTGATAAGATTAATCCTTCAAAAAGATGGACAAGCATTTTGCATAATTGCTTTGCCTTAGGGCCTATTTGCAAGTGACTCACTATGTTTTTCTTCAACAATAGACAAATTTATGCGTACATGATTTCATTTGTTCAAGACACACTGTGTCTAACTTCAAGTTCAGATCAATGTTTTAACCACAGTTGAAGATATACTTCTTTTTCTTAAGCAACATTTTCCCCCCTGTTGTTGGCATTCTCCACGGTGGATTCAGCTCTGTTGGAAATTGGGGCTAATGGGCATTTAGTGCCATTTCCTCATCATCATGATGTAAGCTATTGTCTTTGTCAGTGTGGTCTATAGCTTCAGAGAGTGAACAGGGGGAACTCTTGAAGACTAATTATGCATCTTATTTTGGAGAAGAGTTTGAGATCTTCACGGATGGCAACACACTGGTGGCCACAGAAGTTGTTTGTGTTTTGCTTATGTGTCATATTTTCAACCATCTATTTCAAACTAACATTCAATATTTGGCTAAATACACAATGTCATATTAGCCCCTGGCAGCAGAGCTGAATCCCTCCACATCAAACATTGAAGGCTTCTTTTGGCAAAAGCATGGTTGACACTAAATATTCTATTCATTCTATCTTTATTTTCTTGTAATATATGTCTCTACATTCAAGCTGTTACTCATTTGGTCCCTGATTGCCAACAAGAAAACCTGCTTTAAAATTTGAAATTATATAACATCTATATGTGGTGCACCCTACGTTTACCTAAACTCACACACTTTTTCCTAATTTTGTAATGGTGACTACCTTTTGTGCTTAACATACATTTTATGAAGAAGACTTAATTTATATTGCATTTTAATCTCCCTTTGTATGAGCATGGGTGTTGAAAATCTTAATTGCTACTACTATTATGCAGCTTGCAGAAAAAAGCCATGTTGGAAAATGAGGCAAACCCAACTCTCAGCAAGTCAACTGGCTTGCCTCGGAAGCGTTTCTACAGAGCAAGAGCGCACAGCAACCCATTAAGTGATTCTCACTTCCCAGTACCAACCTCCCCTTGTCATGTCGACTTCTCACTTCATTACCCTCAGTTTTGTTCCTCATCTGATCAAATTGATAGTTCCAAAAAGATACAGTTTGCAGATATTGGTTGTGGTTTTGGAGGACTGCTAATTAGTCTCTCAACTCTTTTCCCTGATACCCTAATGATTGGAATGGAACTTAGGGATAAGGTGACAGAGTATGTCAAGGAGCGAATTTTAGCATTAAGGGTGGCGAATCCAGGTCAATACCAAAATATTTCAGTGGTTAGGACAAATTCCATGAAATACATTCCAAATTACTTTGAGAAAGGACAGCTTTCAAAGATGTTCTTCCTGTTTCCAGATCCTCACTTCAAAGAGAAAAATCATCGTCGTCGGGTGATCAGTACACACTTGCTAGACGAGTACGCTTATGCTCTTGGGGTTGGTGGGATTATATATACAATTACAGATGTGGAAGAACTTGGAGACTGGATGAAGGCTTGTTTAGAGAGTCACCCCATGTTTGAAGCCCTCACAGAGGAAGAGCTTGAAGCAGATCCAGTTGTAAAGCTCTTGAGTTCTGCAACAGAGGAAAGCCAGAAGGTTGCCAGGAATGGTGGACAGACTTTCCAAGCAGTTTACAGACGCATTATGCCAGCCACATGATACATAGGCTGCTCAACTTAGTTGATTTAGCGGATGATCGGCTTGGTAGTGTAGCAGATTCATATATTGTTGAGCTTTTTTAGTCGACGTGAGGATTGAGTATAATTTTGAATAGATTAGAATAGCGGGGAAAAAAAAATTGTAGTTGATTTTGATTAATTTGTTAAGGTTACATTTGGACTAAGGTTTGGTAAGTTGTTATTGTTTATCATTTGGTTTTTGAAAGATGTGTTTTTCCATTTTTTGTGTTATTGAAAATACTCCGAACAGTTAGAGGGTGTATTTAATTGACTCGTTCTAATTGTTGTAACGTATGAGTTATGACGTTAAATCGTTGGACAATGGACTAAAGTCCAATGCGTTGAAGAAAAACTAGAATATTTGGGTTTTTCTTTTTTTATTTTGGTAAATAAGGATGCATTAAAAGTCTGAAAGATCAGTACAAAAAATTAGATGCAAAATCTTGATTAGCCGTGTGTAATTTTGTAAATAAGTTCATAAAATTAGTTGCAAAATCCTGATTAGCAATGTATAGGTCTGTAAATGAGTTTATAAGATATAAAATTATTATTTACAATCAATTGATAATATAAGTAATTAATTTTGTAGTAAAAATTATATTTTTTGGGGTAAATTACATATTAAAACATATTATTTATGGGATGTAACATATTAACTTATGCGAAAACACCATTCTGGTCCTCACAATTTGAGGTCACAATCAATTTGGTCCTTATATTTTGACAATAGTCAATTTAATCCCTATTATTTTTAACTTACAACCAATTTGGTCCCTACAATTAACTTACTAACGAAAAATATTTATGTGACAAATAATTTGCATTGTTGGCATGATTAATGTTAAAATATTAAATGAAGTGTTGATATGTCAAAATTTTAGTGGCTACATCAGTATTTAGATGGCAAAAAACCACGTCAGTTAAAAACAAAAACAAAAATCTTTTCTCTACCAAAATTTTTCCTTTCCTTATTTTATTTTTCCTTTTAATTTTCTTACAATTTCTTTAATCAATTAGAATTTCATTTTAAAACTCATTCACTGTTCTTCTTCCCCAAATCCATATTCAGCAGTTTAACCAAATCAAAAACAAATTTCAAACCATTCAAAATTTTAAACGGCATCAAGGGATCAAAGTGAGCCCGAAAATTAAAAGCGACAATCTTGCTTGTCTATTCAAAACCATTCCTAGACCCGTTGCTATCTCTATGAAGGCATTAGATCTAGTTGTTTTTGGTTTTTGTTTCTTAGATCGTACAGTCAAACCTATAGATCTAGAGGATTCAAATTCGTCACTTTTAACAACAAGAAGTTGATGGGACGGCAAAGTTTAAACGAAAATCTGACTTTGTGTTGACTTTAAGTTTAAACCCAACAAAGAGATTTGAAAACGTACAAGGCTGTCTTCTTCTTCAAGGGTTGATCATGAACTGATTTTTGTGAAAGTTGAGTTTGGATGATGGATTGGTTGGAAAAGAGAGAGGAGGGGAGGAAGGGAAATGACTGTTGACTGTCAATAATTGTGACTTTGTTGGGGAGTGAAGCTAGATCTCATGTTGGGAGTGTGAAGATATCAAAGGTGTACTCTTATTTGCTGCCAAATGAGGTGAAGATGATGCTGGAGGAGGTGCTTGAATATTCAAACAAGGGTATTAGAAAATTAAGCATGAGATAGAGAGTCATATTTTTGGGTTTCATTGTGATTGTGAAGTATGAGACTTTTGCGTTGTAGAGATGACATTAAACTAAGAACAGTGAAATTTTAATTGATTAAAGAAATTGTAAAAAAATTAAAATGAATAAAATAAATTCTTTGGTAAAGAAAAGAAATTTTTTTTTAAAAAGTTGATGTGACTTTTTTTTTTTTTTTAACATCTAAGCGCTGATGTGACAACTAAAATTTTGACATGTCAACATCTCATTTTATATTTTAACATAATCATGCCAACAATGCAAATCGTTTGTCACATAGGCATTTTCTGTTAGTAAATTAATTGTAAGAACTAAATTAACTGTAAGTTGAAAATAACAAGGAACAAATTGACTGCTGCCAAAATATAGGGACCAAATTGACCATAACCTCAAAATATAGGGACCAAAATGGTGTTTTTTTTCCATTAACTTATTAAGTCTTATAATTTTAAAAGTAATGAATTAAATCTCACTCATTTAAGTGAAATTATATTGTGCTTGAAATTTAATATGAACTAAGAATTTAATTGGTTATTTTTTGAAATCTCATGGTTTAATTGGTTACTTTTAAAACCATTGACTTTTTAAATTTATTTATAGCCTATTCTAATTGAAGTGTACATGTGTGTAAAACTTTTTCCTAAAAACTGAACCCTAACTCTTACCCCACCTTACAAGAATTTTGTATTTGTGAAGTAACCATCACATTAAGCGTGTGCAGTGGTAAAACTATAGAATTTAATTAGTTACTTTTTTTAAAGTTAATTTCATTTATTTCTTTGAAACTATAGGATTTAATTTGTTGTACCATGAGCTACAGTAACCGTGTATATTTACAAGGTTACTGCAGCTCGTCTATCTATTAATTTATTATTTGTTTCTCTCCTCACCTCACTCTCTCCTTTTCAGCTTCTACTCTCACCTCTCTCTCCAGTCCCTCAGTCCAGCCTCCTCCATTCCCTGAGAGCGAAGCCTTCCTTAGGCTCCATCGGAGGGGGCGAAATCAAACCGTCTGATCCAGGAAGAGGTGTCGTTGTTGTTGTGATTGTTGTTGTGGAAGATCGGTGAATCGGTGGCCGAGTCCTTGAGTGGGTCAGAGTTGGCGATCTGGTAAACGGAGAACATGGCGTCCTCTTCGTCGGCGTCGACTTCGGCTTGAATGGGTCTGATCAACCTTGGGTTTCGGCTTGAATGGCTCTGGGTTTCGGCTTGATCTGGGCTCCGATCAACCATGAGAATGAGAAACAAAAAAATCACAAAGACGGCTTGATGGTGGCTGGGTGATGATGATGGTGGTTGGGTCTAAGAGAGAGAGATGCCATGAGTGAGAAAATAATAAAAAAATGTAAAAGAATGAATATTTTATTGAATAAATGTGTAGAATAGATCAATTGATGTAGATGTTTTGTAAAAGTTGACGTGTAAAATAAAAAAAGTAGGTTTTTTCTTGCAAAATAGACAGAAAATTTGGATGAATTGATGTGGTTACTCTTAGTTGTGGTTTTACTATATATGGTGGAAATAAATAAATTAATCAAGTAATTTTTAAACAAAATTGAACTTGTTATATAAAAAATTAAGGAAATTGCTAATGATACAAACTATTTTACAAACCGTTGATGTGGTAGATGGTTATTGATAAGTAAAAAGATAATATTAGTAGTGGGCTTAAATAGAAACCAATAAAAATTTATCACATCAACACCTTTTAAAAATATTATAAAATAATTTATACCTATAGCATTGCTCATAAATTATGCTAAACTTAAACTGCATGTAACCAAAGTATAGATGTGAAAAGTTAGCGAATATCTTAATTTAGGAATAATTTTTAGAAACTTTTTTTTATTAGAAAAGAAAAAAAAAAGTAACTAACTTTTTTTAACCGCTTTTTACATTTTTCATGGAAAGTGGTATTAAAATTTTTGTCAATGTTCTGTTAACAAATGACAAAACTTTTTCCTTAAAAAAAGTGAGAGAGAAAAAAACCCAAATGTCAAAATTTTTTTTTTAAATAGTTCATTAACAAATCAAAAATCTAAATTAAATAAACGACTCTAAATTTTTTGTTAGAAGATGTGAGGCCCAAAGAAAGAAGGAAACCCACAAAAATAACCGACCCGACTCGAACAAAAAGGGTTAAAATAACGCGAACGCGGTCTACTACTACACACACTACAGGAGCTGATGAATCTCAACCAAAAGAAAAAAAAAAATAAATAAATAAAAAATTACAGATATGGCGAGCAACGTTAGAGAAGCCCGAAGGAGGAAGATTATGGAAAGAGGATCCGACCGTTTAGCACTCATTACGGGTCAGATCCAATCCCTTCCTTCTTCTTCTTCTCACGAAGAAATTACAACCGACTCAGACAACCCTTCATCCCAGCCGTTGATTTCCCACACCGCCGCCGGTACCCTCTCTCTCTCTCTCTCCCAATTTGAACCGCTGGGATTATTTTCCTTTGCATGAATGTTTTAGATTCAGAAACATGAACTTGGGCTTTATGATAAATTTTCATTGCACAATATATGTCACGTGTAAAGATTCTTTTTTATTTATTTATTAATGGGATTTATTGTTCTTGGTACTATAGTTGCTTTTTCGTTGATTTTATTCTATAATGGAATCAATCATGGAATGTTATTATTTCGTATATACAGTGAAATTGTAATGCTACTAATTGGAATTGTAATTGTAATGTTGGCATGACAAGTTTTAGGTAGCTATATTAAAAATAAATTCTCTCACATTATTATCTTCATCAATTTCTCTTTTTTTCAAGTGTGAATTTTTTTTTTTTTTTTTGGAAAGTAGAATGCTAAAGGAGTCATGACATAATGTGATTATTAGTATTATGTGATCTGTTTTGGGGGGTTTCGAGTTATAGTCCAGCGATAATGGCATTCTTTGTCATGTCCCATGTCTCTATTCAAACCCACCTCGTCCTCCCCCGCTATATATACCTATCAAAATTAATCTATGGTCTGTTTTGCTGTATGGGTGCTTGATATGGTTTCAGGCCCTTTTTTTAATTTTATTTTTATTATTATTATTATTATTTATTTATTTTTTTTCATGTTGGCATGTCAAAAATGGAAATTTAATGATTCATGTGGAATTGGAGGTCTACATGTAGTGTTTGCGTGGGCTACTTCTGAAGGATTCTTTAGTTATGGTGGTTAGGGGTGGTTCTATGCATATACTATTTTAGCATTCTAGTTAGGTTTTATGAATTCATACCCAAGTGAATGAGCCCTTGGAAACAAGGATCAAAGTATGCAAATACAGTGCATTACTCTTTAAGGTTGTCTGGAGATCGAAACAGACTAAAGTTTTGGTGGCTAGAAGTAGTAGTAATGTACATATTCTTTTGGACATGGTCTCTAGTTACAAGTGATTGAGTACATGGAAGGAAGAGTAATACTGTAATAGCACCCGAGTTTAGATCTGGTCTAAATTAAAATAATAAACAAAATGAATTTAAATGTCGTGGTGTTGCTTCCCTTTAAATTTTGTAGTTTTCCTTAGTAAATTATCTCAGTGTTTCCCTTTCGGAAACCTGAAGAGTAAACTCTATTGTCTCAGCTTCGCCTAACTTGATAGAAAAAAGAGCCTTGTGACCCCTTTGGGGGGATTTGTGGGGGAAGGAGACAATGGACTCCTTGCTATGACTTGTTTATTATTGTGAAGTTCTTATATTCTATGCAAATGGAATTTAAAAATTCATATCATCACTTAATGCTCACGAGTCCTGATATTCTGCAGTTTCTCCTCACGGTGAGGATGAAGGCTCTGGTTCATTCATGGTAAAACATGATCCCATCACCAATGCCTGTCAGACTGATGCTGATATTGGTGAAAGCAATCTAGCATCTCCCTTACGCAAATGTGAGATAAGCGTTGAAGCTTTAGGAGCCCGTGCTTCAGAATTCAGTGGCAAAGCACAGTCACCTCTGGTCTCATCAATAGATCAAAATTCATCTGCTTCTACTTTGAACTCAGAGCAGCATTTAGAGCAGCAAAGACCACAGCATAGATTTTTCACTCCAAATCAAATAAGTTCTGCCATTGCATCATCAGAGCGTACTCGCTTCTTGTGTTCTGTAACTGTAGCCCTTTTAGTTGTGTTATCCTATCTAGGGTTTCCTTTACTAGGCAGCTGCATCATAAAGAGCATGTTAAGCTTTAGGCCACTTTACCTACTTTTGCTAACCAATGTGACGATTGTGCTTGCACGACTTCTTGTTGATAAACAAACAGGTTTTGAAAGGGCAGCCAGAGATGAAAATGAAACCCCCTCACTTAACGGATATGGTTGGGCTGAACAAGTAGGTAATACTCTAGAGACAGGTCTGGTGATGCAGAAGGCTCTTGATGCCATTTTCATGGATTGCAGTGTCTATGCAATAATTGTCATTTGTGGACTCTCCCTCGCATCTCTGTTTAGCTAATCAGCTGGTATATTTTTGTTTGTCTGTTTTCATTTATACCAATTCATGTCATTTTACGAATAGATCCTCAATGAAATTGGCTAACTTTTTCTTGAACAATTTCTCTTTAGTGCACGAGTTTCACATGTACTTGCTTTTTTTATTCATGGTGTGTAGTGAATTGAATACACATTTTCAGAATGAAGGAATTGGTCTGCATTAAGCGTAATATTTTCAGGACAGTAGAGCAAACATGGTAAATTTGAAGTTGGGTTAATGGAACCCATGCCAGAATGAAAAAGGGTTTTCTGCATGCAGGTTCTGCTTTTCATTAAAGGCATTAGCAATAATATATTAACGAAATCACTTTGTTTTTCTAACAACTTAATTTTACACATAAAATTACAATATCCTTATTAAACTTGTTTTTGGTAATGATGCTTACAGTTTTTCCATGACCTGGGTTCATGATCAGCACAATTTTATTGTGACTAGTGTGAAGATGCTTTGCAGAACATACTTGCCAATGGGTGAGAGAATAGCAACCTAGCCCTTGGATTACGTAAGCTGATAGTAAAATCAACCATCAAATTTAGTGAAATGACTATTTTGATACATCATATAGACTCTCATATAATTTTCGTCTGATTGGTATTTGAAAAGTCGTGCTTATTGTAGTCATTACATATGGTGCATTAGGTTTCGCGTATGTTTAAAATGGTCAGAACCAAACTTCATCCTAAAAGGGTCCAAAGGCAAAGAAACTGTGCAGGCTTCTGTATTTCCCAGAATTTTAATAACCAACTGCATTTGGTTCTGTCAATTGAACTGTGACTTGGTTTCATTCAACAGACAACAATCCCCTAAACCACCCTGTTAGTTAACTATACTTGGTTGCAGTTAAGTGGCTGGTTCACCAAGTGCATGTGATTTTTTGGTTTCATTCAACAATCCCTTGAACTTCCATGGTTGCAGTTAACTGGCTAGTTTACCAGGTGATGGTTGCAATTAACTGGCTAGTTTACGAGGTGATCAATTTGATAAAATTGGACTGGTTATACATAACTATGATAAGCCCATGAAATTAAAAGCTCATATTATTCTGTATATGGCGCTCTAGCCTCTATTTATTATTTTGTATTATAGTTGCATGCAAATATCCTCTCATATATTGAAGATGAATCCACCTCCTCATTGACAAACAAAAACTGTAGACATCTTGGTGAAGACACAACACATGAATTACACCATTAGTGAAAGAGGAGTTACAAATGAATCCATGACATGCAAATCAAATAAGTATAAAACACAACAAATAACTCACCAGAATTGAATCCTAAATATCCATTAAACAGGATATCTCTTTATTTGTTTATTAAAAAGTAGTTTTCGAGCCTCTGGCAAAAATCCTTTCAAGTTCTTGTTTTTTTCAATTATGGGTAGAATAAGAGCATGGGTTAAGTAGAGGTTGAGGCATTCAAAAATGTGTAGCTCTTCCAGTTTTGGTGTGGAAATAATTTTCAAGCAATTTTGACCTTTCTCTTCTCCGCATTTTTCACTTAAACAACCAGCTCTGATGTAATGCAAATAAGTTCTTGCATAAGAGAGAAGTCAAAATGATTAGTAAAAGTGCAAATTGTGCTACAATTTCTGACTAGTACCCCATCTTGATCTTAACACTTAACTAATATCCTCATATGCAACTTCTATCATATCATCAGTACTGTCATGATGCAAAGCTAGCAGCTCTAGCATACAAAAGATATCTTTCGAAAATGGCTTTGAATCGTCACCTGATGCAAATTCTTGAACCGCATTGTTAACTTCAATCAAGCTGCATCCTGGTGTTTTCTTCATGCTCTTGCTTCTTATGAGTTTCCTCATCCTTGACACACCATCCCACTTCCCAAGATCTGCATAAATATTGGAAAGCAACACATAGTTCCCTGTGTCATCTGGTTCAAACTCCAGAAGGTGCTCCATAGCAATAATAGCAATCTCAATATTGCAATGAGTCCTGCAGGAACTTAACAAAGAGCCCCATATCTTTGAATCTGGCTTCATTTGCATCTTTTTTATTGTGTCAAGAGCCTGATCAAGGCGCCCAGAGCGTCCAAGAAGATCAACTAAACAGCCATAATGCTCAATTTCTGGCTCTATATGATAGAATTTTCTCATGGAATCAAAATATTTTAATCCCTCATCCCACAAACCAGCATGGGTGCAGGCCGATAAAATACCAAGAAAAGTAATACCATTTGGGTGAACCTTTGCCCTGTGCATATCTTGAAAGAGTTCAATTGCTTCACGAGCTTTCCCATGATTTGCTAGACCTCCAATCATGGTACTCCAAGATATCACATCCCTCTCAACCATTTTACTAAACAATTGCCCTGCTTGGTCAATGCAACCACATTTGGCATACATTTCAATCAATGCATTACAGATATTAGTCTTACGTGACAACCTTTTTTTATCTGCATAAATGTGAATCCATTTCCCAACCTCAAGGGCTCCAAGCTGCGCACATGCTGGCAAAACAGACACAATACTAATCTCATCAGGTTCAATACCAGCCAGTTGCATTCGGCGAAAAACATCCAATGCATCCACATAGCACCCGATTCGCGCATACCCTGCAATCATTGTTGTCCAAGAGACAATAGTCTTGTTTGGCATATCCTCAAACATTGCTCTAGCCCTTCTCATCTGCCCCAACCTGACATGCCCAGAGAGCAGACTATTCCAAGAAATTGCATCTCTTTCAGTCATTTCGTCAAACACTTTATGTGCATCTATAAAATTATCACACTTGGTATACATATCTATTAGTGCATTCTCTATGATTAAAAGTGACTTTGGCCCAAACTTACTCACCTGGGCATGAACCTGCTGACCCAGAAAATGACAGGGAAGCCCCGCACAGCACTTAATCACAAATGGGAATGTGAATCTATCAGGCAAAATGGGATTTACAGCTTGTGGGTTTGTTAGCATTTGCTTGTACTGGGTGATTGCTATAGTATATCTATTATTATGCGTATAAGCTCTGATCATTGCATTGTACAGAAACCCATTTGGCTCAACCACTTGCTTGAAGAGCAAACTCGCATACTCTATATCCGCACTGTTGTCGCAGACATCCACCATTTTTGTCACCAAGAAATTACTCTGTAAAAGTGCGAACTTCAAAATGTGGGCATGGATTTTCTTCAACTCCGCCATGTTTACGCAGTTTCGCAACATGGGCACGAAAAGATCTTCCATTTCTCTAATAGCAAAGACGCTGGTTCTCTTTGCCATGAACTAATTTTGTTAAAGATATTTGAGTTAGCAACTCAGTTGGAAAAATAATGTGTGAGCGACAGAGAATTGCAGGGGTACTGAGGAAGTGTTCGAAGAATTTGTTATTTGGTCAAGGATTGCAAACTCATGGGTGTGTAGTGAAAATGGGATTTGAGCTTGATTTGATGTTAAACAATGATCTTATAGATATGTATGGAAAATGTGGTAGAATGGACCTTGCTTGTGCTGTGTTTGATGGAATGCTTGAAAGAAACGTGGTTTCTTGGACATCTCTAATGTGTGGCTACTTACAAAATGGTAACGCCATCAAGTCATTATTGCTTTTCCGCCAAATGGGATCTTCTGAAATTAAGCCGAATGAGTTCACACTATCGACTAATCTTAAAGCATCTGGGATTTTGGGCATTATTAAGAATGGAATGCAGATTCATGGTGTTTGTGCTAAAACTGGGTTTGAATGGGTGCCAGCGGTGGCCAATTCTATTATTGACATGTATTCAAAATGCGGAAGAATCAGTGAGGCGGCACAATTGTTTAACATTATGCCAGTTAGGGATCTTATCAGTTGGAATGCGATGATAGCTGGATACGCACTTGAAGGAATTGGTGACAGAGCTCTACTTTTGTTTCGGAAAATGCAAGAACAGGGGGAAGTCCCCGATGAATTCACGTATACCAGCACGTTAAAGGCTTGCAGTGGTCTTGGAGCCATGAGGGAAGGGAGCCAAATGCATGCTTCATTGATCACAAGAGGATTCCCATGCTCAATTCAAACAACTATTTCAGGTGCTCTTGTTGATATGTATGCCAAGTGCAGGAACTTGTTCAAAGCTCACAGAGTATTTGATCAAATTGAACTGAAGAATGTGATATCTTGGAGTGCACTAATTCTTGGTTATGCTCAACAAGGCAATTTACCAGAGGCAATGGACTTGTTTAGGCAGCTCAGGGAAAACCAACATCAAGTAGATGGATTTATTCTCTCGGGCCTGATGGGTGTGTTTGCTGATTTTGCCCTTGTAGAGCAAGGCAAGCAAATGCATGCTTACAACATCAAAGTCCCATCTGGTTTAGACATATTAGTGGCCAATTCAATGGTGGACATGTATCTCAAATGTGGGCTAACAGAAGAGGCAGAAAGACTTTTCAGTGAAATGCCGGTGAGAAACGTGATTTCTTGGACAGTTATGATCACTGGTTATGGAAAGCATGGTCTGGGAAAAGAAGCAATTCGTCTTTTCAACAAAATGCAGTTGGATAATATTGAGCCTGATGATGTGACTTATTTGGCTGTGCTCTCAGCCTGCAGCCATTCTGGACTCATTGATGAATGTCAAGAATACTTCTCAAGATTGTGTAGTGACCGGCGGATTAAACCAAGAGTAGAGCACTATGCTTGTATGGTTGATCTCCTTGGCCGAGCTGGGCGCTTAAAAGAAGCTAAGAATCTTATTGAGAGCATGCCACTAAAACCAAATGTAGGTATATGGCAGACACTTATTAGTGCTTGTAGAGTGCATGGAGACATGGATATGGGGAGGGAAGTAGGAGAAATACTTCTGAGAATGGATGGCAACAACCCAGTCAATTATGTGATGATCTCAAATATTTTTGCTGATGCAGGCTATTGGAAAGAGTGTGAGAAAATAAGGGAAACAGTGAGGATAAAGGGCTTAAAGAAAGAGGCAGCACTCAGTTGGTAGAGATTGACAAGGAGGTTCACTTTTTCTACAATGGAGAGGACACACACCCACTTAACAGAGAAAATACATGAAGTCTTGAAGGAAATGGAGAAGAAGATTAAAGAAGAGGTGGGTTGTGTTCATGGGGTGTGGTTTGCACCGCGATGTGGAAGAAGAGTCAAAGGAGGAGAGCTTGAGAGTTCATAATGAGAAGTTGGCATTGGTTTGTGGTGGGTTGGGAAATGAAGAATGGGGGGTGATTAGGATTTTCAAGAACTTGAGAGTTTGTGGGGATTGTCATACATTCATTTAAAGTTTGACAAAGTTTTGAAGGTGGTATTCATTTTGAGAGATGCAAATAGGTTTGACAAGTTTGAGGATGGTTTGTGCTCCCTCATGACACAGTTTACTCACCTTAAATTGTATTTTATCATAGTCTAGTTCTCTTGTTCTTACCATGACTTCTCCAGACCCTGCAAAAGTGAGAGTTTTGACTTTTGTGCATTGAGTATGATCTATTTTTTAATAAAGATGGTCATTTTATTAGAGAATCTAGGTAGTGAGCCAAATTAGTTATAGTTAATATTTTTCTGCTTATGTTTATACATTAACAGTGGTGCTGAGATAGTCATTTGCTAATTACTATCTTACCTGGTGGGATACTAGTATCTTTTGTGGTGTTACTAGAAGACGAGATCTATATACTATATAGTAATTGCACAATCACTGCATTTTTGGTTCTATAAGAACAGAAAATGTCAGATTTTTGGGCTGCATTTTTTATTTTTGGAGGACTGATAATGTCAGATTTTACCGCAAGTAATTTCAACTTTTTTGCCAATCACCCATGATTCACTTCCCACGTGAAAAAGCAAAGCCACATTGACATACCAACGTTGTTCTTCTATACTACTGTGTAATTCAATTCAATCGGTGGCAAACTTGTAATTAATGCAAATGTTGCTTCAATTTTTTTTTTGGGTAAAACTAATATATAGTCCCCGCTTGGATACTGATTATAGCATCTCTGTGTCTGCGTCTGCGTTTTTTTTTTATTATTTTGAAGTACGTTTTTGTCTTTTCTAGTGGGCCCCGTGCACTATTCATGAGACCCACAAACTTCTTTTTTCATTAAAACTTTCATTAAAAATAGGTCTTATGACACTATTCACATATTTAAAAATTATTTTATTACAGTATTTTTAATTTTCAGCAAAATAAGCGATATTCAAACACACTCGTAGTCCTTTTCATAAATAAGGGGAAAAAATATAGTGTTTTACATCAAGACTCAACAAAGTGTTTGAATTTAATTGAGAAACAATTTTTTTTCAGGATCAATTCAAATGGGAAACTTAATGTATGTTTAGGAACAACTTATTTAGCTTTTTGCTAAAAGTGTGCTAAAGTATACTTATAACTTGAAAAAATTTGAAAATGCGAGAAAATGTGGGAAAAAGTAAAGTTTTAAAAAGTTGTACATAACAACTAAAAACTAAAAATTTATGCCAAACAGGCTCTTAATTTACTTATTATAGGTAAGTTTTATTTATTTTAAAAAAACAATTAGGACAAATTTTAGCTATAAAATTAGTTATAACCTAAAATTACAACCTTACTCAATAAAATAAACACTACTACATATTTTAAAAATCTAACCATTAAATTGCATATTTTCTACACTCTCAATATACATGTTAAATTTTGTATCAATTGAATATTATTTACTACATGATCCATAAGTTTATATTTTATACATAATTTTAAATTACAAAAACTTACAATTTAAACAATTTATTGATAACATAACTATTAATCTTTAATTTTTTAGAAATTTTGTAAACATGGAGGATATAAGAATAAGATGTAATCCAATGATAGATTTGTTAAAATTCGCCTCCTATAAAAAGATATTAAGTAAGGTATAGTTTAAGACTACGACCAATTTTGTAATTAAACTTGACCAATTTTGAAACTTAACTTTATCCAAACATTTATATGATTATACAATAAAGTGGAGTCTCAGTCTTTTCAAGACTATTTTACTATACTCCTTGAAAATATTTATATGATAAAGTGGAGTCAATCTTTTCAAGACTATTTTATTCTACTCTTTGTAAGACACTACTCGCAAACATTAGTTCAATTTTTTTTGGTTAAAACTTGGAAGGAAGAATGCAATTAATGATAACACCGTGATCTCAACCGGATTTAATTAGAACTCAATTTTAGTATTTCCAAAACGTGCTAATATTTCAAAATGGGTGCTGTTTGGCTTAACAGGATTAGCTTAAAATATATATATATATATATATATATGAAAACTAGGCTTTACAACCACGGTTTCAATTTTTAAACCATTTTAAGATTTATTGAAAGAATATAATGAAAATAAATAAAAATATAGATGATTGAAATGCAGTCAAACATAGATAAATTGGTTAAGAGCCTTGTAGGTTAATGCTATAGTCAAATCCCCCTCTTCTATTATAAAAAACCAAAGATAGGATAAGTGTTTCTAAGTATAATATGTCTAAATACTAATAAAAAAAAGTATCATATATCTAAATGTAATAAATTACGCAAACAAAACGAATGAATTACTTGTTTCTCAAAAAAAAAAAAAAAAACCGAATGAATTACTTTTTCTTGTCGCATAAGAAATATTGAACGAACGTGGATCATACACTCTTTGATATACAACTTTTGTAACTAACTTCTTTCCCGAATTGAGACTCCTCGATATGCCACTTTTTTAACTAACCTCTTCCCCAAAAGATTGGGTGATTTAGAATGAACTCTACCAATATTATTATTATAGATTCACAGTGAAGCACTAATCAATAACTTATAAAAACAGAAGATTAGATAGATAGGCATCCCTAATAAAGGTATGGATAGGATTTGCCTACGATATATGACCAGTTGGGCATAAATGTCTCCAAGCCACATTTGCCTTCAATAGTTATTTAATATCACCAAGATTGATTCTAACTAGGAAAAAGAAAATCATTTACAAAACCTAATCCACATTCAATCAAACAAAATTGTACAAAGACAAGCAAAGACTTCCGGGGCCAGATCAGCTATTAATCGTCCTCTCTTTTTGGGGGAAGATGGGGATCTAGCCATGTATCTATACTAGCATTGTACAGTACAAATTATCTTTCATGATGCTGTTTTCTCAAGTTATATTATTAAAGAAGGGATGATTCAAAGCCTGTCGAGCCGTGAGTCGTTCAGATGGCTCATACATTAATAGACCATTCAACAAATCGATGAGAGAGAATCTTGAGGACTCTACATGTTGAGATACCAGATCCTGCATGAAGCAGCATTATTCGTCACCCCATAAAAATTTGCTTGATATCCCACAACACACCCCACTGGATTCAAAAAAAAAAAAAAAGAGGAAAAGTAACCTTTAGACGATTGAGCTTGTTGACAGCTCTAATACTCTCCCTTGAAACAGCTCCTTCTGGCCAATTTAGTCGCAATCCTCGCCTGAAATATTTTTCAGCACCTTTGCTACATATGATCATAAAGCAAGCAAAATATGTAAATACATGATATAAAAATCTAAATTACATTCTTCAACGCACTGATACAAACTATTTCTCAGTCGGTGAAAGGGACCTTAGTGGGAATGCATTTATAAATCATCAAAAAGGGCTTGTAGGTACAAAACATGTCAAATTGTACATGCAACATTCATCAAGGAGACAAGTGATATAAAATTTGACTACTTACTCAGCCCTTCGAATCATATGCTCCGGCAGAGGTCCGAACACCCTCTCCATCATTGCCAAATGCTCTAAATTCTCATGGGTCTGAAATAATGCTTCACCCTGACAAAAGTTCACATCTTAAGAATCTTTTACCACTGGTTACATACCCAAATCAAGCCTTCATAGAACTAAAAAAAAATAAAATAAAACTCACCGAGCAGAGTTCGACAAGTATACAGCCAACGCTCCACAAATCACATGGATAACTCCATCCTAAACCTGAAAAAATGTGTATACAATGCCATCAGAGAGAGAGAAAAAGAATGAGAAATTGTTATTTTTTGTCATCAAGAGAAACTATGTTATTACAGAAAAGAAAGGATAGGACCAAACTACACACAAAACATGCAGACCTTTTTTTGTTGTTGACGAGTAAATAAATTCATTACAAAAGAAGAAAGCAATGCCAACAACAAAACATGCAGACCTAAATGAGAGAAATCAGACAAAACAATAATTTTCATCTCTATGAAACAAACACCCCCCCACACACCCACCCCCCCCACAAAAAAAAAAAAAAAAAAAAAAAAAAAAAAAAAAAAAAAAAACAAACTTCATTCTGTGGGTGAAGTCAACCATCTTACAGACTATTAAGTTATGGAGGAATGGTTGCATATTCCATTACATAAAACATCAGTGCAGGTTGTTAATTTGCAGGGTTCTATTATTGAACTTTTGAAACACAAGCTCTGATTCCATAGAACCCAAAATTCTACTTTCATGACTAAACTCCACTCTTGTGGCATATGCCATTACTTTGTTATGTTTAACATTCTTACTAGAAATTCTCCTTTCAAATGTATTATCTTTATGTAAGAGTGAGTTGCTTCAGTTAAAAATGATTTTAAAACTCTTCTCAACTAACAAATTGTTTTATGGTTGGAGTCGGAACATAATACACGTAAACTGAAAGGAACAAATTTTCACTTGCCAACACCATAACTATTTACCTAAAATAACCTCAGGGGCTCTGTAATGCCTTGTTGAAACAATGGAGCTATGATTCTGATTATCAAAAGCAGCACTACCAAAATCAATCAGCTTAATGGCACTAGACTTGGGCAAGCACCTGGATAGCATTTCATCTGAAGAAACCTTCTGTACCATTCCAAACATTTTTTTTTTAAATATATCATTACTGAGTCTATACCCGTATATGAAATGGTATGATTTTTGAATCATAAAAGGCCAAATACCTTATAACCAGGGAGCCTTACATAGTCAGACGACACAAGAAGTATATTTTCTGGCTTCAGGTCAGTGTGAATTAAGTGTAAATCATGCATATCTGCCGGATATGATAAAGCAAATAAACAAGTTAAAGAAAAAGGACACAATCATAACAAACTGTCACCCCTGGACAAAAAAACAGGCCAAGATACAGATTTGAGCGATTGGTTAGGAATGATAAGAAAAAGAGAATGAGAGAGATAAGCCAAAGGCTATGAACTATCCACACACATGCTACAGATTCCAAAAGCTGTCGTCCAAATTCCCGAACAAGATCCACAGGGAATGGGCAGTATTTATTTCTCTTTAGAAAATCAAATAAGCTTGGTCCAAGCTTCTCAAACACCTGATAACACCATTAAAATGCATTGAAAGGAAGGTTCCGGTTTAGTTCCCAGTTGCATGGATAAAGTCCAAATGGAAAAATTGATACAGCAGTATTACGATTGATCAAAAATAGTCAATTCATTTGTAAAAAAAATATAAATCATCCATGTAAACCATGAGAATGGAAACACAACAGGCTAAAGACAAGTCACAGATGCATATTAACAAAGCAACAACAGCAAGACTAAATAAAATAAAGAATCATTGATCCAAAAAAAATATGAGAGTTAGTCTCATAGTGAGCAAGAAGTTGATCCATCACAAATCCATATAAAAGTGACCTCATTACAAAAATCCAATCCAGTACAAATAACTATCACGGTATACAGTAAAAGAACAAGGATACGATAGAATATGAGCCAATAAAAACAGTAATAGGAATACTTACAATACATACGTGATTGCGGTAATCAAACCAGCTCCGAATTTGAACGCAACTGCAAAAAGATTAAGATGCATAAAAGTTAGATTATGTCACAAAATGAACTAGTAATTCTATAAGCTGAAAGTTAGAAGGTACATACTGCGAGTCGCCTTTATCATTCTTGGCAAGATGTTGAAGTACATCAACCTCAATCATCGCTGCATTGCGGTATTTGCGTATGCTTCGAACTACCTTGATTGCCACATACTCTCGTGTTTGACGGTCCCAACATTCCAAAACTCGACCAAATGTGCCTACAGCACTAGCAAGATGCTGAATGACGCAAGCAGAATGACAAAAAATACAAAATCTTGTAGACATCAGGGCACTTGACAGCTAACCTTCACCCATCTTGCTGAGTATCTTATCTGCCGAAGAAAAAAAATTTCCAAGTTAATTGTGCTACACAAATCAATTACTAAAAGAAAACACACACTGAATTCACTAACAAGTAAGTTTACAACAAATTTCAAACAAAGGTGCAAGGGGAAAATCTTGCATAAAGAACAAAATTAGGGGAATACAGGGCAAAATATGCAAGCCATTGACGAAAAGCAGTTTTAGAAAATCTCAAATACATATAAGTAGCGTCCATTATGAAACAAATACTGGACAGTGACTTTTTTTTTTTTTTTAACGTAGTGAACCTTTTTTCTCAAGAAGAGCCCTTTGACTCACCTTTATCCATTAAAACCTCAGGCAAATGAACCCACCTACTAAAATATGAAACAAATGCTGGACAATGTCTCTCTTTTTTTTTTTTTTTTGGGATAACGTAGGGAATCTTTCTAAGGAAGAGCCCTTTTGACTCGCCTTTAGCCATTAAAACCTATGCGCAATCGAACCCACCTACCAAAACCTAGTTGCCAGATAAATAAGTTTTTACAAGCATTTAGCCCAATGAGAGCAAAAATTTGGATATGCCAATGATAAATTGAACCATGCAGCCAACACAGCATGCTCAAACCAATAGCTAATATTATCACTGACACTCATTTAAGATGTAAATTAGTTCAGATCAATTACTTGAACATATTAAAAAAATCTCCCAATTCCAAATATTATTTAAAAAGATCGTTTACTTTTATAAATTACTCACAAATTCACATGCAATCCAACAAAAAGAAATTATAAATAATAATAATAATAAAAAGAAAGGAAAACTGACATCTAGGAGTGAGATTCTCGCCGAGATTGAAGACGTAATGGCCTTCACGGTCGTCGTCCCTTCTCGGCGGCGACGCTTGTCTTCTTCTACTTATCACTTCATTACTACTCACCACCTCTGCCCGTTTCGCCTAAAATCAAATTCAAAACCACCACCTACTGTCAGATTATCAAAACCCTAACCCTAACCCTAATTTGGATTCAAGATCGGAAAAGAAAAAAAAAAAAAACAAACGGACCGACCGACCTGTGGTTGAGCTGGTGTGATGTCCCACGCGGAGCGAGGTCTTTTCTTGGTTAGATTCTCCATCACTTGTGCAATTTCCAAGCCCACCATTCACAAACCCCAAATCAATGGTTTTCCACCTTTCGCCGCCGCAATATGTATTTGCTTGCTGCTTCTTTCTATGTGTATATCTGCAACAAAACAGTCTTTCACAAAATCTGATGAGACTTGTATAGATTTATAGATAAAGCTTCAAAATCGGAGAATTTTGACAGGGATGGAGTAAATGGAGTTTTTCGTTGGTTTCTGTGAGATTCGCGCTTCGTCGGGGATCGTGGTTCTCTTCTCTGTGCATGTGCAGTGGTTTTGTATTGTGTTGTCTTCTTGTTATATGGGCATCCACTTCTCCTTTGATGGATCTCAGGCTTTCTGGATTGAGGGCCCATTCGTGGTCAACTTTTTTGTTTTTTTCGCACATGGTTCTCACGTGCGTTCGGGACGGATTCTCATTACTTTTTCTTTTACATTATACTTGGTTTCGCTTTGCTTTGGCCTAATCAAAAAGTTTTTCTTTTCTTTTTCTTTTTTTTGGTTGAATTATAAATTATACCCTATTACAACCTCTAATTTTTAAGTAATTTCAATAGATTGCACGAAAAAAAAAAATTATAAATTATAAATTATAAATTTTCTTTTCTTTTCTTTTCAAAAAAAAAAAAAAAACTCTTTATCCCTAATGGTCTGTTTAGATGTTAAAAAAAAAAAAGAGGAAGTAGAATAAACGAAATGAGAGTAATCCAATTTAATTCCCCCAAATTGAAGAGATTTGGAGAGAGAATAGAGTAGATAAATTATTAACCAAATAAATTCTCCAATTTACCATTTCTAAATTAACAAAATTACAAACCAATTATATAAATAATCTTTGTTTGTTTCTTGAGAAAATTTAAGGTGAATGAAAAAAAAAATTGAATCTCACTATTTCATTGACACTGAAGCTAAACAACCCCCCTTTTTTTTTACACACTTAGCCATGTCATTTTAGCTAAAAACCATTGAAAGACCACGAAAATGAAAAAATAAATAATAAAAAATCAACTAATAACTTGAAATTTTTGAATTTTATTGCTCCAACTTTCTGGGCAACCAAATAAAGTAATATGTAGCCATGCTATTTACCTTTGTTATTGACGTCCTCGACATCAATGGAGACATCTTTCTTCTGGGGTTGTGCCAAGCTAGTCTCTGGATCTAAAGCAGAGCTAGGGTTTTCAGTGGACGAGGACAAGGACAAGTCGTTCTCGAAGGAGTAGGACAGCTTTGCTCCTATATCCATGTCCGGCGACGCTCAAGCTCCAAACTGCCCTGCGCCACCTCTGCCGTTCGTCCCTCCCGACGATTACCACCGCTTCTCCTCTATCATCGCCGATCGTGAAGCTGAAGCTCTTGTGGTCAGATCTCCCATAAGTTTGTTATAGTATTATTTATTATTATTATTATTTTAAATTTTTTTCCTCTTTTATTTGAGTTTGTGTGTAGGCACTTTGCTTGTCATATAATAGCGTAATTATTGGATAAGAATTTGAACTAAATTAATCATAAACCAATGTTGCAAGTCCATTTTCAAATAGAGGTAAATTTGTCTATTTAAATTATTTCCTCTACTTTCCATCCTAATTTTTAAAACATCCAAACAAGAGAAAGGGATAATTACTCACTTCCCTCTTACTAATTTTAAAACATCCAAAAAAGGTAGAGGATAACCATTCTCCTCTACTCTCCTCCCCTCTACTCCCCTCTACTTTCCTTGCTCTCTATACTTCCAAACAAGCCATAAATGACATGAATAAATCAAATGAACGTGTAAGTAAGTCCTTCAATCTAGTTCACAAGCCCTAGATATCAAACTCAGTTGACAACATTGTTTCTTGATGGGTTCCTAGCCATTGGGTTGACAATTGAGCTAGAGGATCGAGTACCAATGGTGGTGGTTGTTCATGCGCTTTTATATGGCAAGGATATGATCCAAATCATCCAAAAAGGGCTTCATTTCTTGGGGCTAAGATTGCAAGTGAACTGAGTAAGTCTTGGGGTTTGAAGGAGTTTCTCAATTATCCTAAGTAAGATGGATTTTTGGGGAAAATATGGGTTATCATCCAAAAAAATTGAGAAATCTCCCAAAAGAATGAAAATATTGAATTTATTCCTAAGCAATGCCCTTTCTAATATGTGAAATATTTTGTTGAATTAATTTTCATCGATTTTCTTTGGTTTAAGAAGATAGGTGAGATAGTTTGTTTCCTCATGTTCTCCAAGTCTAACTAGGTTTAGCAATGGTGGCTCCAAGAAATTATTTTAAGAGGGTCATTTTAACAACTTATTGGTCTTTGTAATTTTTCTAATTATTGAATTTTTTAATATAGCATTAACTATTAAAAAGAATTTTTTTGGGGGGTCTATAGCATTAGACTATTAAGGATTCAATTCAACAATTCAATAAAAAATAATATGTCTTCATTCCTTATTTTATCATACCCCATTATCATTTGCCTTGTATCAAAAAAAAGAGAAGAAGATCTGTTTACCTTTCTCAAAATATATACATTACTACTTATATCTTTATTATTAAGCTATTTTTTGCAAATTAAATTAATGAACTTAGAGTAATTTTTAAATAAAATTCATAATAATATAAAAGGATTAAATTGGTTATTCAAAAAAAAAAAAAAAATCAAAACTGGTATTTTCTTTAAATAAAAAAACATGTAGGGATATTTGTAAGTTATGAAACTTCAACGAAGTTTCCTTTAAATCTTAAACTCCGATCCTCATTATAAATAAATAAATAAATAAATCCCTTAAACTGCACTCCCACCACCTACCCACGGAATATCACATTTCTTAGTACTATTTTTTATTTCCAAATCTCATAAGCAATCTCACTCTTTAGTGTCCCTTCTCAAAGTTTTAGGTGTAGACAATGAAGAATAAAATTTCAGACTTAAGCTTCCTCTACCCTACTTGTGAATTTTTGTTATCTTATACTTCCTCTTCTTGTTTTTCTCCTCTTATCATGTAGCTATGCATCTTTTAACTTACTGTAAGATCTTCTCATCTTTTTTTATCAATTTTTAGTATTAGAGCGGTCAAATTTTTTACTTTAGAGGGTTCAAAAGAATTTTTTTTTTTTTAAATTATATTTAATTTTTTTTCATTTTCTTCAGGTCAGGGGGGTTCATTTGAACCCCTTGCCTTCAACATAGTGCCGCCGCTGAGGTTTAGGGCGTGACAGTTAAGGGATTCACACACAACACATCTAATAAGAGTTATAACAATTATATTTTATAAATCAACTAAAATTCACACTAAGGATGATCTTAGTCAAATTATTTATTAATAAAAATAATAGGATTAGTTTTGTAAAAGTAGGCTTATGATTTAATAGATTTTAGACAAGAAAAATCTAATGAATAATTATTAAGGAATTTCAAGTGTCTAACGTGCCTAGAGTTTATGTTAAATAAATAATTATACAAAATAAAATTTTTGTGAGATAGACAAAAACTACCATCGGCCAAAAACCCAAAAATCCACAACAAATCAACCACACGTCAAAGCCCACTACCACAAAAAAACCATCAACAAACCAAAACCCACCACCACTACAAAAGAACCACCCAAATCACAACCCACAGGCCACAGCCACCAAACCCATGCACCACTGAGACGAAGAGAGGTATGGACGAGAGAGAGAAACAGAGGGATGAGAGGGAGGAAAGTGGGTTAGGTTGGAAGAGAGAGAGAGAGAGAGAGAATGAAAATGAGAAAGAGATGTTCGAGGAAGAAGAGAGGAAATGGAGCATTATAGAGACGGAAAGAGAGACGGGTTTGAGAAGAAAAAAAAAAGTAATAGAGGTTAACGGTGTTAAGGATTAAATTCTCTTTAGGGGTCAAATTGATCACTTTTAAAATATCTTGGACTTGATTGTCACTAACCCAAACCTCAAGGGTGTTTATTAGAATTTGACCAAATAAATAAGATCCACACAGCACATAGGCCAATCAATTCTTCTAAAGGTGGAACCTCCCTCGTATAACGACATCGTAACCTCATACATGCACTCTCTCATACATGTCTTTTTTTTTCCCCCCTGAATACAATGGGCACAGCATGAACCTTAAGAAACAGGCCAAATAGATAGCCCACAGTTTTTATTTTTTTTCAGTTTCCCAAATTTTCAACCTCCCTTCCAATCCCACTCATCCAAAGATTTCAATTTGATTCCCTATAAATGTCCACACCGTTTTAGCCACGCGACCGCCACAAGCTCGTATATAAATAAACCACTTTCTCTGTGTTCTGAGTTCCAAGTCAATCTCCGTATCTAATAAGTCTCCGCAGTGAAACAGAGAGAGAGAGAGAGAAGAAAATGCAGTCTCTGCAAGCCAAGGCTTCGGAGTGGAGCGGAGTAAAGCAAGACGATGCGTTTGCTATTGATGACACAAATCTGTTCCAAAAACTAGGACTCCAAACCTTCATTAACCTCTCCACCAATTTCTACACCAGGTTTGAATTTCTTTTTCTTTGTTGTTAAAAAAACATTAGTAAAAGTCCGATCTTTCAATTAAGAGAGGATATGACTTTGGATAAAAAGAACACAAAAAATTTGGGACGAAGGTTTTTTTTTTTTTTGCTAGCTAGATTAGACTAAGCATTACTAGTTATTTATTTTTATGATTTTTTTTTTAATTCTAAAATTTGAAGGTACGTTTGTTTAAAAGAAGAAGCCAATTGATTTTTCTCAGCTACCAAATAAATAAGGCGTTGAATTGTTGGTTGATTAATCTGATTTCACTGGTTGCCAACAATTTTTATTTATTTATTTTGTTATCAGCTACGTTTTAAAAAGATTATATATTTATATTAATTTGGTCGAAAATCGAAATGGGGTATATGTTAATTAAAGGTTTTTGGATGTGTAAAAACCAGGGTATATGATGATGAGGAAGAATGGTTCCGGTCAATCTTTGCGAATTCAAAGAAAGAGGATGCGATTCAAAATCAATATGAGTTTTTTGTGCAGAGAATGGGAGGGCCTCCTCTCTACTCTCAGAGAAGAGGTAACCGGTTCTTTGCTTTTATCTCATTTTTGCTTATGAAAATATTATAGCTACAGTGTACTAAATTCCCTCGAATTGCTGCATTTATCTTTACTTTCGCGTTTCTATAGGATTGTAGCTCAGTTGGTTGACACCTCTTGGTCTTTCCAAGAAATTCAGGTTCAAAATTCAAATCCCACCTCTCCCAAGTCCCAACTATCGATGTATAAAAAAGAACCGAATTTTCGTGCTATTCAAAATCAATCAGAATCCTGCTCCCTCAGGCCTTTGTTCATTTGGGTCTTTTTTTTTTTTTTTTTTTTTTTGAGTCTTGCATAATTTCATGTTTGTTAGGAGATAAAGTTTTGAGTTATTAACTTTTTAGCTAAAATTCAACTTAAAGTCCTTCACTTTTACTGTAGTTATCAATTTAGTCCCTCACTTTGTCAACATAAGTCAATCTGTTCGGGCCAAATTTGTTAGCAAATGAAGCTGTTTAAACATTTTTTATTTTATTTTTAAATAATACTCATCAAACAATAATATTTAATGAATAACCCATCTCATGAGTATTTTCAGTTAATTTTTAAATTAAAAAAGAACGTAAAATGGCATTGTTTGCAAACAGGTTTGGAAAAATGGACTAGAGTGACTTATTTTGACAAAATGAGGGATTAAATTGACAATTATTAAACCTTAGGGACTAATTTGACAATTGAAGTAAAATTCAAGGGACTAAATTGAAATTCAGCCTAACGAATGTAAATTTATTCCTAGAATGTTTTGTTTTGAGTGACATGTAAGAAATTGGACTTCTCAAAAAAAAAAGGGGGGGGGGTGTGGTGGGGCAGGGATTGGCTTTGTGCATCTTTCTTTCACTGGTAACCGTGTTAAGTTGGATAATGGTGTCTTCTATTGTAAGCTTTGTAGCTCTGGCCCATGTATATTTGGATTTCCTGTTTTTGTCTTCAAGTTGTAGTTAACGTTAGAAGCAATAATGAAGTTGTGTTAACTAGTTTGAAATGAGGGAAACATTTGCCTTGCGACTTTTAAATGAACAATAAAAAGAAAAGATGAATGAGAACTTTTATTTTTAATTCCAATGGGTTGACTTATTGGTTTCTAAGGCCTCATGAGATCTATGAGGTCTTTGGTTCGAAATCTCTAGCCAATATCTTGGGGCTACCTCCATGGGATTCATTCTTGTAATTACCTTGTGTGTGTGTGTGTGTGTGTGTGAGAGACATGGGGACCACAACCCAGGAGAACAGTTAGGTGCTCAAATAGTTCTGGAAACCCTTGTTATTAGGAAAATAAAAACACATTTATTTTTATCCCCAGAGACATCTGGAGAAATTTGTTCACCTTATGTCTAGTTGAATGCATATTAGCATGGCAAAATGAATTTATGATTATCAAAGAAACCTCTTAAGCATACCAAAATACAACTTCCAAAAGGAAAGATCTAGACTTCACACTATTCACAATCAGCAATTATTCTTCTCTAATTTGGTTCCATTAAAGACCTAAATCCTCCTAGTCTTCAAATATCATATTGCCTTTCTTACCCTTCTTTCATACTTTCACATGTCTCTATGTTTAATTTGTTTCCCATTACATTCATATGTGAAGGTAATTACATTAAGAAGATAGTATCCAGTATTCCAAAACTTGGTTGCTATTTTCTATTGGAGATGCAGGAAACTCTGTTCTCATGTCTGTACCATTTGGTCAGAAGATCTCCCTTTAAGTATTTTCAACCTTTTGAAATAGCATTTGCTGAATTCACTTACTTTATTGTGGAGGATATATGTACACATAGTGCTGTTTATAGTGTTAAAATTAGGTCGGGATGACATTCATTTCAAAATGTTTCCTTAAATAAATAGTAGAAAGGATTTTAGGTTGTAGTAAAGTTCAAATATCTGATGGCTCCTTTGTCCTTTGGTGTTGGGAATGTAATAAAAAATAAGGATGCATTTTGTCTCTTCAACTTTGGATATGCTATCAATTTGGTGTTGTCAATGTAATCTCTTCTGTCAATATCCGTTAAGAATAGGCATGTTAAGCGTCTTGTGCAGCCCCTGCACATGACCATGAAACAATTTCATTTTCGTAGTTTTTTATTTTTATTAATTTTGAGGAGAAGTAGCATATGTGGTGCATGTAAAATGACAATTTCACATAAGCAACTGAAAAAAAAAATTAACTTATTTTTTTTATCATAGAAAAATAAATTAGAACTCTTTCTCGCTCCCCATGACAACCGCCATTATCATAGCCCTCCACCCAATCCATTGTTTTAGGTGCATTGATCCATTCAGTTTTGGTTTGGTTTGTTGAATCTTAAGATTCAAGGATTCACCAACATTTCAGAATGTGTTATAGTTGCAGAAGTAAGAGCAAAGGTGGATTTTACAGAATAAAGAGAGAATATAAATGACCCTAGGATTAGTGGGAGGGATGGAAGGCGATGGTTGAAATGGTGACTGCACTTGTACCACAAACTCAGATTTTCCATCCAATCCTGTAAGACCATCCTCCACCTCCAGGTCCTTCACCAACTAGGCAAATAGACACCCTCAAATGCCTAGAACAAGATCACTTCCTCATCAACCTCTTCAGCTTTCTTTCCAATTGCTTCTCATATCCACCAATACTATCAATCTTGTTTTTAAATTAAACACCTCTTTATTTAAATTTCTCATTAGAGAACACTCCAAAATGTCCCATGGCACCACAGAGCCTGTATATGAGGTCTGGGGGTTAGTGGGATGTTTTTGAGGACAATTTTGATTGACTTTTGTGCAAGATGTGGACAAGGTGAAATGTTTGAGAAAAATTAAAAAATGTGAGAATCTTGGAGGAAGGGGTGAGAAAGAGAGAATATTTATTTAGTGATTGTAAATAAATTGATACTTATAAAAAAAAAAAATTAATTGGTAATAAATTACTTATGCATTCTAGAATTTTGTATTATTTTGTATAGGGCGTGTCAACATACCTATACCCAATTTAGAATCATTGTCCCCATGTCCTAAGCTTTGAACATTAGATGAGTTAGACACGTTGACATATAACTGCACCTGACAACTCATACCCAAGTTGATGTAACATAGGTTTTTGCTTGCATTGTATGTGCAAAGTTCTTAATTGACTTAGCTAGTTATCTTCTTTAGTTCAATCATGTGAGTTGAGTATGAATGTTTCTAGCCATTAGTATGTTTTGTATCTATTCAAATGGTCTTTGCCTTTTCTTCCTAATGATATCCAAGAGTTTGGGATAGAGACTTATCTATTGGTTTCATCCTTCTAAAAGTTATTGATTTTTAGATTTGAATTCTTTGTACTAGTTTAATGTTTGGATTTAAATGTTTGGCAGGTCATCCTGCTCTGATTGCACGCCACCGACCATTCCCTGTCACGCATCGAGCTGCAGAGAGGTGGTTACATCACATGCAACAAGCATTGGATGGCACCACGGATATTGATGCTGACTCAAAAGTCAGAATGATGAACTTTTTCAGGTATAAAATTTTCTGACTTAAAACTTTCTCTCATATATATTTCACACCTTGTAATATTCAATTTTCCCTTTTTTGAGTTCAAATTTCATTACACTTTATGCCTATCTTTATGTTTTTCAGGCACACAGCATTCTTTCTTGTAGCTGGAGATGAGTTGAAGAGTCAAAACCAACAACCTCAATGTAAGCATGGGACCAGCAACCAGACTCCCGTGTAAAAATTTTTAACAAATATTTCCTTATTCA